>OU830604.1:17146504-18568160 GCA_917563855.2 Limnephilus lunatus | reverse complement strand
ATGGGAGGTTTTTAACGCTGTTTTTAGAGAAATTATTTATGTACAAGATTCTACGCCATTGATAAGGTTGATTATTATTACTTGGTATATTATTATTATTAAATATATATTATTATTAAATATATATATATTATATTATTTAAAATAGCATCATTTATCACTAATATATTCAATAACTCAAAAGTTTTTACTCCAAAATACACAATTAGAAATTCCTTTGACTTGATTGATGAACTTGAAAACTTACATATCCCCAATAGTGCAAAATTAGTCTCCTTTGATGTCGTTAACCTTTTTCCAAATATTCCCGTAGCCGAAAGTAAAAATATACTGTCTAAATTACTACAAAATTCAAAGTTACCAAATAATTTCTCTAAGGAATTATCTCACCTGTTTAATATATGTCTGAACCAAAACTATTTCCAATACAACGAACGTTTTTACCAACAAAAAGAAGGCCTGGCCATGGGGGCACCGACATCCCCGCTAATCGCTGATATATTCATGGACAATTTAGAAAATAATATCTTCAAATGTAAATCACCATTATTAAAAAACTTACTTGTATGGAAGCGCTATATTGACGATGTGTTCTGTGTTTGGTTAGGAACTGAACGACAACTCAATTCCTTCCTGCTATTAATTAATTCTTTCCATAAACAAATTAACTTCACAATAGAAATAGGTACCAATTCTACATTAAACTTTTTAGATCTTTCATTATCAATAATAAATAATAAAATTGAATTTAAAATCTACCGCAAACCGACGTTCACCGATATAACTATTCACAATTCCTCTAACCACCCCGAATCCCATAAACATTCAGCTTTCCATTCCATGGTACACAGATTGGTTACAGTCCCTTTATCAAATACCAACTTTGCATTAGAATTATCTACGATCAAACAAATCGCAATAAATAACGGTTACAGTCCAAATATAGTCAACAACATTCTAAATAAAAAAAATAAAAAATTATCCACAAGTAAATTCTTATACAACAGTCCACCTCATAATAATAATATACCAAGTAATAATAATCAACCTTATCAATGGCGTAGAATCTTGTACATAAATAATTTCTCTAAAAACAGCGTTAAAAACCTCCCATCAGATATCAAACCAGCATTTTACACTAATAATAGTATAGGTAAGCATTTAATGAACGGCAAGGACAAAGATAGTAGTCTATCTCACTCGGGAATTTATTCACTTCAATGCAGCGACTGTCCTTTTTTCTATATAGGCAAAACAGCACGCAATATAAATACCCGTGTCAAAGAACACCTTAGATGTTTACACAGCTCCGGATTTTCGGAATTTGCAAACCACTTGATCGAAAAAGACCATAAATTTGACAAAAATACAGGCGCCACACTAATTCATAAAAACAACATCGGTATTAGGCTAGACAATCTGGAAGCACTTGAACTAAGGAAAGCCATAAACACTAACAGTAAGGTAGTTAATAACCAACTAAATTTAAATAAAAGTCCCATACTAAGATTGTTCCCTATTGACAAAGAACACGCCCGTTCCCTTCCCAATTCTCCATCTACACCTATACCTACTTCCTCCGTTACTTGAGGAGTCCGGCCCATTTGGTTTAATCATGTATTAGTTATAAACACACATGTAAATTAATTTTAGTAGAGATTGTACTGCCCTGAAGAAGCTACGGTTGTAGCGAAACCCGGTCGGCATAAAGTATAAAAATAAAAGTGGTGTTTACAAAGTTATTGTTTTATTTTAAATTATAATGTCACATCACAAAGTAACTGCTTCATATGAACAAATATTATTAGCAAGTACAGCTGTTAAAGCAAAAATGTATAAAAACTTTACTGTGAAATATAGAGTTATGTGTGTCGATATATACTTTTACAAACAGTGTCTAAAAATGAAAGTTTTTCCTAATTATCTAAATGCAAAGTTTAAATATATGAATAATAATCCAGCCATAATAAAATCATCTTTATTTCAAGCAAAACTTGCATGGTTAAAAGAAGATCTTAAAAGTGCATATAAAAAGCGAAATAATATCAAATTAACACTAAAAGTTTTACACATAGAGTTGGTGAACGAACTACATCCGGTTGAATGGGATTTGTTTGACGACAAAGCTCGAACCTTCGCTTCTACTAAAGCCTACAAGAAACGTGAAATTATGAACAAAAAACTGAAAAACCTAAATCTTTCTCAACATACAAATAACAATGAAACTGTGAAATACACCCATCAGTTCTTTGATCGAGTCCAAAACCTCTCAGCGGTTCAATTCCAGCCAGAAGAGTTGACCCTGTTATCTAAAGGCCTGAAATATAATTTAGAATATAGTAAAAATAACATAATTAGTGCAGTAGAAAACGTTGCCGTGGACATTGAAACTGCGTTATATAATAAACCCGGACCACCTCTATATAAAAGTGCAGAAACAATAAAAAAACTAGTTCCTAATCTTAAAGCTAGTTCTAACCGTGAAACTTCCACTATGATAAACATTCGTAATAAATTAAAAAATGAACAACTAATACTAACTAAAGCAGACAAAGGCAATACTGTCATTATATTAAATAAAAGTGATTATAATTCTAAAGTGCAAGAATTTATTAATACGGACAAATTTGACATTCTACCTAAGGACCCTACTACCAAATTCCAAGAAAATATTAAAAGTGCTCTAAGATCATGTAAATCCCCAATCTTCCAAGACAACTCGTATCAACAAGTAAAATTTTTTACAAAAAATCCAAAAGCCCCTAAATTATATGGCTTCTTAAAACTCCATAAACTTGCCAAACCAATCAGGCCGGTCGTATCAAGTTGCAATTCCCCAAATTTTAAAATAGCATCATTTATCACTAATATATTCAATAACTCAAAAGTTTTTACTCCAAAATACACAATTAGAAATTCCTTTGACTTGATTGATGAACTTGAAAACTTACATATCCCCAATAGTGCAAAATTAGTCTCCTTTGATGTCGTTAACCTTTTTCCAAATATTCCCGTAGCCGAAAGTAAAAATATACTGTCTAAATTACTACAAAATTCAAAGTTACCAAATAATTTCTCTAAGGAATTATCTCACCTGTTTAATATATGTCTGAACCAAAACTATTTCCAATACAACGAACGTTTTTACCAACAAAAAGAAGGCCTGGCCATGGGGGCACCGACATCCCCGCTAATCGCTGATATATTCATGGACAATTTAGAAAATAATATCTTCAAATGTAAATCACCATTATTAAAAAACTTACTTGTATGGAAGCGCTATATTGACGATGTGTTCTGTGTTTGGTTAGGAACTGAACGACAACTCAATTCCTTCCTGCTATTAATTAATTCTTTCCATAAACAAATTAACTTCACAATAGAAATAGGTACCAATTCTACATTAAACTTTTTAGATCTTTCATTATCAATAATAAATAATAAAATTGAATTTAAAATCTACCGCAAACCGACGTTCACCGATATAACTATTCACAATTCCTCTAACCACCCCGAATCCCATAAACATTCAGCTTTCCATTCCATGGTACACAGATTGGTTACAGTCCCTTTATCAAATACCAACTTTGCATTAGAATTATCTACGATCAAACAAATCGCAATAAATAACGGTTACAGTCCAAATATAGTCAACAACATTCTAAATAAAAAAAATAAAAAATTATCCACAAGTAAATTCTTATACAACAGTCCACCTCATAATAATAATATACCAAGTAATAATAATCAACCTTATCAATGGCGTAGAATCTTGTACATAAATAATTTCTCTAAAAACAGCGTTAAAAACCTCCCATCAGATATCAAACCAGCATTTTACACTAATAATAGTATAGGTAAGCATTTAATGAACGGCAAGGACAAAGATAGTAGTCTATCTCACTCGGGAATTTATTCACTTCAATGCAGCGACTGTCCTTTTTTCTATATAGGCAAAACAGCACGCAATATAAATACCCGTGTCAAAGAACACCTTAGATGTTTACACAGCTCCGGATTTTCGGAATTTGCAAACCACTTGATCGAAAAAGACCATAAATTTGACAAAAATACAGGCGCCACACTAATTCATAAAAACAACATCGGTATTAGGCTAGACAATCTGGAAGCACTTGAACTAAGGAAAGCCATAAACACTAACAGTAAGGTAGTTAATAACCAACTAAATTTAAATAAAAGTCCCATACTAAGATTGTTCCCTATTGACAAAGAACACGCCCGTTCCCTTCCCAATTCTCCATCTACACCTATACCTACTTCCTCCGTTACTTGAGGAGTCCGGCCCATTTGGTTTAATCATGTATTAGTTATAAACACACATGTAAATTAATTTTAGTAGAGATTGTACTGCCCTGAAGAAGCTACGGTTGTAGCGAAACCCGGTCGGCATAAAGTATAAAAATAAAAGTGGTGTTTACAAAGTTATTGTTTTATTTTAAATTATAATGTCACATCACAAAGTAACTGCTTCATATGAACAAATATTATTAGCAAGTACAGCTGTTAAAGCAAAAATGTATAAAAACTTTACTGTGAAATATAGAGTTATGTGTGTCGATATATACTTTTACAAACAGTGTCTAAAAATGAAAGTTTTTCCTAATTATCTAAATGCAAAGTTTAAATATATGAATAATAATCCAGCCATAATAAAATCATCTTTATTTCAAGCAAAACTTGCATGGTTAAAAGAAGATCTTAAAAGTGCATATAAAAAGCGAAATAATATCAAATTAACACTAAAAGTTTTACACATAGAGTTGGTGAACGAACTACATCCGGTTGAATGGGATTTGTTTGACGACAAAGCTCGAACCTTCGCTTCTACTAAAGCCTACAAGAAACGTGAAATTATGAACAAAAAACTGAAAAACCTAAATCTTTCTCAACATACAAATAACAATGAAACTGTGAAATACACCCATCAGTTCTTTGATCGAGTCCAAAACCTCTCAGCGGTTCAATTCCAGCCAGAAGAGTTGACCCTGTTATCTAAAGGCCTGAAATATAATTTAGAATATAGTAAAAATAACATAATTAGTGCAGTAGAAAACGTTGCCGTGGACATTGAAACTGCGTTATATAATAAACCCGGACCACCTCTATATAAAAGTGCAGAAACAATAAAAAAACTAGTTCCTAATCTTAAAGCTAGTTCTAACCGTGAAACTTCCACTATGATAAACATTCGTAATAAATTAAAAAATGAACAACTAATACTAACTAAAGCAGACAAAGGCAATACTGTCATTATATTAAATAAAAGTGATTATAATTCTAAAGTGCAAGAATTTATTAATACGGACAAATTTGACATTCTACCTAAGGACCCTACTACCAAATTCCAAGAAAATATTAAAAGTGCTCTAAGATCATGTAAATCCCCAATCTTCCAAGACAACTCGTATCAACAAGTAAAATTTTTTACAAAAAATCCAAAAGCCCCTAAATTATATGGCTTCTTAAAACTCCATAAACTTGCCAAACCAATCAGGCCGGTCGTATCAAGTTGCAATTCCCCAAATTTTAAAATAGCATCATTTATCACTAATATATTCAATAACTCAAAAGTTTTTACTCCAAAATACACAATTAGAAATTCCTTTGACTTGATTGATGAACTTGAAAACTTACATATCCCCAATAGTGCAAAATTAGTCTCCTTTGATGTCGTTAACCTTTTTCCAAATATTCCCGTAGCCGAAAGTAAAAATATACTGTCTAAATTACTACAAAATTCAAAGTTACCAAATAATTTCTCTAAGGAATTATCTCACCTGTTTAATATATGTCTGAACCAAAACTATTTCCAATACAACGAACGTTTTTACCAACAAAAAGAAGGCCTGGCCATGGGGGCACCGACATCCCCGCTAATCGCTGATATATTCATGGACAATTTAGAAAATAATATCTTCAAATGTAAATCACCATTATTAAAAAACTTACTTGTATGGAAGCGCTATATTGACGATGTGTTCTGTGTTTGGTTAGGAACTGAACGACAACTCAATTCCTTCCTGCTATTAATTAATTCTTTCCATAAACAAATTAACTTCACAATAGAAATAGGTACCAATTCTACATTAAACTTTTTAGATCTTTCATTATCAATAATAAATAATAAAATTGAATTTAAAATCTACCGCAAACCGACGTTCACCGATATAACTATTCACAATTCCTCTAACCACCCCGAATCCCATAAACATTCAGCTTTCCATTCCATGGTACACAGATTGGTTACAGTCCCTTTATCAAATACCAACTTTGCATTAGAATTATCTACGATCAAACAAATCGCAATAAATAACGGTTACAGTCCAAATATAGTCAACAACATTCTAAATAAAAAAAATAAAAAATTATCCACAAGTAAATTCTTATACAACAGTCCACCTCATAATAATAATATACCAAGTAATAATAATCAACCTTATCAATGGCGTAGAATCTTGTACATAAATAATTTCTCTAAAAACAGCGTTAAAAACCTCCCATCAGATATCAAACCAGCATTTTACACTAATAATAGTATAGGTAAGCATTTAATGAACGGCAAGGACAAAGATAGTAGTCTATCTCACTCGGGAATTTATTCACTTCAATGCAGCGACTGTCCTTTTTTCTATATAGGCAAAACAGCACGCAATATAAATACCCGTGTCAAAGAACACCTTAGATGTTTACACAGCTCCGGATTTTCGGAATTTGCAAACCACTTGATCGAAAAAGACCATAAATTTGACAAAAATACAGGCGCCACACTAATTCATAAAAACAACATCGGTATTAGGCTAGACAATCTGGAAGCACTTGAACTAAGGAAAGCCATAAACACTAACAGTAAGGTAGTTAATAACCAACTAAATTTAAATAAAAGTCCCATACTAAGATTGTTCCCTATTGACAAAGAACACGCCCGTTCCCTTCCCAATTCTCCATCTACACCTATACCTACTTCCTCCGTTACTTGAGGAGTCCGGCCCATTTGGTTTAATCATGTATTAGTTATAAACACACATGTAAATTAATTTTAGTAGAGATTGTACTGCCCTGAAGAAGCTACGGTTGTAGCGAAACCCGGTCGGCATAAAGTATAAAAATAAAAGTGGTGTTTACAAAGTTATTGTTTTATTTTAAATTATAATGTCACATCACAAAGTAACTGCTTCATATGAACAAATATTATTAGCAAGTACAGCTGTTAAAGCAAAAATGTATAAAAACTTTACTGTGAAATATAGAGTTATGTGTGTCGATATATACTTTTACAAACAGTGTCTAAAAATGAAAGTTTTTCCTAATTATCTAAATGCAAAGTTTAAATATATGAATAATAATCCAGCCATAATAAAATCATCTTTATTTCAAGCAAAACTTGCATGGTTAAAAGAAGATCTTAAAAGTGCATATAAAAAGCGAAATAATATCAAATTAACACTAAAAGTTTTACACATAGAGTTGGTGAACGAACTACATCCGGTTGAATGGGATTTGTTTGACGACAAAGCTCGAACCTTCGCTTCTACTAAAGCCTACAAGAAACGTGAAATTATGAACAAAAAACTGAAAAACCTAAATCTTTCTCAACATACAAATAACAATGAAACTGTGAAATACACCCATCAGTTCTTTGATCGAGTCCAAAACCTCTCAGCGGTTCAATTCCAGCCAGAAGAGTTGACCCTGTTATCTAAAGGCCTGAAATATAATTTAGAATATAGTAAAAATAACATAATTAGTGCAGTAGAAAACGTTGCCGTGGACATTGAAACTGCGTTATATAATAAACCCGGACCACCTCTATATAAAAGTGCAGAAACAATAAAAAAACTAGTTCCTAATCTTAAAGCTAGTTCTAACCGTGAAACTTCCACTATGATAAACATTCGTAATAAATTAAAAAATGAACAACTAATACTAACTAAAGCAGACAAAGGCAATACTGTCATTATATTAAATAAAAGTGATTATAATTCTAAAGTGCAAGAATTTATTAATACGGACAAATTTGACATTCTACCTAAGGACCCTACTACCAAATTCCAAGAAAATATTAAAAGTGCTCTAAGATCATGTAAATCCCCAATCTTCCAAGACAACTCGTATCAACAAGTAAAATTTTTTACAAAAAATCCAAAAGCCCCTAAATTATATGGCTTCTTAAAACTCCATAAACTTGCCAAACCAATCAGGCCGGTCGTATCAAGTTGCAATTCCCCAAATTTTAAAATAGCATCATTTATCACTAATATATTCAATAACTCAAAAGTTTTTACTCCAAAATACACAATTAGAAATTCCTTTGACTTGATTGATGAACTTGAAAACTTACATATCCCCAATAGTGCAAAATTAGTCTCCTTTGATGTCGTTAACCTTTTTCCAAATATTCCCGTAGCCGAAAGTAAAAATATACTGTCTAAATTACTACAAAATTCAAAGTTACCAAATAATTTCTCTAAGGAATTATCTCACCTGTTTAATATATGTCTGAACCAAAACTATTTCCAATACAACGAACGTTTTTACCAACAAAAAGAAGGCCTGGCCATGGGGGCACCGACATCCCCGCTAATCGCTGATATATTCATGGACAATTTAGAAAATAATATCTTCAAATGTAAATCACCATTATTAAAAAACTTACTTGTATGGAAGCGCTATATTGACGATGTGTTCTGTGTTTGGTTAGGAACTGAACGACAACTCAATTCCTTCCTGCTATTAATTAATTCTTTCCATAAACAAATTAACTTCACAATAGAAATAGGTACCAATTCTACATTAAACTTTTTAGATCTTTCATTATCAATAATAAATAATAAAATTGAATTTAAAATCTACCGCAAACCGACGTTCACCGATATAACTATTCACAATTCCTCTAACCACCCCGAATCCCATAAACATTCAGCTTTCCATTCCATGGTACACAGATTGGTTACAGTCCCTTTATCAAATACCAACTTTGCATTAGAATTATCTACGATCAAACAAATCGCAATAAATAACGGTTACAGTCCAAATATAGTCAACAACATTCTAAATAAAAAAAATAAAAAATTATCCACAAGTAAATTCTTATACAACAGTCCACCTCATAATAATAATATACCAAGTAATAATAATCAACCTTATCAATGGCGTAGAATCTTGTACATAAATAATTTCTCTAAAAACAGCGTTAAAAACCTCCCATCAGATATCAAACCAGCATTTTACACTAATAATAGTATAGGTAAGCATTTAATGAACGGCAAGGACAAAGATAGTAGTCTATCTCACTCGGGAATTTATTCACTTCAATGCAGCGACTGTCCTTTTTTCTATATAGGCAAAACAGCACGCAATATAAATACCCGTGTCAAAGAACACCTTAGATGTTTACACAGCTCCGGATTTTCGGAATTTGCAAACCACTTGATCGAAAAAGACCATAAATTTGACAAAAATACAGGCGCCACACTAATTCATAAAAACAACATCGGTATTAGGCTAGACAATCTGGAAGCACTTGAACTAAGGAAAGCCATAAACACTAACAGTAAGGTAGTTAATAACCAACTAAATTTAAATAAAAGTCCCATACTAAGATTGTTCCCTATTGACAAAGAACACGCCCGTTCCCATCCCAATTCTCCATCTACACCTATACCTACTTCCTCCGTTACTTGAGGAGTCCGGCCCATTTGGTTTAATCATGTATTAGTTATAAACACACATGTAAATTAATTTTAGTAGAGATTGTACTGCCCTGAAGAAGCTACGGTTGTAGCGAAACCCGGTCGGCATAAAGTATAAAAATAAAAGTGGTGTTTACAAAGTTATTGTTTTATTTTAAATTATAATGTCACATCACAAAGTAACTGCTTCATATGAACAAACATTATATTGATGTATAGATTGGTATAAAAAGTTTAAAAATTGCAATCGTATGGAGCCAGCAAGACAATAGGATTCGCAATTTCGGTAGGTATGTTATGAAGACAAAGGTAGTGGGTAGAGGAAGGAGATGGGAAAGAGGATGGTGGGGAAGTACCTGGCTTTACAGATCTGGTCACCAAACACGGCTAATGACATTTCAAGGAAATTTTCGGTTCTGAATGTTGGTCTTTCACTAGTAAAACTCTGGATGTATGAGAGAGACAGCATGAAATGTAATTAATATATAGGTTAACATAATAACATATAAAACATAGTAGGTATGTGATAACGTGAAAGATTGTCCAAAATTGTGACAATTACAGTATTTTGACTACAACATTCATCTACTTCAACATTCCGCCATCCCAGTAAAATAATAAATGATAAAAAACCAAGAATTTCCTTGAACACCATATTATAGTAGTTTGTGAGGATCTATTTCTATTGGGCTCTTATTACAATTTCTGCAGCAAAGTGTTCCGAGTGATCTACCTGATACCTAATATAATATAATTAATTATACTTACATCCGCCTCACCTTTGTAATGACTGTGCATTAAGGGTTGCGTTCTAAATAATTTCCTTTGAAGCCATTATGATGAAAACTCAGTGATGCTTAAACATTGTGAATGAAATTCAGGGAATCTTTCAGAACAGTAGAAGGGTTTTTTAACCTCTTGAACCGGCCATTGAAATAAATTCTCATTAAATAAATTT
Source organism: Limnephilus lunatus (assembly GCA_917563855.2). Taxonomy (NCBI): domain Eukaryota; kingdom Metazoa; phylum Arthropoda; class Insecta; order Trichoptera; family Limnephilidae; genus Limnephilus; species Limnephilus lunatus. The sequence continues at coordinate 18,557,492 of OU830604.1, read as the reverse complement.
GCACCCAATCTTATCAAAAACTGATTAATGTTATTTGGAAGAATTGTTGTGGGAAGTAAGTTTTTTGAAGTAAAACTTCTTTACGCATGTTTGACTTGGGGAACAAGCTGGAGAATGCGTGACGAGAGGGTTACGAAAAGTGTGATCGGGCGAGACGAACGGAAGTTGAGAGGGAGATATAAGTTAGTGAAGATAGAAAGAGAGAGAGAGTTACGTTTCATATATTACTGTAGGGGCAAGAGAGAGGTGCGAGCACACATTTTCTTTCTCTCTTTCTCTCATAGCCAGTTACGTTTGGTGTATCTAAGATACAGTGCATGCCAGTCTGTACCACACTGAAGAGGAGCAAGAGCTCTTCTTTCTCTCTTCTTTTATAAGTTTTACTTCAGTCGTGTGGTCCAAAGGACACTCGTTTTTTTTAATTAGTATTTTAACGCCATAAGGGCGGTTTAGTGTTGAAACAGCTTTGGGACTAATTCATTTTCAAGGTCCTGTTCAATGTATTTATCTGCCATTGTCGTTCTCCTTTCTTATAAAGCCATACTTGGGAGAAGAAGAAAAAAGATAACGACATTCCTACCTATGTACTTGGTCAGTTGAAATATTGTCGCGATTGTGGTAAAAGCAATAATTATTGATTCTCTGATTAAATTATCTGATACTGACGGTGTAATAGGCCACTTGCATAGATTTCATAACGACTATAAAAAATCGTGTGTGTAGATTTTTTTACTAAGATTACGAAGACGTTAGTAAAATTTTTTTTGAAATGGATAGTTTTTTTTTTTATAAATAAATCCATTATTTGAGCTCGTGACGTCACTACATGAAAATGTCCCGTCTCCGATTATGTTTTATTAATTTTGTAAAATTCCACACTGACATTTTTTTACATGGCAACACTTTGATTTTAGACGAATTTTTGAACACTCACTAGATTTATTGTTTTTTCTATGCGAACTTATCCTTTGGTTAGACGATTTGATAAAGCTGGCGGTGTTTTGACAGATATTACGAAGAGAACCCCGTACAATGTATTGCTTCTGTACCTGTTTTAGAAGTATAATGGTAACGGTGCTGATTTTAACAAAATCAAAATTTAAAATATTCTTATTAATATTCTAATTTACAAGTACAAGTATATTACATTGAATTTAGTCATATATAGAGGTTGAACATTATAATGATTAATGATCAATAAGATGGATCAAGGAAATAAATATATATGAGATGTAATATTTGTAGTATGCCTCCTTATTCTCCTGTGCCATTTGTGTGTAAAACGTTCTTTTTTTTAAATGATTTTCGGCTATGTAATTATCGTTTTTTCGCACCCATAAAATCATGTCCCGTCTTCCCGGTTTAAAAAAAAATCTGATTTTTCGGATTTAAATTTTCAAAAAAATCGCCAGGGTTTCAAAAACACGATTAAAAAAAACTACTGAAAGTCTTAGAATATTTGCCTAAACCGGATTATTTTTTAAAATTTGAGTGCAAGGGGCCTATTGTGCCAACATGTGTAATTGTGACTCATAGATGGAGCAGCAGATCATCACATTAAAAGGTAGGGCTTTCCCCGTCATATTCTCTTGTCCTGTGATATATAAAAAAAACAATCAACTGTTCAATAACTTAAGTTTTACAGTCCGCTTAAGTTGGCCATCGGGTGTTTACATTGGGCTTTTACGTGTAAGTAGTGCAACTTTAACATGAGAAATATTTTTGAACCAAGAATCATATAATTTAAAAAAACATTACAATAGATAAAATACATATACAAGAAATAAAAGATAGGTTCACATAAGTACAGCAGAATATTTAAGAATGGTGTTGGAATAAATATTTTATATGATCCACAAAATTCACGAAGTTAACATTAAATACGAAAATACATATATCACCTGAATATTGGTTTCCCGTAATGTGAAACCGCTGTATCGGGAACGAACAATGTTGTTGCGCTAAGGCGTACTGCAGTAGAATAGAGTATTATTTCGTGTGGTTCTTGTGGGTATGCATTAGTTTATTGCAGGAGTTCGGAACAATTTAATTTGGGATTGAGCATTTTAAAAAGTAAAGTTAGATAATTTGATATTTCAATCCAGTTATCAAATCAATTGTTTTAATCCAGCAGAACTGGGAGGATAGTGCAATCCCAGCCTGCCATATTTCGTGAAACATGTAGATACAACTTTTGTATTAAATAAAAAGCTACGTACCTAATGATAACATAAAATAAAAACTTCAAGTTAATAGGTTAAATTATTTTTTTTTTTAATCTTAAAGGGTCGTTCAAAATGGAGGTTGCCTCAACATCATCTGCATCAAATGCTAATTTAGTTGAGAGCTGAGCCACTCGGAATCAGCCACAACAATGACATTGATTGACTTCCTTGTCCTGCCCCAGAAGTTGGCTAGTCGATGTCAAAGTAGGGCGGGGAATGAGTGCCCCATTCGGTGAACATCGTAAAGGTACTGCGGAACCTTGCAAGTTGCTGTAGTAAGGAGTTGAATGAACCTGTTAGAATAGAATGGAGTTGATCTCGTTCATATCTTATGTGCTTAATAACAATGGCGTCGAATCCTGGACATTTACCGAGAGCGATTTGCTTATTGGCGCATTCTTTTTCGGGTTTTTCAAAATAGACAATGATATTCCACTTTTTTCGAAAAGATATTCCATTCTTTCGTCTCCAAAATTTCATCAATCATTTTTGTGAAAAATGGTCTCACTATAATCTACAGATTTGCCCTACTGATGGACGCTGGTTTAAGAAATATGAAGCGCAGCACGGCATAACGCCCCAAAATTTAAACACGTTTGATAATTAAATCAATTTTTTTACCTGAAATTCTCTTCAATGTTATTTTAAAACGTAGAATTCGTCAATTTTATTTTGCAATACACACCGTGCTTTTAATCATTATTTTAGGCATTTGCTAATTTATTTTGATCAACAGTCGTTATCCATAACCTGTGTATCCTGAATAACTGCAGAAACTACGTTTTATTTAAAAATAGTCAATAATATTTTGATTTTCATTGCGATAGGAAACAATGTTTGTTGCAAGGGTGTACCTATAGCATTCACATGGGGCAGAGGTTCAACCCTAAAGAGGGGGGCTTTGATCCTGGGAGAAATAAGGGAGATAGGGAAGGGGGTTGGAAATTTAATTAGAGTTTTTTGGCACCTCTGCTTAACACAACTATTACCAAAATCACATCGATAATATATGTGCTGCAAATTATACTGATCATTTTTCAGGACTGCAATCTACGAGTATTATTCTCTATTTTACCCACGCAATATATTTCCAATGAGTGGGGGGTTAGACTTGTCGACATGTATACAAGTTAGGGAGCAAGCAGGCTCGATAAAATGACACTATTTTTGTCGATGTGAATTGTCATGTGCCAACAAATATCGACTGATAATAATCGATATTGTTTTTGAAGAGCTTTATCTTGTCAACGTTTGATATTTTCTCCCCTGGGCGACGCTTTAAAAGCTTGGCTATCCCAGCTTTCCGACAAACTAAGCTGTAGTAAGTGTAAACGCTCTAACAAGCTTACGGCGGCGGCGAGCGCTTTGCGGTTGATTATGGCTGATTACGACGGTTCGGTCCATGTTACGGGCAAACATCTGTCTTCCTGCGGCACGCGGTGGCCTGATTCGCCTATTGTTCGCCCATCATACTACTTCCTATGACTAGAGACTAGACTATTCGAGGCCGCAGGACACGTGCGGTGCACACGGATGCCGCAATTTTTAAAATACTCAGGGAACATGGTTGACTAATATCGCAATCTCGTTTTCTCACGAGCAAATCAACTTGTTACCTGAACGATCTACCTGGAGTAACTTGGTCTTAATGATGAAATTTATGATTTAGATATTTTGCAAACGTCTTGTTTGTCAAAAATATAATTTATGAAACGCGCTAAGATTGGACTCTGCTTTTGTACGATCATATAGCAACCCCAGTGGTCAAAATAAGGTGACCGTGATTGAAATAAGGTAAAATAAACAGTCAATCTTTCAAAAATAAATAACAAAAACTTGAGAGAAGTAAACAGGAAGAGATTTAAAAAAAAAAGGATACACGAATCACACACATAACACAATTAATAACAGCAACACACTAATGGCCGTTGTTTCTTATCTATCTTGGTACGAGAGCACAACAGAATGGAGTTTGCAGGAAAACACTTCTTCTTCTTCTTTAACACGATTTATTAAATGCAATAAAAATACAATTATTACAAAAGGGTCTATTTACCCTTTGATCGGTTGATCTCCACGATCACACCACACTGACAAATATCGAAGTCTCTACTTCGATATCTTTATCAGTTTTTTACAATACTGAACTGTAGGTACAACATGTACCTCCCAGTTCAATCTTAACAACGATACTGACGCAAAGGGCCTATTTTCCCTCTGCTCAATTGAAGATACACCTCGTGTACCTTCCAGTTCCACCGTAATAACAATACTAACTCTCTCTTGAACACGTCACCATATTTAAAGAAAAACATACAAATACAAATAATTAATATGGTACATTATCTGTGGGAACAGAATATTTCAGCGGTTCCCACAACTGGATTTTAAAATCTAGCAATAAAATAATTGCTCAAAAGTCGCCGAAAAGGGCCACCAATAAAACTAAATCTAAAACACTTAAGGACAGACAAATATTGCAAATATTACTATAATAAAAGTTCCTCTTAGGTTGGGCCATAAAAGGCCGACAGCAAACACTTTCCCTTGGGGCTGCCATAAATAGTTATAGGTGCTATTTGAGGATCATATTTGAAATGTGCAAATACCTACTTAAAAATAAAACAATTTAAATAATGAACACTTTCTTCCAAATCTTTGCAAAGCAATGCATTTATATGATACCAGCCAGAATACATATTATTTCTCAAGGTTGGGACCTGACTTGAAGAAACCGTGGGATAATATTTTGTTTGCATATTTGAAAAAGAGAAACTGCGTGTAACTAAAATAACATGAATATTAAGAATAATTATTTTACTTAAAACTAATTACAAAAAATCGCATTCTGGAACGAACAGCCGTTGTTCCCAACTTTTTTTCGTCCAACCAATTGGAGTCTGCAATCAGCTAAGCGATTTATAAGTATTTTAAAAGCTCGATTCGCATTGTTAACAGAACAAAACTATAAAAGAATTTGAATAGAATTTACACAGAACATGAAAAATAACTGAAAATATTTGATGAACCCATCAATTTTTTTGAAACCACCCGTCCTTATTTGATTTAAATCAGATTTTTTGATTTCTCGGAAGTCGTTCCAAGTTATAAAAATAACAATGCTGTTGTTTATTTTAATTATTAATTTATAATTGCCAGTATTTACTGCACACAAACATTTTTTAACATTAAAACAATAAAAAATTAACACATCGTAACAAAAAAGAGAACAAAAGGTAGGGGTTTGTCTTGCAATAAGGAATGTGCTTGGAAAGATTATTTTTTGAGCAATAGTATTTGCTTATTCAATAAAAAAAATCAATAACTTAGAACGTTAAAAAGACCTATAGAATTCACACAACATGAAAATCAGAGTACGAATATTAACAATGAAACTTAACAATTTGGGTATCTTGTTTATATTGGTTTTGTGATTGTTCTGCCCGAGACCCTAATTGCGTCAGGATAGTCTGCCCTGCCAAGGGTTTCTGATGTGGAGATGTTGTGGGCGGAAGTAGAGGGTACTTCCCACCATGGAGCAGTTCCTTTTGCTGCTCCAATTGAACTAGGAGACGTTGCCCATCGTGGTCTCCAAGTTCTGACGATGATCCGTGGCTGGACTGGTCCACCCAGTCATTGACTCGATCTTCAAGAGTCCGTCGGGAAGTCTTAAATGCAACTTCCAGAACCATGGCTGCGTGCTGCTCCTCTACTTCCAGGACTGCCATTGCAGCAGCCATCTTTGCCTTTACTTCAGCCGTCTTTGCCTTTGCTTCAGCCACCGCTGCCGTTGCTTCAGCCGTCTCTGCTTCAGCCGTCTCTGCTCGGAGGCGGGCCTTCCTTCTTGCGATGTCCACTTTGGTAGCTGCTGCTTTCAGTCGTGCCTCCTTCCAGCTCGTGCTGGAACCCGCCTTGCTGCCGCAGATGGATGTCATCTTCGATTGTAGTCCTGTTTCCATGATGCTTGTATTCTCGATCCGGCTCGAAGGACCATATGTTTCTTCTCTATCTTGGTACGAGAGCACAACAGAATGGAGTTTGCAGGAAAACACTTCTTCTTCTTCTTTAACACGATTTATTAAATGCAATAAAAATACAATTATTACAAAAGGGTCTATTTACCCTTTGATCGGTTGATCTCCACGATCACACCACACTGACAAATATCGAAGTCTCTACTTCGATATCTTTATCAGTTTTTTACAATACTGAACTGTAGGTACAACATGTACCTCCCAGTTCAATCTTAACAACGATACTGACGCAAAGGGCCTATTTTCCCTCTGCTCAATTGAAGATACACCTCGTGTACCTTCCAGTTCCACCGTAATAACAATACTAACTCTCTCTTGAACACGTCACCATATTTAAAGAAAAACATACAAATACAAATAATTAATATGGTACATTATCTGTGGGAACAGAATATTTCAGCGGTTCCCACAACTGGATTTTAAAATCTAGCAATAAAATAATTGCTCAAAAGTCGCCGAAAAGGGCCACCAATAAAACTAAATCTAAAACACTTAAGGACAGACAAATATTGCAAATATTACTATAATAAAAGTTCCTCTTAGGTTGGGCCATAAAAGGCCGACAGCAAACACTTTCCCTTGGGGCTGCCATAAATAGTTATAGGTGCTATTTGAGGATCATATTTGAAATGTGCAAATACCTACTTAAAAATAAAACAATTTAAATAATGAACACTTTCTTCCAAATCTTTGCAAAGCAATGCATTTATATGATACCAGCCAGAATACATATTATTTCTCAAGGTTGGGACCTGACTTGAAGAAACCGTGGGATAATATTTTGTTTGCATATTTGAAAAAGAGAAACTGCGTGTAACTAAAATAACATGAATATTAAGAATAATTATTTTACTTAAAACTAATTACAAAAAATCGCATTCTGGAACGAACAGCCGTTGTTCCCAACTTTTTTTCGTCCAACCAATTGGAGTCTGCAATCAGCTAAGCGATTTATAAGTATTTTAAAAGCTCGATTCGCATTGTTAACAGAACAAAACTATAAAAGAATTTGAATAGAATTTACACAGAACATGAAAAATAACTGAAAATATTTGATGAACCCATCAATTTTTTTGAAACCACCCGTCCTTATTTGATTTAAATCAGATTTTTTGATTTCTCGGAAGTCGTTCCAAGTTATAAAAATAACAATGCTGTTGTTTATTTTAATTATTAATTTATAATTGCCAGTATTTACTGCACACAAACATTTTTTAACATTAAAACAATAAAAAATTAACACATCGTAACAAAAAAGAGAACAAAAGGTAGGGGTTTGTCTTGCAATAAGGAATGTGCTTGGAAAGATTATTTTTTAAGCAATAGTATTTGCTTATTCAATAAAAAAAATCAATAACTTAGAACGTTAAAAAGACCTATAGAATTCACACAACATGAAAATCAGAGTACGAATATTAACAATGAAACTTAACAATTTGGGTATCTTGTTTATATTGGTTTTGTGATTGTTCAAATTTAGTCTTTCAAAGGGAAGACTAATTTGCCCACCTTCTCATTATATCGCCTAATCCATTTCATACTACCTGACCCGACGAACTTTGTACCGCCTCATGATCAATAACTGTTGTGTTAACAGCTGAACAATTTTTTCTTTATTAAATTAAAAATTACGCAATGAAGCAATTATAAATGCGCAACTGTCCGTGAGTAGTTTTTCTAAGTATCAGAGATGGCGGATGTACGGATTTATATTTTTTGTGATTTTCTTATTTTTCCACTTACTTACGGGAATTGCGTTTCATTTTCTTTATACGTGTGAGAGAGATTTATTATAATTATTGTATTTTTCTTTAGAGGGGTGCAGACATACGTTCACCGTTTGTCTCATTTTTGACTATTGACATTTATTGTGCAACAAAGAGGGGCAGCGTTATATCTTTAAGAACTAAAGCAAAACAATCAGCGCACTGACATTTGAAGTTTTTTGAATTTTTGGAATACACTCACTATTCAATATTATATTTATCACAATATTGCTGCAGCTCTTTCAAAAGATGAGAATTCGTTCCTTACAAAATGTATGTGGAAAAGAATTTTCTTCATAATTTTTTTTTCGTGAATTTTTTCCGATGTTTTAATAGCTATTCTGCTATTCGGGCGGAGACAAATCCAACAAATCATGATCATTTAAAAAATATGTTAAGTCTAAATCTCTTCGTAAGTTAAATTCAAGTTTGTGATAAGGATTTTTTAATAATTCTTAAGTTATCAACCAGTTGTCCTCTCATAAACAGAAGCATTTGCTTAATTAGGAGAGTGTAAATATGTAAGCTATATTATGTTATATTGTGTAAATGTAAAATAAAAGAATATATATAGAAAAAAACATAAAAATCGATCCAGCTGTTCTTGAGTTATAAATGGTGTAACTAACCCGACTTTTTTTTACATATTAAGATTTTACTGTGCACCAAATTGAATGCCGAAAATATTCTTTCGATCCCAACAGAAGAAGCAACTGCACTTAGCAGTTGCTTGTCCAATTCTTCTTCAGTTATACATTTTTTCGTATTATTTATTGCTACTTACCACCAATCGGTAGGTGCGCTTTTCAGTATGACTTTTTTATCGACTGAAATGCTCAACTTTGGCAAACAAACGAATACTACTTTTTTTTCTTTTTAAATGGATTTAAATCATATTAACCCTGGCTTTCAATAAATGTTAATAAAAGATAATAATACGGGTTACCTTTATTATGTTATTGAATCATAAAAACTAAATTTAAAACCATTTGCATGCAAACGACTTTTTTTTAATTTTTCCATAATGATAATGATGTTGATTGGTGCGTCAGTAATGACCTGAGTATTTTGGGATTATGTGGTCAATTTCCGTGGCGGGTTTGCCGCACCCTTATTGAGGGAACAGGAGATACGTATAAATACCAAATGACATTATCATTAACATTAAACTCGTCGGAAGACTTTCAGGTTAACTCGAGATTTCATTAAAAATACATTAAATATGGAAACTTTTTAGGTCGTGATTAAACGTGTTTAGGTGTATTAAAAATTTCCCGTGACTAATTTTATATTAGATTTTGTTTTTGACAATACTAGTCGGCTTTTCAAAGTTTCAAGATAATACTAATAATTTATTTTTTAATTATAAATTGAATTGTACCTACCATGTAAAGAAACAAATAAATAAATTGGTTTTAAATATCTACTGTATACCACACACATTTTTTTTGCTGTGTTGATATCCGAGTCAATTACGGCACCGAGTTATCTGAGTAGACGCAACAAAACAGGTCGAATTCTGAGTTTTACCATGCAGAATTTTACATAAATACCTCGTGGGCATACAAGGAAAAGTGGAAAAATCAAAACCTCTAACTGTTTGCAAATAAGATTAAAGTTTTTGCGTGGATATAGATCAGAATTTTTCGAGTTAGGATTTTTTTTATTTAAAGTGCATTTTTCATTATATGGTATTAACAATGGTTTAGCAATGATAAGTATGTGATAATTGCAGTATCGTCAGCATATACGAGTATAGTACATAATGTTAAGCAAAAGAAAATATTTTTTTCATAAGAAATACAAAGTTGATTTTAAGGTTGGTCATAAAATTGACCCTTGTGGAACTCCTGATTTTACATTTCTTTTTCTACTAAATTTGACTAATATTTTAACCTGGACTTCCCTTAACTTTTTACCTCCATTTTATGTAAATTACTTCAGTTTTAAAATTTAGAATGAATGACGCTTCCAGCGACTATTTAATCGTGTCTAACTCTTAATTGATTGACTGTTTTTGACGGGTATAATTTTATTTTTCCAGGTCTCAGGATCCGCATAGCCAATTTGTTCTTCAAATTGCTGACATGCTTCCTGTACATATTCCGGGTGATGGCAGAGGGCGACCCCACATACGCCTCGTGGTGAGTTTACTGGCCGCTATATTGCTGTAATCGAATTTCCCGGTTCTGGTTGATTTCCGGATGCGAAATTCGCTTAACGTAGCTATATTACGATGCTTATGGTCCCAGGTAACTTTGGAGGGATTGATTACATAAAGTCTAATCTCTTTCATTTGCATATTGCATATTTTGTCATAAATATTTTCATCGAGTTTTTGTTGGCAGATAGAGTGCTAAGTTTTGAAAAAAACTACATTGCTATTGAAGTTGTAGAGGAACAGAATTTTTTTAATTTTATGTATTTGGAAAAAATATGTTCGGTAACAACAAACGTTAATGACGTCAAATTTTTCAATCTTAGCACTCTAGTACCTTCATTTATAAATCACGATCATTGAAAACCTAAACAATAATACAACTCAAATACTGGTCAAATTTGTATAGCAAGCCGTAAATACTACATTTTATCGTTCAGCTATAAAGTTGTGTGGCAATTTGCAGATTGTTATCAAAATTCACAAAAGTTTTTATTTTAATCTTTTTTACATCAGCGTGATTGCATTATTATCAATGTTGGTCATATTCTTAACATTTTGGTTATTCAGTTTTTAAGCATTTAACGAAATAAAAAAAGTGATAAATTCTAAAAAAAAAAAACAGATAATATCTTCTGTCAAATTAAGATGTTTTTGAGAATATAAAAAAAATATTCAAAATTAATACAATACTTCGTTTTTAATTTTTTATTAAAATGGTACCACAAAACAAACGAGTTTGCTGTGTTTGAAGAAATAAAATAAAATTCTAATTGTGTTGGTAAAGATTTTTTTTAATGCTCTAACGGAAATTATCTTTTTTTACAACATTTCTAAATAGTGCATTACATTTTGAGTTGGCTTGACATTGCAAAGAACAGAGAGACCTGATGTTTTATCAATGTTTAACTAAAAAACGTCAATTTATTGTATCGATGTTGCATTTACACGACTACGAGTGTATTATATTATATAATCTAAAACATTGTTGCAAATGTTCAGCAAAAACATATTAGGAGATTGAAAAATCACTTGGATATTGAAAAGCAGGATACTCCATTAATGGAGGACAGAATGCGATTGACAGAGGAAGAAAGAAGAATTAATCATTGGAGCGAATGTTTGGTAAAACCATGGATGACCGTGTGTAATATATGGTGATCTTCAAAAAATCCAGGGCCGATGCACAGTGGTCTATTTAACGATTCTAGCGGGAAACAATTATTTCGTGGTTTTAAGGTAGTGGTAGTTTTTTATGAAACACGTGTTATTTAGCATTATATATGGTACCTTGGGTACATGGTACGTACATATTTAATGATAGATTTATGAAATATATGACAATACTTTCATGGATAATAATACCTGTTTTCAAATATTTGTAGGAATATAATGTTTTTATTGAGGTTCGCATTGGAACTACATAATTTAAGTATGCGATGTTAAAAATAATATAATGCGATAGTTTTCGGCATCAAATGAGTACTTTGGGTCATAATTATTCATTTTTATCCCTCGGAATATTACAGTAAATCTAATACCTCTTTATTCAGTGATGCTATATTTTTTCACATTTGAGATGACCGGATCCGATGAAATCAACAAACTGTTAAAATCTCAGATTGAACTTGACAAGGTTGCACAGCGTTAAGTCAACTAAAACCTGAAGTTTTATCTTCGCAGATCTGTCGGTTATTATGACAGAATCTTCGTGAGGATAACAAGCTTGCTTTTGTTCAATAATTTTGTTGTAAGATGGGTACAAATTACAACCTATTTCTTTGGCCCCTTATCGGAGCGTTAGGTATTGATATCTGGCAAGTTTTTCAGACACCATCAAAGCTAATGCTTCTTTCGGAGAACAATATAGAATTATTTTTTGGATGAAAAGTTAAAAATCCTTTTCATTCTTTATTTTATTTATTTATTTATTTATATGCATACATATTACAATAAGTTAGAAAATTATACTTTGTCTGTCCAACTGGGAAGGATACCCGTTTCAGGACAGCCAAATTGTATATTCAGTTCATAATATTTTTAACATTTATATACTCAATATATTATGACAAATGATATATAAATACATTTTTTTTATAAACGTAACTTTTTTATATACGTCACTTTATTTGGAACAAATAAAGTTATGATGGAAATAAAAACATATACATGAAATAAAGATATGAGCAAAAAAAATATATAAATTTAAGTACAGTGAGATATGTGTTATCAATAAGTTACGATAAGAAAGAATACAAACATAATATAAAAATGTATACAACCAAAATTTAAAGTAAGGTGTTCTTAGGTTTGCAAAATTGCAATAATAACTTTCAATAACACCTTAGTATGTTTCGAGTTCCAATGCGCCGCAGCGCGCTGTTTCGATGGTACTAGTACCTTCATTACCTCCCACTGCAAGTTGCAGGTGTTCGGAACTGTGGATTTTTATATTTTAGATATAATATTTTAAATTTACTACATTTAATTACATCAATAATTGTCTTCAGAATAGGTAAATAGCTTCTTTCGGGCGATCACAATTTTGAAATTCTTTCGAGGTCTTTTTGGAGAACATTAACAATTGCATATTACAATTTACACATTTATATTTATAATTTGCCAATATTTGACATATGAGTTCCCAATTTATTTTTGACTATTTAATTTTAATAAGTACCATAAGTAAGTAATAGAAATAATCAATTTAAACCAGAATATAATTATGACATGACATATGAATTTCCTATGAATTTATATAGATAATTTCAGGACTTATTTTTGAAACGCCTGGTCGTTATTTTACAAGAATCAAAGAACAGTCGTTATATTACAAGGATAAGAAAACAGCAAAAGATTTTTTTTTGAATAACATAAACTTTTTAGTACATATTAGGTATGTGAGATTGTGTTAGCATATGTTCGCTCTTGACTCTCCCCATATCTAGAAGCCAATTGCTAACCCATTTCCGTAAAGTGCTTGTATTTTTCGATTTCCATGCATCGGGTATGATGTTGAACAATTTAGGCCCTAAGTAGGAGTATTGTCTTTGGGCATGTGATGTGTTTGTAGTAGGTGGAACCACTGGATTCCTCCCTGCATGACGGGTGTTGTGGAGATGATCAATGGATGAATATTGGTGTCGGTGTTTTTGTGTATGTAAAATAATTTTTCTTATGTATAGTTGCCGTACATCAAGAACTCGTATCTCTTCAAATAATAGATCACTGGGATACCTGAAGGGTTTCTTAAGGATGACCCTTAGAAGTGATTTTTGTGCTTTTGCTAAAGGATCCATTATTGTTTTGGAACAGCCGCCCCATCCCAAGGAAGCATATTCTAGCAATGAGTTGCACAAGGCATGGTACATTTGTTTCAGATCTTTTACGCGAAGAATATTTCTAACAGACATGAATAGATGAGTAAGTTTTCTGATCTTTATGGAAGTTGAGACTATATGTTCGTCCCATCTCAGAGACTTATCTATCATGATTCCAAGATATTTTATGCTATCGACACATTCTAAGTTTAAGCATTTACAAGTGGTTTGGTCATTACAATGGTGTATAAGGATGTTGTGTATTTCTTTTGGTTTTCCTGCTTGTGTTGCACTGAAACGGAGGAATTTGGTTTTATCTAAATTAAGCGTGAGGAGATTGTTGTCTAACCATTGTTTAACCTTAATTAAACCCACTTCTGCTTTACTGTGAACAACATTCCAGTTTTTGCTTTCAAATAATAAAACTGTATCGTCAGCAAAGGTAATAATGTGGTCGGCAAAGGAACTGTTACATAGATCATTTATATATATATTAAATAAAAGTGGTCCTAAAGTACTTCCTTGGGGTACACCGAATTTAATATTAGCTGAATCGCTTATAGTATCGTTGATAAGCACTCTTTGGCTCCTGTTATCTAAATAGCTACACAACAGATTGAAGAGCTGACCTTGTATACCAATGCGCTGTAGTTTATTCAACAGGATTTTATGAGAGATAGTGTCGAATGCTTTGGCTAGATCCAGGAAGAGCGCAATGCATTTTGTACCTCTATCTATGTTATTAGAGATAATTTTTGTCAATTTAGCAATGGCATTTTCAGTGCCTAAACCTGGACGGAAACCGTATTGACTATTGGAAAGGATGTTATTGTTTTCTAGGTATAGGGTGAGCCGATTCTTAACAATTTTCTCAATAATTTTAGACACAGAGTTGATCAAAGAAATAGGTCGGTAGTTGTTGATCTGTGATTTATCCCCATTTTTGTGATGAAGAATAACAATTGATTGTTTTAAATGATTGGGGAATTTTCCAGAGTTAAAACTTAGATTACAAATGAACGTTATGGGTGATACTATGGCGGATTTTATAATTTTTAACAGGTTTGTAGAGATCTTATCTGGGCCACACGCATTGGATGACTTAAGTTCGTCAATTGTTTTCATCACTTCGTGTGACGTAGTTCGAATATTATCTACTAGCTGTTTCCCGGCATGCGTTGCAATGCCATATTTAAATAAATAAAATGTTACTCCCGTGCGTACATTCCCGTGCGTTAACCTCCAGCGTTCCACTTCCACCTTCCCCGCCACCGCTCTCCCGCTCCCCCTTCCCGCCAACCCCCCTGGCACTTCATTTCTTGACTCCTCTCCCGCCCGGCCCGTAGCAGAAACTTTTTTCTAATACTAACATTTTTAAACTCGTGATATCTTTCTAATTAAATATCCGAATTGAAAAATTCAAAAAGTTAAATAAAGGTATTGAAGCTGTCTTGAATTTGAAGTAATTTATTTTGATAAGGATTAACACCAAGATACAAATAAAAAGCCTTTTCAAACGGCGACATATTAATTAAATTTTTAAAATAAGAGAATACTTATTGTGGCATAACCATAATAGTTAGACAAATGCTGTCGCGACCTTTTTTGTAAATAATGATGTGTTCTACAAAGTCGTAGTACATTATTTTATTCTATCATCAATAGTTTTCGCAGCGCACGCGATGTAAAGAATATTTTAGGTAATTTTTTTACACCTTGGGTTGCATTATTGGAGTTTTAGTAATGATCCCTAATTATTTTGAAAATATTATATAGCCTATGTCACTCAGGGATAGTGTAGCTTCCCAACAGCGAAAGAATTTTTCAAATCGGTTCAGTAGTTTCAGAGCCTATTCGATGCAAACAAACAAACAAACAAACAAACCTTACCTCTTTATATAGTGTAGTAGAAGTAGATAGATAGATAGTAGATAAGGATTAACACCAAGATACAAATAAAAAGCCTTTTCAAGCGGCGACATATTAATTAAATTTTTAAAATAAAAGCATACTTATTGTGGCATAACCATAATAGTTAGACATATGCTGTCACGATCTTTTTTGTAAATAATGATGTGTTCTACAAAGTCGTAGTACATTATTTTATTCTATCATCAATAGTTTTCGCAGCGCACGCGATGTAATGAATATTTTAAGTAATTTTTTTACACCTTTGGTTGCATTATTGGAGTTTTAGTAATGATCCCTAATTATTTAGAAAATATTATATAGCCTATGTCACTCAGGAATAGTGTAGCTTCCCAACAGAAAAAGAATTTTTCAAATCGGTTCAGTAGTTTCAGAGCCTATTCGATGCAAACAAACAAACAAACAAACCTTACCTCTTTATATAGTGTAGTAGATTTTATGCTCGAGATTACAGCCAGTTTTCTTAGCGAGATCAGTTTCAGTTGTGTTAATTTTGTCGAGAATTTTTTTGGCCAGAGTGGTTCCCACTGACGTGAAATAGTTATTTGCAAAGTTTACTATCTTTTTTAGGTCTGATGTGATAGTGTTATCAATGTGTAGTGATTTAATTTCAGATGATTTATTGATTTTGGTTTTGGTTATACTGCGAAATGCTTCCCATAGCCTTTTTGGTGTATAGTTATTTTCGTAAATAATGTTTTTAAAATAGTTTTCTTTAGTTGAAATGATTATTTTTTTACACAAGTTCCTATACTTTTTATAGCGGGTTTGTAATATATTATTCTCTGGGCTACTTTTCGCCTTTTTGTGTAGTTGGTTCCTTCTATGAATTGATTTGACAAGGCCAGGGGTGATCCATGGTGTAAGTTTTAATTGTTTATTAGATATGAGTTTCTTACTAGTGTGTTTGGCTATATAATCATGTAACTTGGTGATGAATTCTGTCATTGCTGAGTCAGTATCTCTTTGGTCTAGAACGTTTTCCCATTTTTCTGAATTTAAGTCCTCAAGTAGATTGAAGTAGTTTATTCGAGGTATGTATTTAATTTTGACTGCGGTGGGAGGCTTATTTTTAAGACAGAGAGATGTAGTGTAGTGGTCAGAAATTGTGGTGTGAATAACAAATGAGTCGCAATGTTTAATTTTTTTAACGTTAATGTGGTCAAGACAAGATTTACTTGAGCCCTGTTCTCGAGTAGGGCTGTTAATTGTTTGCATGAACCCATTTTCCGTTAACAGACACAGATAATCTTCGGATTGACGGTGGTACTCGGGGATCGTGTTAATATTTAAATCGCCTAAAATTATTTGCCGTTCTAATTGTTTTGAATTGTTGATGTTAGATTGTAGAGAATTCAAAAAAGTGTCAATATTTTGGAAAGAGGGTGACCTATAGATTGCGAAAACACATAAGTTATTGTTCAATACGATTTTCATACAGTTTGCTTGTGGTAGCAATATTTCATCGACTTGTGCTTGTAGACCGTCTCTGATGTAAATTACAATTCCACTTGATTTATTTAGAATTAAGGTAGTGTGATATTCTGAGTAATTTTGAATTGCTTTTGAGGTGTACTCTTTATTTATCCAGCACTCCGATAAGATTATTACATCGAACGCGTTATTAAATTGATCTAAGAAAATTAGGAAATCGTCAAGTTTAGATATGCTTCTTATGTTCTGATGTATAATCTTTAGACTGTAGGAGCCCCAATTATAGTTTTTTATATTATTCAAGTTATCAATAATATTTGAGTTACAGAATATACCTGAATGGTTATTAATATCATAAGGTAAATCAAACATAATTAAAAGTTAGTTGAATATAGAATAGCAAACAGCGTTCCAATAATATGTTATTAAAATTAAAACTCTTCTCAATGTAGTTGAATAGATAGGTGTGTGTGGAAATAAGTTGACAGTGATTTGATAATATAAAGCAGAATGTTTGCAACCGCTGAAACGTTGTGATAAAAAAATTATAATATGTTGATGGTAACAAAATAATAAGTGTAAATGAGCGGGATGGGGTGTGTTCGTACAATTGACTAGTGAAATAATTAATCAACGCTAATCGTTTTACATCATGGTAAATAGTGTAATGAGGACTGGTAACTTCGCTGTATCGCTGAGTTTCGGCTTTATTGCATATACCTGTAGACGGGCGAGACGGTACATACCTCGATATTTTGGTTCTTTCCGTTGTATTACATCGCTGCGAGCTTGCTTTCATCAGATATACATATTGCATTAGCACCTGTATCGTGTCTAACATATATCTGACCCGCTCGGGTCCACGTGAACCGGTACCCCTTTCCTTTCGCTTCTTGTCTAGCCTTCCAAAATAATAGCCTTCCAAAATAATCTTGTAGCTCGTGTTGAAGAATATGTAATGACTTTCAATACCTTTGCTGCATCCTTTTTTCTCGATGATTTCTGTTGCAAAAGAAAAATCCTCCAAAGAACGATATTTAATTAACGAAACTACTTTTTGTTGTTTAGATTTTTCGCTACATAGTTTGAAAGCTTTTGCCGGTCGCCCGGCCGACTTGGCTGGCTCTGAAAGGTTACTAGAGCTGGGTAGGTCGATGTTTTTGATAATAATTTCTTCTTGTAGCCATAAGCTATGTTTGCACAGAGAAAATGTTTCTGTACACATTTACATCTCTACGATCGCGTGGTGAGCGCAAGTGTAAAAGAAGTTATAACTTGTGCCACCGCTGAATTCATATTCGATGAACATTTTTTTAAAATTAACTTTCGGGTGACGCAATCCTGTAATATTCTTCGGAATCTAAGTGAATTTGGATGCAAAAGTCTTTTTGCCCGTGAAAAGTTGAACAATTCGTTGAACAAATCTGTGAACAATTCGTAGATGGCTCCCTAAAGAGAGAGTTTCGTTAAAGAGTTGGCGGCGAAACAGTGTTTTTAAAGTTCAAAACTGACATGCAATCAATAAAATGTGCATGAGAAAACACACCAATTTGAACGAAAAAAGATGCACTCTCGTAAAGTTCAAATATTGTTAAAAAATCTCTTTAGAAAAACACCATTTTGTGACCCTTAAAAACTATACACACTAAAAATAAATATATCTGAAAATTTTATATATTTATGTACATACATCCAGCTATATTTTCCATGGTGACTCTTACAACAAAACTTCGAAACATACACATTGCAGCCATCCGATCAGGGCGTAACGTAAGTCCTTCCGTGGCGGTGGTCGACTGAATTCTGAAAGCACCATGTTTGAAAGCGTGGACACGCCTCCGTGTAGTGTTTCAACATGAAATTCATTCAATTTTATAGCGTAGAGTTATTTAGGTAATATATAATTATTTACGCAAAATAATTATTTAAAAATATAATTATTATACTAATAAAATATAATTATTTAACCTCAAATTTTTGAATTGTTTCCCAGTAGTTTCCGTAAATAATCTTCTGTGCGACGTTAGTGTAATGAGTTAAATTAAGAAAGGGACCCTAAACTAAAAAGGAACTAAATTAAGAAGGGAAGAAGGAATTAAATTTGATGGTTCGGGTGGGGAAAGACGATGAACGAAGAAAGTAGTGTATTAAGGAGATTATGTGATGTGAATGTGAAAGGTAGAAGAAATCGGAGACGCTCTAGGAAGACATGGGACGATCAAATTAACAAAATGTTAGGTCATGTCAAGAATCAGAATAACAGAAGAATATGTATGAATGTGGCTGAAGATAGGAGTATGTGCCAAAATCGAGATGTTTAGCGGTGCGTTATCTCTGCCTATCCCTATGGAGAGACGGCGTAATGGTTAGTTAGACTTGGTAAAGGTTGGTATGTAGGTAAAATAAGGGTGGTTCTTTAATACATACTTAGGTACTTACATGTCTAATATGTAAAGATTACAGTATGGATAATTGGCAGTCACTTCATTCTTGTAGGTCTAAAGCCACTGAAGGAAAGTTGTGTGATGAAATGCCCAAGGCAGCCAAGTAAGTTCCTACGAGCAATGCAAAATAAACGCTTATCTGTCAATGTGAAACAAACGGTTCGAGCTCTCCTAATAATTCTATGCACTCTGTAGAAGAAAATATCAAAATTGCCCTCTAATGTACCTAATGCCATCCGCCATATAATCTGATGCACATTATCTGTTTATAATCGGTGAGGTTGTTGGTTGATGCAATGAGATCATATATATGTGTATTATGTAAGCTATTTGCACATATTTTTTTGTATTTCTTGAGCATTAACCATGTAACAATTTCTAGACATTTTATTTTGAAGAGTTTCGTTTCATATACACATTTGTTACTGAATTTAATGTGTTACTTACTTAAATTAAGTAACAAATGTACATGTAAAATAAAACTATTCAAAACAAAATATATCCACATAATCCTATATGTTTTGTTTGATGTTGCCGCAGTAGAATGTTGAATGATTCGTGGTCTCTGTTTGATGTGATTTTAACTTATTTTTCAGAATAATTCCGCACAGAAGTCCAGGGCCTCGAGGAAAATTATTTTCCTCAAGGCCCTGGAGGAAGGTAAGGCCGGTTTTCGGGGATTCTGTGATATTTTTAAAGGAAGGAGAGGAAGTCCTGAAAATAAAAGGGTATGAGGGGTGGGTAGGAATCTGGGGGTCAGCGTGTCCTGGAGTTATTTTGTCATATATTTATATTATAAAATCTTAATATGGGTAAAATCATGTAAAAAAACTGCAAAAGTATACAAAACTAATGTTATGAATAAAGAAAAAGAATACTCTGTTCGAATCATTTTCATTTGTGGCAGGGAGAGTGGTGTGTAACTTTTTTTATAGA
The DNA here is from genome assembly GCA_917563855.2 of Limnephilus lunatus. Classification (NCBI taxonomy): domain Eukaryota; kingdom Metazoa; phylum Arthropoda; class Insecta; order Trichoptera; family Limnephilidae; genus Limnephilus; species Limnephilus lunatus. The sequence goes on along the minus strand of OU830604.1, from coordinate 18,537,246 downwards.
CTATTAATAAATAAGCTGTGTTACTTTAGCGAGATACGGCTCATACTGACCGCTCTGACCCAGGCGACCAAAGTGGCTCAATGGCAGGTGTGCTAAATTGAGCGGTAAACTCCCTTTTTAGAGTTTAAATTAAAAATACTAAAAATTTAAAAATTTAAAAAAGCTCAAATTTTTAAGTAAGTTCAAATATCAAAAAAAATCTATGATCAAAAAACTTAAAAACTCAAAAGTGTTCAAAAAACAAAAATTCGACTTTATAAGCACACACTCGTTGCTTCATCCACATTCAAACACCAAATTAATTACTAATTTTACCAATTAGTTGCCTGCAATTGGCAAAAACCAAGTAATTAGATCAATTTAAGTCGTATCACTTTATTCACATCACTTGATTGGACACAAAATCTACAAACTTCCAGAATAATGTTATCTTAATCAGGAGACGTATGCTAAAGAAGTTCTTCAATTATTCGGCTGATTTAGATCCCCCTTCCTCTAACCACTCTCTAAATGTTATTCATCTTCAGTAAGAGTATTCACGAAGAGTAAACATTGTTTTAAAAAATTAAGACTTTCCATCTAATAAAGTGGTGTTAAGAAAATTATATGACTGCAATTCAATAATTTCATCATCACAGAATAAAAACCTACCTTCAGAAGCACTTTTTTCGGACAATTTTAGTTACAATAAATAAACATATTAATATTAAATGAAAATACACACTTTGTAAAACACCACTTTTTAATTGAACTGCTCCCAACCACCTGGAGCCAGTGATAATATGGCATTCCTAATTGGGGTATGTTGTGAGGGTGAAGATATTGGGGAGGTTCATTTTTAATATTTACTGATAAATATTAATTCAATAAAAAGTGATGTTTTACAAAGTGTGTATTTTCATTTAATATATAATGTCACACCACAAAGTATTTGCTTCCTTCAGTAAAATAAATAAAAAAAATAAATAACCAATTAATAAAAAGTAAATAAACAATAAATACAACAAAAAAACAATAAATAAATCATAAATTAATAATCAATTTTCTAAAGCAATGGAAAATAAATTAGGAGTACCACAGGGATCAGTCCTTGGACCTCTATTGTTAATACATTTATATTAACGATATGGTGAAAATATTTTCAAAATGCAAATATACTTATTTGGAGATAACTATGAACAACTAATAAATATTGTAAAATAATATTAATTAAATCACAAATAAACTCCTCAAAACAATACACATTTTCCTAAGCATAAGAAACATGTATCTTATAATACCTTAATATAATATAATTTATAAATACATTATGTACAAATTTTGCTGTAGATACTAATAAAAAAATATATGTATAATATAATACAAATGAAAACAATATATTTTGCACTTTGTCAGTCAATAATAGAATATGGATTAATTATTGGGGAGGAGCAACAAACTCAGCTATCGAGGCCTCAGCACAGGTGAGCTACCCAGTGAGGCCGACATTGTTGATTTTTTTTTTGAAATGTAAGATAAAATAAATCATTAAATATCTTCTTATATCCAATCACGTACATTTTGCTTTTTTTATTTTATTTAATGCTTATTTATTTTTTGCCATCTTAAAACATTACATAGTTAATTAACATTACTGTCTAAGTAATGTTTTAAGATGGCTAAAAATAAATAAGCACTAAATAAAATAAAAAAGCAAAATGTACGTGATTGGATATAAGAAGACATTTAATGAAAGAAAAATTAAAATTGATAATGAAATTAAAGAAAATGTTACTGAAATGAAAAACTTTCCAGAAAAACGACAATCACTATTTAAACCAACTCAATTATTGCTCCACATTTTAACTACTGCTTAACTGTTATTTATTTTCCTGTGTAACGAACGAGAACCAAATATGTTTCAAATTCTCTAAAATAGGGCAATGATATTTTGGCGAAATAAATTTTCATAATAAAATAAAATGTTAAAGGAACTAAATTGGCTAGCCGTGAAACTGATGCTGACGTTGAAAATGATGATATTTATCTATGCTTACAGGGTCTTCCATTAAACAATTATGTGCCAACAAAGCCTTTTATATGTTTTTCAGTACATATCATATCGGTAATGCATGAAACTAATGTTGTGAATAAAGAAAAAAAAACTTACGAAAATTTGTTTTCACTGCAAAAATTTATCCAATGTAAAAGCTCTGTGGGCGTACAAAAGAGTAATAAATAAATGAAAAAGTTACTCGGAAAAGTTACAAAAAAACGAGTGTGCTTTAGACCACATGACTGAAGTAAAACTTCACTAACTTATAAAAGGAGAGAGAAAGACAATGTGCGCGCGCACTGCTCTCTCTTGCTCCTACAGTGTGATACAGACAATAGGCCTGCACTGTGTCTTAGATATACGAAACGTAACTGGCTATGAGAGAAAGAAAATGTGTGCTCGCACCTCTCTCTCTTGCCCCTACAGTAATATACGAAACGAAACTCTCTCTCTTTCTATCTACACTAACTTATATCTGCCTCTCAACTTCCGTTCGCCTCGCTCGATCACGCTTTTCGTAACGCTCTCGTCACGCATTCACCAGCTTACTCCTCAAGTCAAGCGTGCATAAAGAAGTCTTACTTCAAAAATAAAAGCTGTTATTACCAAAGATTTTCCATTATAAGCACCTACATAGAAATAATTTTAAAATATCGTTGTAAGTGGCTACACAACAGTTTAGTAATGCATTCGGAAGTCGAAACAGCTTATTGATAATAACATAGCAGAACTTTTTTTTATACATAAGCTGTTTTTTTGACTGAGCATAGCGAAGTCCTGTTTTAACACGATTGTTTTACATTTCGTCTGTCTGCAAATTTATTAATACCAACGTTCCTTTTCCGTTTCAAGATTTTTTTTTTAAATGTGATAATGCGTGTTATTTTAGACTTTCTTACTATATCGTACTTTTTCAGTGCTATGATACCTACCTTTATGAAGGAAGTATGAAAAAAAGTTTGAAGAATTGTATAATTCCTTACTTGAAACTTTTAAAAACTTTTACGTAATTTAAATGGTTTATAATTAAGTAAATACCTACTAACAAATCTAATGATTTTAGAGGAAATTTTGGTTTTGTAAATGAAAATTATAAACGTGGGTAGGTACTTATTTGGACGCGAGGTCTACTAAGTGTTCGCAGAACTAATAGTTTTATTTTAATAATAAAATATTAATAAATATTTTTAAAAAAACTTTAAATTTAAAAAAAAACCTTTTCGTTGATATTCATATTTATTAAAATTTGTAGGGAAGGATAAAACTTGTTCAAGTTGAAAATTACATGTTCATTCTTCAGACGCTTGTTTCCATACAAAGAGTTTGAACTAGGATAATGCCCCCTTTGTTCATCACTGTGCATCTACTCCTCGCAAAATAAGTTTCCGTTCTCTTCTGTGCTTATAAATTTGTAATTATTATCATACCAACAATACATATCCTTCAACGTATTATATCCTTCAACGTATATTTACATATAAACCTACCTTATAACTTCCATAAACTAAATTTTACCTTCGTATATACTTATATATTTTTACCCTATATGTAAACCTATATTATATCTTTTTTTTTTTTAAATATGTTTATTCAGTTTTAATTTTACAATATTTTATTTTACAAATCTTACGAAACTGATCAATCAGTTTGATTGTAAGAAATCTCTCATTTTTTTCTAATTATTTAATACAGTATACTTTCAGTTTTACATAGTAAATACTAAATATAATACTTAATATTAAAATACTAATTATTACGACAAACTAATTATTATAATGTTTATGAATTGCGTTGAAGTAAAAATATTTTACACAGTACAAACATACGGTGAGAAAAAAAATAGAAAGGAACTATATTATTTGATTTCATGTTCTTCGGAGGTAGAAAGATTTAACATTTGTTTTGATTTTTGAATAAGATGTTTCATTTTTGATATTTTCAGGTAATGCGTTAAATATTTCCGGAATTTTATGACTTTTTGTTCTATCTCCGTATACATTTTGAGATTTATTGATAATAAACATTTGTGCTTCTCTATGCCTAGTAGGGTAGTTGTGGTTTACAGGTTTTTTGAATTCTGTATTCCAGAATTCATCTAGCGTTAATTGGTAATTTACCTTACTGTGTGTAGAGAGGACATTACACAAGGGGAACATTTTTTTATAATCACCTTCACATAACTGGACTTTTTTTTTGCCTGATATCAATTTTAGGAAACGGATTTGTAATTGTTCTATTTTATTTAAGTATGTTTTGTACGTTAATCCGTAACTATTTATTCCGTATCCTATAATTGATTCTGCTAATGCGTTGTATATAAAGTATAATATTTTTTTATTAACAAATTTTTTTAGGTGGTAAAATTTTCCTAACATGGATCTTAATCTATTACATACATTTTCAATATGATTTGACCAGTTAAAGTTGACATCTGTTGTAAGACCAAGGTATGTATATTGGTACACTTTTTGTATATTCGGGCAATTGCACTGCTGGAATTGGTTTTTTGTGTGCAAACAATCATATGAATGACTTTTTATACATAATTCCTTTTCCTGACAATTTGCTTCTTCATAACCTACATCATATCTATATACATACCTATGTATAAACCTACATTATACCTTCATAATCTACATAGTACCTGTGTATTTACATATTATTACATATTTTCCGCCTGAGTTTAATAAAATTTCTATGAAAGTTATGTTATTTAATATTAAAAATGCCTTATACGTGTATAAATAAATACAAATTCGAGAAATCATCGTTTAAATTGAACGTCAAAAATGAATCCAACTTGTCAGCTTTTTTCAGTTTCTTGGGGAATTATTGTGATATTTGTATTGTATAATCGAGATAAAAAGTGAAGTAATAGTTTTGGTGCAAATTTTTTAAATCAATGAAATGTTTTTTTTTTTTTGACGTTAAATGTTTGGGGTAATTATTTTTTTTGCTTGGGTTTCATGTAATTATATATATATATATACACACCTTCATGCTTTTTTCATGTAATTTTATATACACATACACACACCTTCATACACACTTCATAACTTACATCATACCTACTCGTACCAACATATATACCTACCTAATGATAATAAATCAACATAATATATACCTACATGTGTACATACCTACTGGAACCATCTATATCTGCTGTTTTTGACCTTACTCAGCTGTATACCTACTTTGTTTTGAAATTTAAGTATGTAACGTCAAAGCCTCAGGCAATGTTATCTTTTATATTTCTATGTATTACTAATACTAGCATGAACGCCAGGAAACTAACAACAAAACTGCAGTATTTTTTTTCATATTTCAGTTCTTTTGCAAAATAAAAAGTTTTTGTTGAAATTTTTAACGCCGATAAGTTATTCCCGAATTCTAATTATTATAATTATGTGTTATTAAGCAGAAATTGAACAACGCCTATTTTGTAATGTCTATATACAAACACGTTGTAGAATTAAATTAAGCCATAAGGCATCGGCGTTAAAAGTATTTTCTTGAAAAAAAAGTCTGCGATGATTCAAAAATTGAAAAGGGATTATTTAAGATTATCAAGGTAAATAGTAACTGCATATTTTTTATTTTTTTTTTATTTAGAAAAAAGTAAATATTTACAATAAATACATATTACATTTCATATCAGACATCACTTTTTTTGGTTACCAATTAGTAGAGAAATTTTCTCTGGTCTAACTGGGGAGCTAGTCTATGTAATTATAAATATAGATAATAATATGTATAGTTACAAAAATGGAAAAATAATATTTTCAAAAATACTGCAAAATATTACAAAATATTGTACAGTAAGAAAATTACATATAATTATAGAAACAGAATATCAACAAATATCAACAAAAAATCAACAGAAATCAACAAAAATAATAGCAACAGAATATATCTGAAAATCATCGATAAAAGTAAGTCAATCTTCTCTGTAAAAATACAAAGAAAGTTTTTTTTTAAATTTAGAATAGTTTTTCTCACTTTTTATTGTATCCGGTAAATCGTTAAATAACTTTGGGCCTACATATTCATAATGGTGTGCAGCTGTCGTGTTGCATCTAGGTACGTATATGTTCCCAGAAATTCTAGGTCTTACACTTCGCGTTGAGGACATTTCAGATTCTTTAAAAACTTTTAAAATAGCATTTCTTTGAAATAGTTTTGAAACCGGTAGGACCTTAAATTTTTCAAAAAGTTCTTTGGTTGGAAAAATTCTTGGTTTTTTAATTCTATCTATGTGAATACCGCACAAGAAACTGTGATGATCTCGCCTTTGGGCCTACGAAATAATTCCTTTAAAATTGAGAGATCGATTTAGAAATATATTTAATTTGTAACATGGAATGTTTTCAGCATACGATTCTCTGTTTCCAATTCATGGGGGTGATTTATGGGTCCTTACCACTAAGTAACCACATGTGTTTGCGTGCCTCAAGTGCATGCGAGCCCCGGCAAAGGCCATTTTTCACAAAACTAAGAAGGGACCCAGAATAACATTTAGAGGGATTTTTTCAGGTTCATTATCAAGTCAGGGGCGGCCGATGGATATTTGCCCGAGTGGTGACTGACTTTAACGCGAGCAAATTGATTTGTGAAACAATTGTCTTGTGCATTTTCTATGGCAGTGGGGAGTTGAAAAATTAGGCAATAAAGATTGATCGTTGGTGCATTTAAATATACGAGAGCGACGCGCCGATTACGGGTTGAAATATTTGACATATTTGTCAAAATAAGATTGCAGAATTCGTTAAATAGTGACGCACGCAGAAAGAACGAAAACGTGTACAGACAATGCTTATATAATGTTATTATATAACCAATAAAGTCGACGCAAGTAATGAGGCGGTCCTAACTAGATTGAAGTACGCCACTGAGCTCTTCTTTTAAGCGCTATTGGGATAATTTATGACTTCGGCGCAGACAAAATTAGTTTGTATTCTGTTATCTAAAGGTTACACACAAAAAAATAGCAAACATGAAAGTTGCACTGATTTCTTGGAATTTGGGATGTAATGTGACAGAACACTATTAAAACGATTGAAATATGCATATTGGGAGATGTGTTTATCACTTAAGTTTTAAAAAAGAGGGACTAATATATTATTGAAACCACACAAGTAGATGGGTGGGAGTCGGGGGGCAGAGAGTTGGAACAGCGTGAGGGAAGGAACCTGGAGGCGCGCGGACGGGATAAAAATCATCGAGTTTTGATAAACGGCAGAGTAATAATTTGGTGCGCGTAAACCGGGAATAATTCAGATAGTAATATATAATAATAGATAGTCGGGGCAGGGAAGTGTTAGAGGACAGTCAGGGGGAGATCCTGTTGAGAATTAAGATCGTCAAGTTCTGAGAGTCGCGAGGAGACCAGCTCGGTGCTTCTAAATCGGGGATATTTCATTTTAATTAAACAAAGAATAGTTCGTCTTTATTAAACAAAAAGAGTCCACGCGAATAAGGAAGTCAGAGATTGCGGCTTGCGAGTTCATGAAGTTAAATAATATAATTTGTAAATTGAGGCGGTCAATTATCGATACGGGACGGGCTTTCGGGGCGTTTATCAGGGTCAGGAAAAATTTTACAACGAATCGACGCGAGAATTGTGTTTGACGGCTGCATCTTGGAATAAATAACTGCATGACGGGTTGTGGTTTAGAAATGCTTGTTTGAGTTAAATATTAGAGTATTGAATTGATTTGTGAAATTATTTTGTGCAACATGGCGATTTTGGTAAGTTTGAAAAATTGAATTAATTATTAACAACATTAATGTTTGGATTTCGTACAAAGCAGGGTTAAAACAATAGAATCATCATTACTCCCCGAGTATTTTAATTGTTTATAATTGTTCGTCTAGCTTGTAGTTTTCTAGATCTAAACATGAATTATAGTTATATAGCGCCTTGAGGTGTTTTCCATAAAATCGGTGCCATGTGGATCGTTCAAATATTAGTACTATTATTATGGCTGCTTTAATGGGGCCTTTAATAAGGAACCATGTCATCTAAGTCGGATGATTTAATCGGAAAATTATAACGGTAACATTTAAAAAGCTATCGGGTAATTATCGGTAATCGAAAAAAAAGGAGCGTTCCCTCCGTAAGTCGATCCGGAGCTGCCTGATGTTGACCGGCGACGATTCTTGAGACAATACCGTTGTAAGATAATAATTTGGGGTTCAATGAACTAAAATACTATTTGAAGCACAAAAGACACTTTCGGGCAATAAATCTTAGACGAGAGACTTCATTTAAAAGACGGGATTTTGAAAACACAAAACAATAATAAAGTCCTTTAAAAGTGCTTTGTTGGTGATCTAGAAAACTAGGTTACTGGGTATGCTCCAATACATAACGGGTAACAAAATACAGAGGTATAGAATATAGGTATAAATTAATGTGTAATGCGCCTTTGAGGTGATAATTATTATTTACGAGTTTCGTAATAATATTTTTAAACGTAGCTAGGGGACTATTATTCAGGAAGGTTTTTTTTTGAAAAGGCATTGGGTAATATAACGGTTTATGAAGGGTGCGTAGCATGGGCATTTTTGATTACTAACAAAATCTGACATAATTGAATTCCCATTCCAAAAATTTCCCACACCTTATTCCGAATTTTAGGTATCACAACAAGTCTATTACATAGGACTTTGCATAAACTTGGTTCGATATTTAATCATATAATCACCTTTGGTTCACGTTTAGGTATATTTCTTTCGACTTAGCAAAAAACTTTCATATTGTCGGTTGAATGCAGCCGTCGGTAGGTATTCACATTTAAGCGTAATGCGCTATATCCACCTACTTAATTAACAAACTCTTTTTCTTCAAACTTAATTGAGCGGGTTACGACTCGAGAATGGACGGCGGTTGTCGAATGGATTAACGGGTCCGGCTTTCCTATTTCACCATGAGGAAGTATCTCACGCGACTTTATCGGGGGCGATGTGATCGAAATGCAGGTGGGCTTACACTATTTTTCTAATGTGGAGGCGAAGTAAGCGATGGTCGTGTCTGGTCCGAGCAAATTGGAATCCCTTGTGATCACTTCTCGGTAACGTGGATCTCGTACCCGCTCTAGACTGGATTGGAAGCGTGGCCGGAGCCATTTCATGATGTCGACGTATGTACGTCACTAAGGCATTGGGGGACTTCAGGAGAACAAAGGACGTGCACCCATTTCGCCCTCCCTCTACCGCCGCTCCGAGGTACCAGCGGATAAAAGTTGTCGTCGCGGGAGGCCAGTTTGATGCAGGACGAAGATTACGATCTGGCCGGACTACCTTCGTCATGGGGGAAACGAAGTGACGAAATTTGCGTGGGCTTCACTACCTTTTAGGTTACGCTCGTGTGGGGTCTGCCTTGTCGGCGGAACGAAGGGAACATGACATATGGAATTGTTTGGCAACCGATCGGCGGTTCTTTGTTGGAATCCGGATAAGTTTTCTTAACTACTTTTGGTTTACGCTTAGGTAGGTATATTTCCTTCGATATTCGATTTAGCCAAAAACTTTCACATTGTCGGTTGAATGAAGCCGTCAGTAGGTATTCATATTTTAAGCGTAATGCGTTATATCCACCTACATAAGTAGCAAAAGTTCTTTTAACTCCATCACAATAGGAATAGGGATCATCCAGCATCAGGGTGGGAATGTACTCTGGACGAAAGGACAGCCGGGGAAATAGAAGGGAGGGAAGCCAGATTCACGACCTGGTGCCTTTCATTCTTGGACCCAGCACCCTGGACGCCGAGCTTGACCTTCCTTCTTTGAGCTGATATTTGAGTTTGAGCTTGGAGTACGCCTATCGTAGAGCATATGCCCGTAACACATATAGGGGAAGGTCCCAAGTTACGCTTGTGTATGTTATGCGAGAGGACGTATTTTTCATTCAAATCAAATACCGATGACCATCGCGATTGCAGGCTGGCGCATGTTTCTGTAGCGTGCCTAGGAAAAACGTAATCATTATTTCTACTGGTTCGAGGCGGCGTGCTGGACGGAGAACGGGACTATTGAGGACATGAGTGACTGCCAAGGCGAGGATCGGTGACATCAAAATCTTCCTTAATTAAATTCATACATCGCCAGATCAGAGGAGAGAGCGGCCCCACCGATCTCCTGACATTGCCGATTGTCTAATCAACTTCGGTTTAATGTTTATGCCGATGCTTTAGGAGTTAATGGAACTCAAGTCATCGGCATGCTGAAGAACTTCAACATCATCATCAATCCAGAGTAGGATGTCAAGTTCCAAAACCTCGTGCCACCCACACATTTCCTGAACAGTTCCTGACATCGGCTATCACACCATTAATCGGAGCAGACCCTCATATCAAACGGTATGAGATGACCTCTCATCATCATCATCAACATATTTATAATTTGGCGGCGTAGTGGTCGATATTATTCCCATTACCACTCTATGATCCAGAAACACACATCAAACCCTTTCCCGACAGAAGGCAAAACATGTCGATTTTCATTCGTCGCTTGCGACCTTAACATTCTCCGGAGGCGTTGGAATTGGAAGCTGATTCGGCGGTCTATGACCATCACCTTATCAGTTGGGCTATGGAGGAGTCCAATTATTTAAACAGCACATGTTCTGTCTCATGTTAATCCAAAATACCTACCCGTAGAATCAAATTAACAAAATAAAACAAGCTAGCTAACTAACAAACTGCATCTGGAACTGTAAGTGTAGAATTATTGCACTCCGTACTGCTTTGAGTGTAAATCTTTTGTTAGAATGTACATAAATGTCAAATTATTTTCATGATAGCATTTTATAGAGCTGCAGAGAGTACGTGACATCGCATCGAAAGGTAGGATCTTCTCAATTCGCCGTTTGAATGTAAATTTATATATTAGATGCTAGGAGGGAAAATGCAGATTACTTCAATAAAAATAGTCGTCGATGAGCGTAGGTGTATAACAGGTGCTAGGGGAGGAAGCTGAACGAATATAGATAGATAATTAGTTAATTTTCAAGCTAGTCAGACTCAGTCATTGTTATTCGAAGCCTTGCAAATTGTAACACGCCATATCTAAAAGAACAAGGGTTTACCACAAATAAATTATTAATTAAATTGGATTAACTATACCAAACCACTAAAACAAAAAAGTACACAACGTTGTGGGGTTAATTACAATTGATTAATTGAGAGCATCTCGTCACGTTTGCATAAAAGTATTACGTGATGGGGTTGAAAAGGCGCTGCAAAAGAAATGCAGGGGAGAGACGCGAGAACGGGCGAGCTACGAGCTTTTAAAGGCCGAGCGGGGTAGCTGTAGCAATGTAGCAGCATTTGGGAAACCAAGAGGAAGGTTTTACTTCGTAGGGGGGGGGGGTTTATCACAAACCCCAACTGCTTTGCCCTCCGTGATCAAGGAATAATTATCTCAATCAGCAATAAGGAGGTGGTGGTTTCAAATCCAGGCTTGAGTAAATTAAATTTTATTTTTTATCTTTAATATTTCTATGTATTACTAATATTATTTGTATTATTTCATAATAAATTAATTCATTAAAAATATAGAATATCAGCGCAACTTCAAAAGTGAAATACACTTTCAGTGTCGTCCTGGTAAAATAAACTACCATTCAGAACTGAAACGTTGCTTGAAATGGCGATATCTTTTTCGACTCTTTTCCGGTATAATGTGAAAATAACTTGAGGTGAATTACGGAGGAACACATTTTTCACAAGTCCATTTACGCAATGGATTTCCTACTACAAATAAAAAATGATGAGAAGTATAAATAAAACACATTATTAAACCTCAGTTAAAATTCTTGTAGATAGAATGACCTTATTTTCTATATTTTCTATGCCCACTCGAACTTTTGCAGCGACCCCTAAATGCTAAAAATTTAAAAACGCCCCCCCAGACCTCCAAAACGCCCACAGGGGGGCCCTGGCGCCCCCGTTAAGAATCCCTGAATTAGACGATCTCAAATCGTTAATAGGGTATTTCTGTGAATACCGTTGAAAATGTGTGGAAGATTTTAAGTTTATTATTATCGATTTAAAAACGATCGCACATTCGTAAGCGGTTCGAACTGGCTACAATGTCATTATAGACTAGGAGACTAGATAGGTAAACCCTACATCATCGAGTACACGGATCAAACTACTTTGTAGTGATAATGGACATGAAAAAAATATTTTCAATATCTTTATGATTATTTTTTTTTCACTATGGTTTTAAAAATTTAGAATGCCTGATTTTAAATAAAATAATTGGTAATGATAAAAAAATAAATTTGGCGTTTTCCGATTGTACCCATCGGATGGGAGAGCCTTTCGAAGCGAAACAACTTACTGCAACTGGCCGCGGAGATATATTTACTTCGTTTTGCGGACGAACACAGCTCTTACGGCTACGGTGCGGTGGTTGTTCGAACCTCCAACCACTATAGACTATTAGGTAATCTTAAAAAGACTATTAAAATTATAAATTTGTATAGTAATATGGGCACGCGATGGCGGCGAAGGGCTCCGCGGCCAATTTTCCAGTAAATTGTTTCGCGTCGAAAGGCTCCCCCGTCCGATGGGTACACTCGGAACACGCAAAAAAAAATTTTTTTTTATTATTATTACTTATTTTATTTGAAATCTGGCATTCTAAGTTTTTAAAACCATATCGAAAAAAATAATAATAAAGATATTGAAAATATTCGTACACAAAAATTTTCCAGGTGGCTAGTCGGCAGACCAAGAAATTCTTAAAAGGAATGATCTAGAGTATCTGGACTATAGTTATTCATTGGTTTCATTCGTGTACTCGATGACGTAATATTTACTATTTTTTAACCCCACTTAGACGCCGGCTGCCTGCGAACTTGCCAGGCTGCCGGTTGGCAGACCTGCTTTTTTTCTCATTTTCTAATCGACCTTTATCATATTATATGAAACCATTCCCATTCGTGTACTCGGTGATGTAATTTTTTCGAAAAAAATCGCTCACTATTTCCATGACTGCGCGGCTCCTGCCAAGAGGCGCACCGGCAGACCAGCTTTTTTAAGGTTTTCTAAATGTCCATTATCACTACAAAAGTAGTTTTATCGGTGTACTCGATGGCGTAGGGTTTACCTATGTCGTCTCCTAGTCTATTATGGTGTAATTGTAGATAATTCTACTGACTGTTTCTCAAGTTGGCTGGCAGCACGTCAACAATGCCATTTTCAAGAACATGTCGTTTTGGCGGCAAACCAAAAATGAACATTTAAATCATTATGAAAGATTTACTCGCCAATGTAAAAATTAAATGAAAATACCGACAAAATCGTAATTTTTTTTCTATAAAAAAAAATACTATGTAAATACCTCATTGGATGTAATTCGTATTTTGTTACTTACGTTTGATTGATACAAAAAACAGTGTTTTTTATAGCCTATTTTATTACTCAGTTCACCTTTTTTGCAATAGCTCCACACAGGATGATGTGAGGAAAATAATTTCCCTCGGGGCCTATGTCATCTTTGGGGATGCTATGTGGAGGGTATTATTAGGAAAGAAAGGAGAGGGAGTTCTGAGAGGGAAAAAGGTATGAGGATGGACAGGAATCTGGGGATCAGCAAGTCCTGGACTTAAGAATCTATCACTCCCACTGCGGTGTTCCGAAAGATTCCCGCTGGAGGTCTCCCTCAACCAGACTTTCCCAATCCGGTTTGCCACGTAGTTGGTGGGCAGATGCATCCGCCGCCATGATTCGGACTGACCTCACCCCGTGAACCCGCTTAGTCGAAAATTCGACTATCATGGAGAACATTAGTATCTATGTTCCCGATGGTTACCTCCGTCACCGAAAGAATAGACTGTTTTATCTCCCGGCTTGCAGAACGAACTTGCCAACGGTCATGCCAGTCGGGAGAGCTATATTGTTGTTAAATAGAATCACTTCCAATATATGTTTAAAACCAATGAAGCATAATTTAGACAGCAAACTTTGTTGCTGTTAATATAAATCTGCTTATCTTATCTTCTCCTAATATATCCCTTTTAAAAACGCTTTGTAATGTCATGCCAGTCGGGAGAGCTAACTTATTGTTAAATAGAATCACTTTTAATATCGATGTGTTTAACATCAATGAAGCACAATTTAGACAGCAAACTTTGTTGCTGTCAGTATAAATCTGCTTAACTTATAATAATATCTACAAAACGAATACGCAAAACAGTTTGCTGTACAAAGGAATTAAGATATATAACACACTACCAGAAACTCTAAAGTCCTCGCTAATTGAAAAGTTCAAGATGTATTGTAGGAGCTACATAAAACAAGAAAAAATATAGTGAATTTGAAATATTGCAATATGAAATATTATAATTAATTAGAAATTTGTAAACTTAAATGTACAAATTACTAAAATAAAATTCAAATAAAAAATCTCTCTTTTAAAAACGCTTTGTAATGTTTTTAAAATTATTAAATTGAATTGAATTGAAAGTCAACGGCCGTACCTTCTACTCGGGGTGACTATGGCGAAGTTGTTGGTTATCAAACAAATGGTTCCCGGTGCGGTGGTACCCATGCAATGTTACATTCACAAAGGCTGTTTGTCTTTACTAAACCGTCCCTTCCCGCTTTTTGATTAAAGCTACGGCTGCCAGGCTGGCAACACCACCCTGCTGGAGGTGTCGGCCAAGCTCACCCAGGAGGAGTTTCAGGAGCGGCCAGTTATCAACTGGGAGGCCATCATGTGGGTGAACCGGCCCATGGGGCTGTGGATTATCCAAGTCATCCTCGCCATGATCTCCCTGACGGAGTCCATGCTTCTTGCATATTTGAGTTATAAGGTAAGTCGCTATCAAACTATTGGCCGACTATCGTTATTTTGTTGTACCTAATTGTTTTACTAGTTTTATCTTTTCAGGGCTTCTACCAGATAGTAAAGGTAATAACTAGAGACCGGATTATATGCAATTGCATATTTGCATATGCATTTGCATTTGCATGTGCATATTTAGACCCTTTTCAGCGGTAATTGCATATTTTGGCAAAAAAATTGAGATCTTGCATATTTAAGCTCGATCTCGTTCATCGTTCAGATGCCTCACATAGTGACATCAAGGGTATTATCAATGACTTCGATAGTGCAGAGGCTTCGATAGTTTTCCAGTGCAAAGAAGCGTTTGACGATGCTAGTATTAAACAAAATAATAACCTAGCTATGATTAGCTCTCATTTCGCCTACATATCTGCAAGTTTGAAAACGCTTGAAACTCATGGATTGGCGTTGATGAATCTATTCAGGTTATGAAGAAAAATCGCCTTATGAATTCCTCGTTGTCAAAGCTATTATATACTCCAGAGTAAACTCAAATAAAAGTTTGAAAACTTACTGAACAATAACCCATGGTATGAACCCTTGTGCAAAATGATAGCAGAAATTTTGCCCGGCACAATAAGTTCAAAAATCGCATCTAAATTTAAATTCTGTCCAGTCATATCAGTAGACGTAGAACGCTCCTTTCCGCTTACAAAAATATATAAAGCGATCGTAGACACAATTTGTCTACAAAGCATTTAGAACAGTACTTAATCATATACGTTTTTAAAGGTAAATTGTAAATTTCAGTGTTAAATACATTTTGTAATTGATATTTTCGAAAATACGATTGTTATCCTTCAGAACTAATGGCTTACTTAAATAAAAAGTATTTAAAAATACGACTTCCTGTACTATTTCATGTTGCATATTTTGGCCCTTTTTATGGATTTTCGGGCATATTTTAGCTATTTTTATTGCATATTTGAATGCATATTATGGGCTGTTTTGTTGCATATAATCCGGTATTTAGTAATAACATACCATACTGGGTTGGCGTACGCTACGTAAGCGACCCATTAGGATATCTACACTCCTACAATCCATTCGTTTTCTAAGGAAATGAAGCTCTTCAGAATCACACTGGCCACACGTTACGATGCATGAGGCATCGATTTCCAAGTATTTCCTAAAGTATTTTCCAAGTATTTTCTAAGTAAACTATTTTTAGTAGAAAATGTATGGATTGTAAGTAGTCCAGGATCCTAGCATGGTCGATCGATATAGGTTTTATCGAAAATGTCAGTAACCTATCATCGCTCCCGAGTACGACCGCAGGCCGCTAACGAAAAACAACAGTTCACAGCGACTAAGGTTCCTAGTTTATTTGACGTGAATTGTTGTTTGGTTGTTAGCGGCCTGCAGTCGTGATCGGAAGCGATGATAAGTTACCGACATTTTCGTTAAAACCTATATCGATCGACCATTCTATGGGTACAGATATCGAAACGTGTCGTCTACTTAGCATATGTTCTTGCCTTAAATCTCTCTCATAGCGAGCTCATAAAAACAACTGATTACTATCTGCCCTGTGCTTAATAAAATTAAAATTTTCCTTTTCTAACTTGACAGAATTTTGTTCTTTTTTTTTCTACAATGTAGACGCTACCAGAATGAAATTAAAAATGACGTTCCCATTGTTTTGAAGGTCAAATATGCAAAATTTTATCAACCTCGCAATAAACAGACAATGAACTATATATATTAGATTATCACAAAACAATCATATTACTTCTGGTCGCAGGTCTGTCATTATGTGAGAGGACTGGCAACTATGTTTAATGAGCTTGGATTTGTTAAATTTAAGTGACATTTTAAAAATTGAAACTCACTACCCCGCAGTAGCCCTACAATCTCCGATGACGGTGCCTAGAGACATTTGTCATAGTTTTCGAAAACTGTCGTAAAATTTTAGTTTTGTGTGTTTCTGCATAATATGTCTTTATTAATAAGCTCTTATTATTTACCGAACGTATTACTGTTGTTATAATTCCAGGGGAACGTCTGGCAGCTCGTTATGTCGTTCCACTTCATTCTGGAATTAGTCAACACCATCCCATTCGCCGTGACGGTAAGGAAACTAAACATTTCAACTACCAAAACTGGATGTAAATAACGAAGTAAAGCTCAATGTACCTTATGAGCGCTTTTATAATTATCGTGACGATTCACGGTTACGATACCGTGACGGCAAAAAAAGGTAATAAACATACGTTCCTTATCGCCATAATGCTGCAGCTCTTTCTTACATACTAAATAATGGCGAAGCTTTGGGGGGTGCATACATATGTTCATCGTTTGTCTCATTTTCGACTTTTATTATTTATTGTGTAAGAAAGAACTGCAGCATTATATGTTTAAGAACCAAATCAAAACCATCAGCGCGTTGACTTTTGACGTTTTTTTTTATTTTTTTGAATTCACTCACACTTAGGGTTGCCAAACGTCCGGAATTTTCCGGACAAGTCCGGAAATATAGGTTTCTTTCCGGGATGCGGGGAAATCCTAAACAGTCCGGAATTTCTACAATTAAGTAGAGATTGATAAAAAAATGAAATAAACCAAATTATTTTTATTACAAATGAAAGTAAAAACATAACTTCTGATATTTAATGCTCCCAGAAACATTGTTCAACACTTCCGAATCTTTAATAATAGTTTTGAAGAACATTTCGCAAGTCATATTTTTTAAATTATACTGTTTTAAGAGAATCGACTTGACATGCAGAAAGCCCTTTCCTTTCTTTTTACCATTGGGTTCCCATTAAGGAAAATACCCTTTCAACATTGGCATTTTGTGCCTGCATCGCAAATATATAAGAGCATATCTTTGTTAATTCCGTAACTTTCAAAAGTCCGGAATTTTTATCAAATGTCAGGAATTTTCTCCGGGATTTTGATTTTTTGATCTGGGAACCCTACTCACACTTCAATATTATCCTTGTAACTATATTCCATACTTTCAAAATGATCGTCACGGCTAATGTGTTGTAGTAGTCTACGGAGACGTCGCGGAGAGGTGTGTGAGATATATGCCAGAATTTTACCACTTTTCCTTTGGAGAAAACAGACCTAGGTACATTGTGTATCTCACCTTTTGAAAGAACTGCAGTATTATAGCGATAAAGAACCTATGTCTATTGCCTTTTTGCCGTCAAGGTACCGTAACTACGAAACGTCACGGTAATCATAAAAGCGTTCATTCTGAATTATTTCAATTTTATTAGAACAACTCTCTTTTATAATAACTTTTAAAGATTATTCCAGTCAATGTAACATATTTATAATAACTTTATAATAATACTTTTATAATAACCATCAATAATACTATAAAAGAGAGTTGTTCTAAAAAAAATTGAACATTCATTTAGATTTTTATAAAAAGGTCAATTTAGGTTTATCCGAGACTCCAAACCAGTTTTTAAACAATTGTGATAATTTAAAAGAGTAGCTGCAGAGAATATGGGAAAACATTGTTAATTCTGAAGTTGAAATATGAGATTGACAAAAATTATTTCAATGGCGCTTGTCCAGATGAGACGAGAGATCCTGGGTTCGGGTCCCAGTATCGACCATTATCATTTTATTTTTTCTGTGTCTTGTTCATTTTCATATTTTCGTTTACGTTTATTAGTGTCATCTTCTTCTTCAATTATGAATTATTTCAAATTATCGAAGGAAATAATGAAAAGATTAAATTAAAAAATACGTGTGCCTACATGTGTTTAAATTATAATCACATTTTAATGGTATCTATTATAACATACATTATGCGTGTAAAGTTAAAAAATCAATACTTTTGCACGATAATTTGAGTAAATTATTTTACTGCCCATTGTGTCCATGTGTAGTGTTTTGTAAAATATAATAGCAATTACAGTCTTTTATGATGAAAATTACCTAATGATAAATTATTAAATTGTCCCAATTAAAATGTCTGCTATGTGTATTTCATATTTGATTATTTTTATGCTTTAGTTATTATATCCACCATGGAGGAATCTATTCATACCAGTGTTTCTCAACTGCTGGCTCGCCAAGCGCTCGCTGGGGAATATGTTTGTAAGTATTATGCTAAACCACGAATTATGGAAAAAATCAAAAAAACTTTACAAAAGAACAGAGAGATCCTTGTTGCTTAGAAAATCTCAGAAACTTAAAACCTCAGAGCAATAGATAAAAGAAAAACTTAAATAATTTTTTACATTTATATTAAGTGTTTCAAATAGAGCTTCGTTGCTTAGTTAAGAGCGAACTTACTAAGAAGTTGGGCATATTTTAGATAGGGTTTTACATAGAAAAAAATGCAAATACTCAACAGATGGAATATTTTTCTAACCTTCTTGGAACATTCCAAGGATACCTTATGTTATTATTATCTTTGTTTGTTGCTGATTTTGGTCGGTAACTTCTATCCCATGAAAAGCGAGGTTTCACCAACTCCCCCATTTTTCCAAGAAATAAATTTATTCACTCACTAGACCACTCGATTAAGAATTTGACCCTTCGTCATTATACACCTTTGTTACCCTTCCACATAATCGTTTTTTTAATTCACGCGTTTGACTCCCGAATAGGCCACTTGCATCAAATTTTTTAATTTTTTTTCCGGTTCAGGCAAATATTCTAAGACATTCTGTATTTTTTTTTTTAATCTCATTTTTGAAACCCTGGCGATTTTTTGAAAATTTCAATCTGAAAAATCAGACCATTTCTTAAAAACCGGAAAGACGGGACATAATTTTATGGGTGCGAATTTGTACATTTAAATAAAATTAATATATAAATTCACCTTTCCCTTTCTATGTAATTTTAAATGATGGCCTAGAACACCCTTGAAGGGTGAAAGCCAGAAATAATTAAAAAAAAAAAAAAAAAAAAAAAACGATAATTACATTGCCGAAAATCATTTTAAAAAAAGAATGTTTTCTATACGAATAGCAATAAATTGTACGGGGTTCTCTTCGTAACATCTGTAAAAACACCGCCATCTTTATCAAAAAATCAAACCAAAGGATAAGTTCGCATAGAACAAACAATAAATCTAGTGAACGTTAAACGCAAATTCAAAATATCGCCGGAAATCAAGGTGTTGCCATATAAAAAAAATTAATCAGTGTGGAATTTTACAAAATTAAGGGAACATAATCGGAGACGGGACATTTTCATATAGTGACGTCACGAGCTCAAATAATGGATTTATTTATTTAAAAAAAAAAAACATTAGTAAAAAAATCTATCCACAGGATATTTTCCAAGTCGTTATGAAATCCATGTAAGTGGCCTATTGTAAATTATTAGCTTCCGTGGTTTGGAAGTGTGAACCTGTAATCAAATATTTCCGGGGGTACCTCTCTTAACAAATATCCTATTTTCTAAGTCTGAAAATAACTCAAATTGTGAAATTTGCCATTTAATGGATAAAATTAAAAAATTAATGCACCTTTCTTTTCCTTTCCCCATCGAAAGCAAGAAATATTATTTAAGAAAAACAACCTTGATTGTATTATTATGATAGTTGTGGTTTGTTGGTTGTGGCAGTTACTGAAGCATCTATCTATCGTCTATCCAAAAACACATTCGTAAAAAAAGTAGTTACCCGAGTTCAAAATATTGTACATCATATAGGTGTAAGTATTATTAAGCCAAGTGCATCTATTAACATGCTACATGCGAGACAATCAATTTAATATTTAATTAATAACAGATCACTTTGTATAAACCACTTTTTAATAAACAATATCGACATGTTTCAATAACAATGTTATCTTCATCAGGATATGTTATTATATGATATTAACATATCCTGATGAAGATAACATTGTTATTGAAACATGTCGATATTGTTTATTAAAAAGTGGTTTATACAATCTATATGATCTGTTATAATTAAATAATAAAAAATGCCACAAAGATATTTCGCAAAGTTTGAAGAAGTAATCAATTTAATATTTATTTTTCAGAATGACTTGCACAGGGCAATGCAGAAGTCCCAATCTGCCCTCTCTCAACAACTTATGATTCTGTGCGCGACTCTCATGTGCCTGGTCTTCACTAGGTAAAATAATAAAAATATATTTATGAAATTAAAGATATTTTTATTTATAATAAGTTCAGAAATGGAAGTCCATGCACACTTAAAGCAGAGTAGGTACCCTCCGACCGAAAACATGAACATTTGCTTCCACATTATTATAAACATTGGCAATGGGGGCGTGGCCTCAGTGTAGACGCACATAAAAATGTGCAAGGCCACACTCTTATAGGCAATGTTTATAGTAATGTGTAAGCAAATGTTCATGTTTTCGGTCGGAGGAGACCCTGCTTAATTTTTTTACGGTGCTCCAGATTTCATGTCCGGGTTGAATCTTTCCCAAATGAAAGACTAAACCCTTCCACACACTTTTCCACAAATGAATATCTAGTAAATTAACGCAATGTAATTGCACTATATAAGAATAAAACAATACAAGAACAATACGTCAATCCACCAGAAACATAATGGGAAAATATTTCACCGACTCCAGATATTTTCATATCAGAGGGTTCGGCTCTGATGAAATCCTAACTGGTCCGATAAATCCTATTGATCCCTCAATATAAATATTTAAAAAATCTTTCGTAATCCTACATGTATTTAAAATGACCGACTTTTGCATTTTTATGTACAAATTTTTTGACAAATCTAATACGCCTAAATTTTGAATGAGAGAGCTAGGTATAATGCCAGTAGCCGAAATAACAAATGGTTATATTTTTATAGTCTGAGAATGCCAAATTCTTTTAATTTCATTTCCTAAATCTGTATATTTTCTTATTTTTTCAGAAACAGTTTTCTGAATATTACAAGAATTTGGAATAGCGACATCAATGATATAAGTTATTTTCTTAATTTTGTCATGTAAAACTATATCGGGTCTATTATGACTAATTGTTCTGTCTGTCAGAATAGTTTTATCATAATAAATTTTATAAAATTCATTTTCTAAAAATGAATTTGGTTCATATTCATAATATGGTACATTACGGCAGTCAATCAAGTTATGTTTAATTACCAAACTTTGGTGAATTATTTTTAAAACTTGATTGTGCCGAAATGTATACTCGGACGGCGCTAATACAGAACATCCCGATATAATATGTTCTATAGTTTCCGGAAAAGCCAAACATTTTCTACATAAATCATCAATTTGATTTGCATCTTTGATGATATGCTTCCTATAATTTTTAGTATTAATGACTCTATCTTGTATGGCAAGCATAAAGCCTTCTATTTCTGCGCTCAACTCTCCAATACTCAACCATTTGTTTGACGAAAATTTGTCAACATATGTTTGGTTGAGATAATTGAAGTGTTTTGCGTGAAGAATTTTATTTGACCAGGAATCTAATAATTCCTGGTTGGTATTTATAAGAATGCTGGCATTCTCGTCGTATAAATTTAATGGTGAAATATTTCTATCTGCCTTGCATATTATTTTGTGCATTTCTGAACTATCAGCTTTCCTATGGAAAAAATTTCTTAGCATTTCTACCTGATTATGTTTTAAAGATGTTATTTGACTATACCTCTACCTCCTAAATTTCTGGGTAAATTAATACGTTCTATAGCTGAATTTGGATGATGGCAATGAAATTTAGTTAATGTAGTTCTAATTAATCGTTCTAAGCTATCTAAATCTGTATTAGACCATTTAATTATGCCAAATGAGTAAGTTAATAGAGGTATTGCCCAAGTATTTATCGCCTTTACTAAATTTTTAGCAGATAGATTGCATTTCAAAATTTTTCTGATCCTAGTTTTAAATTTAATCCTAATATCATTTTTAATACTAGTATGATCTAATCTATTTGATTGCGGATATCCTAAATATTTATAAACCTCACCCCCTTTCATACTTTCAATTTTGAAATTTCTAAATATACCCTCGTCTCCATCTACAATTTTACCTTTCTCTATATGGATCGTTCTACATTTATCTAAACCAAAAGTCATTTTAATATCATCTGAAAAAATTTTAACTACTTTAATCATTTTCTCTAAATTTGGTTCAGAATTTGAATATAATTTTAAATCATCCATAAATAATAAATGAGAAATTATATTTCTCTCTCTAGTATTACCTTTAATTTTTATTCCAAACTTGCTTTTAATTAACATTTTAGATAGAGGATTTAATGCTAAGCAAAACCAAAGAGGACTCAATGAGTCTCCTTGAAAAATCCCTCTTTTTATTGAAATGCCCGGTATTATAATTTTCTTATCTTTCAAATTCAAAAGCAAATCGGTATTCCAAAATGCCATAATTTTTTCCAAAAAGCTAATAATAATTGGGTTAATTTTGTATATATTTAAAACTTTTATCAGCCACGAGTGCGGGACACTATCATAAGCTTTTTGGTAATCTATATAACAAATATGTAAATTACGTTTTTGGGTTTGAATCTGTTTTAGAATTACAGAATCAATAACTAATTGTTCTTTACATCCCATATGTTTTCTGCGACAACCTTTTTGTTGTTCAGATAAAACATTTTTTTCATCTAAATGAGTGTATATTAAATCTGTCAAGCAAGAGGTTAAAATTTTATATATTGTCGGTAAACATGTAATGGGTCTATACTGAGAGGGATTATTAATATGTTCGCTTTTAGGCAACATATAAGTAATGCCCTTAGTTAGAAAATTTGGAAAATTTTGAGGTTCTCTGACAAATTTTGAAAGATTTTTTGCCAAAAGGGGATGTAAAGTAGTCAGACGTTTATACCAAAAATTATGTATCCAATCGCAACCCGTGGCTTTCTAATTATGAGTATTTTTTATAATTTTGGCTAACAATTCAACCGATATATCAGAAAAACTCATTTGTTCAATGTCTGAACAATTGAGTTCTTCATTTTCTATCCACGGACCTGACTCATTATGTTTTATATCTTTACTCCAAATATTTGTCCAAAAATCGCGCATATCTGATTCAGATGGCAACGGATTATTATTATTCGAAATAATATTTTGTTTATCGTCAAGTTTGGAATAAAATATTTTAACATTATTTTTTTTTTTTTTTTTTTTATAAAATATTTTTTTGGAATAAAATATTTTTTTTTTATTATTTTGGTTAACTATTAATTTATTGTTGTAGATTATTATTGGTTTCTATTATATTTTATCTATGTAAATAAAAATGAATCGCCGAAACGTATGTACGCGCATAACTTCCGAACGACTGCACCAAATTGGATAATTCTTTTTTTTGTGTTCGTTATTGCAGGACAAGGTTTGTATAAAACTACTGGTGAGCTCTGGCATTATGAAATTTGTTTAAAAAAATTGCAATAGGTGGCACGCGAGCTGTTCGAAAACTGAATGTACCGGGACTGAATGTATGGAATGCGGGAGGGGGTAGGGGAACTTGGGTAGGGGGTTGGCGGAAGGGAGAGGGAGGGGAACCGGAGAGGGGGTAAGGGGACCTGAGAGGGGGGAGGGGATCTCAGAAGTGGGGTTCGCGGGACGGGAAAAGGGGGGATTGAAGTGGGGAGAGGGAAGGTGGAGGAGGTGGAGTGGAAACGCGAGAGGGGAAAGGGAACGCGGTAGAGGACGGGGAGGCGGAAGAGGTACGGGATGAATAGGAAAGGACACGCAGGGAGAAATTATTATTCTTTGTTATTATTCTTATAAAATTATTCTTTGAAATGGTATAGCAACCAACGCATGCCGGGTACCAGCTAGTTTTGAGTAAATAATTAAAAAAAAATCGTCTTCTATCGCGGAGACAAGCCGCCACTTCAATTATACCTATTAAATATTCTAAAAACAAGTTTCCTTGTATTGTTCAGCCCTAGTCGTTGCGATGTCAATGGTTTAGCCGGTGACATCGCAAAAAACTCCGTGTTCCGAAAGTTCTTTATGTCATATTATTTTTATCGTGACGTATTTATTGCGTTGTTGCCATTATTTCCCTTGTCCCGTTATTTTCACCACGATTCTCCAATATTGGAAATGGTAGTCACTTACTTTGGTGTACGCATTTAACCCAGAAAGCATGTTTTGTAGTTAAAAATAATGATAATATTGACGGACTATTCGCAAAAAAGGCGCGTTGTCAGTCAAAAATTTGACAAAAGGGTATCCATTACTTACGTAATGTGGGGTGCAAAAACGATACCTACAAGCTAAATCCGATACATGCCCATATCAATGTACCACGCCTACAGATCTATAACGTACAATATTATAGAAGTAGGTACTTAACTTACTTTAACCAGTGATTCCTGGCATTAGGTATGTAATATACATCTGTATTTATTCTTTCGTAAAACAGTTTCTACTTTCCTCCACGGTCCTACGAAGTGGCGTAGCGTGCCTTGGAGGGGCCTAATACGTGATCAGGTATTTTCATGTATTGAAGATTGCCATTGTTCTTTCAAAAAAACCAAATTCACCCTACGCTATTAGGTAGTACTTACCATTGCGATCTAAATCACTCACAGAAGCTGATTGCTGAAAAAATGAAGAAATTTTGGGCATTTTTTTTATAACCTCATCCGTTTTCTGTTTACTTTTTATTTTCATAGCTCCACTGGGATAATATCTTTTCGTTTCACTCATTCTTTTCACAAATCAAACTAAATAACCAATAAATAATTAGAAGAACACGATTGTATTGTATTACAATCTAATAAATAACGTTTGAACCGGAATGAAATAAAACGCGTAAATATTGCTCTCCGTGTTTGTCATTGTACATCGGCTATTGCGGGATTCCCCGTTTAAGCGAATGACTTAGCGGGGGAATCCCACAATAACCGATTTAGGATGTTGCCAACTTTTAGGCGCACGCTTAACCCGGGAAAAAAACATGTTTTTTTTTATAGGCACGTATGAGTCGTATAACATTTTTTTTTTAAATTTGTTTTTTCCCGGGAAGCACGAGATGAAGTGACATTAATTTTTGCTTACACACGTTAGGGGCCTCTGTAGCCCGGGGGCCCCGTATCATTGATACGGCTGATACTGAGGTAGCTACGCCCCCGGTCCTACGCATCAAACGGCACGACCTGATTGCGCCCTTTCAGAGAAATGCGTGTGTGCGCGTGAATGCCACCAAAATTTGATAGAATGCATTGTCGTTGACGACGAGACTATTTGTCGAGTTTCAACTCGATCGGATCTCGGGAAGTGGGTTACCAGCTACATTTTTTACATTAAATATTTTCAGAAATCACTGGTATGTCTCTTAACATCCTGCGTAATATGAATATTTTCAGCGTGTGTGGAATCCAGCACTTCCAACGCGCTGGCCATCGCCATCTCAACCTGTTCCAGTCGACCTACTTCGTGGTGGTGACCTTCTCTACCGTGGGCTACGGAGACCTGGTGCCGGACATCTGGCCTACTCAACTCTTCATGATTATCATGATTTGCGTTGCACTGATCGTACTGCCGACCCAGGTAAATAAACAGTTTTACGTGCATCAGATCAAAAGCCAATCCACCATGTAAAAGCAATATGCCATATTATTTATAAATTATGTCTCTATGAACCTCAAAACCCTTGATCAACGCAGAGATATCAGAGACCTAGAAATGCTTTATAAGATAATCCACAATTTTATTGATAGCCCTTACCTATTACAAAATATTAATTTCAGATGTCCAATAAGAGTTACTCGATCTCCAGACATATTTTATATTCCTAAGAGCAATGCTAATTATCTTCAAAATGTGTTTATAAGAAGAAGCTGTAGCACCTTCAATAAATTATGCACAGACATTGACGCGTTTAACACGAACCTTGCTAACTTCACAAAATTCGTAAAAAGTAATATTCAACGGAAAACTTAATGTCTCATTAATTCCTTATCTTTATTTTTCATTTTCATTTTTTTTTCATTTTCATTACATTTTCTTTTTTGATTTCAGCAGTTTGCATTAAATAACCTCTTCAAAAATGTTACAGTATATATTACCCTTGAAAATACATTTTTTGTAGATTTAAGTGAGTAGATGCACTTTTTCAGAACTGTTTATATTACATACGTATATTGTTTTGTTTGTTTTTCTTTTTATTATGGTCTCAAATTTTTATGTCGTTATTTTATTGGTCAATGATATGATTATCTCTAACACTGTTATATATGAACTTGTAATGACTGTTTATAACGCCAACAAATAAAATAAAATAAAAATATCTATAGAATAGCGTTTTGGCTCGATCTATTATTCAATTCGTCAGGGGACGTCATGTGAACTTCCTTTTATTTATTTATTAAATAGATGATTGCACAATGCTTTAACAAAAAATCTTCAATGGCTGAACAATGCAACTTAAAATACAGCATTCTGCCAGAACAGCCTTTAAGAATACCTACATAGTTGTGACAGGATGTTTGAGTTTCAGTTTACAGCGTATTGATTGGCCTTACGTATCGGCAGGATTTGTCAAAATGCTGTATCTCCACATAGCAATTTTTGAAATTAAATGTCTTTTTTTGGTTATAACAATTTAAAATTTGATGAAAGATTTAATTGAGAATTTGGGCGCAAACAATGAATTCATTGTAATATTTTAAAGAATAACTTGTAAAAAGTGTTTTTTCCTTCAAGTAATTAAACTCACGCCATACAGTGGCGGTTCTTTACAGGGGTACAATGGGGACAGTCCCCACCAGTTATACTCAAAACCTACTAAAGGAAATAACATTCGATGCCGCCAAAATGAATGAATTCTTTAAACATAAAAGTAATTAACATTAGCAGAAATAAAATACAAACAATTATTCCGGATGATTTTAATAAGACCCTACGCGCGTACAGCGAACAATGTACGGCGCAAAAAAAGCAGGTCTATTTCTCAGTGCGCAGAATTACTGCGCACTTGGGGGACAATCCGAACTATCCCCATACTTTCCTTGCGTTGTTTCGCGATCGTATGCAACTGCGCATGCGCAGTAGTATGTAAGTTCAAGCATCTGCGGGGACAATCCTTTGGATCCCCATAGAACCGTTTGTTTGCGAAGTTACGGGCGGGAATCGCTCGCGTTCAAATTAGTTTGATAATAATCTCGCAAGGTAAAGCTTTATTTTTATTATATTTCATTGTAAATTGGCATATTTCCATAGACATTTTATATTATTTTGTGTTAAATATATCCGACTAGCATGATTAGACCATCAAAAATTTTTTTTTGAGAAATTTAATAATATATAATAATAATAATAATATTCTACGGGTGATGAGATTCCGGTACGTAAAAAAGTCGTTCCCCACCACTAAAGAAGTGCTCGAGCCGCCACTGACGCCATATATGAAATAGTAGTTTATGTAGTCTTTTAAGATTCACAGGTTGGGAAGGTTTTTTTTAAAGTAAGTAGATGGTATTTAGAAATTCCAGATTTGGTAGAACACTCTTTTGGGGTAAAAATGGATAACCACAACTCATAAGTAAACCACCACAACTGTATAATTTCTAACTACCTACCTAGTAAAAACTTACCAAAAAGTAGGTAGGTACCTACATCCATTTGACGAGTTTTGCTTCCTTTGTCGGTTAGATTTTTCATTTTTCAGTTGTGGAATGTTGAGCATTGGGAAACTGTCAATTTGACATTTGATTTTGGTAGTAGTTGGCTGCAGGAAATAGGAAACCGTCTTATCAAATAGTAAAAGCAGTGATACTATCAATGCCGTCTCCTGTTTACCCAGTAAAATAGTTGTATTTAAAGATCAATCTAAACATGAAGATAAACAATATAAATCACGAATGCTCCGTTTACAATAGTATCCTTTCAGTGCGATTTCCACCCTAATTAGAATCTGTCAGGAGTGTTCATAGCACTGCTGAGGAGATTTCACTCGGCAGTTTTTGTCTCTGCAACTCAGCTTTGGTTGATAGAAGATAGAAGAATTCTGCCAAGAAAAGCAGTGAGAGCAAAACGGATCCGGTGGAAGCGCATGTACATACACAACGGTGCAGAAATTTTGATTTCAAGACCAATCTAATGTGCTACCAGACCCTCGGAATATGTCATGAAGTTCACAACAATACGCATGTGGTCAAGTTCTAAGGTTGGGTGAAGGAAGCCAGACCAGCGAATTTGAGAGAAGAAGAGGATTTTGATAGGCCATCATTTTGATAAGGTGTGTAGTGTGTAGGCCAGACAAAACAGACCATCTACAAAAAGATCTCAACACACTTTTGAGCTTGCAAATTCAGCCATCCGGACAAATTGCCAAGCAATTCATTGAAACTGGCCATTACTTTGGATTTGTTCCTGATGTTCTGGGAAGACTCAAAATGTGGATAAATTAGAAAAGAAATCATTGGAGTTCAATAGTTCAAACAGAGAATTTATCAAAAAAATTGAGATGGTACTAACTAAAATCGGAAGATAAAATAGAAACCATCGAAAGTACGATGAAAAATTTACGACGCCGCTTCCAGTCATTGGAGATTGGAGAAAAAGTAAAGTAGAAGTAGCACAAGGTGCGCTGAAATAATGTATAGAGATGTCGGTTATTGTATAAGTTACCTTTATCTAAAATCCCGAAAACCCTTCTGGATGGAAGGAGATAGGCTCCTCCGGATAGCCCTTTCTCTAGAAAATAGGTGGAAACTCATCAGCTGGTGAGAGAAATGTCCATCTCGTACACATTCCCACTAAGAGAAAACTTTGGTTTTCTCTGCCTCATAAACTCTGGTAAAAAATAACTAGTATAAAAATAACTAGTTTGTATTTTTAGGAATTTCGCCACTAAACCGAACTTTAGCCAAACCATCGAAAGTACGATGAAAAATTTACGATGCCGCTTCCAGTCATTGGAGATTGGAGAAAAAGTAAAGTAGAAGTCGCACAAGGTGCGCTGAAATAATGTATAGAGATGTCGATTATTGTATAAGTTACCTTTATCTAAAATTCCGAAAACCCTTCTGGATGGAAGGGGATAGGCTCCTCCGGATAGACCTTTCTCCAGAAAATAGGTGGAAACTTATCAGCTGATGAGAGAAATGTCCATCTCGTACACTTTCCCACTAAGAGAAAACTTGGGTTTTCTCTGCCTCCTAAACTCTGGTCCTTCGTCAATAGGATAAGGTGTTCCCAAAGACATTGGATCCATTTTATACATGAGTGGAGCCTTAAAGACTTCTGACCCACCCAATCCCCAACATATGGAAAGAAGATGAATCTGAAGAAGTGTGTTTTACGTACCACATTATTTTAATTCCTATGTTGTCTAATCTAGAAAATTGTACGGCGTCAGTTTTAAATTAATTTATGTTATTCACGAAAATGCATCATTCATATTCTCCCAGTTTGAACAACTCGCCTTCACATGGATGGAGCGCCAGAAACTGGGTGGCTCCTATTCGTCGCACCGTGCTCAGTCCGAGAAGCACGTGGTCGTGTGCTCAACCACCCTGCAAGCCGATACCATCATGGACTTCCTCAACGAGTTCTACGCGCACCCCCTCCTGCAGGATTACTACGTGGTACTGTTGTCGCCCATGGAGCTTGATACCACGATGCGCATGATCCTTCAGGTAAAACAACTCTCATATCATACTCCCTCTTCTTTTGAAGCTAGCTTTCTTGTGGATGGAATCTTTATCAATGAACCATCTTACAAAGAGATCGTAAATCATTAAGGGGAAGATAAAACTCTTAGGTTCAGGTTGAGATGTTTCACCTTATAATCAAATCGTGATCTTCTGGCAAGCATACAGCTGATTTTCAATCAACGAACTGGGAGTTGGCCTTTAATGGGTACCGTACAAATTGGTGGTGTACTATTAAATGTTTTTTTAACATTATCTCCTCACAGGAGGCCCTGGGTAAAAGTTGTGTGAAGGGTCTTTTTAAAGAAAGGAAGGAGAGGAAATTCTAGGAAGGAAAAAAGTATAAGGGGTGGGTAGGAATTTAGGAATCAATGTGTTCAGGAGTGATGTACGTATCCCTCCCACTAATGTGAAAGGCAATGTTCCAAAAAAGTCCTGATGGAGAAGTCAAAAGTTCTCCCTCAACCATTCTCTCCGAAACTGGCCTGCCATGCAGTTGATGGGCAGACACATCCGCTGCCAAAACCTAGATGACTCCATAAACCACCCCACGACCGACCGGCACCTCTGCTACACCAAACATTTGGGTCGACCCATGGCAGCAATTGGTTGGGGGCCCGAGGCGGCGGTACCCATGCACGTCTCCAAATCAATATATTATATTAGATCATCTTTTTACCGTGTTCTTGAACCGTTGATTTGTTACTTCAATGTGAAAACAGAAGTTATTCATATCTCTGTACACATGGCACTTTAAATAAAATTAATACCATGCAAATACTTTTAAAAGTGTGGTTATGTCCCATAGTAGTTTAACATTTTTCTAACAATTTTCAACTGCAAAGTTACGGAATTTCATGTAATCATTTGTTTAAATCCATGCTCTTTGTTCTGGTACAGGTTCCAATCTGGGCACAACGAGTCATCTACATCCAAGGCTCCTGCCTCAAGGACGGAGACCTGTGCCGCGCCCGCATGAACGAAGCTGAGGCCGTCTTCGTGCTCGCCGCACGCAACTACGCAGACAAGACCGCTGCTGATGAACATACCATATTGCGGTACATACTAACTTCTTAAAACTTATTAAAATCTCCACCACCCTTTGCGTTGTTGAGTTGTAAACAGTTTTGTAATTATGTATAACAAAATTATTATTGATTTATGAGATAAGATGCCATATAACGCTTACTCCAACTTTAGCCATCTTTTCAGACAGCCTTAACTATTCTAAAACTAACCGCCGAAAACCACATGGATAGAAATATGATCTAAAAGGTGTTAGAAAGAAAAAACACCACGCTTTTATACCAAAATATATAAAATATAACTGCAAAATAATTAAAATGTTCACCTTTATGAATCCAAAGTTTCAGACTTCAATTTGAAGAAAATTATGAATTCTTGGGGATTTTTATTAAATATTTTTACTTGAAATGACATAAAAGTGAGTCCACGATAACGTTTGCCTATTAAAATGTGTTATGTATTTTTATTTTTTTTACGTTATCAGTAATTTTAGTTGCAAAAACGAAAGGCAAGCCATTTTTAAAACTTTTTTATGTGTGCTTGCAAAATTATATGTTTATTTTGAATTATAAAATTTGAAAACTTATTTCATCACCTTTTCAAAACTGTTTTTAGTTTTCAGATACATTCAGAATACAGTATTCGGATACAATAGATACATTTATTTGGATGCGAAATGAAAATATTTTGATTCTCCGACAAAATCTCGTCGAGGCCTTAGGGGTTAAAGGCTGAGGAAAAGCAATGTGGCTTTTTACCCCAAATATCAATCAATCATCGTTATTATGGTATTTCTCATTTTAGAATATGGCGATCAATCAAAAAGTAAATTTTTTGTTTGAAGAAGGTAACAATGAATCTTTTGGGTAGATTATAAACTATTATTATTCGTACTAAAATATAAGTTACACACTCGAAGGTAAGGTGGTAAAGTAAAGACAGGGAACACATTAGCCATACTTTTTATATCTGCCATCTCATTCATGTATTTAGACCATACATTCCCTTTCAGTAATGCTTTCGGCTGTGAGAATCTTGAAGCATATCTTTAAAAAATACACAAAACATTCTAGGTCATGGGCAGTCAAGGACTTTGCCCCCAATGTGCCGCAATACGTGCAGATCTTCCGACCAGAGAATAAGCTGCACGTAAAGTTTGCAGAGTTTGTGGTCTGCGAAGACGAGTTCAAGTATGCGCTGCTGGCCAACAACTGTACCTGTCCTGGGGCCTCCACGCTGGTCACCCTCCTGCTACACACTTCTCGAGGACAGTGAGTGTCAAACAGAACGTCATTTATATTATTTATCATCGTTGGTTAGCCCATGCATAAAACTGCAAACTCAGCATCACTAATTGTAACCGTTGCAGAGGTAACCAGCCAAGCGATTCTATATCTTTTGTGGGATCGAGTTAGATAACGGACGAGATCTTCTGTCAGATTTGTGTGTTTTCTAGGGCTGTTATTTGCTTTTTCTATGGGCCAATGTCAGATTTCAATATGAGCTGTCACATATTTTAGTTTAGATCGTTTTAAACGCGAAAAATCTGACATCAGCCCATAGAAAAGGCAATTAACAGCCATAGAAAATCACACAAATCAGACAGGAGATCTCGATCCTACAAAAGATATAGAATCACTCGGTAGGCTTTAGACTACACTATTTCCACACCACTGTATAAAATAGTCCTGCATTCCTGTTTCTAGGGTAATTATTCTGTCACTAGATTGTCACAATGCTACATTCGAGAGATTCCAGGCCATTGCAGACCAAATCCCTGGAATGTATCCCTCCTCTCAGATAACTCCAGTCCCTAGTCAACGAATACACCTCCTGTCCTCTAGCATTACTATCCCACTCAAATCCTCTTCAACCTTATGTTTGGATCCCTTTCTGGGTCACTCTCCCAACCATTTTCTTCCGTATACCTTCCCCACCTATTATCTATCCTCCTCATAGCTTCTCAATATTGAAAGTTATTGTTCCACTGACTTCATTGGCATTCACTGCATTATTTAATTTGTTTTTATGCACATGCAATCTACAAAATTTTCCAGAGAGGGGCAGCAGTCCCAGGAAGAATGGCATCGCCTCTATGGAAAGTGCTCCGGAAACGAGATCTACCATATCATCCTTGGAGATAGCCGCTTCTTTGGAGAGTATGAAGGCAAGAGCTTCACCTACGCCAGCTTTCACTCACACCGCAAGTAAGTGAATGAAATAATTTAATGCAATTGGGTTATGTATGAGACATACTAAACACTTTTAAACAGTAGTTAAAAAAAATACAATTTAGCCCTTATGCGGAAAAACAGCATGTTCTCGGATTGTTAGCTGCTGAACATTTATATTAACCGCTTCTGTGCCAAGAGCGAGATTTCTCGCATCCTTGGTCGTGTCCAGCAGGCCGGCCATAGAAAAATGGCGAGTTTACTCGCTCTTTTTGAGCCTCTGTATCATACATATGTCCCGTTTTTTATTAATTTAAAATATGGAACACACAGAGACGACATTGGGATGATTTTGATTTTTTTTATTTTTTTTTTTATTTATTTATTTTTTTTTTTTCAAATAAGATGTAAAAATGATGTATTTTGATTAAAAGTTCACGGCCTGCTGTACACAGCTACACTTCTACCTACTGGCACTTAAAAGGTTAACTGTAATTAACATATACAAATTGAATGTCAAATAAATGTTTTTAAACCAATAGACAACACGTTTTATGTATTTTAACTATTCATAAGTTTTGAGTCGTAAAAACATTAACGCGAAGAAGGAATAGGTATAATATCCGTACTAAACTGCAACAGAGCACTCCAGCGGTCAGAACGGTCTTTATCATTCATTTTGAGATTATTTTGTTTTCAAAAAGTTTCGTTAAAATCCGAAAGATGCCACTAGAAAAATAAATATTATTTATTTTATTATTCAACATGTCGCATCTGGTAGCATCAAATAATTCGGGCTGCTAGCCGGCCAAGGGTACTATGCACGTGTCAATACAGTAAAGTTTTGAGAAAAAACTACCTGAAGTCTTAAGTGCCTGAAGTCATTATGGCAACGTCGCGTCGCACGTCAGCTGTAGCTAGTGACATTTCTGACGCTTGGCCAATTTATCGTCACCCAAAATCTCAAGATCACATGGATCACAGAATGATTTGTGCTTGTTCCTTTTTTTGCATTATCTCGATACAGGAGGCCTCAGGAAAAAAATGCTCTTTTTTTATTTTATTTTTTTATATGTATACCGCGCAAGGGTCCCAACTGCTCCCGCCTGAAGCCAGTGAGACTATAGCATCCCCAATTGGGGTATGTTGTGAGGCTGAGGGTAGTGGGGAGGGGAAGGAGATAGGGAAGAGGAAGGTGGGGAAGTACCTGGCTATTCAGATCTGATCACCAAACACGGCTATGCCATTTCAAGCAACGTTTCAATTCTGAAAGGTGGTCTTACACCAGGGCGATGCGGAGAGTAGGTATCTTCCACTCTGGAACGTGCCGCAAATATACTATGTATATAATGAATAAATTGTGAAATAACACAAATTAAACAATTAAAATTTATTTGGCACGCCGGGATTTGATCCGATTTGTGCGAATCAAGTCTATCTACGTCATCTTGAGGGTGCCGTGAATAGGGTATTTTTAGGGAAAGGAAGGAGGGGAAGTTCTGGGTGGATTAGGAGTGACGAACGTGCGAATCCATCCCTTTCACTGTGGTGAAAGGCGACGGGTCAAAAGGTCTCCCTCAACCTGTCTCTCCCAATCCGGCCCGCCATGCAGTGGGTGGGCTAAAGCCTCCGCCGCCAAGACTTAAATAAACCTCACCCCAAGAACCCGTGCACTCCTGCTCACCAAACCTAGCAAACCTTTGTTGTTGGTTATCCAATAAATTTGGGAGGCGGGTGTGGCTGCCGCGCCCCGGGAACCATTTATTGGATAACCAACACCTCTGCCATAAGTCACCCCAAGTGTTTCGCTACGTTTGGTGACTCAGCAGGGGTGCCCGGGTTCATGGGGTGCGGTTTGTCGGGTGTTGGTGAAGGATGTGTCTGCTCACCTATTGCACGGCAGGCCGGATCGGGAGAGAATGATTGAGGGAGGTCTTTTATCCTCTCGAGTCGGAATCTCTCGGAACATCGCCGTGCACCGCAGTAGGATACGTTCATCACTCCTGGACACACTGCCCCCAGATTCCTACCCACCCCACATACCTTTTTCATTCCCAGAACCTCCTCTCCTTCCTTTCCTGTATAGAGTACCGGGCTATTCAGATCTGGTCAAATACGGCTGAAGCAATTTCAAGTAATATTTAACTATTTCTCAAAGGAATGTATTTAAAAAAATAATCGGAACGTAGCCATCTATTTTAGTTTTTAAATTGAGAAAAAAAATAAAACAAAAACTTGGTTTGACCAAGGCTCGAACCTTACCTCCCAGTGACCGAAATCAAACGCTTTACCACTAAGCTAACTCGCAAGTCGGAGAGTCTGACAATATTTATAATATAAGACTAAACTCATGGACAGAAGTGAAGGCGATGATTTTATTAATTGGCAACAGTGTATTGTATCGCTTTCCGTATCCTATTGCCAAAAAATAAAAGCTTTTGGTTCAAGTTTGGGCCACGGGCATGATAAAGCGCCATGTTACGGTAATGTAATTCATTATTTTAAAAATCCCGAAAACCTCTTTTAATACAAAATTTAAAAATATGAAAATTATTTTTAAAAATGGAGAATGATTTTAACATGTTGTTGTCGTATCGTTTTTTCTAATAATCTTAACCTAAGTTTTGTAATTTGAATTTTAAAAAACATTGAATTTAGGGCTTATGAAAAAAGTTAACCAAAACCCTATTCTTGATTTTTTTTTAAATTTACGTATGTCGCGTTAAAGAAAAACCTCCAGAGTATTTTTAAGGGTCTTCACAATTTGAAAATATTTTGTAAAACATATGTAATGGCGGTCAGAAAAGGGTCTGATTTCTGATTTATTTTTGATAAATGCAAACCCCCTGTAAATTTAAAAAATTTGAAATATTTTTTTTTCCCACTAAAAACATTATTTTTATCGTATTGCGAAATAAAATTTTCGTTATTTCGAAATAATTTATGATTACATTCCACCTTAAAGGAAAAAAATAACACTATTTCAACATAATATTTTTCCATATACAAATACATTCGCAATACCTTCAAAAGACAAGCTCTGTTAGTTCTAGTTACTTCTTGATATATTATACCCTCTCTTTATACAGATTTTATTTCTCCTATAGATTTGAAAATGATTTTTGCTGTGAACGTAGATGGATAAAATTATCATAGTACTTGTATATGACTCACGATTTTATTTGGGTTGATGTGAATTCCAGATATGGCGTGGCTCTCGTGGGCGTCCGTCCCGCTGAGCTGCCCGAGTTCTATGAGGAAACCATCCTGCTGAACCCCGGCCCGCGCCACATCATGAAGAAGACCGATACGTGCTACTACATGAGCATCACCAAGGAAGAGAACTCGGCCTTCGTGGTCAACAACCAGACACCGGGCACCGGGCCGACCGATGCGCCCATCCCGGCCCCCGCACCGCCCACTCCCGCCTCGGCAACCACCACCACCGCCCCTCCCTCCGCCGCCCCATGTGAGCCCCCGCAGCTGACCCTTCAAGGGCCCGGTTCTTCACCCGCTAGCATTGCCCACTCTGTCTGTGAGTGTTGTCGTCGTGTGCCCGCAACCAACTCCTACCACTTTGCAAAAATCCGGTTTATTACCAGTCCAAATAACTTAGGTTGGGCCATTTCAAACTTAAAGAACCGTCAAATCGACGTTAATCAAAATTTTGATATATTAATTGTCCCTGTTAAACCCTGAATCTTGACCCATTTAAGCGTTTGATCAAATTGTCGTCTGTGTAAAATATAACGGTCATGCTGTTGTGCTTGTCAACTGATCACAATTTGATCAAAAGCTGAAAAGGGCCGAGAGGGATCCAACAAGGATAGTATCAACAATGTGCTGATCGTTGATTTGAAGGACTTTAGTTTTCTCTTTTCTTTTCTGTTTTAAAGTAATTGTTAATCGAGGTTATATGGTCTGTAGAGGCTTTTAAGCTGTGCAAAGTAACACCCCGAGTTATGTAATACGCGACTAAAATACATTTTAAAAATTCGAAAATAAAAATAAAAAATCTGAGTGGAGCTAAAAAAAATTTTACAACCCAATTGTTCTATTTCAAACGGTTCCATGCCAACTCAGAATGAAACCAACTCAGAACCTCCTCAGAAAGGTCATTAAAAGCTACGAAAAAATAATTTTAAAATAGCCGGTAAACCTAACCTAATTTAACCTATTGAAACAATTTTTAATATTTTTTTATGATCACTCATAATGACCTTTCTGATATGGTTCTGAGTTGGTTTCATTCAGAGTTGGCTGGTCACGATTTCAAACATCTTATATCCATGCGTGGTTAGTTTTGCGCGTTTTGTTACTATGTGTTTTAACACTAAACTTGGTATGTGTGGTTAGTTTAATATAAATGTTTATCACCGCTACATAGTATTATTCCACATACAAAGGTCTACAGATCGCTTTACTGTATGCCCAAGAAATTAAGAAAGAAAATTAATTCCAATCGATTAATGAAAAATTGATTATGGACATGCATAGCTTTACAACTCACACAGTTGCTGAAAAACAGAAGAATATATACGTATTATTATTGAAGCAAATTTTTATTTAATAAAACAAAAGATGTTTAACGTAAGAATCAATTAAGTCTTTTTTGTATTAGATTTTTGCAAAGTAGTAGGATTAACGTTTTTTGGTCGTAAGTTTATTCTCTCATCTAGCTGCCTAAAAATGCTTCTTCATATTTACAAATGATCAGCATTGATTGATCTGTCTTCCTGGATGTAGAAGTTTAAAGTTGCTATTGCTGCAATAATTTGATGTCACTAGATTAGAGGCTATGCTCAACGCGAAAATGTATTTAAATACACACACTTGAATGAACCCAGTAACAAACGAATCATATTTTCATAAAAAACTATACTTTATTGGAGAAAGTTTCCAGAATGGCTGCTTTGATATACTTGCATCTCCAGTTAGATTTGGATGCAACTAATAACCCAAACTCAAACAGGCGTGAGTTCTGAAATTGTGTGTATTCACAGCTAATGTCATTTGTTTGTTTTCACATTTCCTCTCACTTCTTGTTTACACTGAGTATAATGTGAATTTACTTCTGATTTAAACTTTTCTCGGTATTTTAATATTATTTATTGTATTGGTTTGTATGATTTATCTTTGAACCTTATTAAATATTTCGTTTTCCTACACCGGTATTTTACTTTCCGTGACTGCTGTTATTTTTTCGGCGAGTCCCCTTCATTATGAAAAATGGAACGTGAAATCGTTTTAGAACAAATTTTGCCAAAACATTTGTACATAATTTGTATATATTTACATTTTATGAATTTTTAAAGCGCATCTCAATGTAAAATTCCACAGCAAACTATCGTTTAATTTATAGATTGAAAATAAACCTACATCATTTTTATTAGGTTGCCTTTTAATATTTCATATCCAAACCAAGAAAGAAAACATTTTTAAAAGTTGTAGCTTCAAAGATCATAATATTATATTTTACATCTAAATAAATTTACTATAGGTTTTGCATGGTATTATTTTAGGCAAAGCTGTAAGCATATTTTGTTATTTCATACAAATTCAATCGTTATTGTTAAAAAGTATTACATTTTTCTTGTTTCAACATCTATATAATGTTACATTAATGGGCCACCAAAAGGTTTGTAGTATTTGTTCATCGATACATAAACTACATACATTTTCATATTGAAAGTATTTGCTAGAATTTCATGTAAGACTTATGCAAAGAACTTAAGAATCATAGGGTAATATTTAAACTGGTTTCAAACGCCACACCATTCCACCGCATCCGTGAATGTGCGGTGTTGTGAATGTGTGTCGCATGTTACCAGTATTAGAGTATTGTTTGTTACTTTTGTTATCTCCATTAATATTTTAACTTCTCAGTGTTTGCCTCGTAGGTTGCTAGCCTGACTGATATCTACCTCAATAGCCCAAAATGGTAAAAACATATGTATTGGGTAAGTTTATAGAATGCATACATTTGTCAGATGCAAGGAAAAATACATCATCTCTTGATTTATGGTATCGGTCTTTTTTAGTCTTTTTTGGATTGTTGTTGGTTTTAATTCACTTTTTTATATTTTCTAAATTTGTTGTTGTTGATTGCACCATTTGAATGACACTATAAATTTCGACATGTACATACCTATACTTATACTAGTCGATAATGTACAAATAAGCTATTTATGAACTGAAGGACAGTATTAAACTCTCTCTTGCATTATAGCAATCACTTGTACTCTTATGACATCCATCCATAAGTGTTATATTCTATGCATTTGTCTTTAACTTGGGAGCTTGCAGGTTCGATTCCTGCAATGTGCCAGTGCAAATGCAGATACTTTTCAAAAATGGCCATTGCCAGCCAAGGTGATGTGATTGTTTCTTGGTTGTATCTTAAGAATACATATAATTAGGAATAATGGTAAATAAATCTATTCAATGGGATATGACGATTTGATATTTTTCAAGACCACATTTGTCGCATATATTTGGAAACATTGATTTCTTTTATGTGAATCAATGCAGTGGTTTTGACTAAACGCAACTATAGGATCTTAATTTTAGAGAATTGCATTTCAAAAAAGTTATAATCACTTCATAAATTTTTTTAGCAACTCTACACCATATTCAGTATACTTTTTCTGAATACATTTACAATGCGAATATTAATGAAATTTGATGTAACAGCGACTTTTCCGGATAACGGAAACCTGGGAGACTCTCGCCAATGCCTGAAGGAGGCCTCGCCCGTCTCCTTCGCCAACGACAGCCTGTTGGTCCCCGGGACCCACCTGGAGGTTCCCGGCAGGTCCCTGGACACTAATCTTCTGTCTCCCGAATCTCTGTCCAGGAGGGGTTCGTAACAGCTGCAAAGCTTTGTCTAATAATTATATAACTCTAATTTATATTTTATTTTTTAATATCAACGGTATACATATATACCATAAACACTGATTACACGTCACAAAATAACAGGAAAAATATTAGAAATATTTTTAAAAAAAGAGTATAATAGATAAATGTGGCCGAGAGATTGAATGAGAAATGACACCAGAGAGACAATTACATACAAAAATTTATAGTATAAATAGAATTAATAATATGTAATTGAAAAGATTTGATAGCATAGCCCTCTTGTACCTACCTTCCGTGCAGTTAAATAGATCTGCCACATCTGCATACCTATTACTAACATCATGTAACCTAGTTACAAGCGAGTGTTTCGTATACTCAGTCCGGTTATTGTTGCATTTAAAAAGGATTTTAGAACGAGTGGTTCTCGTAAGAATATGAAATTCAATGAGCTTAGTTAAATCAGGACGTCTATTCTTACATTTACAATTTTGAACATAAATATTAAGTCGGATATAATTCTTCGATCTGAGAGTCTTAATAAATTTAATTCTTTCATCAAGTAATTGTAGTTTATGTCTTCAATGGGAATACCGAGTTTAAAATTAATACGTCTTAGAAAATTATGTTAAATTATGTATTTTTAAATGGGGGGTCCTGAGCGAAGAGTTATATTCGACTTGACTACGTACTAAGGATGTACATATACAAAAAATTTAGTGTTGAAATATTCCTAAAACCTCTGGAATTTTGAAGAATGAAGCCAAGCATTTTCATTCCTTTATTACAGATTGTGTCTATATAGGATGCAAAGTTTAATTTGAAGTCGAAAAGTATGCCCAGGTCATTAATTTCTTCGACAGAGATAAGGGTAGAGTTATTAAGTACATAGGGATGAATAATTGGTTGACTTATTCTGTAAAATCTTATTGCATGACACTTATTTATGTTCAGAAAAAGTTTGTTAGGAGAACACTAATTAATTAACTTATGTAAAATATTCTGTAGACAGATACAATCTTCAACGGTTTTAATTATTTTAAATACATATTTTCAAATCGTCTGAAAAAAGCAACACATTTACCTCTTTATCAAATATATCAACAATATCGTTTATAAACAGTAAAAACAAAATTGGGCCTAAATGTGACCCTTCTGGAACACCACTGGTACGAGGGTTGTCCCAGAAGTACCCGACCTAACAAAGAAAACACAATAAATTTGGGATTTTTTTTTGTGTTTTATGAACATAGTCTCCTTTCAGCTCGACACACTTTTCCCGGCGTTGTTCAATAGCTTCGATACCCTGTTTATAGTGAGAACCGTCGAGCACCTCAAAATAGCCATCAAACGCAGATTCCACTTCTTCATTGTTGGCAAATCTTTAACCACCAAGCCATTTTTTCAAGTTTGGAAAAATAAAATAATGCGAGGGGGTTAAATCTGGCGAATAGGATGCGTGAGGAAGCAATTCAAACTTTAATTCATTGATTTTGGCCATCGGGATTATGAAGGTTTGAACTGTTGCATTTTCTTGATGAAACAACACTTTATTTTTCGCCAAAAGCAGTCGTTTTTTCTTGATTTAATCACTCAAATGCTCCAATAAGTTCCCATAATACTCTCCGTTGATTGTTTTTTTCTTTTTGAAGAAAATCAATAAAAATTATCCCATGAGCATCCTAAAAAACTAATGCCATGACCTTGCCTGCTGATGGAACTGTCTTTGCATTTTGCAGCCCATTCTCCCCTTTTAATCCATTGTTTT
Source organism: Limnephilus lunatus (assembly GCA_917563855.2). NCBI lineage: Eukaryota > Metazoa > Arthropoda > Insecta > Trichoptera > Limnephilidae > Limnephilus > Limnephilus lunatus. The sequence goes on along the minus strand of OU830604.1, from coordinate 18,494,972 downwards.
AACTGTTCCTTCGTCTCATGTGTGAAATGAAGACTCGTGGTTTTGAATCAATGCAAAAACTCGACTTTATTGCTGTGAAACATCGCCAAACACTCGATTGAAACATCCTCACGACGCTGCTTTTGGCCATTGTGAGCAAACGCGGCAGCCATCTTGTGCACAGCTTTCTCATGTCCAAATTTTCAGTCAATATGCGATGAACAGCACTTTTTGAAATGCCTTCTGTGTCTGCTAGCTCGCGCACTTCCAATCGATGGTCATTCAATACCGTTTTGTTGATTTTCTTTACCTTTTCTGGCGTGGTCACCTCATTTGGTCGACCACTACGATGTTCTTCTCGGCAGCTCGTGCATCCTCGTTTAAACTCTGCCACCCAATATTTTATTAATATACACGAAGAAGCAGACTCCCTCAGAGTAGAATCTAAGCTCGGCTTCGATATTGGTTGAACTTAGACCTTTCAAATTAAAGTTTTTTATCACATAACTAGAGACCGGATTTTATGCAACAAAAACAGTCCAAAATATGCATGCAAATATGCAATTAAAATAGCTAAAATATGCACGAAAATCCATAAAAAGGGCCAAAATATGCAACATAAAATAATACAGGAACTCGTATTTTTAATTATTTTTTTTATTTTAGTAAGCTTTTAGTTCTCAAAGATAACAATCGAATTTTTGAAAATATCAATTACAATGTATTTAACAGTGAAATTTACCTTTAAAAACGTATATGACTAAGTACTGTTCTAAATGTTCTGTAGACAAATTGTGTCTACTATCGCTTAATAATTTTATAAGCGGAGAGGAGCGTTCTACGTCTACTGATGTGACTGTACAGAATTTAAATTTGGGTGCGATTTTTTAACTTATTGTGCCAAGAAAAATTTCACCTGCCCCATTGATGAAACTATCAATTTTTGTACAAGGGTTCAAACCCTTGGTTATTGTTCAATAAGCTTTCAAACTTTTCTTTACGTGTAGGTACTCGGGAATAGCTTTAATAACGAGGAATTCATAAGGTGAATTTTCTTCATAATCTGAATTCATTCAGCGCCAATCCACGAGTTTCAATCGTTTTTATACTTGCAGGTATGTACGCGAAATAAGTGCTAATCACAGCTAGTTTTTTTTAATATTAGCATCTTCAAACGCTTCTTTGCACTAGAAAACTGCCAAAGCCTCTGCACTATCGAAGTCATTGATAATATCCTTGATGTCACTATGTGAGGCATCTGAATGATGAACGAGATCGAGCGTAAATATGCAAGATCTCAATTTTTTTGCTAAAATATGCAACTACCGCTGAAGAAGGTCTAAATATGCAAATGCATATGCAAATATGCATTTGCATATAATCCGGTCTCTACACATAACGATGACCAATTTTTCCATTTTTACAAATCAACTGTGAGGGTTCGCTATTGATGGCTGCCAAAAAAAACACTAAACAACGTATTGCCTTAAAACTTGAAACGTAAGCCTTATAAGGTTGGTGCTTTCTACCGCAATTTTTTTTTAAAGCAACAACCACCCGAAGTACGTCAGGTCAGGTACTTCTGGGACAACCTCGTAGCTATAAATTGATTGGAAAGGAACAAATTAATTTTTACAAGTACCTAGTACTTTTTCAGATAGATAGCTTGCAAACCAGTCTAAAAGTTTTACATCAATACCTAGCTTATGTAGCATAACCAGTAGAATTTTATGGCATACATACAAAATCCGTATATGTATATGGAATCGACATGAGTTCTGTTAGCTTATGAGTTTGATATGTAGTTTTCATATAACAAAAGATTTGTTAGAGTTGATCTGCCCAACGAAAATCCGTGTTGATTCGGAACAAGAAATGGTTAATACATGGGGAAATTTGATCAAGTAATAGTTTTTCAAAGAGTTTCGGGATTACAGATAGCTTACATATTGGTGTATACATAGTTAATGATATCACTTTTATTACCCTTTTTTAATATAGGTGTCAGATAAGAACGTTTCCAAATATCAGGGAAGCAACCTGTGTCGAGGGATTGACTAAACAATAAACAAATTGGCTCAGTCAGTGAAGCAATGCAATTAACCCATTGGCCACAGAATTAATGAGCTAAAAAGTTGGCCTTCACCACTGAATAAATTTTGTACCAAAAGTTGAAACCTGCATGGGTGTACTAAATCTATTGTAACTTTTGAACCGTATTCAAATGAATTAATTTCTTTAAATTTGTTTTCATATTGGATTAAGGTGAAGAAAAACATAAAAATAAGTATTTAAAAAATATCAAAATATTTGTAAATAAGGATACAAATATAACCTTCCTTTTTTTCGTAAGTTTTTTTCCACATTTTTATTCGAAAAGTTACAAAAAAACATAATATTCATAAATCGAACGTTAATAATTTTTGTTTTTTATGTACTTGTATACTAATACCTAATAAAATAATTTGGTATGATAGTCCTCAAAGCAATCAAGGCCGTTCAGGGTCACTACCAAAAGCCTAGAACCGCTCGCAATTTTGATTGAATTTAATGGCGGCTCGCTGCATATAAAACTTGGAACACAGATATCAGGGAAAAAACACAAGAAACATATTATTGCCAATTCAATGAAATGAATGATTAATTACCTACAGAGCGTTCGGCATTCAAAATTTTATTAAAAAGTGTTACTGTCGTGCTCGTTGTCCGTTTTTTGGCGGACCTACTCTAGCCCGTCAGCGTGCCGGGGTTTGTTGTTAAGTATCTGAGTTGCACACCCGGCAGGCTGCCGGTGTTTGTGGCCAATGGGTTAATAAGAATATTAGAATGCACATTGTAGGTCTGGCCTTCTTGTTTTTGTCTAGAGATTTAATTTTAATTTTAACGTTGTTTTTATTGATGTGTACAGCAGGGATATGTATGCTCTCATTAAGGTAAGGAGGTGGTATATAATTGTCTGGGATATTTTCATCATAGATACTTTTGAAATAATCATCATTACAACATATTGATTATTTGAAATGTTAACCAACCGTCAGATGTCAAACATAACAACTGTTACAAAATCTTGAATTTATTTTAAATTAAAGATATCAGTAAAATGTTACTGATTAATTTGTTACCCACAGGATCCCGTCGACCATCCATCTTGCCCGTGCCTGACATGTTCACCAGCTCTGCCTTTAACATCAATGCTGACGGGCACCTGGACGACGGGGGCGATGAGAGTGACGATGAATTAGACGACGATGTGCCGTGGCGGTCGGCATCTGAGAAAATCTCGTATGTACCCAACTATTTACGCTCACTGCTGTACAGATCAACACGCTCATTGTTTTTGGCTGAAGGTGTACAAGCTTTAAGTATCTCCTTCAGACATTTTTACAGACACTGATTTTTTAAATGCAATTAAATTTATTTTGAAAATATTTTTTTTCTCTTTTTATCATTTCACCGGCATTTTCATCTTCAAAAATTTGTAAAACTGTACACCTTTATATTATCTTTATTTTATCTACCTAACCTAACCATCCTTTACAAAAGTGTGGTAACTGGTGACTTTTTGTTATGCAAGATACAAACAAAAAAAAATTGCATATCTTTCTGTAAACTGTATTTCACTAATTTTGTCATGATTCGCCACCGTTCAAAAGAAACCCTTAATACGGGATTTTGTGATTTCTTCAAAGGTTTCCATTTTTTATTCTTATTCTGCCATGCTTTTGTTTTCAAACTTTCGTGTAAATATTAGCTTATAATATGTATTATATAAGTGCCTTTTTTCCAGAGAGCTTCCTCGTCTATAGTTCAAAACTAGCATGTTTTTTTTTAATCTTTTGCACGTCATTGAATCTTATGCAATCATGCATGCATTCAGTGTACAGTGTACAAAAACATAGCTTTGTAATTAACGCTCAAAACATACACTCATATTAAGAAATCTTCTCCTTCCCCAATGTACATGTATACATATATACATTTTTTAAATTGACGTTTCATGCTAATTAGTGATCTCTAAAAAATATGAAATTTATCCTAAACTTTGTAAATTTTAAAAATCATAAATTATTAATAGTTCTTTGGTCATCTAATGCACTAGTCCTGGGTCGATTGTGAATTACCGGTACATTTTAACCTGATCCAATGATCGATTAGGTTACTTTAAAAAAAGATTCAGTCAATTAATCCATTAGCTGTCAACTCAGTTAGCACCTGCGATGGGCATGGCGAGCAATTCTAGATGTATAAATTATGTAGACCGGTAGTCTCGAATCTCGTTCTCACGACAGTGAAATAAGGAAGTTTGTACCTAGTATCTAAAGCAGATTGATGGTGTAAATGCGGATGAAAAGTGCAGCTAGAAGGACTATAAAATGATGTTGCGGTTTGACTATAAATGGTGTAGTTTGCGGATGTCGAAGGACCTTGCGTGTGTTTTAGATGTATGTTAGACCACTGCACAAGTAACAATGAATACACATAAAGGAGAAGGAAAGGAAGGGACTTACGGTGGAATCTTGACTCCTGGACTTGACTCCTTAACCTCCTTGAACCTGGGTTTTGTTCATGAACTTGTACAATGATTAATCGCGGGATGCGGATTCAGTTAGCGGATGCGGGGTGCGTAGTATTATACTTCTTCACGCGGCGAGTTCATTAGCGACAATGATTGTTATGGTAACGATGAGAACATAGGGATGGCATAGATTGGGGAAAAGGAACATCATAGGGATGGGATATGTGACAATCAAGATACAAGTACAGGGTCTATGATATATATAGATGTGTATGTAAGTGTAGCTTTGTATTGTTTAAACGCCCAACCACAGATCATATTAGCACATTCCGATTAACCTTTCCGCTTCCGGGAACCAATTCCAAAAGTAATTGTATAAAGAATAGTTCCAAGTAAATATAAGTGTCAGTCTCAATTAACCATTTTTATTTCTGTATCGCATGAACGAGACTCTTGACGCCTGGTCTACACAATTTTTACATCTATGGTCTAACCACTACCTACATAATCACTACCTGTATCATTATGGCGCGGACGACCGGTAGAGACACATCGATCTTTGACTTTTTTCATTGTAAATGTACCCTATCACTTCACCGTGGGTCGTGATCGACCCGGGTTGTGTAAAATTATCAATCCACCATGAACTTGTACCTATTACAGTATGTATTTTTAAAATGAGTATCTCTGAACTTATTTTAATATTTATTACAATGATATAATAAAATTTTAAAAGAAATACCAAGGTCCCTTTGGGACTGTGCTTCAATAAATGCATGGATTTTTTTTATGTTTAATGTTTCAATGTTCCACCTTTTTATGTAATTTTTTTAGCACAATCTTCTACTTGTATATGTAATAATATTATATGTCCCCCTTTTATAAATTTATTCTTAGTGTTCCTCAAAGATTTTTTAAATTATTTAAAATGGAGTTTTTGTTTCGTTTTAATACGTCAGACGACAAATAAAAATTGAATATTGAATGGAAAAATTGTGTTTCTATTCAGTAAGTAATTCAACTGTTTGTATGTATTTTATAAAGTTATTAATTTTTTTATCTTGCTAAAGCAAAAACATTAAATAATTTACCAACTAAATTGCTAGAGACGGAAAGCGATGATACAAAAAAAATCATAGTTTTGTGCATTAAAATATTATTCAGTCAAGTTCATTTATGACAACTGTATCCTGTGCTTACAATTTTTTTTTCAGCGTATACTTTAGAGCCAGTTATTTAACCGACTGTCACATTTGGCATCGTCAACAACATTACAGTTGATCTCAATTTGATCAAAATCTAAAACGTGCCGATAAACTTCTCATGTCAAAATATTCACAATGGTGCTGGTATTTGATACGTGATGATTTCAAATTTGACTGTCGGTCAAACAATTGACCCTTAGTAATTTAACTGATCAGGTCAAATAAAAGGCTTATAATGACCTAGTTTACTGAACCATATAGTTATTATACTCCAACCTGACTGCATAATATTGCATTATTTCATTTATAGCCATTTAAAATAAAAGTGTCCCAATTGATTAGAAGTCACTATTGGTGACCTGATCGCTTTTCCAAAAAAATATTTTATAAATTCATCATTTACTTTTAATGGTTAAAATAACATAATATATGATTTGAGTTATTTTGTTTGCCTTACAACAATTTAATGCTTTGGTGCTAACTTGAAATTATTCATGAATTGCTCGTCCATAGATGGCACTAATTTCATTATTTTAGGAAAAAGCATTTTTGAAAAGTTATGCTTTCAAATATTAAAATTAATGTTTTTTTGCATCTGTATGTATGGAATATGAAAATGAATAAACAGTTATTTTTATATGCCTTTCATGAAAAAGTTGAGTTTTACACGGACAAAACTATTTATTCCACATACACGCGCAAACAAAATTCATCTTAATGTTTTAAAGCATAACTTGCAAAAATGTTTTTTTGAAAAAAAAATCAAATTAGCGCCATATATGATCAAGCGGATTATGAATAATTCAAGTTTACCTTTTTCAAGTTTCCTTTAGAGGTAAAAAAAAATTAATGAATTTAAAGTCATATTTTGTCTGTCGTTTGACGTTTGTCCACCCTGTCCATGCCTGTGTAAATGTATATGTGTGCGGGGCAGTAGTTCGCCGGCCAGCTCGGGGCCCCCCTCCCCCCCGGCCCCCGCCAGCCCCCCCTCCCCCTCGTCTGAGGGGGTGCCTTCGCAATGCACCAACCCTTTCCAATCGGCATGGCATGTGGAGTATGCTCGGTAAGTTACACCCTTTTGCACTGAACCCCGTTTATAGTTGTTGGTCTGTGTTATGCAAGAGTTGGTCAACCCACAAATACAATACAACAAATGCTACTATCTTGATTCGCTCCAATTTTTTTCAAATATATACAATGTGTTAGCGCATACCCAAAAGATTTGTCCAATGGTATTTTTCATTCAATTCATCAGCCATGAATTGGACATGGATCGCTTCATTGTATCATATTAGTTTATTGTTTCTTTGCTTTATAATTTCATAAACAACAAAAAAATAGAAAAATAATTTATACCAGGTAAATTATTTTCCACAGGGCCCCCCTGTATCAAAATGAGGAGCATAATAATACTTATATACTTACCTACATTAATTTCATTATAGTTAATAGACGCTTTTATAATTACCGTGACGATTCACTGTTATGGTACCGTGACGGCGAAAAAAGGCAATAAATATAGGTTCCTTATCATTGTAATGCTGCAGCTCTTTCTTATACATTAAGAAAGATGAGACACACAAAATACGTGTGTAGTACTACTTTTTCCTTTGGAGGTAACAGATATATCTTATCATGCCTCATCCACGGCGACGTTCATACGTTCACCGTTTGTCTCATTTTCGACTGTTTATTTAGTGTGTAAGAAAAAACTGCAGCATCATAAAAACAGAAGCAAAACCATCAGCGGATTGAAATTTGACGTTTTTGAATTTTTGGAATTCATTCACACTTCAATATTATCCTTGTAACAATATTCCATGCTTTCAAAATCATCATCACAGCTAGTAATGTAGGGGTTTACGGAGGCCTCACGTTGTCGTGTATGAAAGAGATGCAAGAAAATGATTACAGTTTCCTTTGGAGGAAACAGATTTATGAACATTGTATATCTCATCTTTTGAAAGAGTTGCAGCATTATTTTGATAAGGAATGTATGTTTATTGCCTTTTTAAGCCGTCACAGTAATTTTAAAAACGCGCATTAGTTCAATAATAAACTGGGTAGAAAATATTTCTTTAAAGTCATAATTCTATAATCTTTCATACCATAGAACTCTCAGTAACTTCAAAATTGACAAATCACGCCAAGCCACATCAGCAAAAGACGGTTCTCTTAGTTAGCTTTAATCTTTTTTGTACTGTATTGTGGATTCAATTACTTTTGTATAACATTGTCCACTTAGATACCTACCTTATTACACTTCTATTATTGTGAGTACCTACGTGCTATAGGATAGACAGCCATTAGGCTCTTCTATGAATCTTTGCGCGTCAATTCCTGACAATAATTTATTGTTGACAACTCTGACCACAGATATGAGATTATTGGATGGGGGAGTTAGTGTTGAAGGATATTTTGTATATTTGTAATTACCATACATGGTATTATACATGTATACATTGTATATTTGTACGTACCATACATACATTATTCAATGTTTCAAAGTCTAATGGTACAACCAATTAGAGAGGTGGGTATGGGTACCGCCGTCCCGGGAACCATTTATTGAAAACATAATTGACACCAATGCCATAGGTCATCCAAAGTGGTAATGGTGACTTATCAGAGGTGCCCCGATTCATGGGTTTGTCTTTGGTGGCGGATGCATTTGCCACCTACTGCGTGGCGGGTCGGATCGGGAGAGAAGATTGAGAGAGACCTAACCTAGACCTCTCCAGCCAGACTCTATCGACCCATCGCCTTGCACCGCAGTGGAAGGGATAGATTCATATGTCCATCACTCCTGTACACATTAACCCCAAGATTCTTAGCCACCCATCATATGTTTTTTTTCCTTTCCATCTCCTTCCTTTCCCTAAAAAGACCCCCAACACAGCATCCCCAAAGACGACATAGGCCCTGAAGGATTTTTTTTTCTAAGAACAAGATTTGTCCCTGAGCCAGCAGTCTCGGGTTCGATTCCTAAATGAAAATTTACACTTTATGTACAAACATGTTATTATAATATGTAGGTACATATATTTCTAAAAGACAAGTTTTCTGAAATGTTCAAGATTTTCGGTCTAGGTATTTGGATATTGCATATGTATAAATATATACTCGCATTCGGTGTGGCGTGTTAACCTCAAATTTATACAAATTTAGGTACTTACTATTAAAATGAAAAAGCTTTTTTCCTCTCACCTACTTTTGAGAGTCAGGTAGGTAGCGTAGACATGATTTTATAAATTAAAACACTTCCAATATCACAAATTCAAAAATATTGCACCATTTTTAGAAAAAATCTGATGTGATTAACACATTTTATGAAGTAATCTATTGGACCTTAAAATTATTTATTTTCTCTATAATCTATGTTGGTTTCTAATTAGAATTAGAGTAGTTTAGAAGCTGGCAAAACTACTTAAAAAATTCAGTTTCAGTTAGATAACTATAATATATATATATAATGAAAGCATTGCCTGAATGCTTATTGATAATACTTTCCTGATATTCCAGTATCGTGAAGGGTTTCCCTCCCGTGTCCCCCTTCATCGGGGTGAGCCCAACCCTCTGCTACCTGCTCAAGGAGAAAAAGCCGCTGTGCTGCTTGCAACTGGCGCAGGTGTGCGAGCACTGCTCCTACAGGAGCGCCAAGGACTATCAGTGGCAGAATAAGACTATCATCCTTGCAGCAGACTACGCCTCCAATGGAATATACAACTTTATCGTACCTCTGCGGGCCCACTTTAGGTAAAAGTAACATTATATTTTGTACTAACCCTTTATACCAATTGTTTATTCATAATTTCTAAGATGTGTCATTAAGAGGACATTACCAGAGAAACCAGAAATATGTCATTTTTAAATCAGTGTTTAGACTTATTGACTCGTTTCCACAAAAAATTATAAATTGATTTTGAAATATTGTTCTTTTATCTAGTAAAGGTATGGATAAAATTTTGAGAAAAAATGTTTATTTTAAGTATAATAAGGTTATACCATAGGTCGTTGGCAGATTTGTTATATTTTCAAAAAAGTACATGTATTATACAACACCAATTTCAAATCATATAATCATGCAGTAAAATAAATCAATACATTATCTGGTAAAATTATTTGTCAGAATTTTAATTTAAGTTTAAATAAAATTATTAAAAAATATATACGTACATGTGTTTCTTGACGAAAATTGGTCCGTTTGTTTATTTATTTGCGCACTTACTAACTAATATATTTCAGATTTTTTTACATACTTATTTTGCTAAGACATTATTGACAAATCATAAATAATTTTAATGGAAAAATAATTTTAGGGTGTATTTAATATTAATTAATTTACAGCTTCGCGTTTCACAATTTTTCTTATCAATGAAAACACGAATCGAGAGCGCTCATTCAGACCGCAACTGCGGCCACTGGCGGTTGTCTTCGCGGCGCTCTACATCGCAACATTTTCAAACGAATAACGAAGTAAAATAAATAGGATTTCATGTTTGTAAAATTTATAGGGTTGCCCCAACGCAAAATTTCATGTTCATTGAATATTTTTATGATAAAATTTTTATAATTTTGAAATTTTTTTTATTGTAAATTATTTTTATGTGAATACCGCACAAGAGTCCCAACTGCTCCAAAATATTTATTTTCTAGTAAAACTTCTTTACGCACGCTTGACACTTGGGGGGTAAGCTGGTAAATGTGTTACGAAAAGTGGTGATTGTTACGAAAAATTTCCTTCGAACGGTAATCGATGCGAACGGTGATCGATTGCTAGGTGGGTCGTGCCTTTATGCACGCTTGTTATTCGTGTTATTGTTTTATTGTTAATAGACTATTTTTGCGTAAATAAATAGATAAATTAAATTATTTAAAAATATATACGTACATGTGTTTCTTGACGAAAATTGGTCCGTTTGTTTATTTATTTGCACACTTACAAACTAATATATTTCAGATTTTATTACATACTTATTTTACTAAGACATTATTGACAAATCATAAATAATTTTGATGGAAAAATAATAAACACGAGAATCGGGTATGGGTACCACCGCCCCGGGAACCAATTATTAGATAACCAACACGTCTGCCATAGGTCATCCCAAGTGGTTCATAACATTTGGTGACTAGCAGGGGTGCCTAGGTTCAAGGGGGTGAGGTTTGTTTAGGTCTTGGCGGCGGATGCGTCTGCCCACCAGCTGCATGGCAGGTCGGATCTGGAAAAGTTAAGGGAGTCCCTTTGACTTCTCCAGCCTTACTCTCTCGGAACATCGCCTTGCACCGCAGTGGGAGGGATGGATTCATACATCCGCACTCCTGGACACGCTGACCCCCAGATTTCTACTCACCCCTAATATCCCTTTCCTTCTCCGAATTTCCTCTTCTTCCTTTCCCTAAAACGACCCTCCACACAGCATTCCCAAAGAAGAGATAAGCAGTGTGTCGAGCGAGTGTAAAAAAAACGGTCTCTCCCGATCCGGCCTTCCATGTAGTTGGTGGATGTACCTTCCAAATTACTGATACTACCTATTGACGGCCGGCGTGGTCAAGGGGTAAGGCTCTTGACTAGCAATCTGAAGGTAGTGGGATCGAATCCTGGCATAGGCAAATAAATTTTATTTGACTAATTTGGGTTATTTCACAATTATTTAATTTAAAAATAATATATTTGCGTCACGTTTTAGAGTAAAAGATACTTTCAGTATCGCCCTGGTGTAAGACCACCATTCAGAATTGAAATGTTGTTTAGTGACCAGATCTGAATAGCCAGGTAATTCCTCGCCTTCCTCTTCCCCCACCACCTTCAGCCTCGCAATATACCCCATAGTCACGTCATAGTCTCACTGGCTCCAGTAGGAGCATTTAAGTCTCTGGTGCGGTATTCAGATAAATATAAAATAAAAAATTGTGCATACGAATAAATATTTCAAAATGAGACATTTTTTACAATCCAACTGAATATTACACTTTTTTCATAAGTATACCGCACAAGAGTCCCAACTGCTTCTGTCTGGAGCCAGTGGGACTATGGCATCCCCAATTGGGGTATGTTGTAAGACTGAAGGTAGTGGGGAGGGTAAAAATATAGGGAAGAGGAAGGTGGGGAAGTACCTGGCTATTCAGATCTGGTCACCAAACACGGCTAAAGACATTTCAAGCAACGTTTCAAATCTTAATGGTGGTCTTACACCAGGGCGATACTGAGATATCTTTCGCTCTAATGGCCGTAAAATAAAATTAAAAAACAAAAAACCAAAATATTAAAAAGAATTTAACACATTGTTTATCCATGTAGGTATCTATTTAATACCTACTGTGTTTACGCATTTTACTTGTATCTATTTATGTTTATGCACTTCGATATACAAATTACAAATAACTACTACTAATTAAAATTCTGGACGCTAGAATATAAGCATACCGTAGCAATGTAGCCGCCCTAGCTCCGCGCGATACACAAAAGCCAGTTTACAGCGGAACGTAATCTAATTCCAAAAACTTCCGCTAACAAGCTCTGATATGAGAGCGCTGGCGCAGGAATCAGAATAATGATTAGCTGGTAAGACACTCTTAATCCATCGACAAATAAAGGAATAATATCGATCACGGAAATTTTAAATACTGTAAAAAACGGTACTTCATCAGCGGGTTGTGATCGTCTTGTAAAAGGAACATTCGACTTAGCACTAGCTTGGGCGCCACTGATATTTATCCTTGTGTTAAATAATATTTCTGTATTTTCAGGTCCAAGACTTCTCTGAATCCAATCATCCTCCTACTGGAGCGACGCCCACTCATCGCATTCTTGGATTCAATCGCCTACTTCCCGCTGGTTTACTGGATGCTGGGAACCATCGATTCGTGAGATGATTTTATTCTTGTAGTTAAGATTAGAGGTTTTTAAAAACAATCGCGTTTCTACAAAATAGTCATTATACTAACTCAGCTAGAATCTCTCTAAAAGTTTGGTAGCAAAATTATTTCGGTAAGCGTGAAATTGAGTAAGGCTATTATTAGCTCAGTAGTTAGATAGGTATGTACATTTACCTACCCATCGTTTCCGTGCAGTGACCTATCTTCCGATTTTAACAATTGTAAACGCAACATAATGTTTATAGTCAATATTTTTTCAGATTTATTGAATTGGGGTTAAATTAAATATGCATTATTTTCATTTATGTCTATCTAAGAAAGTATAATCATAATAAAATAAATAAAAATTGAAATTGTTTTTGAAAATCATGAAGTTGGACAAATAAGTCACTACACTCTGCCGCTACCCATATATTGTGCGAAGGTTATCTATAATTGCTATTTTGCGGAAATGATTTGCGTAGACGTACACATATTATATCTTTTTATAATTTACGAGAGTCCATTTCAACTCTTCGCATTATCCAATAAATCACAACAGCCTTTCACATTATATGTTATTGTGTTTTAAAGCAGTAGAGAATACACTGTCTTGTTTATTAATGCATCATTGACCTATCTTTCAGCCTTGACGACCTGCTGAGGGCCGGCATAACCCTGGCTGAGAATGTGGTAGTGGTCAACAAAGAGCTATCCAACTCTGCTGAGGAAGACAGCCTCTCTGACTGCAACACAATCGTTGCAGTGCAGACCATGTTCAAGTAAGATATGCCAACTTATCTATCGCTGTTTTTACAGGCTATTTTATTTCTCTCTAAACCGTTGCCTGGTGTAAAGGTACAAACGACCTCCATATAGTAATGTGTTGCCAAATTGCAAGTTTCAGCCGCAGCAGAACATTTTCATTGATATTTCTTAGACTTATTATTATTTTAAGTACTTATGCTATTCTTATAACGACAACACAATATCTAAAATCTGAAATCGAAATTTAATTCTTCTTTAAAAGAAGTTGATAAATAAACATATTTTGAATCTAAAAAGATTTCTAAATCTTTTTCCAATTGTTTTAAATATCTTGCGCTTGGTGACTCTTTACCCACTGGAGTGTTCTGTAATATATCCACTAGGTATTCTGCAATATTATCAATTTCAGCCTTAAGCGCTAAAAAAATTTACAAGCGCTCGGTTTGGAAATTTGCTGCCCTCATTCAAAAATTCATACCTCCGAATTTTAATATGGGGACATAAACTCCTAAAAATGTTCGAGAGTCATTGAATGCGCCTATAGTTTATCCATAGTTTTAGGATTCACAAAAAAAATTATGAAAACAATCGTTAATTTATAAAAGCGTGAGTTATGCATATTATTTACTTTAAAATTGCAGCACGTGGTACCTATTTGGAGAATATTAACCCATAAGCTGCTGAATTAATTCTGCAGTATTATTTCGGCAGGTATATTTTCCTGAACAAAATTAGTGTTTTACCATCTCGTTTTTGAGGAATCTCCTGAAGGCCATACGATATTATATTGTTGATGTTTACAAATACCTACACCAATCGCTTTAGTACCTAATTCTCGTTTTTACACATATTTATCTACAAAAACGAAATAACATAAAAAAATGACAACACATGCGATCCGCAGCTTACGGGTTAAATACTTTGACTTCTGTTTGTTGTCCACGGCCTAGTTGATAATCACAGATATAAATTTAAAATCCAACATACTTTTTTAATACGTAAACATATGATCAATGATTTGTAAGAAAATGTTTTCAAATATCTCTTCAAATTGCCCATATTTTGGCCAGCAACTGCCAAAATGTGGCCAAAAACATACCAGTGGATAAGTGTGCAATTATAATTCCCAAACAGCCCGCGCATGGTCGTGAATCATAATAATGGATAGCTTTCTTTGTGACGGTGATGTGTACATATTATTATTCTGTATCCATTTTTGTAATGTATCTTTGTTATGAAGTCGCACTCCGTATTGGGGTGCAATTGTGGAACCGATTAGATGACCTGGCAACCCGGTTACATTTTTCCCATTTTCAACCTATTTTTACATCTATGTGCACACTTCTCAGGTTTTTCCCGTCAATTCGCTCCATCACTGAACTGTCTCAATCATCCAACATGCGCTTCATGCAGTTCAGGGCTCACGATAAGTACGCCCTGCATCTCTCCAAAATGGAAAAGGTACCCCAAACATTCCATTATTACTATTGCAACTTACTAAATCTACAAATTTAACTAGATTATATTATGTAACTAACCTGTCAAATGCGCGCTAATGCATTTCAAATACTTTTATTTCAGATTTTACTTGAATATGGAAAATTATGAATTAATTCTGTTTATATTTTGTCTGCGTTGAATATGCTGAAGCTTTTGTAACTTGTTGTTCAGCGTTAACATTTGGCGTACTTTTTATGATAATTGGTAATTTTGTATTTTTTCCAATTTTTCAAGAACCTATAAAACGCGCATTTTTGTGACTATTAACCGCAGATTTTGGCAGTTCTAATATGTGAGAACTGACAAAATATTGGGTTAATGGTAATGTGATAATGTAGATTTGTGCAATTATATTGAACATCTATTATTGTTGGCGAATGTAAATGCGTTTTTATTATTTCCTCTATTTAACTTGATAATTATAATATATTAATTATAGCAATAAAAAAATTGTTGCATTGTTTTCTCACATGTTTTTCATAAGAATGTCTTAAAAATATACTTTAATTATGTGAATTGCCTCGAAAGTATGTGATTAATTAATTAATTAACTTCTACCAATACTTATACTTATAACTTGTACATACACTTGTTTTGTTATTTTGTTCTTATACTTTTATATACTTTATACTTATGTTAATGGCACAACAAGTGTATGTATTAAAATAAATAAATAGATAATTGTAAAGCGATAGATTGATCCATTCTGCAAAAAGAGCCTTTTTATGTTCTCATAATGAAATTTTGATGAGGTTTTTAATAAGTGAAATTTTTTAACCTAATATTTGAAAAATAGTGATGTGTCTTATGTCTATAGATTGGCTGTCACCATGGATTTTCAAATGCACATTTCTATTTAACTACACTTATATAAATAAGTTGGTGCATATCCTATTTTCAGTATTGATTTTCTCATTTTCGCCACATATTAATTTTTAGCATTATTCTACGGCATAGGTTCTCAACGTGGGCGATAACGCCTCCTTGGGGGCATTTCAGATCTTCAAGGGGGCGGTGGAAGACCCAGAGAAACTCATCCCACCCTATCCTATCAAATATTTTCACCATCCAATTACGCCCCTTCCGTTGCGGCAAATGTAACCCCATCATGATATCCCATTGCGCCCCCTTCGTCGTGGTATCCTGTTACGCCCTCTCCGTTGTGGCAAATGTAACCCTGTCGTGGTATCCCATTACGCCCCAATTGCTATTTCGGATTCACGATTTAGGGGGCGCTAGAAATAAAAACATTCTCAAAGTGGGCGGTGGGCAAAAAAAGGTGTAGAATCTATATTCTACGGTATTGTCAAATGAGTGCTTTATTTTTTTAAAGGCTTCCTTTTGTAGATTGGTATTAAATCGCTGCATAAGTTGATTGTTTAGGGTCAGTGATAAAGGGTGCAGTGATTGTACCGTGCACTGTGACTGTGGTGTTGTTTCAGTGCGAGAAAGAGCGAGGCTCCCATATCTCCTACATGTTCCGGCTGCCCTTCGCTGCCGGCTCCGTGTTCTCTGCTTCGATGCTCGACACCTTGCTATACCAAGCTTTTGTCAAGGACTATGTCATCACCTTTGTGAGGCTGCTCCTCGGCGTGGATCAAGCTCCAGGCTCTGGATTCCTGACCTCGGTTTGTACACTACTTTTTTTCTGAAGATCTGTTTCAGATTTGTTTTTTACATCAAAATGGCAATTTATACTCTCACCTGGAGACTTAATTTCTTTTATTACTAAACACGACCATCACATAAAAACAGTAGGTGTATATTTAGAACATATATGTACATTTATTTAAAGTGCATTTTCGTAGACTAGCATGGTGTGTAAATTATTATCCTAATAAAAACAATCTGGTTTTCACTTTAGCTTAAAGAAAATGTGTGACTTGTCAACTGCAATCATCGCTGATTCTGTAAAATATGAATCTTTAAGTGTATAAACGTTAATATGACAATAGCAGTCAAGTGCAATAAGCTTGTTTTCACGTCAACACGTATGTTTCCACAGAAATCGTTATAACTCCTAGTGACATCCCTAAAACAAAAAGTAGAAGCTCCGTCATAAATCAAACTACACGTCACTATTCAAGTTGTCCATAGAAATACATAAAAAATACCTATTTTGTCAGATATGAGGTAGACCGCCAAATTGCCTACCCACTGTTAGACATTGTTATTTTCTTATTAAATATTATGTTAAGTGATAAAAAAGTGAGGTGACTTCATTTTTTACTATTTTGTACCGTTTTCACATAAAAACATCACTTGAGTCATTTTAACATTTTTTTTTATGTTTGCATTCTAAATGTTAATATTTACAAATGTTAATATTTATTTGTAATATAACAATTTGTAAGCTTATTTCGTAACCTTTCAAAAACAGTTTTTATTATTCGGCTACGTTCAAAAATGTTTCATTTATAGAGCTTTAATTGTGAAGCGGAAATAACACAAAATTTTCGTAAATCTGACATGTCGTTTAAGACGTAAAAAGTGCAAATTCGCGATAGATCGGAGTGGTTAAGTCGATTTTCTGTACAATTTTAGCATGTGTACCTCGATTCTGGCATCCTGATAAATTATGTTAGATACATTTTTTTACATTACCTCCACACCGGGGGATGAGGGGATCTGTGGGGATGCTGTATGGAGGGTCTTTTTAAGAAAGGAGCGAACATGGGTCTTGCAGACTTTCACGCTTCTTTCTCTCTTCTGGTTTTGAAGAGACCCATGTTACAAGATGAAAAACACACAAAGGCTGGCAAATCGTTCCACAGCCGAACTATGTTGAACTCAAGAACGAGTTGTAGAAATGGTCCATTCTCATTTGATAAATGTCAACCATGTACAAATGTTGACCACGCATTTGGCATGTCTCCCGACTAGGCAACGGTGCTGAAGGGATCAATGTTGCTAGTTCCTCGGAGCATCTTCCAAAAACCCTCAGAGCCTATGTCATCTTTGAGAATGCTGTTCGGGGAAACGAAGTTCTGGGAAGGAAAAAGGTATTTGGGATGGGTAGGAAACCGGGGGACAATGTGTCCAGGAGCGACGGATGTGTGAATCCATTCCTTTCACAGCGGTGCAAGGTGATGGTCAGAATATGCTACGTAGTAGGTAATATATGTTCCTTCAACACAAATATTCTCTATATATATATATATATATATATGGGTAACTCTCCTGTTCAGATGAAGATCACTAAGGAAGACATGTGGATCCGCACATACGGGCGCCTGTACCAGAAGCTGTGCTCGACCACCTGCGAGATCCCCATCGGCATCTACCGCACTCAGGACACCAGCCTGGCGGACACCTCGCACGTGAGTATGTCCGGGGCCGGGACGTGGCCGTGGTCCCACTGCGTGCGAATGCGACCATCGGTGAGTCTAACCTTCCCCCGAGCGGAGACACATACACCCAGATATCCGCCACACACACACCCACACAAGAACTCAAAGCTTTTCACCAGCGAGAGATGAGATGGATTGACTGCACTTGAAATGACTTTGGCTTGATTTTACTTAATATTTCACTTCGCAAAACTTTAAAAGGTAGATAGGTCAAAATTTTAGATATCGCTTGATAGAAAAGAGGATATTTCTTGAAGGGTGAAAGTCAGAAATAATTGAAAAAAATAGGTCAAAATTAAGCTCAGAATAGAATAGATTTTCTTAAGTTAACTTTCAGATTATTCTAGCTTTTGAACAAATCTTTGACATCCATCAAAGTTTTGAACAGTTTTTCAAGATTATGTTTTTTGGAATTCAATTGTATTTGGATTTGAGATTGCATGTATTAGTATGTTCTTTTAGGTTTCTATAATAATTATTTACAAAGCGTTGAACATTATTTTTAAAAATAAGTATGTATTTTTATTTTTTTGTATAGTCATATTTTATAAAATCTGCAACATTTAGAATTGAAACGTTGCTTGAAATAGTTTTAACCAATTTGGGATATGGCTATTGGTACCGCCGCCCCGGGAACCACTTTTGGATAACCAACACCCCTGCCGTAGGTCATTGCAAGTAATTTGCTAAGTTTGGTTACTTATCAGGAGTGCCCGGATTCATGAGGTGGCTTTAGTCTAGGCCTTGGTGGCGGATGCGTCTGCCCGCCTACTGCGTTGCTGGCTGGACCGGAAAAGACTGGTTGAGGAAGATCTTTTGACCTCTGCAGCTGGACTCTCTCGATTCATCACCTTGCTCCGCAGTGGGGGGAATGGATTCATTCAATCGTCACTCCTGGACACACTGACCCCAGATTCCTACCCACCCCTCATTCTTTTTTCTTGGTCAGAACGTCCTCTCCTTCCTTTCCCTAAGAAATCCTCCACACAGAATCCTCGAAGATGACATAGGCCCCATGGAAAATTGTTTTCCTCAGAGCCTCCTGTGTGGAACTAATGTAAAAAAATAATAATAAGCCGCGTTTGATGACCAAATCTGAAATTCCCACTTCTGTCAACCTCATAATGTACCCGAATTGGGTATACCATAGTTTCACAATAAATAAATAAAAAAATATAAAAGATAATATGTTATTCAAAGGGTGTAAAATTTCCCTAAAATTTTTTTTATTTAATTTAAAATTTGGATAGTGTCAGATTATATATATTCTATAAGTATTATTTTAGAGTTATCACAATGAATTTTATTTGAGTCTGAGGAAAGTTTATGTTTCTGAGAAAAAGCACCTTATTAAATTGTGGATCCTAAATATTTTGTTGTTAGTGTTTGATTAAATTATTGTTTTGACAAAGTCGAGTCATGCAACTTGGCCATTCTTTCCAGGCTTGTTAATTAAATCCTCTTTATTCTGGAGAGATTAATCAATGTTAATTAGTAATTTTAATTTTTTACTTTTATAATAAATAAACCGCCACGCTAGGGAAATTCAAACCTAAAGTCATTTCATTTGCACGAGATCTGCGAGCAGTGAGCACGTGTGTCAATGGGTCGCTATTCCATGTTCACCCTTTTATTTGTAACATGATTTTCTCTAAGCTTTTCAATAAGTCACTTCAGCTTTATAGCCCTTTTCCTTTACCTTCTCATTCTTAGGAACTTTTTTAATCTAAAAAGTCAGTTTACTTGTAGCTATTCTAAATACGATGAAGAACTAACTTTTTCTGTAAATTCGGAGGTTTTGATTAACTAACTAGGATATTTTCTTCTTAGAAATAAATAGGCTTATTACAGATTTAATAAATTAATATTGTCTATAAATTTTATAATGCATATAAAAATTTCGTACTTCTTAATCAATTTTTCATTCACCAATATTTCGAATGTCAGTACGTAATAATATTTAGTAAAAATATTAAGTACCCACTTTCAATATAATAGTGGATCCATAACAAAGATACTATATTTGGCATTTTAGTTTGTGGAAAGGTGTATGTAGTTTATTTCTTGTGGTGTGAATAATGTGTTGTCTCATCAAGGCCCAATTAGTCCTACAGCGCTGTGATCATTCGATACACTAGTCTCATTCAATATCACAAAATTTATTATGTTTCAATTTGATATAAGCAGATCTTCTCAAGTTGTGCTGAAGACGGTTCTTGTATTTGATTCACGGCCCTTTTCTGTGACAAACTCCCAATGATCGCACTCTCACACTATAAAAAGTAATATATCGTCAAATGTTTGCAGCTTCTGTGTGTAGATTATTTGTGTGTTTAGTTATTCTGCGAGGATTTGGCCAAAACAGACAAAACCATTATTAAATTAGCAATTTTCCCGAGTTAGTAAAAAGCTTGCATGTGCTTTTGTTAAGACAGCTGTTTTCAGATTCATATAGGTTCCTGTGTTAAATCTCCATTTTAAACACATAACTCTTGTGAATTGGCTTTCATCAGTGGCAATGCGACAAACCTATTTCAAACTTTTAAATCTGAAGGTCAACATTTACCTTTTTAGTGACTTCACTATAAATAATGAACAAAGTACGTAAAACATTAATCTGTTCTTTTACTTGATTATGTTTAATTTGTTTTTGCAAAATTGGATATCACCAAACTCCTTGCCTTTAGCGGAATATTTGATCAATCTCCACAACAACAGCAAAAATTCAAACTTTTTTGATTCCGGGTGGTCGCTATGCCATAGACTCATTGCAGAATACAACATTTTTATTTTACTAAACCACCATTAAACACAACAAAACATGTAATTAAATTCTTTTCACCAAAGCTTTGCTGTTTAGTTTTTTGGATAAGCTACTACAGGTGCTTTCTCACGATTCATATAGTACTGTAGAATGATGTGACTTCGGACAGGGCGGCTGACTCCGGACATGTGCATTCATGTATCCTTGTCCTTGAGAAGAAAGGGTTATCATTTGGATGCCGACGTCCACCAGTTGGATGTCTGATGTACGCGTGTTGATAATTTATGGCCAGTCATCATAAGTTTTCTTACAAATTCTCTTTTCAAGGTTTTCAAGTTGTGAATTTTTATAAGCTGAATAAACTACCGTGAAGGTCAGTATCATTACTTATTTATCATTAAGTTTTTTTTATTTGAAACAAATATTTGATTACTTAAGAATACTTTTAACTAAAGTTGGCATACTGCGATATAGAGTATTTTTTTTTTTTACTTAAGTAATAATTTTTAAAAATTTCGTATTTTGTAGTGTGTAATAAAGAAGGTTGGAGGGAGGCCTTATCAATATTCTCCAGAAAATGTAGAAAAGACCGTGTCGAAGATACGAAATAAGAAGTTACCCATTAGAGGTGCAAGTGAAAAATATTTTGTACCTAGAAGCACAACATAGTATCCATTCAATAGTAGTATTACAAAAACCAAAATCGCAAAAACCCAAAAAACCAAAAAATCACTGTAATAATTATTATTAGGTGTGAAGTTGAAATAATAAATAATTTTAATACAATATCAACTTTGAACCACCCCTCCCCCCGCCCTCCCCCCTGAATGGAATGCCAGTTGTCAGAAGTTGTGACATCTGTTATTTACGACGGTTTACATAGATAATTAATTACATAGCTCACTCTACCTACGCTTATGAAAAAAAAAAATACTATAATTATATAAGAGAATAAATAATATAATTCGGATATCTAAGGGTTCAAATACATGAAATAAATGTTTTAAGATTTTTCACTCAGCTAGTTTACCAAAAACTTTTTAAAAATATCCAGAGTCACCTCATTCTACGGTATGTAGATATACTTTAAATTTATACCTACTCTTTAAATGTCTGTTTTGCCAAATAAACACAGAAGGCCTTACCAATAAACGGGTTTTAAAGTTTGCACATCTGATAAATAGCCATTTCGAATCGAAAATGGTTATTTATGAGTTGTGTAAAATTTAAAAAAAGTTTATTAGTTAGGCTGAGAATGCTTAGTTTTTCACCAGCACTAATAAATTATTAACTAGTAAATCTAACACAGTGTTCTATAATCAACCGTAGTTACATAGTTATAGACATGTTATGTTTGTAAAACTTGTAGAATTTTTAATAGTTTTAGTAAAAGAAACTACTTACTTTTGATTTAGAAACCAATAGAAAAGTTTACTTTTAAAGGTAGAAGTAAACATATGAAAGACTTTTTGGTTTTATTGTAGAAAGAAATTTAGTGTAGATTTTCAAAAGGACACCTTATTCTTGTGAGTGCATATAATATGGATACCTACAATCT
The DNA here is from genome assembly GCA_917563855.2 of Limnephilus lunatus. Classification (NCBI taxonomy): domain Eukaryota; kingdom Metazoa; phylum Arthropoda; class Insecta; order Trichoptera; family Limnephilidae; genus Limnephilus; species Limnephilus lunatus. Next base: position 18,472,474 of record OU830604.1, on the reverse strand, counting down.
CCAAGAAAACTCATAATTCATTATTTGCATAGTCGTCATAAACACATCACTAAAATAATAAATATTAATATGTAAATATATTCATACTATTATTTGGCTATGTCTTCATTCTGATACCAAAAAGTTAGTACAGGTCCATTTATTTTGTTTTATTAAAAAAAAACCAAACAAATAGTAAAAACGAACAGGTTTTTTTGGGTTTTTTTGTTGAATTTTTATTTAATGTTTAATTTTTTTTTTTTCAGATTACGATTTTTGTGTAGCAATTTTTTTTCTCTTATACGTAATTGGTTTAACTTTTGAATACCTACCATTACAAATTAAGCTAAATAATGAAAAAACTCATTTTTTGTGCTTATTGGGAAGTAATCCTTTTTTTCTTTTTTATATTTTGTCTTACTATAACCGCCTTACTCATAATCGCAGAATAAGATAATACCACGGTAATACGAATAGGTTATCTGCGATTATGAGTAAGGCGGTAAGTGTATATCCAAGTATTCACAATGTAATTTAAGATTAATTTAATTATTAAATAAAATCAATTTCGTGGTTATAACATTTTTTATTGTTTTATTTCATTAATATTTCAAACCACAAAGTGACTACTTTCCACCAAAAACAACAGTTTTACAGAAATTTTTCAAAATTAAATTTAAAAAAATTTAATTCTAACTAACTGACTAACCATCACACCATTGGGGGCCATCCATAAATTACGTCACACCTTAAGGATGAACTCGGTCTTAACACACACTCTTTGCTTCATTCACATTTACACATCATCTCATACATCCACTTCTATTTTTCTGACTCTTGACATGGCCCAACTCAAGTATTTGGTTCACTTGATCACACCATGTCTTCCTCGGATGTCTCTGACTTCTACCATTCACATTTACTTCATATATTTTCCTTATACTCCTCTCTTCGTTCATTCGCTCTACACTCTGAATGCATATTAATGTAAACAAAAGAATCAATGAATTCATAAATTCCTTTCCCACGACTCTCGCTACAAAACACATACATACATATTATTATTTAAGCAAACGTTGCATTTGCTTTAACTAAAGTTTCGTATTACAAAAACATTCTTGGGTAAGTCTAATAATCTGATACTACACGAGTATGGAGTGTCAGTTTAATACTTTAGTAAAATGTACGAAAGCTTTTTTTTTTCTGTTTACCGTATAATTTATTTATTAATATTGCTCATATCTCTGAAAAATGAATCGAAAAGCTAAAATTTAAATCAAACCCCATTTGTTAGCAGAAAGATTAGATTTTATCTAGTTTAGTATTATTTATTACTGATATGTGCATTGACGGCCTCGTGACCACGAATCCAGTGGTCGCGGGTTCAAATTCCGGCAAGCGCTTTTAATTTAATTGAATTAGTTCTCAATAAATTAACTAAAAATAATATTTGGAATATTTGAAAAAAAATATAATAAAAATCAATAGTAGAGATATACTCAATATAGCCCTGGTGAAAGACCACCAATTGAAATTGAAACATCGCTTTAAATAGCTTTAGCCGTATTTAGTGAATAGATCTGAATAGGCAGATGCTTCCCCACCTTCCTCTTTCCCAATTTCTTCCTAGCCCTACTATCTTAAGCCTCACAACGTACCGCAATTGGGGATGTAATAGTCTCACTGGCCCTAGACCTTGAGAGCAGTTGGGACTCTTGTGTGGTACTCTCATTAAACATTTTTTAAACTTGTGATTTCTATATATTACAGCGCCCTTGAGGTGATTTTTCACAAAAACGGCGCTCTATAAATTATCCAATTATTATTATTATTACATCACAGAAGAGTAAACACATTGTATATCTTGCATAAAAATTACGATTTTTTAATCAAAGGTTTTTTTCTTTAATTTATCACAGATTTAAATCCCAATTATTGCTTTGAAAACACAGTTTAGTAGATAGTTTCGTGTTCGGTGTTTTAATGTGTTTGTAATTAGATTTGGTAGCATGTAACTAAAATAGGTACATATTATAATGTAAACTAACTTTACTTTTTACAATACTAATTAATTATTGTTGTTGTTGCCCATCATCATTTTGAATTCCATTCATTTTTTACATTAGACAATTACTTGTTACTATTATACTACGTGTAATTTTCGTTACCTAGTAATTACATATCTTTTTTTCAATATGCGGCAACTGTTTTCTAATGTTTCATAATATTTAATCTTTTTTATCTACCTTCTTTTGTATATATATACTTCTTTCAATTTTTACTCAATCGCCTGAATTTCTCATCATGATATGTACTTTCTTATACTTAAAAGCAAAACATTATCGTCATTTTCTTTATTTCGTTTTGCCATCGCGATATTTTTGGTAAAGGGCATATTTGGGCCTTGAGAGGTTTCTTTTCTGAATTTGTTGTATGCAAACAGCATGTCGAAGAAGGAGCCGACGGTGCTAGTGCGGGGGTAACCTACCGCCCGCCCCCCGCGCCCACCAGTTGCCTCGGCGGCTGCTCTAATAACGACAAGACTGCGGTAAGGGAAACACCCTGAACAAACGAACAAACACCCTCTACACCTTTTGCACTCCTGGCTATTGATAATAATTATTCATTTGAGTGTTTCCTGATATTTCTTTACACTATATATTCTGATTCGGTACGAGTTTATGTACAGGTTTAATGTGTAACCAATTATTATGCATTTTACATTATCCCAATTTATATTCAAATGACTTGAATTTTTTTAAATGATTCATTCAGAACATAACTGACATCTCTTTTGTACGGCAAAGATATTTGACAATTTAAGAATGTTTGAAGTTTTCTTTCCGCTGATTATATAAACGTTATAGCGGTTAAAGCTGCCTACCAAAGAATTGTGTCCGACTCTGACGCCTAACTCTCAATTACTTTACTATTAGTAGAATGTTTTCTCAAAAAACGAAAATTCACTTTGCATAACAAATTATGTTAACATGTAAATTTTACAATAAATAACATATTTTTATATCGTTATCATAGTGGTAATGTCAATTTGTAAAAATTTTTTCTCTGGAATTTTCTGTACCTAGACTTTTGTACATAGATATTTTGTACGCACAAATAAATTTAAAAGCTGCGTTTTTTGAGAAATATTCCCCTAAACATTTGCTGTCATATTTAAATTAAAATTTAGCTGAACCTAAAACTGTGAGATTTATATTTTGTTCTATTCATACTAATTATCTTACAGTATTAACACACTAAATGGTAATAAATTAATTTTTCTGAGCCGTCATCAATCACTAAGTAAATTACTTATTATTATTATGCACACAACTTTTGCAATTGCAAAGGTTAACCATATCAGAAGTTTGCATTTCATTAGGCTTCACTATTTATTCTTCAACTTAGTTTTTCCTATAATAAGTACTTATATAATCGTAGTCTTCTCATTCTCATGTCCCACTGTTTCTCCCACCTATAGTATTATGCTTGAATTTCGCGTTTCTGATATTATCATACCAATCTTGGCTGACTGGCTTTATTTAATACATAGTTTACATATATATCAATTCATTTTTCATGTTACCATGCATAGTTTCTGTTTCTTCTACAAACTCAAATATATATTTGTACAAACTCGAGAGAAAATAAGAATATTAATAAAAAGGGGAAAGCCCCCACACAAATTTCGTATTACATTTAGAAGAAGCAAATAACTTTCGATAGTATTACAAGGGGTAATACGGATTGTGCGTTGTTTTTATTTAAATACATGTTTTTTAATTAAAAAGAAATAAAATCGCGATTTTCACCGTCATGTCATTAATGTTCACACTTGTGTTTTGTTTTTTGGGAGTCATAAACAAATTGCAAAATTCGTCCTGCTTTAAATGTGGTATATATATTGCTAGGAAGGTGTTATTTCTCAAAAGAGTGTTTTATATTTAGTGCCTAACGACTATGTACTTAGTTTAGTTAATAGATGCATATAAAATACCTGTTTTTGAGATCTGACATCTTCCAGAAAGTATTCATCTGTTGTATCACTAAGTCTGTTTTTGTGTGTTTGCGGGAGCAGTACACAGTGGGTCTGGTCGATGAAGCAAGGGATAACCACGCACAGCAAATTGAGCGAGCGGAGATTGCCAATTTGGTGAGGTCCCGGATGGAATCACTGAACCTGCCTACAATTGACTACGATGATGTCAGTGAGAAGAGAAACAGTCTGTCCTACGTCATCATCAACCCGAGCTGTGACTTAAAGTTGGAAGAAGGCGATATCATGTACGTAAATCTCATATTGTGTTGATCTTTTTCTGCGAAAATTTCTTGTTGACCTATGTGTTTTACAATGGTTTTTATTTTGGTTCAACAGATACCTAGTTCGGCCTTCACCATTCTCAGCCCACAAAACGTTTGAAAGACACAACAGCCGCCGCAAATCAAACATCAGCTTTTGTTCCGCGAGCGGCATGGGAGGAAGCCGGCGTGGCTCGGGTCTGGGAGCTGGACTCGGGGCTGGCATGGCTGGAGGCGTGGGAGCCGGAATGGGATCCAGCATGGGCGGAGTGGGAATGGGTATGGGAATGGGTATGGGAATGGGCTCAGGAATGGGAATGGGGTCCGGAATGGGGTCTGGAATGGGATCTGGAATGGGTATCGGAATGGGATTCGGCTATGGATCTCCACGACCTCCTCCGGCTAAAGCCAACTCTCTGTCGCTCCCTGATAGTCCAACCGTGGCTGGCAGTTTTCGCGGTCGGTCCAACTCGCTCCGCATCATTGACGACCTCCTGCTGCGCCGTTCCGACTCCCTGCGTCAAGGTCTCTCCACTACAGTGGGGCGGCGTAAGAGCAGTCTGGAAGAGATCGGCATATCACACTTCAACTCCCTACTGCAGCACCAGCAGCGTCAGCAGGCGGCAAACCAATCTGGTAACATTAAGATTGCACTAAATCAAAGCATCGGGCTCGAGGTGACCCCGCCTGAAGAGGCTACACTAGGGGTTCCTTATGACCCCCCACCGCCCCCCGCCACTCCTGACCGCCAACAGCCCTTACAGGGCACGCTCGTATGATACAACCTCATGTGGGGCCGTCGACTCGGTTCCCATGTGCGCAACAAGTGGCTGTAAACGCGCTTGCCTTTGATTGACCTCATCTCCCTGATGGACTTTACTCCCTGGTTGGACTACATTGCCTAGATTGACTTTAACTCCCTGATTGACACATATTTATTCATGATTCAACTGATATTTAACATCTTAATAAATTATCCATATTTATTCCTACCATTGTCACCGTGACATCAATATTCGAGGAATAATACATTTATTTGACGTAACACCATTACAGAATTTTAATCAAATTTTGATTTCAAAAGAGTAAGACTTAAATATTACATGCCAATCGGTAATGTTATATTTTATGATTAGTATATTCAGAACTGAAATATATACGTTTAAATACTATGAATATTTCAAGATTTATCCTATTACGTAGAGAAATATATTTAGGTACCTATCTATTAAGTTATTCTATGTTTCTCATAGCTATTACCTATGTAATATTATATGTGTTCATTATGTTATGTTTACCTTGTTTCGAAGGTGAGATTCAATTAATTGGTTGAGTGAATGGCTTAACCCTTGGGTATTGTTTAAATTCCTACTTGTATATATGTAGGGTAAACTTTTGAAAACTTTAATGTAGACTAACAGATCATAAAATTACGTAAAAGGGAAAATACTTCAAACTGAGTTTGACTCAAAATTGCAATGGGACAAGAAAATCATTGCACGTATTAATATGTTTTATTGACATAATCAAATTTTAATTCATTGCTTATGAAATTGAACCAGATAGAATCTCTCTGCGTAACTGTATGCTCAAGTGTATACTAAATGACAAATGTCAAGTTCAGTTAGTTAAAGAATGATTGTTGTGTGTTAAGAGAATTATGTCACTTGATCAATTTTAAGTAAATGTAATTCGCAACCTACATAATGAATGCGGGAACAATTACTGTTAATTAGCAAATGATTCAATATTTCAAAAATAAATTGAAAGCTTGGAAAGACCATAGTAAAACTCCACCGACGGCAAAGTATTTTATGCGAATTTTAGAAATATATATGAACCTATGTGTATTAAATGTAAAAAACTTTAAAATAAAATTATTTGCATCATATAATTATATTAATATAAAATATTATCAAAATCAAGGTTTAATGACTTTAAAGTCAGCATTCTGGGTAATATAATAAATGGGTCAACTGATGATATATTTTATTTTCTCAGAAAATACCTCGATTTTAATTGGAATGCATGTTGTTATGCCAAAAGGAGCAGAAAATATGTCAGCGAAATTCTTAAAAAGTGTGTAGGTATTATTGGAATGTTCTATGAGGCTCTTTTATTTAACATAGTTCACTCTATATATTATAAATGAATTAATGGTTTATTAGGTTTATATTTTTGAAATGGGTCTTCTTGTTTTTATTTCAAAAGCTATGGAGGGATTGTATAAATAATACTGGTTTATTTGCTTCGATCACGCCGGCTAGGAATGATACTATTACGTAACTTGTGATTTTGATCTAGGGTATCCATCTGTGGTACTTTTCCGAGCTATGCCTCAATATGATATTTTCATATTAGTAAATTGTATTGACGTACGGTGAAGTGGAATTTCATAAGTAATGTTTATTGCTAGAAATATTTTGAAATATGTATATTATAAGATAGTAGATGTATAATGAGGTCGATAATGTCACCATTAAAAACTGCATATGTATTACGATTGCATTGGACCTGACTATTTAATACTCCATCAATCCACCCGAGGCTTTCAAAGATCACGTCGGTTATGGAAATATGTATAAAACTATTTTTATTTACATCCTCAACAGTTATGTTCGCCAAAACAGTTGTATTCCTTATTGAACCAAGATGGCAGTTTCATCGTAATTATACAAACAATTTGCATACATACTTTACAAACAATTTGCTGCAGCATTTAAGAAATTTCTACCGTATTAATAAATTCTGAGAATTTTGTAATCTAGGGCGAGATGGATTTGATGAATTTAAAAAATATAAAGGAATACAGACATGTCCTAATTAAATATTTTATTCTCACGATATATTAACATATTTAACACATATTCACAACAAGAAAAATATTAAATATATAGTAGAATTCACTGGTTTCCTTCATGATTGACCTAGATATTAAGCTCTACCTGTACATATATAGTATTTAATACTAAGCAAACTGACTTGTTTCTAATTATCTACCCATTTGAAAATTTTTGTTCCTACCTTATAATATTTACAATAATTATAATAATACATTATTGGATAACTTATATAGCCCTATTTTTGTGAAAAATCACCTGAAGGGCGCTACTTACGTACACTAACATTTATTAACAAAATAACTGTTGCACTGATTTCACAATCCTTTGTTTATAACTATATATCACCAAATAATAGTAATAATAATAGTAGGTTAGCAAATACTCAAAAAATACCAAAGAAAGCTTCAAAATATCAATGTGTTTGTTGTCTTTAAGAAACGCTTAAGTTGAGATTATACATTTATAAATTATTATCATACATAACTTTATAAATAACACTGGAAAGTATGATGAACCAAAGTAGTATTCTTTTAATCATCTCGATAACATGACATTTAATAATATATAAATAGAGTAAAAAAGTGCATAATATATTTTTGATCTGCTTCTTAAAGGATGTTAACTTCACTGAGTGATCTATTTTAAAATAATGTATAGACGATATGCGTATTAATAAATTTTACATTATAAATATAGTGAATTTACATCAAAGTCATGGCTTTTGTGCATCGCTCGTAAAAAGAAATCAAAATTAAATTATATTCGAAAATTTTTAAAGAGTATGAATAGGTACCTAGTTAAAAGATACTAAGGTTGGGTCCAAAACTTAGCGATAACTTCTGCTTGTCGTGGGACACTAAATCAAGAAGAGATGAAAAATATATAATGTACCTACACACTGACAGTGCTTCAATGTGAAGTACTTATAATATTTACTGTAAAGCTTATATTATTATGAATGTATTTTGAAGGCATTGTATTTTCAGTATTAGTAGTATATCATATCAAATATATTCTGTGAATTAATAATTATTAGTGCTTTTACTGGTATCTGCAATAGTTTTCTGTAGTAGTGTCTACAAATCGAATATCATGTTAATAAAATTATTATTTTTTTCATAATACCTATCCTTTGATCCAACATTTAAAATGTGTATAATATATTACTCAACTTGATATTTGGCCAAATATCTTGCCAAATGTACATCTAATGAATGTGTAAGCTATTCTATGTTTATGCGCAAGTTTAATGTTTACCCATAAATGTTTAAAGGATTTAATTCTACTCAAAATACATGTTTTTAATGTTATTACAATATGTGTATAAAAAAACTGAAAAAAAGATTAGTCAATTGATGTATCATTCGCAATCTGTCCGTTTTCCCATTGGCATAATAAATAATATTAAAACAAGTTACTACGCTAGTGTAAAAACAGCGTTAATAAAGAAAATGACAAAGGGTGTAATTACTCGGACATATTGCAACAGAAATCATAAAATCTAATACAAGTTATGTTTGAGAAAATTTAAAACAATTTCGCAATATATGTATTTAAGTAGCTGGTAAATGAGCAAAATAAATAGACTATTATTATTTAAAATAAAACAATAACTTTGTAAACACCACTTTTATAATTTACAAATTTATTGTTTTATTTTAAATTATAATGTCACATCACAAAGTAACTGCTTCATATGAACAAAGACTATTATTAACTTTTGCCGAACAATTGTCTTGGCGGCCTATAGTCTTACAAGGCGAGGTGCTGACCATAAATAAACAAATCCCATGTTGATTGTCGATTTTGTCGTTGCCCAATCAATATTGCCACGATATATAAGACATATTCACAAGACATGTACAACGATCTCCTACCATAACTCCTCCAAAATTTTTATACAGTTTGTTCAAAAATCGCTAAATTATTTATTAATATGTGGCGAACAGAGATTTGGCCCGGCAATATTGTCATAATATCGGTGGCCGAGCGTCAAGATAGGGCAATGCTTCGACCAGAATATGCAATACCTCACAGTCTTATGCAATGTTAACCGACAATACAGACATCTTAATGGAAATAAATTTCGGGCATGAAATTATCGTTAAAAGTTGCTCGTTTACCAGAGCCTTTGGACACAGTACAAGCAAGTGACATAAATGTTCTATTGATGAGCTAAGCCAAGATGCAGTATAATTGTTATACATATATATACATGATTTTATGGTTATTATTAATATTATAATATTATGCCAATGATTTTACTTTTCTGTGATTATCATAGTCAAAAGTCAAGCTACCAGTTTCATTCTGTAAACTTATACAATTTTCCTGGAAATTAAAACGTTTTACTTAAAGTGAAGAGTTCATTCCTTTATAGTAGCCAATACTAATTGTTTCTCCAGCGAATCCTTCTATTTTGTTTTTCTATGCACATTGGGGCCATCAGTTCTATCTAACTTCAATTCTCTTTTTTTAAATTATTTTTCAAACATCAATGACCTCAATAATCCTCGATGATGCTAGTAATTTTGCTTTCTCGGATACTATTGAATAAAGCTTTCAGCAACCATTTGCTTTCCACACGATCGATTTTTAGTAGGAATAGTTGTAATTGCTTGCATCTTACTTGACATCTACGAGTATACGTTTGTTTTTTTTTTCATTAGCTCCATCTGGGAGGCCCTGAGGAAAATAATCTCCCTCAGGGTCTATGTCGTCTTTGGGAATGCTGTGTAAAGGGTATTTTTAGAAAAAGCTGCCATAATTTTAGGCGGCTATCTTCGAAGGCCTTCCCTCCAAGCTGCCATTATTTAGGGCACCCGAAAGAATGTTTATTTTTAATTAAACAGGTAAAATCACTTAATCAGAATAAGTTATCGCCAACTAAATTCAATATCAGTCAAAATAATTGCTGATGTGATGGGTTAAAACATATTACGTCCATGACACCAGCTGACTGTGCTAAATTAATTTTAATCCTCTTCAACTTGGTTACAAAGTTCATAATGCATATACATTCTTGTATTATAAAATATATGTTTATGCATATTATAATATGCATTATGCCAACGATTCCAGCTATTGCTGCTTTAATTCGATGTATTATTATTATCGAAACTATTACAATATAATTTTGTACCTACAAAAACAATTTGCTACTAAATATTAATCTTGTAAAGTTTTTTGTATCATTTAAAAGTCATTAAATTTAATTAATTTATTTAAATAATCATCTTTGTTTGCCAAAAATCTACCTAATTGATAATAATACATAGTACGTCTCATTCATTTAATTTTAAGAAGAGCTTTTTTAATGTGCTTTGAGACATAAACCACTTAGCGTGATGATAATTGAGATAGAACTGATGAATATAAAATAAACCTACAAAAATATTACCATGATATTTTTTGTAAAATGTTTTATTTTATCCCATATTATATACCTAATAATTGTAAACGGCAACTTTTTATAAAAGTGTTGTCGCTTCTCCACTTTTGTATTTTAACCAACAAAAGCTTCCTTATTATATCTATACTATCTAAAAGGGGAGAATCGGAACTCTTTATGAATTTATTGTTTTTTGTCGCCTGCTATGGACACATGCGGATATCGCTTATTTGATCCGTGATTTTCACTAAAACACTGACATTGTTCCAAAATAAGCAGCATGTTGGAATAGATTGCTTTTAAAAGGCCAGTTTTAAAGTTTAAGAACTAATATTAATTTAAAATGGATCGTAATTGAAACTTTGCTTTATGAGGGGTAATCATAACTATTTTGTATATTTAAATATCTACTTATCACAAAATATCAAGCCCTTTTTTAAATTCATTAATTTACATACAAACTCTATTATTGATACAATAAATTTCTTCAAATTATACTACCTTATTGTCATCATGCTTATTAGTTTATTTCGGTAAATTTATTTCCTAAAATTATGTTATTATTTATTTCATAGCTGGAACTTAGGAACTACTGTCATTTCTCACTGGAAATACATATAAAGTAGCTTTCTGTCAGAAATAAATAGTGTAAAAAAAATAAAGTGTTTTATTAATACTCACCACGTCCCAAGTCCAATTAATAATAAATTTTTAAAAAAAGTGTTTTGTGAATACACACAATGTTCGAAGTCCAGATAATAATAAATATAAACTTATGTTATTATTTATTTCCTAGGTGGAACTTAGAAACTACCGTCATTTCTCGCCGAAAAAGTAGCTTTCTGTCAGAAATAAACAGTGTAAAAAAAATAAAGTGTTTTATCAATACTCACCATATTCCAAGTCCAGATAATAGTAAGGTAATTATAGCAACAAAGCTTGCCGTTTGGATTGTGCTTCATTGATGTTAAACATATCGATATTTGAAGTGATTCTATTTAACAACAAGGCAGCTCTCCCGACTGGCATAACCATTGGCAAGTTAGTTTTGCAAGCCGGGAGATAAAGCAGTCTATGCTGTCGGTGACGGAGATAACCATCGGGAACATAGAAACTAATGCTCTTCATGATAGCCGAGTTTTCGAACCATCCACAAATCAGTCTGAAGACATGTGTTTTAATGAGAACATCCCTTTGAACCAAAGACGAATCATACCAAGCATGCCCAAGAGAAAGTCGGTAGAGTAAAGCCACAGGTAGTAGCCATACTCCCTCAGGTAAATCAGAAATTTCTTCTAAACCTTCTCCAATATGAAGGAATACTTACTTCATTTGGTGTGGGCTCCAAACCATTGATCTATTCTCAAGCCTACTCTACTCAAGAGAACCCGGGTGTCTCTGAAATTTCTCGCAGTGCATAGGACAAAACCCAGCATTCTCAGTGAAGTACTACAAGTCATTACGATATGAGGATGAAAAGTTAACCTACTATCAAACACAATACTAAGGTCTTTCATAGTGGAGACATGTTTTAAATTTCATGCTTTCATGATATACCTACTGGTAAAACCAAGTATGATACGCTCTAGTGAAAGAAAGAATGAAACATTTAGAGATATTTAATTCAATTTGATTCCATTTACTCCAGTCAACAATTCTACCATTGTCGGATTGGAGTCGAATGCAGTCTTCTAAAGTTTGTATTTCCAAGAAAAGTTTTAGGTCGTAAGCGAAAAGAAGTGACCTGGAATGCAGAATAATTTCTATTATATCATTATTAAAAATCTAAAAGAGTGGACCTAAATTAGAGCCCTGAGAAAACAAGAAATAAATTAAATCTATTTATTGTTAAATTCAAAGAGTTACAAAACTAATATTCAAGTGTCGGAATAATAATAAGGGTAAGTACGAGACAATGTATGAATCCTAATGAAGCAAAAGTTTGTGCCAAGACTGAGTTGTTTTGGGCCCCGTCCTCTGCCTACCTCTGCAGAGAAGCCGCATGGTGGTTAATTAGTTTTACTTGGTGTGGCAAATTGTGAATCGCACACATCATGCAACCTCCGCAATACAAAAGTTGTGGGTTCTTAATAATAATTTTCCACAGATTATATTATTATTATTTTTTAAATAATATAATATTTTATAACTGTACCTCCTGCCAGAGTGGTAGATCCATTCACTATCAAGCTAATTGACATGACTTCAGCCGTGATTAGTGACCACATCTGAATATCCAGGTACTTCCAAACATTCCTCTTCTCTATCCTTTCCTCTCCCACTCCCTTCAGCATCACAACATACTCCAATTCGGGGTGCAATAATTTCACTGACTCCGGGCAGTAGAGTGGTATTCACATTTTTAAATAAAGAAGTAAAAAAATAATTGAAAAAAGGAGATAATAAATGTAGTAAGAGAGGTAACTTAAATTTTTATTTCAAATTGTATTCTGTAAATGACTACAAATAGTTTTTCAATAATAATTATGGTTCCATGCCAACTCAGAATAAAGTCAACTCAAAATCTCTTTGAAAAGTCACTAAACAACGAAAAAAAAAAATTAAAAACAGCCCCCAACCTAACCTAACCTAACCCATTAAACCAATTTTTTTAATATTTTTTTTCATCGCTTTTAATAACTTTTCAAAGGAGGTTCTGAGTTGATTTCATTCTGAGTTATCCGTTCATCAATAAATAAACATATAAATAAAAATTAAATCATTTATCAAAATTTTAAAAAACCTCCGGACCCGGAACCAAATCTTCAGCAATTGTGGATTGTCACGGTAATAATAAAAGCCCTCAATTGCTCCGGCACAGAAGTTGTCAACAAAAAGCAAATGTTATCATTTTCGTTGGTTGTTTTTGCGGTGTTATGCCATATTGTGCTACCTCCTTTAACCAACAGTGTCCGAAACGTGGCTACAGAAGGAGGTAGTGCAACACGGCATAACACCCCAAAAACAACTTACGAAAATACTTTTGGCCGTGGAAATCTAAAATCATATCTCGTTCATCATTATTTATGTAATATCAAATTACAAATGAGCGTATTAGGAAAGAATTCAAAATATAATAATAACAGATATTAGAAACAATGAAAACAAATAATGTTTACATCTTGAGATAGTATTCTCTGGGCAACTCTTTGTGTGTTTGGTTGGGTGGGCGGGGGGATCGGGCGGGGGGGAGGGGGGAGGTGGGAGGGGAAAATGGTATAGCTTACACTGTCTTGCTTTCTAGCACTAATATCAGACACGCTGTAGCAGAGCTTGGACAGAGGCATTCGACAAAATGGTGAGTAAACACTTTTTGTAATATTTTTCTGACGTCAATTTGAAATGTACTTACTTTAAGATTTTTTCTAATTTATATTCAATGCCTGAAAGGGATTCTAAACAATAAATAATGGATAGAAAAATTAAAACAATAGATGAAATTAAGTGGTAAAAGAAATCAAAACTTATGTACATCGACAATACACTTAAATTTTTCTGAATAATTGCAGTGGCAACTAAGAAATTTCTTCAGTTTCAGTTAGGACATCTGGAGAGAATTTCAAGAATGTATAAGTGGATGTCATTATTTTTAGCATTACTTATAGTTTCATACGAATGACATTGAACAATTTGTAGACTAATCTTGCACCCCACGGAAGCGATTAAATTTTATTATTATTCCCAAATGTAAGTTCATTATTGAATTTATTCATTCAGTGAAGACTATGTTAGTGACTCTCAATCAAAAATCTGGAATAGAAAAAGATAGGGTCCATCTAGGAATATGTCTTTCAGTAAAAGATACATTCACATTTGGAATGCGTCTCAATAGATTTTCCTGTTTCAGATTTTTGATTGAGAGTCACAAATATTGTCTTCACTCATTAAATATTACAATTTGAGGTTTTACTCATTGTAAAAAACAAAATTTTCTTCTTCAAATTTCGCAAATTTTTGTTTTCATTAAAAAAAAATATTTTTTGATATTATTATTCCCTAATTTTAAAACGTGAAAGTACTAAAAAAGAAATTGTGGTTTAGTTACAATAAGGTGTGCAGTGTAATGAAAAGTGTAGGAGTTTGTCCAAAGTAGACATATAAATTTTATTATTATTCCCAAACATCGACCCAACCTGATACAATCTGAACTGTCCCGACCCAACCCGAGATGTTCCATCCTGACTTGGCCCGATCCGACCCAACCTAAGCCATCCCAACCCAACCCCACCCAAAACAATACCAACTCATATCACCAATATTTAGAGTTGTTGACTTGGTTTCAGTAATATATTAAAGGATGCATTTTTTTCACAGAGTGCCCTTTTCACGTCCAGCTTTTTCACTTTATGGAAGAATGAAGCCCTTAATGACCATCTGTATGAAGTGCTAGTAGGCACTATGCGTTTTAATTCAAATTTCTGGTTGATCCAAAGAATGCACCACTCTTGGCGGAGGCCACACCTCTTATTCAGCAACCGAAATAGGGATAGAGATTACAGGTTGTTTAATCAGCCTCGAAGCCACCACGTCACCAATCCTCCACGACTTCCAGGGAGGAGATTTTTGCCAAGCCATTGGCGAAAACCGGAGCACCTAAACCTTGCAAAGTCCCTGTGGTCACTTCAGAAGCCTCCTAAATATCCATCTGCACGACAGGTTGAATCTTCACCGCTTACAGTACAACAGATTGGGTTCGGTCACCAGCAATGTGAAATATCTGCATGTTCATCCATATCCCCACAATCACTGACGAGATGTCTGGAATTTCTTCCCTTTTTAGCACGACGGTTAGGATTTCGACCATCTCCGGGGCGGTTGGTTCGAAATCGTGTCATCCGGGCATCATGGCACCAACCATGGCTTCCAGGGAGATGGTTTTTATCTAGCCGTCGGCGAAAACCAGAAGGAAGTTCTTCGGCGCCCATATCTTCACTTCAGGATTTTACTGAAACTTCATTCCCTCAACCACTTTCAGAGTTTGACAACAAGCAAGGTGCAAAGTCCCTTAAAGTGCCAAGTACGAACGATTCCCTGACGCACAACGAGAAAGGTGCTGAGCCCCTTAAAGGAGCGAGTCTAAAGGATTACCCGATATATTGTCATCGGCCCCCTGGAATCAGCCCCCTGGCTCATTATTTTGCGAGCTTTAAAGCTTCTGAAAATTGTGAAAGCGATGAGGATGATTGTGATGAAAAATGGCAGTGTCCCAGTGAGCCAGTACCCTCACCAAACCAGATGGGTCAACCTGAAGCGTCATCGTCTGATGAATCTGATGAAATAATAAGGCGTCCCAGTCTGCCAGTACCCTCACCAAACCAGAAGGCTCAACCTGAAGCATCATCATCTTTAGCAAGGTTGGATGAATCTGATGAAATAATAAAGCGTCCCAGTCTGCCAGTACCCTCACCAAACCTGAAGGATCAACCTGGAACATCATCGTCATCAGCATGGTGCGATGAGTTGAATGTCGATCAAGATGTTCCAAGTCCGTCGGTATCTTCGCCACAACCACATTCATCCTCTCAGGTACCCCCAAATGATCCAGAACATTTTGAGTTTCCAGAACCCGAATCATCCTTGTCCTTACAAGAATACAATGTTAGCAACACGAATACGATGTTCTGCTTCCCACACAACCCCAATGTGCCGGTTGTTCGTCCATTTCCTTCACCGATGGGATGGCTGTGGAGCGTTCGGTCTCCCCAATATTCTCCACCACAACTAGAACCAGAATTAGAACTACAACGAGATCTAGAGGCCCAACACCCCCTGGTCCCCGTTGTGCCTGATCTTGTCTCTGTGCTCCAGAAGGAAATGACATCCACTTCAACTCCCTTCGTCCTTGTTACACGACCATCTTTCCTAAACGTGTTGAATGAGACAGCTTGGCAGCCCCCGCCAGAGCCAGATCAGTTGGTTCCTGAGGGTGGAGCCCCCACTAAGCGGAATGCAGATGCGTATGAGGATGCAGATTCTTTAATAGAGACCCCACCAGGGGAGTTCGTACATGATACGCAGTTCATTGTTCCTCCTCTCACACCCCCACTCACACCGTCTCCGTCACCTCCACACTATTAACTCTTCATGCTGCAGACCAACTCCTGATAATTCAAACTTTAATATGCCACCCGTGACAAAGGTTTTAATCTTAATTTAATCATATTATTTTTCATAACTTACTTTTTTGAATTGTTTTTTGAAGCATTTAATAAAACCAAATAAACATTATTTATTTTTTTATGCCTTTTTTACCTTTATTACAAAGAATTATGTTATTTAATTTTTCTATTTTAGCAACTATACGGAGTGTTAAGGGACATACCTACTTGATATTTAATCAGTGATAATATTAAAAATACTAACAATAGATCTCACTCGTTCACAGACTTTATTTATTTGTAAATCCCATTTGAAAAAGCAGTCAATAATAACACCTAAATAAACATATTCTTTAACCAGTTCAATATTTTCACATGTACACAATGCAGGGATACCAGCATGTAAGTAATCTGAATCGTGTGTTTTTATTTCTGGTGTAATAATATTTCCCTTGGCATTGGGTGATCTAATATGTATCAATTTAGTTTTTTTTGCATTTATGATTAAACCAGAGTCATGAGACCATTTCAAAAGTTCAATATAATCTTTTTGTAAGAGTTCAATACATAATTTTAAATCACTGCGAGAAATCACTAATGCAGTATCATCTGCATACACGAAGTGTTTAACATGTGTTTAAAAATGTTCTTAATAAAAGATACATAAATAATATATAAAATTGGACCTAATATGGAACCTTGAGGAACGCCTGCTAAAATTTTTCTTTTTTTACTTAAGGTGTTCAAAAGCTTTACTTTCATTGAACGGTTGTTCAAGTAATTTTCAAAGAGTTTTCCTCTTATTCCTATAATTTCTAGAATTTGCAAAAATTTTCTATGATTAATAGTGTCAAATGCTTTAGAATAATCTATAAATAAAACTAATACATGATTTTTACTATTTAATTCATTATTTATTAAGCTGGTAAATTTTTGAAGAAGCATTTCTGTACCCTTTTTTTTGGAATCCATATTGATTTGTATCAATAATAGAAAAATCTTCTAAATATTTTATTAGTTTCAACTGAATGTATTTTCAAGAATTTTTTTGAGTGATGGCAAAATACTAATCGGTCTATAATTACCCAATAGAGCAGCGGTTCTTAACCTTTTTGGCTGGCGACCCAAAGTAGGAATATATTTGAAGTACGCGACCCTAATCTAATTTTATTTTTTTATTTTCCAGTGTAAGGTACTAAAATGATATATTATGTAATTTTAAACTATTAAATTACAAATACATCCTATAAAATTTATAGGATGTAGTTAGAAATAAACAACTTTATTTAAATGTTCTGTATTAAAATCAGACAATTTAGCATTAAAACAGTTAAAAAAAATTACAGCAAAATAATTTGTGACTACCCTGGTGTTGTATTTTTGAGCAAAGATCATGTATACGTGGAGTTATGTTTATAGAAAGTGCACACCGCACGTCATGCTGATGATCCAACCAATTCCTGTACGTATTCTTCATAACAGAAAGGCATGAAAATCCTGCTTCACATAAATAAGTAGTTGGCAAAGGTAGCAGGGCTTTTTCAGATTCATCAGAACAGGCTTCCCAGATAATTGTGCCCAAAATTTTGGGCACATCCGCTATCAATACGCGATTTCCGCGACCCAACCCAATACCTCTCGCGACCCGAATTTGGGTCGCGACCCGAGGTTAAGAATCGCTGCAATAGAGTGTGATCACCTCCTTTATAAATGGGTCTGATAATACTACATCATCTGGAATTTTTGCTTCAAATAAAATTCTATTTACAAAATGGGCTATGGTTGGAGCTAAAATTATTATGTGTTTTTTAATATCGCTCATTCTGATATTATCAATTCCAGGCGAAGAGTTTTTAAGTTGCCTCACAATGCTTTCTATATCAGCAATTTTGGCCCTTGGTAGGTACACGCTATGAGACATCTTCTCTGGTTCAAAAGCAGTTGTCCTGTACATAATTACATTTGTGTAACATATTGCAAACACTGTCAGAGAAATAATTAACAAAATTATTAGTTACATTTTCTTTGGTCTGATCGTTCATCAAATATTTGGAGGCAACTTGATCACAATCATTTTTACATTTCTTTCCTAAAATTTGATTACACTCGTCCCATGTCTTTTTTGAGTCTTGAAATAGATTTTTGAATTTTTTGTCATAGTATGACGTTTTTAATTTAAGTAACAATTTATTTAAAACATTTCGATAACACTTATATTCTTTTTCATAGTATTTGTTTGTTGGAGCATTTTTCCAACGCGTATATAAATAATCCCTTTTTTTAATTTTATACAGTGTATCAGTAGATATCCAATCATTTATGGCATGAGGTCGGCTTTTAGGTTTTTTGCTTATTATAATTATGCTGTTTTTATACAAGTCATCAAAATAATTTTTAATTTTTAAATAAATAACCGAAACATTCGGTTTCCTTTAGAAGCGATTTCCAGTCATAATTACAAATACGTTTATCAATCAGTTTTTGCGAAAGAATTTTGACGTTATTAGAATCGCTAGAATTGAAATTATCTACCGACTTATAGTTTAAGCTTACAGCTGTTGTATTATGGTCGGCAATATTATAATCACACACGCACGCGGAGATTGTACTGGTTAATCCAGTGGGTGACTTTCCGCTTACTTGCACAAAAAAGTGATCTAACATGAACAGACAATTTTGTCTTGAACTATTACTTCTCGTGTAAAATAATTTATACATTTTTTAAAATAGTTATTAGTAAGGATATTTTCATAATTAATAATTACAGCATCATTTTTATGTAATAAATTTAAAATTACGTCACCGAAAAATATTACACTTTCATTTGATTTAATATTGTTTTCAAACACAATGGATATTTCTGACACAAAATGCTTTGTTATTTAAATTCGGGGGTCGGTATATTGCTAAGACATTTAAAGTAATGTTATTTAGAAGTGTCAATACTCCAAAAACATTCTCAAAATATTTACTGTCCAGAAATATTTACGAAAATGAGAGGTTATTCTTTACATATAACAAAATGCCGCCACCGGATTTATGTTTTCTGCAATAGTGATACGAATTGAAACCGGGAATATCATAAAGATTAACAAGTTCCGAACGAATTGCAGTTTCGCAAAGCATGAGTACGTCAATGTGATTTAAACAGTCTTTAAAATAAACATGAAATAGGTCCCAGTACCTACCTATAGATCTAATGTTTTGTTCCACAAAATTGAGTTTACTCGTATCACGATTCATTGTGTCTTGCTTTCGAAGCCATTCACACAGGTTATTTATCTTACAAAAATTAATGTAATTGTCATCATCAGATCTATGAAACTAAAAGACATAATGTTTGTAACTAAAATACTTAATAACTAAAATTTTAATACTAATAATAATATTAATTTAAAAATGCAAAAGGCAGTCATTTTAAATACATGTAGGATTACGAAAGATTTTTTGAATATTTATATTGAGGGATCAGTAGGATTTATCGGACCAGTTAGGATTTCATCAGTGCCGAACCCTCTGATATGAAAATATCTGGAGTCGGTGAAATATTTTCCCATTATGTTTCTGGTGGATTGACGTATTGTTCTTGTATTGTTTTGTATTTATTATACTTATATAGTGCACTTACATTGCGTGAATTTACTAGATAATTATTTTTGGAAAAGTGTGTGGAAGGGTTTAGTCTTTCACTTGGGAAAGATTTAACCCGGACATAAAATCTGGAGCACCGAAAAAATATATACAAAACTAAAATGTATTAAACGTACAATGCATTTGACCAATGAACATGATGCTGCGTTAAAATGTAAATATATTATTATTTATTTATATCCTGTACAGCCAAATAATAATAATAATATTTGGATGACTTGTATAGCGCCGTTTTTGTGAAAAATCACCTCTAGGGCCCTGCAATATTCAGAACCACACATACCTGGGAGGTCAGTTGAGATTAACACTATTAGAAGTTTATTAGAGAAATTTAAATACATTTTGCATGCAGATGACATATGTACATAATTGGGAAAACATGATACATATTGGAAATGCTATTATTTAATCCTGGTACGTGTTTTAATAACAACATATAATATTTTCTTTAATAAACTTGTTTAGGAAAGCAAAAGCAAAATTTTATGATAAGTGGCGCAATAATCCAAGGATTTGATTGGAATTTATCCTTCTAAATTTGATTTGTCCCTCGGTAAGGGACAGATTGAGATGAAAAGGCTTTGAATAATGTTAATCCAAATAAGAAAAGTGTGATTAGGATATATGTATCCTAGGCAATACAAGTATGATACTCTCAGGTAGGTATATTTAATTTAAGGGTATGAAGATCTAAAAAGTAAAAGGTAAGTTTTTAGTTTTGACCTAAATTCTTTTGGGCTTGTTACGCATCTTTGTTCTGAAGAGAGTTTATTTGATGCCTTAGTATTTAGTAACTTGCGGAGTGCGTTTAGGTTACATCAGGTTGCCTGTAGCTAATGATGTTGCTGATCTAATAGTTGACTGCCTCAGACTAGTGTTTTCATGTATGCATCATTGTGAAGCATCTCTTATAATGAAAATGTTGATTACCTGTTGAGGTTACTTAACTCCAAATATGACACATATACCCTATTAATATACCCCAAGATTGGCTAAAATCCACCTTTGTGACATTGCTTAAAAAACAATACCCTAAGAAGATCAGTGACTATCGATTAATAAGCCTGATGAGTCTATTTCTTAAAATAATACATGACAGGATACGCAATAAGTGCGAGCAGGACTTAGATGACACTCAGTTTGGCTTCAGAAATGCGTTTGGGACGCGTGAAGCATTATTTTCTGTCGACGTACTGTTGCAAAAATGTTGTGACCAAAGAAAGGAAGTCTTTGCCTGTTTTATTGACTACAAAAAGGCATTTTACAGGGTAAAACATGCTGACCTAATGAAAATAAGTAAACTTTCTAATCTATCTGGAACTATGCAAGACCTAGGAGTAACTGTTGGAGTTCTTGAAGGAAAAGTTATGACATTCGAAAAAATCATTGAAAAGCAAGTATTACCACAGGAAACAACGCCAATTTGTGACGTGCTCACTGAGATAGAGGAACGCAAGACCCGCTCGAAGAACTCAACTACAGTGAGCGTCTTGGAAGATGGAAAAAAGGTATAAGCAGCTATTAGTGAAATTAATAGCGAGTTCAATCTAGAAGATGTGAAAATTTACAGGCTTGGAAGTAAAATTCCAAACAAAACCAGGCCAATTAAATTAGAATTTGATGAAGTCAAACAGGCGAAACTAATACTCTTTAACAAAACTACTCTGTCCAATGGAATTATAATCAAACCTGACAGGACTCTACAACAAAGACATCACTTAACTGACCTCTGGAAGAAATTAGAAGAGAGGAAAGAAAAGGGCGGAGTCGATTTACGAATCAAACATTTCAACGGAATTCCCAAAATCATCAAAACCCAAGCAAAAAACTAAAAAACAAACAGAACAGATTTTCTAGACTTACAGGATATTACTTAAACTTAAAACTAACTCCCCAATCTTCTCACACGACATTCTGTTTTTAACTGAAACATGGTTAAATGCTGATATCAGCTCGTCAGAATTAGGCCTACATCAATATACAACATATCGTTCTGATCGAAATCCTATTACGAGCAAAAAGTCTAACGGAGGAGGTGTGATGCTGTGCGTATCTAAGAATATATCATCTACTAAACTACCGGTAAAACAGAAAAGTGTTGAACAAATTTTTGTATTGCTCAATATACCTAATGGAAAAATTATTATCGGCTGTGTCTATATCCCACCTGCATCGGATTTGCAAACGTATAAAAATCACAATGAGGACATAGAAGTACTCAAATTCAAATATCCTAAAACAAAATTCATTATTGCTGGTGATTATAAGCTTCCTAACTGGACCAGCCAAGATGACAACGGACCTGCTACAAACCAAGCCGATTTACAGTGTGCTAAATGTAGTGAAATTCGCGATATGTCTTTATTCTTGGGACTAACTCAATCAAACAAGATTTTCAACTTTAACAATCGAATGTTGGATTTAGTGTTTTCAAGTGATTCGAAAATAGTGGTTGAGCTATCTGACATCCTTGAAAAAAAACAAGTGCCTCATCGTATAACTTTTCCAAAGCTGAATACCATCATATTACTGAGTACCTTACCCAAACAGATTGGTCCTTTTTAGATGAGGAAAATAATATAAATGATCAATTAGAATACTTTTACTCGATTTTAAATACCTCTATAGAAAAATTTGTTCCCAAGGTTAGCTTTACATCATCTAATTATCCGAAATGGTTTACAAGGGAACTTACTAATTTAGTTAATAAAAAAAAATGTATCCACAGAAAATATAAACATACCAGAAATCCTAACGATTATTTAACATTTACTAAACTACGAAAACAATGCAAGGAATTATCAATAAAATGCTATAGTGACTATGTTAACGTAATAGAAAATGAGGTACATCATCACAATGTGAAAAAATTCTGGAATTTTACTAAATCTCAACGAAAAGACAACTGTGGATATCCTAATAGCATGTTCTTTAAAGAAAAATGTTCCGACAGTATTGAAGGTATGGTTAATCTTTTTGCTGACTCTTTTAAAAGTGTTTACGACAAAGATATTCCCGTCAATGCAGTCTTCAGTACTTCAGTTGAAGAGTCATTAAACCTAAGCCAATGTTTCATAAAATTAGAATCCATAGAAAGAAGCATAAAAGCATTAGATAGTAATAAATCTGCCAGACCGGATGGTATTCCTCCCATATTTTTAATAACTTGCATTGATAATTTGATATATCCCTTACATAAACTTTTTAACAAATCCTTAGCGTCTGGCTGTTTTCCAGCTCTGTGGAAAAAGAGTTATTTAACGCCCATTCATAAAAAAGGCGACAAAAGCGATATATCAAACTATAGACCTATTTGTATTATGTCTGCTTTACCCAAACTTTTCGAGTCATTAGATACCATTGTAAAACCTATCAACAATATTATTGTTCCTAACCAACATGGGTTTATCAGAGGTCGATCTACCTTAAGTAATTTAACTATATATAATAATTACATATCCGAATCCCTTAGTCTGAAACAACAAGTGGATTCTATATACACCGATTTCAGTAAAGCATTTGATAAGGTTCGACATCACATTCTTATATCCAAACTCCGACTGTTAGGCATCAAAGGTAGTTTATTGACATGGATTATCAGTTACCTCAGTAATAGAGTGCTTAGTGTCAGGATTAATTTTATAGAATCCTATGTATTCGAGGCCACAAGTGGTGTCCCGCAAGGGTCCCACCTCGGCCCAATATTATTTTTAATATTCATTAATGACATTGTAAACATATTTAAAGATGTACAAGTCCTAATTTTTGCAGATGATCTAAAATTGTTTAAAAGAATACGAAATATATATGATTGCCTAATTTTACAAGCTAATTTAGATGAATTTTTTAAATGGTGCCAACAAAATATGTTATTTTTGAATATTGATAAATGTCAAGTAATACGATTTTCCAGAAATCATTCTCATATCTTACATGAATATAATTTAAATAATGTTAAATTAACACCAGTATCACAAATTCGTGACTTGGAAGTTATATTCGAATCAAACTTGACATTCACAGCACATATAGATGATATAACTAATAAGTAGAGACCGGATTATATGCAAATGCATATTTGCATATTTAGACCTTTTTCAGCGGTAGTTGCATATTTTAGCAAAAAATTTGAGATCTTGCATATTTACGTTCGATCTTGTTCATCATTCAGATGCCTCACATTTCTCACATAGTGACATCAAGGGTATTATCAATGACTTCGATAGTGCAGAGGCTTTGGCAGTTTACTAGTGCAAAGAAGCGTTTGACGATGCTAGTATTAAAAAAACTAGCTAT
Organism: Limnephilus lunatus; assembly: GCA_917563855.2. NCBI lineage: Eukaryota > Metazoa > Arthropoda > Insecta > Trichoptera > Limnephilidae > Limnephilus > Limnephilus lunatus. The sequence continues at coordinate 18,447,917 of OU830604.1, read as the reverse complement.
GATTAGCACTCATTTCGCCTACATACCTGCAAGTATAAAAACGCTTGAAACTCATGGATTGGCCCTGAATGAATTCAGATTATGAAGAAAATTCACCTTATGAATTCCTCGTTATTAAAGCTATTTCCGAGTAAACTTAAATAAAAGTTTGAAAGCTTATTGAATAATAACCCAGGGTTTGAATCCTTGTTTAAAAATTAATAGCTTCATCAACGGGACAGGTGAAATTTTGCCCGGCACAATAAGTTAAAAAATCGCACCCAAATTTAAATTCTGTCCAGTCACATCAGTAAGACGTAGAACACTCCTTTCCGCTTACAAAAATATATTAAGCGGTCGTAGACACAATTTGTCTACAGAATATTTAGAAAAGTAGTCATATGCGTTTTTAATGGTAAATTGTAAAATTCACTGTTAAATACATTTTGTAATTGATATTTTCAAAAATTCGATTGTTATCCTTGAGAACTAAAAGCTTACTAAAATAAAAAATAGGTAAAAATACGACTTCCTGTATTATTCCATGTTGCATATTTTGGCCCTTTTTATGGATTTTCGTGCATATTTTAGCTATTTTAATTGCATATTTGCATGCATATTTTAGGCTGTTTTTGTTGCATATAATCCGGTCTTTACTAATAAGGCTTTAAAGATTCTTGGCTTCCTTTGTAGAACCCTAACTGATTTTAAGTCCTTGTATTGCATGAAAACACTCTACATTTCACTAGTTAGAAGCCAAGTGGAATATAATTCACCTATTTGGTCTCCTTTCTATAAAGTACACTCTAACAAATTAGAACGGGTTCAACACAAATTTCTTAGGTACTTAAATTTCAAACTCAAAATTCCAATAGAAAACATAAATTATGTAAATTTGATGTATCGACTTAATTTAATTACGCTGTCTGATAGAAGAACCATTTCAGATCTAATTTTATTATACAGAGTCATGAACAACCTTATTGACAGCCCTGCCATCGTTGCTGCTATTAAACTCTACGTACCGACAAGGAATACTAGGCAAAGTACAACATTCTTTTGCGACACTTACACAACCAACTATCAATCACACACGCTTACCAATAGGATGCATAATTTGGGCAACAAGTTTGGTGGTATTATAGATATATTTGCTGATTCCCTTTATAATCTTAAATGCAAATTAAACCAACACTTTGTGGAATCCTACAAATGATTGTAACGGGTTTAATATGTATATTTAACAATTTGATGTGTTATTGTAATGTTGCATATTATGTTATTGTCAAATATTATATTGTTTAAAATATTTCTTTACGCCATGTTCTTCAAAAACTACTTATATATTTCTTTTAATTTTTCACTTTTATAACTTTTGGTATAAATTCTAACTCGTAAACTCAAATATTATATTGTTTAAAATATTTCTTTACGCCATGTTCTTCAAAAACTACTTATATATATATTTTTTTAATTTTTCAGTTTTATAACTTTTGGTATAAATTCTAACTCGATAACTCAAATTTTATATTGTTTAAAATATTTCTTTACGCCATATTCTTCAAAAACTACTTGTATATACTGTTTTTTAATTTTTCACATTTATAACTTTTGGTAAAAAATTCTAACTCGATAACTTTTGTAAAACTTATTTATAATCTATGTAAAAGCCCCCATGGGCGTATAACAATAATAAATAAATAAATAAAATGCTTGCGGATTGTAACGTTGACCAGAATTTCATTAAAAACCTGTATTGGTTCCAAACAGCAGAAATAAGACATGGGAATGAGAGATCTAATGCAATCGCCATTCAGCGTGGAGTACGACAAGGCTGTATCCTGTCGCCACTATTATTTAATCTCTATTCCAACTATGTCTTTAAAAGAGGCTATTCAGATCTGGTCGCCAAACACGGCCATAGCCATTTCTAGCAACGTTTAAATTCTGAATGGTGGTCTTACACCAGGGCGATACTGAAAGTATCTTCCACTCTGGAACGTGATGCAAATATATTATTTTTAAATTAAATAATTGTGAAATAACCCAAATTTATAGTCAAATAAATTTTTTTTGCCCACGCCGGTATTCGATCCCACAACCTTCGGATTGCGAGTTAAGAGCCTTAACCCTTGACCACGCCGGCCGTCAATAGGTAGTATCAGTAATTTGGATGGCGGGTATGGTTACCGCCGCCCCGGGAACCATATACATATATATATATTTATTTTGTTTACATTAACTCCACACAGGAGGCCCTGAGGAAAATAATTTCCCTCAGGGCCTATATCATCTTTGAAGATGCTGTGTGGAGGGTCTTTTTGAGGAAAGGAAGGAGTGAACATGGGTCTTGAAGAGATCCATATTGTAGGAGGGAGGAAACAGGCCGGCAAATCAGATGTACAGTTTTTATAATGTGTTTCAACCAGTTTGAAAACGTAGTTTTGAGAAAAAGTTTTGCTGAAGGGTAATTTAACACACAAACTGTTTAAAACGGTTTCATATAAGATGCTGTATCTCCAATACAGATAAAATAGGAATAAATAAATACAGCCTGAACCGGTAATTTACAATTTTTTTTAAATAAAATTACTACTATTAATTTATTTAATTATTTATGTAAAGGAATAGGTACCTACCTAGAAATGCATAGGATTCCTTTATGTTCGAATTTTAAATAGGTGTTGTCATGGAGACAGAAAATGATAGATGTTTTTTGTTTTGGTTGTCTAGCTGGGTAGCACCAATGACATTACATTAATACTGGACGCGGGGTAGAAATCTCAAAATGGGAAGCCAAACACAATACGATTGTAGCTGTCTCTATTTCTAGTACTTTAGTACTAAACTTCAACGCATCGAGTAAGGTCGTGTCTTACCACTAAGTAAATTGTATTGCAAAGCACCAAAATGCGCTCCTGTGTGATGAGAAAATGCTTCAATTACACGGCAAATAGTCGAAAAGGAGACAGCGAACATTGCATCACAAAGTGACATAAGCATAACAAGGACAACCTACTAACAGTAGGTCGGTTCACACAGCGTCCCACATTTGTTTTATTCCATTGGGAAAGATGGGGTAAAACGTACAAAGGGTAAAGCGTTCATTAATTTAATAATTTGGTTGATGAAAATTGTAAATAGTAACGGTCCTAGGTGTTATAGGTGTATAGACTTGTATAATCATTTAAACCTATAACCTGTACTGTATAATAAAATATGTACTTAACAGTACTCCTATAATAGTACCAATATTGTATTACTAATGATAACTCATATAATAAATATAAAAATATTTGCCCGTGTGTCTCGTTTTACCCGCCTTTACCTTCCCTGTCCATTGGGTAATCGAGTAAGAGTATCTTGTTATCTCAGTCACACCCATAGGTCACAATCAGTATTCGGCGAAGAAATTAATAAGCCGCCCGACCATATATCTATCACATTCACATACTTACATTCTTTGATTGTCTATCTTTATCACCCATGAATAAACTTTTGAATTTAGAAATAATACTGAAAACCGCTGAAAACAAAAGAGTGTTGCTTGCTTTCCACATTATATTGTGAGTATGTGAGACTATAACGAGTCTATTTATAATATATAACGTCATTGGGTAGCACAGATTGAAGTAATAAGAAGATTGAAAAATAAGTTTATTAATAAAAAATTACAACAAATAGACAAATTGTCTTATATTTATATTCTATTTTTCAACATACAATACATATTACAGATAATTTACATTGGTATACATAGATTTTAAGTTTAGTAATAAGGAAAAAAAATAAAATGTTACTGATATGTAACTGTATATAGGTAAGTACCTAGTAGTATTTTGTGAACACCTCACTAGGCGAACCTGTGCTGAGGTGTTCCCAGTCTATACAGTTTTATTTCTAGTATCACTTATGTATTGCACTTCGTATTATTTTTGTTAACTTAGGCCCTTTGCTAAAGGTTATCTTATCATTACAGAAGATATAGATAGTAATAAAATAGATAAGTAATTAAAAAAATATTCTGTGGCAGACTAACGGGGGGGGGCGGAAGGGGCGGCCTCTGGTCCCCGGGGGCTTCCAAACGCCTCCATGTTTCCTTAGCCGCCGCTACCCGAATTTCTACCGATTTATTACATATCCCCCTTAAACATTTGAATTTTTTAAGCTCTTAAAAAAATATATATTATTTTTTAAGATAATATCTATAAATTCCCCATGCCGAAACGCAAATTATATGAAACTCCCTCGATAGAAAAAAATCGCAATGTATGATCCGAAAATTATCATAAACACGTCTGATTCTGTTATTTTACAATTTTTTTTTTTTTTCAATTATTTCTGGCTTTTACCCGTCATGGGTATTATAGGCCATCATTTAAAATTACAGAAGAAGGAAAGGAGAATTTATATATTAATTTTATTTAAATGTACAAATTTCAGAATTATATGGAAGATTGGAGTCGAGTTCAGACTTAGGGGTCGTCCATTAATCACGTGATGCTCGAAAGGGGGGGGGGGGGGGTCGGAAAAAAATTACGAAACATCACGAGGGAGGGGGGGGGTAAAATGAGATATAACGTGTATTTATTTTTCATTGAACGCACGATTTCTGAAGGTGAACGTCCTATACTTTAAAAAAAAAAAATACACGAGGGGGGGGGGGGGGGGGGGGCAGCCTAAAACCTCACCACATATCACCAGGGGGGGGGGGTCAAAAAGTTGCTAAAAAAACATCACGTGATTAATGGACGACCCCTTAGAAGAGATGAAATGTTGAATGGAGGGGAGGCAATTTTAGATAACGCTTGATAGAAGAGAGGATATTTATTTAGAGAGGGACAACCACAAAACATGTGATCTGTGATCTAAAGTGCCCACATCTAGACCACAGAATGTACAATCTGGGGAGTCAAGAATTTTAAAATGGTGAGAAGGAACGGAAGAATGTCCGATTCTCATTCGAATAAGTGAGGAAATTTCTTTTTTGGAAAAATGGGGGAATTTTTGAAACCACGGTTTTGATGGGATAGTCCTTTGTATTGAGGCGTAGTGGGCTCCCTTGGATTGACTAGCAATGTTCCAATACTCTATCCAAACATTGCGGGATCTATCTTTGATGATGGAAAAAATATCAGATAGGGGAATATGGTTTATGAGGGTAACAATAGGGTTGGACGCTCCTTGTTTTGCCAAAGAATCCACAATATCGTTACCCACTATGCCAACATGTCCAGGGATCCAAACAAGAATTACAGTTTTTCCAGAGCTTTGAATGGTGGCTATCAGCACTCTAATAAGGCATACAAAGTGATCATCAGGATGAAGAAGAGGACAGGATTTAAGTTTCTGGAGGGAGCTGAGAGAGTAGAGAGAACAAGGGAATGTTCACAATTATTTTTGATTATATATTTGAGTGCTTCAATTATTGCAATGCACTCAGTAGAAAATATTGAAAATTGGTTTGAAATTGAATAAAATTTTCTATCATTAGAATTATTGTGGTAAACGTTAACACCTATACCAAAAACTCTTTTCTCCAAAAACCTGGAATCTGTATTTTCATCTGAACCAAATAATATGTTTTGTGTACTAGGAGATATGAATCTACCTACTCTTACTTGGTCACTTTCCGAAGGCTGCAGTCAAGGTCTCGCCTCCTCAAACACGGCTGCATCGCAAACTTTGCTTCAAACAATGTCATTGATGAACTTGTTCCAATATAATTGTATACCTAACCATAATGATAAATACTTAGACCTCATATTCTACAGTCACGAAACAAATGTTACACGTAGCAATGACCCTCTGCTTGCAGAGGACAGACACCACCCAGCCCTTGAATTTGATATATCCTCCGTAATTCAACCAAAAATCAAAAACAAAAAAGAGCGTAGGCGCAATTTCAGGAAAGCCGATTATGCACAGATTAATAATGACATTAATTGTATTGATTGGTTATCCGAAACCGCAAGTTTATCAGCCGAAGAAGCAGTTGATCGATTCTATTTAAAAATAAATAATATAATTGATAAGTTTATTCCAGTATTGGCACGACGAAATGACAAATTTCCCATATGGTTTACTCCCGAACTTATTAGGCTATCACGGAAAAAAGATAAAGTCTGGCTCAAATGGAAGACATATAAAGGTCTTTCTGACTATCGTGAATTTTCCTTCTTACGTGCTAGATACAAAAAATTGACCAGTGAATCCCGAAAGTTATTTTTTGACAACATCGAAAGTTCATTGCAAAATAATATCAAAAGTTTTTGGTCATACATATCTTCATTAAAATCATCTGATGGATACCCTGCTGCTATGTCCTTCGAAGGACGCAAATCTAACGATGCCCAGGAAATTTGTAATATATTTTAATTTGTATAGTGGAAGAAGATCATTTTGGATAATTTGAAGCTCTGAGAGAGAGCCAAAATTTTTACAGATGGCAGGAAGAGGTTTAGTTCGAGCTCTGATTGTAGATGAATGTGTTGAGTCTTTGAACAACGAAACTCTGGGAATAACCTGATGACATTTAGAATTTAAACATTTAAGAACAAATTTGTCAGCAAACAGTTGACGCCTTAAATAAAGTGGGGGATCAGAACATTCCACTTGAAGGGAATTGATGGGGACGACTGCATCGCTCCAGTTATTATTCGCAATGACTTTGATTGAATTTTGTCTAATTTACTGAGTGCATTTTTGGATGCAGTACTAAAAAGTGGGCAGGCATAGTCGAGATGACTTCGAATAAGTGCATTGTAAAGCAACTTAATGCAGGTAGGGTGAGCACTCCACCAAACGCCAGTCAATGATCTGATGATATTTAAATTTTTTTCACATTTAGTAACTATATTACGAATATGGGAAGACCATTTAAGTTTCCTATCAAATGGTACTCCCAAAAATTTTACTTCAGAGGCGTAAGGGATTGGAGAGTTCTTAAATAATATTTGAACAGGAGGATTTTTATGGCGGTTTGAGAAGGTCACACACTGACTCTTTTGGACTGAAAGTTCCAGACCATTTAAAGTGAGCCATGTGCAAAGGGCATCCATGGCTTTATTAAGATATTTGACGGCGAGTGGGATGATTTTGGATAATAAGAGGAAAGCTAAGTCATCTGCGAACTCAATAACTTTGACTTGAGGGGGAAGAGAGACATGCATATCGTAAGTGTATATCATATTATACAGTATGGGGGATAATACATCGCCTTGGGGTAAACCCTTCCAAATTGATCTACTCTGAGGAGTAATATCTGGTAGCTCAATGAAAATTTTTCTATCAAGAAATAGATTAATAATAGATTGGACAAACATGCGGGGTAGGCCAAGGCCTAAAAGTTTTTTTTTAAGGATTGAGATGGAAACATTGTCAAAGGCGCCTTCTATGTCTATAAAGACTGCAAGACATACTTCATGATTAGAAATTGATAAATTAATATCAGTACTGATGATGGCAAGGTTATCTTGCGTAGATTTTTTTTTCTAAATCCAAATTGAGATGGAAAGAGAAGCTGATTACTTTTGACAAAAAATTCTAACCGGTTTTTAATTTATTTTTCATAAATTTTACTGAGGGTGGATGAAAGAGCAATTGGCCTGTAGTTGGATCCAGAATTGGGTGATTTGTTTGATTTTAGGATTGGGATGATTATTTGAGTACTCCAGTCATCAGGCATTATGCCAGTCTGGAAGATTTCATTTAAGATGCTTAAGGTGAAACAGATGTGACCATTCCCATACAATCTATTTTTCAACCGCATTTGAAAACTACAGATAATATTTTATTTATTTTAATGTCGAAAAATAATACTCATAATGAAATATTCGCGAACGAAAATTTCACAGTTCTATCACTTATAATAACCCAGTAATTAAATTAACAAAACTAATTATTTTGTGCAAAAACTGCCAGCCAAAATGCCCTAATCTGCGTTAGAAGGAGACAAACCTATGTGCGAGCCATACGTTTCACGTGCACGCTTTCAACCCATTCCTATGGTGTTAAAGTGGTCAGTATATTTGTAGTAAAAATGTCAATTTGCGTGGCGCGATTTGTTATTCTGATAGAATGTTCGTTTTGCTTTTTTATGAATGTTCCAGTATTACTCGGCGCAAGGAACATTTGCGGTTTTGGCACGCAGTAAAAAAGGACAAATTAACTATATAATTATTGTGAGAACGACTGTAATTATTTAGAACTTTCTAAAATCTCCAACTATCACTAGACGCCCGCCTAGTTATTTTGTTATTGAGACTTGCTAAACAATAAAATGCATAGATCGAGCTGGGTACCTACATTCTGTCCGATTCTCGTCTGTCTGCCACGAGAAGTTGAAGCTTTTTTCGACTTTGTACAACGCATTATTGTTATTCCATAAAAATGAGGCGTGCTCTTTATAAGAAACAAAAGTATTATTAGAGAGCATACCTACTTGGTCGAAGGTAGAGAGTGAATCCAAGACTAAGTTACAATTTTTTTTACAAATATTTTATCGGTAACTACCTAAATAACCATCACGCCGGTTCTCCGCAGGGGAAGGCAGAGAGGACGGACCGCCAAACAACTCGGTCTTGGCACACACTATTTGCCTCACTCACATTCATACATCGTCTCATACATAGTCTTCTATTATTCTGACTTTTGACATGACCCGACTCAAGTAGGTATCTGATTCATTTGATCGTGCCATGTCTACCTCGTGCGTCCCCAACTTCTTCTACCATTCATATTTGCGTCATAATAATAACATAGTATTTATATAGCGCAGTTTTGTGATATTTCACTTCAAATGCGCTTAATTATAATAAGCTTAAAATTAATTATATAGTGTTCCTTACGAGTCCTTACAAAATTGATTAGATAATGTGAAACAAAGAATATACAGTATATACAAAGCAATTCCTAAAGAACAATTCATATATTCTTCTTATACTACCTAGGTACTTTCTTCATTAATTCGCTCTATATCCACATTTTCTAGGTACATTCTGTAGTAATTTATATAAAATTAAAATTAAATAATAAATATTTTAATTAATAATAAATATTTTATTTACTAAAAAATATTTTAATTACTATTTTAATTTTAATAATTAAATTATTTTATTCTGCAGTAATTATTACATTCTGTAGTAATTGTGTAATTTTTACTAATTATCTATCCCCGTTTTCTCGCAGAGAGGATGGGTCACAACTAAGAGTTGAAAGAGAATGTGAAGAATGCGATTATTCACATTCATACACATCTTTTCTATTATTCCGACTGACTGTTCCCAAATAATTAATTCGCTTGATTGCGCCGTTTTTTGCGAAAAATTATCTCAGCGAGCTGACACCAAATCACACCACATAGGCATATACTATATTATTATGCATTGTTATGTTGTTATGTGAAGCCATCGTATCCTGACTTGAGCACACGACAAATTTGTTTCTCCATCTGGCAATTCTAACCACTTCGTTGGTTTGATAAATGCGCCCCATAGAAATGTAAGAATTAAATGTAACTTTTTGACTTATTCACGAAATATTAACGAGCAAGCAACCGAGAGGTATGTACCTACATCGCTTGTCATGATTATGCCCGTTTAGCAAAAGCGGCCTCTAAAAAAAGATCCAGTTAACACCAGCTCCCGCCACACATGCCGTTGTTCCCAGCCGGTTCCTTTTATAAATTTATTCAATATTCCCAGGCGTTGATTTAATTTACTGAATACAACAAACCTCTATCTCGCGTCTCTCTTCCACGCATGCGAGACATCGTAAAATTTTTGAAATACATCTTTTTCGCGAATGTTTTTTGGTTGGGTAAATAAAAATGTTCTTTACCAACGCGCGCGGAGCTGTGGAAAATGTCTTTTGTGCATATTTTTTTTGCAATGAAATTGTGTATTTTTCACCCGTTCTCTACGATTATTTAATTATAGGTACCAATTTTTTTTTAAATATAGATTAATATTACTAATATACGTTCGCGAACCAATAATTCATCTCAATATTAAAAAGCATAACGTGTTAAAAGTGTTTTATTAGACGATATTGAAAATAGCACCATCTATCGGCGTAAAGTTTCTAAAAATATTTTGAGAATACCCTTAAGAAGTGATTTAGAACATTATAATAATAATAATAATAATAATAATAATAATAATAATCTTTATTTGGAAAACAAACAGCTTAACAAAGATGCATAAAAATAAAGAGTGCTAAAATAAAACAGTAAGCCTAAAAACATGTTTTCGCTATTTTTTACTATTTTTGATAATGCTATAAGGAATACCATCTCTGCCTGGAGATGAGTCCTTGACTGTTGATAAACAATTTTTTAATTTAATTAAAGTGAATGGAGAGTCTAGCTAATGATCAGACATAGGAGTGTTGTGGATGGGAGCTATTTCATCTAAGTTAGGTACAGAAGGGGGGGCAATTTTGTCCAAGAACTCATCTATCCATTTAGAATGAGACGCTCGAGGAGATGTTGAACTGGAGGAGGATCGAAATCTTCGAATCATAGACCAAACTTCCGAAATTGGAGTATTCGGAGATACTGAACTGCAGAAGTTGTACCACCCGGATCTTTTTTTTGACCTCAATACCCTTTTGGCATTGGCTTCTGCATTTTTGTATATAAGATAGTTCTACATGGTAAACTTCCTTTTTTTGTGACGATAGGAAAGAGATTTAGCTTTCCGAATTCTCACTACCTTGGAACATTCCTCATCCCACTAGGGAGTCGGAGGGAGTTTTTTGAGAGATTTGGTTTTAGGGGGAGGATTTGATTTATTTATTGCAGTTATGAGCATTAATTTAAAGTTATTGTAGTCATCTTTGACAGATAATATATCAGTAGAGGGTAAATTTTGTATAAAGTTATCCATATGCGAGTTAAATTCATCCCATTTGGTGTGTTTTGTTTTAATCTTCGTCGAAATATGGGACTTGTCTGAATGGAAAGAAGTTTGATAAGTGATGGTGATCGGAAAATGATAACTGGAGCAAGGATCGGGGCACACCACCCACAAAGAGAGAGATGCCAGATTTGTAGAGCATATGGAGAGATCCACTGCACTGGGGTTTGTGTTGGGGCGAGAGATTCTCGTAGGAGATCCGTCGTTCAAAAGGAAAAGGTTGGATTCATCTAAGAAATCCATCACACTTCGACCGTCTCGATCAGAGAAAGCAGAACCCCAGACGGGGGAATGGGCATTAAAATCGCCCAATAAAAAGAAAGGAGGGCTTAGTTGACGGACAATTTGCAACCAAGCTTGCTTATTGAAGTGCGATGTTGGGGGAATATAGATAGAAACAAAAGATGTGCCCTTTATTTTAGCTGCAACCATTTGAAAGTCAGCATTGGGGAGTTTGATATTATTTATTGGGAAAAACGGTAGGGATTTTTTAATAAAAAAGGCCGCACCGCCGCCCGTACCTTCCGAGCGATCATCGTGAAGACAGGAATACTCTCCCACATTAAAGTGGGTGGATGGAGTAAACCATGTCTCCGAGACAGCAGCCACAGAAACAAGGTTTGAATTTAATAGGTTGAGAAGATTCGATTTGTTAGAAACAGCACTGTGGCTATTCCACTGAAGTATTCTGACATCTTGTAGAGCCATTTTGAACAAATGATTTTAATGTGGAAATAATAGAAGCAGCGTTGGACTGTAAATTAGTTTGAGAAGAAATTAGGTTAGTTAGAAGCATAATTAGAGTTTGTATAAATGAAGAATTATCTTGAGAGAGTTGTTCAGAAAGCTTTTGGCAGTTTTGAGGACGCATTATAATTGTTTGCAAACCCATTTGTGGCATTTGAAAGAGGAGAACCATTGGGATTTAAGAGAAGTGAGTTGTGTTGTTGCTGATCATATCCAGGAGCCGGTTTAGAGATAGGGTTTTTGTATGTGAATTTAGTTGAGCGAGAAGATGTTGAGGAGAAGGGGAGAGGGTTGGATGTAGAGTTACTGGATAAAATTTTGGCAAATGATTTTTTGACAGGCGGGAATAGTTTAGAAGTCTGCAGAAAAGACAAGTTCTCAGAGGCCATGGAAATTTTAATATTTTTTTGGCGAGATTGTTCAGGGCAAGAAGAGTGAATGGCGGAATGTGCGCCTGAGCAGTTAAAACATTTAGGTGACGAGAGAGAAGAACATTGGTCAGCTGTGTGGTTTTCTCCACATTTGAAACATCTGGGAGGGGATCTGCATGCAGCTTTGACCTATGACCAAAACGGCAGCAATTGTAGCATTGGGTGGTGGGGTAAGTGTAAATTTCAACTGGTAAGGAGTTGAAAAATAAATAAATATGGGAGGGAAGAGATTGCCCTTCGAATGTGATCACAACAGATTGGGAGGGCTTCCAGGAAACGTTGCCATCAGAGGTGTGCTTATAATTTAGCCTCCTGGCTTTTATGAGATTGCCGATATGTTGGGGGGTTGAAAGAGAAGACAGAATTTGAGGAATTGACAGATCAGTTGAGATACCCCTGACCAGGAAAGTTGGGATGTACGCCTTAAATTTAGAATTAGATGTAATAAAAATGTTTTTAGTTGTTGGTGGCTGAACCTGAGAGGAATTCAATTCGGAAGCGACCCTCGGCTTTTACACCTCCGGGCTTAATCGAAATGTTCTTGTTGGTTGAAAGGAATTTACCAAATTCAAGAGGATGAATGGTTTTACCTTGCTCAGTTTTTTGCGCATAAACAATGTAGGGGCCACAGGAATGAGTAGAGTAAAAATTGGTTGGAGGAGGTTGAGGAAGAGCTGGTGGAGACTGAGAAGTAGAAGGAGAGTCATGCTTTACTGGGGAAGAGGGAATAAAATTCCTTTTTTTTGTGGAAGTTAGAATGACAGATACGCTGTCAGAAATTACAATATTTTCACCATCTGGGGGGTCAGGGGGAGGAACTGGGGGCTTTTTAGGATGTCCAGGAGGGTAATCCTCCTCTATTGTTCACAAAATTACAAAAAAAAAATATGTATGGAAAGTGACAGTAATGAAAAAAAGGTTATAAATATCTGGAAATCAGCGACGAAAAGTGACTCCTGGAAGATCAGAGGGGAGAAGAATCCTCAAGGAACAACACACTACACTTTTTTGACCAGAAAACATAAAAAATATTAGTTAAAATAATAAAAAAGATTATTTTTTTAAGAGAGAAAACAAAACAACTGATGACAGCCAAATGTTCAAAATTCGAATCCATTTTACAAGTTATAAATATAAAAAAATACACAGTGTTTATTTAAATGCTGTTTTTAGATAGCCCCCCAAGAGATTATTTCTCTATTTTAAACGACTCGTGTTTTATTAAACATTTTCACAATTTTCGCATCGATTTTATCGCTTAAATATTAGCGCGCTCCTCTAACATTTGTAATTACATATCTCTCCATCTTCTTCTTTTTGAGCGCGGATGCGGCGCCTTAAGACTTGGTGCATGCAAATCGGATGTATAGTTTTTCTAATATGTTGTCAACCAGGTTGAAAAATGTAGTTTCGAGAAAAATGCGTTCAAAGTTTTTCTGAAGGTTAATTCAACATACAAACTGTTTAAAACTGTCTTGATTTTTTGTAGAATTTCCTTAAAACATGGGACAGCATTATTAACAAATGCATTTTTTAGAAAATGAAAAAATGAAATACAAAAAAAATTACATTTTTTTTACAGTGAGGCCTTCAAGACCAGAGACCCGTGTGAACTGAATAAAAATCTTGTAAAATTACATCAACTTTTTATAGTAGGGGGGGGGGGGCCTCATTCAGCTTTGCCGCCCCGGGCCTCTGACGTGCTTTGTCCGCCACTGAGGTAACCGTCCATTTTTTGCTTCAAAGCCCTCCGAGCTATTGGGGTTTGTGTGCTCTTTGGAGTCTTGTCAAACAAAAAGCTATCATGGACTGTACTGTCATCCGCATAACAATGAATCGGTGTACATGACAAGAGGTCGTTGATGTGCAACAGAAACAAAGATAGAGACAGAATCGATCCCTGTGGGACACCAGCATTTATCTAATGCGAGGAAGAGGTGAGACCGACAGCAACAGCCTGAATCGACCTCCCCCTCAAAAAGTCGGCAATCCACGCACACAAGGATGCGGGAAATCCGTAAGAATGCAGTTTATTGACAAGCGCTCAGTGCCAAACCCGGTCAAAGGCCTTGGAAATGTCCAGTGCAATCGTTTGGGTCTCACCAAAATGTTCCTGGCACCATCCTCAAACATAAGCCACATACGTGGAATGGAGTGTGATCGCTTTTTTCCAACCAGAGGGCACAGAGCCAGACTTCTGGAACATTTTGAAAAGCTTCGTCAAAATTGGAGCCATTTCTACAGCGCACCTCTGCAATACCAGGGCAAGTATTCCTTTAGGCCCGCTAGCTTTCTTAATATCAAACCCTCATAAGACTTGGACTACATATACTCCGATGCCGGATCCTCAGCTTTTACATATGAAAACTGCAATGAGGAACCGACGGCGGGGTAGCACCATGATCATCGAGGGTCGTGTTTTCCGCGAACATTTTGCCTAATAAATTAGCCTTTTCGGCGGCGGTATTTACTAGAGAGCCATCAGGTCTGGTAAGAGGTGGCAGACTGGATTTGCAGAAATTGCGACCTATTGAGCCCGCAAGTGACCAGAACGCTCTGCTGCCGTGCGGGCAGGTAGCCAGCTTACTGCTGATCTGCAGGTTGTGCTCGAATTTTGACCTGTTAATGATCCTCTTGCATTCCTTTGCCATTTTGTTATATACTATTCTGTTTTCGGACATTCGAGTTGTGTTGTAGGCTCGGTAAGCCGCGTTTTTTCGTCGCACTGCTTTGGAGCATTGTCGATTGAACCACGGCTTTGAGCCCACACCAGTTTCTTTAACAGTGGATTGGATGAAGCCATCCATCGCGGATGTGATGACTTCACCAATTTCCTGGGCATATCTTGAGGGATCCGAAGTCCGAAAACAGACAGCTGACCACGGGAATTGTAGTGTTCGAGCTCATACTTTAGCATGGTGGCAACATTGCCGTAAGTAGCCGAACACTTCCGATGGCACTCAAAGTGGTGGTCGGTGATAGGCTGAGAGCAAACGGGGAACCGCGCGCTCTGCGTTCATTCTTCCCATAAGCGTAGCTAGGAACAGTCCTTAATACATTGTACATTTATATAGTCAATAAACACTTCGTATTACTAATTCCTAACACTCAACATTATTATTATTATTATTCCTAACAAACAACATTATTATAAATACATTAGTTCTGTCTTGTTCAAGTTTAACAAGGACATTACAGGAATGCATTGAAACGAGCCCGCAGACCAAACCAATCTGCTGATCTATAGTGACACACTTTTTTCTTCAACTGCTCGTTTGGCGGTCTGAAGGTTACGGGGGTTGATGTCGTCACCAGGCAGTGGTCGGACGATCCTAGAGGCGCTGTGACTTCAATCTTGTAACTGTTGCACAGTGGTTAAAAACAGATCTATCAGATTGGAGCGGTGAGTCTGGAAATCAGGAACCCTTGTAAACTCCTCAACCATTTGCTCCAGTCCATAGCAGAGGGCAAAGGATTCTGCCTCTCGTCCAGCAGAGTCCGTTGGTCCTGATAACTTTAACCAAGTTTCATTATGAACATTGAAGTCCCCCAGGACCATAAACTCTGCTGTAGGGAAGCGGGCAAGAGGTCATCAACAGTATTGCTTAGATGTTTGAAGAGTTCGGACATATCTGAAACGCTAAGATTCGGTGAGCGGTATAAACATGCATATAAATACCGTACTGGCAAGATTGACGCGCACCCACACGAATCTGGAGTTCTACAGATTCAACAATCGCACACAGTTAACGTCAGCTCGGCTGAAGAGACGGACACCTCCTTTGGGTCTGTATTTTCCTATGAGGATGAAGCCCGGGCAATCCAGATAGGAGGCGTCTGTAGGCTCAGCTATCTGCATTTCGGAAAGGTGGTGGTGGACTGAATTTAAGTTTTTGTGCAGGCCGCGAATGTTGGTGAAGTTCCACCAACAGTTTTGGCCTGCACCGGGGACTCCTGCTTCTCGCCGTTATAATGATGTTACTTGATGTTAATGTGTTCAAATTCATGATTTTATTGTTTTTTTTTTTTTGAGTAATGAGGGGAAAGGAAGGTCTGGGAAGAAAGGTTGAGGGTTGGGTAGGAACCTGGGGATCAGAGTGTCCAGCAGTGACGGACGTATGAATCCAACCCACCCACGTCGATGGGGTAGCCCACCCTCAGTCGTGAGCCTGAGGGTCGTGCCCCTGCATTCCCGAGCGGCCCGGACAACGGTAATCGGTCGAAAAGGGTCTCCCTCAACCAGCATCTCCCAATCCGGCCTGCCACGCAGAAGATGGGCCGACCCGCCATCGGCGGTGCCCATACCCGCCTACCAAATTAAGGTGTCGATAATCCATATATTGGATTATCGATACCTCTGCCATAGGTCACCCCAAGTGACTTAGCAGGGGAGCCCGGGTTCATCTCATCAGGGGTCAGGATCTCAGCGGCGGTTGCTTCTACCCACCAACTACGTGGAAGGCCGTATCTCTCGACATACTGCCTTTCTCTTCTTTGGGGATGCTGTGTTAGGGGCATTTTGGGGAAAGGGATGAGAGGAACTTCTGAGAAGGAAAGGGGTATTAGGGTTGGGTAGAAATCTGGGGGTCAGCGTGTCCAGGAGAGCGGATGTATGAATCCATCCCTCCCACTGTGGTGCAAGGCGAGAGAGTAAGGCTGGAGAAGTCAAAGGGACTCCCTCAACCACTTTCTCCAGATCCGACCTGCCATGCAGCTGGTGGGCAGACGCATCTGAACAAACCTCACCCCAATGAACCCAGGCACCCCTGCTAGTCACCAAACATTGCGAACCACTTGGGATGCCCTATGGTAGACGTGTTGGTTATCTAATAAATGATTCCTGGGGCGGTGGTACCCATAACCGATTCTCGTGTTTGTTATTTTTTTAATACGAAAAATGGATATAAAAAAGGCCTACCCTCCCAACCCCAAATTTATTTCCCACTGCAAATTGTAGATTCCCAATGTGAGCGATTTAAGTACCTTGTGGAGCGATCAAGAGTTAAAAGCATTTGGAGGGTCGATTTGATATTATTTGGTGGGCGATAGGCATACTTTGTTATAAAAAGTTGTGAACATCCGTATTAAACAAATAATTCCATGTTTTTTTACTGATAATCTTTATTTTTCTACAACAGCTAATATAGCTCAACAGAAAATAATTTTCCTCAGGGCCTATATCATCTTTGGGGATGCTGTGTCTTTTAAACGAAATGAAAAAGAGCACGTTCCGGGTAGGGAAAATATTTTAGCCGTTATTGGAATCGGGGGGTCCATCGCTCCTACTGTAGTGCAAGACAATGGGTCGAGAGAATCCTGCAGGAGAGGTCAAATGGTCTCCCTCAACCGGTCTGTCCAGATCCGGCCTGTAGTAAGTGGGCAGACGCATCCGCGGCAAAGCCCTGGATATACCCCACCCCATGAACCCGGTCACCCTGCTAAGTCACCAAACATAGTGAACCCCTAAGGGTGACCCAACGCAGGGTGTTGTGGATAAGGAATAGATTCCATACGTAATCGCCGGTCACACTTGTGTGATGGTCTATGGCTTGCAATTGCTTTTCTGCGGGCTGATATGTTCTAAAATACCCGCAATAAATGTTAAAATTTCCAAATTGGGGAGAACAAAACAACAAATTCCCCACTTTGGGGAATTACCCGTAAATTGGCACCTGGTAAGCTGTCAGCGCTGTCGCCGACTTCGCAAATGTCAAATCCATGGTATACGACTTTAAAAGTACATTAAATAAATAAATAATCATGTATACTTACGCATTTCGTGTTTTAAACTAGTTGAAGTCGGCGACAGCGCTGACGGCTGACAAATCAGTTCGTAGAAAAAGCAATTGCAAGCCATAGATATTCCCACAAATGTGACAGGCGATTCCGGATGGAATCGATTCCGTACCCACAAAAGATATAGACTGGCTGGCATGGCTGTTACACTGCAGACCACAGTGGATCTCAGTTATTTAGTTGTGGTGGGTATGTAAACATTATAGAAAGATGTTCATTTATTAAAGTTTTTTTATTTAAGTAGGTAGGTACACATAATAATATAAGTGAAATATAAATAACCATTTGTTGAGAATACAATATAATATTGAATTTACTAAGACATTACAAGAATATATCACAATTTGACATTCACTGCGCGGTTTAGTTTTTTTTTAATAGAATTTAAATAAAATATTGATATAATAAATTTGATAATAGTACATTAAATTAGTTTTATTTATTTTAGAAGATCTTCAGTGATATATTAAAACTTTTATATTTTATTTAAAATGAGGGTAAAAAAGTACAAAAGAAATCCTTAATGGAAGAAGTCAAGTTAATTCTTATATTAGTTTGATAAAAATCAATTATAAAAATCTATGAGTATTACAAACTACTCGCTTTATACGTGATTCATATATAAAGACTTTGGTTGTTTCCATTACTTGTCTTAGTAGAAATTATTATATTATTGAAACAGATTCACACGTGAGAAGTAAAGTACATATTTTAAAAACTAAAAACAATTACATATGTAGCTTATGTGTTAATATTTGCAACCAACAGTTGACAGAGGTGAAAACTTCGTAAAGAGCGAGCGGTAAGGAATACAATCTGGAATCTACTAAACATGTATGTATAGCATCTTCAAAAAATATACAACTATGAGATCAAACAACAGTTGTCTACCTTCTAAAGAGAAATCATTGCAACTGGCTCAATTACATCAACAGGGCGTACGAGGAGGAATCATTTTATGATAACTTCATGACGTAAACTTGTAGTCACAGGCTTATCATAAATACGCTGGAATTACAAGGTTGCATTCTGTGGAAAACATTGCTTCAAAACCAAGCATTTGTAGAGTAGATAACAAACAGTCACAGTCTCATGGCATTCATCAGAATAATTGGGATCCATCGTAGTTCTACTATTGCTAGCCAATATTTTCCAGGACGACTACAACATTAATTTTAATTATTATTTTAATTATTCCATTAAATAAAACCGTACAGGTATTACAAAAAAATTAAATACTATTATATATTTTGCTTTGGTAAAATTATGTGAACAATGCAATATAATGTAGGTATGCAAAATTTTAAAGAATAACAACTTTACGTCTATTTTGATTAAAGAAGAATGTGAATATGATTCAGAAAATTTATTCCTTAAATGTATTAAAAAAAAACCTTCCTCAGGAGTAAAACAATCGAGGCTTACATTACGGAGAGTGATGTACACATATGACAAAGAAATAATACTACAGTAGAATGCTTTTTAACTCATTAGCTAATTGTAACAGTAGTTATGAAAAACTTCTTTTATATATCATATCACAAGTCCAATAATCAGTAAAGATCTGAAATACATATAGGTAGGACCACACTTAATAAAACTTATTGAAAAAATATGAAGTGATGGCACATGCTATTGCCAAATCAGAAGCTGTGATGATTTCTTCAAAAACAATTTGTTACATACATTTATGTAATCCATGTTACTTTTTTTCATGAAAAAAGCATTTCCTGCATTAAAAAATTTAAACAAAATCATATGGAAAATCGGAAAAAGTGATTCATTAGAAATATTCTCAAGACCAACATAGATCTGGGTACTTATGTAAAATTGCTTAGAGTTGTTAAAATATGGGTAAAATTGACTAAACAGTTAGGTTGAACAATTGTTTTTTTTCTATCTACACAATTTGACACACAACATGAAGGGATTGTCAGTTGGCATAATCGTTGCGTGGGGCTAGCTAAGCTAAGCTAAGGGGCAATTCCACGATAACCCACCCTGGCTGGAAACATTTATGTACAAATAAATATAAAGTTTTACATCATAACATAAATAATGTTATTAAATATATTTATTGAAGACTAATATAAAAATAGACATATTAATAAGTATAAATTTAATATTCTAAAATACCAATATTACATATTAATTTTATAATAATTTAAAATAATTTATTATAATATATTATGTATGTGATTTGGTAAAATAAACATTTTATCTAAAATTAAAATATTATTATGAGGGGATTCATAAATGCTAGCTTGCTAAGAATATGTGAAAATATGAAATACATGCTGGTCTCACTCACAAGCAAATGAAAAAATACTTAATACAAGTTATTCATTTCCTAAATATAGATTGACAAAATATAGCAATAGTTTGTTTCAATAAACAGATAAACTTAAAGCATAGGAAATATAAAATATTATGCTTCATAAAAAAATAAGGTTTAAACATTCACACCAAGGGTACTGTTGGGGGTCAAAGTTAATACATATAGTACAATATTTATACATAATCAATAGGGTTATTGGCAAAAATTAACCTTATACACTTAATATGAATAGTATAAATCTTACAGTACATTTGAAGATGCCAAATTGTCATTCTCGCTTTCGTTGGTATGTTTCTTTTTAACCATAAATAATTTAAGAAATAAAATTAAACAATTATGACAATAGGGCACTCCGAAGAAGTTTTCAATAACCTTTCGATAATTTTAAAAATCAAACCAGCCCTAACAAGATAATTTATGTTAAAAATGTTAAGTACATTCGTTATTTATTCACATTGTTAATGAAAAGGAAAAGTAATATAAGATTATTATAAAATAGAGCCAGGATTACATTAACCTCATTTGCGGTGAATTAACCTCAATGACTGTAAATTGCGTGTGGTTAAGATTAATTTGGCCAAAAAGTAAGGTGCCATTATGTTGGTAAATTGGAACTTTGTTACGAAAGTACATGCGTAAAGCACAGATAAACATTGGTATATAGATCAATGAGTTGATTATTTCGTGGGTCATAAGAAAACACTTTTTATACCCTGAAAGTTCATCATCCACAGTCTTTCTAATCCATAGCAGTAATAAAATAGATTATGAATACAATATATTTTTATCATAATTTTAGGTAGACTAATCAAAAGAATTACATATTGATGTACTTAATAATGTTTTACAATAAACAATTTTACCTAAATGATTCGGCAATATTTTTTCATAAGTTTTAATATTGTTTAACCATCTCTTAATAGCTTATCCATAGGATAATGTAAATAAACAAATAAATACTCGCATAAGTGGAAAACTGGCAAACTTATCCGATATATAGCCACTATTCACAAGTCCGACAAGACTTTAGAAATCAAAAATCGAAAATATAAAATATCCTATGGATAATATTTAAAGAGGGTGATGAAATATTGCTTTAGAGCTGAGAGAGTAAATCTAGGAATGAACAAGTAAAACTTTTGAAATCTGTGTGATCGTGAAATTTGGCCAACCTGACATTTTATTAACATATTTATAAAAAAGACATAAATATATGTTTAGATGTACCATAAATATTTTTTAACGTACATATCAACTCAAGTGTAATGTGAAAAATTTATTGGAATTTTTAAACATTGAGTCGCTAATTCTGATGACAATGATTGAGGGCAAAGCATTGTTCAGAGAATAGATGAAAAAACCGATTTTTATATTTTTTAACAAGTTAACCACTCCGATACATCGCGAATATGCACTTTTTACGTCTTAAACGACATGTCAGATTTACGAAAACTTTATGTTATTTCCGCTTCACAATTAAAGCTCTATAAATGAAACATTTCCGAACTTAGCCGAATACTAAAAACTGTTTTTGAAAGGATATGAAATAAGCTTTCAAATTGTTATGTTACAAATAAATATTAATATTTGTAAACATTAAAATTTAGAATGCAAACATAAAAAAAATTAAAAAATGACTCACGTGATGTTTTTATGTGAAAACGGTACTAAAATCACGGATTATATATTTAATAAAAAAATAACGATGTCGAACAGTGGATAGGCAATTTGGCGGTCTATCATGTATCTGACAGAAAAGATTATTTTTATCTATTTCTATGGACATCTTGAATAGTGATGGGTAGCTTGATTTATTATGGAGCTTCTCCTTTTTGTTTTAGGGATGTCACTAGAACAATAACGGAGTTATGACGATTTCTGTATAAACATACGCGTTGACGTGTAAACACGCTTATTGTACTTAACTGATGTCGGCATATTAACGTGTATATCTGCTTATGTTGCTGAGTGGTTAAGAGAAACAATAGTTTGAAAAAAAACAAACCAGTTTGTGAATAAATTTAAATAAATTAATTAAATACATGGCTAAAACAAGGGGTATATGTATTTCATTTAATAATATGTCAAACCACAAAATGTTTGCATTCGAAAACATCATTTGTATGTAGATCAATCGCAATCATTTTAAGAGACGATCCAAAGAAAATATTAACATTGGTTAAACACGGTGTTACAAGACATATTAGATTTATTTTAACCAGTGATACCTGACACTATTTGTAATAAAAAAAATTTGGTCTCCGCTGACTTTTTTAATGTTTTTTTTGTCTTCAAAATAAAATAAAAAACTTTCTTCATGAAACATGACATTTTTGATGTTTTTTTGAAAACATCAAAAATGTCACCGGGGACCAAAATTTAATATTCATTTTTAACTCCAAATAATATCAAAAATCACTGGTTAAATCAGTCAAGTGCGTACTGTAACATCCTTTATATTGATTAAAATTATATATATATTTATAGCGTATATTATGCTTCAATGTAGATGTCTAATACATATATTTATTGTATTGAATTTTTTACTATAATAATGTAACTCAAGTATGAATCTATGACATCCAGGAATAAGATTGTTGCATTAAATGTGATGATTGATTACTGCAAACATTTTGGTGTATAATATATGGATTATTTTTAAAAAGACCAAATTAATATTCTTAAAAATTTCCATCGATACCATCATATTATCTACATAAAAATCTCTATGTACAAATCTGTTTCTTTTTCGTACGACATCCCATAATTTATACTGAGAAAAAAAGAATATGCAATACTTATGTATGTATGGTAATAAAAATAATACACAAGCTTTGCTCAATACATAATAATAATACATATATATATATATATATATGTAATATACAATATCACAAAATTGCTTACATATTGTTTTAGTAAAGTAAGAGATATGCAGACAAAGAACTTAACGTAGTATACAGTGGAATAACCTTACACATTTCATTAGACAAAATATCTTCCAGATCCAAAGTGAAAATTTAGTTAATAAGCATCAAAAAGACAATATCTTAATTACTTACAAATCACATCACATGTGAAAAAAAATGGATAAGAGAAGATTACATTCAATCGTAATTTTTGATACATTTCAGACTAATAATAATTTACACTGTTTAAATCAAATAAGGAAATAAACATTTTGTAACATCCTGTGCAGAGTTAAAAAAAGATTATAATTTGCATAATGATATCTGATTATTTATATTTTTCTGAGAATCTTTGGACAAATTCTTTTATCTAAAGCCAATCTAAGTACATATTCTGTTGTTAACTGTAGTTTAAAAACAAGTTTAAAACTAGGAAGATATTTTGGCATAATTTAAAAAATATTGATTTATAAATATTATATAAATCACATCATATTTACGCGACATATAAGAATTTTACTCTGTGATACTATAAAAGGAAAGCAAGGGTAGCTACATTCCGTAATTTAATTCTTCTTGTATCAAATTACCACTGGAGTATTTTTGGCCAAAATGTGGCAAATTTAAAGAGAAATTTTAAAATATTTATTGGAATTATTTCAAAAGTTGGAATCTTCGATTAATCACAAACCTAACTTAGCAGTTTCACACTTTAACAAGAGATGTCTTGCATCTCTTCTGAATTATTTGTTATTGACTTTCCTCGAACCGAAATTATGGAAATATTTTATCTTGCGAACCATTGATCATGTTTATACATATGAAAAAAATCATGTTCCAATTTAAATTTTTATGTGTAGTTATCAACTAGGCAATAAACAACACACAGAATTCGTAATATTGCTCCAAGTACATACGTACTACGGAACTAAACGCCAATTTTAAAGTAAATGATATGCAGAAAATGCATATATATAAATTTAACAATTTTTTATGAATCCTAAAAATATGGAATAACGGTCAAAAATAGGTGCATTCAATAGATCTTTAACACTATAAGCAGATTTTATGTCTCGATATTAAAATACAGAGTTATGATTTTTTGAAAGGATAGGAAATTAATTCTGAATTTGATTATGTTTATAGCAAAACACTCCAGTGGTTAATTTGGATCTCTTACTTAGCCTTTCCCTACCCAACTCACAATTTAGCCCAATGGGATGACTATAATACATAGTATATGTAGTTTCCTTGGCTCTCTACTCGGACCTCCGGTGAGGTCAAAGTAATCAAATAAAATAATTACATAAAAATATCGCTGCAGAATATGTATGTAGTTATCATGAGAATATGTATAGAGAATGAATACATGTCTTAGCAAGATGGTCATTACACACAGAATAGTACCGTAATTTCATATAACTGTAGTCCTACTCCACAACAATGGTCCAAACGACCATACGCACGAAAACATAGACAAACAAATATTTGAAACATGAGTGACGAGTAGATTCAATGATACTGTTAGGGTTTGGGAACACCTTTCGTCTGCCATTGCACGCAATCTCATCAGCTGCTAACTTTAACATTCTCATCAAAGATTTTATTGATTTATTAAAGGAAATATTTGATGTGTACTTCAACACAACTGTAGTCCAAAGTTTTTTTAAATATATTTCAATTAGGTATGTGTAATAATATAGAAAAACAAAAGTTTTTAAAACCATTTTCCAATCCTTTGACAGATAATACAAACAAAAAAACCTCTCCAAATGACTTTTTTTAGAAGTTCAATGAAAAACCAAAAATGGAGTGATTTTGGACGATAGTTATATGAAATTAAGGTATTTATTTCAAGTGAAAGTCTTAAGAGGTAAAACAGTTCATGACTGGAAATATAAATGTTCCTTCAGTATATTTAATACATGTCATGTCTGGTTTTCTACTGAATCTCTACAGCTACGGTCTAATTCCAAACGATATCACATTGATTGTTCCCCCAGTTGACTGGTGCTAGCCGATTGGTTGTATATCCACGGGCTGCTGAAGTAGTCGGGCGGCGGCTCCGTAAAACTTAAATCCCTGTCGTTCATGAAAGTTTGCTTCTTCATGAAGTAAATATAATCTAGTGTTCTGTCTATGGCACGAAGTCTTTTCTCAAGGTCGGATGTCGCCAGGATCATCACCTGAAATTAAAATAATATATCTTACACATGGCACATACATTACCTACTTTTTACATATTATAGATGATGACAATTTTTAATTTGGTAGGTGGTTATGGGCAACTCCCCAGGAACCATTGATTTATTGGATAACCAACAACTCTGACATTGGTCAACCCAATGACTTAGCCGGGGTGCCGGGTTCGTGGGGTGAGGTTTGTCTATGCCTTGGCGGCGGATGCGCCTACCCGGTGTGCACGATCAGGAGAGATCGGTTGAGGAAGACCTTTTACCTCTCCAGTTGAACTCTCTCGACCTAATGCCTTGCACTGCAGTGGGAGAGAAAGATTTATTCATCCATCATTCCCGAATACACTAATCAAATTCCTACCCACCCCTCATACCTTTTTACTTCCCAGAACTCCCTCTCCATCCTTTCCTTAAAAATACCCTCTACATATAATCCTCTATAAACCTGGAGGGGGGTCCCTAAAATTTTACTATCATACAAAAAAATTATCTTTACAAAGTTGAATTTTAATTCACAGATGAAGACATATCGCTCTTAAATGTATTAAAATGTTTACTCAAGTGAGCACAAAGTAGGAAGGTAACTATTTATATATATATGGTTGATAATAGAATATAAATCGATTTATTTTTAACATTTGGCGTTTTATCAATAACATGAGAAGACAATTTAAAAAAAGAATTACAAGCGTGCAGTTCACCAGAAATTAAACCTTCAGAAAAATAAAGTAGACAAGAGTGGAGATGCTACGAAGCACCGCACAAAGAGGAGACCGATTATTCTATCTCATTCTCTCGCAGGCTAAATCCTATAGATTTATGTGTTTGTCTCTTTTTAGTGTCGCTTTTTCGATTAATCGAGTTTCAAATCGCAACGGTGCTAAAGTAATTTTCACTTAAAAAAATCTGTGTTTGATTTGAGTTAACATACGAATAACTAGTAGCTGAGGAAATAGTGCATGGTAAAATGAATACAACACAATGAAATCAGAATCAGTGAAGGTTTCTTGTACGCCATTATTCTCTGTGATAAATTATAAAACCCGCATTTATTATATAGTAACCATCCCGCACCAGCATCGCTAATACAAAGTGATTTGTTTTGCGCTCACCAAAAAACTTGTAATACATAATTATATCCTTGAATTCACAATTATTGAGATAATAAGTAACACTGATTAATTTATTGTTAAACAAAATTTGCGGTTCATTGTTAGTTATACAAATGGTTCAAAAATAAAATACCTTTATTGAAATTGTTTTTTGATACAATTAATGTGAAATTTGTATGTAAAAGATGTCATGTATGCAGATGAAAGCAAAAAAAAAGTAAATACTATGTACATACCTTTAGTTGGGTAGCAAGCGGCAGAATTCCAACAACCCACCAAGTCCACGAAGGACCGTCCCGTTGCTGTTTCCATTCGTCTTCTTCGTCAGGCATGGAACCGATAGTTTGGATTATTTCATTTTTGGAACTCTCATCCATGTCTTTGAACCAAAGCCATGCTTTCCGCCTCACTTTATTGTTCAATTCAACTACATTTGGCTCTCTATCTAACTCAATGGGGTTATCTTGAATGGTCTCTACCTGGGCCATGTCGTAGCCATCTCTTTCTCCTCTAGCCAATACTCTAAATCTCTTTGTTCCCACAGTAGATAAGATCGAACATCCGTTACCAAGCAAAACGCAATCTTTGATCTCCAAAATGGTTCCAAATTCAGCATAACGGTTAAGTCCAGTGGCTTTCTTGTCTAAGCAAGCAGCTATTCCAAATTGCCGGGACCCTGACTCGAGACATCGACGAACCATGAGCCGGTAGCGAGGTTCAAAGACGTACAGCGGACAGGAGACGGTGGGAAACGCTGTTGTGCAAACAAACACCGGTATGTGCGGTTCAGAGGTCGTCGTTCCGATAACTTCCTGGGTGTGAATAATCTTCCTGGCTATGTATTCCATGGGGATGAAGTTCTTCATGGACTCGTCAATGAATGTGGTGATACTCCGCGAGTTGTTGGCGAGGTATTCGGCCAGGGAGGTCATGCACAGAGGGCAGGAGGAGCTGTAATCCAGACACCTCTCCAGGCAGTGCCAGCAGTAGGTGTGTCCACAGGGAGTGGTCACGGGTCTCCACAGGGACCGGCAGCACAGCACACATTCAAAGTCAGATTGATCTACCAGTATCGTCTCCACCTGCAGTTCTGTTGATGAAGGGGTCATTTCTATAAAATAAAAAAAACACAAGGAAATCTATTACATAATGACATTGGTTACGCTCATAACATAAGTAGAATGGACCAGCATACCGATTTCTGAAGTTATTTTCTAAGAATAAATAAATTCATATAATAAAATACTAAACAGAAACTCAATTTTAACAAATTTATGAACAAGTTTAAACTGGTGACCAGACAACTCAGAATGAAACCAACTCAGAAGCACCTTACAAAGGTCATTAAAAGTGATGATAAAAATATATAAAAAATTGGTTAAATAGGTTAAGTTAGGTTAGGGTTACCGGCTATTTTAAAATTATTTTTTTTATAGCTTTTAACTTGTTGTGTGCCGAATGTGGCCGCATATGCTTGAAATATTGTCACCCGGATGACAGTCAGCACTCAAATGATTAATGACTTTTCTGAGGTGTTTCTGAGTTGGTTTCATTCTGAGTTGGCATGGAACCGTTTAAACTATCGTATTGTCAAAATCTAGTAATATTCAATGCATACAAGAGATTTTATTAAAATTACCCGAATATCTGCTGACTTCATTGAATATTCTATCTATCACCCCTTGCATGTTGGGGGTGTCCGTGTCTTCTTGCAAGATCTCTTCATCATCACAGTTGTCCTTGGTGGTTACGAATTGCCTCTTTTTACTATTATCTAGAGAACGGGATTTGCACAGCTTGTTTTGATTGAAAGTCAAGGAAATTCTTCTCCTATAACTAGGAACGCTGCGGAAGAGGGAGCGTCGAGAACTCTTCTCACGACTAGGGGTACTAAGTAATCTTGCTAAACACTGAAACAAATAACAACACAAATTGGTTAATTATATAAATAAAATAAAATAATCAAATGTAAGAAATAATAATTTCATGATTAAAAGGAAGGTTGGAGTCGGATTTGGACTTATGAGATGATCTGTTGAACAAAGGGGAGGAAAGATTAGATAAGGCTTGATAAAAGAGAGGATATTTGTTTAGTTCACGGACCCCCCCCCCCCCCTTCCCCCTCCAGTATTAGTAACTTAACATAACTTCCATATTAATAAAAATGTGTCCCAAATTTTTTATTTTATATTTTAAATACATGTAGGATTACAAAAGATTTTTTAAATATTTATATTGAGGGATCAGTAGGATTTATCAGACCAGTTAGGATTTCATCAGAGCCGAACCCTCTGATATGAAAATATCTGTAGTCGGTGAATTATTTTCCCATTATGTTTCTGGTGGATTGACGTATTGTTCTTGTATTATTTTGTATTTATTATACTTATATAATGCTCTTACATTGCGTGGATTTACTAGATAATCATTTGTGGAAAAGTGTGTGGAAGGGTTTATTTAGTCTTTCATTTGGGAAAGATTTAACCCGGACATAAAATCTGGAGCACCGTTAAACCTTGTGCGTACCCCCTGATGTTGTTTAGGGACCCCCAACTCAATTTTCAATTTTCCACATACCCCCTGAATGATCCTGGGGACCCCTAGGGGTCCGTACGGATCACTTTGGAAACCACTGGTTTAGATAGAGACCAACAAAAAATATGTGATCCAAAGTTCCCACTTCTGGACCACAAAAAATACAAGTCAATCACATGAATTTTAAAAAGGTGAGAGGGAATGGAGAAAGGTTAATTCCCATGTGAGAAAATTCATTAAAACCTATTACGAGAAATGTTCACAACAATTAGGATTTATTATGCCTGCATACTTATGAAATTCATAATATACAAATGTTCACAAAAATAAAGCAATTTTTAATTAAATGAAGACAATATTAGCGAAACTCAATCGAAAATCTGGAGACAGAAAAATCAGAAAAAGATATTGGTTCCACTGGGATGCGAACCCAGGGCCCTTTGTTAACATGACAAGAGCTCTACCAACTGAGCTATGGAACCCATTAGTATTGTCTTCATTTAATTAAATATTATAATTTGAGATTTTACTCATAAAGTTAAAAAAATAAAGTAGTTTGGAAATAGCTTCTACGAATTACAGAATTCTACCTAAGATAAGAAGATGATTTCATTCTCAAAACACAGATGGCACAATAAACTTATTTTGTTTGTTTATGAATTGTAATATTTACAGCGCCCTTGAAGTAATTTTTCACGAAAACGGCGCTATTTAAATTAGCCAAATATATATTATTATCGTCACCTCACTTGGATATAGTTCACTTTACCTTGTGAGATATGAGGTGTAAAAAGTTTGCAAAGACATGCACTCATTATCTATTTATCAATTTCTGATTTTGAGATTGAATCTTGCGTTAAGTATTTTAATTGAACATATTTTAAAGGAAAATATTTCAATAGGACGTATACTTCACATTTTAGAACATACCTATTTAAACATACCAATAAAACCATAATAAATAACCAGCTAGAGTTTTATAATTCATTGCATAAGGTTCTAATTACATTTACATAATGCAATTAAAAGGTAGGGTCACGTCGTTATTTGTATGTCTATCGTCACGTCCTTTTTAAATATTTTTTTTCCATTTAAAATATGATAAACTAAAATCAAAAAATTCAAACACGAGATTGAATCTCAAAATCAATTTTTTTAATTTAACAATCTATTTAGGTTACGAACATTTGTCTTTGCAAACGTTGAAACCTCGGAACATGGTAAGGCGGAGATAGAACCCTATTCCCAAGCAAAGTAATGAACAACGATCAACTGTCGGAAACAAACAAAATAGAGTAAGTGATGTTCGAACCTTGTAAACTAAATGGAGCTCGATTTCAGAATTTCTTTACACAAGTATCTATGGAAGTACTACATATATTGTCTGAAAATTATTTTGGTTATAGAAACGAGCAAAAGAAATGGGTTTGTAATCAAAGGTCATTTTTGAAAAAAATGTCTGTTAGAACCTTGTCCAACTGAGGTATCGAAATTGTAAAAGGAAGTAGGTGCCCATCAGTGTTGCCAACTCAGCTCCTTTAGAGCTAGATCTGGCTCTAAATCGACGTCGTCAGCTCCAAAAAAAGTCATTTAGCTCGTTTTTCAGATATTTCAGCTCTTAATCACTCTTATTGAAAAAAATAATGTTTGCAATAATATTCCGAAAATGCAACATTGGGACGAGTACTTCCCAAAAAAAGAAATTCCCTGAACTCCTGCACAAGTAAACAGTTACTAAAAATGGTATAAAAAAAATTGAAACAATAGCTGTATACGAAAAAATCCTGATGAAGCCGGTCCTAGTAGCGCGATGTACAGGAACTGGAATCTGGATGACTACTTAATTTTTTTAGAGGACCAGTCACTGTCTAACAATTTCTTTTAAAAACAATAAAAAATTCCTGAAAATCAAAAAAATAAACAAGTGTATTGTGAGTGTTTGTTATGAGTTGTTCAAAAGCAGCTAATAAGAAGGACGAAAGGTAAGTTTTTTTTGTCGAAAATTCTACAGTCCCCCCCCCCCGGAAATTGGGAATTTGTCTTCTCTTCTGAAATTCTCTAACAACCTTTTGGAAAAAATGGGGGACTTATTGAAACAACGGTTGTACAGGTTGTGAGACGAGCAAGCTCCCTTGGATTGACTAGCAAAATGCCAATACTCAGCCCAAATATTGCGGGATCTATCTTTGAGGATGGAAAAAAATGTCAGAATATTTTATAAATAGTTATTATTATACACAATATAAAAGTAAGAATTATTGTTACATACCAGTGTGACATGTTTTTTAATGGCTTGGACATTGTGCCCGAGGCAGGCGGCGATGAAGAAGGACACCAAGGCATCTGCGTGTTGGTTCAAGTTGGATAGAACAACTCCTCGAACAAAATGGCCCTAGAAATAGAAAGGAGAATTTTTAGAAATAAATACGATAATAATAATCAAAGGTTTTTATGGAGATCTGGTGGCATTAGGAAATTGTGTGATGAGATACATAAACAGATTATAATATAAGTAAATAATGTTTGAATAGTGTAATGGGAGCACTCTCCCCAATAAAGACTTCATTAAAGTGCTTGAAGTAATTACATATCTCAAACTCAAAATACAAGCTCGAGGAAAGTTGACTTCCAAGAAACTGGATGTTTTTTATAGGGCTTGCAGATTCTTCAACAGTGACCGGCTGCTAGCCAAATCTTAAGTACGTCCAACGATTGAATTTGGGAGCCACCTCTGGGTAGGAGCTTCAAAATACCTACTTGATTATGGGCAAATGAGGGCGGTCAGATTGTACGATTGCCATTTCTAATGTAGAGAAGCAATATAGGCTCAATTAAAATACCTGAAGTCTATTCTACAGAAGGAGTTAGAAAATTTGGTCCCATGTACACCGGTGCAGGTAAAAAAAAACAACAACAGCAATAACAAAAAAACCACCTTCACAACGCAGAGCTTTTCTTGTTGAAATTAATATAATATATTTGATCCATTTCGAAGGTTTCAGTTTTATAAAACATCATAGTTTTCTTGACCAAATTTTGTTTAACATTACGAACGAAAAAATTAACAGTTGCCCAAAACTGCAAGCAACTATAATTTATATGGTCTTTATTTCAAAATGATAAAAATCGACAGCATTTATTGGTTTTGCGGCGATTTTGTTTTTTTTGCGATCTATAATAATTGCTTTATTAAAAAAAAAAAACAAACACACATTTAAGAAAATACAAACAGGTTTGCGACACCACCGACAGCAAATGTAACAATTTCAAACTATAGGTACCCTACTACCTGCGGCCCGCGAATTAATAGAAAATTGATAAATTGGTCCTTAGCAATGGTTCTCAAGCTTAAAAGGTTGATAAAAACTTACACAAGTACAAATCGATTATTTATACCTACGAATATACACAGTTAAATGTACCAACCCTTCACACAAGGTAGCTTTTGTCAGATAAAAAAGATATTTAAGGTGACGTAAAATCAAGTGATACTGAAATATTGTAGATGCCAATAAATTAAATACTGCGAGTAAAACACATATTTACCATTGAAATTTTTGTTAATCGTTTTATAAACCCAGAAAAAAATTAAGTATCGGGCATATAAAAACTTCTTTAAAGTTCAATATCTACTACTTACGAATCCTTTTTCGATTATGATTTAATTGTATAATGTGGAAAATTAAATTCTTAAAATGAACGCATTTAAATATTTGTACGTGATCTTTGCAAAAAAAAAAATTCACGCTTTTCGGCAATATGTTTTCGTGAATAAATTAAACAGGCGGCTAGTGTTAAACGGGAATTTAAACCTTATCGCCATCTGCATAAGAAGTGTTATTTTTAGCTGCTTGATCACGAATTTTATACGACGTGGTGAATCACCTTAATAAAACTAGTTCGCAATAAAGTTACCACGGATGCAACAAGGTGGCATCGCAACATTTTAATTCGGGTTATTTATCAAAGCAATCTTGGCAACACGTCCGAGATATCTATAATATAATGTTATATATACTATGACATAAAAATAATTACGTCAGATATTGTTACACGTGAGTAAACCTGGAGCTACCTAACAATTATAATTATTAATGTCTATATTAATTTCAAAAACATACTTTAGATACCACTTGCCGATAGGTATATCAACGTAAATACATATTTTCACACGTGTAAGTCATTCATCAATTTAAAATATTCAAGTAGAGCGTTGTTAGCAGTTGTTGGCACTGAGGCGTTCTGTACCGCTTCATATGCGGGTCAGATTGCGGTGAAACAAATCAGGACAGCAATTGAATATTAATTTAATTAAAAATTAATAAAGACTATAGCAGCAAAATAAAAACTTAAATGCCATTACTTTACATGTGTCTGCAATATGACATAACCTAAACAATCCAAGATTCACAAAAAAATATACATATATGGAGAAAAAAAATGTTTACATTAAGAACTATGTGAATAAAATATATGTCCCTTATATTCAAAATAAATATTTAACGCATACCCACAAACACAGAATTCATCAAAACGTCCCAATACACAGATGCTTTACTTACACGATAAAGCATTTGTGCATTGGGAATTAAGCACCATACATACTAACTATGGTAAGCAATCCATTGGTTACGAGGAGGATTTAATTGCCTTAATTAATTAATTAAGAAATTGCCTTCCAGGCGTCATTAAAAATTAAAAATGGCTGAGTAGATTGAAAAAAAAAATTATATTAATTATTATTATTAATCAACAAAACAATGAAACAGAATAATATTGTATCGTAATGTAATGTAAACTTTCAGTTGTTTCTAATTAAATAAGTATAAATGTAATTTTTTTTTCAAGAATAAAAATTAAAAAAGGTATTTGTTGATAAAGTACAATAACTCTGGAAGAAGCTCGAAATTCCAAAATTCTGAGGAACTTTTCAGATCAAAATGTTTATTGAGGTTGTCTCCTTTTTTATTTATTTTTATAAAAATGTAGACAAGAGTTAATATATCCACGGTTACATTTTAGATTTTCGTGAATATTGATAAATTTTTTGCAATTGTGTCTCGTGACGTCACAAGCTGTACAATAATTAATAATTCGAACGGCAATGCTACTGCGTGTACCGAGATCGCGATGTGTAATGTCACAGATAGTTCATGATGGAAGAGATTGCAATTGTTTTATAATTAAAACTCTCATTGTTTGCTATTGTTTATGTGTCTCCAAGGATGTACGAATTCCTTTCTGCGTAGTCATCGAGTTTGACCGTACGGACACTACAGACTTTAAACAGGAATGCCTTTGGTATTGAAAAAAAAACAATGAAATTTCAAAAAGTTATGTACATTAGCATGTATGTACCAATGTACCATGTACCCCATCGTCATTGAAAATCTTAATAATCAGTATATATGTATTATAAAATAAAGTGTACAATGTGCGTGCCGCTTACACTCAGAAACGATCAAGGGAGTTATATGGTGTGGTACCCCTTTATCCCCCACCCATGAAGAAGGTTCCCGTTTTTACCTGAAGGGCATGCTTTTGAAGATAAAGGGCTGGAAGTTTCGCCCTCTTGAGATTTCTAGAACAGTCTAGAACATTCGAGAGTATTCGAGAGCATTCTACAACATTCCAGAACATCCCGGAACATTCTATAATGTTGTGGAATGAGCGGGAATAGTATGGAACGTTCGGTAACATCGAGGAACATCTCAGATCATTGTGGAACATTCCAGAACACTCTCGAATGTTGTGGAATATTGTGGACCATTCGAAACCTTTTTTGTTTGGGTGGGGTAGGGGTATACAAATTACAAAGCAAGATGCGTCGTGGGTTCGAACGTCAGTTCAATCTCATATCAACTCCCTAAGCAAAGCCGGGTACCCCATGTAGGGTATGTAGTATATATAATAATACTCTCGGACACTTTGTATATAAACCTGATCATACAGAAAAAGTAAATGAGGACTGAGCGAGGGTTCAGCACCCTGTGAGATCCATATAATTATTAAGTTATTTACAAATAATAATAATGTCACGATTATCATTTTTTTAAATATATATTTACCTTGCTCCAGGTTGGTCGAATCCTGGCAACACTGCTGGCGTCAGCGAGAGCCTCTTGATAACGGCTGAGACTGTTTAGCGCTAGCGCCCTCACCGCCAGTAACTGATGGTTGTTTGGAGCTGAAACAAAATGACAAACCATTCTAAACTCCTCCGTAAACCTCGTCCACTGACCACCGACAACACTACGCATTAAAATCATGGCAAAAATACAGCCGCAGGAAACATAATCATCGCATGCCATTCAGAAAACAATGAAATACGAACAATTTGAATATCAGATACATACATAGAATAAAGGAGAACACAAATATTGTGCGCTTTTATAATTACTGTAACGTTTTACGGTTACGGTACCGTGACGGCAAAAGCAATAAACATACGTTTCTGATCACTATAATGCTGTAGCTCTTTCTTACACATTAAATAATGTAACACACCCAAAATACGTGTGACTGTTTCCTCCAAAGTACTACTTTTCTGCGACGGGAAATGCGTTTAATTTTCTTTATACGAGTGAGGGAGATGTATGATAATGATTGTATGTTCCTTTGGGGGGGTGTAGACATACGTTCACCGTTTGTCTCATTTTCGATTGTTGTTATTTAGTGTGTAAGAAAGAGCTGCAGCATTGAACAAAAGCAAAACCAACACTTTTTGCCGTCATGGTACCGTATCGTGAAATGTCACGGTAATTATAAAAACGCACAATGTCACGTTTTGTGATCCAAATATTTAGCCAACCGGGCCTTAAATTTACAATACAAAACTGTGTTTTTCCATGATGAAATTCAAATGGGATGTCAGGCGAGTTTCAGTGAGACAGAGCGCATGCGAAAATAGGATAAATGGATTATTTGTTTCTGTTCAAATTTGTACCAGTTTATAGTTTTTAAGAACACAAAAAACCCATTGTGGATGAGTTTGATGATCCATATATTTGCCCAAACGGGGCTTAAATTTCCCATACAAAACTGTGTTTACGAAATTCAAATGTGATGGAGATTTACGTGATTAATTTTTAACTTATTATGTCGTGTAGCGCTTCCTCCTTTTTTAGCCAACGTTTCTGACATCGTTACAGTGTCCATCATCAGGAAAGTTACGTGTATTATGGTGAATTGTGTGCTTATGTATGTAGAAATGACGGATGTTGATATTTGTTTTAGCGAGCAAGAAGTGCAACTGATACACCGGTATTGCGTACTCTACCGTCATAAGTAAAAAAAACAGCTGGAAATCTCGAATGGTCACATTCTGATTTACGAAGCTTTTCATGTTTATCAACCTATTATCATAAAAAGAACATCAGAATGTGACC
Organism: Limnephilus lunatus; assembly: GCA_917563855.2. Classification (NCBI taxonomy): domain Eukaryota; kingdom Metazoa; phylum Arthropoda; class Insecta; order Trichoptera; family Limnephilidae; genus Limnephilus; species Limnephilus lunatus. The sequence goes on along the minus strand of OU830604.1, from coordinate 18,411,568 downwards.
ATCCAAAATTTCCAGATGCTATTTTGCTTATGACGGCCAGTATTGCACACCCATGTAGTCTGTAACTATTTGAGGCATATTCTTAATAAAGAACTATTAAGAATGTCCTACTTCGCTTTCTGTCAATCTATAATTCAATATGGTATATTACGATGGGGTGGCGCTTGTGAAACCTGTATACATTGCGCAAAAATAAATAATTAAATACGTAATACTAAAGAGAAGGTTGGTATATATAGATACAAAAATTACCAAAAAATTCAAACCTTATGATATTATCATAAGGTTTATATTTACGTTGGATTGGCATTTGGCAATTCATCTGTAAACACATATTTATATAACGGAGATTGTTTACATAAGATCAAACATCGGATGTTTTTCGACTTGTAATATAGTAACTTGGCTTAGTAAAACTATCGCTAAACTTGTAACTCATGTACAAATCTTGCAAGAATATAAATTCGAAGGTTCGTTTATTTTACATTCAAACAGTTTTAAGTCTGATAACATCGTTCTTTAGTAGATATTTTGACGACACCATAGTACCTACATTCAATTATTGTAAATACGTTTTCAAATTGGGAAGTTGGTATGGGTATCGCCGCCCCGGGAACCATTTATTGGATAACAAAAACCTTTGTCATAGGTCACTCCAAGTGGTTTTTTAATCGCTATTGAAGAATTTTTATATGAACAAATTTAACCGTCGTTCGTATTTCTGTTGAAATTGTGCAACAGGTGGTGCACATCCGTTGATCGATCTTTCATCCACACATAGAAATAATTTATATGGCAGAACAACGTTTGCCGAGTCAGCCAGTATAAATATATTATATTGTATGTGGAAATATATATATTATTGTGGAAAACAATACTCCATCAGTTAGTTGAGTATGCGCCCAAAGTTATTAATACGCGCATATATTAAATCGATTGTGAATTTATTACAATAACGGTGGGTTTTCCGCATTGCAACGTTTGTAAACTGTACCTAGCCAATAATTATTATAATATCCTTGTTAGATTATGGCGTGTTAAGAAAATTGCGAGTCATTTATGAATATGAATACGTAAATATATAATAATAATAATATAGGTACAACAGCAAAACCCAGCGGCATGGCACGATTTTTTAAACAAGTTTCCATTATAAAATAATAAATAATACTTATTTAAATTCCAACTAGCTATAATAATAATAATTATAATTAGACAATGTGTAGAGCGCCGTTTTTGTGGAAAATCACCTCAAGGGCGCTTTACAATTCATTATGAATTCCTAGGTTCTATTTAATTTTATTATTTACAGATAGATACAAAAACATACTTACCTGCAGGTCACTTCCGAAAAAACACACTTTATTAGAAAGTTTATGCTTGGGAAAGATACTACTTTGCACGTGGAGGGCATTATATTTAAAACACTGGGCATTGCATGACTTTACCTTTGCTCCCCTCAGCACTGTTGGTTTTACTTTTATATTTATAAGAAGATTAATGCTAAAGTTGAGTTAATATTTATTTGAAAGACTGGAGAATTTACAAAATTAGTTATTTACTATGTCGCGAGCCGTGAAGCTGAAGGTGAAAAGTTTTTTTTTTTAAACTTATGGATACGACTGTCTGAAAAGATGAGTTTTTAGTTTAGCTCTAAATTCCGCTGAATCTGTGATCATTCTTAACTCGTGTGGCAGTCCATTCCAGGCTTCTAGGTCCTGACACTCTGAAAGAATGTTATGTAACTACCAAAACTTCCTATTTACCATCTCTTTCCGCTCCCCATTCCTTTCAGTCTCACAATGTACCACAATTGGGGATGGACGCGTAATGTTTTCGCAAAAAAGATTAAAAATACATGCACAGGTAGATGTAAATACAAGTTGTACGTGGGTAATATATATACCCGGGTATCCGGTACCCGAGGTGATTATACAAGCTAGTACTGTAGTGATTCTACGAGTGGGGAGGCTGCGAAGCACCGCACAAAGAGGAGACCGACTAGTCTATCTTCTATTGTCTCGCAGGCTAAATCCTATAGATGTACCTAAGTGTTTGTCTCTTTTTAATGTCGATTTTTCGTTTCATCGAGTTTTAAATCACAACTGTGCTAAAGATGTTTTTTTACTTTAAATAAAATATTTAACTTTTTTACTTCTACCATCTTGTAGAATCACCTCTCAAAGTGAACTTTAACTTTTTTATATTTTTTTATTTATTTTATAAATTCAATAATATTATTATTTAATGTATAAAATAAATAAAAAAAAATAAAATGGAGTTCTACAAAATAAACTTAATAACAATAAATAAATGTACTTTAACTCCTTGTGTATTATATATGAAAGGGACATATTATCACTTCAATAGTTGAAGCTTGGAAAAAAAAAACTATGGAAACCAAGAACAGCTTTTCTCCGGAAAATCTGAGTATCCAAAATAAAAATGAATGTGCGCTACTTAATGAGATTATTTACTTTCGTCGTCTTATCTGTATGTACCAAAATAAATCGCATTTGCATACATTTGACCCCTCGGTCGACAGTGCGCCGCAAATCTCAAGGTTAAAAATGAAAGGTTATTGCACGCTTTAGGACGCGCCGACCTTCAAAAGAGAACGATGCATGCCCCGACCGACGAAGAAAGATAATGCACATTGAAAGGCTGACGAGTTTCTTTGTGAGTTGAACTCGAGGTGTGAATTCGCTATTTTAGTAAACAAAGAATAAATATACTAATGCACGAGTAAAAGTCGTAATTCATGTGTCATCTCTGATAAAATTATAGTTTTAAATGTTTCAGTAAATATGTAATTAGTATTGCGTGACTAGAGACATCTATATTAAAATAAAAAAGAAAGTCAGAAATTCTCATTGCTTGTGCAACGATAGACTGAGTGGAAACCCGACGCATTTTCCACTCGGCTTTTAAGCCCCCGCATTCCGAATTTCTATCGTTTTATAACATATTTTTGATTAAAATTAAAAAGTTTTTAAGTTTCTAAAAAAATATCCATACATTTGCCACATCAAAGCGGTTATTATATGAAGTTCGCTCGATAGAATAAAATCGCAAAGTATGCTCCGAAAATTATTATAAACACGTTTTTTCTGTAAGTTATTTTATCTATGAAAAAATTCAGTGTTTCTTTAATTGTTATTTAAGACATTTCCCACGAGATTTTTGCTATTTTTGAAGGAAACTTCGTTAGCCCCGTTAGTGATTTGAAATGACGAAACGGAAATGCGTCACAAAAATTTATTATTTGACAGTCCCCGGTTCTAATACAATGCGGTAAATTCACGACTACGCGCGGGCCTCCAATAGCGCCGCGGTATGAAGCGCCTGACTCTCAGCGTCCATAAAGACATCTAGTGAACAGAAGTTCGAAACCTACCAAATCCAAAAACAAAAACTTACTTTTGCTGGCGAGGGGGAGGGGGGGGGGGGGGGTTAACATTTGCAAAAAATCTGCTTACATAATATTTGAACGGCCCCTCTCCCCTTCTTATACTTTTTGAGCGCTTCCTACCAGGCCTTCATCGATTAATGTACATTTATTGAATGTATAATTCTACTTTGAATTAAGCACATTGTTTTAATGTGATTGCCGCACAAGATTTCTATCAGCTATTAACCGCCTAGAGACAGTGAGACTATAGCATCTATCTGGCGGTATTTTGTGAGGCTGAAGGTAGTTGGAAAGAGTATCCAAACCATTTCCAGCAACGTTTAAATTCTAAATTAACCGAAAGTATCACTTAAACTTACTGAGAGTATCTTACACTCTGGAACCTGCCGGAAATGTATCTATATTATATTAAATGAAAAAATTATGAAATAACACAAATCAATCAAATAAGATCTACTTGCGCACGTCGCGATTTGAACTAGCAACCTCCGGATTACTAGTAGAGAGCCCTACCCTCGACCACGGAGGCCGTCAAAAATCATTAATATACATTTCTCCAGATTGGAAATAATGCAACAATACTGATGCGTTAAGTTTTGTGAGAAATTAAGGTGAATGCCTCATCTAAAAGTTAATTTCTTTAAACCCTCTATGATAAAGAATTTTGTGACTTAAATAAATTTTCCAAATGCTCGGTTTCATACGAGAATAATATCTTTTTTAATTTCCTTTCACGACCGTCTGAGAGTAATTCGAGGATTGGAATTTTCACTTGGAGGGATTGGCTAAGTTATTAATTCCAAGCTATTTTTGTTTAATGGGGCGTTGGTTCGACAAGCCATTAATCGCATCTGAAGTAACTGTACGGTTTAATTTATTGCATTTTATAGTGGAAACAGAAAACTGTGATATTATTAAGGTTTTAAAAAATTAATAAGAAACACTTACTTTTTTTTAACATTAACTGGTGGAAAATTTGATGTCAAATTTAGATGATTTCCCTCTGAGACTATGTCATCTTTGGCGATGCTATGTGGAGGCTCTTTTTGATGAGAGGAAGGAGTGAACATGGGTCTCGAAGAGATATGTTCATACGTACATTAATACCCATATTGTAGGAGGGAGGAAACACAGACGCCGGCAAATTGAACTCGAGAACGTGTCGTAAAGACGACATGTTGTCATGTGACTATTAGATATAACAACCCGTCATTAATTATTGTTTTTTTTTTTACTTTAGCTCCATGCAGGACGCCCTGATGCTGTGTGGAGGATCTTTTTAGGAAAAGTTTAAGGAAGAGGAAGTTCTGGGAAGGAAAAGGTATAATTAAGTAGGAATCTGGGGGTCCATGTGTCCAGGAGTGACAGACGTATGAATTCATTCCTCTCACTGCGGTTCAAAGCGATGGGTCAAGAGAGTTCGGCTGGAGAGGTAAAAGTTTCTCCCTCAACTAGGCTTTCCCGATCCGGCCCACCACGCAGGTGGGTAAGCGCGTATGCCACCGAGACCTGGACAAATTCACCCCATGAACCGGGCACCCCTGCTCAGTGGCGTAGCTAGCATGGGTGGCACCTGGGGCGGATAACGTGGTGTCACCCCCCCATGTTTAATAAATTCAATACAACTTCTAGAGAAACAACAAACGTTCTGATAAGACTTTTGCTATTGACAACTAACAAAGAAGAAAATTAAACTCAACCCCAAGCAAAAAGTTTAAAACCATCGTGTTAAGGCCAATTTTGTAAAATTCTAATAAAGAGAACAAAGTCTACAGACACTGCTTTATCATACAGCATAATAACATATTACTGATATTATACTACAATACATTCAGCTTCCAAGTTTGTCTTCAAATGAACGAACATTAACATGTTATATAATATTATAAATAATTTATATACCTATGAAATACAAGACCTTGGCACGAATGGTTCCCAAATAATGAACACAAGCACACATACAAAGGTATCCTCATAATATGTATGTAATCATTACTTCATTAGAAAGTCAGTTGAATACATAGTATCATGTAGAATACAGTCCACACTGTATTCCGAAATGATGGCGAGAACTGGTTCTCGGGCCGATTTACACGGTCAGACCAGTTAACTTCTGACTTGAAACCTCTTACCTCTTACGATCTAAAACCTTTGTTTAAGTTTACAAGCTTCATTAATACGTGAATAGGTTATATTATATAATATATATAAACGTAAGTTTGCAGTCGGACGTAAGATCTAAATGCGGACGGATTACGTATTATTATTACGGATTACGATTAAATTGAAAGTTACTAGTTATGAGTTCAATTGTACTGTATAAATGTGGACTGGATCAACCTAAGGAGCACGCTACAGCAGAAGAGTGTCAACCCTTCACAAAGATGGCGATGCTGCTAGCCGTGACGCCGAGTGACATTAAATAACTGAACTAACCTAACCCCAGTAGTTACCATCGGTAGTAAGCGTTAAAAAAGAAGAATAAAGAGATATATGTATATATGGATGTTAGAGGGAGCGCGCTAATATTAAAAACGATAAAATTTTAGCGTTATTGTGAAAATATTTAACAAAATACGACTCGTTTAAAATATACCAAAAATCTCGTGGGAAATGTCGTACATTTAAAGGAACACTGTGAATTGTTTCGTACGTATAACTTGTAAAATAACAGAAAAAAAATCGAGTGCGGCTCACACGCGGTAGAAGCGAAACTTTGCCAAAAACAATCTCAACCAAAGGGAGCCTTTTAAAGTGCGGTCATAATCAAGCGGCCAATGAGCGCAGACCTAGCGTCATTTCCGTTTCATATCTCAACCAATATAATCAAAGCGGTCAATGAACGCAGTTTGGTGCTTCGAAGGTGATGTGATGCGTCATTTCCGTTTTATCCGAATTCCAAATCACAACGAAGGTAAAGAAGTTTCGCATCGACAAAATTTCATATAATTACCGTTTCGGTGTGGCAAATGCATAGGTATTATCTTTAAAAATAACACATATTTTTAAAAATCTTAAAAGATTAATTTTTTAAAATCTGAAAGTGTTCAAGAGAAATATGTTACAAAACGGTCGAAATTCGGAATGCCGCAGCTTAAACAGACTTTTTTTTAAATTAATGTAGACTTCCTCTTGTTTTGAAGGTTTTTTTTTCAATTATTTCTGGCTTTCACCCTTCAAGGGTGTTCTAGGCCATCATTTAAAATTACAGAGAAAGGGAAAGGTGAATTTATATATTAATTTTATTTAGATGTACAAATTTCAGAATTATATGGAAGATTGGAGTCGAGTTCAGACTTAGAAGAGATGAAATGTTGAATGGAGGGGAGGCAATTTAAATTTTATCAGACTTGGAATAAAACTGTACAATTTTATACAAAATCAAATCCACGCCGCACGCCCGCGCTGGTGCCAGCCACATACACTCTTCTTTATTTAAATGATAAAGATTCAATTTAATTCAATACAATTTATTCATTTACAAAAAAAAATATATAAGCGTTTTTAAAAGAGAAAAATATTTTTGATGAGATAAACAGATTTAGACTAACAGCAACAAAGCTTGCCGTTTGAATTGTGTTTCATCATATCGATAATCGAAGTGATTCTATTTAACAACTAGACAGCTCTCCCGACTGGCATAACCATTGGCAGGTTAGTTCTGCAAGCCGGGAGCCTATCGTGACAGAGATAACCATCAGGAACATAGAAACAAATGCTCTCCATGATAGCCGAGTTTTCAAACCACAAGAGAAAGTCGGTAGGATTAAATAAAGATTGAGTGCATAATAAAAAAATGTGTAATCCCTTGTAACTGTATTCCAGTAAATATGTGGAAAAGTAATACTGCAACGACATCGTCGTAAAAGAAGGAGAAAACCGACGCAAAACCGATAAATAGTACTAAACAAACAGCAGGAAGTATTCTCGATAAACCACACCAAACATACAGAACATAACGATGCGGTAAACAGCGGCTTACAACAAAACACCGCATGTGTCAGAACAAGAGAAATATGATAATAATATCAAAGGATAAGAACAACGCAAGGTGAGCTAAACAACTACAACTCTACTCCATAAATCCGTAATGACAACATTGCGTGGAAGGTAAGTTTCTATTATCTCAATAATCACAGACTCTAAAGTTTCTTCGTACTATTCATATCTGAACACAAACACTACATATTACAGTTGTATACTTTATGAACAATATTAACACTGTTTACTTTCCGATTAGTTGGTTTATTTCGGGTTTGCAAGTGTTGTAAGAGAGCTTTTGAGTGTTAATATTGTTTTGGTCAGCGTCGAATATAGCGTAACACGTTGCTATGCTTACTGTTTATGAACAAGTCTCTTTGTTCATGAACACTGTTCATAAGCATAGCAATTTGGGATGCGGGTATACCCATTTACTGGATAACCAAAACCTGTGCCATAGGTCACCCAAATAATATTTTTTCTTCGATCTCGACCCAAGTAGGTAGGTTCAGATAATTTGAACAATTCAATAAATTCCTAAGGTCAATGTTAAAATTCAAGTTCTATTACTCGTGTTTTATTATTATTCCATCATGGGTTGGGTTGTTTCACGGTACTTCTATCTGAATAAATTGTTCAAACTCTGTGAAACTACCCCTCCTAACTAACGAGCCTAACATAACAGACTTGTGTTTACATAAAATATCATCAGATGTAATTTCATAAACAAATCACCCAAAAGGAAAAATGAAACAATTAGATTAGAACCATTCAATAGCATTTTCAACACTCTTTGGCACGTGCGTCGTGTCGTATCCTATGCTTCGAAAATAATATAGAACTATAAAATTAATATACTCTCCAACTTGTCTATAAAATTTAAAAAAAACTTAAATAACGTGTTTACTTTTTCAAATGTAATTATTCTTGAATTGACACTTGTTACTATTATATTTTTTTCTTCCTACTTTATAGTGTAACATCGAAAGTAATTACGTTACCGTCTGTATGGTTGAAATTTAAGAACCCGGCTAAGAATGCAAATCTGACGCCGAGCCTTATGCGAATTTTCGTACTTGATGTTTCTTAAAAAGCTACTTTTGTAATTCGGTTTCGCATTCGAGAATTAGTCAAAGGATGGCGCCACTTACGTTAGCAGATCTCATGGCAGTTCGTGCCCCTGGCAGGTATAAGCATATGGATTTGTAAATTTAAGTATCTCTCCGGATATGGTAAGATTGACGGTAATACTAAGAGTTGTGAATAATAGTATCACGCGGCTATATATTACATGTGACGACTATATATATATTACATGTGACGACTATATGGTGACTAGCTGTCACTGGAACACAGTGGATCCGAGGAACCGACTATTTTTGGAACCAGTTCCTATCGAATTTATTAAATGGTCACCAACACTCAAACTGGGCGAAGGCGAACTAAAAGCCTTTAACTAAAAGTTTTAATTGCTAGTAATTATTTATTATCTGACACCATAAAATACTCAAGTCATTACGAAAACATTTTGTAAATGGATTGGTAACATTTCTTTTATTTTGCATCTATCTATCGCATTAACCTTACTTCTGTTTTGCATATATCTATCACTTTCTAGATGCGAATAACATATATTCATGACGATTAAATTAATTGTACCTAATTTTTGTTATATTGGAATATTTAGAGAATGCCGGATACATACCAAAAAGTCCCAAAAAGAATTTTGACTGGACACCCAGGTGGAAAGAGAAAAGTGGGAAGACCCAGACTGAGGTGAGAAGACGAGGTAAGAGGGGACGAGCACAGCTTCTCCAGGTAACAAACTGGAAGTCAGCCGCTGAGGACTGGAGGAGTTTGAGGCGAATCTTGCAGTAGGCCAAAGCTCGATATGGGCTGTAGCGCCATCGAAGAAGAAGGATTTTTTTTTATATTACTTGCGTGGCAACTTTCCCTTATTCCTCTCCCGCCTTTACCCGTCCCAACCCCAACCCAAATACATATTTCGCAGACTATTTAAGTATAGTTATAATAACATTTATTTTATTGTTGTGTAGTATATATAGATTATCATTTGTTGAATTTCCATCTGTAGTATTATTTTTTTTAAATTGCTGCTTAGTTTGTTTTTTTTTTCTCTTAAATATTATACATAGTTTACATTCAGTTAGTTTTATGTTTCTAAATACCAATCTGTGAACATTAATAATTAGTATGTTTCTATGTCATCCTCTTATGTATGTTATGTTACTAATACTGTTTATGTTCCTTAAATAAATAAATCAATATTATGTGTAATTTGTTAGCATTATAAATAAATAAAAATGCAGCTGTGAAGGTTGGGTATTCGATGGGACGTATGTTCGGGGGTCGGGAAGTACACCGCCACGCCTCTGACTAAACGAATGAATTTTTAAATTAGCAGTATGCAAAAAAACTTATTCAAGGGCAGAGGCTGGTTTATAGAGTCATAAAGGCGTATTTCGCGATAAGAATGACCGACAAAAAGGAATTTGATTTGCACGCCATGATTTATTAGCTACATTAATTTTGAAGTAAATCAGTTTCAATAATATATAATTGGACTAAATATATAAAATCGTGAAAATAGTTATAATGATTTTTCGAAGCCAAAACCAAAGTCAAAATGGATTGAGAAATTACCATGCATATTTAAGAATAAACGTGCGAAAAAATATATATTTCACTTGAGGGGATATTGCGAAAAATGCTGTAAACAATTAATTCGTATTATTTATTAGCATCCGGTATTAGAAAATTTTACCGAAGCTACACAAAAACTAGACGCAGAAAATCCCACTTGTCTGCAAAATGGGTTCACTTCTACACACACAAACATATATGTTTTTATCATCAACTGTATTAGAAGAAAATATTCTATGTTTGTACTTTTAACTTTTTAAATACATTGTCAATTTTGTATAACAAGGCAATTTTTAAAAATTTAGGAAGGCCCTAACTCCTACAAGAAGTAAGTTATCAAAAATTATATTTAAAAAATTACAAGTGTGCAGTTAGCACGCGGTAAAAGTGAAACCTTCAGAAAACTAAAGTAGACAAGAGTGGGATGGTACGAAGCACTGCACAAAGAGGAGACGAGATAGGCTACGAAGCACCGCACAAAGAGGAGACGGATTATATTATATCTTTCTCTCGCAGGCTAAATCCTTTAGATATATGTGTAAGTCTCTTTTAAGTGTCGCTATTTTTTTCATAGAGTTTCAAATCACAAAGTTGCTAAAGAAGTTTTCGCTTCAAAAAAATATTTGCCTAGTATCAAAATCCGAAGGGGAATAAATTTGTATATTGTCTGCGTTTCGTCTTAAAAAATACTAAAAAATACCGGTAAAGTATCTGTACCGGTAAAAAAATATTGACTAAGGAACAAATTCACACTAAAAATGCATATTCATATTCATACTACCTCTACATAAAACGAAAATAAACTAATGTTACGAGTATACTATTATTATCGACTAACCGACATAAAAGCAGTGAGCTGTCGAAGAAATATTAATCTGGAACATCCCAGTTGGTGTCGAAACTCCCGATTGCGTAAAAAAATGACAAAGATGATTGTTGTGTTCCACACTATCCAATAATTTGTGTGTAATATACACGTGCTTATAATGCGATATTCACCAACAAGACAAAAATGATTCACAACGCGCGTTCCACACTATCCAATAATTCGTGTGTAATATACATGTGCGTATAATGCGATATTCACCAACAAGTCAAAAATGATTCACAACGCGCGTTCCATACTATCCAATAATGCGTGTGTAATATACATGTGCGTATAATGCGATATTCACAAACAAGTCAAAAATGATTCACAACGCGCTTTCCATACTATCCAATAATGCGTGTGTAATATACATGTGCGTATAATGCGATATTCACCAACAAGACAAAAATGATTCACAACGCACGTTCCAAACTATACAATAATTCGTGTGTAATATGTGTGTATCACACGATATTCAACAACCCGACAATAATGATTCATATCGCTCGTTCCACACTATTCAATAATTTGTGTGTAATATCGTAACCTCATTTGTATAATGCTCTGGACACGTTTTTCAAAAATGGCCGTTGAATGCAAAATCATTTCTTTTGCTCATTTCAGATATTGGTTTGAAGAACTTCTAAAATCAAGTTTTTAAAGCTTCAATTTAATTTAATATTTTATTTTAAACTAGCACACCGGCCACACGTTGCTGTGGCTAACGAAACTCAACGCCATTACCCAACCTTTATAAAATCCACACCACCCGCTTGCCAGCTGCCCGCTGCCTGAATTGAATATTTGAATTTCTCGGCTATAATCTACTATAATAAGCATGTATTATACATATAAACCTTCCTCTTGAATCACTCTATCTATTGGTGAAAACCGCATGCAAATCCATTGCGCAGTTTAAAAGATTTAAGCGCACAAACATTTAGAGCGACTTCATGTTATGCTATGTAATGATGAATATATTAATTTCTCGGCTTTTCTCTACTATAATAAGCATTTATTATACATATAAACCTTGAATCACTCTATCTATTGGTGAAAACCGCATGAAAATCCGTTGCGTAGTTTAAAAAATCTAAGCGCACTAACATTTTGAGCGACTTCATTTTATACTATGTAATGATGAATATTTGAATTTCAAGCTTGTATTATACATATAAACCTTCCTCTTGAAATTACTCTATCTATTGGCGAAAACCGCATGAAAATCCGTTGCGTAGTTTAAAAGATCTAAGCGCACAAACATTTTGAACGACTTCATTTTATACTATGTAATTATGAATATTTGAATTTCTCGGCTTTTCTCTACTATAATAAGCTTGTATTATACATATAAACCTTCCTCTTGAAATCACTCCATCTATTGGTGAAAACCGCATGAAAATCGGTTGCTAAGTTTAAAAGATCTAAGCGCACAAACATTTTGAGCGACTTCATTTTATACTACATTTTTTACTATGACTTCATTTTATACTACATTTTTTACTAGGTAATAATGATACTTTACACAAGATTTCCTCGAAATCTGTAATCGATTAATAGATAATGAGAAATAGTCTTTGCAAACTTTGAAACCTCTTATCTCAGGATAAGGTAAAAGTGAAGTTAGAACCTTGTCCAACCAAAGTGACGATACGTGTGTATCACGCGATATTCACCACCCCAACAAAAATCAGTGTGGGCTAGACAATGACATTGAGTTGGAGGAATGACAGACGAAATGGTGACCCATATTAATTTTAATGACACGTCTCACGACTATCTTTTGAATAATCATATGTAGAGTTTTGGCGGTGGTTATTTCTCGACGAATATTTATTTATTTACTAGCTGGTACCCGGCTTGCGTTGCTATGCCATTTAATAAAGAAATTGCTTCTCCCTGCGTGTCCTTTCCCATTCTTCCCGTTCCCCTTTCGCTTCCCCTTCCTCTCCACTCCCCCCTTTCCCCCGTCCCACGAAACCCATACCCGAGTTCCCCTCCCCCCACCCGCATTCCATACATTAATTCCCGGTTCATTCAGTTTCAAACAGCTCGCGTGCCACCTATTACAATTTTTTTGTACAAATTTCATAATACCAGAGCTCACCAGTAGTTTTATACAAACATCCTTCTAAAAAAAAGAATTATTCAATTTGGTGCAGTCGTTCGGAAGTAATGCGCATACATGCATTTTGGCGATTAATTTTTATTTATAGAGAAGAAGAAGATAGAAAGAATAGAAGATTTATTTTAGGGAAATCAACAGTTTACAATTTGATTAATTATGTATTTTATTATTAACTAGCAGACCCGGCCACACGTTGCTGTGGCTAACGAAACTAAACGCCATTACCAAACCTTTATAAAATCCACACCACCCGCTTGCCAGCTGCCCGCTGCCTGAATTGAATATTTGAATTTCTCGGCTATTATTTACTATAATAAGAATGTATTATACATATAAACCTTCCTCTTGAATGACCTTATCGGTGAAAACCGCATGAACATCCGTTGTGTAGTTTAAAAGATCTAAGCGCACATACACATTTTGAGCGACTACTATGCCGTTTTAAATCGCACACAAAAAAAAATTCTTTGAATTACTCGGCTTTTCTCCACCATGATATGCATGTATTATACATATAAACCTTCCTATTGAATGACCCTATATATTGGTGAAAACCGCATGAAAATCCGTTACCTAGTTTAAAAGATCTATAGCGCGCATACATTTTGAGCGACTTCATTATATACTATGTAATGATGATGATAATGAAGTTATATACTTGTATATACAGGGTGTTAAAGGACTTACTTTAACCAGTGATACCTTTTATTATTTGGAATAAAAAATATAAATGAAATTTTGATCTACTGTGACGTTGTCATGTTTTTTTTTTAAATTTAAACATTAAAAAATCAGTAGGTAGTGGATAGTTAGGAGTAGGGTAGGTCGGTTACTCAGTGACCAGTGACGACATGTAGAATAAAAAATAATTGTTTGATATTGAAGACGGAGAGCAAAATTTCATTTACATTTTTACTCCCAATAATGCCAGGAATCACTGGTAAAGTATGAAATCTACCTCGTTTTGCAATAGCACAACGTGTAGAAATGTATTTTGTAAAAATCTAATATGTTCATTTTATTGAACAAAATCTCTCAAACGGAGCGTGGCGAAGTCATTAAAAGTTTCACAGCTTTTTCGAAATGACATTTTGAGATCTTTGCAACTATTTTCAAGTCGCAGCGTTACATACATCACCACGAACTATGTAGATAAATTTTCTTTGAATTTTCAAAAATGTAACCACATAAGACGCAATATTTTTCACTCCATGTGTAAGGATAATAGTGGAGCTAGTATACAAAATATTTTCCAAATGCTTATATGTATATATATCTTATTATAATATGTACGTTGTATGTTGATCCACCAACAAAATCGACCAATAAATGAAATAAAATAGCAGACGACCTATAAATGAAATAAAATAATCTCACAGTTAGTCGGTTCGGTAGGCAGCAGGCTGTAGGCAAGTAGGCAGTAGGCGGTTAGTAGTGTGTAGGTACCGTAGATTAGGTAAGTGAATAATTAGGTTTGGGTCGCACGAAACTGGTCTCTGGTTATGTACATGCACATTAGGGTGGGCCGGTTATGTATTGAGTATTTAAGTAGTATTAATCACGTTTCGGCATCTTTCAGACTCGAGTGTGACACACGGTGGGTTTTCCGCATGCATATGTCTAATCCGGCTGATTTGAAAATAGTATATAGTATATATAAGCTCATTATTGATATGATGTACGTACGTAGGTACTCAAAAAGACAAAAACAGGGTGTGTAATTAGATTAAACTAGAAAGTTGCTGGATGTCGTTTTCTTTTCTTTTCTTGTTTTTTTTAAAGTGGTTTTAAGATTCGAACCCCCGTTCGCTTGATGTCTGTCTCTCTGTTCGCTGAGACGTGTCAGGTACCTCGCCCACTACGCTATGGAAGGCACGCTCCGAGGTGTGATTTACCGCATTATATTAGAACCGCGTATTTGTGTAGAACTGAGTTGTGAATTCGGGTGAAACATTTCTGTTTCACCCGAATTTCAAGTCACAAACGGCGCTAAAGAAAGAAATATATTTGAAAATTAATATTTTTTATTTTTATGTACTGGTTGTTATTCAATTATTTGGTGCCGTGATTTTTTGTAACATTTGACTTAAACATTAAACAATTTAATTTTTTTTCATTACTTCCACTCTAAATTATAGATCTTAGACCTATGTATGTCCAAAACTACATAAGTACACATTTAGGCATAAATATTGGGTTCCCGTAAATAATATTATCGAAAATGGGATACTCAAACAACAACAAAAACACGATATGTGAGAGTTTTGTTCACCTAGTAGAAAATCAAAAGTAGAACGGCATTCTTTTCTTGATTCTATATTTGTTTCCATTATTTCTACATACAAAAATACAGAGTAAGCAATTTACACGCGGTAGATGGAAAACCTTCAGAAAACCAAAGCAGACAAGAGTGAGGAGGCTACGAAGCACCGCACAAAGAGGAGACCGATTATACTCTCATTCTCTCGCAGGTTAAATCTTAATTTTCACTTCAAAAGAAATTACATACTTTCAAAATATATATACATAGAAGACAAAAGTGATGTAAAAGTAAGTCATGGGAACCCACCAAGGCACTGTCTTTTTAGTGATATACAACCAAAAATACTTAAATACATCAACAAAATATAATATGTGAATTGTAAAATTACGGTATAAAAATTAGAGATGAAACGGATATCCGGTAACTATCCGGTATCCAGCCTATCTGAACTAAATTTACTAGCCGGCCGGATACCAGATATTAAAAAACTACGACAATTTCCTATAATAAAATGCAATACATTAATCTTTGTAAGGTATATATCAATAAAATGGCTTATAATTATGACTTATTTTATTTCAAGTCGAAAAAGTTACAAAAAAGCCATATGGCTTTCCAAAAAGCTTAAATTTTCTTCTGAGATATTCACTCTTATGATAAATACATAATTATTAAATATCTAAACTAAAAACTTTTAGTAAAAACTTACAAAAACCTCGCAGAGTAGCGAACACTTAAATTAACATGATTAACTAATCACAATCACCATTATAGTGAACTAAAAATCGTAAAAAACACAGAGTTTATTGAAATGATTAAATACTGACATTGAAGCACTATAATATACCTGTTGTTCTTCTTCTTATCAAAGAGAATATTTTGAATTAATACTCAAAATTAACAAGTGGTAAATTATGGTTAATCCGTCCGCCGGATATCCGGCTATCCGGCCTTGCAGCTCGCCGGATATCCGGTATCCGGCCAAACAACTATCCGTTTCATCTCTAATAAAAATACAGATAATATATATAAAAATATTATAGCAAAAAGTGAAACATAAAAGTTTAATTTTTTTTATTTTTTTATAATACTTTATGATCAGTATTCGAAATTAGAATGTGCAACTCTTGGGACAAAAAAAGGCTCGACCCACCCTGAAATACGCATAGGTACGTATTACACATTACATACCATGGTCGTTATGTGCACACGTATTTATATTTGTACGATATGTATATATCGCAGCGGCGGACCGAGCAGCCGAAGCGATTACTAGTTGCAGTGTATTTATAGGCCCGCCGTACATGCGGCTAGACACGTAGTAGGAATCGTCATTAAACAACATCATGAGGGCATTTCACCTGCGGGCGCCGGGGTCTCGGAATTATTATTAACTCACGACCTGCCTTATGAAGACTGCTCGGCTTTGATGCTAGTTAATTACTTTATGCCAGCCAATTGACTATCCATCACTCGCTCCTGGCACGCACCCCTTGCCTCATTCACCTTCATACATACTCTTCTGTTGTTCAGACTCGAGTATTTGGTTCACTTGATCGCGCCACGACTTCCTCGGACTTCCCCGACTTCTACAATCCATATTTGGGTCAAATATTCTTCTTACACTACTTTCCTTGTTCAATCGCTTTAATTTCTTTTAAGTAAATAACTCACAAGTTTATTTATAAACAAGTTCTGCTATGTAATTATAATTACGTGTGACAGCTGTTTCGCCTTCTGAAGACATTATCAAACTGTGGTTATACCACTTACAGACGATGCATTTCTAGATAGAAAAATGATATGAAAAAAATTCATTGCTTTTATTTTTATTACCTGAATATTTGGGAATAACTAGACTAGAAGAAAAACCTTCAGTCAAATTTAAATAAAACAGTAATTGCAGAAACATAAAAGAAAGAAACTTTAAACTGTAGCCTGAGCCCTAATAACTAGCTAGGCCATGTGTCTGGCTTGCTTCCTTCTGCAGTTACAATATTGTGCGTGCGAATGGATTATTTCATGCCGTCATGTAAACTGAATTGGCAATGTTTTATCTATTGTTCCACTAAAACAATGTTAGACGGATATCAATATTCATGAACAAGGACGTGGTTAAATAGTTTTCACAACCAGTTCTATCTACGTTGCAGGAGAAAATGTAATACGTTGTTTTTAGTTAACTGTGAATAACAGATTAGAATTAAAATAATGTATACCTTTTTCAATAACTTGCTATAACATATTATGAATAAATTGTACAGCGCCCTTGAGGTGATTTTTCACAAAAACGGCGCTCTATAAATTATCCAATTATTATTATTATTATTACTTGGATACCTACTAACACGTATTTCAATACATCCAATTCCAATATTTATAGCTTACTTGGTACTTTGTTTTATGTCAGGTCTTATATAACCCTAGTATATTCTTTTACTATTGTACGACTACATATTTATTTTGTATTTATTTTCAATTTTATCTCATTGTACTTACAATAACAACTGTATCACTTCAGCGATATTATTTTTGTATACTTGTACATTCTTATTTTGTTCTTAATATAATACTGACAACTTCCTGTGTACCTCTGTATACTTATAATCTCATGTAACACTTTAATGAAAAAGCCATTTTATGGCATTTAAATAAATAAATAAAATAAAAGGATAATAACCAGTCATTTTACTCAGAAATTAGGAAGGGCTTAAGTACAAACCTTACGACAGTCACTTTCTTTATTCAGCCATAATTGTTTACAGCAGCCTTGTTTGAGGCAGATGTTTTTCGAATTTCAAAGCGGGTAAGTATGAATATTTTTTTAGGTATCAATTATTATAAGCAATAATTATTAGCCTGAAACACTCATCTACATTAAAAAAAATCTCCCGAGAAAAGATACATGCCGCCGACGGGACTTGAACCCGCATCCTTCTGATATCGAGTCAACTGCTCTTTTATCCAAAAATCTTGTCTTAAACATTAGTTTACCAATTAAAAATAAAAAAAATTTTACGTGTCTGGTTCAAACCAACAAATTAATAATGCATCCAAAAGCTTCACAAAAAATATATAATTTTTGAAATATAAATAAATTCGATCACAACGCAAACAACGATGTTTTTTAAATGAAAAATTCTTTAGCACTAGTGTGATTTGAAACTCACTGAAACGAAAAAGTGACACCAAAAAGAGACAAACAAACAAATCTATAGGATTTAGCTTGCGAGAGAATGAGATAGAATAATCGGTATCCTCTTTGTGCGGTGCTTCGTAGCCTATTGGTCCTCTCTTTGTGCGGTGCTTCGTGGCCTCCCTAGTCAACTTTAGTTTCTTTAGGTTTCTGAGGGTTTCTTTTACCACGTGTAAATTGCACAGTCTGATTTTTTCAATAGGTATATATACTAGTTCAAAATAATTCACCGGCCGCCCCTGATCTACTTGGTACCTACTTGGTCTGAAAGTTTTCTTCGAGTGGGCTTTCGAGTCTCAGTACTGAGTACATAAACTTATTCGTTAGGTCGTGGCCGTTTAGTCATGCGCTTCTTTCGAATTACTAGAAAGATCTTAGCGCGCAATTGTCAACAAAATTACGTGGCCGTTGACAACCCGTGTTGACAAACAGGCACTCATCCAAAATTCATTCCAAAACACTGTGTTGTGCTGTTTTTTTTATTTGTTTCCGAATGATATAAGGGAAATGAATGACGAAGATAGTGTGTAGTATAATAAAATCTGAAGGCAACTGTGCAAGAATTTTTTTAAGAAATTAAAAAAAAAATTGAATATAATAATGAGATGGTTTCTATTTTTTGTGTGTTTGAGAAATGAATAACGAGAGGATAACGTGTATTACAATAAAATCTCAAGGCTACTAAAACAACATTTTTTTAAGCACGCAATTAATTGTATATAATAATGAATTGGTTTCAATTTTTTGTTTTTTTTTATGGAAATGTACTTCATGAGATTTGTTTTGAATTTAAGTGTCATTTTCAAAATTGGAAATTTTTAAACGAAATAATCAACTTTTTTAAATAATATAGTGGTGCTTACAAAGTTATTGGTTTTCATTAAATCAATAATAACGCCACAAAGTATATTTGCGAAGTTTGAAGAAGAAATAATCAACACTTGCCCAAATTGCAAGTAGGTGTTTTTATACGTTCTTTAATATTTCAGAATGATAAAATCGACAACATTTATTGGTTTGGCCTTGGATGTATATGTACAATTTTCGCCTGCGGCGCTAAGTTTTTCAAGTTCTGTGATATTTTTATTTTTAAAAAAAATTTACGTTTTAGAAAATACAAATAGGTAGATTTACGACACCACCAACTGCAAATTTAACAATGTCAAGCTGTAGGTACCCTACCCCTTGCGGCCCACAAACAAGTTGAAAATTGACGAATTGGCCATCCGGCTAAGAAGGTTGATCATCTCTGGACTAAAAGAACCCATTTAAAAATCTTTACAGCGACAAAAAAAACTTGAGTTTTACTGAAGTTACAACTATTTGCAGGTTGCTGCCTCATTCCCACCATGTACTTAATTTTTTTTTTTAAATCAACCAGAAGTAAATTTATTTGTTCTTGTTCAGCTAGACTAGATGATACAGCTGGTAGGTAAGAAGAACACAAATAATCACAAATAATATACTATCCTAAATCAAAAAATTCAAAAAAAAAAATTACTGCACAGTTTTCATCACAAGATTTAAACAAGAACACAAACTGTGAAATCTTGGAACAGAGTTCTTATGACGCTAAAAGAAAACAATTATTAGGTACCAACGTTAGAAAATTTCATAACATAACATATTTTCGCAATGAATTATTTGTTACATTAAAGTGTGACAATTTTCAAGATTGTTTTATTTATTTTTATGCTAAGTTCAAACGAACGTTTACTACGTTAAGACGTGGTCGGGTCCACTTTTCGGTCCTTAAACTAACCAATGCGACGATTTCTGTATTAAAGTCAGGTCGGCATAATTCATTGAGTATCTGTGTTCAAATTGAGCAGTTGCCTTATTCGCCTAAGTTCTAGGGTTATTTTGGAATGTGAAAATGATAGTTTATTCCCACTAAGTTACAATGGGTACGTAGATAAATAAATTTTTTTGAGGTTGGTGTTTTATTGCTTGAAAAATCTTTTTAAAAATGTGTCACATGGCTTGACCCCAGAATTAATCGCACAGTTTTTCATTTGGACATTTTGCAACACCGAGCAAATTGCAGTTTCCAATTATTCAATGTCCGAAGAACGAAATAATCAATTCCTGTCGGCAACACGTAATAAAAAAGACAATAGTTTTTATTAGATTTTTTACCAACCATTTTATTTGATTTTATTATTCGGTTAGAAGCAGGAAGTTTCATTTAGAGTTTAACAAATTAGGTATCTAATGACGAATAATAACGAAGAGCAAAAAAATGTATAGCTAATAGTTATCACAAGAAAATATAGGTAAAAATTTACTTGTAGTTATTTCCCGATTCTGCCCGGGTTTCAACACTCTGCTTAGCTTATTAATGTGGAACAAACCATAAAATAAGCTCTGTAGCTCGTGTTGAAAATGACATAGTGAAAATAGTTGCGTTGTACTATATATAAATCGCAGACAGAAGAAGCCTAGCAAATTTTCGGACGTCAGTTCACTGAACAAAAAATCTCTAGAAATGCTCTATTTGTCGATTTGAAAGAAACTGGGGTGTCATCAAATTATGTTAAGACCCAGGCTCCAGACAGACCAATGAAAGCGAGATTATCTGTTGGAGAAAGGAATTCGATATTCGAAGAAGATCAATCCAGAAGTAAGGAAAAAGTTTGCTTTCTTCTGAAACACACAACCAAGTTTTTGTGGTTTTTTCTCTTTAGTGAAAATAAAACTTATCTGTTAAATTATGATTCAAAAGAGCAATACTAATAAATTACGCAAATACTAATTTCAGTGTTGTATCTGTGCCTATCAGTAACTGGTTCAATTTACTCTAGATCTGGGATATGCTTTGATTTTCAAAATAGGAACTGATTGTGGGAACGATTCAGACGAGCGATAAAGTAGGCAAATATATCCAATTAATGATTATATATATTTATTTTAAATAAGTCGGTGTTCATTCAAAAGGTTAATTTCTTATTGTCTCTAAACTTAACAAAGTTTGTTTTTCAAAAGCAATGATTTTTACTACAATTATAATATCTCTATCTCTATCACTGATCTGCGCAAGTATTTAATAAATTTAAGAATATTATATGAACGTTTTAATTCTTAACGACTGTTAGGTAAATACCGTTACATCTGAATAAAGAATGTAATAACCAGCCCGGGTTTGCGGCACTGAAACTGAAAATGCTAATTTTAATAAAAACAACATCAGATTTCATCGAATAGTCTCGATTGTTGGCAATTTGTGGAGACAGACACAGACAATAGCGTGGGTGGTTTAATTTCAGGATAAACTGATTATTTGTCGTTTAGCGTAAACACACGAAATGTTAAAGACACATTCCGACGTGTCGACCTGGCGTGGCCCAATTGTTATCCACAATAGCTTTCAAAACCACACAGTCACACCGTGTAACCCTAATTAACTATCACTGAAATCACAATTTTCGGTTAATCTTTACTATGAATCGATTTTTTACGTTAACTCAACTCAGAAATTAATGTAAAGGTTTGCTACGTTTGGTAACTTAGCAGGGATTCCTTTCCTCTAGGTCTCCAGTGTGGAGCTAATGTAAAAAAATAAAAACAATAATAAGGAAGCCCTCTGTAGGGAATGAGGGAAACTGTGTGGAGATATTTTTTAGGAGAGTAAAGAGTGAACATGAAGAGCTACATGTTGTTGGAGAGTAAAGAGTGAACATGAAGAGCTACATGTTGGTGGAGAGTAAAGAGTGAACATGAAGAGCTACATGTTGTAGGAGATAGAAAACATAGAGGACTACAAATCGTTCCGAAGCTGAGCATTTGAACTCAAGAACGTGTAATAGAAATGACCCGTTCTTGTGTGATAATTGTCAGCCGTGTAAAAATGTTCGGCGCGCGATTGGATACTAACTACGCACCGGTGCCAATGCATCAATGACGTTAATTCCATTAAAATACCGGTAGAACAAGGAAAATATTCCCACCTGACTCTTGTGCTCTAAAATTGTAATATGATTGTTAAGATAGGGGAATCTATAAAACGTTTCTGCAGAGAGACAAGGGTTTTGGGGCTCCAGACTAGAGGTGTCTGTCAAATTCAACAGCGGTGCGCATTTGCATTTTGTACAGATTAAGCAGGTATTTATAATTTTTAATTAATAAACCAATGTTTAAGACAAGATTTTCATGCATAGCAGAAAGGGTAAGAATTATCTACATTGAAAAAATCTCGGCATGTATCTTTTCTCGGGAGATTTTTCAATGTAGATGAGTGTTTCAGGCTAATAATTATTGTTCATAATAATTGTTAACAGTTGTGTACCACACAAAGTGTCTGCGGGCCCAGTTTCTGAGAGGCTAATCGACTGTCGTTCTGAATAAGTACAAAAAAAATACTAATTAGTAATTCACACGCGGTAGAAGTGAAACTAGAAAGTCGCTAGATGTCGCTTTATTTTCTTTTGCTCTTTTTGTAAAGTGGTTTGAAGGTTGGATATTGTATCACAAAATAATTATTTTTTTAGGATTTCGTAGGATTCGAACCCCCGTTCGGCCGATGTTTGTCTCTCTGGCCGCTGAGACTTGTCAGGCACCTTGCCAACTACGCTATGGAAGGCACGCGCCGAGGTGCGAATTTACAGCATTATATTAGAACCGAGTATTTGTGTAGAACTGAGTTGTGACGCATTTCCGTTTCACCCGAATTTCAATTCACTAACGGCGCTAAAGAAGTTTCACTTCAAAAATATGCTTAAGATAAATAATCGCAGATTTTTCTACAATTTAGATCTAGTAGATTAAAAATACAATATTGTGAATAACTAAGCTACTAAATACTTTATTTTTTAATTACAGTTTCCATTGATTAACTATATTCCTTTTTTTTAAATTATTCTCAAAACAATCGTAAATAAAAACCTGTTTTGCTATTAAGTCAACCGTTTCTATAATCTGCTCGCCAAGTGATTGCATTTATTTGTGGTGATGTAAGACACTATATATCCTCTTAATAAATTATTATCCTCTAAATAATTATTTAAATTATTAAATTATAAGCATTATTATTTTATCCTATTCATTAAATAATTTAAGATGATTTTTTTCATTGCCTTATCTTTTCGAGGAAAAATGGGTAAATTATAGCTTTTTTTTTAAAATATTTATTTTCTTTAATTTTTCGTTCCTTATTTCCGAGTGCGGGGAGGATAATGTAATCTCAAACATCGCTTTGTAGTAATATATTATATAATTACCTATTAAATACATAAAAATTAGAATGACGCACCATAATTTCAGACGAAATTTTGCTTAGAGCTAAATTAAAACAAATAATATTTGCAAAGTACGAAAGAAAAAAACAAACAGCAGTTGATTTGGAATTCGAACTAGTGCAAACTCTGTAAATCAGTCTCCTTCTCATAATCTTTTACACTTACACAGTATTAAAATGGATCGGAACGAATATCTACACAACACGTTGATAATGTGCCAAGATAATAAATTAACCCGCGCTTCAATCAAAAACTTGTTTCTCATTAGCATTGCCTCACACCAACAAAAATTAACAAAGAAATTTTAATTTGCTTCCCTTAAGCTTTATATCTACCATTGTATGTCTGGCATTTTCATACGCTTTAAGCACAATATGAGTATTTTGTTCAACTTTTTGAAGTAAAACTTCTTTACGCACGCTTGACTTGGGCAGTAAGCTGACGAATACGTGACGAGAGCGTTACGAAAAGCGAGGCGAACGCTTCGTATATCACTGTAGGAGCAAGAGAGAGCAGTGCGCGCTCACATTTTCTTTCTCTCTTCCTATCATATGGATGGAGCAGAAGTTTTGCTTCAGTTGTATGGTCCAAAGCACACTCGTTTTTTTATATTAACTCCAAACAGGAGGCCCTGAGAAAAATAATTTCTCTCAGGGCCTATGTTATCTTTGAAGATACCGTGTGGAGCGTTTTTTTTTTTAGGAGAGGAAGATGGGTCTTGAAGAGAATTGACCGGCAAATCATTCCACAGCCTAACTGTTCAACTCAAGAACGAGTCATCCGAAACGTGTTGTAGAAGAGAAAGAAGATAACAAATGTGTCGTAGAAGCGAACCGTTCTCATGTGACGTTATGTTAATCGGGTACATTGGTCGCGCGTTTTGACTATTTCCCGACTATGCACCGATGTCGAAGGGATCAATGACGCCTTAAGGACAAGGACAGCATACATAGGTACCCATTTAACGCCAAAGATTGCAATCCGCTTGCAGTTGCGTACTATTAAAGTATCTGCGGTCTACTACACCCAACTTCACAGTGAATGTCTTTATTATACAAACTATTGAACGTAACAACAGATTCTGTTATTAATCAACCCGATACGGTCCGAGTCAGGCAGATGTAAGATTAATAATATTCAGTCGAAACATATATTTCGACTCTTTGATAAAACTTATGACAAAATAAAAATATGTTGATAATATATTCAAACAAGCGATCCATTGAATATTAACGTATTGAATATCCGAGTAAAATCAATTCGTAATACATACAGAGAAGTACTTTGAAATTAAATATTTAAAAATCTAAATGATGAATAAATAATATTGGGCGGCTTACAATTAATAATTCAAGCAAAACGGTCGACATTTCAAATTGATTTTTTACGAAATACGTCCTCTGCAGTGGCGGTTCTTCCTTCGATAGGTCAAAACCTCCCAAAATTATAATATGACAGTAAAACATTGTGAAATATTATGCTAATCGAAACAACTGATATTATTCTAAAGTATTTGAAATGCACCGCGAGATAGCCGGCATCGGCAAGTAGTGTCATCTAACGTTTTAAAATAAAGCTTCCTTTCCCACGCACGTCTCGATCAATTTTTCAAATGTTCCAATATCATGTCATATGTCTCTTTAGATTGCACTATACCGCCTAGAAGAAATGTTTTCGGATTCTGAAGACAGTTTGGGTCATGGCCGTGAGCGAGAGAAGGCATGATGAATATTATGCGTCTGAAAGAGATGGTTTGATAAACGTAGGTTGATTTTGCATATTGTAGGCT
Organism: Limnephilus lunatus; assembly: GCA_917563855.2. NCBI lineage: Eukaryota > Metazoa > Arthropoda > Insecta > Trichoptera > Limnephilidae > Limnephilus > Limnephilus lunatus. The sequence continues at coordinate 18,386,033 of OU830604.1, read as the reverse complement.
TGTCGCATGAAATAATTTACTATATTAAATGTAATTTGACTTTCAAACTCGTGAGGTAAATACAAATGAATATTATCGTATTTTATTTGATATTGCTTCATAATATCATTTTTTTAATCTTATATACTTCCACTTCTGTACCCCTAGAGCCGCTTATAGAGCTCTGTGTGCTGCATTATTCTAAAATATGCGATAAATAATAAATTTAATGTATTGTTAATATTCGAATAAACTTAGTTCAAAGCTTTTATCAATTACACATAAAATAATGTCACAGACCATTAAATATTACCGAAAACAAACATTAAATTATATTCGTAGATTAAATTCTGCAAAATATTATTACATCGGAAACCGAACGTAATGGTGTTAACCGAAGCATACGTAAATGAGTCTCATATAAATTATGTTTGCATGTCCAACTGGTTGTACTTGAGTTCTTGATAAAAAAGTATATAGAACAGTTAGTTGTATTTATAAAATCCCATTATTGAAATGTCTACATCGAAGAAGTAGGCTGTCTGATAAATTAAAAGATAACAAGCGTTTTATGAGATTGCATTGAGAACACCACGGCTTCCGTGGTCGAGGGGTAAGGCTATTGACTCGCAATCCGAAGGTCGATGGATCGAATTCCAGCGTAGACAAATGAATTTAATTTGATTAATTTGAGCTTTTCCCAATTAATTCATTTAAAAATAATATAAAGTACTTATATTTGCGGCACGTACTCTCACTATCGCCCTGGTGTAAGACCACTATTCAGAATTGAAACATTGCTTGAAATGGCATTAGCCGTGTTTGGTAGTCAGGTTCTTCCCCACCTTCCTCCTCCCCATCTCATTCCCCTCCCCACTACCTTCAGCCTCGCAATATACCCCGATTGCGGATGCCATAGTCTCACTGGCTATAGACGGGAGCAGCTGGGACTCTTGTGAGGTATTCACATAATAAAAAAAATTTAACCAAAGAAAAAGGCAAACACAACTTAATAATAACAGCCAATGTTGATATTTATATTGAAAATAATAGCAAAATATTAACTGCACGTCCGACATAATTTTAAAATTATGTCCAAAAATTCACACCCGAAAATGCCAGGGCAACGACCTACATTACACTGATCTCATAAGAACACAGTACTAGGAAAAGGATAAAAATCAAAATTAAAAAATAAAAAAAAAACAAGCAATATAACTTACAATCATACTAATTGTGCTTATACACATAAACAATGCTGAAATCCACATGCGCAAATAACTTTAACAAAAAAATCTTAGCAACCAAATCAACGTCTCAGCAACGATAAAAAAATAAAGCGATATTCCATAAAATCAAACCACGGCCTTGTCGTATCCATTAGAAAAAAAAGAATTATACTCATTAACGAAAAACATAATTTAGATAAATAAATGTTTTTTATACAAATCCACAATTTGAATAGAAAAATAATACGTGTACGCATAAATTATACGTAGGATTGTAAGATATACAGGAATAAACCAATATCGATAATCAAACTAACCAAATAAAACTATTGCAAAGCGAAAAACGAAAACAAAAAAAAGTGAGATTATCTGGAAAACCATAATTGAAATAATCAGTAAGCGAAAAAAATTGGTACTTTATTTTTATAAAATTAAGACTGTGGAGGAACTACAAAAAAAAAAAAAAATTGGCAAAATGGGATCGGTAAAGCGCTAAGGAGTCAAAATATGCAAATATATTAAACCATTATATCGCTAATGTTAGCCAAAATTTGGCAAAACTGACAATTATTTGGAAAAATCATGATTCATAAATTTTTCATTCTCGAGAAAATCAATTCACTCTTTCTATTTTCAAATCACGTCCTTTGAAACTTTTATACCATTTTTATTGGATTGAATTTATAATACTTATTATATATTATATAATTTTGAAAATGGATATAACTTTTTTTTATCATAATGAGTAAAACCTCAAAATGTTACATTAAATCATTCTTCGACTAAGACCTACTAACATTATCTTCTAAATACGTTCAACTTTTTCGAAGTCTTTACGTTACATTCATAAAATCAATTATATTGCATAGCACGGTCCATTTTATATATTTACGTAATCTTAACCATAAAGTGTGGCTTACACCGCACATTAAATGCAATCTAAAAGCAAAACGCGTCTTTAAATATGCTAATTCACTTGCACCAACATAATATTTATTGTATTAGAATATTTAAATTCGACTGAGTGGGTCTAATGAAGCTGTTCAGAGTCGTCCAACAGGTTGATCAACAATTATTGCAACAGGCAACTTGCATTGTTCGTTAATTGCAACAAGATTTCAGTGGAAACGACACAGATACGTCAAAGGCAGGAATTTTAATGTAATCACTACCATTTTTAACGTAACACCATTGATGTTGCCATCGAATGATTTTTGGTGGCTCTCACACACATGCGCGCACACGCATTTTTCTCAAATTGGATTTTTTTTTTACGTTAACTCCACACAGGAGGCCCTGAGGAAAAAAAATCCCTCAGGGCCTATGCCATCTGAGATGCTGTGTGGAGGGTCTTTTTTAGGAGAGGAAGGAATGAACATCGGTCTTCAAGAGACCTATGTTGTAGGAAGGAGGAAACACAGAGGTCGGCAAATCGTTCCACAGCCGAGCTGTTGAACACAAGAACGAGTCGAAGAAACGACCCGTTCTCATGTGACAAATGTCAACCGTATACATAAGTTGGGCACGCTGTTTCCCGACTATGCACCGGTGCGGAAGGGATCAATGACGCTAGTTCCTCGGAGCATCTTCCATTGTAATACCGGTAGAATAAGGATAGCATTCCCACCCGATGCCTGTGCTCTAAAGATTGCAATCCGTCTGTTAAAATGGGAGAATCTATCAAACGGACCGCCCGTTTTTGCACAGAGTCGAGGGTATTTTTCAGGTATTTAGGAGCTCCAGACCAGAGGTGGCTGCCAAATTCAACCGTGGGGCGCACTTGTGATTTGTACAGGGTTAGCAGTTGTGTACTGTTAAAGTATCTGCGGGCCCTGTAAAGTACGCTCAGTTTTTGGCAGGCTAACTTTACTCTGGATGACATAATATTTAAAAATTTACAGCAGTTGATGTATTAAATAAATCTCGGTACCATCCAATTAAGATTTGGCTTAAGTGTGTAATAATTTAACCCTTTCTTATGTATGTTACCTACATTATAACAAGTAGTTGAAGTACTTCCATTTAACCTATTTAACGCCAGCAGTGCTACGTATTTATATTTTTTTAATGTTTTTAATCTTTTTCATTTACATAATATATTATAATACGCTGTATTTAATTGTCGCCTAAGCCGAATCTCCAATATTTCTATAACCCGTAGTTTTCTTTACCGCTCTCCCACATAAACAAGTGTTTTTTCAACGCCTTTGCTTTCGTTTAGAATAACATTTGAAGAAAATCCATAAGCCAAATTCTTTACTCCAGTGTTCTCAGTGGTTAAATCCAATTTTCATAAAATTGGGACTATTGATTTTTTATATTGGATTAGCTTAATGTGATTTTTTTCAGTAATAATTTTCCTTTTATTTTGAGTGAAAAGTCCGCAAAATTTTATCAAGAAGAATCAAAATTCTGCTTTAAGGATGGGAATAGCTGGTGGGAGTTGTGGGGTGGATTTTCGAAATGTCATATAGACAGTCACCTTTCTCCTGTTTTGAAGGTCAATTGTGGTAAATTTCATCAATCTAGGAATAAAATTTTAGATTTGTATAAAAAACAACACGCCACAGACACTCTTCTTTATATATATATACCAGCTGAAAACCCCGGCGTTGCCAGGACTTTAAACAGAGTTTTTGAAATCAGATATACACAGTGGAAGTTTAAGTGTGCAAACCAATATCGGATAAAACTATAGATTTGTGTAAAATCAAGTCCACGACGCCGACCCGTCATAAGCATTCTCCTTTATAAAAAAGAAGATACATACATACGTACACATTGTAAACATACATAGATGCGTATTAGGGTGCTACAAATAGTAAAAATTAATAATTTATGGGCAAACTTTTATATGATTTCAATAAGCAAAAAAAAAAAATATTTTTTAATAAAATAAATTTTAGTGGTCGCTACAACAGGAACAAAGTTTAATAGGTAGTGAAACAGTTTCGACTTTCCGCCACGGTCTTATACCCATCGAACGGCACGACTTAGTAGCGACATAACTTGGAGCGGCTAGTAGCCAATTTCAGAGTGCCACAATTAAAAATCATCGACAACGAGTCTATCTGCCGAGTTTTAGCTCAATCGGATTTCGGGACAATCGTTAATTTCTATTTCGAAGATTTGCATTCATTCATTCATTCATGAAAACAAAATCGAAATTGAAATAGATGAATTCAAAAAATATATAAATAATTGGAACGTCGTGATTTCATCAATGGCCGCCAACTATTTTCATCCGGCGCTTTAAATAAAAGTCATCAACTTGTCAATCATCTAAAGCTAAAATCATCATCAATGGTTGAATGGGAGATGGTTCAAAGTAAGCGAGTGTTGCAATATTCACGAATTTCTGACTATAAAAATAATTAGCTTCGGAGTTATAAAATTTTCAAGTCATTTGAAAAGTCGTTTGCGGCCAAAGTAGTGTTTAACAACTTAGTTATTCGGAAAATTCAGATCGTTAAAAACTAGACATAATAAGATGTTTTGGCAATTAGATGGTAAATAGTTGCGTAATCGTAAAAACTTTACGGTATTTATGTTAGTTTTTACGTTGTTGAAAGTACATATATATTAGCAATGTTTTCAATTATATTGCAAAATGATCACGCTCATTAAAGTCAATTTCCAATTCTATTACACATGAACTTGTAATTCTTAAGATATTTTTTTTTCAAGTGAAAACTTCTTTAGCACCGCTGTGATTTGAAACTCGATGAAACGAAAGATGGCGACACTAAAAAGAGACAAACACATATATCTATAGGATTTTTCCTGCAGAAGAATGAGATAATAATAATGCATAATCGGTGGCCTTTTTGCGCTGTGCTTCGTAGCCTATCTGTCTCCTCTTTGTGCAGTGCTTCGGAGCTTTTCACTCTTGTCTACTTTAGTTTTCTGAAGGTTTCACCTTTACCGCTCGTAAATTACACACCCTGATTTTTATTTTTATTTATACTATTGATGTTAATCGTATTGTTACAATATTTCTGCTATTTGTTACTGCTCGACCATGATTAGAAAACTAAAGGTGTTTTCAATTTCATTCAGGAGAAATAAAGATCACACAGTTCGTGTAGATTGTAGATCATAGATTCTCAAAAAGGGCGATAACGCCCCCCATGTTAGCGTTTGAGACTTTCAAGGGGGGGGCGGCAGAAGACTCAGAGAAATCTAGGGGCGTTGAGAAAAACTAGGGGGAGTTGAGATGGTATACAGGTGGAAAAAAATCTAAAAAACCCGGTACCCATCCCTCCCCATCCCATTCATTACGCCCCCCCCCCCTCCTTGTGGTAAATAATATAATCGTGACAATTATAATGTTTCAGATTCGCGACGACAGATGGTAAGTAAAAGTCAGTTGGGGGGCGCTAGAAAAGAAAATATTCTCAAAGTGGGCGGTAGGCAAAACAAGATTGAGAACCTGTGGTGTAGATAATCTGGTTAAACAGTCAAGTTTTTTAGCCGCATTTAAAAAGTTCAGTTTTTTTTTTAATTCAACTAATTATTTAAAAAAAATTAATGATTATTAAATTAAATAATTCAAAATAATTTAAGAAAGTTAATTATACTAACTATCAAGAATGATCAGGGAACACCCAGTGCAAGATAATTATAAATATTGCCAGACGCAGCCGACTTACTAGGGGCTCGGGACCCGAGAGACACGCCATGTCGGGTCACCTGCGACGTGCACGGTCAAATAGCGCACGGCGCTCCGCAGTCCACGCATAGCGCGGCTGCTGAAGACGGCGCGCACTGCGACTCTCCGCGCCCCGCTACGCCGGCCGTACCGAGCACCGCACCATCGAGCCGGCTACACCGACCAGGTACATCGAGCCATTGACCTTTGTAAAAATTACACCAGCCGAAATGTTAAAAGCAAATGGCAGTAGTGCCAAGATTAGCTGATGCATCAACCGCAAGCAAAATTAATTATATAAGCTAAAGAAAAGCGGACATCAAAGAAGACCTCTACATCGATTTGGATGTAGTGCGAATGAGAACAAATTGAAAAGTAATGACACCGTAAGTTGTTTCGACGATGTAGAAGTTCTGCTTTTTGACCCGGCACACGTCGCTGTGTCTAACGAAACTAAACGCCATTACCCAACCCACATAAAAAAATATCGATATCACAATAAATAAATATAAAATCCACATCACCCGCTTGCCAGCCTCCCGCTGCCTGAATTGAATATTTGATTTTCTCGGATTTTCTCTACTATAATAAGCATGTATTATACATAGAAACCTTCCTCTTGAATCGCTCTATCTATTAGTGAAAACGGCATGAAAATCCGTTGGATAGTTTAAAAGATCTAAGCGCACATACATTTAGAGCAACTTCATTTTATACTATGTAATGATGGTTAGTAACTGCTCAATCTTACTCAAACACTGACAATTTACGTAATTGGTGTATCACGAACAATTTATTCCTGAACATCGATATGTATGTAAATGGAGGACACTAACATTTTGTAGAACATGTAGCCCGCTATCATTCAATTACACAAAGAAAATAAAATGTTTGATACCCGATTAAATTTTGTAACTCACATACAACAATAACTAACAAAGGCATGAAGACACTGCGATTAAAAGTGAGAACTGACAAAAATTTCGATTGTTTTGAAGTTTTAGTATTCGTATATTTGTCATTAGTACGCAGCTTACTGGAATACAATTCAAGTGTTATAATTTTTTACGATTTATTAACTTCAAATTACACATACCTATTCAAAAGATTAATTGTACATTATGTATATCCTAATTAAACATACTTAAATGCATTCCCTAGAAAATAATGTAATAGCTGCACTATTAGCAAGTCAGCTTTAATAATATTTGAGGTTGCGTATTATTTGAAGAGATGCATAATTAACTTATTAAATGCTTCAGATGCAGCTTCTCACAGTCAATTTGTCGAGTAAAATCTACACGAGAACATTGCAATAGAGCATAGACCTGACATTTCAGATAAATATCAAGTTAAGGGGTACAATTTATACATATAACACCTACATATTTATAAGGATATTTGAACATATAACACCTACATATTTATAAGGATATTTGAACATATAACACCTACATATTTATAAGGGTATTTGTACATATAAGCCTTTTAAGTATATATCATAAGGGGAATTCGTACACTCCAGACCTGTATTTGAATAAATAAATGTGTATTTCGTCAAAAGATTTTATAAAATAAATAAAAATAAGAGAAAGTGAATATATTAAATAAATAAAAGAAAAGCGCCAATAAAAATGAGTACCTACTTTTTTTTTTTTTACAGTGAACCGCACAAGAATCTCAACTGATCCCGTCTGGAGCCAGTGAGACTATGGCATCCTCAATTGGGGTATGTTGTGAGGCTGAAGGTAGTGGGGAGGGGAAGGAGGTGGGAAGAGGAAGGTTGGGAAGTACCTGGCTATTCAGATCTGGTCACCAAACACGGCTAAAGCCATTTTCAAGCAACGTTTCAATTCTGAATGGTGGTCTTACACCAGGGCGATACTGATAGTATCTTCCACTCAGGAACGTGCCGCAAATATACTATATATTATTTTTAATTAATTAATTGTGAAATAACACAAATTAATCAAAATAAACTTTATTTGCGCACGCCGGGTTCGAACCCGCGACCTCCGGATTGTGAGTCAAGAGTCTTAGCTACTGGACTACGTAGGTCGTCATTAACTTGACCAACATTAAAGCATTATATTATAACGAAATTAGATTCTAGAAGCTATGACATAATCAAAATAGGTATATTTGCATATATTTTTTCAGCATTGAAGGTTTAAGAAAAGTAGCCAGACGTCGAATAAAATGATATATACAATATACATAGCTAAAGAGGTCATCAACGCGATATATTCCTTTCATTGGCAAGTGAACGCTTACCTCTGGGAGCGCAGAAGTTAGTAGTAATCAGTGTTGCCATGTGAATGATTTTACCATGTTTTCTAGGTTTTTTGGGTCATTTCTACCTCCATTGTTTTTTTTCAAAAAAACATGTCGAACAAGACACGGTTTTTTTACCGGTAAACAAAAATGTGTACTACAGTTGAGTGGTATACGTTTTTTTTAAATGGGTCGCATGAGTAACTCCTGAAATCAGGAATGTAGTTCTTAAATTTCAGCACGGGTTCAGGATGTCTCTTTATATAATTTAATTTTGTCAATAAGTAATGTTAATACATTAATAAAAATAAATTAATATACATGTCATGCAGGTAACTTTAATTAGGTTTCTACACTAGCTACTGTAAAATATAGAAATAAATACATTATTAAAGTTGTGGGGGAATTTTATCCCCCTTATCACATGGACCCGAATAACAAAATTATTAAGAAGTTATTTATTTTCTAATAAATAGGTATTACAAATAAAACTAGATAGAAAACAGTTTAAAAAAATCTTTTTAAAAATATCATTCATAAAAAAAATCAGAATGTGCAATTTATATGCGGTAGAAGTGAAACTTAAGAAAACTAAAGTAGACAAGAGTGTAGAGGCTACGAAGCACCGCACAAAGAGGAGACCGATTACTCTATCTCATTATCTCGCAAACTAAATCCTATAGATGTATGTGTTTTTTTCTCTTTTTAGTGTCGCTTTTTTTCGTTTCATAGAGTTTCAAAGCACAACGGTGCTAAAGAAGTTTTCACAATTCAATTCAAAATCGGGTGTTTTTTTTCTTCAAAAACATTATTAATTTCCTTTTATTCAAAGGAAAAATATGAAATGATTATTTAAAAAAAAACTTTATAGATTATTTATTAGGTAGGTACCGTTATTTTCTAATTTATATTTTTAATAAAAAACTTTCGAAAAACATAGTTTTTTTATTCTTCAAATCATGGTAAAACACGGTTTTTTCATCCCTAAAACATGGTTTTTTGTTTAGACATGGCAACACTGCAAGGACGTGTTAATCAAGCGTAGTGCGGTGAGGTAAAGATCGCTGTAGGCATAAACCGTGTTGAATGATTCGGTCCATTTATATGCCGGCATCGGGACAGGAGTATCGGAGAAGACACGGAAATTAGCTGCGTAAATTGCATTCCGGGAGAATTGCTTTGGGAGCCACTGGCAGAGCCGGATCAGTAAAATTAATTAACTTTACACATACATAGATATTTTTTTATGATTACAAATTTTGAAATTGGTAAATTAGGGGCACTATTCTCATCAGAATCATAACATATTATCCTTTATTTTTGGATACAATGCGGGCAAAGATGCAAGTTGAAATCTTTTTTAGTATTACTAACTCCACACAGGAGGCTTGAGAAAAATATTTTCTGTGTCATCTTATCCCATGTCATCTTTGTGGATGCTTTATGGAGGGTCTTTTTGTGAAATTGAAAGAGGGAACCCGAGTCTTAAAGCGACCCATGCTGTAGAAGGGAGGAAACACGGAGGCCGGAAAATCATTCCACAGCCGAGCTGTTGATCTCAATAACAAGTGACAGAAACGACCCGTTCTCACGTTTAAAGCAACGGTTTACATAGTAAAGCATCTCAGACCCATTAAGATCACGGCATATTATAATTATATAATTGTAACGTCCAATAATGGTAAACAAAAGTAGAAAAAGATTACGCACACACCAAAAGTGAAAAATAAAAAATATGTACCATGGCTGAGAATCGAACCCCAATCAACCGTTTGGAAGTCAATTACGCCTATCATTCACCACTAACCTTTATAAGAACGGCGACATTAATTCATTGTATATTATGTACTGAAAATTACAATTATGAATTGAATATTTTAAAAACTTTAATACGTAACTACGTCATAAACGTGAAATGTTACGTTAAGATGAAGCCATACTAAATAATGCAAAATCATACAAAATCATATGTCTTTGTTTTGAAAATTTGATCGCTTACAAGTATTATAGATGCTTCAATTAAATACTGCATGTAAAACATATATTGGCCTTAAAAATATCGGTCATTTAATAAGCCTAGAAAAAAAATAAAGTATAAGGTCTATAAAAAAACACATTCAAGTCCAAACTCTCCTATTTATAAACCTCTTTTCGGATATGGTTTTATTGTTTGATGTGGCAAATTCAGTTTCTTTTATGATAATCGCAAAAAAATTAAATTTACGCTTGAACCTCACAAAATAAAATACAATATGCATTTTCGCGTTGTTATTTTTGACATCACGGCGAGAATACGGCAGTCGGCAATTTTGGAATTTCAACGTGAACCTTATATCGTCCACCGAAGAACTACTAACTAGCCACATCTATTTTCTGTTAGTCCCCCCCGGACTCCCCCGGACTGAGCGGGGAACAGACGTTAGGCTCTGCGTCGCTTGTTTTCGTGAAATCAAATTTAAAATTCATAAAAAATGCTTAAAAAATGAATTAATGTTTTTTACAGGCCTTTACGGAATCAACTTGTAAAAAAAATCTTAAATACCTTTTCCAACCTTTCCAAAAGCTTTTTCTCAAGTATTTTTAAACTCCTCCCATAAAGGGGCGTGAATTGTGATTTTTCCTGTACTATTGGATCGCCTTAATCACAACGGAAATTAAACTGTTTAATTAATTAATCATGCATTCCAACGCTCCATGAATAGGGGGATATGGACATTATGGACAACGCATTGCGGGGAAATAAATGACACCTTTCTACACAACATTTGCAAAACAAAAGAATGCTTCACACGATGCTTTTATAAAATAAATCCGTAAAAAATATTGTCTTTGTGCCAAGCACTGATTTTTTATTTTTTGCCTTTGATATTCATATAAAAAATATTATTATTCTAAGACCATATATATATATTTATATATATTTGAAAAATCGTTGTAAATACAAAGAAAAGTGAAGCACAGTTAATACGCACTTAAAAAATCACTTGCACGAACAAAAGTTATCAAATTATCAGTTTTAATAACGACATAGCAATTGGACTGCATATTTTAATTTTCGGTTATTGAAATAGATGTTTCTCTACAATACAAAGATATGCAACATAAGATGCAACTGATACAAAGTTTTTTTTGTAAAGTGCCTATGAACTGTGCCTAATTTTCTGTATATTTATCTAAACATTTTCTTTTTCATTTTGTACCTAATGATTACTTTGTTTTTCAATTCCACGATTTAAGAACGTTATGTTGAAAAATTAACAATTTTTTGACAATTTCCCTTTAAACTCCAGCACATGCCAAGCAGTTTGCTGCTCTAAAGCCGCGTGCAATTCACACGCGGTAGGAGTGAAACCTTCGAAAAACTAAAGTAGACAAGAGTGGGTAGATTACGAAGCACTTTTTTATCAATGTGAAGGGTGATTTTTTCCACATTTATGTGATCGAGTTCCATATATATTTGGTCTTATTAGTATTTGTGTTTTCTTCTTCGGAGTCGCTAGATGTCGCTTTCTTTTTTGTTTTCTTTGCCTGATTATTTTGGAGTGTTTGGAAGATTGGATATTGATTTTATAAAAAAATTAAATATTTTTGATATCTTGGAAATAGATCCTTGATTCGCTGATTGTCTGGCCAATGAAGATCGTCGAGCGCTTTATACCACTAGGCTAAATGAGACTTGCGTGGGACTGTGGATTTATGGTATTTTATTGGAACCGAGTACCCGTGAAATACGAGTAAATAAATATTTTATTGCTATCTCATTCTCTCGCAGTCTAAATCCTATAAAATAAAATAAAATCTATGGAAGTGAATTCCATGATAAAAACACACTTCTTGCTTATTTTATCACTCCCGTCTGTGTGCGGCTTCATCGTAATTTAGAAAAAAGAGCTTTATGACTTTTTCAATAAAACGAACGATAATTTCGCTTGTTTGAAGATGAAGTATTACAACGAGTTATAAGCTGTTACGGCATTAATTTTATATCCTAAGTAAAGCAATACTTTCGTGTGATTGACGACAACCTACAGTTGGAAGTTTAATGACGGTGAATAGCGCTCCTTCACATTATTTGCACTTAATTTCAGTCACTGACTATGCAATGAGACGATGCTCGTTTAAATGAGACAGATAAGGATTCTCCAAAAAAGAACGAAAATGGAAACATCGAATGTGTTAAGCAATAATTTCTTCGAAAAAATCAATTTAAAGGGAGTACCTACTATTTTATCAACAAGGCGGAACATAACCATCAAAATTGCATAGCTAGGCTGTTAGACCTTACCTAAAGTCAATTATAGAAATTGTTAATTATTTCACATACTTACCTACTAGTGCGCAAAACCGTCGAACTAAGCTTTAGAAAAGTCAGAATCTTTTCGCATTGTAAATAACTATATGTGTAAAAAATGTAATAACTGTTGATAATCAGTTTTTAAAATTAAGTAGAATTTTGAAGTTTTTTTAAGTTAATTTTTGTAAAACAAATAGGTAGAGCCTTGAAGTCATATTCTTACAGGGCCATTTAGGTGATTTTTCACAAACATGGCGGTACACAAATGATCCAATTATTATCATTATATATTAGCGGATCTGTCTTAACAACGGAGTTCACCCATGTATTAATAATATATATATATATATATATATATATATATATACAAAATACTTTTCTACATAACATGTTATGTAAACCTACACAAAATATCTAGTTATTTTTAAATGTTAGTAATTTTGAATAAATGTTTAAGTCCAACGCGTAGATACCAGTCAAGCAAGTCCAACGATGGTTATTTATGATTCATATCAGAAAATATACAAAAAAATAATTTTGGTTATTTCACCTTCACGCAAAGCAACAAAAATAAAAGACAGGTATATGATAACATGACACTTGATCCCCCGACAGTTGATAACCCGGATAGATGATCCTTCTGCCAGTTGGTCCCTAGATTACTCGATTTTCAAAAGGATTACATCTGTTTTATAATTCCTCCTGCAGTCATCTTATTATTCGGTGGAATAACCTCCCTAGATACTCCTGCGGGAACACAGCTTTATTGCTAGCAAAAATATGCACACAGAGGAATTCCACCTGCAGATATTATAAGAATATCGACTTTTATTTATATTATACGGTCGTATATCTTCTCTGCATATTTTACAAGGGAGGAAGTATAACAGAATCGATCCTTTAATTAAGTTTCCGATGGATCAAGACATCAGGGATCAAGTGTCCGAGGAATCAACTCCAAGAGTTGGGTCACGAAGACACACAAGTGCTAATTTTAACGAAGATTCTGCTGACTGGTTTGACATAACAGCAATTATCGTACATATTCTACAAAAAAAAACACTCCAATAGAAATATTGTTTTTATCAACACTACAAATATCTCTAAAGTAACCGCCGCAATGAAGTGATTACAAGAAATTAAAAAAAATCTTATGGCGATCGTTATTCAACCCATATTTTTGCAGTTACTTAAAAAACGCGCTTATTTCTTATATATAAATTTGTTGAGATTCGAGAACCACAAAATGCTTTCAATAAACGGACAAATTGTTATATTATATTGTGGTTAAGTGTTACACATTTTTAAACTTAGGTATTAGGTAAAATATTATGTAATGTATCAGTTCTAATACTTGTGGGCTTTTCACTTTCGGATTATAGGAAAGTAACACTTATTAAGTAAGATGATAAATTAGGCGTCGGTGGACAAGGATTAGGATAAGGTTGCCGTCTGCAACTTTGTAGTTGCACTTAGAATAGATGTACATACTACATACAGAGATGGCAGGTGACAGATTCTGTCATATCTATGTTTGCACCGCACCTGTTCACAAATGAACGCATACACTCGTAAACCAGCAATTTCAACGCAAGTATAAATTAAATTATAAATAAGATATAATTAAGACGTGGATACCGATGTTTCTAATACATGTATCATGTCTACAGGCTAATAAAGCCATTTAGGTACCGAACGTATAATTTAACATTGGAATTTTATACACAACCAAGGAATTTCATACGCCACCGATTTCATTGTGAAATTACTGTAAATCCATTTAAAACGCATTAGAAGTTGTCATGTAATTAACATTATGGAAAATTTAAGTGCGCACTTATGAACCGTAGAATGTGCATTTAGTGACGTGCTTAAAACTAAAATCTAGTACTAAATTCTAGTATATAACAGCAATACATGAACCAGCAGATAAACAGACCAAACTTAAAAGGAGGAGAGCGTGGGACGGTAGAGATTTACGAGGCCTAACCCAAAGGCGTGGCGTTGAATTTACAAGTTTGAACTATTACCCACATAAGTTACAGCGTTGCCTACGAATATCGTATATTTGAGTGAAAAGTATAAACAGTAAACACCCTGTCTTAAAGCTCTCGTCTTCTTGTAAACGGTATACGAAGAACGCGTGTGGGTTACTTAATATAATACATATTATACCACAAGATATCACTATTCAGTTGGTTGAATATCGGTTGTTACGAAGTTGATGAGATAAAGGGGCACCTCCGCGGACGGCATTATGTAAGAGATCTCGAGTTGTGCCATTAGAGAGCACATAACATATATTTGTACAGAACGAATGAACGAGGCGATTTTGTTTGTTTAGGTAATCTTATTCATACTTTAGGTAAGGTTCAGATCAAAGGTGAAACACATCAAACTCTTGCGTTGAAAGAAAAGAAAAAAATGCTGCATACATAATAATTAATCAAGTATATATTATTATAATTGGAATAAAACGACATAACATTATTATGGCATTGCCGAGGAGTGGCAGTTCGTGTTGCAAGTTAAACTAGGTTAAACCGAGGTAATGAGTTATATTTTCTTGTGGCTTCATTTAATAAGTATGGTATAACAATAACTATCAGCTTTATAATTAATGTGATTTGTTAATAGAAATAGTTCCATGGCAGTTGATCCTCCGACAGTTAGCCGCACGGCATACTTACATACAATATGCTCTCGGTTTAGGAAAAATACGGTATACGCACTTACAAAAATATAACTAAGTATCCCCGAAAGAGTGTGCGTAGTTGATGTACCGCCGAATTAAAAAAAACATAAAACATAATATTTTCATATAATGAATAACAGATCACTTTGTATAAACATTAGTTGTTTATACAAAGTGATCTGTTATTCATTATATAATTAATGATGCCACAAAGTAATTTCGCGAAGTTTGAAGACAAAATATTTTCTTTCAAATGTATTAAGGAAAAACTACTTGTTTATATATTGTATGAGAACAAAAAATCGACACGGTAAAGAACTTTAATATCTATACCAACTTCTTTTTGAAGACGACTTTAATTTTGAAATTGATGAATAATGCACAACCAAATTATAATTTTAAAAATAAATATCATTTCGGGTGGCCGATTGTCAGGTGATCAACTGTCGGATCACCAATAGAAAGGTACATTCAATATAAACTCCGAGAATAAATATATAATATTTAAAGGACAACTGTTACAACGGTCTAAAATTTGTACCCTTAAAATGTACATTAACCATAGACTTATGTTCATTATTATTCCATAATCTCCCACCTATGATCATGACAATATTTATTTATTGTGGACAAATAGCGTAGCCGTGACCGTGATATTTGGAGTGGCAACCCTAAATTGTAAATTTTGAAATAAAGAGTCGGTCGCTTGTCGGTCTTCGCTGGCGGCACATAGACAAAGGGCACGTACAACGCCTTCGTTTGTAGGAGCGCGGGACTCGAACGCTCGGGTCTTTCTTCCTAGCGCTGTTACGTAAACTTGAAATGCGGGCAAGGGGCGAGACAGCGGAAGAGCCGGGTCGCCGACCTTTACGTAACGCGTTCTCGTTGCCGAAGGACCCCTCCCGTCAAACGGGAAAACAAAACGGTCGGCTATTTTCAACAATCGCATTTATAGCCCGGCTCGATCGGACAACACGGATAATAAAACTACACTGATTTTCGGGTATCGATCGCGAGGGAAGTGCGCTGCTGTGCTCATATCAGATATGTCAGGCGGACTCTACTGCCGGAGGAGACACTCCAGCCATTAATTTGTCAACGAGGCCGTATTGTGAACATAATACATGGCACACACACAAACAAACATACGACACACATTACGTGATGGAAATCATTTTCAGCTTCGAATGAAAACATTTTTGATGATTACCAAATGCACCACATGACTACGTGATTTACTGATAGATATCTGTCGATATATATTCAAATAGTATATCATTATGTAAAAATATGCTTATTATTACGTAAATTACGCAATTTTTAAATCGTAATACGGCAACTGTGCGCTGATTTCAGCAGAGAAGAAATTAACCGGTCGAAGTCACAATTTTTAATTGAGAGCTACAATTGAACTCGGAAAAATTCGGTTTTTTTTTATTAACGGAGTTATGACAGCGGATTTTGGGAACCACCCAAGCTAAATGACTTATTGAAAAGATGAATATGGAACTAGAAATGGAGCTATTTCATTGCAACACTTCTTTAGTAGTCATGTTGGAATAAGGTCGGGTGAGCACTGCTTTTCGGTGAAGTGAAGTAAGTATTACCTTCCATACTTCTTCGAGGGATGTAGGTTTAAAGGCAGAAAAGTCTCCGCTATTGCATTTAGTAAAATATGGTTGTGGGGCGGAGGCTGTTATGGCGCGTATCGACTTAATTGTGTCAAGAAAAACTTGGAGAAGATTTTCGAAGCTATGTCGATTGTATTTTGTGCACGGGCATCGGCAACGACCGTCCTAACCGAGTTCCAAAGACATCTTGGGTTTTGATGCTCTTGTTGATCCTATTTGTCCAATATTCAGAACTTTTATTATTTATTCAATTGTCAAGTGAAGTAACCTCTGAGCGTCTGTATTGTTATATAACAATGCCAATTAAAATAATTTATTGTCGACATCGTAAACCTTTATCCATTAAAAAACAGGCGAAATTGCGTCAACGAGTGAACATAATAATGATTACATAAAACGAAATAAAGAGTTTATATATTTATTTTAAACAAATAAAATCTTTTTTCTCTCACTTTGCAAAGAAAGAAAAGGTATGTTATTCATCCTTCACCCTGAAACCATCGCCGTAACTCCATTATAACATTTTTTATATAACGCAAGCATGCTGAACATACGTTTTTACATAATGTACTTGAACATTTTATTATAAAGTGAGTGATGGGTCTAGTAATTATATGAACAAATATTATAATACAGGCATTCGATCGCGTGCGCACGTAGTGCAATCACATGAAGTTAGATTCATGCAACGGAAGCCCAAATCAAATAAAGATTGATCCCCCGTATGTTTGATACCCGGACACACGATCCCTCCAACACTTGATCCCCCAAAGATTAAGTGTCCGGGGGACCAACTGTTTGGGGGATTGACAATATAGTGCACTTAATTCATAATTTAATGAACAAATGAATTACTTACTTAATATAATAATAACTAACTAACCATCACGCCGTTTCCCCGCAGGGGTAGGCAGAGATGACGGACCGCCAAACAACTCGGTCTTGGCAAACACTCTTTGCCTCACTCACATTCATACATCGTCTCATACATTCTCTTCTATTATTCTGACTTTTGACATGGCCCGACTCAAGTATCTGAATCACTTGATCGTGCCATGTCTTCCTCGGACGTCCACGACTTCTTCTACCATTCACATTTGCGTCGTATATTCTTCTTACACTGCTTTCTTCGTTCATTCGCTCTACATGCCCAAACCATCTGAGGGTCCCTTTCTTAATCTTACTCATAATGCATACATCAGCCTTACATTCTTAGCGGATATCCACATTTCTCACACGATCATACATTGTTTTACCACACATACGCCTCAGGGATCTCATTTCAACAGCATTCAGTTCACTTTCATCCTTCCTCTGCCAGTTCCATGCCTCACTGCCATACATCAGGGTAGGTACCAGGACTCCATTGTGGACTGCTAGCTTCGCTTCTTTTGACAGTTTTTTATTAGCGCCAACGGCATTCAGTCCTCCATTAACGGAGTTACCAGCATTTTTGATTATTGGACTATACAACAAAAACATAATTTCGGTGACCCGACAGTTGATCCCCCGACAGTTTATCCCCCACAGTTGATCCCCCGACAGTTGATTCCCCGACAGTTGATTCCCCTAGAGTTGATCCCTCGACAGTTGGCCCCCCCGAAATAATATTTACTATAAAATTATGATTTTTCAAACGTAAAATCGACTTCAAAAATACCCAAAATAATATAAGTTGATATGAATACCAAACGGATTTACAGATAGTGTCGATTTTTTGTACTTATGAGCTAGTCTACACAGTGTATAGAGATGCAGATTTTTGCTTGATGCGTTGAATGAAAATGTGTTTTATAGGTACTTTTGTTATTCGGCGGTATATCCCCTCTCCACATCCCTTCGGGGTCACTTGGTTATATTGTGTGTAATTAGATATACCACATTTTTCCTAAACCGACTGCACATTGTATATAAGTATGCCGGGTGGCCAATTGTCAGCGGATCAACTGTCATGGAACCATTATTTCGATGCAACTGTAGTAAAGCTCGCCAAATAATATATACATTAATAATATTACGGGCAGTTTTCCAGTAGGTAATTTAAAACGTAATATACCTTAATGTATTTACATGATGTAATTGATAGAAATTAAGAATTCATTTATTAAATCCGTGGTTCGGCGCATCAAATATTATGGAAAATATTAATATTTTTCGGAAAAAGCAGCCATTCTTTCTTATTACTTCGAAAAAATGCTCCCTCCAAAATCAGAGACAAATAAATCAATTGAGGACACACAATTTATTAATGATTTTAAATAAGAAAATTACAAGTACGATTTGCCTATTTAAAATTATCATGTTATGTAGTTCATCTTACGGTCACGTTTTCAGCGTGGCGCTATTTCGTGGCGGGAAAAGTATATTTCGAAATTTGTCGTTTATTTCGAAAATAAATAATCGTCCCACCAACAGATCTGTCCATAAGATTATAAAAGGCGGAAATAGGCCACTTGCATCACATTTTTTTTTTTTAAATTTCCGGTTTAGGAAAATATTCTAAGACTTTCTGTTTTTTGTTTTTTTTTTTTAACAGTATTTTTGAAACCCTTGCGATTTTTTGAAAATTTCAATCTGGAAAATCAGACCATTTTTTATAAACCGGAAACACGGGACATAATTTTATGGGAGCGAAAAAACGATAATTACATAGCCGAAAATCATTTTAAAAAAATAACGTTTTACACACGAATAGCAATAAGTTGTACGGGGTTCTCTTCGTAACATCTGTAAAAACACCGCCATCTTTATCAAAAAATCAAACCAAAGGATAAGTTCGCATAGAACAAACAATAAATCTAGTGAACATTAAATGCAAATTCAAAAATTCACCGGAAATCAAAGTGTTGCCATATAAAAAAAATTTATGAAAGTGAAATTTTACAAAATTAAGGGAACATAATCGGAGACGGGATATTTTCATGTAGTGACGTAATGAGCTCAAAAAATGGATTTATTTATTTAAAAATAAAAAAACTATACATTTCTAAAAAATTTTACTAACATTTTCGTAGTCTTAGTAAAAAAATCTATCCACACGATTTTTTCCAAGTCGTTATGAAATTCATGCAAGTGGCCTATTAAAATATCGCTTAAACACATTTCGTCGGCTTAGTTCGTAATTGTTCAAACGACCATTTTAATTTTTGTTCAATCTCCATTTTAAAATGAAAAATAAAGCATAAAGAATGATGGTTAACCATTTTAATAAGAATTATTTAAACTAAAGAGACCTATACATTTACGGAAATAGCTTTATCTTAAATGCCTATCATAATGTTTCATTGAAATAATGAAAGAAAACCTTCACCTCCTGTAAAATTGTCTAATGGTCGTTTGGACAATTAAGAACTAAAGCGACGATTTGATAACATCAAAATGGTTACTTGTCTTTAGTGAATCTGGAACACTAAATAAGTTATTAGGGAATATTCTAATTAGTGTTGCGAGTAAGTAGCATAATTTAATTGGCCCGGATGTGGGAAATTATTCTGTGTGTAGAGCCACAAGTTGCATAAACATTTGTTCAACTTTGTCTTCATTATTTACGTTACTCACACAAAGTGTATGCTTTTGTTAACTTATTTAAGCAGCGTAAATTTAGTAAATACATTTTGCGATTTGTATAACGAGCGTTATTGTATATTATATCTAAACATCTGGGGTAATAGACCAAAAGGCAAACATTAATGTGGTTTAACGCTATTTTAAATAGTGTGAAGGGGATATATTTAAAATAATTCGAATTAAAAAAATAAAAATAAAATTATACTTAAAGGCGCTTGTTTTATTACCGTGAAGATCCATTTTTAAGGTACCGTGATGGCAAAAAGGCAATTAACATACGTTCCTTATCATAATAATGTTGCAGCTCTTTCTAGCACATTAAATAATGGCGAAACAAAAGATGAGACACACAAAATGCGTGTGACTGTTTCCTTCATAGTACTACTTTTTCCTTGCGTTTCATTTTCTTTATACGTCTGAGGGAGTAGGTATGTATAATTATTGTAAGTCTACACCCTTACTAGTTCACCGTTTGTCTCATTTTATACTGTTATTATATACGTGTGTAAGAAAGAGCTTCAGCATTATATGTTTAAAAATAAAAGCAAAACCATCAGCGCATTGACATTTGACGTTTTTGAATTTTTGGAATTCAATCACTTTAATATTATCCTTGTAACTATATTCCATACTTTCAAAATTATGGTCACGGCTAGTAGTATCTTAGGGGTCTACGGAGACGTCGCGGTGTGTGAGAGAGATGCAAAAAAATTATTACTTTTTCCTCCGGAGGAAACAGACCTACGCACATTGTGTATCTCATCTATGGAAAAGCTGCACCATTATTGTGTTAAGGAATTAATGTTCAAAAAGCTGATCCATGATTCAAAAATAATATCGACTCATGTTTATTATCAGAGCGTTATTTCAATCAATTTAAGTTTCAGTGTGTATTTTACTTTAAACCAATTTAAGTTTTAGGGTATATTTCACGTTTCTTCCATAGGAAGAAGAAAGTCGAGTGTTAGAGGTAGGTACATATTGCAAGTATTTATGTGATTTTTGATGAAATGTTCTTCTGATCGGTTATTAGTTATCACTTTATGATGGCATTATTTATTTTATTAAAAAGACATTTAATTTGGTGTGCATCTACATTTTTCACGAAATATTCGAGAGATTGTGTATATAAAAATAAAGTGATGTAACCTAAGTTATTTGTCTTTTTAATAAAATATTATTATACGCTATTCAGTGGAAAAGCTATGAAGAATCAAGATGATGGTGAAATACCCACTTTGGTAATAGCAGAACATCTTACAAGCTAAACTTTTGCTTAATTGACATAATAATTTACTATCATCTACATCTAAATACATCATGCTTCTGCTGTAAAACACCTGTTGTAGTGTTCAGAAAATAATACATTCGCAATACAAACACAGTTATGCAACAGAAATAATTAGATAAAACGTTATTTTTAATACATTTTCAGTCGCATTTTCAAGAGCGCAATAATCAAAACATGTAAACATTTAATGGAAGAACAGTGTAAAAAAAAGCAAAAATGAGAGAAAATGTAAACAATTGATAGGGTTTTAATACTCACAGAAGTGCAGGGCTTTGTCACATTTAACAAGAGCCGCTGAAGCCCCTCTGGCGTGCAACAGGCGCTCCGCCTCGTGCGCAGCGCGCGCACTCAGCAGCTCGGCGCTCCACCAGCGCTCCACCAGGCGCTGCACCAGCACGTTGGTCGCGCAGTCCCCGCGTACCCGCGCACCGCAGGCCGCGCAACGCGTGCGCACGCACTCGCGGCAGCAGGTGTGCCCGCACAACCCCGTGACGGGCTGGCGCAGCACGTCCCCGCACGCCGGGCACGCGAAGCGCGGGGCGCGCTGGGGGCGAGGCGGCGCGCGCGGGGGCCCGCGGGGCAGCGCCAGGCCGCGCGCCCCCACAGCGCTCCGTAGCGCCGTCAGCGCCGCCGCTAGCGCCGCGCCCTCCTCCCCCATACCCTTCACTGCATGCCTCCCTCTATCGACCCGCCGCACCGCGCAGCTGCAACAAACACGAGGACTTATGTAACACACGCGGTACACGGCCAGGACATACACTCCACTCCAGCACAGAGAATTCAACTAAAGATGACACTCGCGACCATGAAGCTCGAAGGTTACATAATCGATTGCTACTGGACACTGGAGAGAACTACCGACCTACTGACATTACGTAAACATACTACTTTTCGGTCCAACTTTGACGCAATCTGGGGGAAGTTTTGAGATAATTTTTAATGTTTAAAAAACCGTACACATTAGCTGTATTTTTTAATGTTCTAAATAAAATGATACTCTCGTAGGTAACTTAAGAATCGATACAACGCGAAAAAGTTACCACAAGTATATGTAAACACTGTAAACAGGGGTAAAATCGACAAGATACTCAGTGTATGTCAGATTATATTAATAGAGTTCTGACGGTATGACTTAAATAATTCAATAAAATGAATGTAAGTAGACTAGAATGATTGTTCAAGCCGGAATAAGTAGCGTGTGTCACTTTGATAATATATGTTTCGTCATGCACGTCGTCAAATGAGTCACGAACAATCTAACCAACAGCAATGCTAGTACTTAGTTGATTTTAGGAATATATTTCCTAATCGATATAAGTTAACACGATTTCTAACTTAACGGTGTATAACATGGAAAGTTACCCCAAAGTTCCAGTCAAGCAAAAAAATTTCACACATTGCCAATATTATTGTATTTTGATGATGCCTACGTTCAATGACAAGGCAGTGTTTACTAGATCAACACACAACACGATTTTTTAAGTGACACAGAAACACAAAAAATACACGTATTTTCTAAAAAATATTAAACTCAAAAAACTGCGATAATAACTCGAGATGTAATCTGACAATTAATTCACATTATGCAACGGAAGTACGATCATCAAAGCGGCAAACACTACCATAACAACAAATGGATGTCAAATATGGAGAGGCGTGCAAGTTGCCCAAATATGTTACATGTGCAGCTATGAGCTAGTTGGTTTGTTTGACACATGGGCCGGGAAAGAATCACTTATTACCGTGGAATAAATGACAGCAACCTTTGATAAGACGCGCGAGTACGGTGGCAGCGGAGTGCCGTGCGTGCGCGCAACAAGTCGGCCACTACGAGAATGGCGGATGGCGACCGCCGCTGCTCGCCGGTAATGTGATTACGGCGGCGCGGCGCGGAGAAAGCACACGACGGCGTGACGGGTGACGGCACCGGCCGTGACCCAAATGCTTGCATAACTCTTACCTTACTCGGCGCACTATGGTAATGGCTGTGGAGGCATGGGCGGTATGGGCACGGGCGCCTGGCACCATCGCCGGCTGCAGCTGCACAGTGCACAGTCACAGGTTCCCGCCGAGCGCGTCCCGAACGACCGCGACCCCGCGACTCGAGCCGCTAGGGGTGACTCCGAAAATAGCGCGACGCGACGCGGCAGATGGTGTGCGCTTCTAAAGTTGCTCCATCCCGAAACTAGGGGTGGATTGGGGAGGCCTCCCGGCCGGCGCTAAGAAACGCGTATTTATTTATTTATTGAAGGCTTTTACAATATCACGTTATTATAGATACATCTAGTAGCTACTGTTCAATTAGCAGTTATAATAAGTGTGCTATATTCAAGACGATGTTCAACGACTAAATGCTTGCATTAAGAGGAATATAAACGTTAGAAATATTTCGATTCTCATGCCAGCAAAATTTTAAATCGAGCGCCTTATTTGCGCGAGGCAAGTAAGCGAAAAAGTGATTTCTTATTTTTTTTATTTATTCTGTGCATAATTTTATAAGAATGAAAAAAGTTAGAACATTGAAAACCTCAGAAATAGTCTTAGTAATAAAGGGTTATTTTTTTTAAATTGTCCATAGTAAAGTCATTTACATTTTTTGTACTGGTTTACGCTTATATTTTTTGTTGCGTTAATAATAATTTTATTGTAATTCCGATACATAGAAAAGCTAGTAAAAGCTTCAATCTATCCGTGGCATATTTTTTGATGTTCATACTGCAAGCCAATTCGTCGTAAAGATTAATCTACATAGATAGTATCTAAATAGGATTTCACGTATAACTTCACCATAAAGTTAAACGAAACACAAATTATAATCTTCTCGTTCATAGATGACGCTGAAGTAATTAGTTTAAGAAAAAAAAATCGAGTGCATTTCACACGGGGTAGAAGCGAAACTTTACCAAAACAATCTCAACGAATGGGAGTCTTGAAAAGTGACATCATAATCAAAGCGGCCAATGAGCGCATTTTGACGTTTCGCAGGTGCGAATTTTTGTTTCATCCTAATTCCAGATCACAACGAGGCTAAAGAAGTTTCACTTCAAAAATTAAAAAGTGTGCAGTTCACACGCGGTAGAAATTATACATTCAGATAACTAAATTAGACAAGAGTGGGGAAGCCACGAAGCACCGCACAAAGAGGAGACCTATTATTCTATCTTTTTAGTGTTGCTTTTTAGTTTCATCGAGTTTCAAATCACAACGGTGCTGAAGAAGTTTACACTTCAAAAACACAGTTTGCACATTATGAGTTAAAATTTTGAGATGAATTATTATTTGTTGACGAATTATTTCAGTTTCAGTACGAACTCAATTCTTTCAAGAAATGAACAAAAAACAATATTGTATCGATCTTTTAATCAAACGTTGTATTTGTAATCCTCTCTTGAAAGGAATACTCTCTCGGGAAATAAATAGTGTTAATACGGTAATATGTTCTGCATAATATACTATCCAACCGCAAACAAAGAATTCGTCTTAATATGTATTTTAAAACGAAACATTCAAAATGTTTATTTTCTAAAATATTTAAATTAACGTAACTTATGTTACGTTTCAGCAGCTGATCAATATTTGATAACATTCCAATATTCTTTCTTCTAGAACATTACTTCCACTTTACTGATAAGCTTAGCTAACAACTTTTATCTTTATTGAAAAATAATCCGAATTTTTATCGGTGCATAATCATTGAAGTATTCAACGACAACAAAGGAATAACGATAACATTGAATACATACATACGTGCGTCCACAACCGTTCCAAAAAATGGATAGATTAATTTTGAAATAATATAAAATCGACTTGATATCAAAGAATTTTTAAAACGGTTAACGCCAGACATGGTCGGTATATCAGTTGCTTTTATCCTCGCTTGGTTATTAAAAGGAGTTCCGTCTACAGGTCACAAGCACAGATATAACCATTTTTACTTGTTTGGTTTGCGATTGTTTTGTGTCAAAGCACTTTTTTTACATTAGGTACATAAGTTCCTGAGAAAACTAATTAAATGGGGATGCTATTTGGAGGGGTTTTTTAGGGAAAAGAAGGATAGGAAGATCTGTAACGTATGAATCCAAAACCATGTAACGGACGTATGAATCCAACCCTCCCACTGGGAGACATGATCTGAGACTGAGAGAGCCTTCAACCAGTCTCTCCCGGTCCGGCTGGCCACGAAGTCAGTGGGCAGACGCATCCGCCGACAATACCCAGACAAACTTCACCCCGCGAAGCCGGGGATCACTGCTTTGTCACCAAACGTAGCGAATCACAGTGTAACCTGTGGCAGAATCCTATGCACGAATCGTCGTAGTTCATACTGATAAAATATGTAATTTACGTAAATTCCAGAGAGACGAAATTATGCAATTATTTACGTTAATATCGAATTTGACGTGTGTTCCTAGTCACTATCAGTGCTATAGAGTGTACAAAGTAACTACACTAGTGGACTTAAGTATGGACACTTTTCGAGATTTCTTGTATCTTGTCGTTTGCCTTATAAAAAAATGACTTACTATGTTACGGAACCCTTCTAAGTTTTTTTTTCGTGTTCCTTGTGCTATTGTTGATTAAAAAACATACTATACGATATGCCATATGGTGATTCAAAATTCCTATCACTCTTTATGAGAAATGGGAGCAAACATCTTTAAAACAACCAATTTTTGAGAATAACGTTTTTGAGTTTTGGCAATTCTACAATGTCTTGTGTTCTATCTTAACTAACCACAAAGTGCAGAGGATCGTCGTGAGCTCCGATCAGAACACTTTAAGATGCAACACGAATAAGTTATACACCCGTGTTAGTCAGTCATCCATTGAAGAAAAGTTATATTTATATTTTTTTATAAATATTATTAAAATGGCTCCTTAGGTGCCAAAACGTGCCGATTGGTCACCCAAAGAGAAGCAGAGGTGTTGCACTTTGTGTAAAAGGCTACAAATACAAATAAATTGCAAAAATATTGGGTGGAGGAGCTACCAAGTCTGGAGTAAGAAAGGTTTGCCAACGCTACAAGGAGACTAAAACTACAAAAACCGACCAAAAATCATCCAAATCCCAAAGGTTATGCCACAAAATGAAAGAAGCATATGTTGCCTTACTCTGCAGAACCATCGTCAAACATCCAAAGATATTAACAAGGTCATTAAAACTGCTGGACTCAATATTACAGATATAACATTTAGGAAGGAATTAGGCAAGAATAATAACAATCTAACCATAACATGAAACAGAGGTATAAACAACTGAAATGGGCTGTAACACATAAGGAATGGACTTCAGAAGACTGGGCAAAGGTGATATGGAGTGATGAGACCAAAATTTTCACTTTTGAGAGTGATGGAATCAGATTTGTTCGTTGCCATCAAGTTGAAGATTTGATACCAGAATGCACTACTGCGACAATGAAACTTCCTCTGAGTGTCATGGTGCGGGCTTGCATGATAAGGGACAGTTTTAGATGTCTGGAAGTGGTAGAAGGCACAATTAAGGCTAACAGACATCAATATGTGATTCTGGAGCCAAAATTAATGCCCAGCATAATGATTTGTTCGAGTGTAACCGTGGTAAATGCAATTTCCAGCAGCATGGACCCCCATGCCACATAGCAAAACGAACATGAAATGGTTACACAACCACCATATTGTTGTTCTACCTTGGCCAGGGAACCACCTGGACTCGAATCATATTGAAAATCTCTGGTCTAGATTGAAAATACTGGTTTCTCGTCACAAACCCAGAAATAAAAGAGAAATAATTGAAGTGATTATTCAAGCATGGTTCCATGTCATCAAACCTGAAAAATAGTAACGTTAGGTGGACTCCATGTGTAGAAGAATTGAGGAAGTTATTGAACTTAAAGGATTTCCAACGAAAAAGTAACATTAAAACGTTAATTTGAAATATTATGCAAAATCTTCGTAATCTACTACACTATATAAAGAGGTAAGGTTTGTTTGTTTGTTTGTTTGCATCGAATAGGCTCTGAAACTACTGAACCGATTTGAAAAATTCTTTCTCTGTTGGGAAGCTACACTATCCCTGAGTGACATAAGCTATATAATATTTTCAAAATAATTAGGGATCATTACTAAAACTCCAATAATGCAACCAAAGGTGTAAAAAAATTACTTAAAATATTCTTTACATCGCGTGCGCTGCGAAAACTATTGATGATAGAATAAAATAATGTACTACGACTTTGTAGAACACATCATTATTTACAAAAAAGGTCGTGACAGCACATGTCTAACTATTATGGTTATTCCACAATAAGTATTCTTTTATTTTAAACATTTAATTAATATGTCGCCGCTTGAAAAGGCTTTTTATTTGTATCTTGGTGTTAATCCTTATCAAAATAAATTACTTCATATTCAAGACAGATTCAATACCTTTATTTAACTTTTTGAATTTTTCAATTCGGATATTTAATTAGAAAGATATCACGAGTTTAATAATATCTAAAATTAATGTGTTTTGCATTGATGACAACAAATCTACTATCTACTACACTATATAAAGAGGTAAGGTTTGTTTGTTTGTTTGTTTGCATCGAATAGGCTCTGAAACTACTGAACCGATTTGAAAAATTCTTTCTCTGTTGGGAAGCTACACTATCCCTGAGTGACATAAGCTATATAATATTTTCAAAATAATTAGGGATCATTACTAAAACTCCAATAATGCAACCAAAGGTGTAAAAAAATTACTTAAAATATTCTTTACATCGCGTGCGCTGCGAAAACTATTGCTGATAGAATAAAATAATGTACTACGACTTTGTAGAACACATCATTATTTACAAAAAAGGTCGTGACAGCATATGTCTAACTATTATGGTTATTCCACAATAAGTATTCTTTTATTTTAAACATTTAATTAATATGTCGCCGCTTGAAAAGGCTTTTTATTTGTATCTTGGTGTTAATCCTTATCAAAATAAATTACTTCATATTCAAGACAGATTCAATACCTTTATTTAACTTTTTGAATTTTTCAATTCGGATATTTAATTAGAAAGATATCACGAGTTTAATAATATCTAAAATTAATGTGTTTTGCATTGATGACAACAAATCTACTACACTATATAAAGAGGTAAGGTTTGTTTGTTTGTTTGTTTGTTTGCATCGAATAGGCTCTGAAACTACTGAACCGATTTGAAAAAATTTTTCGCTGTTGGGAAGCTACACTATCCCTGAGTGACATAGGCTATATAATATTTTCAAAATAATTAGGGATCATTACTAAAACTCCAATAATGCAACCAAAGGTGTAAAAAAATTACTTAAAATATTCTTTACATCGCGTGCGCTGCGAAAACTATTGATGATAGAATAAAATAATGTACTACGACTTTGTAGAACACATCATTATTTACAAAAAAAGTCGTGACAGCATATGTCTAACTATTATGGTTATGCCACAATAAGTATTCTTTTATTTTAAAAATTTAATTAATATGTCGCCGCTTGAAAAGGCTTTTTATTTGTATCTTGGTGTTAATTATTATATTAATTTATTAATTCATATTAAAGATAGATTCAATAACTTTATTTAACTTTTTGAATTTTTCAATTCGGTTATTTAATTAGAAAGATATCACGAGTTTAATAATATCTAAAATTAATGTGTTTTGCATTGATGACAACAAATCTACTACACTATATAAAGAGGTAAGGTTTGTTTGTTTGTTTGCATCGAATAGGCTCTGAAACTACTGAACCGATTTGAAAATTTTTTTCGCTGTTGGGAAGCTACACTATCCTTGAGTGACATAGGCTATATAATATTTTCAAAATAATTAGGGATCATTACTAAAACTCCAATAATGCAACCAAAGGTGTAAAAAAATTACTTAAAATATTCTTTACATCGCGTGCGCTGCGAAAACTATTGATGATAGAATAAAATAATGTACTACGACTTTGTAGAACACATCATTATTTACAAAAAAAGTCGTAACAGCATATGTTTAACTATTATGGTTATGCCACAATAAGTATTCTTTTATTTTAAAAATTTAATTAATATGTCGCCGCTTGAAAAGGCTTTTTATTTGTATCTTGGTGTTAATCCTTATCAAAATAAATTACTTCATATTCAAGACAGCTTCAATACCTTTATTTAACTTTTTGAATTTTTCAATTCGGATATTTAATTAGAAAGATATCACGAGTATAAAAATGTTAGTATTAGAAAAAAGTTTCTGCTACGGGCCGGGCGGGAGAGGAGTCAAGAAATGAAGTGCCAGGGGGGTTGGCGGGACGGGGGAGAGGGAGAGCGGTGGCGGGGAAGGTGGAAGTGGAACGCTGGAGGTTAACGCACGGGAATGTACGCACGGGAGTAACATTTTATTTATTTAAATATGGCATTGCAACGCATGCCGGGAAACAGCTAGTTAATAAATAATTTGTGTTTTGCCATGATGTTGTTTTATTCAGCATTTTTATTATTTTTCTAAACAAAACTTTTAAATCTATTCAAAATATAACAGTATAATATGTGGTTGAATTAATTAGCTAACAAAATTACTGTTAAACACCAACGTGATTTAAAAAAGAGCGAATGAACATCAAATACAAGAAATTTATAAAAAGTGTCCATACATAAGTCCACTAGTGTAGATCCAAGTCTAGCAATGATTAGCCCGCTTGAATTTGAGCAAGGATTCCCGTACTTAGCGAGTATGAAGAGGCGAGTTTACCGGCCCGTGAACATTGGGAACAACCCTTTCCCAGGCCCGGCACTGGCCGCCTCCTGCCCGATTGGCCTACATCTCATCCGTCAGATGCGAACTCCCCCCCCCCCCCCCCCCGCCCCCTCGAGAAATAGCCTGCGTAGAATCGTAATGGTTGCGTCACCCGCCACGAGTCACAATATTCACAACCAACGAATTGCGAATCATACAAAGGCTATTGTGTTTCACGATTTTGTGTAAATCTATCCCCGTTACGGCAAATCGTTTACTTGCGAATCGGTTTTATTTTCAAAACAATGTAATACCATAGATATGACAATAATTACATTATGTAATACATTAGATATGTTATTTGTACCTATTTCTAGTATCCTAACAATAGTTTATCCATTTTAATACGTAAATATTTAAAAGAAAATAAGAGGTTCAATGCGATACGTAAAATAAAGGAGGCTTTCGGGAATCTGAAAACGTAAAGAATGACAAAAAACGAGTGTGCTTTAGACTACACGACTGAAGTAAAACTTCACTAACTTATATCTCCCTCTTATCCTTACCCTATTTATCCTTATCCTCATCCTCATCCTTATAATTATCCATATCCTTATCCTTATTCTCATCCTCATCCTCATCCTCATCCTCATCCTCATCCTCATCCTCATCCTCATCCTCATCCTCATCCTCATCCTCATCCTCATCCTCATCCTCATCCTCATCCTCATCCTCATCCTCATCCTCATCCTCATCCTCATCCTCATCCTCATCCTCATCCTCATCCTTATCCTTATCCTTATCCTTATCCTTATCCTTATCCTTATCCTTATCCTTATCCTTATCCTTATTCATATCCATATCCTTATTCTTATCCAGCTTACTACCCAAGTCGGGCGTGCGTAAAGGCCCGACCATTCGCCT
This sequence comes from Limnephilus lunatus, assembly GCA_917563855.2. Lineage (NCBI taxonomy): Eukaryota > Metazoa > Arthropoda > Insecta > Trichoptera > Limnephilidae > Limnephilus > Limnephilus lunatus. The sequence continues at coordinate 18,354,793 of OU830604.1, read as the reverse complement.
TGTATCGATTACTGTTCGCATCACACTGTTCATAACGCATCACACTTTTCGTACTGCATATCACCTTTCGTAACGCATTCACCAGCTTACCCCCCCCCCCCCCCCAATCCGAGCGTGCGTAAAGAAGTTAAAACTTATAATAAGATAAAACTAATAATGTCCCTCCATTCGACTCTTCACTGAGTATAATGTATTAAACAAACGTCAATTCTATCTACGCTAACGCATTTCACACCCAAACACAACAACAACAAAAAATAGTAGATAAGGGTGAGGAGGCTACGAAGCACCTCACAAAGAGGAGACCGATTATTCTATCTCATTCTCTCGCTGGTTAAATCCTATAGATGTGTGTGTTTGTATCTAGTGTCGATTTTTCGTTTCATCGAGTTTCAAATCACAACGGTGCTAAAGAAGTTTTCTCTTCAAAAAGGCTCTTTCCAACACAATTACACCTCCAGGCTTCTTAGCACAATGGATTGATAGGATAACTTTCGGTAACTTATCATCGTTTCGTAGCATGACTGCATATTTATTTATTTATTTTATTTTATTTTAGGGAAATCAACAGTTTACAATAATGATTAATTTATACATGATGATTAATTAATACAATAATGATTAATTTATACATTAATTTATACATAATTTATACCTAACTGAGAAACCAATTATAGATTTCCTCATTATACTATTACATTGTATGTCTAGAAATAAACAGTATTTTTAGAAAATTAAAAGATAGTACATTAAAAGATATAACATAGGTATAACAGGTGGAAGATCGCCAACGAATAAGTAACAATTTAAAATGACTAAGTGTTTTAAATATATTCGACGTTAACTGTTGTTTGTACGTTGAAATGAAAACTTTAGCACCGTTGCGATTTGAAACTTGTTGAAACGAAAAATAGCGACACTAAAAAGAGACGAAAACATATATCTATGGGATTTGCGAGAGAATGAGATAGTATAATCGGTCTCCTCTTTGTGCGATGCTTCGTAGCCTCCCCACTCTTATCTTAGTGTGAATTGCAGACACTGTTTATTTTTAAACGACTTCGAAAAGGAGGAGGTTATCAATTCGAGGGTATTTTTTTGTAATTTTTTTTTATGTTTGTTACCTCAGAACTTTTGATTGAGTGAACCGATATTGATGATTATTTTTTTATTAGAAATCTTGTGCTTCCCGTGTGGTCCCATTTTAATTTGGTCCAGTTCTGATAATGGGATCCATGAGAAAACCATATATGTCTTAAATTTGCAATAAGTATATGCGCGACAAATGGACGAAGAACTCAATATTACGCCAACAGATTTCGATGATTCTTTTTTTTAAAGTAAAACTTATTTACGCACGCTAGTCACTCAAAATCAAAAAATAAATAAAAAATTTGACAAAACAAAAAACTACTTAAAAAAATGCACTAAAAAGTAAAAAAATAATTTCGTACGATTGTTATTTTTGGAGTCGGTGTCAGGCAAGATCTCCACATCTCACCTATAACTACCTATGTATGTAGTTACCTTGGCTGACACCGACTCCAAAAATAACAATCGTACGAAATTATTTTTTTACTTTTTAGTGCATTTTTTGAAGTCGTTTTTTGTTTTTTCAAAATTTTTGTTTTTTTATTATCATATTCAATATATTCACACCAACAATACATACAATCATTATCTACGTAGATAATAATACGTAATACAATTAAAATCAATATTATTATTGTCGCCAATTTACGCAGGTACATCCCTAGCATGACAGGCTAAAAATATTTATTATTGTACCAGCTTTTTATTGCACGAAATAATAAAATAGTTTTTGTTTATTTTAAGGGAGGCAGGGGAGGAAGATCTGGGAAGGAAGGGGAATGAGGGGTGAGTAGTAATTTAGAGGTCAGTCAATTTCTTATATTTTATGTTACCTGTATTTTGTTAAAGCTTATATTTTATGTAACCTATATTCTGTTTTTAACATATATTGTGATGCTGTATTTTGTAAATTCATTATTTTCACTGTAATTTAAAAAAAAACATGTAGGTATTGCATTTTATCTCAAAGCACTATGGGCGTTTAAATAAATAAATAACGTCAACAAAAACGTCGCAGTGAACTGAGTCAACTGAAAGGATTATTTCAGTGTTTTCAAATAAAAAATCTATTCACGTGAAATTTACGAAGCCAATTGGAAGTGCATTTACATAAGTGCTCATTATATTGTAATTGTTTGAAATAAATGCGCATGCGTCTGGGTGCAGTTCATTCATAATTAAATCAATAGACCGAGAGTTCAGGCCATTTTTACTACTTACTATTAAATTTACTACCTGCCTTGGACTGATAAAAAGCGAATCTGTTTGCGGGAATACTGGGACAGCCTTGTGATGAGACGCGACACCACGCCTTGACGCAAAGTTAGTAATTTTGAGTATCTAGTTTGACATTATTATTTTAGTTTGTTTTTGGGACAATATAAATTATGATTTTATTGGAAAAATGGTTAAAAAAAATATATTGTGTGATTCAACCTGATACAGTCGTTTTTAATACCTAAAAAAAAAACTATACATATAAAAAAATAGGTTCCGTATGTATGGGTTCGCAAATCTCGGAAAGTAATCGATGGATTGACTCAAAAATTTTCCAGAACATTGCATTTTAGCAGAAGAGTGTTTAAATATAAAATGGTAAGTTCTGGCGTTATGAAATTTGAAAAAAAAATTACTACAGAAAAAATTTAAAGTTGTTTAAGTAAACCCTGAATATATCACAAAACTAAAGTTAATATGACACATTAATATCCATTAAACGCAGAAATCGTAAAATTTGGCCGGAAACATTCGGATACATTTTTAAAAGTCTCGATGAGTTCAAAACTTTAAGAAAAAACACGTATTGAAAAATCGTTAGGTACCTACTTCAATATTTTTAATCACACTAAAACACAAGTTAAATAGTTATGATAATCACCTAATATCATAGATTTCATCAAAAAGATGCAGAAAAACACAGTAGTTATAGTTTAATTAATTAATCTAAACTTGACTGATATAAAATTACTCGTTCGCGTTTCGAGGTAGTGCGTATTTGCGATGGTGCCATACGCAAACAGCTAAGATGTTATTGTTTTTTTTTTATTCTAACATGATTAAACATTTAGGTACCCAATTAAATTAAAATAAAATCCAAAAAGAAACCTAGGATTTTATAATAAAGTCGAGCTAGATACCTTGAATTGTTAACTCTGTGGCGGGATAAGATGCATAGCAGACTTACAGGAGGTCTGGCAAGGTTGATCGATAAAACCCTACGCGAATCTATGCTACGTTATCAATATTTACGAGCACGGTCTACGATTGTTATCAGATATTCCGACCGACGATTGATAAATTTTAGCGCGGCCTCCATAGTATCAGATAAGTTTCGGTTAACTATCAATATTCACATTTTTTTAAATAATGTGGTTCGTTATGCAAAATTACTGGCTTATTTAATTAACGCATTGAACTAATGAAGCTCTTAGAAATTAAATAATTCTTAAATAATGCATCTAAGACGCAATCCATTTTTCCGTTCGATCTTTGAGAAACTGATTGAAATATGAATAAATTCCTCCCTGACTAATTAACTCCCATTTAGTGACATAAAAAAAATATATTTAGGTTAGTATTTCAATCAAAATTATCGATTTTTAAATATTTCTACCTACTTGATTGGCGTATGACAATTCTGGATGTGAATTCGTAGACAGGTCCGCCAGTGTTGCCAAAGTAGGTATAACAATTTCATATTAATTAGGTATGGTACCTATCTTATATAGATAATTCTCCCATTCGTCGTGCGTTCTATCTCCTCCCCTTACTCTTCACTAATTCGTAGTCCTGCCTCCACCACCATTCAACACCAAATATATGATCACCCATAATGATTTTGTAATATAAGTTAGAATATATTTAACCTTGAGGAAGGAATGGTTGTTCCAAAACCGGTCAGCAATAATAAAAAAAATATGTTATGGTTTATGGCTACATTCATTAATATAGTGCAAAATATGTACGTATTTTTTTGTTTTTCTTTTGTTTGTTGTGAAAACCGCAAGAATCCATAAGAGAACCGCCTGAAGCAAGTGAGACTACGTCGTTCCCAATTGGGGTGTGTTGTGAGGCTGAAGGTAAGAAGGAAGGAGATGAGAAGGACGAAGGTGGGGAAGTATCTGGCCATTCAAATCTAGACACCTAACACGGCTAAAGCCATTTCTGAATGGTGGTCTTACACCAGGGCGATACTGCGATTTTCCACTCTGGAATGTACCGCAAATTTACCTACTTTATATTATTTTTAAAGATTAAATTGTGAAAACTCAAATAAATCAAATAAAATGTACCTGTGATTTGAAGCAGCGTTCTCCGGATCGCTAGTCGAGAGCCTTACCCCTCGACCACGGAGGCAGTCATTTTTTCACTTAGAATGGTTAGGTATAATCCATTTGCCACGTGAGCGGGTTAATCGACAATAACTGGGCGTAACCAGGAGGAAAAAAAACTTAAAATCAATAAATCAACGTAACAAAGAAAAATCCAAGTAAAGTAATACAACTCATATTATATTAATAAATAAAATATGGCTAAGTAGAAATGAAATATGTAGGTTTTTAATAACTTAATAATAAAAACGATTGACGTAATTTTATATATGTATTAGAATGTAAACATATTTGAGTTATTGAATGTTTAAGGTTATATTGGTTTGATTAGATTCCGCAGCTGGGACATGCAGTCCCCCTCCCCTCTCCCCCCACTATCACCATCACAGAGTTGAATGAACTCTGATTAGAATGGAGATCGATAACTTGTTACTGTAAATATTCAATAACGTTGTCTTTTTCCTATCATCACAAAATTTTGCTGAGTAATTTATTTATCATTACTAGTAATATAATTATAATCAATTTTGTTACAGCAGTATGTTAACAACATTGTTAAGTACTTTAAAAAAAATTAGTAAGTTGTTGTAGAGAATCTTGTTTTGCTTTGGCAGAATCGTGAAAGTCAATACTGATAAATCGGTTATCGACAATAATCACGAGACACAACGCTTATATTGTGAATTTATGGTTCTGCTGCCGAGAGCTCCGATGTAATAACTTTTTCTGTTTCACGATCCGCGAGAACTAGGGAGTGATTGCAACGGAACGAAGAAGGATCGAGGGAGAACTAAATCCACTGATGTAAGCACAAAACAAAGAACCTGCATAGGTGACCCTGAAACTTTAGCGGATCCGTTATTTGATAAGAGTGGCTATGGACGATGACGATTGTTGAACCGAGTCAATAATTATTAGCCCTAGTTATTGCAATAACTGCCATTTGGATCAGGCGCGTCTTGCCTGAGAATTTGTCATCGCCTGCGGCAAGTAATACTCGTTGGACTTCGATGTAGCGAAAATCTTGACATTCAAACATTCGACCAATCTAACAAGCCTTACTAAAAAAACTTCGTGAACGTTATATTCATTTGATAAACGACCGTGTATATGAATATCTTACTAATTAGAAACTGACAAATAGTTCATGGAAAGATTTATACATTGCTTATCCAGCCAAAGAGGGTTGTTTAACTATTGTATATTATAGTGTTAATAAAAATAATTCATTATCGAACTTTTTGCAAGGTATTTAGATGTCCTATATATTTCTTATTTTTGAAGATGTCATAAAAACCAATAGTATTTTAGAAACTACTCAAAATTACGTTTTAGTTTTTTGTATTACAAATTTTTTTTAGTCTTTAAAAATGGCAACATTTTAAGCTTCAAGTAATACGTTGAAAATTTTCACAAAATTAAAATAACAAAGTCCTTTTATTTAAAGAATTTGCAACCAAACTGTCACATCACTTTTTATCTCGTTCTTACTATTAACTATTATAAAAAAATTATAACAATTATTCACGAGAGTACCTAACCGAAAAATCTGACATTTTGAATTCACTTTTGCATAATTTAAAAATTGATTACTCGAATTTGTACAATACTAAAAATAAAATGTACATAGTCCTTATTCAAAGTGTAACTAAAGCGGTTGGAAACGTTTCTGAAGTGAAACTTCTTTACGCACGCTTGACTTGGGCAGTAAGCTGGCGAATGCGTGACGAAAGCGTTACGAAAAGCGAGGCGAAGGCTTCGTATATCACTGTAGGAGCAAGATAAAAATCAGTGTGCGCGCACATTTTCTTTTTCTTTTCCTATCATATAGATGGAGCAGAAGTTTGACTTCAGTTGTGTGCTCAAAATCACGCTCTTTTTTTTAATACGTAAGGCTGCTAATGTTTAGCCGCGGATCAAATCCGGTTAATCGAATATGTAGGTATGTAATTGAAATACAGTTAATATCTACATGATGTTAATACGTTCGAGTCGGACCAGGGTGTCAGTTGTGAGCTAGCGGAAAATTAGGAAGAAAATATTTTGTCTAAACTGCAATTGGCTCAATGCCAGTTTCATTAATTCTCCACTTAACTACTCTACCATAAATGCTTAGACTTATTAGCCATTTATTTTAAATCAGAATTGGAGAGAGCATAATATAAAAAAAGACTGTTTTTTTATTTTTTATTTGTATTTATGTTTGGCAGAAAGGCAATTTGGCTTGACTTGATAGTATACTAAAGCAATCTGCGATAAGTGAGCGCATATTAATTAATTTATTTAGGGCATTTAACCAGCCAGCGCAGCGGCCGAAAATCCACATTTCGTCGAAAGATGTTCTTACGATCATACAGGGCGGTTCCAATGAGAAAGATTAATTATTCTCCGTACCAGTTTTTTTAAAATTACAACTCAATATCGATTTTATTTCTTTCCAAATTTGCTTTAATTTATATCTACATCCAAAAATGCTAAAAGGGGTTATGATAAAACTATTAAAATTGTGTACTTTTTGTAATTATTTTTTTTATTATAAGTATTTTTAATTTTTCAATAATGTCTAATCAAAATAAATGTGCAAAAAAATTAAATTTATAATTTTTAAGACCATAAATACATAGACAAAATAGAGAAATTTTCGTCATACGTAAGTGTTCGGATATTTTTTTAAAGATTTTATTTGAACAATAAATTAAAATGTTCTAACATGCGTTTATTAGATAACGTATTGATTTAGAATTTAACAAATCTGCCAACGACCTATGGAATAACCTTATTATACTAAAAATAAACATTAATTCTCAAAATTTAAAACATGCGTTTACTAGATAAAAGAACAATATTTCGAAATAAATTTATATTATTTTGTGGAAAAGAGTAAATACACGTCTAAAATTTCATTTAAAAATTACATATTTCCGGTTTTCTCTGGTTATACACTTTTAAATGGTGTATTTGTTATATATGATTTTATTGCCAGAGAAGTATTCACTTATTTTTAATAAAAATATTATTTTCTTAGAGTTTATACTTTACTTCGTAATTCTTTTCTGTTCTATGCTGTCTGTAATTCAGTGGCGGAGTAATAGCGTGGCCAAAGCGGGTCACCGCTCCGTGGATTTGTTATTGAAGCGCAGGGTTCAAACAAAATCCTTATAAATAACGCGACAACCTACGGTTATTTTTTTTTTTAAATCCTCAGGGAAATTTTCTATTCAAAATGTTATCTTTAACCAACTAAACAAGAATTAAACAATTTTAGGAAAACTTGTAATGGGTTAGTTACGCAGTGATTTTCTGTTAAGTTTTTTGAAATGAAATTTCCATAGCCCTGCTATGATTTGAATTGCGGATGAAACGAAAATGACGATTACTGCACCTGCGACGCATCAACTGGGCTCATTGACCGCTTTGATTATGATGTCATTTGAAAGGCTCATATTGGTTGAGATATGAAACGGAAATTACGCTGCTCTGCGCTCATTAGTCGATTTGATTATGACCTCACTTTTCAAGTATTGCTTGAGATTGTTTTGGTAAAGATTCGCTTCTACCGCGTGTAAACTGCACTCGAATTTTTACGGTATTTTTAATTACAGCGAATAGGCAGGCCACTTGCATGGATTTCATAACGACTTGGAAAAAATCGTGTGAATAGATTTTTATACTGAGATTACGAAAATGTTAGTAAAATTTTTTAGAAATGTATAGTTTTTCTTATTTTTAAATAAATAAATCCATTATTTGAGCTCGTGACGTCACTACATGAAAACGTCCCGTCTCCGATTATGTTATGTTTTGTAAAATTCCACACTGATTAATTTTTTTTATATGGCAACACTTTGATTTCCGGCGAATTTTCGAATTTGCGTTTAATGTTCACTAGATTTATTGTTTGTTCTATGCGAACTTATCCTTTGGTTTGATTTTTTGATAAAGATGGCGGTGTTTTTACAGATGTTACGAAGAGAACCCCGTACAATTTATTGCTATTCGTGTGGAAAACGTTCTTTTTTTAAATGATTTTCGGCTATGTAACTATCGTTTTTTTGCACCCATAAAATTATGTCCCGTCTTTCCGGTTTATAAAAAATGGTCTGATTATTCGGATTGAAATTTTCAAAATATCGCCATGATTTCAAAAATACGATAAAAAAAACAGAATGTCTTAGAATATTCGCCTAAACCGGATTTTTTTTATTTTTAAATGTGATGCAAGTGGCCTATTACACCAGCGCGATACTGAGTATCCCCGAGTTACTTCACAAAACGCCTAAATCAATTCAATATATTTGCGTGAAAATTTAAAGTCAATAATCTTATGTTAACCACTGACAATCGTATGAAAGCAATATCTAAAAATTGATATTAATGGAAAATGCACCAAAATCGTGCTAATCACCGAAGAAAACTAATGCCTTTATACGGCTACATCGCGTGTTTACGAAGAGTAATTGAGATAACCAACTCTTAAACGTGCAGTTCACACGCGGTAGAAACGAAACCTTCAGTAAACTAAACTTCCAGAGAATGAGACAAATTCAGAGTGTCAGGATTATGTCAGATTTATTTATTATAATACTGTTATCAAGTTTAAAAATTAATTTACATCTTATTCAACGAAGCATCGCACAAAGAGGACACCGATTAGTCTATTTCATCTCTCGCAGGCTAAATCCTGTAGATGTACCTATGTGTTTGTCCCTTTTTAGTGTCGCTATTTTTCGTTTCACTTTAACTTCACCAATCTTGTCTACTTTAATTTTCTGAAGGATTCACTTCCACCGCGTGTAAATTGCACACTGTATTTTTTTTCTTCATTAATTAAAATAACGAGTGTGCTTTAGACCACACGACTGAAAAAAACTTCACTAACTTATAAAAGAAGAGAGAAAGAAAATGTAAGCGCGCACTGATCTCTTTTGCTCCTACAGTGTGATACAGACAATAGGCCTGCACTGTGTCTTAGATATACGAAACGTAACTGGCTATGAGAGAAAGAGAGAAAGAAAATGTGGTCTCGCACCTCTCTCTCTTGTCCCTACAGTAAATACGAAAAGTAATTCTCTCTATTTCTATCTTCACTAACTTATGTATATCTCCCTTTCAACTTCTGATCGATTCACCCGATCACATTTTTCGTAACGCTCTCGTCACGCATTCACCAGCTTTCTTCTCAAGTCAAGCGTGCGTAAAGGAGTTTTACTTCAATAAACTTTATACACAGTTTTTTTACAGACTACCAAACTCGGCACATGCAATTTGTTTTTTTATTAAAATAATTATGCCTTGGGACTAAATAATTTACTGAAAGGCTACCGCCATGGCCATAAATTTCATAAAATAATATTTACATCTCTGAGTAGAGTTCGAGATATTTATATATTATATTTTCGTTACATTCAAAGAAAATAGACGATCATACGGCCTTTCCAATAAGTGGGCGGGTTTTTGGTTATCTTAGGAAAGCTGCATAATACATAGTAATATGTGGGTACTAAAAATACCGTCGCTCAACGCGCGTCGGTAGAAATCTACGATGAGGCGACAGACAGTTGTAGGTTGGAGCCACGGAGATTAACGCTTGATCGAATACCGCGGTAATTAAATTGTAACACACAATAAACTATACGGAAATAAATTATGTTACATAACCGTGAAACTGTAATTCGAAAAGAAAAACGGGAGCCATTAACAGCACAAATTTAAGATAAATGAAAAACGAATTTTAAAATTTTATAAGAAAAAGTTTTTTTTGATAAAATTTGTTGTGCTTCATAAATTTTGTCGGAAGCATACTTTTATGTACGCACTTAATAATTTAATATACATCAGTGAAAACCTGTTATTGGTTAAATTTTTATTCATATGTATTTCATCAAACATTATTGTTATAAACTGTTGGTTTTCCAAATAAAATAAAATAAAATAAAATAAAATAAAATAAAATGTAATAAACACTACATTTACTTAGATTTTTATTATTATGCATTGTATGTCACACTGCGTGATATTGTTTACAAATATGAATCTTTTTTCTGGAAACCACTAAAAGACTTCTATAGCGGGCGAGTAATGAAATAAAGTCCACTTTTTTACGATAAACACAACTAGTCTTTATTGGAGTGGGTACAATCAATTTACAAGTATGTCACAGTTCAATAATAGTAAAATAGTACAACTATAACAGTAGCTTTATGGGATAACAATAAATAACGCAACCGCTCGTTAAAACCTTATAACAAAAGGATTATGAGTATCTTTTCTCTCTAGGTTAGCTAAACAACGTCAGGCCAGCCAGAGAGTTTTTTTCTGAAGATTGCGTGGACAGAACCGGAAGGCAACTTACAATTTTAAAGTCTCACATGTCTATATCGGTCAGCTGCCCTAGCGGCGCGGCGGAGTTCACATTCATTAACCAATAGCATCCCTCGTCCCTATTCATAAGAGACAAGCGATGCGAGAAAGGGAAGGAATTCGAGATTGAACACTTATCAATAAACGCTCGAAATAATTAGATTTGCTACACTTCCCCTTTTCTGGAAAAAATAAAAATATTGCTAAGTTGATAAAAAAATATGCATATAAAAGGAAATTGTTGGCTTCTTTGAGACCTCTCTCTCTCTTTCTCTAAACCGAAACATGTCATGTTACAGAAATAAAGGTTACAGCGAAGCTGATCACAATTAGTACTTATTTTAATGATACGCTAGTCCAGAGTCATGTAAAATAGTCGATAACACAATATGCTAACCATAGGCGGTTGCTAACAACACTACATGAAACAACATGAAAAATATTGACATTACAGCCAGCGACATTACGTGTCCGTCGGCCACAGGTTAAAAGTGATTCTATTATTATTTGTCAACGGGAACAAAACTTTAACACGTAGTTGTAAGGACACAAGGAACAATTTAATTTATGCCGGCTGCAACTGTCGCAGTATCCATGCCAAATTGCAGTTCTTTTATCGATAGCAAATTATGTGTTAACTCTTTTAATTATCAGTGACAGCGGCGGTTTTGTCTACAGCGCTTATTGCAGTGACCTCCCGTAAAAATATGAGGAAATAAGTCAAACCTATATTATTATTTTAAAAAATATGTCATGGCTAACATTAAATCATTTTTTGACCGTTTTGCAAGTTTTCATATTATTGCTGTGAATCCTTTTCAGGTACTTGCCATTCGACTTACTATTGTGTTCACCCTAGTTGTAGGTATGTACATATTATTATTTCTATTTTGTATTGGGAATAGATTTCTGATTCTGACTAATTCATGTTCTGAAATTTAGTACGCAGATTATTAGTTTATATTATAGTTTAAATTGTGTTTTTATGTCTTCTTTTTTTTACAAATTTCAAGGTTATATTTTTGTTAACTTCTTAGGGTCCTTGACGACCTCTGTAGTCCAGTGGCTAAGACTCTTGACTCACAATCCGGAGGTCGCGGGTTCGAGCCCGGCGTGCGCAAATAAATTTTATTTGATTAATTTGTGTTATTTCACAATTAATTCATTTAAAATAATATATAGTATATTTGCGGCACGTTCCAGAGTGGAAGATACTCCCATTGAAAGCACGTTCCAGAGTGGAAGATACTCCCAGAGTGGAAGATACTCCCGTGTAAGACCACCATTCAGAATTGAAACGTTGCTTGAAAATGGCTTTAGCCGTGTTTGGTGACCAGATCTGAATAGCCAGGTACTTCCCAACCTTCCTCTTCCCCACCTCCTTCCCCACCCCACTACCTTCAGCCTCACAACATACCCCAATTGGGGAAGCCATAGTCTCACTGGCTCCAGACGGGAGCAGTTGAGATTCTTGTGCGGTATTCACTGTAAAAAAAAAAAAGGGTACAGGACCCTTACATTTTAATTATAATTTTAATTATGTGAAAATCTTTTATTGGATATTATGTGTAGATATTATTAATGTTATTATTATAAATGTAAAATATCTGTTGATTTTCCAATAAATAAATAAAATAAAATGACCAAATTCAAACAAGATATAAAGAAATGGATTGTAAGTATTGGACATCACACTACTGCAAACATCTGTTAAATAAATTACAAATAGACAAATATATCAATTTACATACGTCCTTACCCATATAAAACCAATTAAAATAATAAAATTCTATATAATCTAACTTTTTTTTTTCCTTTATTCATTATATAATTTGTGTACAGTTTTACAGGTGATTCGACTACCACGCTAGGCACATGCCCGTATTATGGTAGCCGAAAAAATAAATAGATTTGACAGGATTTACTACTGTACTGTAACTCTTCCTTCATTTATAAGATTACTCCCTTTATGAGATTTACCCACACTTTTATATTTAATTGTATTCAAATTTATATGTATCTAACCTTAAATAATAATCTTATGATATTTTAAATACTCTTATATATATGTTTTAATTGTAATCAAATTAATATGTATTTAACCTTAAATATTCTTATGATATTCTTAAATACACTTATATATTATATTCATTTATGTACCTCTACGCCTGTCTCAATACAGGTATACCCTAGTGAGACAGGCATCGAATAATATAATGTAAATATACCTTATAGAGATTATGAAATAAATAAAAATAAAAAATTTAAAAAACTGTCAAACAGCGCGCCCTTCAAATTCCGTGTTATACCTTTAGAAAAATAAAGTAGACAAAAGTGGAGAGGCTACTAAGCACCGCACAAAGAGGAGACCGATTATTCTATCTCATACTTTCGCAGGCTAAATCATTTAGATGTATGTGTTTGTATCTTTTTCATCGAGTTTCAAATCACAACGGTGATAGAGAAGTTTTGACTACAAAAATCCACCCGTCCGAATACTCCGAATGATACTCCCACTACCAAGAGCGGGTCTGAAAGGAATCCCATAGGTGCGTTATGAAAATTAGCATCTATGGGACCGTCCGTTACATTTCTTAGGTTCATTCAAAACATACTAGCGCCGCCAGAGCGGTACACTTGAAAACCTTGGAAATTTACTGGCTGCCTACTTTGCACTTTTTTTAATTGAAAACTTCTTTAGCACCGTTGTGATTTGAAACTCGATGAAACAAAAAGGAGCGAGAATAAAAAGGGGCAAACGCATACATCTATAGGATTTAGAGATAGTATAATCGGTCTCCTCTTTGTGCGGTGCTTCGTAGTCTCTTCGTATCTTCACTTCTACCGCGCGTGAACTGCACATTTGTATTTTTTATCCCTTTTTCTCCGATTGAACTCCTAACGAGACAGAATTATCCAATTATTATTATTATAGGGCACGAACCGCCACTTGGATGGGCCACGAATCAATAGTATTCACAGAAGTATTTTTTTTTTTAATTATGTGAAATAATATCCCCACATAATGTGGATACAATTTATAAAGAGCACATTTCTCAAGCTAGCAAAACACGGGCAATATGGCTGCCATTTTGAATTCACGACGCATCTTCGAAAGTTGAGTTTTGTTTTGGTGTTAATGGAATATTAATATTTGTTAACAGGAAAGTTTTTGAAATTTGATGAGAGGTATTATGTAATAATAAATATATTTTTCCAGGCTCGATTCAATATCTACCTACACTGGTTTTGGCAAAGCAAAAATGTTACATTAAAACACAAAAAAACCCAAAAAAAAAATGATTAAAATAATGACGCGTCGGGTGAAGTTATTACATAATTTTATCTTATCAAAAATAGAAATTTTGCTGTGTTGACTAAGGCTATCAAATCTATCACATTCGTATATTTCAATACTGAATACATTGATTATATATACACACTTATATAAGTCGGCAAATAGTCGATAAAAATAATAAGTCGTTCGTCATTATTATTGTTGTGAAAAATATTATCAATCTGAAGTGCAAGATATACAATCTGACATAGCTTTTACATCGATTGTTTAATCTATTAACATCTTGTCGTATAATATTAAGATAGGAGAGCATTTTATCCACTGCTCGAAAATATTCTTGTAATCAAGATGAAATCTACAGAACGATTGCCTAATGAGTTTGTTATCTAAGATCACTTTATGACATCATATTGTGACACGTGACAATATTTTTACAAAGTTGTAAAACCCAAATTGGTAGTACTTACATCTTCTTTTCAGATAGTCAGGTGCAATATGGTATAGTCAGGTGTCATACATATGTCTGGTAATGTTATTTATTTATTTATTTTGCAGAAACAAACAGTACATAATTACATGTTAGAAAGTAGTTACAAGTTGTAGAATTAATACAATAATTGGTACCAATGACATGTCGCTGTTATATAATATATGTTTCTATGTGACAAATTAAAAATTTTACCTATATTAAATTAGTAAATTGTTGAGGGAGAGAGGTGTGTGTGTGTGTGTGTGTGTGTGAATATGTTTGTATGTATGTATGTAAGTATGCGCATTAAACAATTTATATGATTGACATGATGCTCTTTTTAAATTTGGGCAGTTAATCGGAGAAAATGTCGATGTTATAATTTAGATTAATATTATTGAATATATGAAGAGCACGATTGATTGGCGAATTAGTTGCTGCATTTGTCTTGTAATTAAGCGTGTGGAATAGTTCTGTATGGCGTGTACGTCTTAATGGTATGTTAAAATTAATTAGGGAAAGTAGTTCGGTGCAATCGATGTTATTATTTAAAATTTTGTGTATAAATGTCAAATCAGCAATTACTCGTCTTTGTTGCAAAGTTTGAAATGTGCATTCATAATTATAGTTGAATTTGAAGGTAAGATATTTTATAAATTTGTTTTGAATATGTTCTATGCTATCTATGTATAATTTTTACTGCGGGTTCCAAATTGGCGAGGCATATTCCAGTATACTTCTGACTAATGCAAAATATAACATAACTAATGTACGCGGGTTACTGAACACTTTACTTATACGAAGAACAAAACCAAGCATTTTATATTATCAAAGCAAGCTTATGAGGCCGCTATCCGAATTTCTACCTCAAACTTGCAAACCTCTCTTAAACATTTGAAGATTTTAAGCTATTAAAAAAATATATGTTATTTTTGAAGACAATATCTATACACTCCCCACGCCGAAACGCAAATTATATGAAATTCCCTCGATAGAAAAAAATCGCAAAATATGCTCCAATTTTTTTTCTTTTCAAGTCTGTTTCCGTTATTTTACAAGTTATATGTATGAAAAAATTCACAAAGTTTCATTAAATACTGTTTTAGACAGCCCCCAAGAGATTTTTGCTCTATTTTAAACGAGTCGTGTTTAATTAAAGATTTTCGAAATTTTTGCATCGATTTTGGCGCTGTAAATGTTAGCGCTCTCCTCTAACATTCGTAATTTCGTATCTCTCAATCTTCTTCTTTTTGGGGCCAGTAACGGAGCCTTAAGGGCCGAGTGACTAACTAACAATTACAACGTTTCCCGGCAGGGGTAGGCACCGACATGAACTCGATCTTGGCACACACTCCTTTCCTCATTCACATTAATATATTATACGCCGCCCCGGGAACCAGTTATTGGATAAGCAACACCTCTGCCATAAGTCACCCCAAGTGGTTCGCTACTTTTGGTGACTTAGCATGGATACCCGGTTTCATGGAGTGAGGTTTGTCCATATCAAGAGAGACTGCTTGAGGGAGACATTTTAATCTCTCCAGCAGGATTGTCTCAGAACATCGCTTTACCGCAGTGGGAGGGATGGATTCATATGTACTCCTGGACACACTGATCCCCAGATATCTACCCACCTGCCCACCCCTCATACCTTTTTACTTCCCAGAACTTCCTATCATTCCTTTCCTAAAAGACCCTCTACACAGCATCCCAAAAATGACATAGACCCTGAGGGAAATTTTTCTGTGAGGAGCTAATGAAAAAAAAATAATAATACATAGACTCGTACATACTATTTTATTATTCTGACTTCTGACACATGGCCCGACTCTACTATCTGATGGGCCGCGCCGACTTAGGTACAACACAAATGTGTCAACAATACATATTGAAATAACCATCTATAATTTCAGACAAATTACTCGGAAATCATTGAGGGCATTGGTAATAAAAAAGAAAGCGATTTGATTTTCATTATAAGTGACTAAGCAGAAGTATTACAAATAGGTCGTCAGTAAGTGGTCTCACCACAGTTTGAAAATGCCTTTTGATAACGCCTTATATATAATAACGACGCGAAACGCCGCTTCCCGTTGCTTTCCCATAATTCGCGGTTCGGTTTGTGGCAATACCTGCATGTTTATACGTTGGTATTACATGCTACAGGCAAAGTTGTAGGAAAAAACTTTTGCGTAGTGAAGATTTTCAGTCATGTGGAGTGCAGCACTCGATTCCTGAAAATTCTTGAGTGTTGAGAGACGTACTTGACTTACTCACACTTTAACCAGTGGTTCCTAAGCTTATATGCAGAAAAAAATGTAGATGATAACTAAAAACATTAAAAAAAACTAGAAGGTAGGTATTGGACAGTTGGGGTCGGGGTAAGGGGTTGGACGGGTACTCCGTAAAGTGACCAGTGGCGGTATATGAAAGAAAAAAGAAACGAGTGTGCCACACGACTGAAGTAAAACTTCACTGACTTATAAAAGAAGAGAGAAAGAAAATGTGCGCGTGCTCTGCTCTCTCTTGCTCCTACAGTGTGATACAGACAATAGGCCTGCACTGTGTCTTAGATATACGAAACGTAACTGGCTTTGAGAGAAAGAGAGAAAGAAAATGGGTGCTCGCATCTCTCTCTCTCTTGCCCCTACAGTAATATACGAAACGTAACTCTCTCTCTTGTCTTTTTTTTGTAATAAATATTGTATTTTCAACACTAAGTCGTATTTGAATACGTGTATTTTATAGTTACATGTTTATATTATAATTATTTTGATTTAAATAAGATTTTCAAATGTAAAAGTATGAGCCAAAGAAGTTATTTGTTAGTTTGATATTTTCATAAATATTTTTATTGCAAAATGTGTATATATACACATATTGTTTGGAGACAATTGTACCACGGGTACAATTGTACCACAATGTTTTCATACAAAATTTTAATTATTTATTTTCCTATTTTCTTGAGTTTAAAACATGCTATGGTATTAATATATATTTGTATTGTCATTTTATAATATTCCAATAGTTAAGGTTCTTGGTAACACTTCAACTGACGAATTCTATAAGAGTTTTCTTGTGGTCAGATAAATTGTGTATTACGCTCAATGTAATTGAAATTTTGAATAGTAATTTTATAATCCAACAAAAAAACTGTTTTTCCTCGCAGAAATTATTAAAATTAAACAACTTTATCCATAAATTCTGTGTTTTAATTTAAATTCCGCTACTGGTACAACTAACCCCGGGGTAGGGGTCAGTTGTAGCATTTCCCCCGATCTGTTCATGCGCTTATAGCGTATTTTCTATAAGATTTAGAAAAATCATAGAATAAGAATTTGGTAGACAACTAAATTATCTGCCGTTGAGTATGAGCATTTTTTTCATAAACATTATACCTAAGATGTAGAAAATGGTACAAGTCAAATTGGTACAATTGTCCCCGGTCTCCCCTACGTCTCTTAACACCCTGTATACGTAAGAATGTTTTTATTCAATTCTGCAATCATTTATCACTAAGTACCAGCCACAACTGAAAATGAATTCAATATTTAGTACGCAAAGACGGGCAAAGCTGCAAGCCAATTCCGAAAACACAACATGTTATTTATTTGTGTCAGCACTGGCTCAGGATAGTTTTATGATTCAGTCCTCTAATTAAGATGACATTGTTGTATTTGTCTGCCAACTCTCCCAACCTTTCATTCGTCTGGAGCCAGTGGGACTATGGCGTCCCCAATTGGGGTATGTTGTGAGGCTAAATGTAGTAGGGATGATAAAGAAAGGGGTATAGTTAGGAGGGAAGTACCACGCTTTTCAGATTTTGTCACATTTCAAGTAACGTTTAATTTCTGAATGATGATCTTTCACCAGGTCGTTACTGAGAGTATCTATGGCAGTGTACCGCAAAGTGTGTGCCGCGGCACACTATTGTACCGTGGACATTAGTTGGGGTGCCTTACACCTAAAATTTCCTAACCTCTATTTTCATTACCTCTAAAATTTCTTGATTTGGTAGGTGTACCTTGAACACAAAAAGTTTGCGGAACACTGATCTATGGTATATATAGTACTCTTACCAATTATGGCTTGCCGATTTTACAAATACCAATAACTTAAATAAGCCTTCACAGCTTTTGTCTGATGCGAAAAAATATAAAATAAAACAATGCTGTGTGTATTAGAGATAGTATGCCAAATCAAAAATATTTTGCCAGAATAAGCAGAAGTTTAATAAAAAAAAAATGATGCTCAAGTAACTTTACGTAATTTGAATAATTAGATATATAATATAATATAATATAATACAATACTTGTCTGATGCGAAAAAATATAAAATAAAACAATGCTGTGTGTGTTAGAGATAGTATGCCAAATCAAAAATATTTTGCCAGAATAAGCAGAAGTTTAATAAAAAAAAAATGATGCTCAAGTAACTTTACGTAATTTGAATAATTAGATATATAATATAATATAATATAATACAATACTTGTCTGATGCGAAAAAATATAAAATAAAACAATGCTGTGTGTGTTAGAGATAGTATGCCAAATCAAAAATATTTTGCCAGAATAAGCAGAAGTTTAATAAAAAAAAAATGATGCTCAAGTAACTTTACGTAATTTTAATAATTAGATATATAATATAATATAATATAATATAATATAATACAATACACACCCACACACACTGAAAATAAAAACTTAAAACTCTAGCGCTTAAGAAATAACTGTAACATAATATGTAATTGTACACAAGCCTAACTTCATTATGGTGGTACATCGTATACAATACAATCCTCGTATATGAAATTATAAATATATATTGTATTGTATTTTCTGTAAAATATGTTACATTATTTTATTACAGTAAAACTTCTTTACACACGCTCGACTTGGGGGGTAAGTTGGTGAATTCGTTACGAAAAAGTGTGATGCGAACGGTAATCGATGCGAACGGTGATCGGGCAAGGCGAACGGTCGGGCCTATAAGCACGCTTGACTTGGGGAGTTTTTTTCTAATAAACATGTTAAAATGTACACATATGCAAAATGTGTGTACATATATATATGTAGAAGAGTGTCCGTAGGTTTGTTTTCTTATAAATATTTACATTTTTATTCTGAGATTGATGAAGCTTTGAACACTAACCTTCAAAAAAATAGGAAGGTCTCTGTCTACATCAAATTTCCAAAAACTGTGTGTAAAGCCCGGGCAACACTGGTGACTTCAGTTAGTAATATATAAAGAAGAGTGTATGGGGGTTTTGTTTCTTATACCTACAAATTACTTTTAATCAGAGATGGTTGAAATGTGCATACTTGACTTTCAAAACAAAAAGAAGGTCATTTTATACATTAGATTTCAAAAAACCAAATCTATACTATTTCTCAACCCTTAAAGAAAAATAGAGTCAGTATATGTCGAGTACGTCAGCTAGATCGTCATTAAAACATAAATATGGGGCATCTGCTGGTTCACAAGCCAGTGCTGATTTTGCGCAATACTGTTTGATATTAAATATCACACCACCCATAAAGTTGTTCGACAGGCTGCGTTATTGTGAGCTGCATCATTAATAGCAGGGAATAGCAAAATGTTTAATGACACCATAATAAATCGAATAGATGGATATATTATAACTGGCTTCGCCCATTAATATGTCTCCCGTTGCAGCACGATGACATGAGTAATGAGTATCCATTTCATGTATTATTGACTTGGTACAACTTACGGTAAGAGGTGTTTTGTGATGAGGGACCGGCGATAAATATAAGAATAAGAGCGCAGACCCAATGAGAGTATTTATAAAATACTTGCTTTATGCCTGGATCCATCGAAGCCAGAGTCAAGTTAGCGTTTCAGAAGCTGGGCATACTGTACAGGACCAGAATACTATACGACTGCTGACCCTGTACAAATCGCATGTGCACTCCACTGTTGAATTTGGCCCAAAAATACCTGAAAAAACCCTTAACCCTTAGATTTCCCCATATCTAAGCCAGCAGATTGCAATCTTTAGAGCACAGGCGACAGGTAAGTATACCGTCCTTGTTTTACCGGTATTACAAATGACTATACTCTGAAGACCTAGCGCCATTGATCCCTTCGGCACCCGTTTATAGTCGGGAAACACGCCAAACGCCAAACGCGCGCTTAACATATGCAACGTATATACATTTATTTTGTCACGTGAGGAAGGTTCGCTTCTACGACTCGTTCTTGAGTTCAACAAATCGGCTGTGGAATGATTTGCCGGCCTCCGTGTTTCCTCCCTCCTACAATACGGGTCTCTTTAAGACCCATGTTCACTCCTTCCTCTCCTCAAAAAGACCCTTCACAGATCCTAAGGGAAATCATTTTCCTCAGGGAAGATGACTCATGGAGATTTAAAAGAAAATCTATCAAAAACATAAATAAAAAAAAATAAATAAAAATAAAAATATATATATATATATTTATATATATATTATAAGTTTTTAATACAGAACAAAAAAATTGTTGACAAATTAGAGAATTATTAGTAGGTAAATGCAGATTAGAATGCAGACCATAATCAGCTAGTAAATAACGCTATCTAGAAAATGGAAGATCGCAGAACCTTGCTAAATCACAAAATCGAACTTTTCTGCCAAAACTAACCCTAATAAATTTATATATAGATTTCTCTATAAAAAAAAATAATTTCAAGAAATTCAAATTTCAAGAATTTCAAAATTCAAATTTCAAACAATAAAAATGTTAAAATTTCAAAAAAATCTAATTTTCGATCAGATAAAAAAATTACAAAAAAATTCAAACGTAAAAAACTTTTAAATTTTAAAAAATCTGTAATTTTCAAATAGTTCAGATTTTCAAAAGAGTTTAATTTTCCAAAACGTTAAGTCGTGAAGTAGGCTTTGTACAATCATGTCAATGTGAATGAATCTTAGGTTTATAACATAAACTTTAAAAAATTAACTCCTAAAAGATGGAATAATAAATAAATTATTTTCAACACACCGCAGGTAGCACTTTAAACAACTTCGAACGTAAGTAGGTAGATACAACACACCGGTGACCCGAAAATTCGTCCGGCGACAGTTCATCCGGCGACAGTTCATCCTGCCGACAGTTTATCATGCCGACAGTTCATCCTGCCGACAGTTCATCCTGCCGACAGTTCATCCGGCCGACAATTTTCTTCAAGTAAGTATGCAAAGAGGATATACGGCCGTACAACCAAAATCGATGTACTTATATCTGAAGGCATCTTGAGTGGAAATCCACTGTAAAAATATTTTTCTTATATTTTTTATATCTCCGAAGAAGCATGCGTGAATAACAGTGCAGTCGGCTTAGCAAAAAACCGTAAAGATTCCTACTTGCATATAATATAACATTATCTGAAATTAACACAATCTTTTTAGGGTGAATTGACTAATTTGTTAGGTTAGGTTAGGTTACAGCTGTTTTCTACTCAAGATACCTTCAGATATAAGTATATCGATTTTGGTTGTACGGCCGTATATCCACTTTGCATACTTACTAGAAGAAAAAATCTTCTAAATGATCAGGCCGGATGAACTGTCGCCGGATGAATTGTCGGCCGGATGAACTGTCGGCAGGCTGTGAACTGTCGGCAGAATGAACTGTCGGCCGGATGAACTGTCGCCGGATGAACTGTCGCCGGATGAATTGTCGCAGGATGAACTGTCATGGAACCCAACACACCATACAATAATATTACCAATACGTTTTTTAAATAATATATAATTTCTCTAATTTTATAAGTCCAAAGGAAAGCATGAGGCACGCACAAACTTTAGTTTTAGGTAATCCTTCTACCCCCGAAACTGATGATGCAATATCCACCGATAGTGTCGCCCCAGTTACTAAGGCTATGAGTAATTAATTTACTTTCCCAGTTAGTTAAACAGAAGGCAATAAGGCACCACGTAGCTGGTAGGTTTTATCGCCCGTTCCATTATAACACCAACGAGCCATAAAAATGATTAGTGTTGACGAAGAATCGATTTTCCGATTCAGTTCATCAGCGTAGCAACAGTTTGCCAGCGGAGTTCAAGTTGGATGAGTTCATCCGCTAAATACAGAGATTATCTTATCGGAATATTTTGATTACTTTTCCGAGGCAGGTGAATATGAATACTATCACAGCAGGACAGGCCTTCTCTAAGATAAGTACCTACCTAAGCATAAATAGAAGATAAAAGTAAATTAAAATCATGTGATACACAGACATGTAAATATAGCCAACAAGGAAGAAATAAAGCACCCAGAAATCCCTTATTGCAGGCCGTCCAACTAACAATTAATTAATCAATATAACTAACTAACTAACCATCACGCCGTTTCCCCGTAGGGGTAGGCAGAGAGAACGGACCGCCAAACAACTCGATCTTGGCACACACTCCTTGCCTTTTTCACATTCATACATCGTCTCATACATGCTCTTCATATTCTGACTCTTGATATGGCCCGACTCAAGTATCTGATTTACTTGGTCGTGTCACGTCTTTCTCGGGTGTCCCCAACTCCTTCTACTATTTACATTTGCGTCATATATTCTCCTTACATTCCTTTCCTCATTCATTCGCTCTACATGCTCAAACCATCAATATACATTATTATAAAAGAAAGTGTACGATGTGCGTGCCACAAAAACTCATAAACGTAGGATAGGTATATAACGTCCCGGTAGGATCAGGGGAGTTATATAGTGTGGTAGCCCTCTATCCCCTATCCATGAAGAAGGTTCCCGTTTTTACCTGAAAGGTGTGCTTTTGAGGATATAAGGGCTGGAAGTTTTACCCTCTAGAAATTTGTAGAACATTCCAGAACATTCGATAGTATCTGAGAGCATTCCACAACATTCCAGAAATCCCACAACATTCCGAAATATTGACGAAACATTGTGAAATATTCGGGAATAGTCTGGAACGTTCGGGAACACCCCGAAAAATTCCCGGATCATTGTGGAACATTCCAGAAGCCTTTTTAGTATGGGTGGGGCTACCTATAGGTAGGGGTATATAAAGCAAGATGCGTCGTGGGTTCGAACGTCAGTTCTATCTCATATCAACTCCCTGAGAGAAGACTAAATAACGAATTGGCCGTAAAAATTTAAAATCGTATCCTGAATATATATATTGCTGAACTCTGGAAAGAAAATGTATGTTTGTGCACGAGTAGAAACCGAAATTTTTGTATTTGAATTTTTGAATACATACCCATCGTGGGAATTCAATCACTTGGCGGACTGTTTGAAATATAATTTCACACGATACAAATAAGGGAAACAAAAAACTTTTCAGGCAAAAAAAGGGACGAATTAAAAACCAATAAAACAAAAAAAAATACAACGTAAAAGAATAAAACATATAATATACGTAACCCACAATAGCATCACAAAACACACACCATCTACAACCGTTCCTCATAATATTGGCCGATTTTTTTTTCATTACTGCCTTTATTATTATTGTATATTTAATCTCAGTTTTATTTTATTTTAATTTAATTTTAATGTAATTTAAAGTTATGAAATGTAAAAACTATGTATAAATTCAATATTCTAGTTAAGTAAGTGAAAATGTTATTTTCTTTTTTACTGGAATAAAAACTTATAAAAAAATAAAAAAAATTATTAGTTGGGATTTCTTTTTTATTGAACTTTATTATATTGCTAGCTGGGTTATGCGGCTTCGCTCAGGACAACATTCTAGAGTGTTCTGGAATGTTCCGCAATGATGTTCCCTATTCTCTATTCCCGAACATTCCACGACATACTCCGCCACTCCTTCCAGAACTTTCCGGAAGACTGTTCTAGAAATTTCAAGAGAGTGAAACTTCCAGCCGTTATATCTTCAAAAGGGTGACCAGACAACTCAGAATGAAACCAACTCAGAAGCACCTCAGAAAGGTCATTAAGAGTGGTGATAAAAAATTAAGAAAATGGTTAAATAGAATAAGTTAGGTTAGGGTTACCAGCTATTTTTAAAATATATATATATATTTTTTTAATGACCTTTTTGAAGTGTTTCTGAGTTGGTTTCATTCTGAGTTGGCATGGAACCCTTCAAAAGCACGCCCTTTAGGTAAAAACGGGAACCGTCATCCTGGAGGGGAGACCGAGATATACCACACAATATAACTTCCTTGATCATACTGGGAATCGTTTCTGAATTTTTCGGACTTATAATATATATTGATTATAAACTTTATGATGTACAATAGGAGCCTCAGTAAAGGCTCATGAGGCCTACATTATCGTAACATGATTGAAAATATATTATTTTATGATATCAATAAAATAAAATAAAAATAATAAATCAGTTTGAGTGCAGTTCCTACGCGGCAGAGGTGAAACTTTCATAAAACTATCAGCAATAGGGTAGGTAGCACAATCTCAACCAAAAAGAGCATTAAAAAGTGAGGTCATAATCAAAGCGGCAAATGTGCGCACTTGACCGTTGTACAGTGTACACAACACCTGGCTTAGGGAAACAGTGAAATAGTAGTTTGTTATATTAACATTAACTATTAACATTAAGAAAACTATATGAATACAATACATGTCTCCTTATATACAAAATACAAAAAAATCACAGAATTCATTAAAACGTCTCAAGTAGGTACATAAACACTTTACACGACAATATGATAACATACATTTAAACACCATCCACACTAACTATGGTAAACAATCCATTGGTTACAAGGAGGGCAACTTATATAATTGCCTCCCAAATGACATTAAAAACGGAAATAAATTGGGTAAATTTAAAAAAAAATTATTAATATTTATTCTTGATAAACAAAATAATGAAATAGAATAGCGATGTATTGAAATATTTAGTTTATCTTAATGTGTATAATTATTTCTAGTTAAATGGGTGAGAATGTAATTTTCTTTTAACTGGAAAAAAAATATATATGTATATATATTAAAAAAGAATGCCAAAATGTTAAAAAATCGCCAGAGTATTATCTACCACATGAAAAACTTTAGTTGCTTTGTATGACGATTATGTTTTGTCTTCCGGCAGATTTATTAAAACGTCATTTTATTAGTATCTATAAAAGACAACTTGTCGTAGGTACGATCGCTTTTTCGTTTTGTCGAGTTTCAAATCACAACGGTGCTAAAGAAGTTTTCGCTTTAAAAAAACTATCGCCGCCAAAACCTTATTTTTATAAAGATTCACCGCTGAACATAGTGTATTGTGGCCAAAAATAATAAATTATATTTATTTATTTCTATTCTTTATCATACATACGTATTACAGATAATTACAATGGTATACATAGATATCAAGTTAAGTAATAAGGAAAAAAAAAGTTAATGATCCGTAACTGTATATAGGTAAGTACCTAGTAGTATTTTGTGAACACCTCACTAGGCGAACCTGTGCTGAGGTGTTCCCATGTTTTGGAATAATTGAAATTCTGACGACAAAAGTAGAAACACCGTATAGTAGCGTAATATATAATTATTCAAGTAGCGTTTACAAAACTGGTATTAAATAATACCTAAACGTTACTTTTCTTTAAGATAATAACAAAAAATATCAATTCGATCTTTCGCAATCTAATTTGAGCAAGAAACGCCATCAACGTAGTCTGCTTAGCTTCCGACTTTGTATTTGGTGTAATCATTACGAGTTGTTAAAATAGACTGCGAAAAAATGAGTTAATCGAGAGACGTATCCAATCGCGATACGAGGTGAAAAATTGTTTAAAAATCAGACAGTGCAGCTGAATTTATGAGAAACTTCATTTATTTAATGATGTAATAATATTATAGATGTTTTAAAACCGCCGCGGGCGGTGATGTTTTTGCTGAGCGCTGTGCTCTAGTTGGCAACTAAGGAGGCCACAAGGATCATTACGAGAAAACAGGAAAATGTTGGTACGGCGGTAGCAACAAGCTATACTAGTCTCAAGGGGAGATCGTATGCACGTCTTCACACATCGAAAACGAAAATGACAGAAGATACTATTTGGATGCTAGAATGTCGAATGTGTTTAATATTTCCTGTAGACATTTTGCGAATGTATGTTTCATTCGAATTGTATAACTATTGTGGTATTGCCAAAAAATAATAATCAGAGTGTTCAATTCACACTCGGTAGAAGTGAAAAACTAAAGTCGACAAGAGTGGGGAGATTACGAAGCACTTTTTTTAACAATGTGAAGGATGATTTTTTCCATATTTTTGTCGTCGAATTCCAGTACACCTTTTTGATTTCTTTTCCTTTTTTGGATTTCATAGGTTTCCATCCTTAGTCTACTGAATGTCTGGCAGCTAAAGTTCGTCAGGCTCTTTATACTACTAGACCAAAGGAGATTATCATGGGACCGTGGATTTATCGTAATGCATTGGAACCGAGTACCCGTGAAATAGATAAATATTTTATTGCTATCTCATTCTCTCGCAGGCTAAATCCTGTAGATAAATGTGTTTGACTTGTTTTAGTGTCGTTCGCGTTTAAAATCACAACGGTGTTAACTTCAAAAGTTTGCCCCTTTCAAATATCCAATTATATATACGGATAGTAAATGGAATATAATTTTTTTTTGACCGTATATCAGTTTTCAATGCATTACATTGATCCAAAAAAAAGTTTAACCAAACAAAAAAGTTCATCTTGATATATCTCTGAATAGTCTGTATGTCTGTACTAAAATTCTAAAATGGAAAAGTGTAAAACAATCATCATCACCCTAGACAAACTTTGCAAAACAACAATAGCGTCGAGTGTTGGCACGTCGACCCACAATTTCTTTCAGTGGCGCAGACTCAAAAGACTTAATCCCCAGCTAACTTGTTAGCCAAAGAGGCCGTAAAAAGACACAATAAAATATTCATCAACCCATTTAAGTTCCAATCATCTCATTTTCTTGTTCTGCCAAGAAGCCCGATTGAGATCTCGAATAGGCCACTTGCATCACATTTTTAAAAAAAATCCGGTTTAGGCAAAGACATTCTGTATTTTTTTTTAATCGGATTTTTGAAAACATGGCGATTTTTTTAAAATTTCAATCCGAAAAATCAGACCATTTTTTATAAACCGGAAAGACGGGACATAATTTTATGGGTGCGAAAAAACGATAATTACATAGCCGAAAATCATTAAAAAAAGAACGTTTTCCACACGAATAGCAATAAATTGTACAGGGATCTCTTGGTAACATCTGTAAAAACACCGCCATTTTTATTAAAAAATCTAACCAAAGGATAAGTTCGCACAGAACAAACAATAAATCTAGTGAACGTTAAACGCAAATTCAAAAATTCGAAGGAAATCAGAGTGTTGCCATATAAAAAAAAAATAATCAGTGTGGAATTTTAGAAAATTAAGGGAACATAATCGGAGATCTACATTTTCATGTAGTGACGTCACGAGCTCAAATAATGGATTTATTTATTTAAAAATAAAAATAAACTATACATTTCTAAAAATTTTACTAACATTTTCGTAATCTTAGTAAAAAATTCTATCCACACGATTTTTTCCAAGTCGTTATGAAATCCATGCGAGCGGCGAAAAATTTGCGTAGTTCCATCTTGGTTGATCTAATTATAGAGCTTGAGGGTTTAGTGGCTAGAAGGAAACATAACTATATGTCTGGAGATATAGAACCTTCTGATTGAATTATGAGAGGACTGCTGAGACGGGAATGGCGTGTTGTGTTATATCAACATCATTAAGAGTGATAATGACTTTTCAGAATAGATTAAAATTAAGATGTATTGTAGGAGCTACATAAAAGAAGAAAAAGTATAGTGAATTTGAAATATTATAATTAATTAGCTGCAATATGAAATATTATAATTAATTAGAAATTTGTAACCTTAAATGTACAAATTACTAAAATAAAATTCAAATAATAAATAATAACAAAATTGGTACAAGATTTTATCTTCTGATTAATGAAAGATTTTATTCCATTTTGAAGATTTGCAATGAGACGCATTGACTAGTATGGCTTTGGGTTGAACATATGTACTTTCAGTAAAGACTGGTGTAAACCATCTTTCAAAATCATCACGTCGTTTTATTAAATGAATAGCTATGTTTAGAAACTGGATTTGAGTAGCCATAAACGCAATATCCCGATTTCGCAATGAAGGCATAGTACCATCTGCATTTGCTATAATTTGAGCAAGTGGCAGTCTTGTGTGTCTACACAATATTTATTCACGTAAAAATATACGACTTGTATACTAATTGCTGTGTAATTACTCATTTGTTTCCGTGAAAAAGAAGGCCAGTGCTAGTAAGTTTGGAGTGTGGCAAATCCGTGTCGATGTAACATTTCCGCGGACGAAACGCTTTTCCAAAAACAACACCGAATGCCGGAAAACGAAAATTCTAGAGAGCATGATCAAAAAATGAGGACAAGCGTATTATAGCCGGCCGCGGCGACTTGTTTTTATTAAAAACAAGTGGAATAACGAAAAATTTATGAAACTCAGTGCGGCAAACGCATTCGCCAAAATACAAACATTCCGTCGCACGGGTAACGCTCTCGTTGGACAATAAATCACATTAACGGGAGTTATTTATGACAAACTCCAAAACCATCTAAAAGCGAATTAATACTTGCCATGTGGTGGACTGTTACCTGTCAAATTTATTGTGTAATCATGAAGATAAATAAATAAAAATATTCAAAACTATTGGTTAAACGTATTAGTCACATGATGAGGAGTAAAAAATAATAAAAAATTAGTTAACTTATAATGTGAGGAAGATTGATGGAAAAACGTGGTTTTGGTTTATTACGCCTTGTTGCGCTTCCACCTTGTTTAGACAACTTTTCGGAGAGTGACTAGCGCTAATCCATTTAGAGCCAGTATTTCAATGTAATAATTAGTTAAATCAATGTGGTTTTCGGTGTTTAGTTTTGGTATAGCCGTCAAGTACCAAATATTAATAGGGATTTTGAGGATTTGTATCGAGGCAGATATGTATCAAAATATTGATTATCCTTGTAGTAGAATCCCTGCTCATTCGAACTCTGCCGGGATACAATGTGACCACTATATTGAATACAAACAATTTAACAGGCAGGGAAAAAATTTACTCAAATTATCAACAAAATCTTTATCGATGTGTTCGTACTAAGTTAGGGACCCTGAGCCAGTGCAAGCGAAGTCGATTCAAATGAATTCGAGTTTATCGTGTGCATCTCCCGGAGAAAGAACAAACTTCTATCGATTATGATCGCTATCAAATTAGCCTTCCCTAAATGACTAGAATGGTCTGTCTGGTGTTGATGTTAAAAAAATACAATACGGTCGTAATTAGGTAACCTGATTCTTTTAGATTTCTATAATTTATTAACGTAAATTAAATAATAAATTGTTGAAAATGTATGAAAAAAAAGCAATGACACAATTCGCGCCGCTACAAGGCGCTAGCATAGCATGCTGCCGTCAGAATGTATGAGAAATGTCAGAAGTTGAAGGTGTTGTTTTATAGTCGGTCTTAAGCAAATTGCACTTTAAACAGTAGTTGAACGGTCTCAGGACCTTGAGAGGTCGTCATTCGGAGCGGCTGGCGATATAGTTTTCATATTTTATTATTTGTATAACCTTCGAGCAATCGGGTAATAATTTACGACGCGAACTGAAAAGTCGAACCATATGATTAATACCGTAATTTCAAGTGCCTATTTGTCTTGTCTGTCTAATTGCAACAACTTCAAAATAAAATGTCATAACTTAAAAAATGCATAACACAGGTACCTAGCTACTCAGAAGAGATAAAGCAATAGAGTTACATTACATTACAGCACAGATACATGATAGTTAATATTATAAGCAGTACCTGGATTTTTTGATATTATATAATTTCGTGAGGAAATTTTAGATTTCTTTTTTCTATAATATGTATTCGTATAAGTTATTTAGGATATTTCGAATGTCTGTTCTTTCCTTTTCAGTCAACCATATATTATAATAAGTGTATTGTGGAGATTTTATTTATGTAAAAAACTAATTTAGTATTATTATTATTTTATTTTTTTTAATATTTTTTTTTAATTAATTTAAAATCAAATTTAGTAATGTTGTTTAATTTATAAGGTTCCATTCAATAAAAATTATTCCAGTTCAAAATAAGTATTCGACATTTATTAACAAGGTTCTTTTGAAAGAAACTTGCACTTTTTTCTATCACTACGCAGAATATTAATTACACGGATCGCTCTCTGGTGGGTCTAAAGGCCAGCCGCTCATGGAGAAACTGAAAAAAAAAAACAGTTGCCGACCCAAGTGCTATCCACGGGAAAGGAACTTGTGAATTTCATTGGCGGTCCGCACACAAGTCGTGAGCCGCTACATGGCCGCCACCATGGGAACCTGTCGACAAGGCAACTGACAGTTGTTGACAGGTTGACATCAACAAGCCAACTGACAGTTTTTGACAGGTTGCCATGGTAGCGGCTCATGACCTGTCAAGTTTTGACATGTTTTAACGTGTCAGATCAGAAAAATATCGATTTTGTTCAGGAGATTGATTGCGATTGCGTCGCCAACTAGTTTTTTTCAGTTTCTCCGTGAGCGAAGGCCCTAAGACACTTGTTGGTTCGTTTTATAGAATTATAATTAAGAGATTCTCTATTTTGTAGGTACTTTGAAATCTGTTTTCCCCACATTTATTGTTAGTTGGTTCTAAATTGTTTAATAATGACGTGACTGCTATTGATTTGTTTAAATGTGTTAATTGTTTAGATCTTGTAAAAATACTAAGAATGGGGAAATAAATAATTTTTCTTACTTTATTAATTAGTGTTATATTAGGGTCATTCATTTGTTTAATAAAAAAATATTTAAAAAAACTAAAATACTTGCAGACCTTAATAATAATATTATTTAGTTTATTTTAAATAATTTTTTGAAAACATTAAACGAAGTTCTACAAATTAAACACCAAAATAATAAATATTTTTCGAATAATAAATAGGTAGGTGGTTAAAGGTTATGGCGGCCAGTCTAAAAAAACATTATTTATTTGTCATTTATCACCATTCGATGATTCAGAGCCGTTCAGTGACGTTTTTCCGATTACCATAACAAAATGTTCTTAATTTTATTTCCACACAGAGTACGAATCGTTGCTAAAAATATCAAAAACTACAAAATTAATCTAATTGTACGTGCACAGTCACGAGGGGTAACTTTACGCGGTGAGAAAGCGATGGGTATGCAGTGGGTACGCGATGGGTATGCAGCAGATACGCGGTGGATACGTAACACTGCATGCACGCTTCCCCTGCGCTCATTCCTGATTTCAAAATAAAATCCGGAGTCCATAAACTAGATTATAAAGATTGTGGATTATTTTGTATAGGTTTAACTTAGAGGAACTTTGACTTTGGGATAATACGAGGTGTTTAAACAGAAGTTTGTTTGTTCTCGGAGTTTGATAATCATTTATTGGAGACGGAGCATACTTTTAATTGCATAAAAGTATTTGAGTTGTGACACTGTGATATTATTGGTATCCATTTAGAATTTAGATAAACTTCAAATCTAAAAAAAATTGAAAGAGTTTAAATGTTTCAATAATCAAGAAATCTTTTTTAATGGCCTACTTTCTGATAACCCCCCCCCCCCCCCCTCCCCCCACCGCCTCCCTTCCCTTAACTATTCGTGTATATATATATATATATATATATATATATATATATATATATTATGTGTGAAAAAGAGAGAGCTGATTAAAAGAAGTGTGCGTACACTTAGACCAACGTTATGTTTACCACGCATATGGGCCAAATGTACGTAACTAACATGCATGTAATTTTTTTTATAAAACTTTTCATTTTATCAACAGCATAAGGTTTTTGTGTTTGTTTTAGAGACCGTAATAAGCAATTACATAATTGAAAAAAAAACTATAGCGTTTTGATACAAAAATTCTGATGTATAAATTACATACGGTTACCCCTCGCTTCTCTATATAAAAATAATATATTAAAACCAGAAACTTAAAAGGGTGTAAATGCCATTTACAAAAAATGAGGTAGACGGGAATTTAAAGTACGCCCAAACATTAAAAGAAAATCCGATTTTATTTTTATGTCAACGTAAGTACTCGAATATCTCCATCCCTACCATTGTGTTGATTTGGTATAAAAATAAAATGGAGTTTTCTTTGAATGCTTGAGCGTACTTAACATACCCGTCTACCTCCTTTTTTTGTAAATGGCACTTACACCCTTTTAAGTTTCCAATATTCATATGTATATTACATAAAACATTATTATGTTCACGTCACCTTTATAAAGGTGAGAATACAGTAGACACGTAGACAGAAGTGGAATCGAGAGATAAGTTCCATAAATGACGCATCGTATGACTACAGCAAGGTCAAAAGCTTTCCGTTCCCAGAACTCTCACTTACTAGTCAGTGCTTTATTTCCAAAGAATAGGCCAGTTGAATGGATTTCATAACGACTTGGAAAAAATCGTGTGGATAGATTTTTTTACTAAGAATACGAAAATGATAGTAAATTTTTTTAGAAATCTATTGTTTTTTTATTAAAAAAAAAATTAATCCATTATTTGAGCTCGTGACGTCCACTACATGAAAATGTCTCGTCTCCGATTATGTTCCCTTACTTTTGTAAAATTCCACAATGATTAATTTTTTATATGGCAACACTTTGATTTCCGGCGAATTTTTGAATCTGCGTTTAACGTTCACTAGATTTATTGTTTGTTGTATGCGAACTTATCCTTTGGTTTGATTTTTTGATAAGGATGGCAGTGTTTTTACAGATGTTACGAAGAGAACCCCGTTCAATTTATTGCTATTCTATGTAATTATCGTTTTTTCGCACCCATAAAATTATGTCCAGTCTTTCCGGTTTATAAAAAATGGTCTGATTTTTCGGATTGAAATTTTCAAAAAATCGCCAGGGTTTCAAAAATACGATAAAAAAAATACAGAATGTCTTAGAATATTTGCCTAAACCGGAAAAAAATTAAAGAAAATGTGATGCAAGTGGCCTGTTAATTTGAGGGTGGTAATTTTCTACCATGATTTCATATATATGACGTGGTAGTTCAATTCATTTTCGTTGTTTCTATAATTAGAGGACGACCAGTAATTGATGCTAGGTACTCTAGTACGTTTTTGAAGTAAAACTTCTTTACGCACGCTCGACTTGGGGGGTAAGCTGGTGAATGCGTTACGAAAAAGTGTGATGCGAATGGTAATCGATGCGAACGGTGATCGATGCGAACGGTGATCGGGCGGGGATACCTCACAAGACTCCCATCCGTCTGAAGTTTGCCTTGATCACTTTTTTTTCTTCTCATAAAATTATTCTTAAAATAAATAAAAACCAGTTTTGCCCATAAATCGACCGTTTCTAGACTCCGTTTGCCAAGCAATTTTAATGCCTATTATTGATCGATTTTAAAGCCTATTATTAATGTCTGTATTCGTGCTGATATAAAACGAACTAAGAAAATATACATGTTAACCTTGTGTATTCCTCCTAAAGAACTGGCCATGAGAGAAAGAGAGAAAGAAAATGTGTACTCGCACCTCTCTATCTTGCCCCTACAGTAACATACGAAACGCAACTCTCTTTCTATCTTCACTAACTTATATCTCCCTCTCAACTTCTGTTCGCCTCGCCCGAACATACTTTTCGTAACGCTCTTGTCACGCATTCACCAGCTTACTCCCCAAGTCAAGCGTGCGTAAAGAAGTTTTACTTCAAAAACTTGATGAAAGAAAGCAACTTTTTTTATTTATCATCTTACACACTTTCCTAACAATCAGTACAAAGTTTACAAATAGATCATTTGTAGTATTCCTTCCGTTAGCCGACTACAAAGCGTGTATTTTTGAGTACTGACCTTTGCAAACTGCAGCTTTTCGTTTATATAAAACATAGGTAAATCGTGTCTTGTGATGAAGCCACTTTGTGTTGAAATTTTGACGCGCTGTCGTAAGGATGACCTACATTATTATGTAATAATATTATGCAGATAAGTGCTTGTTGCACAATAAGGCTGCTTATCTCAGTTTGTTGCAATCAGATATATTCAATAATGTAACACGCGCACTTGTCATCAGTCGTAAGTGTAATTTTGTTTCAAGAATAGAGAACTCCAGTCCATTTTTTAATTATTTTTTTTAATGAATACTTTCTAACATAAATAACTGCAATTTTTTTCGAGTTAGTTTTAATAGTTAATAAAATGATAGTTAAAATAATTAAAGTTTTAATTTTTCAAGATCCTCCGAAAACCACCGTATCTGTGGTGGGTCGGGTGACGTCATCAATCACGTCATCTACTATAAGATCGTGCAATCAGCTGTTCGACTCGCCGCCATTTTGAAATTTGAAGTTCAAAGGAATCTCCCTAGAAGTAGCATTACTACTTTTTTTTTGTACGGTAGTTTTTGAATATTTAATAATAATATCAGTTATCAGTGACGTCACCACTAAACATTTAAGTCATACCAACTTGACGGAGTGTTTCAACGAGACTATTAAAAGTGCCCTTTTTAACATTTTTTTAATAACTGTACGTTTAATATTATTAAATAAAACGTATATATTCAGAATCAGCGTTTATTGGTCTATATGAACATATTTTTTAAAGCCATAATAAATTTCACTGGAGTTCTTTGTTCTTACATTTTTATAGTCTAGAAAAGTTGGAACAATCTGAATTGAGGCTGCTCAGAATAACTGAAACTTGTGCTTTGCAGTATTTAAGATTTAAGCGATGCACAGAAGTAAATACTTAGTTCGTGTCAACTATGTCTGCCATATCTAGTACTTGTACTCGTTTTAAATCACGCTTTTTTATTTTGTTTTTACACTAAAAACTGAAATTGTTCTAGGCATTAGGCCACTTGCATGGATTTCATAATGACTTGGAAAAAATGATGTGGATAGATTTTTTTACTAAGAATACTAAAATGTTAGTAAATTTTTTTAGAAATGTATAGTTTTTTTTTTTAATTAATAAATCCTTTATTTGAGGACGTGACGTCACTACATGAAAATGTCCCGTCTCCGATTATGTTCCCTTAATTTTGTAAAATTCCTCACTCATTAATCTTTTTTATACGGCAACACTTTGACTTCCGGCAAATTATTGAATTTGCGTTTAACGTTCACGAGATTTATTTTTTGTTCTATGTGAACTGATCTTTTGGTTTGATTTTTTGATAAAGATGGCGGTATTTTTACAGGTGTTACGAAGAGAACCCCGAACAATTTATTGCTATTCTTGTGGAAAACTAGTGGTACAAGCGGAAAAATTGTGAATCTACAACATAAAACCGCGAACTAATGAAGAATCAAGGAGCCATGAAAAGTCAGGTCATAATAAAAGCGGCTAATGAGCGCAGACCTAGCGTCCGTTATATCTCAACCAATAGGAACCTTGATTTAATGCTTCGCAGGTGCTGTATGTGTCATTTCCGTTTCATTCGAATTTCAAATCCCAACGAGGCTATAGAAGTTTCACTTAAAAAACTTTTGAAGTCGGCTCAACGCTTCAACACATAAAATAGAATAAATAGCTGATAAGAACACCCAAGCGACCAATGACTAAACAAAATATCTAAGAGAACGATTTGGCATACCGATTTAAATGCATACCGAACATTCTGTCCAAATGGTTATACAAAAATGGCGGCGGTTTCTATGATTATTATTCAGTTTATATGACAAGTAATAAATATTGATTCCATCTTGGCCACAATTTTTGTGGTTCAGCTCAAAAAAGTGGCATGTCACAACCCCTTTGAAAAGACATTAAAAGTTACGATTTTTTTTTAAATAGCCAATAACCTAACCAAAACCAAAATTGTTTCTTCACTTTTAATGACTTTTCAAAGGAGGTGATGAAGTTGCATGATGTTGACTTGTCCGATGACCCATTTTTGTATAACCGTTTGGACAGAATGTGTTATTTGTAGTTAAGTTTAATCTCAGGGTATTTTATTTAGTCATTGGAAGCGACCAAATTTTTTTCAAAATTAACCAAAAAATCCAACTTTGGACCCGATTTACTCGAAAACAAAAGGACAAATAAATAAAAATTTATTATACATTATAAATTTAATGTAGTCGAGACATTTTTTAAATTAAGTGTTTTTCAGTTCGAGAAGAGTACGTATGCTTTTGTATGTGTGTTAGTTAACGTCAATGTACCTCAGTACAAAGTACAACCAATTACAACGATTGTGCGCGGTTCAGTGTGTAAAACATTTTTTGCTGTTCACCAGAGGCGTGCTTTCATTGGTCTTTTCTTTTTAGTTATGGAATTTTAAATTGTCATCCGTTTGTTTTTTAGCCAATTTTAGTACATGAAAAGATTTCTAGGAGGCAGTCTATCAGTCGATCTGTGACTAACTTATTGTTAATTTTATTACATTTACCTCCTGTAATACTTCGCAAAATCAATTATTGAATCAAATACTTGAATCGAAAATTGAATAAATATGCAATCCTAACTGAGAAATGGTGAGACCGTTATTTAGTTAGTTCTCTACACTATTGCTATTCAGGAAGGAAGTATTTTGAGGTTTTAAGTTTTTGAAGAAAGACTTCTTTACATACGCTTGACTTGGGGAGTAAGCTGGTGAATGCGTGAAGAGAGCGTTACGAAAAGTGTGATCGGGCGAGGCGAACGGAAATTGAGAGGGATATATAAGTTATTGAAGATAGAAAGAGAGAGTTATGTTTCGTATATTACTGTAGGGGCAAGAGAGAGAGAGGTGCGAGCACACATTTTTTCTCTCTTTCTCTCATACCATGTTAAGTTTCGTATATCTAAGACACAGTGCAGGCCTATTGTCTGTTTCACACTGTAGGAGCAATAGAGAGCAGTTCGAGTGCACATCTTTTTTCTCTCTTCTTTTATAAGTTAGTGAAGTTTTACTTCAGTCGTGTGGTCTAAAGCACACTCGTTTTTTTTATTATTTAGCTGCACCAGGAGGCTCTCAGGGTCTAAGTTACCCGTGCGGATGCTGCTGTGTGGAGGGTCTTTTTAGAAAAGGAAGAAGATGAAGTTTTGGAAAGAAAAAGGGTATGAGAGGTGGGTAGGTAGTGGATTGGGGTCGGTGTGTCCAGGAATTACGGACGGATGAATCTATCCCTCCCACTGCCGTGCAGGGTGATTTTCGCAGAGTCGGTCAAAGGGTCTCCATCAACCAGTTTCTCCCGGTCCTCATACAAATTTCACCCCAAGAACCCGGGCACCTCTGCTAAGTCTAAGTCACCTATGGCAGAGGTGTTGGTAATCTAATAAATGTTTCCCGTGGCTATTGGTTCCTATATTTAAAGTATTGCTTTAAAAACACCAACCAACTTTTGTATCATTCTTGTGAATCTGAAAAGTCACGGTACGCTACTGCTGCACACTTAAGTTAAATTGCACCACAGAGTTCATTCGCCGCGACGAGACAGTTTTGTTTTGGTGTCTTTTCTTGGATTAAGAAACAGCGGAGGTATAGCAGGAGAAATATACCAAAATAAGAAATGGAAAAATAAAGTAACTTATCGGACACATTTCGTCACCTCAGTTGGCAAGTTTCAAAATGACATTTTTTGAAAAATGACCTTCGAATGCAAAACCATTTCTTTTGCACATTTCTATAACCAAAATAATTTTCAAAACCGTTTGCTTTATATTTCCGATGATACGTGTATGAAGAAGTTCTAAAATCAAGCTCCATTTACTTTACAAGGTTCTAACATCACTACTACCTCTAATTTGTTTGTATCTGACAGTTTTTGGTTGTTACGAGGCGAATTTTGGTTCGTTACTTTAGTTGGATGCCGCTCTAACTTCGCCTTAACTTCTGAGGTTTTAAAGTTTTCAAAGACAAATTTTCGTGACTATTTCATTATTATCGTGTAAAGTATTTTAGTTTATCATTCAAAAATTCAATCATAGAAATTATAAAAGAAAAGGATAAATACTCATTCATAACTGAAAATCGTACAAGACTTAAGCATGTATTTGTTTGCCCCAAACTAAACACTTCTTTTGCCCAACACCATTATACACACCAAGGAAAATACTTCTTTAATAACCTACCAGTAGAAATTAGAAGCATTAATAACAAGGTACAGTTGTTGAATTCTATTAAAAAGTATTTTAGAGAAATAATCAATGGGAAAACTGCTGCTTCCCCTATTTCCACATGAATGTCACATTAAAAACTATACCTGTTTTTCTTTTACGGAGTACATGGATGTTTATGTTTTTTAGTTAAAGGGTCTTGACTATGTGATTTCTGTATATTAACTATATATTAACTGTATCTACCTATATATGTGACACACGTGACTGTATTAACTGTACATATGTGAAATGTAAACTTTTCTTCCATCCACAAGCAAATGCTTTTAATGGAAGATAAGTATTATTATAATATGTTCCATTTTTTTTAAGATCAATAAATAAAAAATAAGAAATAAAATATTTTAATTGAAAATATTTAAATTGGATTGCATTAGAGAAATTTAGTTTGAAACTTTTGCATTGAATTATCATGCCTTACCAGACCTGGTTGATTATGGATCTGTCTATCTATCTATATTATAAAATGGTAAGTATACGTCCTATTTAAATATTATCCTTTAAAATGTGTTCAATTAAAATACTTTACAAAAGATTCAACCTCAAAATAAGAAATTATTAAATAGTTATTGAGAAATCGTCTTTGCAAACTTCGACAGCTTATATCTGAGAACAAGGATATGTGAAGTTATAACCCTATCTAACTGAGGTGACGAAGAGGTGTGTACATTAACCAGCAACCTTTAATGGCGTAAACACAAAAAAGCTAATGATATACATATCTTAATTTTAAAAAGTAGGACATAATATTATACATGTATAATGTTGTTTCACAATAATTAAATTAAAATGATATATTTGCGGCACGTTCCAGAGTGGAAGATACTCTCACTGTTGCTCTTGTGAAAGATCATCATTGAGAATTGAAACGTTTCTTGAAATGCCATTAGCCGTTTTTGTGCTGCAGCACCACAGCATATTTATCGTGATGTCACACGCCTTTCGGACGGCCGCAAGAATCAACTGGATGGTTTATTTCTTTGTTACTTATTCGGTACCTATTTCTTTTAATTCAAATATTCAGCAGGCTCTAGTTTTGTACAAAAAAACATGAAATTTAATTGTAGGACACAACTTTATTGGGGATGCAAGTCTCGAGACGGTAAAGAGCAGTTGGAACTCTTGTGTGGCATTCAAAATTTAAAAACGCGCAATTGGATATTGCCGAGTATTTTGAATAGTTGCGTCGCTCATCTAAAATCTTTTAAAATTATATTAATGATTGATTTGTTATCAGTTAATAAACACCTATTAATAACAATTTTCACCTAACAATGCCTTTTAAGTTATCTGAAGTTGTTTGTTGAAGGCTTGAGATTTTTTCCCCAGTCTCTGTATTTTATATAATACAATTGATTGAAAAGACATATTTTTACCAGCATTTATTTTAAGTATTTTAATATGTTTACTTATAGGTATTATAGTGTAGGAGAATGTCCCGTGAAGTCACGGCTAATATTATTAATTTATTTTATTATGTGAAACATTCAAGGGTGGCGGAGTGCTGTTAACGAGATTGCTTAGGTAACTGTAAATTAATTATATTCATGTACGCACGGCTTTTCATTAGGTCTGAATAATAAATGTTCCACAGCTATGAACGTATACGTATAAACGTACACAGAGCGTACATATTATGAATTAAAGGGGATTACAACAAATAACTCCACACAGGAGGCCCTGAGGAAAATAATTTTCCTCAGGGCCTATGTCACCTTTGAGGATTCTGTGTGGAGGGTCTTTTTGAGGAAAGAACGGAGTGAACATGGGTCTTGAAGAGGCCCATATTGTAGGAGGGAGGAAACACAGAGGCCGGTAAATCGTTCCAGAACGAGTCGTAAAAACAACCAGTTCTCATGTGACTAATGTCAACCGTATACAAATGTTGGGCGCACGTTTGGCGTGTTTCCCGACTATACACCGGTGTCGAGGGGATCAATGATGCTAGTTCCCCGGAGCATCTTTGATTGTAATACCGGTAGAACAAAAACATCATTCCCACCTGACGCCTATGCTTTAAAGATTGCAATCCGTCTGTTAAGATGGGAGAATCTATCAAACGGACCGCCCGTTTCTGCACAGAATCAAGGTTTTTTTTTTGGTATTTTGGAGCTCCAGACCAGAGGTGGCTGCCAAATTTAACCGTGGGGCGCACTTGCGATTTGTACTGGATTAGCAGTTGTGTACTATTAAAGTATCTGCGGGCCCTGTCTGGTCCAGCCGATCCAAAAATTCGACTTTTTTGTAGCCTAAAAATCTTCCTATACATTCCCAAAGTTATAGAAACATATTCGACCTTTTAACATAGTTAGGAGCGGGTTAAAAGCAGGTAAAAAGCGAAAACTTTAAACGCGTTTTTCTCCAAACCATGTTTTTTACGTTGGCTGGAATTGTATTTCATAGAATTTTCATACGATTCACTTCATTCAAGGTTTTTATTAAAGAAAATTAAATTTACATGCAGTTTCTTGACTTATGAAAAAATATTATTGTAGGACAAAGATATTGCAAGTTAAGCCTCGGCAACCCGAATTTCTACCAACTTCTTACATATCTCCCATAAACATTTGAAGTTTTTAGGCTCTTAAAAACATATATGATATTTTTGAAGATAATGTCTAGATGCTGCCCACGCCGAAACGTAAATTATATGAAATTACCTGGATAGAAAAAAATCGCTAAGTATGCTCTAAAAATTTTTAACAAGTCTGTTTCAATTATCTTATAAATTATATTTGTGGAAAAATTGACAATGTTTCTTTAAATTTTAAAGAGTCGTGTTTTATTAAACATTTTCGCCATTTTCGCATCGATTTTGTCGCTGTAAATGTTAGCGCACTCCTCTAACATTCGTAATTTCGTATCTCTCCATCTTCTTCTTTTCGAGCCCGGTTGCGAAGCCTTAAGACATTTTTGCAATCAACAACTTTTTTTGCAAGCTATGATTCATGCGCATTCTATTTTCAATGATTTCCAAGGACTCCAGGATTCCAACCGATTTGGTCAGACCCTCCGCTTGCGATAGCTATATTTATATATTTAAACATTAAAATCATAGTTTCAAAATTGTTCAAATGCACCTTTAACAAGTAACAAAAGTTTCGTGAACGAAAATAAATTTTATCTTAAAAAAACGCATTGAAAAAAAAAACTCGGCTTTACAAGACTCCCTCCTTAAATTGACACTGAGCACTGCCTCGATCTCGAGACAAACTTAGCGATTTATCATTTTTTTTGGATTCCTTCGTAATCCTCAAGACAACCAACCTCCAACAAGAGTTCCAACCATAGACATATGCATCTAGATCAGAACAGAAAGGTGAGGGGTAGAAACCAACTACAGGGGGACGGAGAGCGGGAATGCGGGAATTTGGCGATACGTGATTCGTCAAAACTCAATCTGACAGTATATAGGCACCTCGCATTATAATATCACCATTTAGCTATTAAAAGTAAACTCTGCTTTTAAATTAATAGACCTTTTTACATGGGAGCGCGAATTGCTCGCCGCGTAACGTACAAATTTGCGAAGTCCAAACACACCAAAATAAAGTCGCCGATTTTCGATTGAGACCAATATTTTGTTGCCGTATTTAGTTTTAACACTTTAACAAATGTTTCATTATTTACTTACTCCAGTAAACAGCGCGGGCACACGCCATGTATCTCGAGTGATAGTACCTATATGTTACAAAAACAATCATATTGTGTGATCTGAATTAGCTTTAATAAAGTAAGATAAGCTTGCCTTTGGAATGTAATACGACAATTGGGTTTATTCTCTTTTTCGCTTCTATTTTTACACGTTTTTAAAACACAAGCCACTTTTTTTAGCGTGTTATTTCGTAAAATGCACCGATGAGTGCTCGATGCTGGCTCGCAGAAGAACGATGACGTCACATTTTTTAGATTAACGCGAAGCCATACTCGATCCCAGCCGGTTCCAATGAAATGGTTCCAATGGGAGGAGGAAATAACACGCTTTTATCACTTAGGGCAAGACGACTAATATTCATATGTCTATGATTCCAATTATCCGGAGTCGGTAGGATTATGGCATCCCCAATCCATTGCGCCCTTGAGGTGATTTTTCACAAAAACGGCGCTCTGCAGATTGTCCAATTATTATTATTATTATCCTCAATAATCCGTGAAAAAGTTATATTTTTTTTAGTTCAAAAACAGGATTAAAAACTTTGGGCTGCAATCCGATTTGAATTTGTAAATTTTACCCTGAACATGAAGAGGGTATATATCACGGTATATATGTAGGTGCCGTAAACACATCATCTTGTGTGGTGGGATGAGTAACGAGTAATGACCGGAGAACAGTGAATCAGATAACAAGGTCAATAACCCCACTTATCAGAGCCGAGATGAGAAAAACTCGCCAGCACATTCCGCGCACACATTCCTCTCCACTCGCATAGAATTAAAGAATTATGCGAATCGTAAAGAATAGCTTCAATAAGTTTTCTCTCACATCACATCAGGGCGTTTAACCAGCCAGTGGCCAAAAATCCACATTTCGTCGAAAGATGTTCTTACGATCGAAAGATTAATTATTCTCCGTACCAGCTTTTTAAATTTATAACTCAATATCGATTTTATTTCATTCCAAATTTGCTTTAATTTATACCTACATCAAAAAATGCTGAAAGGCGTGATGATAAAACTGTTAAAATTATGTATTTTTTGTAATTATTTTTCTATAATGTCTAAGGAAAATAAAAATGTTAAAAAATCTGTAATATATTAGTTTTTAAGTGCGCAAATAAATACATAAACAGACCAATTTTCGTCAAGAAACACATGTACGTATATATTTTTAAATGATTTTATTTAAACTAAAATTAAAATTCTGAAAAATACGTTTACCACCAGATAGTGTATTGATTTATTTTACTGCATGATTAAATAATTTGAAATGGGTGTTGTATAATACAAAATCTTTTTTGAAAATTTAACTGATCTGCCAACGATTAATGGTATAACCTTATTATACTAAAAATAATCATTTTTTCTCAAAATGTAAAACATACGTTTACTAGATAAAAAAACAATCTTTCGAAATCAGTTTATAATTTTTTGTGAAAAAAAGGCAATACGCCTAAAATCGGATTTAAAAATGACATATTTCTGGTTTTCTCTGGTTATATCCTCTAAAATGTCGTTTCTCGGCCCGTTTTAGCTTTCAATCAAATTATGAATAGCTTACAACGTTATTCTCCTATGTAACTATAAGACCGCGAGAATTTTCATGGAAGCAACGCGGGCATATGGGAGACGGGTGTGCCGCCGCCCCGGGAACCATTCATTGGAAAACCAACACCTCTGTCATGGGTCGCTCCAAGTGGTTCGCTGCAATTTTGGTGACTT
Source organism: Limnephilus lunatus (assembly GCA_917563855.2). Taxonomy (NCBI): domain Eukaryota; kingdom Metazoa; phylum Arthropoda; class Insecta; order Trichoptera; family Limnephilidae; genus Limnephilus; species Limnephilus lunatus. Next base: position 18,310,719 of record OU830604.1, on the reverse strand, counting down.
AGCAGGGATGCCATGGATGTGAGGTGTGTCCAGGTCAATACGTCTGCCCACCAACTGCGTGGCAGGGATGGATTCATACGTATGTCACTCCTGGTCTGAAGTGTAGTTTCTAACCTACACTTCATACCTTTTTTATTTTTTTTTATTTGTTATTATTCTCAACTTTCCTTTCTCCTCTACTTCATTTATTTAAAAGATCCTCCACACAACATCCCCAAAGATGACAAAGACCCTGGGGGAAATTATTTTTCATCGCCCTCTCCGTCTGCCCTTACAGGGAAACGGTGTGATGGTAAGTTAGTTTAGAAAGAGTTTCTTTTATCGGGAGATATCTTTCATCGGTTCCATATACAATGCAAAGTAATTTGTGAAAAGGGATACGCAGGTACCTATTACAAAACAAAACATATTCATTAAACGTAAAACAGGGTCTCCTCCGACTGAAAACATGAACATTTGCTTACACATTACTCTAAGCATTGCCAATGGGGGAGTGGCCATGCACATTTTTAATGCGTCCCAGTGAAGCCACGCCCCTATTGGCAACGTTTATAGTAATTTGTAAGCAAATGTTCATGTTTTTGGTCGAGGGAGACCCTGCTTAACGTATGCTTAAAGTCACCCCATCATTAAAAGAAACATATTTTTCTCTCGAGAGTGTAAATACACCAAAGTTTTTATTCTTTACATTCATTTTTGTATGCGTGTGTAGTAAGTCCACGTCCCCAATGCCAATGTTTATAGTAATGTGTAAGCAAATGTTCATGTTTTTGGTCGGAGGAGACCCTGCTTAATATACGCTGAAAGTCACCCCATCATTAAAGAACATGTTTTCATTTCGAGACTGTAAATACACAAAAGCTTTTATTCATGTATATTTGCCAATTCTTTCAAGTTCACTTGTCTACATTCAAACGAACACGTAGCTTCGGAGATACAAATAATTTTATTGTAGCCGGATTCACCTCACAATGACAATGTTATTATTACAACAGCATTATACATAAATCCGAAAGTCACAACATCATAACATTCTGTTTTCGCAATGTGTTCAGGGAATTTAGGTTTAATTAATCAACACGATCGACTCTACCCAATAGTAATTATTGTTAGTTTGTGTAAAATGCAACAAAGAACGTTTTCTGCTTAGCAACGTGTTTTTTTTATCTTACCGGATTCAATACAGCATTTATTCTAGAAAATGACGCTATAAATCACATCATGTCTCAACGCAATTATATATTTTTTTATATTATTTATTTTTTAGTTGCGCGCATTTAAATTCAGGTCGACTCTTGAGTTGGTGCATCATTAGTGCAACTCTCTTCAACATCATAAATAATAAGAATTAGGGTAGCACATCTTCCACCGCTTTTTGATAAATACGGAGAATCCTTACTGCTTCTTCATACACGTTTAGATCTCCAAAGAAACTTATTGTAGCTTATAAACCTCATTATAATATTTAACAATTGAAGAAAAAACAAACGAAAAAGAAACGATGGCAACGAACTCAGAACAGCGTCACTACCAATTGAGCTATTGTGGACTTAAAAATTGACCAAGAAGATAACAATAATAATCTAAAACAAAAATATGAAAAAGAACAAACACAGAAAAATAGAAAAAGACAATGGTCGCAACTGGGACTCGGACCCAGACCTCTTGTCTAACCGGGACGTACCAATTAATTAATTAACCAATTTCGCTATAGAATTACATAGTTAATATTACATAAATAATATTGTTATTTCTAAAATTTTAAATATGAGATTGACAAATATGAGATTGACAAATATACATATGATTGACAAATATGAGATTGACAAATAATATGAGATTGACAAATATGACGGTTTGACAGAAGGTGGCAATAGCGAAATTTGTTAACGCGCACGTCCCGATTAGACGAGAGGTCTGTTTTAGAGTCCCAGTAGCGACCATTGTCTTTTACTATTTTTCTGTGTCTTGTTCTCTTTCATATTTTCGTTTAGATTATTATTGTTATCTTTTTCTTCGATGATATATTACATTGTTGGGATAGCCTTCAAAAGTTATATAAAGAGAGTTTTTCTTATAAAATTTAAAAAACATTTTCCTTTGTTATAAATCTCTTATTTTGAACTTATATGATTGTAAAGTTCTACCCGAATGCATTATTTACGGATCCATGAGAACTCAACAAAGAGGCATATCAACACCCCTACGAAAATCCAGAAAAAAATAGCCCATAACCTAACCTAACGTAACCTAATTAACTTTAATTTTTTAGTGGCGTTTCATCATCCTTCTAAGGAGTGATGAAATGCCACTTTGTTGTGTTTTATGGTCACCATTATTTATAATCAAGTGCTTCGGAAATAGGTACCTACTACTTACACACCCGATTTGATTTATATTTTATGTCGTTTCTTTGTCCGAGTGTTGTTTTATAACATTGAATGTTTTTTGATGTCATTAATTGACTTTTCCATAAGTGTAAAGTGAGTATTCAATTTATTAGGGATTACTTATTGGAGCAAAACCTAGTTATCTGTTCTGTGTCTATTCTGTATCATTGTCTTTTTATCTATTATTTGTTTCTTTGTCTGTTTATCTATTCTGTGTCTTTTTCTATTTATCTATTCTGTGTCTATGTCTGTTTATCTATTTTATGTCTATGTCTGCTTATCTATTCTGTGTGTATTTTTCTGTTTATCTATTCTGTTTCTATGTCTGCTTATATATTCTGTGTCTTTGTCTGTTTATCTATTCTGTGTCTAAGTCTGCTTATCCTTTCTGTGTCTTTGTTTATCTATTATGTGTGTCTTTGTCGGTTACATATTTTCATTGAGAGATGCTGATGTCTTGAATTCTCTGAATCCGAGGATTCAATGATGAAAGGATATGGGAAAAAGCAACAGCCATTTCAAGTCGCGTTTTGATTCGGAACGACAGGCCATGCCAAAGACCTACTTACCCCGGGCATTTGGAATCTTGTAATTCACGTCATATATAAAGTTGTACTTATTTGTCTCACTTGCGCAATTTTCAAGTATGTCGCACATTTATTTTGCAATTTATTAAGGAATCCGTTGTGTATATATCTTGTCCAACAAATGGTGAACAAAACGCTCGGAATCGCGAGAAAATATAGTTCTGCCGAGCCCCATTTTAAATGCAAGGCTTAATGCATTAAATTGGTATAATCACCGCACCGTACTATTTCTGGGGACGTGTTCCGCTTCTGAGAAGTGACAGTTAAATTTGTAAAATAAATTCATGTTGTTGACCGCATTTTCGATCCGGCCGCGGAACTTCATGGAAATATTGCAATTTCTCAAGATTACCAGCAACCATCTCAACACAGGCCAGGAGACGCAATCAAATCGGCCTTTATTATCGTAAAAAAACTATCTGTCTATCTATGTGTAAGGAAAATTATTATCCCGGCAGGGTCGCTTTGCTTATTTTGAAATGGAAACTTCTTTTGCATCGCTGTGATTTGAAACTCGATGAAACGAAAAAGCGACACTAAAAAGAGGTAAACACATACATCTATAAGATTTAGCCTGCGAGAGAATGTGATAGACTAATCGGTCTCCTCTTTGTGCTGTGCTTTCAACCTTCAAAACATGTTGAAAGTCTACTTGATCTTTTTACCCCACACCTCCATATCCTATCAAAGCAGAATTTCGATATTGCTTCATGAAATGTAATGATCAAAATAAGAGGAAAATTACTGTCTATTTCTGATTGGAAAAAACTCTGCATAAAGCCCGTACAATGCTACATACTTACATAATACATAGTTATGTTATACGCCACTCTACCTTATACAACTGCTTCACTAAAATATTTGAAAATGCTAAACATATACAGGAAGATCTTATAGAAATAGGAGGCCGATTTGATTCAGTGTCCTGGCCTGGGTTGGGGTGGTTTTGGATTACTCTACGGATTTACGGATTACGGATGAAACTCTTCGCGCCTAAGTGAGCATTCACCGCCCAGCAATAAAACAGAGAACAGGCCGCTACTTCCAACATCCGGAGACAGTCAAATAAGTTGAAAAGAAATGTTGCCACAGATGACGTAAACTTTATAGTTTTGATTGAATTTGTTCATTTTTCTGGCTTTTAACAGAGATGCAAAACATAATTATAACCTGAAGCCATTAACACTGCAACCCACAACCCAAAAACGTTATGCTGCAGCCAAACCTCACTCGTTTTATTATCAACACAACGGTCAAAAAATAAACTCATACAAGTAAACAAATGTGTGAAGTTCAATATCCTATTATTTTAAGACTCTACCAGTTTAAGATTTCTACCAGTACATAATCTTTACATAGTATAAAATGAAGCAGCTCAAACTGTATGTGCGCTTAGATCTTTTAAACTACGCAACGGATTTTCATGCGGTTTTCACCAATAGATAGAGTGATTCATGAGGAAGGTTTTTAGGTATATAATTTGTCAAGGTAATGTGTAAATTGGTTGAAATATATAATATATCTGGCCAAGCGGCAGCGGGCAGCGATTTGATTTAACAGATGGCGTTGGTCATAAAGGTTGGGTAATGGCGTGGCGTTGTGTTTCGTTAGCCATAGCAACGTGTGGCCGGGTCTGCTAGTAATATATAATATGATGTCAGGTACAGTCTACTGTCTAGGCCTAGACTCTATGGCTGGATACACACGGCGCGGCAGAGCCATTTGGACAGGATCCAAATTAAGAGGACGCACACAACCGAGCCGAGCCTTGCCGATCCAGGCCGATTTGATCTATCACCATCGAGTGATGAACTCGAGTGAACTAAAATCGTATATTGTTACATAAAATTGGTTATTTCATTAAAGAATATTCAACCAAGGTTTATTTAAAATTAAGTTGGTTGGTATGAAAACAATAAGTTAACTAAATAGTATTTTTACAAACTGCTACAACTTACAAACTATGTTGCTTGGTGGGACCCAGACGCGGTACCGACTCAACCACTGACAGTTCAAAAAAAATACGTATAATTTTATCTACAACATCCAGAACAAAACAAATACGGAGGAATATTTCCTCCCTTGGTCATACATACAACTCTCTAGGTCAGAATTCATAGTAAACGGATAAGGGCTAGCTGTTCGCACTAGCGATGTGTAGGTAAGTTTAGCTGGAGCGGGCTCTTGACCCAACTTGAACTCGGGAAGTGGATTCTACTTCTATTCCTTTTTCAAATCAACTACTCTTAGAGAACCCGGTCCAGGACTCGGACCCAAGCCCGGAACTCGGAGCCGAACACAGACCGGAACCCGAATGCCTCCATCGGCGTCGCGGTCAGCGCCACTCACGAGTCGTGAGGGTTCTTGTCCGAGTTCGAGTTCTTGTGCAGGTTATGTCTAGGTCCGGTTCCGAGGTCCGGCTCCGAGATCTGGATCTGGTTGAACCCGAGCGTCCCGGTAACCGTAACAGCACCCAGTACCCACGTACCCAGTACCCAGCCCGCACCCAAGAACTCGTACCTGCTTGGGACCTGCTCCTAGAACTAGAGTAATTTACATACGGCCGAGCCGAGCCATCTCTCCCCACACGACGGGTTTTGCGGTACAGGACCATTACCACCGATGTTATGTCTAGGAAAATTTCCCGAGATCTAGGGGAGAAAAAAAAATTAGGGAAATCGACCCAAAATCTAGGGAAATTTGGAACGCTGGCAAAAAAAAAATTACATGTGACAACATTACTGGTATTGCTAGTCGTTTTTTTTTTTGGAATTCCCATGAATCTTGAATATTGTTAATGTACTTACATTCGAGCAATGTTGTTCTAAAAACACCAATTCAAAATGATATTATTTACCTAAAAAAATAAATGGGGACTTCAAAAATTAATTTAGGCTTCAAGTTACGTTTTTATCTATGTTTATTACAAGAAATTTTCTTCATTTTCAGTAATTGCGTTTGATTTTTATTTTGCAAAGTGATTTTTATTAGGAATTCCGTTTCTAGTTCAGTGGTAAAGTACATACTTTCAAATTATGGTAAATTTTCGATTGAACTGGCAATACCTATATGAATATTTACGATATTTTTAATAATATGAATATTTTTTAGAAAATATAAAAAAAAAATTAACAATAAGAAATATTTTTTAGAAAATATAAAAAAAAATTTTTTTTTTAAATAAAATATTTTTTAGAAAATATAATAAAATTTATATTTTTTAGAAAAAAAAATCCTTCAGATTCGCCTTAATGACTATAAAAGGCAACATTTTGTATTCGGGGGGATGGGAAATTTCAATTGCGAAATTGAAATTTTACTTCGTATACTGATTTCGCGTACATTTATAGTTTTATTTTTATTTTATTTTATTTTATTTGGGAGACCAACAGTTTACATTCATAACAGAGCATAATAGTAATTGAGTCACAATAATTGAACCATTTACAGGTTTCCACATGGGTATTGTATACAAGTGTAGTGGTTCCAGAGATATTTGCTAAAGAAAAAAAAATTTCAAGAGACAAGATAATTAGGGGGGAGTAGGGAGGGGGTAATATGGGGTGGGGGGGAGAATGGGTTAGGTTGAGGTATAGTAATAAAAATATGAGTAAACAAAAAATTAAAAGAGAAAAAAAAGGAATTTAATATAATGGTGACTGGTGGTATTAGAAATTATTGTTGTTATAAAGTATCGAGAGAGCGTCTGTGTGATTTTAAGGAATGTGGTGCAGTATTAAATATGTAAAAAAATTTGTATTGTGTGTTAAAAGTATTGGACGCACGATAGATGAAAGAGTTCTGCTTAGAATTAGTATTGCACCGAGGGGGGCTAAGAATCATGTCTGACCTGGTTCGTCTGTTAGGATCTCGTATCTGTATACGTTGTAGGAGTTCTGGGCAATCAACGACGGATCTGGCTATTTTTTGAAGAAAGAGTTCATCGGCCGAGTTTTTTCGGACTTCCAATGATAGTATATTGAAGTGCGCGGCTGAACATTGGTGACTTAGGTGTGGGCGGTAGCTCCGGAAATCTAAGTATCGTAGAAAACGATTTTGAACACGTTCTAGAATTTCTACTTAAGATATGTATTGCGGGTTCCAAAATTGTGACGCATATTCTAGTAAGCTGGTTGCCATCATTTCGTTTTTGCATACGTTCATACGGATACCCCCCCCCCCCCCTCCGACGCGCGAGTTTTGATTTGCCAAGACAAGTACCCCCGAAATCTAGGGAAATTTCACACAAATATTTTTTTTGGGCATCACATCCCCGACCATTACGCTCGCTGGCTCTGGCGTGTGTGTCCAGTGGACACAGCCCACTTTAAAATTTAAAAGTGGCAATGTCAGTAGTGCGCGCACGAACAAAGAACTAATAACAATGACTTAGTAGCAGACGCAGTAAACGTAAAAGAAGGAAAATATCATGATGACCTCCATCTTCGTGTTTACATCAAAGGAAACAAGAATAATAATATGTATGTATTATTTTATGCCGGCCTCGTTGAATAAATGAATGTTGTATTGAAACAGTAAATTAAAAAGAATCCTTGCCAATACACCATCTGATTATAATGGCGCCTCTATCGCACGCAAGACGGGCGTCACGTCTCGTGTTGCACCAGGCTACATGTTATGAAAAAATAACTAAAAAAACAATTATTAACCTCTGTTTTCCAACCAGCCCCGGTTAAATTTTAATCAAGAACTTAATTAATTGAATCCTTAAATTCATCTTGTGACAGAATTATGCAACGTAGCATTATAAATCGTGTACGAATTTTTTTGAACTCAAAATATCACCAGACTGCAAAAGGTGTATATAAAATGCACTTATACTTTTTTCTGTGATTTTCCGAAAGTCAAAGTTTACAAAAAATATATATTTTTAAGCATGTTTTTTGTGTGCCAGCAAGTGCTGAAATCTCTTCTACAAAAAGTTTTTTTTTTCTATTTGAATATTGATTTTTATATTGTTTTCCTGTAATAATTTCCTGAGAGGTAAAAGGAAAATGATTGATATTTTTCAAATTATTTTTCATATGGCCACACTAACAAATAACAACAAACTTTTTTTAATCAAAAAGGCGTGCATTTTACCCGTTTAACCTTAGGAAACCATATTTGTCCCAGCTCACATAGGTCTCATATAAATTATTGTGTCTCCCTTGTATTGAAAAGAGAAAAGAACACTCTTTGTATTCAAATCTAGAAGTCAACCACAAAATAATTCAAATGTACACCTTTATGAAACCCAAGTTTCCGAACTGAATTTTGTATTAATTATTTTTACATGAAACGACAAAAAAGCGAAGTGACGATTATAGTTCATAATAATAAAATATGTATTTGTTTTTATTTTTTTGCGTTATCAGTAATTTTAATTACAAAAAACGAAAGGTGAGACATTTTTCAAACTTTTTAAAGTGTGCATTAAAAAAAATTATATTTGAAAAATTTCATGGTTTTTTTCTAATGATGAAATTTGAAAGCATATTTCATGACCGTTCAAAAACTGTTTTTAGTTATTTTTCACAATTTTTTCCATTAATTGGATTTTATTGCAAAGCGGAAATATTTTAACCGCCTGACAAAATTCGCCCGATTTTAGAAGGGTTTAGAGCTAACGCGGGTTATTTGCAGGAGAATGACAGTAATTCCTGGTTACAACTTAAAACTCGTCTACTCGTGTGAGTGAGTGTGTAGTTGCAAGTCGCGGACAAGCAAATTTCTCGGTTAACCCTAGCAGGTGGCGCGGCGCCGGGAGCTCTCGTAATCTCCGTAGACAATGTAGACATGCCCCTCCTCTCCGAATAAAGTCTGAGTGTAATAATAAATTAAAAATAATCCCACTGAGTTGGTCCGAGCGAGGTGAGGTCAGATACCCAGTACTGCCCAGTACCCACATACAGATCCGCTCCCGCCGCCTACCCCGCACGCATCCTCGCTACATCCCACACTCCTCGCTCGAATTTAAGCGGGCTAAATCAGCCGCTTAATCCATGATAAGCCGCAAAGAAGTTTCTTTTTTAGACGCCGAGGCGTAAGCAGTTATACAACATGTCAAATTTGACATCTACACCGGCCCTAACGTGCGCAATTGGAGTAGTCCGCTTTGGTCTCCGAATTGGCAAGGCGCTTATAATACGACACATCGGCGCTACACAAAAATACAAATCAGCAAAATATTATTGATTACAGTGATTACCTACAAGAGGCGCCAAAATTTTACTCGCTATGCCGTTTGGCTCAGGACCGCATTTACCAGCATTTACACGCGCGTACTTTCATCAAATGAAGGTAAATTTCCTAATTTTATAAGTACGGACAATTATATTCATCGAGCGATGATGAATGTCGATGATATCGATTGACATTGAAACTAAAATAGCCAGTTTTTTTTTTTTAGAAATTTAACAAAATTTTAATTTGATATGTTATTATCGAGTTCTGCAAGTATTTAAGAATGTATTTTAGTTACAGCTGTTTCGAATTGTAAGACATTTTCAAACTGTGGTGAAGCCACGTACGGACGACTTATTTAAAACATTTTAAATGTCAATTTATGAAGGTGTCCAAATTGATTTACTACCGGTAAATCCAATTTGCAGAGACACTAATTGAGAGAATTCGGAAAAAGATTCGGAATCCATCTTTCCCTTTTTTATTTTTTTTTTATTAGTGACTATTTAGTTACAGGTTTGATGACAATTACAAGATATGATGATATATATAAATATTTAATCCGTTTGTTCTTAGTTCTCCTCACTAGGTGGTCCTGTGCTGAGGCGGACTGGTAGATTTCTTTGATTTTCCGTTATTTAGTTTCTATGATGTTTTAAATACATTCTCTAGTATGTCTGCATTAATTTCTTTCACCCATGTTTTGATTTTTTCCTTAAACTTATTTATCTTTTCTATCTTTTTTAGACTTGGAGGAAGGATGTTGTAAAGTTTAGTTGCAAGATATATGTGGTTTCTTTGGCCAAAACTTGTCTTGAATTTTGGAACATCTCGTATATCCTTTTTTGAGGCTCTTGTGTCATGTATCCGAGTTTCATTAGGAGATTTTCTGTTTTTAAAATGATGTATAAGAATATTCTTGGCATATATTTGTTTTAAATTAAGAACGTCAAAACATTTAAAAATATCTTTTGAGGGGGTTTTTTTTGGTTTCACTTGCACTTTCTTTATTGATTTAGAATGATGTTATTTCTATGACTCATTTAAGTGCATTATATTGTTGTAATGGAGTTCAACGAAATAAACACAAAAACAATTAATAAAATAGCCAGGTAGAACGGGTATAGCCATGTGAGAACGGCTGGTTTTCAGTGGTCATAATTGATCATAATATCATGAATAGTGCACTATTAGCAACCTCGCATAGAAAAATCAATTCGTAAATTAAACAGTGTAAAATAAACTGCAGTCGTTGACATTTTGAGAGATTGCGATGACAGTAATTTTATTATGTAAAGAAAAAAGAAACCGGTTGATCTATTTAAACCATAGTCAACACGCTTAATATTGGTAATATCTGTGCTTACGACGTGCGTGCTGAGCCACGCTAATTCCAACCAAGCCGAGCTTAAAAGCAACTGATATACCGGTCCAAGTCACCAAGAAACTTTAAAACATCTGGCACGGCGCTCAATACTCAATAGTAAAGAAGGTGGTTATTCAATAACAGTGAAGAAATGTGTTTACATAACTAAACGGTTATCTGAGCCAGTTATCGACGGGCAAAAAAGATATCTTTTATTGTTCGGTCGAAGCGTATGTCCACACAAACCGCCTGAAATATGATACGTGTCATGCATAATGTACTTACTAATAATACAGGTAAACCAAAAAATGGATCCTACCATATAATATTACGTCAAGGAATATAAGGTTAGCCGTGCGTATTAATCTATTCTTGTTCGTTTGCAATTCGACATATTTATGTTATGCTCGACATAAAATCTACCTACATAAATAACTTCAGTTTATGCTACATGTAAACATGTCCAAAATCTGTCGACGTGTATTATAATTGAACTAATCATAGATACATTAATAAATTAATATAGTATTTACATTATAATTGCGGTGCACTAATTTTCTCTGGTGAACGGTACAACTCCGATGATTACATTAACGACCGTCACAACATTCTGGCCATCAATAACCAGAGCGTCAGTGGAAAAACTGAAAAGGCAATAGAGAAAAAGTAAATTCTTCAGTGTGACCCTCTAATTGAATGCTTCATTACTCAAATTCCTTACCCAAGGTGGCATTTTGAGAATATAAATGCGCTATCGGGGAGGAATACAAAACTTCGCAGACACCTAAATTTAACGCTCGCGTAACGGCGTAGAATGCAATAAAGTAGTTAGTCCACTAAATGTGCCATGATCGTGATTTAGCAATCTTAGCTTAAGTCTGACTTTTTCGCACAGACGTATATATATATATATATATACTTCTGAACTATACTTTATTTTACAATACCTTTTATTGTTCACCACACAGTTGCATGGGTCGCCTGATGAAATGCATGATATAACGAGCAATTGAGCTTCAAATTATAGCGCTTTGAACCAAATTACAAATACACAAAGTCTAATAATAATTTGTTAATTTCCATTGTACTATTTGCACGAATGCACCAATCTAAGCGAATAAATCGTGATGATTTTATTACAAATGGGCTGTATTACAAAAAAAGCATAGAAAATAAAAATATAAATAACGTTATTTAAAAGCATGTTTTCTAGCAAATGCAGGGTAAACATGCGTGCTAGCAATCATATCATTTCCATGAAATCAAAATAAAAGAGGCTCCGATTCGCCGAGTTACTTTTAAAAGACAAACCGACGGATTTTTTAAGTAAAACTTCTTTTTACGGAATGCGTGACGAGAGCGTTACGAAAAGCGAGGCGAATGCTTCATACTGTACACAGTGCAGGTCTATTGCCTGTATCACACTGTAGGAGCAAGAGATACATACATCTATGGGATTTAGCCTGCGAGAGAATGAGATAGTCTCCACTTGTGCGGTGCTTATGTAGCCTATCTGTCTCCTCTTTGTGCGGTGCTTCGTAACCTCCCCACTCTTGTCTACTTTAGTTAACTGAAGCTTTCACCGTGTGCGAACACAATTTTTTTCCTTCAGAATTTTTGAAACCTATGGATGTATGTGATTGTCTCTTTTTAAGTTTATCAATCGACCTCCATGGTCGAGGGGTAAAGCTATCGCCTAGCAATCCGGAGTACCATACAAATTTTATTTGACTGATTTGTGTCATTTCACAATATTATTCTTGTAAAAATAATACATGGCATATTTTTTTGAAGTAAAACTTCTTTACGCACGCTTGACTTGGGGGTAAGCTAGCGAATGCCTGACGAGAGCGTTACGAAAAGCTAGGCGAACGTTTCGTATATCACTGTAGGAGCAAGACAGAGAGCAGGACGCGCGCACATTTTCTTTCTCTCTACCTATCATATCGATGGAGCAGAAGTTTTAATTCAGTTGTGTGGTCTACAGCACACTCGTTTTTTTTTGTGAATACCGCACAAGAGTCCCAACTGCTCTCAACCGTCTGGAACTAGCGAATCTATGGTTGGGAGGCTGAAGGTAGTGGGCAGGGGAAGGATGTAAGAAAGAGGTGGGTGAGGAAGTACCTAGCCACTCAGATCTGTTTACCAAACACGGCTAAAGCCATTTTAGCAACGTTTCAGTTCTAGATGGTAGTCTTATCAATCTTTAATTTTATCTTATCTATATTTCATGGAACGTGCCGCCTTCTGTGGCTTGACTTCAGTTCACTTTATATTATATATTATCACTGTAATTAAGTAAAAGCTGTTTGTTTCTTACAAATCTACTTACACTATATAAAGAGGTAATATTTGTTTGTTTGTTTGTTTGTGTGTTTGTTTGCATCGAATAGGCTCCGAAACTACTGAACCGATTTGAAAAATTCTTTCGCTGCTGGGAAGCTACACTATCCTTGGGTGACATAGGCTATATTGTATATTTTTTTTAAATAGGCATCCTTACTAAAACTTCAATAATGTAACCCAGGGTGTAAAAAATTACCTAAAATATTCTTTAAATCGCGGGCGCTGCGAAAACTATTGATGATAGAATAAAATAATGTACTACGACTTTATAGAACACATCATTATTTACAAAAAAGGTCGCGACAGCATATGTCTAACTATTATGGTTATGCCACAATAAGTATTCTTTTATTTTAAAAATTTAATTTAAATGTCGCCGCTTGAAAAGGCTCTTTATTTGTATCTTGGTTCGTATTCAAGACAGCTTCAATACCTTTATTTAACTTTCCTGAATTTTTCAATTCGGAAATTTAATTAGAAAGATATCACGAGTTTAAAATCGTTAGTATTAGAAAAAAGTTTCGGCTACGGGCCGGGCGGGAGAGGAGTCAAGAAATGCAGTGCCAGGGGGGTTGGCGGGACGGGGGAGCGGGAGAGCGGTGGTGGGGAAGGTGGAAGTGGAACGCTGGAGGGGAACGCACGGGAAAGGACATGTATGGAGTAACGTTTTATAAAAGAAAGTCTAAAAAAACGTGCAGCTCGCAAAAACTCAGAAACGAGTCCCGGTTCGATCAAGGGAGTTATATGATGTGGTAGATCTCTATCCCCCCTAGGGAATAAGGGTATCCGCTTTTACCTAAAGGGCGTGCTTTTAAAGATATAAGGGCTGAAAGTTTCGCCCTCTTGAAATTTCTAGAACAGTCTTCCAGAAAGTTCTAGAAGGTTCCATAGAGCTGTAGAAAGTTGTGGAAGGAGTGGCGGAGTATATCGTGGAATGATCAGGAATAGGGAATCGGGAACATCATTGTGCAACATTCCAGAACACTATCTTATTGTCCTGAGCGAAGCCGGGTAACCCAGCTAGTAAATAAATAAATTTAAAAGATAAAAAACAAAAACAAAAAAACGAGTGTGCTTTAGACCACACAACTGAAATAAAACTTCTGCTCCATCTATATGATAGGAAGAGAGAAAGAAAATGTGCGCGCGTCCTGCTCTCTCTCTTGCTCCTACAGTGATATACGAAACGTTCGCCTAGCTTTTCGTAACGCTCTTGTCAGGCATTCGCTAGCTTACCCCCAAGTCAAGCGTGCGTAAAGAAGTTTTACTTCAAAAAAATATGCCATGTATTATTTTTAAAAGAATAATATTTTGAAATGACACAAATCAGTCAAATAAAATTTGTATGGTACTCCGGATTGCTAGGCGATAGCTTTACCCCTCGACCGTGGAGGTCGATTGATAAACATAAAAAGAGACAAACACACATCCATAGGTTTCAAAAATTCTGAAGGAAAAAAAATTGTGTTCGCACACGGTGAAACCTTCAGTTAACTAAAGTAGACAAGAGTGGGGAGGTTACGAAGCACCGCACAAAGAGGAGACAGAACGGCTACATAAGCACCGCACAAGTGGAGACCGATTATTCTATCTCATTCGCTCGCAGGCTAAATCCCATAGATGTATGTGTTTGTCTCCTTTTAGTGTCGCTATTTTTCGTTTCATCGAGTTTCAATCACAACGGCGCTAAAGAAGTTTTCACTTAAAAAAATTACTTCAAAAGGAAAAGGGTAAATAAGTAATTTCTTAAAATCTATGTTTATTGACGTTATTAGGAGTGCGACAAAATTAGCAATGCAATCATCAAAAACACTATATTCAAAACTGTCAGATAAAAACCCCCAGTAGCGTTTCTTTTTTAAAAGAACAGAGGGCACCACTTCCGTTTACAACAATCCGAAATTACAAAACTGTACAGAGATAAGCAAAATAATACTATCAGATATAGTATCTGAAACATATCATTAATCAGATAACTGAGAATACATATTCAACTAAATCAATTTAATGTCGAATTGTTGTCAAGTGCACAAATAAAGGGATCGTTTTTATTGCAAATTGGTAATATTCTTTGTTTTCAATTATCATGACAAATAATTAATGATATTATGTAGTCATCAAAGTAAAATTATTTTTTATCTGTATTTTTGAATTCTAGAAAAAATAAAATTACATAAGTATTCATTTATTCAGCTAGAATGTTTACCTAAATAAAAACTAACGCTTTAATGATTTTATTCATTTAATTTAAAGTAGAAATATATATATTATTAAATATACTTCGATTGTTTATTTTATTTTATGTTGTTATTGCCGTCTGGAAGGCTTTTATATAAATTGCCCCCCCTCGTAGCTAATGGTTTTGCTTTCCATATAATGTATGTATGGTTCTTAAATATATAATATCATAATGTTATCGTGTAAAGCGTGTGAGTGTGTAATGTTAAAGTTTTAATCAATTCTTTTTTGTTTTATTTTTTTGTTTACAATAACTCCTCACAGGAGGCACTGAAAAAAGTAATTTACCATAGAGCCTATTTCGCATTAGGGGATGCTGCGCGAAGGGTCTTTTTAAGGAAAGAAAGTTATGCGAAGGAATAATGTATGAGGGTATGTGGGGTCCGGCTGAACAGGTCAAAAGGCCTCCCTCAACCAGTTACTCTTTATCCAGCCCTCTAGTAAGCTGGTGAGGCCCGAATACATCTCAAAAAGAAGAAGATGGAGAGATATTCAGATATGTAATTACGAATGTTAGTGGAGCGCGCTAGTATTTAAAGCGATAAAATCGATGCGAAAATTGTGAAAATATTTAATAAAACACGACTCGTTTAAAATAGAGCAAAAATCTCGTGAAAAGCGTCTTCAGTATCATTTAAAGAAACATTGTGATTTTTTTTTCACATCTATAACTTGTAAAATAACTGAAACAAACGTGTTTATAATAATTTTCGGAGCATACTTTGCGATTTTTTTCTATCGAGGGAATCTCATATAAATTGTGTTTCGGCGTGGAACGCTTCTAGATATTATCTTTAAAATTAACATATATTTTTTTAAGAGCTTAAAAACTTCAAATGTTTAAGGGAGATATATAAGAAATCGGTAGAAATTCGGGTTGCGGCGTTTTGGGGTGGCCTATGGCATGGTTGTAGGTTATTCAATAAATGGTTCCCAGGGCTGCGGTAACCATAACCGCCTCACCAAAATTATTTATTTTTCATTTTATACATTTTGGAGACTTTAACATTTTCGGATATGATTACTGATTATACAATACATATCATAAAATTTCAAAAAATTAACTACCTCTACCGACGCCCACGCCATTAAAGTTATTGTACAACCGAAAGGTGATTCGAAATATTGTCGTGGCCAAACTCAATCAAAATTGCAGCTCTCGCGAATTCGCCTTTGAACTGTTTGAATCGTGTATCACCCGTGATAATTGTCGTTTTGTGGTTTCGTGCCATCCATTATATGAATAAATTGTGGTTATACGAAGTTACGAAGTGTACCTACACATAAAAAAATGAGTTTGAAAAAAATTCAGAGTGTGCAAATCCCGTGCGGTAGAAGTAAAATCTTCAGAAAACTAAGGTAACAAAAGTGGTGTGACTATGAAGCGCTTTTTTTTTCAATGTAAACGGTGTTTTTTTTCCATATTTTTGTCGTCGAATTCCAGTGCATCTTTTCCTATACATTTGGTCATATTATTAGTAATTGTGTTTCTTTGGAGTCGCTAGATGTCGCTTTCTTTTGTGTTTTCTTTGCCTGTTCATTTTGGAGTGGTTTGAAGATTGGATATTGATTTTAATTTATTTTTTTTGTATTTCGTAGGATTCGATTCTTGGTCCGCTAAATGTCTGTCCGCTAAGGTTCATCAGGCGCTTTATATCACTTAACCATAGGAGACCTGCGTGGGATCTTGGATTTATCGTCTTGTATTAGAACCGAGTACTCATGAATTAAATAAATATTTTATTAGCATATTAATATTACGTATATACAGGTATATGTGTGTTAGTGTTTCTTTTTAGTGTCACTCGTTTCCATTTCATCGCGTTTCAAATCACAACGGTGCTACAGAAATGTTCACTTCAAAAACAACGACCAAAAGGTAAGACATTATCCACTCTTTTCCCATGTGTTTACCCGATCGAATCTTTCGAAGCTTTCATTGAATTTACAGGCCATTTAAATGTATCGCCATTTGGGCATTGCGAAAAGTGGACTTGTTCACCAATTTTATCGGACTGAGTATTATACGCAACACCGCAGTCTAGTGTGTATCAATTATGTAAACTTAATTGAAAACCATTCAATTGACGCAACAATTACTTAACCTTTCATTATCCTATGTGAAGTGTATTGTAATAATTGAGATCTTTGAGTATACTCAGGTATTCCAATTGTTATTTGCACCAGCACCAGCGTTACATATTATTATATGTTCATCGTCATGATTGTTGCTTATATAACGTCCTTTATCACTTGTTATCGTACGCCGTTCTTAATTTTATTGATATATTGCCATTACTTATTTCGAAGAATAATTGTTACGTAGTTAACTCATAGAGGTCACCTTATATAACAAATGATGCTTTGTTACTTACGACACCTGTGTATATTTGTAAGCCGCTTAGTTATGTAAATAGTTAGGTACATTGTAATGCCATGTATGGATTTTAGCAAATTAGTTAGAAGAAAAGCAAGACTTCACGATTATTCGACGGCTTTCATAGAAATAAAACTAAAAGTTCCCAGGTAAGACTGTGAAGGAAAGAGAAAACAAGGGAGATGGGAATGTTTTAGACAGGACCTAGGGATATGGAATGGTCATATTTCAGAATTTTCGCCAAATTTCCAGCAAAAAAATAAGAAAACTTTTTTTTGTGTGCTTTGGAGGTTCCTCTTCGGGTCGCTAAGCCAATGAGAAAATACTTTGTTATCCCTTTCTACAAACTTACTACTTACCGATAAGAATTAAAACATAAATGAAGCGAAACTTTACCAAAACAATCTCGACCAATAAGAGCCCTGAAAAGTGACATAATAATGAAAGCGGGCAATGAGCGCAGTTTGACGCTTCGTAGGTACTGTAATGCGTCATTTCCGTTTCATCCGAGTTTCAACAATCTCAACTAATAAATAGGAACCTTGAAAAGTTAGACCATAATCAAAGCGGCCAATGAGCGCAGTTTGACGCTTCGTATGTACTGTAACGCGTCATTTCCGTTTCATCCGAATCTGCTCAAATCACAACGTTGCTAAAGAAGTTTCACTTCAAAAAGAACCCTGATTTTTTAAATATTATTCGATCATTTTATTGTAATTAAATAAATGGAAGAAAAATGGAGAAG
Organism: Limnephilus lunatus; assembly: GCA_917563855.2. NCBI lineage: Eukaryota > Metazoa > Arthropoda > Insecta > Trichoptera > Limnephilidae > Limnephilus > Limnephilus lunatus. The sequence goes on along the minus strand of OU830604.1, from coordinate 18,292,484 downwards.
GGAAGGGAGAAAGGAAGAACGACCTGGTTATTCAAATCTAGTAAACAAACGTGCCCATCTAAGAACCGGCTTCTAGGAATGTTTAACACTGATTGTAAGTCATTCTTTTTGTAACAATATCATAAAAGTTTCGTTAAGATTATTTGTAGATGAGAGAGAATACAATAAAGATGACTTGAAAGAATAAAAAAATGAATACGGTTTTTCCCGAGCACCACTTAGACAGAATGGATATCTACAGAGAAAGCACATAAAGAATTGATTATGAGCAGATCCGGATCTAGTACAGGTACAGATGGAACTTGTTGGCAGGGTGCACCAATAATGTGTTATTTTATATTTTAATCTATTTTTTTCATGTGTCAACAAAACGTAATAACTTCTTCAGACTTTCAGGATATGTAAGATCAGCATTAACATTATCATAAGTAATTGTAAGGATGATACTCGTATTTGAAATTCACAGTTTTGTAATCGATAAAACTTGAACCAATGGGGTATTTCCGCAAACAAAGGATTCTGTTGAAAATGTACGGAATATTTAAAGTTCATTTTTCTGATTTTATTCATTCTACTAAAATGTTTGTTTTTTATGTATTCATTCAATATTATTGATTTTAAAACCGCTCTAAAACTGACAAAATCAAAACGGCTCGTTTTTTGTACATGGGTTTGTGACGTCACCAGCGTAGCTCAGCTGAACCAGCATAAATAAACACTGTCATTGAGCGTCCGCACTCATGACGTCACACGATAGCCACGCTCCAAAATATCGTTTTAGCGGTAATTCAAAAATGGGGAACTTTAACTCGCTGTAGAAAATTTATTCGTCACCATAAAAATAAAATAAAAATGGTATAATCATCGTAATTTTTTGCTTAATTTTTATAGGCTATAAAAAAAACGTGGAAACACCCCATTGCGCACTTATAAAATATATAAATAAATATTAATGTGGTTTTGTGATCTTCACGGACGTGTAATAAGTTAACCACAACATTACTAAAAATAACCTTAACTTGAAGTTCCATAATGTTAATTGTAACTTTGAGACATGCTCAAACTGCGAAGATGTAAAATTAGGAAAATATATCAAGTACTTAGGTGTAACTATAGACAGCCAACTCAAATGGACTTACCATATAGAAAAAAACTGTAAATAAACTGAGATACTTAATTTACATATTCAAACGTATGAGCAATATCGTCAGTACAAGAACCATGAAACTTGTTTACGACGCACTGGTGCTTTCGTCCATTTCCTATGGAATAATCGCCTGGGGTGGAACATACAATAACCATGTAAAACCATTAGAAATTGCTCAGAAGTCCATCATTAAGGTAATGTACCAAAAGCCCAAGACATATCCCACCAATCAGTTATTTCAAGAAACCGAAATTATGGAACTAAGGCGGATCTACTGTACCCAATGTCTCAAATATATATTTACTCGTCCTAACAATTTCACTAAAAACACAAATCGCTCTAGCCAGAGACATAACACATGCGTGTTCACAGTGCCTCACTGCAAAACCAGGTTGGCCCAAAGACACATTAATTATATTGCCCCAAAATTGTTCAATTCCCTACCTCACTCCACCAACATGTGTCAAAATTTGAACGAATATAAAAAAAATGTTAAAATCTGGATAAAAAATAATTTGGAACTGAGTAATTTTTTTCTGTAATTCAAACTAACAGCTTCCAAATTGCTAAAATATTCCATGTCGTTCTGACTATTTAGAATAAAAAAAGGAAATGTAAATGTATTTTTGTAAGGGTAAATATGCGATATAAATTTTTAAATATTTTATTATTGAAATATGTATATATCCAAATTTAAAAAAAATAAAATAAACTCCAGTAAAATCAATCATGTTGATTGATCTCTATAGCCTCTATACATATATATATTTATATTAAATTTTATTTTAACTACCACTGTTATCCACATAATATAATACCCACACACAGGCTTCGCCTTCGTGGGATTTTTTTTGTTACTTATTTATATTTTTTTTGTTATTATGTATTTACTTGTTAAATGTACCAAAAAAAATTTGCTAATAAAAAAAAATAAAAAAAAAATAAAAATTTACTTAATTTAAATTGTTTCATCTTGAACAAACCATCGTATTGCAAAGTTAACATTCAAATTATTGAAAATGCTGTTGGTAGTACCTACTGTGATAAAACTATTCCATAAAATAATAGTAACAGAACTTGAAAATTAACTTTGATACGTGAGCATAGCTCTGTTACCAACATTTTCCGATTATAATTCTGTAAATGGGAGGAATTGATTGAATTGGAATTCAAGAATTAATTGAATTAATTGCATCCGGGAATATATTTTTTATCGGAATTCATCAATTTTTTGTTTAAAAAAAACGAGTGTGCTTTTAGACCACACGACTGAAGTACCTATCACTAACTTGTAAAATAACATAATGGAGTGAAATATTACATTGGGGTGACATATGACCATGGGGTGACCTATGACCCTGGGGTGACCTACGACCGTGCGGTGACTAACGACCTTTGGGTGACCTATGACCTTGGGGTGACCTACGACCGTGCGGTGACTAACGACCTTTGGGTGACCTATGACCTTGGGGTGACCTTCGACCTTAGGGTGACCAACGACCTTGGGGTGACCAACGACCTTGGGGTGACCTACACCTAACCTTAGTTGTGCAGTATGTACGCCTCACCCCATCACCGTTCGCATCGATTACCGTTCGCATCGATCACCGTTCGTATCGATCACCGTTCGCATCGATTACCGTTCGCATTACACTTTTGCGTAACGCATTCACCAGCTTACCCCCCAAGTGGAGCGTGCGTAAACAAGTTTTTCTTCAAAAAGTGCAATTATTTTATTATTATTTCAGTACCAAAATGTGTTAGATCCTACCCTGGTTACGAGAGATCTTAGATTTACAGATCAAGAGCTTGGCGAGTAGCAAAGACAGATTAGATTTCGAACATTCCCGATAGTTGGTTGGATCTTTCTGCCGAATAAAGGGCAACCATTCTAGTTACGAAGTATTCAGGTCGCTGATTTCGAATATCCCGATGTATAACTATGTACATGATAACTTTGTTTGAACAATAGCACAGTACAAGATAAGAAGTGCTCAATCTATCATGATAACCACTTCAAATTAAAAAGTGATACGGAACCAATAATGAGTTGATAAGTGCTTTGATTGTTGATTGATTCCATTGATGAGGAAAAACACGTAAAATTGAATGAAATTAAAATATATGAATTTTTGAGATGTCGAGTGATAATGTGGTTCGTTCTAGGGAATGCAAATCTCGCAAGATTGGGGCTCAAGCGAGATCCCGCGAGTTTATGAATAACAATACTGCGAGATCTCGCCAATTTCGAGATCTCGCGAGATTGGCAGTTTTGTGTGTTTTTTTTTGCAAATAATCACAATATTTGAATAAATTAATAAAAAAATTATAAGTATTAGGTATAACATAAACATTTATTTTCACGCATTTTTCAACAGACTTTTATGCATCAAACATTGTTTGACGTATTTGTCTATATTTTTTTAATAAACCTCTAAGTAGTAAACTTTGAAGTACGTATCTATCAAATAACAAATTAAAGAACAACCAGTCTTCTTTTCTAGTATCAAACAAAAATCTTTTGTAATAAAACAGTTCTTTTATAACAAACAAAACAACGAGAAGTCAAAAAAATTAAACTTATTATCTAAGTTGAGTTGACTATTAAACTTAGATATTATATCAATTAAATAAAACTATATCTACTCAGTAGATCCATTAGATATTACAGATTAATTAACAAAATATACCAATTAGTCAGACTATTAGAAATTACAGATTGCAACTACGTCCATGTCAGTCCGCGCTTCGAATAAGACGTTTTTTATGCTCGAGTACAATCTCGTTAAACTCGCGAGATCTCGCCCTTTTTTCGTCCGAGATCAATCTCGCTAAAAAAGACCGATTGCATTCTCTAGTTCGTACCTACGGTGACCGGCCAACTCAGAATGAAACCAACTAAGAAAGGTCATTAAGAGTGATAATAAAAAAATAAAAAAAATGGTTAAATAGGTTAAAAGTTAGGTTAGGGTTACCGGCTATTTTAAAATTATTTTTTCTTAGCTTTTAATGACCTTTCTGAGGTGGTTCTTAGTTGGTTTCATTCTGAGTTGGCATGAAACCCTTAGCTACATGCAGTTTTTTTCTATGATTTTATTTTTTTTATTTTTTTTTTTATTTATTTATTTATTTATTTTTTTTTTTTTTTATTTTTTTTTTTTTTTTTTTTTTTTTTTATTTAAGTACATAAAACAGGCAATTATGCCCAAAAAATTACATACATGGATGATTTAAATTACAACAAAAGTAGTATTAAAAATAATTTGTTAATCTTAAATATGCAAAACTGAATGACAAACAATAATAGTTAAATGTAGAATACAAAAGAATCACCAACAATTTATTATTGGCACCTGGATTTAGTAGGTACAATATTACACATCTTTGAATAAAGGGCTTCATCACAATATCAGCTTTATACGATTGATGGTAAAATATGTGTTTTGAAGTGTTTGAATGGGTTATTAAAAATGTCAATTTCATTATTAGAGCGGTGTATAGTGTTATAATGTCTTAATGTTCGTGGTAAAGGGGAGAAATATCCTGTATTTGTGTGGTAGGTAGATATATAGAAAATATCTTGCAACCTCCTTGTTGAATTTCTTGATGGTGTGTTGATGTTAATTTGGGATAAAATGTTTGGTGTATCAACTGATGCATATTTAAATAGTGTAGTTAAATACTCCTTGCATATTATTATATTATTGGCGATGACATCTAACGCAATGTGATGATTTATCAATTTACAAATGATTCAATTAATTCAAAATCTAAGTAAAATAGTAAAACCATTTCGATGCCAATGCCTTCAAAATTTTACTTTTCAGGAGGGGGTGGACAAAATATTTTGAAGATCGATTTTTCGATTAAATATTCCGGAAACGAATTATTAGATCACTTATCGATTATTGCCATCACTGCCTTGTATTGACAAGAATGATAAAAGAAAACAAATAATCGAACTAAATAAAATTACAAGTGTGCAGTTCACACGCGATGGAAGTAGAAACTTCAGAAAATTAAAGTAGACAAGGGTGTGTAAGCACCGCAAAAAGAGGAGACCGATTATTCTATCTCACTATCTCGCAGGTTAAATCCTGTAGATGTATGTGTTAAATCCTGTAGATGTGTGTGTTAAATCGTGTAGATGTATGTGTCCGACGAAATTTTTTCTTCAATTAAAAAAAATGTTTCTAACACTCGTCACCACTGATCACACTGCTACGCGTATTGACGGAATAACATGACATGCCCTCTCTCTCCTCTGATACCGAGCTGCTAGAACGAGACGGAGTGCGTAAACTTGAATGGTGCGGATTCTGAATGCAATTTCGATTGTGATTACATCTGTCTGCATGTAGCGCTGGTTCAATGAACTCCAGAACTATTGATTTGAATTTAAGTTTCATTCTCCAAATTAGAAGTGTTCGTTTGAACAAATTCAGACGAGCAATAGAAATATCTATAATATAATATCATTTTAATTGAAAACTGGAAATGATTTTTCGAGAATTCAGAGACTACCGTTTATGTATTCTATCTAGACAATACACGAAGCGAAAAAAATGGTCCAATTTTTTTGCCTCAAATGCACCCAACGCCGAATGACCGGAAACTACAGAATCCGGTCCTCGCGCACTGCTACTCGCATGATAACGGTGAAACTTTCTAGAAAATATTAGTAGGTACGCAATAGAGCTTCTATGACTATCCCGTGATTGTACACGGATCTGCGCTAGTGCATGTACTTACTGATCTATTCAATATGCAATTAGTGTATAAAATATACGCGTTTGCAATTAATATCGTATACCTAAACATGACTCATTTTAAAGTAATTTCCGATCAAATTAATAATCTCTAAGTGAGTGCTCACTGTGCTCAGTGCTCAATGTCAATAGGCCACTTGCATGGATTTCATAACGACTTGGAAAAAATCGTGTGGATAGATTTTTTTACTAATATTACGAAAATGTTAAAAAAATTTTTAGAAATGCATAGTTTTTTTTATTTTTAAATAAAAAATCCATTATTTGAGCTCGTGACGTCACTACATAAAAATGTCCCGTCTCCGATTATGTTCCCTTAATTTTGTAAAATTCTACATAGATTTTTTTTTTTATATGGCAACAATTTGATTTCCGGCGAATTTTTGAATTTGCGTTTAACGTTCACTAGATTTATTGTTTGTTCTATGCGAACTTATCCTTTGGTTTGATTTTTTGATAAAGATGGCGGTGTTTTAACAGATGTTACGAAGAGAACCCCGTACAATTTATTGCTATTCGTATGGAAAACGTTATTTTTTTTAAATGATTTTCGGCAATGTAATTATCGTTTTTTCGCACCCATAAAATTATGTCCCGTCTTTCCGGTTTATAAAAAATGGTCTGATTTTTCAGATTGAAATTTTCAAAAAATCGCCAGGGTTTCAAAAATTAGATTAAATAAAAATACAGAATGTCTTAGAATATTTGCCTAAACCGGAATTTTTTTTTTTAAATGTGATGCAAGTGGCCTATTGTCATCATTAAACACTATCGGTAAATAAATTAATTTAATTTGTTTGTTTGTGGAATGGATTGATAAGTAAATTAATTATGATATGAAGCGCATTGCAATGTCGATTTTCTTTGTTCTGCAAAATAAAGTCACTCGCAACACGTCGGAAGGTTGCGCGAGTCAACTTTATGTATTATAATAATAATCAATAATTATTATAAAAGAAAGTGTACAATGTGCGGGCCGGTCAAACTCAGAAACGAGTACCGGTGCGTTCAAGGGAGTTATATGGCGTGGGAGCCCTCTATCCCCATCCATGAAGAAGGTTCCCATTTTTACCTGAAGGGCGTGCTTTTGAAGAAATAAGGGCTGGAAGTTATGCCCTCTAGAAATTCTAGAACAGTCCAGAACATTCGAGAGCATTCCACAACATCCCGGAACATTCCGGAATGCTGAGGAATGTTCGGGAATAGTCTGGAACATTCGGGAACATCCCGGAACACACCAGATCATTATGCAACATTCAAGAGAGTTCTGGAATGTTCTGGAACATTGTGGACCATTCGAAGCCTTTTTTGTACAGGTGGGACTACCCATTGGTAAGGGAATATAAAGCAAGATCCGTCGTGGGTTAAAACGTCAATCTCATATCAACTTCCTGAGCGAAGCCGGATACGCCTTTAGTAATAAAATAAAGCACAGTTACCCTATCATTTTAATAAGACTATTGCTTGTGTAGGTACTGAAAATCAAAAAAAATAATTGTTAGGAAGTTGAAGAAAGAAAAAAATAAAAAATAAGTTGTTTTGAAGAGTTTTACTTTCCATCTACATTTGTTACTTAAAGTTTAATTCAATTCAAATCTGCTACCGGTTTCGACGCATCTGTGTCAATCACTAGCAAACTTAAAACTGTGAATTATACGGATGTGTTGAAGTTGAAACCGGTAGCAGATAAATTAAAATTTAAGTAACAAATGTAGACTCTTCAAAACAAAAGGTCTAGAAATTGTTACATAGTTAATGCCCAAGAAACACAAAAAAAGAACTTGTCGAACTGAATTGCGAGTATTTTCAAACGCAATTGATAGCATCCAGTATTTTTGAGTATTTTCGGGGTAAGAGAGGACTGAGAGGCTTTTCCAAACAACATATTGTATAGAGTTGAAAAAACAATTACTTGCTTTTCACGAAGATATTATAATTATATATCTTCGTTTTGTGAAAAATAACCTCAACAGATCAACATTTTTTCCAACGCTTTATCTTGCTTCGAATTCCTATATCATACCGATTTTAAACCAAATCGATTGAGAACTCTAGAATTTGTACAACATTCGTAAAACAGGACTATCTAAATCCCTCGGCGTTGCCCGGGCTCTACACAGAGTTTTTAGAAATCAGACATAGATAGTGACCTTTCTTTTGTATTCAGAAAAAAAACTCTAAATTTGTACACAAATCAAATCCACGTTGCACGCCCGCCACAAGTCACAAACATGCAGTCTCCTTTATATAAAAGGGGGCATCCATTAATTACGTGAGCACAAACGGGGGGAGGCGGTCCAGCAAAATCTCACATTACTTGAAAAAAATATACGAACTGGTCCAAATTTATCTCACCGAGGGGGAGGGGGGGGTTTAGATTGGAAGAAAAACTGCTCACGTAATTAATGGATGCCCCCTAAGGTACATATGGATGAACTAAGGGTAATAAACCGAACAAAAACAAGAATTATTATCTTTGCAGACGATGGTCACACAAGTCCCATCGGTAAGAGTAATGAGAAAACTTCGGGCCATGTGCGAAGCATACGTTGATAGCCATGGGCTGATTTACAATGCTAAAAAAATTATTGCTGCTGGTATTTAAAGCAATTACTGATCCTGCAGTAATCCGCCCATATGTCTCGGCAGAGCAAGTATCAAAATCTGCAGTGAAATAAAATATTTGGCCTAATGACCTTAATGATAAAGATGACATAGAACGCCAAAGAATACTGAGCATGCGAGCCAACATTATCGCCAGGAAATTCAACATGTGCAGTACTCCGGTGAAGAAGCCATTAATCCAGACATTCTGCATGAGTTTTTGCACTAGCGAATTATGGGCAAAATATACAAGGCGTCATGAACACACTCGGAGTACAATATAAACACGCACACAGGGCGCTGTTCGGCCTCCCTTGGCGATGCAGCGCCTCGCAGATTTTCGCAGAGGGAAGGGTAAATGAGTTCGCTGCTTTTACGCCACAGAATAGTTGAGTCGAGTCAGCACTACCGTAGATCGGAAAACACTCGTCCAGTGGCAGGTCGCGCCCCTACACCGTACATGGAGAATTAACCTCAAGCGTCCGAGGTACTAAATATGTTTACTATTTTATTTTATTTTGTATATTCGTATTGAATTTTACATCGTGTCATTTTAGAGATGTATACTTTTATATGGCAGACAGATTATTGCACTCAGCGCTCTGTTCAGCTGAAATAAACAAACTTTATTATTATTATTATATATTAGATAGAAAATAATAAAAGGCGTATTTCGCGCCAACTCCAAGATACGATAACAAAAAAAACATTAATTGTACAAATTAATTTCATCTTATTTGATTTACGTTGTACTAACAAAGGTCACACAGCTCACAAAGCGCCAGTACCGCGACCGATGCAAGAAAAACAATAGCGTGTTCGCAGATTACAATATCACATTGCAAAACATAGCTGTTTTCTAACATAATAATAATGAATAATGGAGTAAAAATTTATAGTGTTGCTACTGACATACATAATTATGAGAAATAACAATCATTAAAAAATCGATTTAAATGATTTCTTGTAGTCACCAATCGATTTTTAGTAAACCTATTCAAAAATTTGGATTGGATATCATGATATTTTAAAGTACCATAACTCATTGTGGAAATGACTCTGTGAGTTGATAATAGTTAAGTTAACCAGAAAACTCCAGGTAGAAAAAACTGTGATAATTTAAAAACAACTTTCGAGAATTTTTTGGGAGAACAGAACTATTTTTAATTAAAAAACTGCAAAATTGGTCAAGAAACTCAACTTGACTAAAGACAATATTATAATTTTCTGCTTCATTGCTGAAAACAAGGGTTCCTATATAAAAGGTTAAATAAATTATTTTTTTTTGAAAAATTGTCCGTAACCTAACATAACATATTTTTTAATGACTTTTCGAAGGAGATGTTGAAGTTGGTGATTCTGAGTCGTCCGGACACCGAAAACAAGCTACGTTGAAGCAAGATGTTTCCTTGAGAAAACCTTCATAGAATGACTTAAGTATTTTGGAATTTATAAAAGGAGGTTTCTAGATGTAGTCGAGGAAGTAAGTATCTACATGTATAGGGTATTATCAACCGGTGAATGTTTACGAAATAAAACAACGATATTTGAAAATACCGAAAGTCGCTTTATAACAAATCGAGATATTTCTATTTGAAACAAGTCTCTGTGTGAGCCTTTATTAAAAATGACGTGATGTTACTTATACTCAACAAAATAAAATTAAATAACAGATTTTACTTTAATCAAGAACTACAATATCATATTCATTTTCTTAGCGCGTAGTTTGTTTGATTAATTACTTAACTGAAATTAGAATTTTTAATTGTACTTGGTAGACACGATATTGGGAGAATCAGTGCCAAGGGGGTAGATCGGCGTTTTACATCATTCTTGTCTAGACGCCCTCAAAATATAAATTGGTGCTGGAGAAAAACACTCAGGAAGCCACGGACAGCCGGACCCACAGATGGGAGAGTTAGGAATCCACAAAAGGTTTTAAACTATTTGCCTACAACGTATCTAAAGGTACTTTGGACACGTTGCCCGTCAAACTGAGGACTCCAATTTGAAGAAACTCAGAGTCACTGGCAAAGTGTTCAGCTGATGAAGGTCACCAATGTACTGGAGTGACCAAGTTTCACTGACATCTGGTATTAGGGTATCCTTGTCTCTCCACGCAGCGCAAGGTTGCGAGGAGTAGAGGAGCATTGTCCACCATGGAAATTGTAGTAAGAGTCGCGATTCTCGGCAACGTGGAACCGACTTGTGAAGCTTGTAGAATAGCGTCTATCTTAGAATGCTGTTTGTGTTATTTGTTTGTGGTTTTCTTTCAGAACATTATTTTTATTTGGATAAACGTTTCATTGCTCAAAACAACAATGACAGAAGACACACCGATATGACACACAGCGAAAATATTCAGTCACGTAAAGCTTTATATAAGCGGAATTCAATTCAAAGAATTAGTCGTATCGGCCTAGATGCTATCACGTTATTGATAAGCAATCTAGTGTATAATTTTCTAAGAATTTTAACTAGCGAGTAGGTCCTTTGCGGAGATTCCGGTTCGATGTTATCAGCCGTGGAGTGAAGAAAATGCAGTTTGAGATTTTCACGGCCAAAAGCAATATCGTGATTTTTTTCGAGAAATTATGCCGTGTTGTGCTACCTCATTCTGAAAATTTAGATTATTGAAAATAACGCGTTTCGTTATGTAGTCCTGAAGTAGATAAGTGTTTTTGTAACGAGCCATTTCATATTTCGATCGTAAATTGAGAATTATTCAATCTCGAATACCTTCGCACACCCGCATCGCTTCGTCCCTTACTAACTAGGGGCGAGGGATGCTACTGGTTAGGTTTTGCACCTCGCCGCACAGGCGTACAGGTGGTTCGACCGATATAAGCTCATGTTTTAACTCTAGAAAGTTATGTTGCCTCCCGGTCCCACCCGCGCATCTTCAAGGAAAAATCTCTGTCAGGACTGAAATACTTTCAGTTAACCCAGAGTGAAAAGACTCGTAACCCTTTTGTTAAAAGGTTTAACAAACAGTTGAGGGAACAATTAGGTTTTCTTAAGTACACAAAGTTTTTTACTGTATTACTATTATTGAACTGTGTCATACTTTGCAACTACACTTACTCCAAATAAAAACAGATTGTTTTACTGTATAAAAAGTTTGCATTTTATTTAATTACAACGTAGTTTTTTTTTGTTACTAAGTATTTGTAAAAGTCCATTTTAGTTTTTTTTATATATTCAATAATGTCGTTATTCAATACAAGTTTGTAATTATTATTATCGTGATAACTGTTTCGCCTTTCAAAGGCTTTATTACAGTCAGAAACAGTTGTCACGCATAGTAATAATTTCATAGTAGAACTTATTTAAAATTTAACTGTTTTTTTTCATATTTGTAAAAAGCATTAACTTTGTGGCTCGCCATAATTTACAATTATAATATTCTCCTGGCGAAGGAAGGGTGCTTCCGAAACCGGTAGTGTTTATAAAATAAAAGTGGTCTACAACAAATTTATAGGTGTTTTTATTGTTAAGTGTTTTTTTAATGAATTGAATAATAATATTATTGAACACATAAACGAAAAACTTAAAACATATTTTAAATATCCGAATTATTTTTTAAACTAAATATCAATTTAAATGCCCTGTCTGTGGCCTAGGAGTGGAAAGGAACTGGTTAGACACCACAACTTTCAGAAATAATGCGAATTTTTTAGTATCAGTGTCGTATGTTGGCTTGAATAAGTGGATGAAAATTAAGGGCGATTAACGAAGCAGTAAAATTAGCATAAGAGATCTAATTAAAAAGAAAGGCGGCTAGATTGCTGATAGTGATGGGAATAATCATTACACCGATTTCGAAATAATTGGTCGAAAATCGAAAAAAATCTCGAAGTGCTATATTAATATTATGAGCATCAATAATAGACTTTTCAAATCCTTATGAAGGCCCAATAGTGATAATTAAGAAATACTCTTGAAATGCTAAATGAATAAATGTGTCTATTCGTTTATTTCAGAACGTAGGAATGGTTGATTTTTAATGAAGCCAAGCAACAGCATTGAAGTTTCCATCATAATATCTTTTAGCGCGGTGTGTTAAATGATTACTTAATAAATTTACAAATAATTTACCGATCAGCATTTCTAGTTATGAAACCTTTAATTCTGGGTAAATTTCATGGGCATCTTTAGGCAGTGAGAAGATGCCAGATAAAAGACGAAACCGGTCCGGTCATTAATACAAAAAAGTGGAAGAAGGTTATAAAGGTGTTTTAATAAAAATAAGTGTGCAGTTCACACGCAGTGGAAGTGAAACTTCCAGAAAACTAAAGTAAAACAAGAGTGGGATGGCTACGAAGCACCGCACAAAAAGGAGACCGATTGTTCTGTCGCATTCTCTCGCCGGATAAATCCTATAGATTTATTATTTGTCTCTTTTTAGTGTTTCTTTTTTGTTTCAAATCACAACGGGCTAAAGAAGTTTTCACTTAAAAAAGGGGTCATCATATAAGAGGGGGGAGGGTGGTTAGAGAAGTATGAGATTGTGTGACAAGTTTTATGGGGTGGGGGGCATCAGCTCTGTGACGTCACATGTAAAAAACTAAATTATTAAAATGCAAAACTTAAATGAAAACAAAAAACTTATTTATAGATGTAAAATTGCAAAATATGTGACGTCACACTAGAGGGGAAGAGGTCTCGAAAATGTGACGATGTATGACAGGGACGGGGGGGGGGTTAAAAAATCATGAAATTCGTGTGACCTAATTTATGGATGGTTCAAAAGTAATATTGAATATTACTAATAAATCTTTTGAAATCGCGACGAAGAATCAAAGAGGAACTAGTGGAAAAAAACTGGTGAAAACGTTGTAGTAAAAATGAACACTGCAGTGCACTGCTTTGTTTCGAATCGAATATTTCGACTAACAGAATGTTTCGATTATGCACATCACTAATTGCATCCGCGTGTCCCTCGTTACAGCGTGCTTGTCCCTAACAAAGTCAATAAAAAGTTTTCTACATTATCCCTGAAGTGGATACTTAGCCCGGAAAATGCGAGGCCTCGAGTAATCGCTGAACACAGCGGACTAATTAAATGAGCTTCGGTGTTCAGTGTGTCAGTGGGGCGAGCGCCACATTCCGATCATTACGCCGCGTTCCCCCCTGCCGACTGCCGACCTCTTACGAAACGACACCCCTTGCCTAACGATGTATTGAATAACAACAAGGAATGCGACAAAAGCCCCGGTGAATTTCCATCGACAACTAAAGGTTGTCTTGGGTAAACTTAACGATTATGTTGAATAACTATAAATAATACGAGAAAAGTCACTGATGAAAAGCCTTCTACCTAATGGTTGTATTGAATACAAGCAAATGAGAAAGGTTACCGTGCAAACTGATCGATACACTTACCTAACTATTGACACACACCGGGTACGTAAAACTTTCCTCGACTTTCTTGACAAGCTTAAAGACCAAACGCTCAAAAATCAATAAAGCTCAAAGCACAAAGCTCAATTCTCAAAGTTCAAAGTTCTTAAAGCTCAAAGCTAGAAAACTCACAGCTTAAAGCTCAAAACCAAACGTCAGCCAACATCATTGGTGGATCAACTCTCCGCTCAATGGGGGATGGATGCAAATGATTCTCAACCACCATTATTAAAATAAATTCGTTCTACTTATTTCAATTCTATTTCTTGAAATCTAATTATGCATAATTTTGAAGTGGGAGTAAACAGCCTGCTTTACAAAGGAATTATTTTTTTTAAATCTCCGAGAATTATGGTGTAATCCGTCGGCCGTTGCGCACCAGGAGGTTCCCACACTTATCAAATGATAAAAGTGTATTTAATGCCAATTTAGGATTAATCCATATTATCGGGTTTAACATTTTACAAGCGATAATATTTTGAAGAAAACATGTTACGTTACATACGCAAAGCGGTTTTACGACATAATAAAACTAGTCGAAGATGGGAAATGATTCATGTATTAACATAAAATTATGTAATTTATATAAACTCATGGTCGTATGGCTAATTAATAAGATACCGTAGACTTGGGGCTCTATAGGAGTCGTAACTGTGTATATTATAAGGTAGATATTTTTCGGTGACGTACGATGATTTTTTTCTGATTATCATATAGATGGAGCAGAAGTTTTACTTCAGTTGTGTGGTCTAAAGACTCTAAAGCACACCCGTTTTTTTACTATCTATCACCACATAGGGGTCTCTAAGGGCAGTGGGGGGGATCATTTTAGGGAGAGGAAGTAGATGAAGTTCTGGAAGGAAAAATGTATGAGGGGTAGGAAGGAATCTAGGGATCAGAGCGTTCAGGATAAACGAGCATATGAATTCATCATTCCCACTGCGGTGCAATGGGTCGAGTGAATCCGGCTGGAGAGGTGAAAAGGTCTCCCTCAATCAGTCTCTCCCGATCCATCCCACCACGCAGGTTGGCAAAAGCATCCGCCGCGAAGACCTAGATAAACCACACCCCAGGAACCCGAGCACCGTAGCTAACCACGTGGGGTGACCTACGGCAGGAGTTTTGGTTATCCAATAAAAAGTCCCCTGCGCGGCTGTAACCCACCTCTCAAATTGAAAGAAATTTCAGAAAAAATTCATTCAAAATGAGATTTCAATATTATTAAAATGAGATTTATATATTTAAAAAAAATATTACCCCACTGCTAAATATTAGCATAAGGAATACTTCTATTGGTGGACTAACTATACCACCCACACGAACCACAACAACACAGAATCACTATGTATATAAAGGAATAAAATTATTTAATCAATTACCCGCCGATATGCGAACAGAAAAAAATTACGACAAATATAAAAAAAAAATTAAATCATATTTTGGTAGTCCCACCATATAATTTTAACTTTTATTAGATATGTTTTTGACTGTTTGTTATTCCAAAGGTTTTATGTACATCCTATATATATTTTGTTTAATTACCCTTATAATCTTTAAAAAATATGTTATTTAGTCTAAATCTATTCATAAGTTAAGTTCTTAAGTTTGTTATAAGGTTTTGAAAAAAAAAAAAAAAAAGTTATTATCAAGTTGTCCTCTCCTAAACACAAGCACTAGCTTTATTAGGAGAGTATATAAAATATGTAATTTTAGAATGAAATAAACTTACTGTAAAAAATTTACTCAATAAAAAAAAATAAAAAATAAAAATAAAAGTTATTTAAAAACAGGTTATACTTCAATCTTATTAACTTGTATGAGAATACAAGATCCTCATTTCAATTACAAATATCAACCAACAACTAAATCGAATTTTTATGCTCAAAGAAATTTCCATTACTTTTCCATTATGTTACATAATATTCTCTCTATAAGCAATAACTACACCGAGGAGGTGATTAAGAGATAATGGGAATTTTTATGAGTTTATGTGAAATATGCTGAATTAATCACCTCTTCAGTTGAAGTTTTGTCACTTTCGACTAAAACTAAAATTCTCAACTAAATCGAAATGTTTTGCTCAATATAGCGCTTACTCTATCTTACTAAAAACTACACAAAAGAGGCGATTAAGGGATAATAGGGAAATTTATGAGTTTATGGAAAATATACCTAATTAATCAAATCTTCAGTTACCGCTTTGTCTCTTTCGACATAATATGATAATATAGCGGAGTATTTAAATTAAATCAATCCACGCTTTTCTTCTGTAAACACAATGAGTCTTTATTGGGTCGGTACAATCAATTTACACAAGTAGACAGTTCAATAATCGTAAATACAGTAGATACTTAAACGTACAAGCTATAACAGTAGCTTTATGGTTACTATTCCAATAATAACTTCAAAGGACACTAATTATCCTTACTTTCTCCTCACTTTACACACAAAGGATTTAACGAGTATATTCTCTCTCTGGAGACCTTAAGAAATTACGCGAGACACCTCGGCGGGTAAACTTAACATTTTACAATCACACACGATCTTTTATGGGTCGATCCATATGTGAAAAAACACTAGCGGCGGGATGCAATCTTCGGCCAATAGAATCCCTCGTCTATAAGAGACAGCAATGCTAGACAAGGAAAGTATTCGAGCGTTGACACTTGTCAATATGCGCTCGAAACAAATATATTTGTTACAATAACCCTTTTTTTATTTTTTATTTCTATTCTTGAACATACACATTACAGATTAATACATAGGTTTACATAGTTAATAAGTTAAGTAATGAGAAAAAAATGTAAATGATCCGTAACTGAAAGTAAATAGGTAAGTACCTAGTAGTATTTTGTGAACTAGGCGAACCTGTGCTGAGGTGTTCCCATGTTTGGGAATAAATGCTGTTCTGTCGACATAAGTAGAACCACCGTATCCTCCTTGATATTGTAAAGAAAGGCACTGTGGGTCGACCCATGGCGGCAGTATCGAATACATAAATTAAAGATTAGTTGCAGTTAGGATCTATATATAGGTACGTAGCATCTAGATTATGTTTAAGATAAATAATAGTTTTGATAAATAGGTAGGTATATTTTTCTATGGACAACACGCCACCGGTATTATTTTTTGTCTTAAATTATTTATTTTTTTATGTTTGTGTTTGGTTATGTTTGGTTAGGTTGTTTGATCCAGTCTTTGATGTGTTTTTGTGAAGAATCGTACATGTATTTGTAGTTAGTACCTAGTTGCTTCAGTGTGATGGGCATGTAGTTATATAGTTTGGTTGCGTATTACTTAAAGTTTCTTTGCCCGTATGAGGTATGAGTTATCGGTATGTTTAATGTTTTTTTTGTAGAGGCCCTTGTTTTAATTGCTAATTGCATTTGAATGTGAAGTTTACGTTGGAAGAAGTATAGTAGTACAGATTTGGCGTAGAGTTGTCGTATTGTCATGATGTTTAGTGTGTCGTAAATTATGTACACATTATCTGTCTCTTTCTCTCCGTTACTACGTTAAATTTAAAGAAGTTGCCATTTCACCGTTCCTTTGTTCTATTTTATATTTTATATCAATGTGTATGTATATGTACAGTATAAGCACATGTGCTAATAACGTATTTTACTATTGAATATCGGCCGATTCGTGTTGTAACTATGTAAAATAAATAAATAATGCTCGGTGGAAAAAAACTGTTCTGTAGTTCAGACATGATATGATATTATTTTTTTTTTTTTTTATATATTTATTTTTTTTTATCGAAAAAATTTTCCTTTGGTACAATACATGCAATAGATACATAAATATAATAAAAGTTTATAAAAGCTTAATACAATTATAATTATTATATTATATATATATATATATATATATATATATATATATATATATATATATTTTTTTTTTTTAATTATTCTACCATAATAAGCAAATGCTTGTGTGTACGGGAGGAAGTATTATTTGATTGGTTATTTTAATTTTTTTTATTTTTTTTTATTGCTGTTTTTATTTACATTTAGTACTTTGAAATTTAGTTTATGTAAATAATAAGATAAATGTTTACATAAATATATATTATTATTTATTTATTTTTTAGTTAAGGTTTTCAGTAGGTATATTTTTTTAATTGTGTTTTGAAATTTTTGAAACTGTCACAAAGGGATCTTATATTTTCTGGTAATTTATTAAAGAAATTTGTTAGGCCTAACGTGACTTTAGGCAGTTTTAATTATTGACAAATATTTCGTTGATTTGATCACTATTATTCACATTTTTTGCAGAGATGGAGCTGAATAGTGGTTTAGTACTGCAACTGATAGGAGATGGCAACGATTCAGAAGTGGATGGCATGGATGACGATGAAGAATTGCCTCCCCGAATGCCATATAACCATTTTACTGAAGAAGCTCCACCAATACCGACCCCATCTCAACCTCCACACACGATTGTAGGCCAAAGAAGCGCCGGCCAGTAAGAAGAAGACTTTGGAGACAGGTGCCATTTAACCAAAAAGGGCAAAGCTACCCGCAACGTGCCGATCCAGGAGTAATTCGAAAACCACAAAAATATTTTGAAGACTACTTTGACGACGAGTTTTTCGAATATATACTCTGCAATGTTATCATAAATACGAATCTCGTTGAGTTAAAGAAGCTCATAGACATTCATTTTACCATGAGCGGAAGAGCATAGATTTTAAACGAGATGGTCGTATGCAGAGCGGTAAATTTCAGAAGTTCGTGAGCGATGATGTCGTAGTTTTCAAATGGATGGACAACAAATCCATACTAGTTTCATCAAATTGCATATCTGCAGACTAAAACAGTAACTGTGAAACGATGGAATAAAAATTGTTCAGCTTTCTTTGATGTTATCGCTCCTAAAGTGTTATAGTTATAGCTAGTTATAATAAACACATGGGCGGCGTTGACAATTTCGATCAATCTATTGAATACTATCGCGCATTTATGAAGACAAGGAAATGAACCCTAAAGGTCAAACTCCATTTCTTTGATTTGGCCCATACGCATTAACGCATGGCACTTGTATAACTTAGATTGTGTGGCAGCTGCGGTTCCAGGCAAGTTGGCCTAAAGTTTTTTTACAAATGGGAATTGGTAACATGTATTTTTGCCTGAGATTTGCTGTGTTTTTGAAAGGTATGGTTTTGTTTAGGATATCCTCTTTGTAGACTTGTATGGTTGAGTGATACAGAAAAAGAGTATTTAATTTTCTGACTTTAAATTCTTTGAATATGAGTTCAGATGGATATAAAAATGATTTTTTTAATATTATTTTAATTATTAGTTTTTGCGCAATGTAAAGAGATTGTGTGTGAGTTTTATAGGCGCCACCCCATCCTATTATACCATATTGGATTATAATGTGTTCACTTTTCAAATTTCGCATCAAGCACCATAATAATGTATAGGCCGAACACGATAGTCAGGATCATGACTGATTAACAATTCCAATGGCGATTCCTTTCATCGGAGGAGAATCCTAAAGAGAAACCGGAAAGACTAATTCAGAACAATTAAGAATGAGCTGGCGAAGTATTGTCTGTAATCTCTGTATGGCAGAATCTACACAGTATTCAAACCGCATACGTTTTATAAACAACAAAAGCATTACGAAACCTTAAATATGTGCGATGTTGATAAATAGAGTAAGAAAAGAAAATGTGGTAAAACGACCTCCACGTTTGAGTGGTTACGATCCTTGGTTACGAAACCATAGGTCACGGGGTTCAAATCCCGACGATCAAGTAAATCTTATTTATTTATTGTTTCTTTGCATGGTAGGTATTTTTATTTGCAATTCAATTTTTAACCTAACTACGACAACGCGTAGTGGGCCGGATCGGGAGAGGCTGATTGGATGGACTAACTCCAGTCGTACACTTCGACTCATCGTGGGAGGGATGGATTCAAACTTCTGTCACTCTTGGATACATTGACCCCAGATACCTACCCACCCCTCACACCTTTTCATTCCCATAACATCTACTCCTTCACAGAAGTGACACCTTCAGAAAACTAAAGTAGACAAGGTTGGGAAGGCTACTATCTCATTCTCTCGTAGGCTAAATCCTAGATGCAATCCATAGATGTATGTTTCTTTTTATTTTTAGTATCGCTTTTTAGTTTCGTCGAGTTTCAGATCCCAACGGTGCTAAAGAAGAAAAGTTTCACATTAAATTTATGACCAGACAACTTCAACACCTCCTTTGAAAAATCATTGAAAGTGAGGAAAAAATATAGGTTAAATAGGTTACGTTAGGTTAGGTTTTAATTTATTTTTTAATAATTTTTAATGACTTTTCAAAGGAAGTGTTGAAGCCATTGGAATCAATTAAAATACTATAAGAACATAAAACTATCTTTTGTAATTTTCGCAATGGCGTCTTGTGATTAGTATTCTTTGTCTCAGATTCAAAGCTGTTACCGCTTACCAACAAAGCAAAGTCAATATTTATATCACGATGACTAGGTATGTAATTAAAGGCATTAATGCTGTTGTTGATTCATTGTTTACAGAAATTATTTGAACAAATATAATATTATATAACAAGGCAACCTTGCGTAACGCTATACGTATGATCTATGATAAAAAAATATTAGGTAAGCGGTTTGTTTTCGTCAATCGCGGCTAAAAATTAAAATTTAAAAAAAGTACAAAGTAATATTAAAAATGTTTATCGAGTTGCGGCAATCGGAGTGTAGACTGTTTAGGGTTATAGGTTATAGGTGCACCTGTGTTGAATGGCAAGCCTGAAACGTGTCGGGTTATGTCATTACTCGCCTGAATCTACCAATCCACCGTTACGTTCCGTCACGTGGATATAAATGAATTTATGTATAAATAATACAATCGTACGAAATTATTTTTTTACTTTATAGTGCATTTTTGAAATCGATTTTCGGTTTGTTAAAATTTTTGTTTTTATGCTTTTAGTTGAAAAGAAAAAAAATTAAATGTCACTGAAGATCAAAATTTCATTTATATTTTTTACTCCAAATAATGCCAGGAATCACTTTTTAAAGTAAGTCAAGTACGTCTCTTAACACCCTGTATATATTACGTTAATTCTTAGATAATAGTCCCACTAAATGTCAATGAGTATGTCCACAAAAACAAGCTGCAAATAGTTGAACCATTAGTGTGCTTCAGTAAGAAACAATCTGGTTCAAGAGCGTCTTACGAAACACTTCTCCGATGTTCAACGGATTTCATAAAAAAAAACGTTGATACCTACAATTTGTAATCTCAAGTATTGCCGGAGTTTGAGTCACATCACGTTTATGTAAGGTGAATTTAAAGCGAACGTCTGTAAAGTTATATAACAGCAAATTTTTCGACGATTCGTCGCGGCCCGGATACGATTGTAGGTGTACCTACTACTAAAGATGGCGTCCTTATCGAACTCAACTCAAACTCAAATGTAAAGCGAGAAAATAATGGAACACAGCGAGACACTTTGAATGTGGCTTATATAAGCGAATATTATGTAAAAAGCTGTATAATAAGATAAAATGGTCGGCTCGCTGGATTATGTAGGTGATATTGACGTATTAATGGTATTCGTGTACGCTGCGGTGTGTGTGTGTTTGGACAAGACGAAGAACCGGATCGGCGTAGGTATCCTATTACGCTCTCAATGTCAACAGCGTGCGAGTGCAAGGATCGCGCGGGTGTGCTCTACGACCTACCTGCCTCTGCCTGCGAAGTGGGAAAGCCTTCCAAATCGGCTGCTGGAGACCGGGGGTAATAGTGGTGGTGGTAGTGAAAAGTGATAAGATATTCGCAGCACTTAGCTTCGATACATGCTTTGTGTGCAAACATATATTATTACTTTTTGAAGTAAAACTTCTTTAAGCACGCTTGACTTAGGGATTAAGCTGGTGGGAATGCGTGACGCTCTACGAAAAGTGCAATCGGGTGAGGCGAACGGAAGTTAAGAGGGAGATATAAGTTAGTGAAGATAGACAGAGAGAGATTTACGTTTCGTATATTACTGTAGGGGCAAGAGAGAGAGGTGCGAGCACACATTTTCTTTCTAAATTTCTCTCATAGCCCGTTACGTTTCGTATATCTAAGACACAGTGCATGCCTATTTTCTGTATCACACTGTAAGAGCAAGAGAGAGCAGTGCGCGCGCACATTTTCTTTCTTTATTATTTTATAAGTTAGTGAAGTTTTACTTCAGTCGTGTGGTCTAAAGCACATAAAGTTTTTTAATATTAATTTTTAGGCGTTTTGTAACAAACAAAGCAGATTTTAGAGCACATATCGAATACTTTCTCATTACGCATCGCTTCATCTCTTACTAATTACGGCGATGCTACCGATTGTTTTGTCACCCCGGCGCGCGCGGCGCTCAGGCTTAAATATGTGATCTCTGGAAGAGATGTCACTGTTTTTATGACCAATAATAAGTCAAGTTTTTAGCGCTAGAGAGCAAGTTGCTTCCCGGTACTTGCCGCGCTCCTTCAAGTTAAATCCTGGCAGGACTGTATGTACCAAGAAACGCTTTGTAAACTTAAACTTTGTTCGGCTAACGCAGAGAGAAAATACTCGTTGAAACCATTTTGGTAAAACGAACGTTTAAGGGAACAATTACGTTTCCTCTTGGAGGACCGACAAAGGTGTTACCTTTTTATGAGTGAACCCAAAAAGTTACGGTTAACTGTCTTGCTATTGATTATGAATTGCTATAATACGTGTCATATTTGCAAATTAATTGTACCCAAAATATTGTGAACTTATTACACTTCTATTCGAGAGAGTAATAGAGTTAACACATCGCTAATTAAAACGATCAAAGAAATTATTGAAATCAATATGTGTAAAGTTATTAGCAATCGCACGCCAAATATCAAAAGTTGAATCCACAACATAAACCAATATTTCAAATACGGCATCCACTCGAGCTACAGCGCGATTTAAAACTTTTTCCTCCGATTACTCGTGATTTTTTTGAGATCATTTTAAATATTTTCCGCCCACATAAAAAAATCACACCTCCGAATTTAAATATATATGTATATATATTTTTTGATATATCTGTATATTTTTTGATATATCTCGACGGTCCCGAAGAACAATGTCGGATCTGACAAAAATTGAAAGTCGTTCTGTTGGCTTATTTATTGGCTTATTTTGTTGATTTAAAAGTCTGTTTTTTCGAATTTTTTAAAGAAATGAGATGAAGTATTAAAGATCAAAACAACACTGCATTTCTTAATACCAAAAACAGTAAGCATGCAGAAACGATACTTTAAAATGCTCCGAAATGCTTTTTTTTTTGATATATCTGTATATTTTTGAGCCCGTACTTTTTATTGTATTTTCCTGATTTGGTTTTTTTATGCATTTCTATAGTCTATCATACAGGCTTTATTTTAACTTTTTGACACCAACAGTACATACATCAAATGAGTGGCTATAATAATGCATAAAATCTTATAAGACATGTTTCTGTGAAATATTTGTAAAGTGATTCTTCATATGTTGTGTCTGTACGTTGCTTCTGTGAAATGTTTTGTAAATTTTTTCTTCATATATTATGTCTGCATATTGTGTTGGGTTGGGTTTAACTTTTCAAAAGTACCAATTGGCGATCCCTTAATAAGCTTTGAGAACTCATGGGAGTGCAACTTCGTTTTTATTTTTATTTTATTTAATAAGAACAAAAAAAATATGGAAACATACAAACTGATTATAGTTCTACTATATTTATTTATTTATTTTGATAAAATATTTTAAATTTCAATAGTAATCCAGTAATATTCGCCTCACTGGGTAACTTAATCGTGCTGAAGCCCCCATTTAAAAAAAATATACACATAATAAATTAAAAATATATATTTATAGATATATAAGTTATATGTAAGGGGTATGTTTTATTATTTTATGTTATGCAATTTTGGTAATTTTGTCTTTTTTGTTCTTTTATCATATTGTAATTTTCAAGTGTTAGACTGTTGAATGCTTTTATAGTATTATGGTAATTCCTTAATGTAGCCAATAAATTCACCTACGTTTTGTCGATTATCACATATTAGTAGGATTTGTGAAAAAAAAACAGAAAACTTTGGTCTAAAAACCTTGGTAAAAAAAAGGTCCAATTTTGGACCGCTGTCAATCGCAGAAAAATAAAAGCGGTCCATATTTTGACTTTAGTCGCTCCACCGGATAAAGAATAAAGAACAGTATTTAGAAAATTTTATTAACATCGACACGGTATTGTCAATATGTCGTAATAACTGCCGTGAGAAATGTTGAATGGAATTGCACATTCTAAATCAATATCGATTACCAAAATAAACCACGAAGAGCGTCATAGGTATTTCATTGATAAACAAAAACCAGTGATATCTTCTACGAGAAAACTTGTGAAATTCCGAGAAGTCCTCTTATAGCAGGACTAAAAAATATATTAAAAGCTATCGTCATCAAAATTGGTTCTTTAATTTTTATAAGAATTTTTTTTCTTTTTACACTTTACTAGCTGTTTCCCGGCATGCGTTGCAATGCCATATTTAAATAAATAAAATGTTACTCCCGTGCGTACATTCCCGTGCGTTAACCTCCAGCGTTCCACTTCCACCTTCCCCGCCACCGCTCTCCCGCTCCCCCGTCCCGCCAACCCCCCTGGCACTTCATTTCTTGACTCCTCTCCCGCCCGGCCCGTAGCAGAAACTTTTTTCTAATACTAACATTTTTAAACTCGTGATATCTTTCTAATTAAATATCCGAATTGAAAAATTCAAAAAGTTGAATAAAGGTATTGAAGCTGTCTTGAATGTGAATTAATTTATTTTGATAAGGATTAACACCAAGATACAAATAAAAAGCCTTTTCAAGCGGCGACATATTAATTAAATTTTAAAAATAAAAGAATACTTATTGTGGCATAACCATAATAGTTAGACATTTTCTGTCACGACCTTTTTTGTAAATAATGATGTGTTCTACAAAGTCGTAGTACATTATTTTATTCTATCATCAATAGTTTTCGCAGCGCACGCGATGTAAAGAATATTTTAGGTATTTTTTTTACACCATGGGTTGCATTATTTGAGTTTTAGTAATGATCCCTAATTATTTTGAAAATATTATATAGCCTATGTCACTCAGGGATAGTGTAGCTTCCCAACAGCGAAAAAAATTTTCAAATCGGTTCAGTAGTTTCAGAGCCTATTCGATGCAAACAAACAAACAAACAAACAAACCTTACCTCTTTATATAGTGTAGTAGTAGATAGTAGATTAAAGGTTATTCCCATCAGTGAAATATATCATATTAGAATAAGTTAACAATAATAATCTAAACGAAAATATGAAAGAGAACAAGACACAGAAAAACAGAAAAAGACAATGGTCGCAACTGGGACATTAAAAATATTTAGTTGATAATAATGGAATTCTAAAAAATTTGAAAATATGAGATTGACAATTATGACGTTTTGACAGAAGGTGGCAATAGCGAAATTGGTTAACGCACTCGTCCCGGTTAGACGGAGAGGTCTGGGTTCGAGTCCCAGTTGCGACCATTGTCTTTTTCTGTTTTCTGCGTCTTGTTCTCTTTCATATTTTCGTTTATATTATTATTGTTAACTTATTCTAATATATAATTGGATCTGTTTGAAAGTCCGATAAGCGATAAAGCACCTACATAGTATTACACCTTTCAATAAAAATGCAGAATCGCTGGACACGCTTATACGATTACTTGTTTGAAATAAAGTTCAAATCAACTTAATTACTATAAAATACAACTATCCACGTCGGGGAAGATTGAAAAATTGTATTAAAGTTCCCTTTTTTAATTCAATGTTCAAAATTTCATGTGTATGATCTGACATCTGACGTTTATCGTAGGTTTAAGTTTAAGGGTTAGGAAGTATGCATAAATAACCCAAACTAAGAAGATTTTGGACCATTTTGTGATTATATTTCTTCATCGTCCCCGACATATTTTGAACGATTCTGCATGCCATTAAGTTACATTTTTTACATATTTTTATTCTGTATAAATAAAATTTTCTGTGTTTACCTAAATACTAGCTTTTATGTCAGGTCTTATATAAACCTGGTATATTATTTAACTATTACACGAGCATACATTTCTTTTCAATATTATCTCATTGTACTTCTAATAACAACTGTATCACTTCAGCGATATTATTTTTGTGTACTCATTTTGTTTTTAAAACTACTGATACCCTCCTGTTTAACACTATATACCTACTTATAATCTCGTGTGTCACTTCAATATTAAAGCCATTTTACAACGTTTAAATAAATAAATAAATAGTCTAAATAAATTAAAAATATTGAAAATTAAAAAAGTCAATTTTTTTAACAAAAAGTAACTTTGATTTGATATGAAAATTTACATTTTCAATGAAACTGATTTTTCCATAAGTTAAGACTATCCCGGATTTCTGACAGGTCTGCTTTAACCATCAAAAATACTAAATTCGGTTGTGTGTCTGTCTGCGTAACTTTTTGAATTTGCTTTGAACTTAATTATCATTTTTTTAAATTGGTACTTATTCGTCAACAATTCAGACTATCCCGTGATTTTCACGGGCTTTGCGATAGTGTTTACATAAATATTACAGAGCGAACAATCAATACGCCCAGCAAGTACAGAATAAAAAGCGCGCACGTAAAATACCCGGCGTTATTACATAACCGCGTTTTGCCATTTCAAATGTTGAGTCAGTATCGTATTGCCACAACCCACTTTATTATTGCACTCAGCAGGCCTCGACCGAATCGCTTACGGGAGGCAGGTAACAGGCAGAAAAGAGTTCTGTGGAGACGCCATTGTTAAGCAAGCACGTTATTTTTGTAATACAACACCTAGTTGCCAGTTGCTGGTTGCTGGTTGCCGGTTGCCGGTTGCTGCATGCTTGTAGAGGGCGGGATTCTCGACTCTGCTGTAAGACATTGCATAAATGTGTCGCAACTCGCAACGTATTTTATGGACACAGATATGACCTACTATTTACAATTTACAGAACGTTACCGCGAGAATGATTGCGGAATTTGTTTAATATTACAGCTGAAATCATTTCGTTCGTGACTATAATTGGCATAATTAACAATTTTTATTATTATTCGTATGTTAATTTTATGATTTTCTGTTTATTTTTCTTAAAAATAAATAAAATAAAATAAAACGGATTAATCCTGAGTTTCAATATCCTTCAACAGACGTATATATATATATATATAGTTATTTTGCCCCCGGATTCGCTCGCATATTATTAGGAGGGTTTCCACTCCGCCTCCTCCACCTTCCTTATCTCCACTCCACTCCCCTCCTCCCCCTACCCCTTTCCCGCCTCTTACATCTCCCCCCTTCCCCTCACCCCCCTTCCCCTCACCCTCCCTCCCCCCACCAATCCTCCACCTTAATACGCGTTACATTAATTTTTCAAACAGCTCGAGTGAAACCTATTGCAATTGTTTTATACAAATTTCATAATGCCAGAGCTCTGAGCTACAGCCTATATATTATTCTGATGTACGAGCTATAATATTAATGTAAAGTTTCATTCAAATCCATTTAGTAGTTTTTGCGTGAAATAGTAACAAACATACATACATCCATACATACTTTCGCCTTTATAATATTAGTAGGACGTCTAGTTTTTAGGTGTCTCAACGGATGTCAGTTAAGTAGTAACTTAGAAGAGTATCATCTATACATAGGTTCCATGACAATGTGGCATTTCAACAAACCTTTTGAAATTCTTTAAAACGGATGAAGAAAAAAACTTGATTAAATAGATTACGTTAAGTTTAAGGTTTTGTAATTCTTGATTAAATAGATGATGTTAAGTTTAAAGTTAAGGTTATATACTGTTAGTCAGGCATTCGCCAGCTTACCCCCCAAGTCAAGCGTGCAAGAAGTTTTACTTCAAAAGTAATAATATATATTTGCAAACAAAGCATGTATCGAAGCTAAAAATTATCACTTTGAATGACATTTCAAAGGAGCTAAAGTTGTTGTTCACGTTGTCGAGTTCCGGTCACGGATTGTGTCTAATGCACGAACGGTTATGGAAATAGCCGATGGGTTGTGACAGTATCTTGGGCCTTGGCCCTTGGCCCAGCTTCAGATTAACTTAGAACCTCTAGTTAAATTTTCATTTTAAACCTTTCGATGACGTAAATAAAGCAACTTGTAATCTCGACGAACCTCTATCTCTTTTGGAGTTTTCCTGAACATATTTCAAGTAATCTCGACCACTGTGATTAAGGAACATTACACTCACCTTCTATTTATACGTTAACTCCACACAGAAGACATTGAGGAAAATAACTTTCCTTCTTTAGGGATACTATGTGGAGGTTATTTTTTAGGAGAGGTCTTGAAGAAAACTATGTCGCAGGAGGAAGGCAACACAGATGCAGGAAAATCACTCCACAGCCGAGCTTTTGAACTCGAAAATAAGTCGTAGAAACGAGCCGTTCTATGCGACAAATGTCGAACGTGGGCATGCTTTTGGCATCTTGTTTCCCTATTATACACCAGTTACAAAGGGATCAATGACGCGGGCTCTTCTGAGCATCTTCTATTGGTATAACTTTAAACAATATTTTAAACAACATGTTCAAGAAGCTTCCAAACACGATATTTCATGTACTTTTTTTTTAAATGTCAGATTCAAATCAAAATTACAGCCATGTTTTTATGAACAGATATAAATAAGACGGTTGATTAACATTCGTAAAACGTTGAAGAGGTTTTAATATTTTTTTACAGCCAAAATAAATATTTTCGAAGGAATTGCGTTTGCGAGCGGGCCACTGGGAAAACCAAAAAAATATTTAATACCCGGGCCGAACCGATGTTAAAAAAACAAAAATTCGAACGAGATTTTTTCAAGGCAAAGTAATACTTAAAGTCTTCCGGAATAATACGCGCAGTGGTCGATTGAAAAATTATTAGGCTGAATTTTCTTCATACGTTCAACGCTTGAAAATTTTCACACGGTATTCTGCAATCGAAAATGAACTTTAAGGTCGGTTAAACGTGAGGGACACAGTTGTCGTTCTTCGCCTGAAAAATAAAAATATACGCTGCATCCGAAATTGAACCTTAAGATCGGTTAAACATAAGGGGCAGAGTGTTCGTTTTTCGTCTAAAAGTTTTCCACACTGAAAAAATGACTAAGGGACATTGCATTGATCTTTCAATACCCAAATTAATTTGTGATAATTTTTTACTTTGTAAAATTATTAAACTCAACACAACATTTTCTCCTAGTGAGGTTAAAAACCGATGTAAAGAAACAATAAAAGAAATTATTAATAAAATATATCAAAGCAATGTAACACATTGTCCACTACTTAAATTTCATTGGCTACCTAATCTGGCTGACAGTATTTAGGGAAACCTAATACATAATTATATAATTTTCCAGCAGAAGTTGGATTAAAAAATATTAGGTTTACCTACTTGTGGTACATACCGAGATTTGTAATAATAATTATTGGTCTGGTGAACATGTGATCTTTGAAGTTTTAAAAATCTATCTGTGTTTTCTGAACCAGAATTAATAATAATTTGTTTGGCAAAGTTACAAAACACTCAGAGGTAAGACACAACAAATTCAATAATAGATTAATGATAGCTCTAAATTTATGTCTTTCTGCATATTATATGACTTGATTTATTTCAAATGCTTAAGATTAAAAAAAACTCACGTTTATATTATTTCTTCTAGAATAAAGATGACCTATATTGTATTGTTCAGTATTTCAGGCTAATCGCTAATTAGATGTGTTTATTAGCATATTAAATGTTCTAATATTGAAAAGTCTAGGGCCGTATAACAGTTGCTCCTTGTTATGCTCCTAGCTCGTTTGTTATGAAGAACTTAGCAAATAATCTGTAAATAGCTTGTAATCATAGATATCACCAATATTACACGTTTTGTCTGTGATTTTATTAGAAGAACTTGTTTCTTTGCAAGACCAAACTGTTATTATGATGTTTCTAAATGTCAACCGCAGTTTATTTTTAACCGCAATTTAATTTACGCG
This sequence comes from Limnephilus lunatus, assembly GCA_917563855.2. Taxonomy (NCBI): domain Eukaryota; kingdom Metazoa; phylum Arthropoda; class Insecta; order Trichoptera; family Limnephilidae; genus Limnephilus; species Limnephilus lunatus. The sequence goes on along the minus strand of OU830604.1, from coordinate 18,262,491 downwards.
ATTTTGATAAAGTCCCCCACTTCAATCAACTTGGTGCTATATTTCGAAGAAACTAATTTAAAATAGTACACTAAACATGAAATTATTACGAACTAACTATTGAAAACAAACTATTCTACTCAGATTGGAACTTTTACAATCCATAATTTCTAACCAATTTAGTATAGATTTATTAATTGTTTGTTTACATGGTAGGCATTATTGTCCATAATTTAATTTATAACCTCACCTCACTAGGACAAACCTGCGTTGAGGTTAATCATTATCATCATTACATAGTATAAAATGAAGTCGCTCAAAATGTATATGCTTCGATCTTTTAAACTACGCAATGGATTTTCATGCGGTTTTCGCCAATAGATAGAGTGATTCAAAGGGAAGGTTTATGTGTATAATACATGCTTATTATAGCAGATAAAAGCTCAGAAATTCAAATATTCAATTCAGGCAGCGGGCAGATAGTATTAAATGAAGTCGCTAAAAATGTATGTACGCTTAGATCTTATAAACTGCGCAACGGATTTTCATGTGGTTTTCACCAATAGATAGAGTGATTCAACAGGAAGGTTTATATGTATAATACATGCTTATTATAGTAGAGAAAAGCCGAGAAATTCAATTATTCAATTCAGGCAGCGGGCAGCTGGCAAGCGGGTGGTGTGGATTTTATAAAGGTTGGGTAATGGCGTTGTTTTTCGTTAATCACAGCAACGTGTGGCCGGGTCTGCTAGTAATTTTATAAAGTAATAAAAATAACACAAATTAATATAGATATTGAACGGGCAATATGCTAATTGGTACCTACCTAATGGGTACCTACTAAGCTAATGGGTACCTACTAAGCTAATGGGTACCTACTAAGCTAATGGGTACCTACTAAGCTAATGGGTACCTACTAAGCTAATTAGTACCTACTAAGCTGAAGGAAGCTAATACAATAAATTGATTGCGTGACATTATTTATCAATGGATATCACCAACATTCCGCAATTTCCGCATCGCTCGATGAATCATCGAAGTCCATACTGATAAAAGTCGGCAATTTACGTAAATTTCGGCGACATGAAAGTAAGCAATTATTTCCGTAAAAGTCAAAAATTGACATTATGCCAATAACAGCACCGAAGCTTCAAAAAAATAACTATTTCCAAGAGTAGCTAGGATTAAGCCACCGACCGTTTTGAGCAAGGATTCAACGTTCATAGCGAGCATAAGCAGCAGCTCGTATACCGGCCATGTGTTTGATTTGACCTGGCCCAAGTAGATGCATAGAAATACAGTCTGAGTAGAACCGTAAATTATTCAGTTCTTAATGGATATATTATATTATGCTGGAATAATTAAATTGGACATTTAGAATTAGCCAACTAGGTTACAACCAACGGACCTGAAGAACGCCATTATGCAACGGACCAGGTTTAGTAAAGTGAGTTGCTAACAAACGGTTTCTGATGCTCATCACAATAGGTCAATTGCATCACTTTGCAAACTGTTGGTATTGCGCTATTAAGGTGAGGAGGAATTGTAAATTTTATTTCAATCTTGGGATTATGAAACGAAAAGTCTCATAATATAATTATTATTCATGTAACAATATCGCCGGTTAACGAAAAACGAAAAGTTACGACTTTTGAGGCCATTGTACTGTATTTACCAACTCATTGACATAATAATAAGACGTGGGTGGTTCGAGTTGCATTAAATGTGATGCTATTTAGAATTTTCGTCTTTAGAATGGTTCCTGTTGCGTTTAACCAGCCAGCGACCGAAAATCCACATTTCGTCGAAAGATGTTCTTACGATCGTACAGGGCGGTTCCAATGAGAAAGATTGATTGCTCTCCGTACCAGCTTTTTAAAATTATAACTCAATATCGATTTTATTTTATTCCAAATTTGCTTTAATTTATACCTTCATCAAAAATGCTGAAAGCCGTGTTGATAAAACTATTAAAATTATGTACTTTTGCAATTATTATTCGATCATAAGTATTTATCATTTTTCAATAATGTCTGAGCAAAATAAAAATGTTAAAAAATCTGAAATATATTAGTCTGTAAGTGCGCAAATAAATACACAAACGGACCAATTTTTGTCGAGAAACACACGTACGTATTTATTTTTTTTATGATTTTATTTAAACTAAAATTAAAATTCCGTAACATAAGTTTACCAGATAATGTATTGATTTATTTTACTGCATATGATTAGAAATGGGGCGTTGTATAATACAAAATCTTTTTTGAAAATTTAACAAATCTGCCAACGACCTACGGTATAACCTTATTATACTAAAAATAAACATTTTTTCTCAAAATTTTCAACATACGTTTACTAGATAAAAGAACAATCTTTCGAAAACAATTTATAAATTTTTTTGTGGAAAAGAGTCAATACGTCTAAAATCTGATTTAAAAATGACGCATTTCTGTTTTTATCTAGTTATACCCTATTAAGGCTTCGTTATGAGCTATTCATCCCTAGCATGAGTTGTTTCTAAAAATTTGAACAATTCATCAAATTTTTTAAAGTTATTTTTCACGTTCTGTGAAAGTTCTATTCAAGTTCAAAAAGAAGTAGAAAATTGATAAAGATAGGTTTAAACACAAAATAAGGTAGAACACAAAATCTCTTGATTTGATTTAAGCAGCTTTTAAAGAAACACTGTGTATTTTGTCATACCTATTGTATGAACAACAGCATTAGACGTGTTTTTTTTAATTGTCGGTTGAAGATTAGAAATAACACACAGTTTTTAAGAGCTCAAAAACTTTAAATGTTCGAGGGAAGAATGTGGTTTGTCGGTAGAAATTCAGAATGCCAGGTCTGAAATGCTAAATCTGGGCCCGTTTAAGCTTTTTATCAAAATGTGATCAGCTGTCAAGTATTAGGTACAAAGAACTCCAAATAATGATTACTATTCATGGAAATGTTATTATATCTTCACTCATGACATTATATTACACCGACAAAATATTTTTGCAAGTTCATCCAACCTCACTCAAAACAGCAAATAAATCATTATGATATAATGAAATTCATGCGCACGCCTTTACATAGTATAAAGCAAAGTAGCTCCCGCTGTCTGTATGCTTAGATCTTTTAAACTACGCAACGGATTTTCACGCGGTTTTCACCAATAGAAAGAGTGATTCAAGAGGAATTTTTAGGTATATAATTTGTCAAGGTTTTGAATAGGTTGAAATTTATAATAAATAAAGGGTGCATTACGACTAATTCTCAATGGATATTAGTTTCGTAATCAGGCGCCGCGCCGTGCTAATTAATTATGCATGTTAAATACATAATGTAACAGTGGAATGAAGAAATCTATAGTATGTAAATTGTAGATATATAAACAAAACATAACGTAAGCTGTTGTTTTTCTAAAATAAAATAAATGATTATACAAGCGAAACCAAATCGAAAATTTAAAAACATAAAAATCAGAAAAAGATACGGGCACATCTGGGACTCAAACCAAGGACCTTCGCCTTGCCGGAGCGCAACTCTCAGATGTAGGTATCTACCGTATGTTTTTATACTTCGCTAATATTGTCATCATTTAATAACATATTACAATTTCAGGTTTTACTCATTACTTAAGTTAAAAATAACAAAAACAAAAACATGTATGCAGTTCACAGTCACACGCGGTAGCAGTGAAACCTTCTGAAGAAAACAAAACTTAGAGAGAATGAGACGAATGCAGAGTATCCGGAATAGGAAAATTGTAGGATTAATTTATTATAATATTGTTCCCAAGTTACAAAATTATTTTACATTTTATTCTACGAAGCACGGCACAAAGAGGAGGCCGATAGGCTACGAAGCACCTCACAAAGAGGAGACCGATTATTTTATCTCATTCTCTCTCAGGCTAAATCATATAAATGTATGTGTTTGTCTCTTTTTAATGTCACACGTTTCCGTTTCATAGAGTTTCAAATCACAATGGTGCTAAACAAGTTTTCACTTTAAAAATAGTTATTTATTTTATTTTATGGAAATCAACAGCTTACATTATGGTTTGTTTATATATCTATGTACAATTAACATATTATAGATTTCCTCTTTACAGTGTTACATTATGTGTTAATATGAATAATTAATTAGCATGGAGTCTGATTTAACCCTCGACCCGTCGCGTGGGGTCTTTAAAAGCCCTAGTTTTACAGGAATGCTAATTATGTACATTTTAAATATTCCCACTGATTCCTTACTTCAGGTAGCTTCCTAAAAGGGACTATACTTGACGATAGCGCCGCCAACATTTAGTTTGCGCATATGAGATGTGAGATACAGACTTGTGTTTCGGCGTGAGGATCAAAAAAATCAACAAACTACAATGAAAAACCAAGTTTATATGTTTTTTCATTGTATTTTGTTGTTTTTTTTTTTGTAATATAAATAAGTCTGTATCAATCTCTAATAGTTATAAGTTTAATAGAAATGGGTTAGATTTTTTTTTAACTTTATTAATAAAAAATTATGATTCAAAATAATTAAAAATGTTCTTTTGTTGATTTTTAAGCTTTTACATTCAAAACAAATATCTAATTTTTAATATTTCTTTTATTTCAACGCAATCATTATCGCCTGACTATAATCAGTTAAAATAAAACATAAAATGTTAGCTATAACAACAATTTAATCATGTTAATTTTTGGGGTCCTCAGCGACCCTGCGCGACACCTCGCGTTAAAAAAAGACGCGACGGGCGGAGGGTTAAAAACTTATGCTCCCCGCTATTGGTATTAGGAGTTTTCATTTAAATACGTACACTAATGCGCTTTGATGTCAAACTCAAACATGTACATGAATATTTATCATTGGATGTATGATTTTGCAAATACAGGAATTCATAGTGCAGGCAATTTAACAACTGTTTATCAGAAACAAAATCGGAAATAAAACATCGTCATTGATTATTATTTTAGTCATTACATTATGTTATATAAATAAGTCATTAATTTTATCGATTTAGTTGTTAGTCACCCATAAGAAATATAAGATTAGTATTGTAAGGACGGATTGTATAACAGAATATGAAGAATTCATCAAAATTCAGATTCTGTGAAAGTTCTATCCAAGTTCTGATATTATTCAAATTTTGTGAAGTAACTGGCCCATCACGATATAATAACAAAACTTGATTAGAACTTGAAATTTAACTTCTAAATTTGATGAATTTCTCAAATTCTGTGAAACAACCCGAACAAAAATCAATTTTGAAAATATATATGAATTAATTTTATTACGCCTTGGATATAAGTGATTATGGCGTGTTGATTTTTTAAATTTAATTTTCAATTAAATTTAATAATGTTATTATCAAATTTAGCAATTATTTTAATAGATATAACGTTTCAGACAGTTACAGAGTCCACTATAAAGGCACAGTGCAGATGATGGATATGTGGAGGAAGCACAAGACGACTCAAAATCAAATAATGCTTTTGGCCGTAAAAATCTCAAATAATTTCCAATATTCATAACTAACTAACTAACCATCACGCCGTTTCCCCGCAGGGGTAGGCAGAGAGGACGGACCGCCACACAACTCGATCTTGGCACACACTCTTTGCCTCGTTCACATTCATACATCGTCTCATACATGCTCTTCTATTATTCCGACTCTTCACATGGCCCGACTCAAGTATCTGATTCACTTGGTCGTGCCATGTCTTCCTCGGGCGTCCCCGACTTCTTCTACCATTCACATTTGCATCATATATTCTCCTTACACTTCTTTCCTCGTTCATTCGCTCTACATGCCCAAACCATCGAAGAGTCCCTTTCTTAATCTTACACATCACGCTTACATCAGCCTTGCATTATTTGCGGATATCCACGTTTCTCTCACGATCGTACATGGTTTTACCACACATTCGCCTCAGGGATCTCATTTCTACAGCATTCAGTCTGCTTTCATCCTTCCTCTGCCAGTTCCATGCCTCACTGCCATACATCAGGGTAGGTACCAGCACTCCATTATGGACGGCTAGTTTCGCGTCTTTGGACAGTTTTTTATTACCGTCAACGGCATTCAGTCCTCCATTAATGGAGTTACCGGCATTCACCCTTCTTTCAATATCTCTATCAGCCTTCCCATCTTTCGTAAACATACTACCCAGATACACAAACTCATCCACCTGCTCCAAGTATTCATCATTCACAACTATATTGCATACTGTTTTCGTACTCTCTCTTTCAAACACCATGACTTTAGACTTACTTACATTCATCATTAACTCATTCTTCATACATACTTCGTTCATCCTAGACACGAGAGACTGTAGATCTTCCATACTGCTAGAAATTAGCACCGCATCATCAGCATACAAAAGGCAACATACTTCCAGATTACTCAATTTTGCGCCCAATCCCATCTCTTTCAATTCTTGAATACAATTATCCATGTATAGATTGAATAACCACGGTGACATTACGCAGCCTTGTTTAACACCTTTTGTGATGTCAAACCACTCCGTAAAAATCTTTAGAACATTGGAAAAATATCTATCTAGGTACGTAATACAAAAGATTTATTTTCACTGTTTTGTGATATGAAAGAACACGTCATTATTTTTTTGCCTACGCAATAATTTACTTGTGACCGTCATTTGAGCTACCAGCCGTCATTTTAGCTACTGTCTAAGTATTAAATCTATTGTTTCAGCGACTCCAGTAATATTCCGCTGCTGAATTAGCTTATTCGTTTGCCTGACCTTATTCAAAAGCAGAGCATTCATAACCATATTATTCACTTTTCAATTGAATGAACCGATGTCTTCTCACGCCTCCATTACCACAACTGGCTGTACTTGGTGCGCTCGCCGGTCGTGGGCAGGCAGGTAGGCACTGCCTACCATCTAGTTTAGTAGGCACTAATACACTCTGGTTCCTAATGTTCCTTTCATTCCCCAACTAATTGTTCAATTTTTTAATGAGATAGTATAATCTATCTCCTCATTGTGCGGTGCTTCGTAGCCTTCCCACTCTTGTCTACTCTAGTTTTCTGAAGGTTTGACTTTTAACGCGTGTGAATTGCACACTCTGATTTTTTTTTTTGGCACAAAGAAGTCACTTTAAAACCAAACGCCCAACTAAAAAAAAACGAGTGTGCTTTAGACCACAGGACTGAAGTAAAACTACACAGAAAGAGAAAGAAAATGTGCGCGCGCACTGCTCTCTATCTTGCTCCTACAGTGTGATACAGACAACAGACCTGCACTGTGTCGATATACGAAACGAACTGGCTATGAGAGAAAGAGAGAAATAAAATGTGTGCTCGCACCTCTCTCTCTTGCCCCTACAGTAATATACGAAACGTAACTCTCTGTCTTTCTATCTTCACTAACTTATATCTCCATCTCAATTTCCGTTGGCCTCGCCCGATCACACTTTTCGAAACGCTCTCGTCACGCATGCACCAGCTTACTCCCCAAATCAAGCGTGCGTAGAGAAGTTTTACTTCAAAAACCAAAAGTAATAGGTGTTATAATAATCAATTAAATATGTGAATACCGCATAAGAGTCCTAACCAGTCCCAACCTTCCGGAGTTAGTGAGATTATGGCACCTCATTTGGGGTATGCTGTGAGGATGAAAGTGGGGAGGAGAAGGAGATTGGAAAGAGTAAGGTGGGGAAATGTGTCCAACATCTTCATATTAGGTGTATTTCCCATAAACATAAAATTCCTCATTATCTCTTAATCATGTCTCCAGTTGAAACTTTATTTCTTTGACAGTCTTTAGGTAAAACCTGCAAACCACATTTTTTGGAATGTTACTTTTCAGTGGTATCGTGTAAATATTCTTCAAACTACAAGATGGTAAAATATATTTTACTGATTTAATGGTATTTAAAAAAAAAAACTATAATTGAAATTACACAACCATCAAATCTTTCATAATAGAGAACTCCAGTCCATTTTTTTTATTTTTAGAGTTAGTATTAATAGTTAAAATAATTGTCAAAGTTTTAATTTTCCAAGATCCCCCGAAAACCACCATTTCTATGGTGGATCGTGTGACGTCATCTACTATGAAATCGCGCAATCAGCTGTTCGACTCGCCGCCATTTTAAAATCTGGAGTTCGAAGGAATCTCCCTAGAGTCCCTAGAAGTAGCATTACTATTTTTTTGTTCAATAGTTTTTGAATATTTTCAATAATAGAGATACTTCTATTTATGAAAATAAATTATTTAGTTTTTATAAGAAAAACTTTATTTTTATACTTTATTGAAGGTTATTCCCATCAGTGAAATATATCATATTAGAATAAGTTAACAATAATAATCTAAACGAAAATATGAAAGAGAACAAGACACAGAAAAACAGAAAAAGACAATGGTCGCAACTGGGACTCGAACCCAGACCTCTCCGTCTAACCGGGACGAGTGCGTTAACCAATTTCGCTATTGCCACCTTCTGTCAAGACGTCGTAATTGTCAGTCTCATATTTTCAAATTTTAGAATTCCATTATTATCAACTAATTATTTTCCTCCATATTACGGGCAACTACCCTTTTTATTGGAAACAATCATTCTAAGAATTGGTTTGTAACCTGGATAGCGTCTCGGATAGATATATCCGAATTTATTTATATGGAACAATTGACTTTTAAAAAAGTCTAAATGAATATTCAATTTTTATAAGAAAAACTTTATTTTTATACTTTATTGAAGGTTATTCCCATCAGTGAGTCCCAGTTGCGACCATTGTCTTTTTCTGTTTTTCTGTGTCTTGTTCTCTTGTTTAGATTATTATTGTTAACTTATTCTAATATAAATTATTTAGGCCTAAATAATTTTTCAATAAACGCAACACCTAAATCTCTATAAACAGTATGTAAATAAACGAATAAGGTGAAATGTTGTTAATACGATGGCTTGTGTCATACCTACATTCCCGTACAATGACTTTACAGTGATCAGTGTCGTCACAACTTAACATTTTAGTCATATCAACTTGACGGCGTGTTTCAACGAGACTATTAAAAATGCACTTTTAATAAAACTTATATATTCAGAATCAGCGTTTATTGGTCTATATGAACTTTTTTTTTTAAGACATAATATTTTTCACTGGAGTTCCTTATTATAAATACAATTACAAAATTTTATTTTGGTTCATAGATTCTTAATTACTTTTACAGATTTTTAAACGTTCAGTTTTATCTATGTTGTAAAGTTTTCATTTTGTGGCTTTAAGGATTTTACCAAACCGTAGTCGATATGGTAACTAATTATTTAAATATTATCTGTCCCTTTCTCTCTGCCATTAAGTTTAATTTCATGCTATCTCACTGTTCCTTTACACTATTTACATTACAATTATATTTTGTCACTCTCTGTACGTTATACGAGTATACGCACGTATAATTATTTTATGATTAGTTTAATTTGTATCCTGATAATGCTTGTATTAAGCGAAACCGGTCGCTATAAATAAATTAAAACAATTTCGTGGTTATATATATTTTTTTTTGTTTGTTTTATTTATATGCTACATTTTTCACGCATATTTGTTTGATCGCCCGGGAAGTGCTTAAAAAGACAGAAAACAGTTTTCTAACCACTAACCATCCATAAACAAAAATGTCTGTGGCGGTGTGGTTTGTTTTCAATGCAAATCTACAGTTTTATTCCGGAATTCGCACACTTCACCTTCAACACAAGAGGAAGGTGACTGGATTCATGACATTTTTTTTTTAAATATGAATACCGCACAAGATTCCCAACTGATCCCGTCTGGAGCCAGTGAGACTATGCATCCCCAATTGGTGTATGTTGTGAGGCTGAAGGTATTGAGGAGGGAAAGGATATAGGGAAGAAGAAGGTGGGGATGTACCTGGCTATTCAGATCTGGTCACCAAACACGACTAAAGCCATTTCAAGCAACGTTTCAATTCTGAATGGTGGTCTTCCACCAGGGCGATACGTAGAGTATCTTCCACTCTGGAATGTGCCGCAAATATATAATATATATTATTTCAATGAATAAATTGTGAAATAACACAAATTAATCAAATAAAATTTATTTTCCAAGCCGGGATTCGATTTCGCGACCTTCGGAATGCGAGTCAAGAGCCTTACAGGACGTATCGAACCCCCCCCCCTCCCCCCACATATCTTTTTTCCACCCCTTAAATCACATTTTTGATACTTTTTGAGGAAATTGTCCACACATGAAGTTCAAAATAAGAGGAAAATTACTGTTCATATCTGATTTCGAAAAAGTCTGTGTAAAGATCGCGCAACGCCTGGGACTTCAGCCTGTATAATATCGTAATATATATTTTGATTTATGCAAAAAACACATCATCAAAATGCGTATTTTATTTTATTTTGTGAAGTTCAGGTACAAATATTAAAATATTTTCCAATCATAATATAAAGAACCTAATTTGCCACATTATAAAATAAAATCACAGCACGATTTTGCATTACTTAACATAGCACCGTCTTTTAATTGCAATTTATGTTGCAAAAAAATGTTGTTTACCGCAAAACTTAGTATTTTATTTTGGCATGTGTTAGTATTGCCACGCAGCGGCATTCAGATTATCAGAACATAAACATGGTTTATATAATATACATACTGCTAAACTACAAGTCATTTATTCAGACACGTGTAACATTTATGTACGATGTTACTTCTTGTATAATAACACAATCAATTCAAGTGAATTGCAAGAGATGGTTGGGACGGTGACCGGCCAACTCAGAATGAAACCAACTTAGAACCACCTCAGAAAGGTCATTAAGTGATTATAAAAAATATTATTAAGTTTGGTTAGGGTTACCGACTATTTTAAAATGATTTTTTCATGGCTTTTAATGACTGTTATGAGGTGGTTCTGAGTTGGTTTCGTTCTGAGTCAGCATGGAACCGGTTGGGACAACCAATTCAAGATCCATAAAGCGAATAATTATTTGAATTGTGTGGCCTTTTTCTGACTGTTAGAACAGTCGATTTTTGTCAAAATAAGTTACCGGCTACTATTTGGGGCACGTATTTGTTGTAATTTAAGGTAATACTTTGGAACTTAGCATTTACATTAACTTTTTTGTTACCGTTTGTGTGTAGTAAGTAGACACAATCGGTTATACAGGACGTCCGGGGGTAAAGTGCATTAACTTCGGGAGGTGATTCTACATGATGGTAGGAGTAAAAAAGATTAACAACTTTTTCCGAAATTCTAACATTTTTTTCCCATACAAAAAGACGTACCAACTAAAAATCCCTAGTATGAGGTACGATCTTACTCGCTGAGAGCCTGCTAGGCACTATTGTAGCAACATTACATGGTTGTGATTGGCCCGTATCGTAACAGCGGAAAATAACAAAGCTGGTCGCACACGCCGGTCTAAATTTATCACAAAACTACCCCTAAAAGTTGGAATTTCGAAAAAAGTTATTAATCTTTTTTACTTATAATATAACATTAGAATCACCTCCCGAAGATAATGCACATTACCCCCGGACACCCTGTATACAAAAAGAGTATTAATAATATATTTTTAGTGTATTTTTCTTCTTCTTCTTTTTCTTCTTCTTTATTTTTTCCCATTGTATCTACATATAACAAAAGTAATTTTGCATAATTTCTAAATACAGTAAGAGTAAATATAAGGTACAAGTAATGTTAAAGTTACCAATAAGTAAAATATATAATCGAAAAGAGTAGGCAATGGGAACCCACTAAGGCACTGCCTGTGTGTGGGTAATATAAACAAGATTGCTATATATACATCAATAGGTATATGTAAAAAAATGTAAATTTTAAACTAAAGGTTTAGAAATATAGTAATCTGTGAAAACATTATAGTAAAATAAAATAAAATAGTGAAATAAAATAGTGAAACATAAATTTTGTTGATTTTTTGTTATAGTAAAGAAAGTAAATAAAGTTAGAATTGTATTGAAAAGTGAAACATGAAGGTTTACAAATAATTTATAGAAAAAATGTTCCAATATCTGCATCAATCAACCATAATTTTAATTCTTTTACGAAAAGTGATATTTTATCTGCCATTTGAATGTGTTTTGGTAGAAGATTAAATGTAATACCAATACTTTTTAATTGTTGTCACCATATTACAGATTTGATTTTATTGTAAAGAAAGAAAACTTTTCAGTGACTGAAGAAAATTTCGCTTTTAAAATTTGCATGTATGCATGCATTGTTCAAAAGTGAAATGTACCTATCTACCGTACGGTGTAAGGTGCGCTTACAAAATTTACTAGTTGTCAATAAGTAATAAATTATGAATCATGGCTTTTTTAAAGGATTAAAGGGCGATCGATAAGGATTGATAGGATAACTTTCGGTAACTTCTCATCGTTCTCAAGACAACTACAAATCGCTAAAATACAAAAAACATTGAATTTAAATATATTAAGAAAACTCAGTCATTGTGAACTGCTATTTATTCTTTGGCGATCTGCAGTCATGCTAGGGAACGATGGAGTGTTAAGGAACGTACTCGACATACTTTTATCACTTTAGAAAATAGGAAAAATAATATTTTAGAAAACACTTACCGCTTTCGTATTCCTTGAATTTTTTCCAGAATTGTAAATATGTTCACAATATTAAACTTGTATTGAAAATCACCCACCTAAAACAAGAGAAAATATGAACTTTTATATCAGTTTTCCAACAAAGTCATTTTTTTTACCTATGGGTTTCCTACTTCTACTGGAAAAAATAATTATTAGTGGTTTTGTGATTCATTCGTAAAACTCTATTTAATTAAATTAGTTTTAAAATTAATGTTAATTAATTTTAATTAAGTTGAAATTCTAGATTTCCCTATTGGCAAGATAAAAATCCTCAATTACGATTACACTTATATAAGAAAATACTTATAGTATGTGTGTGTATGTGTGTGTGTGTTTGTATAATAAAACATTTAAAATATGTACAAAGCCGGCAAGAGGGTTTCATTAATGTAATGCTATTTTAAATTATTGTTATTTTCGTAGAGTTGTATTAATAAATTGACGTCATGTATTTTTTTAAATAGGACACAAACTTTGTGATATTCTTTATCAAAAATGTTCTAAATACTTTGTTGTTAATTTTTAAATAAATTAAATGTATACGTATTATTCATTAAACACCAATTATTAAAAAAAAAACACGAGAAAAAAGGCACAATTACGAGAAAGTAACGAATTAACCCCAAGCGTTGTTTCGCGTTTCGCGCCGTTTAGAGTTGCTTCTTTCCTTTTCATTAAGGTCAAACATTAGAAGTCAACTTGATTACAATTCTCCCATTTTGAACCAAGTAGAATACACATTACAGAAAACATGTACAAGCTATTGAAAGAATACAAAGTAAAAGTTTTAATTCCAGCAATTTTGTTGCACTACAACACTATTTTAAATCATATGGATATGCTTAAATTGTCAAACAGAAGGATTATCACTTATTATACATATACAAATTCTAAATTATCCAAGTGATAGTCCAGTATTGCTTGCATTAATAAGCTTTCATTATACTACAAGTCGGGATTTATTTAAATACAGAAATTCTACGACTAAATACCATATCTCATTACCCAGAATAATAATGGAGGTAAATAATTATGCCGGTACAGTGTCAGTGGATATATTCAATTTATCATTGAACAAACGATTGTTACCAAGGCAGGTCAGTTATGTATAAAAATATATCATTTTTACTATACATTCCCTTAAATAGGGGGTTAATAATTCCTTTTTTCAAAAAAGAGTTCAAATATAGAATTACAAAATTACAGTAAATTACTTAACTTAACTTATTATTTATTTTCTATCTAGTGTTGCGTTTCTAGTCACAATATATATGCGGGAAATAGAGAAAAAACTTTAAAAGCAATAACGTATGTTGTGAAGGATTCAAATTATGGTACCTAACGCGAAACCCGCAGAGGAAGCACAATATTACGCATATTTTCTATTATTTATTAACTACCACGCAAACTTGAAAATCAAAAAATGGGAACTTCGAATTTCAACAAACCGAAAAACTCGATTTCGAAAATACGAGTATTGTACCGAAATCTAAATCTAGGAATGAGTGTTCAGGTTTATTTCCAGGAATGAGAAAGTCCTCAACTAATGCATTCAACAAGGCGACACATGAGTCAATAAAGTCTAAAATTAAAAGGTAATAGACGAAAAGCTCTAAAAGAGATCTTTACCTGGAGGGATACATACTGGCCTCAGTCCAAGCAATGATGCCAAAGTACCTGCTTATGTACAATCAGAATGATGAGCGAACTGCGAACTTGTGTACAGCACGAGACAAACCGTGTCACCGAGAGGTTAGCAAGTCGATAGTGGATATTCAGAAAACAATGGACGAACATAATATATATACTTACTTTAGTACAAGGTATCACCGCAAGTTATATAAAACGACCATATACATTCATGACCCACCGATTATTGTGCATTATCTTCACACCTGACTAAACATATATAATATAAAGTTATCTTATCGGCAATAACATGTTATATAAAGTTCTTATACATATTGTTTCAATGATACTGCGCCGGAGTCCATGTCCAAGTGGTGAAATCCAAAGCATTATGTAAAGATGAATCGTGTGTCAAATAACACATTGTTTGGATTCGGCTACTGCGACGTACGCGGTATAGATTCTCGACAGCCGAATCATCGCCGATTTATAGCAGTGCTCAGAAGTACTTGGACGAGTCTTTCAGTTGGTAGCTGGTATAATTATAAGTGACTGGTACGCCATTGTTTACGCGATTCATAATAATTTCCAGCCTTTTCAAACCGGGATAAGTGAGTCGGCCGATAAAACAATACCAGTACAGAGGTCCACGTGATGATTACGTCTGTTGCCCAAGTAACTACAAACATACTTGTGTACTTCTTATATAATGCGACCAATTCAATCATCGGAATCGAGCACTTGTTTAAACTATGAAAACGTTGGCATAGATAATGTAGATTTTTTTTTTTGCAATACCTCCACACAGGAGGCCCCGAGAAAAAATAATTCCCCTCGGGGCTTATGTCTGCTGAATGGAGGGTCTCTTTAGAAAAGGAAGTAAAAGATGTTCTGGGAAGGAAAAGTATGACGAGTGAGTAAGAATCTGTGGGTCAGTGATGCTGATGTTCCGCGAGAGTCCTGCTGGAGATATCAAAAGTTCTCCTTCAACCAGTCTCTCCTGATCTCCTGGCCTGCCACGCAATTGGGGCGGTCGCATCCGCTGCCAAGATCCAGAGAAACCTCATTCGATGAACCCAGGCTCCTCTGCTAGGTTATCAAATCTAGCAAACCACTTGGGGTGACCTGTGGCAGAGGTGTTGGTTATCCAAAAATGGTTCCCGGAGCGGCGGTACCCATACCAGCCTCCCAAATTGGAGTAGGCGTACAAAAAAGTATGTACTTATCTAATTTTCTCTATAATAAATCAAAATTTCTATGAAATCATCACATTTGTAAGCAGGTCCTAGATGCTAATACCAAACCAAATATTTAATGAAACATTTTTTAAACTTCAAATAAGGAATTAAACCCAAAGAATCGTCACTATCTCAAAAACAAACTTTTCAGGTAGATAGGTAGGTACCATAATAACTCGGTTGACGAATACGATAATAGTCAAAGTTAGCCACCTAATCAATGTTAGTCAGCTAATCATAGGAAGACTTGCTTGAAGAATAAAGTGGAGGCAGCATATTTTCGAAAACGGAAACGGAACGTTCAAACAAATTTGCAGACAGAAAACGGCCGAGTTAAAACGCCCAGTCTATTTATTATTATGGGGATTCGTTCCTTGGGGGAAGAGCAAGGGATATTGGGGGGCGGGGAATTAGAAAATTTATTAGAAAGTTTCTTACCACAACGTATTATATACATGACATTAATAAAATAGAAAGTGCAAATAATATTTGTTGTATTTTCAAAAATGTTATCTAAATCTAAGAGTACTTTTTGCTTTTTTTCCAACGGGAGAAGGTTTGAACCCCCTAACCCCTTCCCAGTAGGTATATACGCCCTTGGCTACGTCTTATTAAAAATATCTAAGTTGTATTTTTTTAAGACCTTTAGATTAGAAAAATCAGAGTGTGCAGTTCACACGCAGTAGAAGTGAAACCTTAAGAAAACTAAAGTAGACTAGAGTGGGGAGGTTACGAAACACCGCACAGAGAGGAGACCGGTAGGCTACGTAGCACCGCAATAGGCCACTTGCATGGATTTCATAACGACTTGGAAAAAATCGTGTGGATAGATTTTTTTACCGAGATTACGAAAATGTTAGTAATTTTTTTTAGAAATGTATAGTTTTTAATTTTTAGATAAATAAATCCATTATTTGAGCTCGTGACGTCACTACATGAAAATGTCCCGTCTCCGATTATGTTCCTTTAATTTTGTAAAATTCCACACTGATAATTTTTTTTTATATGGCAACACTTTGATTTCCGGCGAATTTTTGAATTTGCGTTTAACGTTCACTAGATTTATTGTTTGTTCTATGCGAACTTATCCTTTAGTTTGATTTTTTGATAAAAATAGCGGTGTTTTTATAGATGTTACGAAGAGAGCCCCGTACAATTTATTGCTATTCGTGTGGAAAACGTTCTTTTTTTATATGATTTTCGGCTATGTAATTATCGTTTTTTCGCACCTATAAAATTGTGTCCCGTCTTTCCGGTTTATAAAAAATGGTCTGATTTTTCGGATTGAAATTTTCAAAAAAGCGCCAGGGTTTCAAAAATACGATAAAAAATAAATAAAAAATACAGAATGTCTTAGAATACTTGCCTAAACCGGAAAAAAAATAAAAATAATGTGATGCAAGCGGCCTATTAGATGAGACCGATTAGTCTGCTCAGCTAAATCCTATAGATTTATGTGTTTCTTCCTTTTTAGTGTCGCTATTTTTCGTTTCATAGAGATTCGAATCACAACGGTGCTAAAGAAGCTTTCACTTCAAAAAGTCGGGACTCCCGACTAAGACTAATACTCGATTTAGGTCATGTCAAAAGTCAGAGTAACAAAAGAGTTTGTA
The DNA here is from genome assembly GCA_917563855.2 of Limnephilus lunatus. Taxonomy (NCBI): domain Eukaryota; kingdom Metazoa; phylum Arthropoda; class Insecta; order Trichoptera; family Limnephilidae; genus Limnephilus; species Limnephilus lunatus. The sequence continues at coordinate 18,245,434 of OU830604.1, read as the reverse complement.
TGAGACGATGTAGGAATAATATAAATGATGCAAGGAGCGTGTGCCAGGACCGAGTTGTTTGATGGCCTATCTTCTCTGTCTACCCCGCACCGCAGTCAGCCGTCAAGGAAGTAGGTGAATCAATGACGTTGTTATGAATTATGAACTTTATCATACAGCTATATAAATAGTAAAGTGGAAAGCATTATAATAGCAATATATGTATAAGGAGGAAAGCATCGTTCCCTTGAACAAACATTACGTGATGTAACTATCTAACGACTCATCATAGATAATTTTGTATAGTGAATGTTGATAATGAGAAATTCTACAATGTTGACACTAGTGATGGACAAAATCGAAATATTCGATTTAGAAATACTGTCATAATCGAATGATGTTCCGAATATCTGCTAAAAACCATCAACCATTAAAAACTTTAGCTGTTTGCGATCAATATTATTTGAAAAAATCTTAATCATCTTCAAAAACAATGTCTGATTTTGGGATACGTCAAAAAATGGCAAATTTATTTGAAATTGAATGTCAAGCGGGAATAAATTAATATTTTAAATTAAATTGATCCGATGGGTCAAAGTATTCAGTCAGAACCGATGGGTAAGAGTTGACGTTTTCTGCCAGAACCGAAACAATAATAATAATATAACTTAGAATAATAATATCACTGATCATTGATCATTATAATAATGAAGAGTGATCTTCAGACTTGAAATCAGTTTAAATTCAGCGCTGAAAAGTTTTGAAGGGGGAGGGAATGGGAGGCTTCGCGCGATCATGCGCCGTGAAACACCGAAACCGCCTCGGAACGGGACTTACAGCTTATGAACTTTGTTCCATTACATGATTATATAAACACCCTACGACTTGTTACGAACGCGATTCGTAAGGATCCCCACCCAATCGACAATAAATCACATTAGGTGCACATTGTTACGCTATGAATTATTACATAATATCGAAAACTTAGTCCCTTGTCTACGTTTATAATATGTATTACAATGACATGTTACAAGTTACATAAAACGATAATGACCGACGCGTCATCGCTAGGCATCGGATGGATCACGACGATATTGATTAAATGTTATTTTAAAATACGTTTATCTCGTTACATAACTTTATATTAAAGTGGTGGGAGGGAGATTAATTCGGAACATCCACAGTTTGGGAATAGCCCGGCAAATCTGAAAGGGAAGCTGCATCGGTCACGTAATGCTTTGGGAACTCTGTTCCATGTAAGTAAGTTGGAAACGCGACATAAAATACTTGTTCTATAAAACTTTTCAAGTTCGATGACGATGCAAAATTATATAACGTTGTCATGTAACATCGGACAAATAAACAAATTTTACATTAAGTATTTTTCGGGGTTTCCTTGTTTATAATTCTTTTGCTACAAACTACGTTTTGCAATATATTGGCGAGTTGTTATCTACCTAGTTAGGTATCAAGTAGTATTGCAATATGATTTTCATAACATTCACTACTTCTGAATAAATACACAGATCTAAGAAGACACGTACATAGATAAATGGGTAATCATTTTTAAATACATGACATTATTATTTAGGAGTTCACAGTGACCCTGTGACATTGCTTATATTCAATACACAAGTACATAACAGTATTGTAGTCATGGAAGAGAAATATTTATTTGTAATATTCGAGACATGCCCTGTTCACTAAATTCACGCGATTTATATAACAATTCGAGTGAATAAATTAGCTGCACTTCAAATAGTACACATCGAAAACTATTTAAAAAAAAAAGAAAAGCAGCACAGTGATAATATTATGCTTTGCGAAAAATAGAGATAAAAGTAACTTAAATAATGACGAATGTTCACAGAAATATCGTTATTGAAGTTTGTAATATCGAGCCAAGTCATAATAAAAATCGTGTTCTCGTTTCCAGTTCCAAGTGGCTTATATAATTTGAATTATGTAACTTTATATTACAATCACAATCAAGTAATGGGAAGTTGAATCAAGGTCTGGGCCGAGGGGCGTATTTTTCCTCAATTTGCATTTATTCCCGAAATGAGAAATTAAAATGACGCAAAAGCGCGGGAAACGTGGCAAAGGGCACATGTTTACATACAATGTCTATTTCCGTATCATAACAAATTATCACAATAAACGTCAAAATGTCGCACACTCAGATAACTAAATATTGCGTGTAACACCGGTCGCGTAAGATTTCCCAACATTTTAACAATTTATAAATTACATAACAAATAAAAAGATACGGAGTTATTCCAAAAAACTAGGATATTGTGTGACGTAAATATTTAATACATCTTACCAACTCTCTTAACGTTTGTAATTAACAGTTTATAACTTTTTAAAACGTGAACTCACTCGATTACTACACAAACGAACAGTACGCTCTCGACGTATGCTCTTTGTCCGGTTGACAGAAGAAGCGTGAATTTGAAGTTTCAAACATTAGACACGCCACAAAGGCCGACGTTGTTGCTTACATAAACATCAACGCCTAAATTACAACTCTTTTGACAGTCAACCCGGGCTCGGATAGCGACATCTCACGGAACATAATGTAATATCCTGAAGAAAGTGTTGTTGGTATTAATGCTGACATCTAGCGATGAATTTATTAACTACGTAGTTAAATATATTCAAATCATTATACGTTGCTTTCTTGTACCATAGATGTCACTGTAGTTATTGCCTTTTTTTCAAACTAAATTATGGGAATCATTTCCATTCCGTCGGGCATTTAATGTAGGAATAGCGCTGAATAGCACTGTGCCATCACTGAAGGGAGGGAGAATTTTTCAGACATAGGTTATCTTCGCCTATAATAAGACCGTCCAACCCAAAATTCTCAGGGCAGGGAGCCATAGAGCTACAAAAACATAAATAATAGATCATGTTAAATGTGCGTTACGATCAATTTTGAGTAAAGCATAGGTTCTCAACGTGGGCAATAACTTGGAGGGCGTATCAGATCTTTAAGGGGGCGGTACAAGAGACCAAGAGAAAATTAAGGGGCATTTCAGACTTTCAGGGGGGGCGGTAGAAGACCCAGAGAAATCTTTCCCTCCTATTGCCTCAATCATCCCATACCATTAGGGGCCATCCATCCACAAAAATATTTTCCCTATCCCATTACGCCCCCTCCGTTGTGGCAAATGTAACCCCATCGTTGTATTCCATTACGCCTCCTTCACCGTGGTATCCCGTTACACCCCCTCCGTTATGGCAAATGTAACCCTATGGTGATATCCCATTATGCCCCTTTCGTTGGGTGCTAGAATAATATTCCCAAAGTGGGCGGTGGGCAAAAAAAGGTTGAGAATCTATGGTCTAACATTATCTTATTACATTATTATTAATAGCTTTAAAAATACATAGGGACGCATGGGTGTAGGCACGGTGGGGCAAAGTGGAGCACTTGCCCCACCTTGGCTGGCCGATACATGACCTCAACTTTGGATGGATTGTCGATTATTTGGCTTGGGGTATTTCGGCATATAGGCGAAGCCAAATAACGCGCTTCTATAGCAGAGTCTGTCGGCCCTCTCAAGCTTCTTTAAAATATATCCTCCATTTTTCTAGGCCATTTCATGATTAAATTTTTCCTAAAAAACATGAATTTTATGAAATAATAAGCATTGAATTGATTGAGATTTTTCAAATTATAATAAATTCAAAATTGTAATTATTATTACAATAAATTGTAAAATTGAAAAAATTAAGACATGCAATTATGTAGAAACTTTTATAAATGTGTTATGATTAATATTGAATAATATTAAGTAACTCAAATCGGGTTGCGTTGCAACTCAAAATTGAGTTGCAACGCAACCCGATTTGTACACGTTTTGGTTAAAAACGAACTTTCAGACCCTTCACAGAAAAGACAAATGCGCTGCAATCTGATGCCATACTTAAGCGAACTTTATTATTCTTCGCAGGGTCTGGTTTATCCAATGTTTCGGAGGTGAACATATGATCGATGTTGCAGTTTATTCAAAGCATTCTCAAACTCATGTGGTTTGCCTCCGGCTTGTCGAAATGATACAGCAGCAGCTAAGGGTCCGACCTTGAAAATGGAAGAAGAAGATATACATTATGGAGTGCAGCTTACCATCAAAGAACTGAAGAAGAGACATAGACAACAGGTTGGGGAAACAAAAGAAAGGTTTCCACGTAGAAGGAGAAAGAGGAAAACATAGCAGAAGGAGGTTGAAGCTTCATGGAAGAGTTTTGGAGTGGAACACTAACTGTGTTACTGTGTACACTAGACTGGCATCCCCAATTGGGGTATGTTATGAGGATTCTAATAATATAAGGTAATAGGGATAAGGGATAAGGTATTATGATGCAGTAGGCAGGGGAGATCTCTTCATCATTATATCATTAAAAGATAATGGACGCAACTGGGAATCGAACCCAAGATCTCTTCTTACCGGTACACCTACCTTAACCAACTCGGCGATAAGGCATTTGTCTAAAGTTTTAACAAAAAGAAGTTATTCCGATGATATATATTTTTTTTTATTAAATAAAACATACAATGAAGTTGCACTCCCATGAGTTATCAAAACTCATTAAGGGATCGCCAATTGGTACTTTTAGAAGTTAAACCCAACTCAACCCAATGTGTAGACACAATATATGAATAAAAAATTTACAAAACATTTTACAGAATCAACATACAGACACAACATATCGTCGCTTTAGTTCGTTTTACTCCAACAGACCATTTTTAGCGAAATTGAGTTAAGTATGCAGTAGTTCTCAGAAAGTCTTTATGTTTACAATGCAAGTGAAAAAAAAAATTTAAAAAAATTATGTAAGGGGTTTTCAAAACGCAGTTTGTCTTACATCCTCTAAAATGAAACAACATTTCGAGCGTATTCCTCCAACATCCACACGTTGGCCAAAAAGACCCCCCGTTTTCAAACCGGCCGTTTAATTAAATTTCATACAAATTTCTCCAACATCCAAGCTGTATCTTAGCCTACGTGTGAAATTTGAACTCTCGGTTCCGGGCGTATCTCTCTTACAGACCAAAGAGCCAATAGCGTCGCAGCTGAGAACCACGTGACCGCTCTCATTTCAAATATTTGGTCATTAGCCCCACGGCAGTAAACATCTTTACTTGTGATTTTGCTATTTACAAAGTTATTTTAGTGGTTTTCTGGGAGATTTCTCCACACAAAGTGCCTTATGATGTACACTGTAGAAAAGGATAAAAATTTCCAAGAAAAATATAGCAGGTAATTAATTTTTCATTATTTTCTCAGCAAATTGTTTCAACTGGCCGTTCGTTACAGGGTGGTTATAATAACATTATACAATATATTATATTATTATTATATAATATATTATGTATACACTGTAATGAAATTAGGTTTTTTCAATTTTTCCTGTAATATTTCACTATATGTAATGTATTATGTATACAATTATCTATACATAATATATGTAGGTATACATAATTGTACACATAATATATAATCGAAATACCCAATGTTATTATAACCACTCTGTAACGAATATATTATGCTTACGTAATATAAGAATATATAATACGAATATATTATACATACGTAGTATAAGACATGCTAATTTCTAAAATGTGATAGTGAAATATTATAGGAAAAATTGAAAAAACCTAATTCCGTTACAGTTCGCGAAGCTGAAATTAATTACTTGAAATCAGCAAGATTTAATTAATTTTATTAAATTAAAATTTCATTTTATCCTGACGAAGAAACCATTGGTTGAAACATGTTGATAATATAATAAATAAAACAATTTATAAATAATATTTATAAATAAAACAATTAAAAGAATAAGGACGTTGAATGAGCTTTTGTTTTAAGCACAATTAATACCTAGTATTGGTATGTTTAACTACCTATAGGTAATTATTTAAATCTTTGTGTAAAATACCTATTTATGATATTTAAAACAATTATAAGAAAAAAAAAATTGAATGGGCTTTTGTTTTAAGCACATTTAATGCGTAGTATCGGTATTTTTATCTACCTATAGGTCCTATAGTTACGTGATTATTTAAATGTTTGTGCAAAATACCCATTTGTGATAGTTAAAAAACACAATTATTAGAATAATTTATTTACTATAAATTATTCTAATAAGGACTGATGTATTATAGTACCTAATATAATATATGTGACTATCTACCAAATCTTAGTGAAATCATTATTCTACTTTAGATACTTAAAACAAGCCAACAATTAGAAAAAGGTAATGAAGGAGTTCTAATTTTCGGTATATTTAGTTCCTAAAATATCTGTTTGTTTATCAACCTAATTTGTATGAAATTATTCTACTTATGATATTTAGAACAAGCCAATTATTAAAATAAGGAAATCAAATAGTTTTAATTTTCGGTTCATTTAGTTCCTAAAATATGTTTGTATGTTTATCAGCCAAATCTTTATGTAAAAATTCTACTTATGATATTTAAAACAAGGCAATTTTTAGAATAAGTACAATGAAGGAGTTTTTGTTTTGGGCACATTAATAGCTTCTTGTTTATCTACCTGTACCTAATTATTTAGATCTTCGTGTAAGAATGCCTACTTGTAATACAAAACACAATTATTAAAATAAAGGAGTATTAAAATAAAGGTGCATTTAGTACCTAATATTTATGTGTTTATCTAACAAACATTTGTGTCAGAATTCTACCTGAGATATTTAAAACATGTTTATTAGGTATTAGAATAAGGAAATGAAGAAGTTTTTGTTTTTGGTACATTCAGTATCTTATTTTAATCAACCAAATCTTCGTGTAACAATGAAAACATTTTTGGTATATTTAGTGCCTAAGATCAGTTGTATTTGTATACCTATAAATATCTTATTACTGAAATTAGAAATTGAAAGAATTGTACACTGAATGACAATGAAAGCATATCTATTATTTTATACATTGAGTTGCTAATATTTCTTATTTTTTTGTTTATTTCTTACCTATTCGAGTTTTATTTGGTTCAGAGCAATGAATTCAGAATGTCAATAAAAACTTTATTACTATTCGCACATTTTTAATGATTAGGAACCCCTTTCATTTGACTTTTTTACCTAGATCCATTCCCAGTCCCTTTATTCCAGCCGCTTTTGTAACCCTTCTAATAATTTGGCCCAACTAGGTGGTACTTCAAATATCGGAACACATTTGTTATGAAGCTAAATGTGGTTAGTGGTTAGGAATATTTTATGACCTCTTTTTTTACAAGGTCTATATTGTGTAATAGACGTAAATCGCGTCCCATGTGTTCGAACATAGGATCATTTTTAAAAAGAAGTCGTCGTACATTGTTTTAAATATTTCTAAAGAACTTGTATTTATCTATTGTGTTTCAAAATCCTTTGAGTTATCTTTTTATTTTAAAATGTTGGATACTACACTTCTGTTATCACGTCATGACGGCCTCCTGTGGTCGAGGGGTAAGGCTCTCAACTAGCGATCCGGATGTCGTTAGTTTCAAACCCAGCGTGCACAAGTAATTTTTATTTTGGTAGATTTGTATAATTTGGGGGGGGGGGGGCGGGTATGGGTACTACCATCCCGGGAACCATTTATTGGTTAACCAACATCTCTGCCATAGGTCACTCCAAGTGGTTCGCTACGTTTGGTGACTTAGCAAGGGTGCCCGAGTTCATGGGATGAAGTTCGTACAGGTCTTGACGTCTGATACGACTGCCCACCTGCTGCGTGGCGAGAGAGAGACTGGTTAAGGGAGGCCTTTTGACCTTTCCAGCCGGAATCTCCCGACTCTCGCCTTGCACCGCGATTGGAGGGATGGATTCGTATATCCGTCACTCCCGGACACACTGACCTCCAGATTCCAGATTCTTATCCACCCCTCATACCCTTTTTCTTCCCAAACGTTCCAGTCCTTACCTTCCTTAAAAAGACCCTCCAAAGAGTAATTATTATCCTCTGGGCCGCCTGTGTGGAGCTAATCTAAAAAAATATATATATTTCACAACTGAATCATTAAAAAAAGTATAATATGTAGGTAGATGTGTTTTTTTTCTTTTTGTTTAAATAGTGAAATAACACAAATCAATACAAAAATATATATCATAAATATATATATATATATATATATATATATATATATATATATATGGTGTATTTGCGGCACGTTCCAGAGTGGAAGATACTCTCAGTATCACCCTGATGTAAGACCGCCATTTCGAATTGAAGCATTGCTTAGAATGGCTTTAGACGTGGTTGGTGACTAGATTTGAATAGCCAGGTAATTACTAACCTTCATAACTGCTTCCTCTTCCCACTAAATCCAGCCTCACAAAATGGGGTATGCCATAGCCTGCCTGGGTCCAGGCGGTTGGGAGCAGTTGTATTAACATAAAAATAAAATCACGTAAATCAATCCAACCTTTCGGGTCGGATCATACTAAAGCTCGGATTTATACGCCGATATAATATGATAAAAATTATATGTGGATAATTTGAATAGCATTGTTTTAGTGCAAAAACGCTTTACAATATACATATTTTTTACATTAGCTCCACACAGGAGGCCCTGAGGAAAATAATTTCCCTCAGGGCCTAAGTCATCTTAGGGTATGCTGTGTGGAGGGTATTTTTGAAGAAAGGAAGAATAGGAAGTCCTGGGATGGAAAAAGGAATAAGGGGTGGGTAGGAATCTGGGGGTTTGTGTGTATAGGAGTGACAGGCTTAAGAAACCATCCTTCAAACTGCGGTGCAAGGCAATGGGGTCGTGAGAGTCCGGCTGGAAAGGTTCAAAGGACTCCTTCACGCAGTCTCTCTTGATCCGGCCCGCACGCAGCAGGTGAGCAGACTCATCTGCCGCCAAGACCTGGACAAAGCTCACCCCATGAACCCGGGAACCTCTGCTAAGTCACCAAACGTAGCGAATCACTTAGAGATACCTTTTTTTCTTACCATAGCTCCACACAAGAGGCCCTGAGGAAAATAATTCTTCTCAGGGCCTATGTTATTTTTGGGAAGGAGGTAGAAGAAAGTTGTGGGAAGAAAAATCTGGGGGTCAGTGTGTCAAGGAATGACGGACGTAAGAATCCATCCCTCCCCACTGCGGGTAATGCAATGTTCCGAGAGTCCTGCTGGAGAGGTCTACAGAGCTTCCTCAACCAGTCTTTCCCGATCCGGCCTGCCATGCAGTTAGTGGGCAGACGCATCCACCGCCAAGATCCGGACAAAACTCACTAAGTCACCAAACGTAGCGAACCACTTGGGGTGACCTATGGCAGAGGTGTTGGTTATCCAATAAATGGTTCCCGGTGCGGTGGCACCCATACCCGCCACTCAAATAATAACGATGAATAAACGTAGGACCTTTCTTATAACTAACGGTTGATGACTTGATTCATGAACGATTGCATTTACTGTGCTGCTCGTCAATCAACAATCAAACATGCAATAAATTAATCGATGAGCATATTGCCACCTGAAACATTATTTAATAAGTATGATTGTCTGAAAACATACGTTTTCATTGATGATTTAACGATGTTATTATTTAACAAAAACTTACTCTTGAAATTTGGTTCCCAAACAAATAACATATTAGGTATTTCTAAAAAATTGTCGAATGCTCTAAGAAACTATTTAAAAATCACATCCGAATATTTAGGTCTCACCGCGAAAACATAGGACACATACATCCATAAGTATTAAAGTTCAATTAATTGAAATGCTTTCCGATCTCCCTGTAATACCAAGCACGTTAGATAAAGTAACTTCACGCAAGAGTACGCGCTCTTGTCTAACATCCAGTGTCCTTTGTCCAATATCCAACTTTCGCAAACAAGAATTCGTCACTTTGGCCAACATCCAAATTAAAAACGTGTTTTCTGCGTAATTTTATACATTTAGAACATATTGTACTTAAAAAAAACAATTTGTAATACTTTAACACATTTTAGTAGACTTACAATTTAGCTAATTTAATTTTATATGCCTTTTTCGTAAAAAAAACTTTAAAGCGCTGTTTCTCACGATTTACGTTTTGGTCTGTTGGAGTAATACGAACTAAAGCGACGATATGAAGAATCACTTTACAAATACTTCACAGAAACATGTCTTATAAGATTTTATGAATTTTTATAACCACTCATTTGATTTATGTACTTTTGGTGTCAAAAAGTTAAAATAAAGTATCCTCCATGATGGACTAAAATAAGATGGACTTAGAATGCATAAAAAACAAAATCAGAAAAAAAACAATAAAAGGTACGGGCTCAAAAATATACAAACCTAATACAAGATGTTTACATACATACAAAATACATGACAAGATTTAAAAAAAGGTATAAACTGCGCCCATCATATTATAAGTTTGGTGTTTGGAGATAATCAGGACTATCAGAACAGAGTTTGTACCTACTTATGACTCGTTTTACAAATAACATTTAAATAAATAGGTTTTCAATATGTATATCTTTTCGAGATTTGTTGGAGGCATATAAATACCTGTCTCAAATTTTCAGGCAGTTTGTTATAGTTAGTGTAGGCAATGTATTCTAATTATTTCAGTCCGAACTTTGTTGAGTGTATTTTTGATAAGTGTAGTTTGTTGTGTTGTCATGTATTATATTGGTGAACGTCGTTATTATAGTTCAGTTTTATATTTGTGTGGGTGTTGCACTGAATAATATTTAAAATGGTGATTGTTATCTCAAAGCTAGGAACAATCTTAAATGGCAATACAAGTGCGTGACGGTAAATATCTTTAACAGGTGTATCCCAAGGCAAGCCAAAAATGTTACGTAGGGCTCTATTTTGGATTATTTGCTCATCCAAAACCATTTTTTTGGTAGCAAAACCCCAGATACTCGAAAGGTATGCCAAGTGGGAGTGAATCATAGCATAGTACAAAGATCGCAGTATGGCTGTGGGAAGCAATCTACATAGTCTGTACATTACACCGGTCACCGGAGCAATCTTTGATGTAACATGGTCAAAATGGTTTTTCCATGTAAGCCGTGAGTCAATTAAAAATCCTAGATACTTCGCGACATCTGTTTGTTCCAGTTTGTTTATTCCCAGGGAAATTTTTATTTTAATAAAAAGACAAATAACTTTGTTTACATCACTTTTAATGGTACACAATCAACATGTTTCGTAAACAATGTTTACTTCATCAGGATCAAACGTATACTAAACTTAAAAATTAAATATAGATGACACATGGAAGGAAAGGGTAAGAGGGAGGGGGAGGGGTAAGAGTGGGGAAAGTTTATCAATTAGGGATTTCAATGCCATTAGCAGGGAAAAGGCCGGAAAATTTTAGGCGTTGTCCTCTCCTATTCCCGAATAGCACATAGTGAGTCTTTTTAATATGTATTAAGGCTAAGTTTATTAATTCTCAGCCACTCGGCTAGATGAGCCAAATCCCTTTCCATGTCCTTTTCCATTTTTTTTAAAATTAGTATTATGGTAGAATAATATTGTGTCATCAGCTTAAAGTTAAAGTGTACCTTTCACTCCCCATTTTGCAATATCATTTATATAAATCAAAAATAATAATGGCCCGAGAATCGAGCCCTGTGGTATACCACATGTTGTATTTCTATGATCACTTGAATCTTTTCCAATAACAACCGAACAGCACCTACCCGTAAGATAACTATATTAAAGTTTTAGACCGTTGCCCACGATGCCCAGATATTCAAGCTTTTTTAATAGAATCTTATGATCAACCGTATCGAACACCTTTATGAGGTCTATGAAAATGCCCGCTGCATATTTTCCTTGATCTGAGTGTTTTTGAAGAGTTAGTATAAAATCAAAGGCAGCACATTTCGTGTTGGAGAATTTTCTGAACCCATATTGTTGAGGCATGAGAATATTATTAGTAGTGAGATATTTGTTAGTCTATTTTTAATTACATGTTCAAATACTTTGGAGAAGACTGAGAGTATTGATATTGGACGATAATTAGATGGAATTTTTTTTGCAGTCTTCTTTGTGAATTGGAACGATTTTTGCTAGCTTTAATTGATCCGGAAACAGTCCACTCACTAATGATTGATTTATTAGAATAACAAGATGATCCGCTAATTTTTCTTTACAGAATCTGTAAGAATTTTTAAAACTTTTAGTTTGTTTGTATTGGCCATGTAGAGGGACTGTAATGGCTTTGGTTTCACGTTTATTGTATTTACGTCATCTGGGATACTCGCAGCTAAATTTTCACCAACCGATGTAAAGAAGTCATTAAACGCTGTATATATCTGCTTCGGGTCATTTATGTCTATATTATTGATGGTAAGAGTTTCAATTTTATTTTTCGAGTTCTTTGGACTGTTAGTTATGATTGAATTTTTTTTCTTCCAGGTTTATCTTGGATTATGTATGTTTTCTTTAAAAATATCTGTGTAATATTTTGTTTTAGCGAAACGTCTGTAATTAGTTACCGAATTTCTTGACTTATTTTTTTGTGATATAAGAAGATTGTTTTGCGGATCTTTTTTTTTCCACTGTTTGTAGTTAGTATTTCGTTCTCTTATTAGAAGATCCAGTTTTTTATCAAACCATGGTGTGTTACCTTGCTTAGAGTTTCCTATTCACATCCTTGGCTTAAATTTGCAAGTGTCAATTGCTGTTTTGATATATTTAAAGAATTGATTAAAATTGTCGGTTATGTTGGACGTGTTGGTGGTGTTATGAGAAAACGGTTGGGTTTCAAGATATGTTCTCAAAGCCCTCTTATTGATGCTGATGTTTATGTTTGGTGGTATTCTGTTGTTAGAGTGGTGTTTCAAAGAGTTTTGGTAGTCTAACATCATTGTACTATGATCACTTATCTGGTTATCAATATTGGAGGTCGTTGAAGATATGTTTTCTCTATTTGGTATAATATGGTCTAAGAGAGAACTGCAGGTTTCCGTAACTCTCGTGGGATGTGTATTATTACATATGAAATAATTATATGAAAATAAAGTGTTGATATATTTTTTTGTTTTATCATTTTTTTTAAGAACATTAATGTTTAAATCCGCGAAGATGAGTGTATCTAGCCTACTTTTTTGTAAAATAGATTCAAGAGATACTAGAAAATCATTTATATTGTTTTTAGGATTCCTGTATATAGCATATATATTTAATGGTTTAACATGTTTATATTGTACCCTAACTCCTAAAAAAGAGTTATTCATTGTCCACTTTTCAATAACTTCACAGTTAAATGTATTGTGAGTATATATCGCCACTCCTCCTCCTCTTCCAGTAGTCCGGGAAGCAAAAGTACCCTGGTAGCCATTGATGTTGAACAAAGATCCTTCTCCATCTCCCAGCCATGTTTCGGTGACAACTAAAACGTGCACAGTATCCGTTATTCTTTTGAGCGTTTCTTCTATTTCGTCTATTTTGTTTCTAATACTTCTGACATTAATGTACAGGATTCTCAAACTATTTTTTATAGGCATATAGTCATAATATGTGGTCATAATTTTATAACTAATGTTTACGAATGGTGGTCTTTGTATCCAGGGTCCAATTTCAATTTGCTTCCCATTGGATGGTATTTCATGGCACAAATTACATTTCGGGGCAAACTACGATACATTGTTTAAAAGTATTTACTACGATACATTGTTTAAGGTATATTCTTTCTCTTTCTTCTGTCTCGTCTTGTAAATGTAGATAGTTTAAGATGAACAAACAACATATTTTTTGTCTAATGACATTATGTACTGATAAAGTATCATACACTAAGTCATCGCCTAAATGACTAAATTCTGCCTGGAGGATATAGGTATTTTACATATTAATGAAATAAGAAAATTATTTATTAACTTTATTAACCACAAATACAACATTAACATTCTTAAAAATATACACAGCAAAAAAAAATAGCAACTTTTTTTATAATTTCAATACCTACATATTATGTAATAATAATTTTACAGGTTTTTTTTTTTGACAAAATTTACGTGTTTTTGTTTATAAGCAGTTGTTGAATTTCTGCATAACGATAAATATTTATGAACGTAATAATTTACCACTAACTTGTCTTTTTGTAACAAAATTCTAGTACAAATGTTTACTTAATACTTGAAAGCAGATGCTGTTCGTTCCTGTGTAGTGTAAAATACAATAGATAACATATTAACACAGGAAAACTCCCAACAATCTATGCTTCCGACTTTCCAGCTATCAACTATTGTAAATTGGGATCTATGTGGAAAGTGAGTGTCACCTGTCATATTAGCTTCCATATATTTTTAGATGATTTATTGCTAATAATAACTTAAGTTGTCCAAAAGTTTTGAAGCAGAAAGTAATAAATTTTTATTTTGCTGAAAGACTTTTTTGAAAATTTAAAATGTGTTAGTTAAAAACGTAAACGTATTTATTTTGTAATACCTCGTATTAAAAACTCTTTTTTTTTCAATTATTATGGTTACGGCCAAAGATATTATGACCAAATACAAGAGATATACTATGATGGCCACCCGACTGTCGGCAGACTACCGTCTAATGGGAGTAGTTTGAATACGGAAAGAATTCATTCATTTAGTTGATTTTTGAAGGTGTGCAGTAGTATTGGTTAACAATATCGGCGATGCCAGGAAACACAGTCCCACCCAGTAAAGACTGCCGATAGTACATTTCTTATATTTCAATATCTTTGGTTAAGACCTTTGCTCTGTTATTTTAACAGACCTCATTATTTACCGAATCTTGTATTTATTTAGAAACTTAAGGAATAAGTTTGACATTATTGTTTATTTTTGTACATCCATCATACCTATAATGTAACTTGTACAGAGAGTTTTTATAAAAATAAACATTTTATTTAATGTTTATAACAATATCTGAAATATTATAATAGTGTTAAATCAATTATCAAAAGACAGTAAACATGGATGGTTTCTTTGTTAATCAAACAAGTCAATGGATTTTTGAATTTTCATTAAATAACTTGCAATTTCTTCGCCTGAGTTCTTAATTGTCCAAACGACCATTTGAAAATTTTACAGGAGGAGAAGGTTTTCTTTCATTATTTCAATGAAACACTATAAATATGTTTAAGATCAAGCTATTTCCGTAAAGGCAAAGGTCTCATCAGTTTAAATAATTCTTAGCTAAGTGATTAGCTATAATTGTTCTTACTTTATTTTTAGTTTTAAAGTGGAGATTGAACAAAAACTGAAATGGTCGTTTGGACAATTAAGAACTGAGGCGACGATTTGTTTACCATTCACAATGAATCGGCACAATGATAAGTTTAATACTTTGCTTATGTCTATTATGATAATATGAAATTATTAATATTTGTGTGGTTTAAAATTCAGTAGTTAGGCACCGACAGTGATTTTTAGTAGAAAAGCATATTGTTGGTTTTTAGCTTCGTCCAAACCCTCCAAATACTGCAAGTGAATCGTTCCCAACTAGCAAGTAAGTTAACAAATAGTTGAATATTGATGGGAAGACCCGAATACATTATTATAGTCACAATTGATTTCATACACTTTATTATGCCCTTTTGACTGCATAATTATTATTTATATGCTTACTGGAAACAGCCACGTGCATTGTGTGGAGTGTCTGTACGATGTTATTAGTTATCAAATCACATAATATTATGCGTATTATGTGGTTTGTTTATTTCCACTTGAAATCAATTATTTATAGATGACAGGTAGACAGATGAATATAACGAATATTAGAGATTATATAACGAATATTTGAGCATTAGAATACTGTCTACGAGCACAGTTTTTCAAATGCAGCCAACATTTGATTCAGGGTGAATTCAAGGAAGATAGTGCTAGATTTTATTTGGGTTTCTACTTTTCAAAAGATGATATCTAAATTTTTAAAAGATTTACTTATAGCAATCTGTACCTACTAATTTTATGGTTCAAATAATGTTGAACATCAAAATACTCCTCTATGAGATATCGCTTTTATGTAATTCGTTTCTTCAATGTGAGACTGCACTAACCATGGTACGGATGCCTTATTGTGATTTTTCCACGTGCAAAGGGAATTGCCTGCTTTGTGTTTTGCTAATAAATACATTTCTTGGACTACTGAGAGTGGCTTTCTTTCAAAATTTGGTGACGATTCAGCGAGGCATTACATTTAAAACAATAATTATTAGAATTGTGCTTCTAATCATTTCGTCAATGAAGAAAAGGTAATATTTTAGATTGATGCCTATGTGTTGACTTTATTTGCTACTTTAATAATAGTTAACGTTTGTCTAGATGGCGAATCATATTCATGAAATATGTATAAGTATGTGCCAAACTTAAACGCCCACCTGAACTTGATACGGTCCATTCTCCCTTAGGTACAGTCACTTTACTGACTTTATAACGTCCGTAAGCGAAAGAGAAAGATGCATAAAACATACTTGCAAAAGAGAAAGGCATGGGTGTGGAGGTTTGCCGCTTTTAAGTCCTTAAACTCTGTCGCCTATTGAGATGATTTCTGTATCAACTTTAGGTCGGCATCAAAGTTTGGCGCTTACTATATGTGCCAATGTTTTATTAAACTTTTTTTAACTAGTTTTAGTTTAAGCATTAGGACTAAATATGCATGAACAGGATACGAATATATATGCAGGATCATTTGGAAATATATACAGTTTGAGGCAATCTCTCATTTCTGTAATTCTAAGGGAAATTATCATTATGATGTGTTATAACTTAAATCGTTGTTAAGTACTTTCCATGACATATTATATAATATGTATCAACTCATTCCTTATTGTGGCACCTGTGTTTAGATTATATGCATAAATTTTTCTTATGATAATACGGTAATTGCATTTAATAGGAGTAAATAAAACTTAAGTTCTCAGAATGAATAATATTTTTATTTAAAAAAAATAACAGATTTTGAAGTTAAATGACATCAACAATATTTGAAAAATATTTATTCTCTCACAAATTTTTTTATATGGCATTTTGGGTCATGGGCAGTGAAATATGCATAGACAAAGAAAATACACATTATTTATAAAAAGCAACATGTTTTGTTGAAATGGTAGGTAACCCAAATGCCACCATACGGAATGAGTTTTCTTCGTTGCAGCCAGCTCTAAACCATCAAATCACCAAATATCTTTCAACAGTAAACAATCTTTCACTTAACATTCGACACAGAAATATTTCCAATTTGTTTCAGGTATAGTAAGCAATAAGATACAGTTATTAAAGAATTTAGCAGTATTGACAACATGTAAACTATAAAGCCTACAAAAATACATTTACTTCACGAGTGGTCAAATTCGTCTGGGAACCACCTCAAAAAATATTCAACGATAAACCAAAATATAACAGAAAAAAAACAACTTAAAACTAACTTTATTTGAAATATACTTCTTTAAATAATCAATAAAACTATTTTAATATCTATAATAATACTCCTTTAAACATATTCGAAATAAAGATATATTGTAAGTGAAGATCAATAAGAAGTTTTAAATTAATCACTGACATAACCAATTTATTATACAGTATCATAAATATCCAATATACGATACCATACATATCCAATACAGGGTATCATACACAACCAGTTAAGAGTAATACGCATACCCAGTACGGGGTTTCATACGAAACCAGTACATGTGTACATATTATTATGCAAAACCAATACGGGATCATACATAACCAGTACAGGGTATCATACAAAGCCCACTACAGAGCTTCAAACATAACCAGTAAAGGGTATCATACATAACCGGTATCGAGTATCATACAGAACCAGTATAAAGTATCATACAAATTGGTAGCAAAAGATTTGGACTTATTACAATAATATTAAATCAATAAATTACTGTAAATTTGATGACTTACATTTCAAAAAATAAAACAAACCTCTTGAGTGTATCTGCTAAGCCATAATTAACATTTTTGTATTTGTGTAAAAAAAAATAATAGTTGTGTAAGACTTTGTGTATCAATATAATTTTTTATACCTTTTTAAGACCGGCATATAAGTATTAATATTCATGAGATTTTTCATGGTTATTTTGAGGCGTATTTTTTAAAGCTGTGTTCAATAAAATATTCATTCTTTATCAACGAAATACTATTTATTTACGGTTTGGAACACACACACAAATCTATAAAAACATGCAACAATACATTTATGAATCACAAAGAAATATTATTAAAAATTGTGTTAGCTTTTCTTTTCCTTAATGGGAATAAAAAGTATTTTTTATGGTTTTGTGAATTAAAAGATAACTGAAACTACATATCATTTACATATTAATATTGAACATCTAGTAGCCATGTTGAGATGTTACACGAGGAAGTCATCTTTACAACTTTTACTACCAATTAATGCTTTTTCAGTTACTAATTCAAATATAAATACTTCAAGCTTCACAATATATATATATATACATACATAAATTTTATTAGTGCAAAAGTTGTCAGTGAAATAAATATTGTATTTTTAACAGAAGTATTCAAATAACCAACTTTTTTTAAAATAGATTTTTTAAATAGAAAACATTTTGAAAGACTACAACATAATAGTAACAAATGGAAAATAGTTTTAACATATAAAGAATACATAAACAAATTTAATAAACTTTAACATCTACGTTAACATACATTACATGTAACAATAAATTCTGAATTATCACACCTAATTACCATACACTCGTATGATCCACTCCGTGTTCTAATACATTCTACTGAAACATATTACTTTTGAAGTCTTTGATTCATAACAGGATTTTATAACATTGTATAGTATTTGTGAAAGAGTTGGGATTTGAATTTCATTTATGTAAATTCAATACACTTGTACAAACAAAGACTTTAAAATAAATATATTATAATGGTAACTACAAAAATTTTCTCGCTTCTAAGAAAGTCACTATTATCAAAAATAAAAATAAATCCGGTTGAAATAGATAATTTTTACATGTTTATAAATTCTATCAAATTCAAACAATTTTACACAGATTACTTTTCTACATTAAATTATTTCTAAAAGCAATTTTGAAAATATTATTTAAGACAGTTGAAGCTAATGTTATTCTAATGTTTTATCATGATAGAATAAATATATATTAATTCAAGTGTCATACAGAAGAGAATAATTGAATCCAGCGAAATTATAAGACAAGGTAAACGTTTCCCATTTCAAACCCATGACAGTAATATACATACCCTGGTGTACGACATCTTCCAAAAGTTTAAGTACCCTGAAAATTACACCAATTCTTAGATCTCTTCGTCTGTTCAAATATGTAACCTCATATATGTATCAGTGCTCATTGCTCATTGCTTTCTGCCGCACATCGTTCCAACTCTCTTTTTAATTATCTTGCGTAAACAATGTATTCATTGATCAACATGGAACATCATTAATAGAAAAAATATTATATTATATAAACACAAAACTTAACAGGTCCAACATTATAAGATTACACTTTGTTTGTTAGCAACTCTCGGAGCACAGAGTCTGCCTGCACCTAGCGCCCCGCTGAAGCCCCGTCTGGCTACTGGCGCTACTAGGCTGCGCATTCGTCCCACATACCCCGTTCCACAAAGTGCAACTGTTCAACATTATTACTTACGACTAATTACATCTATGTAAATGTTACTACTTAATATTTGTTAACAAATGTTTTGCTATTCCGCTATATATCATATTATGTACATTAAGCTGCCAAACAAACAACATCCTCGCACAGATTTGCAACCTGCCCGCTGCCGGCTGCCGGCTGGAGGTAACGAAATGGTAACTATGTGAACAACTTTAACATTTTAATAACATTACTATTCATGTAATATGAAATTGAGTTTGTATAATTTATATAAATTCAATTGTTTATTCTAATTAAAAATAATTTAACCTTTTTATATAAAATATATTGCAGTTTTAACCCATCGACATATCAATAAATTATTGTTATTCAAGTTCCCAAAATACTAATTAAAATAGCGATATTCTTTAAGAGGGTTTCTTTAACCTCGGCGAGCTTCGAAAGCCTCGGAGTGGAACAGCAATACATTACATTAGCAGCCGCCGGATTGGTGACGGCCATGACGATGCGATGGGTCGATGAGCAAAACATAATGCTTACATATTGGCGGGATAAGAGTTCAAATCTAAATCGTTAAGTACAGGCATCTAATTGTTATTATGTTATTTGCTGCCAAATAAAGAAATCTACATTATATCAAGGGCACCTCGAGCTCCAATACGCACACCACTTCACTCTCTGGATCATGTTTGGAACAGAATATATTATTATACCAAAATTTGTTTTAACATAGGTATTTGTACATATATTTATGTACCTATGCATGTCAATAAATATTTTATAAATATTTTCTCTCTCCTAAGCCACTGTTAATTTTTACAATTCATCACTCTAAGCTATGAGCATATTTCATAGAGTCCTCAACTCTAAGTTTCCTTCGTCAAATTTAGGAATCATAAAAAAGTTGGATGAATGACACTCAATTTTACTGTTTCCCAGACAGAGGGAACAGAGGTACTTTATGCAAGTTAAACGCTCTCTCAATCAATCACTTCATTCTTATTATCATGGATTGAACAAATACATCTTTGTCTGTATATTGTTCTATAATAAATTATTACATAGTGCAACCGCAATTAAAAAAATCTTGGCAAAGGACTTTGTTGACAGCTTTTATAACAATAATATTTTAAATATTAACAGTAAGGATTTAATAAATTGCGAATTGTCACAAATTTTACAAAGACTAATAACATTTTATAAAAGGATTTTATTGTGTGTTGGTTTTGAATGAATCAAAACCAAAAATATTAATGCTAATTTACACACGATGGACTGCAAATACTAAAGGTTTTCAGTTGCTTCTTACAAATTACAAGTGACAAGTATCTTTAATGCCTTTACTTACTCGCACACAGTGCCATTAGCATTAAAATGATAAACACAATCATCCATTGTGATTTTAAGATTGCACCCAATTTTATATAGGTACAAAACGATTGACCGTAATAATAATTTATAGGCAACGAGTTTCAATGACAAAGAATAATAAATATCGACATTACACATGGTGAAAATAACACTTGACTTCTGTGTATTCTGCCAATATCTCACAGGAAGATATTTTTGTTAAATTCACACTGAAGATGGTAAAAACTCAACATTTTTATAATATTAGACTTATGAAGTACCCCTACCTATAATAAAAATTGTTTGTAGTTATTTAAGATCGGAGAAGGGTTTAGTTGTTCTTTTAACACCCTGTCAAGTACATTGTTTATTTTCATCTTTGAGATATTACGGTGTGTGCAATGTTGGAAGAAAAATTATAATAAACCAAAGTGACACCGTAATTTTAAAAAAAAAATCAGTTTCTTTTATTTGTTAGCTTCATTAAAAAATCTTAAACTCGACAGCTATCATTAGGTACACAATATTGCTAGCTAACTAATTGACATAGGTACTTAATAAGTTTTTTTTTTTGTTTAATATTTATCACAATTTTTTTTTAAATTTTTATAATACATGTAACCGTCAAAATTAATTGAGCATGAACCTCTTTCAAAAGAGAAATCAAGTTTCCAAAATATAAGGACTAACATAAAGATTTCAAAGTACATATTTCTAATAATATTATGTTGAATCGTACCAAGTTCTTTAACAAAAGATGGAGAAAGTCTTCTGGTCTGGCAGCTCGGGGGATTTTAGAAATGAGCGAATGTGAGATATCGACAGCCTACTGCACAAAGTCACGTAACGTTACATAAAGTACTCAGTCTTTTCTACTTAGAAATGTCATTCATAATAGACAATTTTATGTAGGTACAAACATTAATTTTAATACATGAATTTCAAGCATTTTGAATATTTTTACAGCAACCTGATGATAATTAAAAAAAGAAATTATAAATTTGGTAGAAATCACATTAGCAAGAATAATTTAGCCCAAATTCGAGATATACATTACGTACATCTGATATCACTTTATCTTGTACAAGCGCGAGGCCTGTAGCATCTATAGATAATATTATAAAGAATTTATTGTTATTTCACTATTTCCAGATTATTTGCAGAACAAAGTAGGTAGGTATGTAATTAACATTTCAACAGATTGCTGTATAAAGAAAGTTAAAGGCAACATGACTTATGGTGTTTTATATAATATTATAAAATAATCAGTAGGTATAAATACACAATGAAAGTTGTGGCTAATGTAACAATCAATAATTTACGGCAATCTGACTGTATTCACTTATGATTTAACCACTATTGTCATCATAGGCCACCACAGTGTCGTGTAGAGTATAGTCTTTATCTATGAGGCGTGCAAAAAGTGCATAATTGTTGTGGACATGGTTGCGGTCACAACTTACATGTCTGTTAATTTGGATAATTTCTCCCGCAAACAGTTGTTCTCCTTTTTCAGGTGTTCCAGTTCCTGCCGTAGACACATGTTCTGAAAACACAACACAGATTACTTAGCAAACACACTTTTTTAGTACTTAATTTCATAGTGGGTACTTATGATATGTTCCCTTGTAATGTCTGATATGTGGTACGTATATTTAGTAATTACAAAGTGATGTATGTAATGTATAGGTATGTGTATGGTTGTGTGTAAGTACATATATGTATGCGCATTGAATAGTTTATGTCATAGACATGATGTTCCTATTTTTTTTTTATATCGTTTATTTTTCCCAAATTTTACATTTGGTGTATACAATATTATGAAAATAATGGGAACCCACTAAGGCACAGCCTGTGTGTGGGTAATATAGTTAAATATATATTAAGATTGTACCTATAAGGAACAAACAGGGCATATGAGGCAAAAACGATGATTAAAATTTAACAGTTTGTACAAAAATGTATATATGTACATACAATAGTGTACAGTGTAATAGTAAGTGTATAGTGTAATAATATGTGTAATGTTTGTGAGAAACATAAATTGATGTATTAAATAAATAATTTTTCAACATTGTCATGTTTCACATTGAATTTGGTATTTCGATGGTAGATATTAGGCAAATATTATTGAAGGTATGAAGGGCATGTATAATTGGCGAATAGATGCTGCATTTATTTTGTAATTAACAATGTGGAATGTGTATGTCTCAAGAGTATATTAACAAATTATGGACAGAAGTTTGTACGTGGATGGTATTGTTTAAAATTCTAGGTAAAAATGTTTGATCAGCTACTGCTCGTCTTCATTGCGAAGATTAAAAAGTACCTTCAAAATAATTTATAATTCTTTATTATTTATTCACTGAACCTAATGCTATGCGGGAAGATATCACTGAAGATTCCAGATGTTGTGTACTTCATCGTATTATATTTGCAGGGTTCATATTTTGTTATGGTCTATTGTTCGTGTTTTCTAAAATCCTGCTTGGCAAATGTTACAGGTTTGAATAATAAAAGAGAACTCTAAAGATTTATTGTAATTATTAAAGGATGAATTTTTGTGTCTTATTGATCAATATTTAAGCTAAATATGTAAGCGAATAATTCACATGGTATAATTAAGTATCTCTGATAACAGAAGACATGTAGTCAGAACGCATATGAGTAACGGTAGTGCAGGTCAAGCTAAATTATCTGAAGTTGTCACGACACCACATGTGGCTTCCCCTCACATAAAAACATGTACAAAGTATGGCATCAGTGTCCCAATGACGATGAGGCAGTGATTGATTCCAAACAGCTGGTTCCACCGACGGGCAGGAAACGAAGGGAAAGGAGGATTTGGCTAAAGAAAAGGGATTTATTATCTTACTTCCTTCTCGAGGTAACCGGCTCTCAGGGCGATTTGGTTTTCCTTCATTCTGCGCGCGTCTCTTGATCTTTTAGCTGCCATGTTATTCTTTCGTCTACGGGCCCAGTACTTGGCGTCTTTCAGATCTTCTGGCACAAACTAAACAAAAGGTATATGTAGAAACAATCACACATTTCCAAACAGTGTTTCCATTAGTCTTTTCAGATACCTGCTACCTTAATACAGGAGGAATAGCTTCTTCATCGAATCATCTCTTCTGGACAGGATAATGGCATTAAAATAGCAGCGCTTTGCAATATTTTAATTATATACAAATGGCCCCAAATAAAAGAGAAAAATTCAATTATGTAGCGGTACTTCTAAAAATACGTTAACTGAACGTTAAAGTATTTTTAAACATGGAACAGCTTTTCTGAATTTATCTTTTATGGGGGAACTCTACATGTTCAATATTAATTGCGATCCGCAGATATTTATCAAATATTGTGATATAATGTATGTGCAGACTAGCGTATTGACGGATCACAATATCGATCACAGGATGCCTAGATTCCAGAATTCCGTATCATGAATCCACGGATAGTGATAAATATTGAGGCATAGGCTACACATTCAATATTTATCACGACACGTAATTCAGAAATATAGAAATCCAGAAATCCATTTTGTAATCCGTCAATACGTTAGTGTACACACATTCATTAAATATCAAGATATTTGATAAATATCTGCGGATCACAATAACTATTGAACGTCTAGGGTAGCACTCCAATCCATTATGATGGATCACAATCCATCAATATGGATCGGATAGGTTAAGTAGGTTCCGATTAGCAAAAACCATTTTTATTATGACAATTATACAAAACATATTATGACATAACATTAACATTATTTATAATATAATTACAACGCAATATCGCCCATTTTTTCAAATGTATCGCAGGGGTCATAATTTTATTTAAAAATTGGACAAACGCTTTGAACATGAGCAAGCAAATTATCAAAAAATCATTATATAATAATAAAACATATTTTACACACATCGCAACACATTTTAATGGTAAATAGAAAAATATAAAACATGTAAATCGCACACTAAAGAAAATACAAAATAATATGTTAGAAAATTGGCATGGGTGATATTTTTCTTATGAAGAAATCCCATTGTTAGACAAGTTACGATAAAAAATTATTATATTTTCTTTGGGGTATGCAATAAACATAAATTCATAATTTTCTCTTCACACAATATAAACTAAAACTAAATATCTACTTTTTATTATTATCTCAGAATGTCAATTTAAGGAGGTGAATATTGTATTGAAAATTATTTGCTTTTGAAAATGTTTTTCATAAAAATAATCACCTGCTTCCTTGACTTCTTTACCATGGGCTGCGGTTTGAGTTCCTCGTCGGAGAAGGCTCGCGTGCGTGGGTCGAAGTCGCGGCCCGAAGACGCCATGGAGAACGCTGCAAATAAGTTCCCATATTATATGAAGTCTTTGCCAAACCAAATAAACAAACAAAACTAAAGGGAATAAACTTCGCAAAAAAACATGCAAAATCATTGGTTAGGTTTTGAAAGAATTTATTGTCACTTAAGAGAATCTTCGCAATTAGTAGGTACACTTAACGCCTATTACATAGAAGAAAAAAAAAATTCCAATTAACAGCAATCATGCCAGTTTCAACCCGCATTTTTGAACTGAAAACTTCTTTAGCACCTTGTGATTTTAAACTCGATGAAACGAAACGTAGCGACACTAAAAAAAGAGATAAACAATACATCTATAGGGTTTACCCTGCGAGAGAATGAGATAGTATAATCGGTTTCCTCTTTGTGTGGTGCTTCGCAACCTCCCCATTCTTGTCTACTTTAGTTTTGTGAAGGTTTCACTTCTACCAAGTGTGAATTGCACACTCTATTTTTATTTTTTTTGTGAGTTCTGCACAAGAGTGGACTGTTTCCAACGTCTTGAACCAGTGAGACTATGTCATCCCCAGTTAGTTGAGAGGTTGAAAGTAGTGGGAAGGGAAGGAGATAGGAAATAGGAAGGTGGGTAAATACCTTGCTATTCAGATGTGGTCATCAAACATGGCTAAGGCCATTTCAAGCAATGTTTCGATTGGTAATGTTTGTCTTTTACCAGAGCTAGACAGAAAAAATATACCACTCTACTTCAACGAGGCGACACATTCGCCAGCCACCGGGCAGTATTCAGTGTGAGTCGGTTATGTCGGTTATACGATGGAATATTATTTCTAACAGAATTAAAGAAAAAAATTATGTGCATGAGAAACTAACTACAAATAAAAAGAAGATTATGATAAAATTTATTGTTCATACTGAATGTTATTTCGTTTGTTGTAATTTATTATCATAATATTTCCAAAAAGTGGCATTGATAAAACAGAAATGCCACCTTATCATTTTGTATGAGATTTAATATTTTTAAGCATCAAATTAATTACCATTTCGTCCGTGCGCAAATGTTGATTTTTGAAAGTAACCCGTCTTAGAGCCCGTTCACACTTCCGTTTAAAAACGGAGGCGGGTCTCGTTTTTAAAACGTAAGCCCTAGCCGCTGTAGTGACTCTATGGAGCTGTTCACACTTGTCGGTTCCGACTTGAAAACGGATCCGTTATGTTTTGCCGGAGAGATCGCCTACGCTGAGCGTCAGTTTTGAAGTCAGTACGGGACGCGCTGGCTCATACATTTCAATGGAGCTGTTCACACTACATGGAGAATGGTTCCGTTTTGACCCCGCCACACCCTGCTTCGCCTTTCTTCTGGACAAATGCACTCTCTCAATTTTGTATTTTGATACGTTAAGCTCTCTGAAACTCCTTCCAGTAGATAGTTAAAGGAAGCGATTGACAGTCTAAAATAATTAAAGAACTTTAGTTCATCACTTCTCAACTCACCAATTAACACTTGGAATGTTCCTACAGAAAATCTTTCAGCTATAATTGGGTGTACCCAAAATTTTCTTTTCACCTGTTTCCTTCTTTTTAATAAGTACCACACGACAACAAGAGCTTCATCGTTGTCCATTGCGTACGACCGTCTACTGAAGAATGAGCAAATAAAACGTTTTGATCGTTGTTTTCGTAGAGTAGGATCCGTTTTCAAAACGGAAGTGTGAACAGGGGCCTAGGGCTTAAACGGAGGCCGGTCCCGTTTTTAAAAACGGAAGTGTGAACGGGCTCTTACCGCTGCCAGGCGGACCCGAGGTTTACTACTACGCTCCTGGTTTGCATTTTGTTAGACGGTCGAAAAAAAAACCGGCCAGTAAAGTCGTCCAATCTGTCAGCACGCTTAGTACCTATCTTGCATATAGAATGGTTTGACAGAATTTTGTGTTTGCCTGCCCTTATTCCCCATCAAATTTGCTAAAATGTTTCAATGATCACACAGAGGTCGCATAGCCGCCTGAAACATCGTCATGTTTGCATAGGTTCACCGCCAATCCGTTCTAACCAATATTAAATTTACCGAAAAAATGCACGCTTGAACTTTCACAGAAAATTTTAATTAAATTCTGCATGCACAACGAAAAAAAAGAGAGGAATCGGAAAGGAAGTATCTAGTGGGTATAGAACATCTATTGATTTTAGTCCTACGAAAGCTTCACCAGAAAACAAAGAATAATTTAGCAGTTTTCCTTTTCATTGTGGTCGGTTAAATTACCTAACTTTAACAGTAGTTGGTATATATTAACTATCTCCCAATTTCCGCTTTTTTACCGTGATTTTTATTTAAAGGAATTGGTAACAATGTGAAATTTTATACCTCAAAATGTCCAAAGGAAAGTCAGTCAGGCAGTCAAACTAGAAAAGCGATTTATAAAGTACATTATTATATGAAAAAGGAGGCTAAGCAAGGTGATGAAAACCTTAGAGCTCGCCATTTATAAAATTTTCCTTATTAAATTTACATGTAAAAAAAATAATATTTTCTCTGCGTTACTCTTGGTGTTTGACTGTATCAAGTTTAGGTCGGAATTTACGTTTGGCGCATAATATACGGCGGGGTACGTATGCTTAACTAAAAAAAATCGCATTCTGAAAAATAACGTTTGAAGACACAGATAATAAAGTTTCGCTTATTATCAAGATAGACAAACCCCAATGTTGGTACAAAAACAATATTATTATATTGCACAAGACACATTATACATCTCCGAGTATTTCTGTATTCTAAGTACAAAGAGCAATTATTTGATCTTTTTTTAAAATCGTACCTATACTACTAATAAAAATTTCGTGAGAAAATGACTTCAAAAAGAAAGTACGAAATTGAATAAGTATATAATTATTTCCAGTGAATTTGAAAGCC
This sequence comes from Limnephilus lunatus, assembly GCA_917563855.2. Taxonomy (NCBI): domain Eukaryota; kingdom Metazoa; phylum Arthropoda; class Insecta; order Trichoptera; family Limnephilidae; genus Limnephilus; species Limnephilus lunatus. The sequence goes on along the minus strand of OU830604.1, from coordinate 18,217,316 downwards.
AAAACTGCGACCGGAACTATCGTATTTTCTCAGAATCGATCTGGTATATTATAATACAGAGTGTCCGGTAAGTTATGGATAACCTTTCAAGGCCGTCCCGAAAATTGAATGTCATGTGGAATAAACGTTTCACGGATTTCGAGTTTGGAATTTTGTCACTTGGCTTCGGTGCCATGGTCCCAAATGAAGGAATTTTCTTATTTTTTAATATTATTTTTGAATAGTACTCCTATCAGAAATAATCAAATTTTATTGTGTTAGTGCTGTAGTTTTATTTTTTCATTCTTAAACTTTTTTTTTTTTGATTTTAATAAATTTGAAGCCTCGTGTCGTATTTTTTTTCGTTGGCTTATAAATTGCTCAATAGAAATTATAAAATGGCATAACCATCGATCAATTAAAACGTCAATGGGCATAACACATCTTACCTATTTTTTAGAAATAGACTTTTTACTAAGTGAGGGGAAAAATGAGATAAACGCAAATTTTAAAATAACACTTACAACTTTAATACAGTAAAAAATTCTGATTCACTAAAACCTTACTATGTAAGAAAAATATTTAAAAAAAAAACAGATTGGAAATGCCTTCATGGACCATGGTACCGAAGAAAGTGATCCAGGGGGACAATTTTAACCCTTAGAATGGCAGGAGACCATATTTGTCCCAACGCACATATGTCTCGTATAAAACGCTGTAACTCCCTTATTATCATAGAGAGAGATATGTTCTAAACGGTGTTAGAAAGGGAAAACGCCACGCTTTATATTCCAATCTAAAAAAATAGCCACTAAAAAAGTAAAATGTACGCTTTTATGTATACAAAATATTGAATCGCAAATTGAAAAAAAAAATTTAAACTTCGGAAATTTTTTATAAATTATTTTTACATGGAGCGACAAAAAGTGAGATAACAATACGTGTTTGTTATACGTTTGTCTATTAAAATATGTATGTGTTTTTATTTTTTTTTATTATCTGTAACTTTAGTTAGAAAAAAAGGTGAGCCATTTTTAAAACTTTTTTATGTTCGTGTGCAAAAATTTTATAATTTAAAAAAATATGTTTATTTCGAATTATATAATTTGAAAGCGTATTTCATCACCTTTCTAAAACAGTTTTTAGTTTTTGAATATGCTCAGAAATATTCCAAATATTTGCATTTTATTGTAAAGCGAAAATATTTTGATCAACCGAAAAAAATGCCAATTTTTTGAAGGGTTAAATAATTTCAGAAAAGTCAAATTAACTCTAAAACTGCGAGACCTCTACTAAACATGATTTTCCTTGACTTGGCATTACCTATATTGTTTTTTTTTGTGTCCTACATTGTATTATTTCTCTTCTTGTAATATGTGATGTGTTGTAATTTGTCATAGTCCGTTAATAAACAAATATTCCATTTTCGGAACGGCCTTAGGGTACCTTATCTTTGGTAGAAAGTTTATCCACTAGGTACTTACCGGACACCCTGTAAATGACCGTTAAAATCTTAACAATTTGACAGTTTAGCGAGGAAGAATAAAAAAATTAAAAAAATGAAATAAATTAATTATCAGTGGAATATCCTTAATCTGTTTTCAAATCCTTAGCTTTTAAAATAGAAGATTGGCAAGTTGTGCGATAGCTCAGTAAACTCGAATTTCTCATTTCCTGAATACGAACGGTTAGGAGAGTGCTACTTCAAAGCTGTATAAGGCGATAATTAAGTTAGTGAGACCGTTCCACATTGTTTACAGGTTACTTTTAAGCTGCGTATACATTTGCGAACCGAAACACGAGCCGAACTACGAATTATGGGAAGGGAACGAAGCACGGCGCGAAACGCCGCCGCTCGGCTCAGTTTTGGCTCGCGTGTGTATACAGTCCTACAACTAATCGATAGTGAATGCTTCCATTGTCCAACACCGTCCACAGAATAGATGCCTAAAATTTGATAAAAAATAATTCATTTCCGAAATTTTTAACTAAAATAGCTATAGTCGAGTAAGAATGTGTCTCATCCAATCAGTCTTAAGGCTCCGCAACCGGGCTCGAAAAGAAGAAGATGGAGAAATACGAAATTACGAATGTTAGAAGAGAGCGCTAACGTTTACAGCGCCAAAATCGTTGGGAAAATTGCGAAAATGTTTAATAAAACACGACTCGTTTAAAATAGAGTAAAAAACTCTTGGAGAGCATCTTAAGTATCATTTAAAGAAACATTGTGAATTTTTTCACAAATATAATTTATAAGATAATAGAAACAGACTTGTTTTTAATAATTTTTGGAGCATACTTTGCCATTTTATTCTATCGAGAGAATTTCATATAATTTGCGTTTCGGCTTGGGCAGCATCTAGACATTATCTTCAAAAATAACATATATTTTTTAAGAGCCAAAAAATTTCAAATGTTTAAAGGAAGATATGTAATAAATCGGTAGAATTTCGAGATGCGGCCCCTTAAGCTGGGTCTCCTACGACCGAAAACATGAACATTTGCTTACACATTACTGTAAACATTGGCAATGGGGGCGTGGCTTTACTGCAGACGCATACAAAAATGTACAAGGCCACGCCCCCATTGGCAATGTTGAAAGTAAATGTTCATATTTTCGGTCGGAGACACCCTGCTTTAGCATTCAGAATGTTTTAAATATGACATATAACTACTTACAGCAAGCGCGGGATTCGCGATCTCAGAGAGAGTTCGAACCTTGGATGTTAGTAGGAATAAGCATAGTACAGTCATGGGACAGTCGCAGAATGGTAATCAGTCAACAATGATAAGTGTAAAGGTGCACGCAATCCAATCGAGGCGCTGCGCTGGTTGCTGCTTCGCCGGAACAGCGCATAATTATCATCAATTAATAAGTTGCCTGAGAGTAGATACCTCCGATTGGAAGGCATTCTTGCTTAGATATTCACATCTTTAGCACGACTCAATGCTGAAGGGTCTGTCCGCAAACACTGTATTTTGTGACGGTTTTTATAAGATAAAGTCCATACTTCACACATATATAACTGATCGTCACAAAACACGGTGAATGTGAACATAACCATGCAATTTAACATAGTGGGTGGCATCACGACCATTACACAAACAACCCAGAAGAGCGATTTTGTATCTTTTGTGGATACGGAATCGATTCCACACGTAATTTCTTGTCAAATTTGTGTGATTGTCCATGGCTTGCAATTGCTTTTTTTATGATCTGATATGTCAGCTTATTTCAACTAGTTTAAAACACGAAATACATGATTATTTATTCATTTAATGTACGTTTAAAGTTGTATAATGTATAACATGGATTTGACATTTGCGAAGTTTCGTTTTAATCTAAATACCTACGCATGAATTGCTTACTTGCCAAAATTAAGAAACCTATTTAAGCAAAGCTATTGAGAATTACACTTCTTTCCAACTATTACTAAAAGAAACAACTATTTACGTGCACAAAATAGATTATTAAGTTCTTAATTTGGGCAAACAATTATAAGCAATTCATGCGTATTTATGTTGAAACTTCGCAAATTTCAAATCCATGGTATGGGTACAACTTTTAAATACAATGGGTACAAATTTTAAATAACTTACGTACATTAAATGAATAAATAATCATGTATACCTACTTGCAACGTTTCGTGCTACTGGTTGAAATACAATTTCAAGCCATAGATAATCACACATATTTGACAGGAGATTAGGTACGTATGGAATCTATTCCAGATCCACAAAAGATAGAGAATCGCGAGGCAGATCATACTTGGAGGCGTTTTGGAGTGACGCGAATACTCGACCATAGGCCAGCATATTAATTTGTCGCACGTCACTCGGTTTAAAAAATAAACACTTGTTAAAACCAGACCAATTTAGTGTTATTTTAGTTCCATACCTAGTTCATTTATATACGTCGATTTTTTTGCAGTCACCTTTACATAGCGGAAAATAATATAGACGCATGTTATAGTCCTGATAGTACGCGCCAAATTTAAATGCCGACCTGAACTTGATACGATTCATTCTCGCAAAACTTTAGTAACTTTACTGACTTTACAATGATAATGACGAAAGAGAAAGATGCGTAAAACACATGCGCGACAGAGAAAGGCGTGGATGGGCAGGCATGCCGCTTTTCGGACCTTACACTCGCATATTGCGACGATTACTGTATCAACTTCAGGAAGGCATTAAAGTTTGGGGCTTACTATAAGTAATAGACGCGACACGATGTTCTATTCTTAGCATGGGCGATCGATAAGGATTGACAGGATCAGTTAAACTTCTCATCGTTCCCTAGCATGATTGCAAATCGCTAACGAATAAGTAACAGTTCACAATGAATGAGTGCTCTTAATACATTCGACGTCAACTGTTGTTTGCACGTTAGCGATCTGCAGTTGTCCTAAAGAACGATGAGAAGTTACCGAAAGTTATCCTATCAATCGACCACGCTAAGACCCCTGCCTAGCGATTCTATATCTTTTGTGGGATCGTTGGGAGACAACGGATGTGATCTCCTGTCAGATTTGTGTGATTTATTTGCATTTTCTATGTACAATGTACATTAAATGAATAAATAATTACTTCTTCAAACTCAGCAAAATCACTTTGTGGCATCATTATTAATATAATGAATAATAAATACTTCGTTTAAACCACTATATAATTAACAATATCAACAGGTTTCAATAACAATATTATCTTCATCAGGACAAGATGTTAATTTAAAAAATAAATGACAAGTGTTAATAGTAAATAAAATATTATAAATAATCAAACATTTTTTTTAAATAGCCATCTTTTAAATTTATATTCTTATTAATACTTACAATAATTATAATTATTTATTTTGTTATTTAGACTACTTTTTTTTAAAGTTTTTTTTTTATCTAAATGCAATTTTATATTTTTTTAATTTTGTACAACTATTTTTATTTTTAAGCAATTAATCACCTCTACTTTTTAATATTTTGTCTTTGTTCTAATTTATTCTAATTTGTTAATACTTGTTTGTCATTTATTTTTTATATTAACATCTTGTCCTGATGAAGATAACATTGTTATTGAAACATGTTGATATTGTTAATTGTATAGTGGTTTAAACGAATAATTTATTATTAATTATATTAATAAATAATTATTCATACCTGTAGGAATTCGTGTTTAAAACAATCTTAAACTAAAATATGTGACAGTACATACGTAAAAATCACACAAATCACGTTCGTTATCTCGATAACGATCCTTCAAAAGATATAGAATCGCTATGCTGGTCGGTGGTGTCGACCTGGTGTCATTCCTGTTGGTGTTAGGTGAGCAGTTCAGTAAGGTTAAGGGTAAAGTTGGTACTCACTAGAATCGGTGGGCGATGGGGGCTGGTGGATGGTGTCGGGACTGAGGCACTCGGACGGGGATGGTGACCGCTCCCGCTTGGTGGTGACGTGGGTGGACAGGCCGGCCAGGGAGAGCCCGGGCGAGTGCCCGAAGGTGCCCGGAGCCAGGTGCGCGCCCGCCAGCCCGTCACCCGGCATCCCGTTCTCGCTCAGGAACTCATCCAAATCCACGTACTGGAATTGCGAATGGCCCTTATAAAATTACTTGCAATTAACTCACTGACATATTATTCAGTATGAGTATTAGATTAGTATACATTACATAAATGATTAGTTTAAAGTTTAAAAACACCCAGTAAACAAAAATATATTTTTATGAAACATACACCCAATATTGTACAGCAAAATTGTAAAGAACAAATTCCAAAGATTTATTAATTTGAAGCTGAATATTTTAATTCAAAATTTGTACCAAATTTACACCATTCTAATGAAAAAACTAAATCTGATAATGCTGTCTTAGGGGCTATCCATAAATTACGTCACACCTTAAGGGGAGGGGGGGAGCGGAGAAGTGTTACAAGAGGTAAGAAAGGGGTCATCAGCTCTGTGACGTCACATGTAAAAAGCTAAATTATTAAAAAAAATATTTTAAAATTGCAAAATATGTGACGTCACACTAGGGGGGATGGGGTCTCACAAATGTGACGATGTGTGACGGGGACGGGGGTGGGGGGGGGGGGTCAAAATATCATGAAATTCGTGTGACGTAATTTATGGATGGCTCCTTATTGGCAAATGAATATAATGTTGTCGTCATATTACGTTATGGTTCATGTCACATATATGTATACTTATATGATATAGCAAAAGGGTACATAAATATAGTCTCTTTACAATATACAATTGACCTAAGATAAATATAACAAATAACATACATAATACATATTACGTACCTATATGTATTATTTATTACATATGTAGGTAATATAAAATTTCCCTTAAAACAAACGATTGTACTATCTTTTTCATACAAAACTTTTTATTTTTTTAAACTTATCTATTACCATTTTTCGTGATTAAAAAAAAAATCTTTGGAAAGAATGATAATTATTAAAAAACAAAACTATTATTATCCTATCTGAATCTACCCCCAGCTTGGTCGTTTGATAAAACGATAAAGATTGATAGGTAACTTTCGGTAACTTCTCATCGTAACTTCCCTAGGACAGTGCAAAACACTTAGTCAGTGTGAACTGTTACTTATTCGTTGGCGATCTGCAGTCATTCTAGGGAACGATGAGAAGTTACCAAAAGTTAACCTATTCAATCCTTATCAATCAACCGGGCTAGGGGACCAGGTAATTGCTATTTTGATGTTAAGACATTCTGATTGGTTGGGTTTTTTGGCCTTAAATCCAAAATTATGTTTTGTACTTATATATACACTTACGCAATACACATACTTATATATATACTTACGCAAAAAGGCAAGAATGATAGTATTATACACGACAGTAAAATGTCTCAAATGCACTTTTTGAACTATTTACTGTTACAAACATGTCGTAAAATGGTTATAAAATAATTAAAAAATGTCTTTGAATACAGAACTTATGTCTTATTGTGCAATTTTTAATGAATCATTGAAAAATATTAACATATCGTGAAACCCGTTCTAAAACAGTTCGTTGGGAGTAAGGCTATCATTGCAATTAATATGGTCCATAAATGAACAGTTCAAATGTTATATTACCTACATTATAACTTATAACAGTTGTAACTAATATATTTAAACGGTGTTTTATTATATACATAGGCCACAATAAACTATATGTACGCCGATGGCTTAGAGTCATAATATTGTTTTTATAAAGCATTAGTTATAATAAATTATGGAAATTATAAGATGATTTTGTTGTGTAAAAACTAAAAACACGTTTCTTCTTGTAAAACTATTTTTTCAAGTATTGCCAGCATCAAGAGCACTCCTGCAATAAATTAATCAACAAAAATATTTAACCTTGAAAATGTAATCCCCATTTTCCTCTCTGGATTTTGACACTAATGCAAATATTTTTTTAATATAATATAGATATCGACCACTAGCGTATCAGTACGTTTTTAATAAGTTATTTCATATAGGAGGTAGGACCCTCCAAAAATCATTAAAATTGCCTGGTTTGAACGCCATCTACAGACGTGCAACCTATACAAAATAGACAATATATATATTTTTTTAAACGAGTGCGCTTTAGGCCAAACAACTGAAGTAAAACTTCTGATCCATCTATATGATAGGAAGAGAGAAAGAAAATGGGCGCGCGCACTGCTCTCTCTTGCTCCTACAGTGATATACGAAGCTTTTCGTAACGCTCTCGTCACGCATTCGCCAGTTTACCCCCCAAGTGAAGCATGCGTAAAGAAGTTTTACTTCAAAAAGCAAATCCTACAGATATAGAATATTTTATTCTAAGACAGATGGTAAAATAAAATAAAAATCGGTTTAGTTTTGGAGGAGAAAATTGTGGAGTACAAAACTTCAATTTTGACGATTGTATTTAGGTATTATCAGCCTGAGGTGCAATTGTCCGTTTTGCTCAGTATTCGGGGGGTGGGGGGATAAAATCGACAGTGACAACAATAGCTTGGAAAAATACCTATTATTCAAATTTCTCGGCGACTGGGTTTCCTCTAAATTTGAAAAAAAAACTTTGTTTTCTATTTCCCAATAAATTCGTTTTTTAGTTACATAATTTTAACTACGTATATAAGGGGTGGGTTAAAATCGACTCAACTAGTAATTTTGTTCGTGTTTAAAAGTCTGAACGAGATTCCTACAAAGTTGAATCGATGAATATATTTTTAAATAAGCTAAATATTACACAAACTCACGTTTAAAAAAAACGAGTGTGCTTTAGACCACACGACTGAAGTAAAACTTCACTAACTTATAAAAGAAGAGAGAAAGAAAATGTGCGCGCACTGCTCTCTCTTGCTCCTACAATGTGATACAGACAATAGGCCTGCACTGTGTCTTAGATATAAACTGGCTATGAGAGAAAGAGAGAAAGAAAATGTATTCTCGCACCTATCTTTCTTGCCCCTACAGTAATATACGAAACGTAACTCTCTCTCTTTCTATTTTCACTAACTTATACTCCCTCTCAACTTTCGTTCGCCTCGCCCGATCACACTTTTCGTAACAAGTCAAGCGTGCGTAAAGAAGTTTTACTTCAAAAATGTTGATTGTTTCAGCAGTGATGAGAGATTTATTATTCAAGATACTGTTTATTTAGTAATGCATTTCAATAAAAAATAAATAAAAACTAAATATTTAAAAAAAACCAATAGATAATTTTCCACAACATTAAAGGTTACGTAAGTTTTTGTTGTGATTAATCCTAAATTAATCATAAGGTGATTTAGCACCTTCAACGCGCTATCTACAAAATAACGTTTCGTTTTCACATTATCTGTTCATTTGATGACTTCGCCAATATAAAAAAATACATATTTATGACCGAAGAGCATTAGGGAGTCAATTTTTTCCATTCGACCACAAACATCAATTATTTTGTTCAAGATCAGGCATTTCGCAGACTTCGTTCAACAGAAACCGTAAGTAACAATTTTATTTTGTCAATCATTCTAGGTAATAATGTCCACATCTTTGGTTCTACAACATCTACAGATGCCCCACTTTTTTACAATATGTAGACAACTATTTGAAGCAAAAAAAAATCCATTTTTCGTCATACTTCAGTTTGTCAGGAGACCGACGATTTATGCATGCATTTTGTCATTTTAAAATTTGCGTGTACCGTACATGCCAATATTTTATTTTCCGTTATTGGAAATCAACCCTCCTTCGATTGGTCACTGTTAATGTTAAAAAAAGACATGAACGAAAAGAAATGTTTTTCGAAGAAATCAGTGAAACTACGAATATATTCTTTACTATTTTCAGGACATTTCATCAAATCCCTTTACATAAATTAAATTAACTCCAAATTTAGCGCCCTTAGCGCCAGGCTCTTGGACCCTCAGCTTGATCGATCGATAAAGGTTGTATCGATAACTTTTGGTAACTTCTAACCATTCTCTAGCATGATTGCAGATCGCCAACGAATAAATAACAGTTCACAATGACTGAGGGTTCAATATACTCGGCGTCAAATGTTGTTTATACGTTAACGATCTGTCGTTCCCTAGTTGTCCTAGGGAACGATGAGAAGTTACTGAAAGTTATCTATACAATCCTTATCGATCGATATAACCACTTAAAAAGATTAAGAGGAAACCCGGTCGCCGAGAAATTTTAACAATAGGTATTTTACCAAACTGTTACTGTCATTGTCGTATTTACCCACCTGAATACTGAGCGAAAGGGGCAGAAAACACTTCAGGCTAAAAATCTAATCTACCTAAAAATCCTTAAATTCATCAAAATCCATGCTTTTTATTCCCCATTTTTCTCCCCCAAAACTGGACCGTTTTTAATTTTTTGTTTACTAACTTAGAATATAATAATAGAAATACTCAAAGTCTATACGATTTGCTTTTAAAAATATACATTGTCGAGTTTGTATACTGAACGTCTAGTGGTCGATATCTATTAAAAAAATATTTGCAGTAGTGTCAAAATCCAGAGAGGAAATTGGGGAATACGTTTGTATGGACAAAACCAGCCTTCGAGGTTTTCACACAAAAAACGCAAAAGTCCATGGAAAACGCATCAACGTAAACCGACCAATTTGAATATTGTGATATGTTTTATTTTTTAAATATTAACTACAACACGCCGCATTCCTTATCTTTATACTAAATACCCAGGTACTAGTATACAATACGTACTATAAGATAAATCTATCACAAGGTAAGTGGAACGATTTTTAAAATATTGCGTATTATAATTATTCCTATTGATACGCCGGTATTTGACTTTACTAAAAGATAATAATATTAAGTAATTATATATAAACAATTATATGTACATACGAACCGAGATTACATGTTACCTGTGAGTGTGTTGGTTTATTAACTCAGTAAGGTGGATAAACTTGACTATTTCCTATGTAGATAAATTTTTTTAAATTATGACTGTTGTTTACTCAATATTGGAAACCCTCTGTTATGGGATATGTCCAAAATTATATTAAATATAATTTTTCGTATTCAGTAAACCATAAAGCATTCAATACAGAAGACAAATTTCGAAAGGAAATAAATATTTCCATTCGTTGTTTAGTCATGAATTGACTACAAAAACACTTTTTGCGACAAGTTATGCTTTAAAATATGATTGTTGTTCATGCTCATATGTACGCCATGCGAATATGAATAAATAGTTTTGACCATAAACAAACTGAATTCAACACGATTAATTAAATACGATTTATTAATTAAAAGTCTGAGTTTACTATTCGGTACTTGAACCTTATGAATAGTGGCTATATATGGGATAAGTTAGTCGATTTTTTTACATGTTGTAAGTATTAATTTGTTTATTTATTAATATTCTTAATCGTATGGATAATATATCAGGAGGATGGTGAAATACCCCCTTAATATTATTAAATCAGGTGTTTAAACCTCTATGAAAGAGCAGATTATGAATTATTTTAAGTATCACCTTAAAGACCTTAACCAGCCAGCGGCCAAAAATCAAATTTCGTCGAAAGATGTTCTTACGATCGTACAGGGCGGTTCCAATGAGAAAGATTAATTATTCTCCGTACCAGCTTTTTAAAAATATAACTCAATATCGATTTTATTTCTTTCAAAATTTGCTTTAATTTATATCTAAGAACATTCAAAAATGCTGAAAGAGTAGCTGCTTGATGATGATGGAGCTTAGCAAAACATGCAATTTTAGTAGGGTTTTTAGATAACAATTTTTCCCTACCGATGAAATACAAGGCCTTTAAGTCTATAATAGCCAGGTAACATTTTAAAATACCCACATGAGGTAAAAATTGCAAGGCGCATATGACGCCGTTCTATTTATAAAGAACATTAACTTTAAATTCAGTAAATTTAAATGATTCATCTCTTCAAGAAACATAAGAATCTAGTAAATGAAAAAAAAAAAAAAAAAATGCTTAATAATAAAACTATTAAAATTATGTAGTTTTTGTACTCATTTTTTGATCATACATAAGTATTTACAATTTTTCAATAACGTCTAAGCAAAATAAGAATGTAAAAAAAATTACATATATTATTTTGTAAGACCGTAAATAAATAGAAAAACTGAAGCGTTTTAGTCACAAAACACGTGCGCGGATCCTTTTTTAATGATTTTATTTAAACTATAATTAAAATACTGAAACATAGCTTTCCCAGAAAATTTATTGATTTATTTTACTGAATGATTATATAATTTGAAATGTGTGTTGTATAATACAAAATGTTGTTTAAAAATTAAACAAAGCCAACGACCTACGGTATAAACTTATTACGCTAAAAATAAACATATTTTCTCATAAATTAAAACATAACTTTACCAGATAAAAGAACAATCTTTCGAAATCAATTTATATTTTTTTGTGGTAGAGTCAATACGGCTAAAACTTGATTTGAAAATGACATATTTCCGGTTTTTTCTGGTTATTCCCTCTTAATTATATAAGAATGATTATTAATTTTTCTTAACAGTGCAGCAAGTTCTATTACATATATAACATAACTATTTTTCTATCTAAATACATGGTAAAACTGTAATAAAATAATAATACTTCTACTCCTATTTTCCACTACATAACTAACATTGAAACTACTGTAAAAATATAAGCAATTACAATAATTATGTATTGAATAATAATATTTAAAGATACATAAATTAGCATGTTAACTATATACTTATGATGATAATTAAATAACGTGGGATATTGTGAATGAATCTTGTTTTGAACTTAATACAAAATAAAACAATGGATTTGCATACAAAACACGACACTTGGAAAAAACTAGTTACCTGTACATATTAACATTATTAAATAAAAAAATTCAGGAATCAACCATATTCATGGTGACTGCTTTTTAAACCACTTGCGTGTTTTATATAAATGTTCAAAACATATAAAACGTTTAAAATTGCAGCAAAATTAAAAGTTCTTCGCAAGATGCAATAATTCATAACTTTTTTACTATTCGTTTTATATATTCAATAATACTTATTATACTTTATAAAAAACAGATTATCTATAAACAAGTTCTGCAGTATAGTTATTATTAGGGTGACAGCTGTTTCACCTGAAGGCATTATTAAACTTTGGCTACGCCACTTCAGTAATTGGGGAAACTTTAAAAGAGTAGGTAATAACCATTAATAATTTCTTTCATTTTTCTCGCAAATCATTAAGGATATATGTAATAAAAAAAGAAGAGTGTGCTTTAGACCATAGGGGAGACCTAGGAGAGTTGTGACATTTTTTTAATTTAAGGCACATATCTCGCTCAAGAAACATTCCACACTTATGAATTATGTGAATTAATGTAGCACCATTCCTTCCCCTTCCAAAACAATCATCAAAATTAATTAAAGTATTACAGTTTCCGAGAAAATCAACAAAAAGAAAAACTACTCCCTCACTCACAACCCCCCTATCACCGTGGTAAGTTGTGACAGGTACCGAGGTGAGTTGTGACAGCTTTGTATTTAGATTAATTGAGTATTTCGACATTTGCAGTGCCTTTATCAGTCATAAGTGTATAGTTATTAGGCATTCTGAAACAAAAAAAGTAGTCATCCAGCATGCAACATCACACCACAAGTCCAAATATTTTTTTTGTCGAAAACGAATTTTTTGAGACAAGCTTTTATTCCGGACTGCATTTATAAGATTTGACCTTAATATACTAATGCACAAACACACATACATACATCGAAAATTAATTTTAAAAAGTGTCGAAATAACCCAGCAGAAAAATGAAGTCAAAAGGAGAGTTGTGAGAAAAATGAAGTCAAAAGGAGGGCTGTCACAACTCTCCTAGGTGCTCAAAATAATTTTAAAAAGTCTCGAAATAACCCAGCAGAAAAATGAAGTCAAAAGGAGAGTTGTGACAGGCTGTCACAACTCTCCTAGGTGCTCAAAATAACGACTTGATATTTTCTAAACACGATGCAAACACAAAAGATCAATGCGATGCTTTGAGACTTAAATAACCATACAACTTAAGAAAAAATAACACAACAATGCACATGTAATAAGACATGATATAAATTCAATCAAAATTTTGAAGAAAAAGTTACTTTACGCATTTTTTTGCACGCCGACGTCGTAATTACGCAACCGCTTCTCGTGCGCCGCCGCGCCGGTGGGTACAAAGTAAAGTAGCGCGTCTCTAAAGCGACAATTGTTACAATATCGCTAACTATTTTAGGTAGGGAGAAATCATCTTTGTCACAACTCTCCTCTGTCACAACTCTCCTAGGTCTCCCCTACAACTGAAGTAAAACTTCTGCTCCATCTATATGATAGGAAGAGAGAAAGAAAATGTGCGAGCACACTGCTCTCTCTTGCTCCTACAGTGATATACGAAGCGTTCGCCTAGCTTTTCGTAACGTTCTCATCACGTATTCGCCAGCTTACCCCCCAAGTCAAGCGTGCGTAAAGAAGTTTTACTTCAATAAAAGCAAAAAGCTTTTCATCATAAGTACCTTTCTAGAAATAATATAAATACATCATTTGTAAGTGGCTTAACCATAGTTTTATAATGCCTTCAGAAGGCGGAACAGCTGTCACGCGTAATAATAATTACACATTAGAACTTGTTTACAAATAAACAGTTTTTATAAATTAAAAAAATAATATTATTGAATATATAAAAGACATAAAAATAATATGGAGTTCTACAAATTGAAATTGATAACAATAAATAAACATTATGTTTTATGAAGAAAAAAAATGTATACTCGTATTACATATTTATACATTTTCTACACTCGAATATTGGCTATAATATCGTGCCACGTTTTGATTCTTATTTAATTTTGATTTAGCAAATAAAATATAATAATTAATTTAGTATTTTATTAGACATAGATAGATATATTCGGAACGAGAAATGCAAAACAAATTAGATTGGCAGCAAGGATGAAATCAAGCACCCAGAAATCTCATATGTACCAGGCTGTCTAACTTTATAAGAAGGTCCCGAATGAAGTTGAAAGAATAAAGTTATGGTTAAAGTTACTGAGATTGAAAAGATTCTTAATTTAAAAAGGGAATTAAATCAAATTGTTCCGAAAATATAATTAGCACACACGACGATGTGAGATTGCTTAATATTAATAAATATGTATATAAACATCTTAGTGTGAACGTCTCACCCAGTGAGATTTACATTGTTAATATAGTCCAATGCTAAAAGACGCAAATGTATAAATATGAATAATGTTGTTAGTAAATATAACTTGATTAGTAAATATAATTTTATAAGTAGGTACTTATACACGGTATACAGAAACTAGTGGTACAAGCGGGTAATCGGTGAATCTACATCACATAAGAGAACCTATAAAAATAACTTTTTTTCAATTCGAGGTTTTCGATATAACTTTTTTAAACATGTTAACAGATAAGAAAATTAGCAGCTGATAGTAATTCCAAATTTAACTTAAAAAATTCAAAGTTCGGACTCGATTTAATCAAATAAAAAGTTATTCGACAAAATCAAATCCCAATGCAATGTGGATTCACCAGATTCCTGTTTGTACCCACAACTAGTTTCCGGACACCGTGTATATTATTATTTCGTAGCGAAAGTAAAAATATGAATTAATCACAACACATACCAAAATTCCTTCTTTGGACCAAAGCGTCGGGTTTATGCTCAAATCATAAATTAATGTAAATAATACAATACGGACAAGACACGAGATGGCGTTACAGACATAACTAATTTCCATTTGAACACACAGCACGGCAAGTAAGTTTAATAGTCATGTAAGTGTGTCAATGGCGGAAATTAATAAACTGAAATCAACAATAAAGTAGGTAGCGACTAAGTAGCGGTAAGAGGCATAACAACCACGCAAAGCCAGAGAAAAAGGATGGTTGTGTTGATTACTGACTTCTTGTACCTTGAGATCGGCGTCGTACGGCAGCGTCTTGTCCCACAAGTTAGGTCCCAGGAAGGCGGCCTGTGCTTCCACGTTGGACCACAGCTCGTTATCCTCCTTCTTGTCGTCATTGTCTTTGCTGTTGCTTGATTTGCCTAAAACACACAACACAAATTCCTTCATTAATTACTATATATATTATATGCCAAATTACAACAATAAATTGGCAAGGGAAGGAAGTACATATTACAATGCGTTGCAATACCGTGGGAAATCTAGGCAGCTGCCTAGGGCGGAAATTTTCAGGGAAGAAACTTAAAGACTTTGTAGTTTCCATATTTTGCAAAGATCGTTCATATTTTAAAAAAAGATTTAAAATATTGAAATACAAGTATCTAGTACAGGAGTTCCCAAACTTTTCCAAGTCGTGGCACACTTAGAAAATTTGAATTTTCTCACGGCACCCTAGTCATATAATATCTATCTGTGGTTGTGGTAGCTTTATTCCATTTTGTACGACTATGAAGAAGAAACTTGGTAAAAAAACTAATACAACTCGTATTTAAAATGAATAAGTACATTTATTGGTAGGAAAACATACATGAAAACACAAAGATAATGCAAATATAATTACAAAAACCACATACTTAGTGTGACGGGTGAGCCCGCTGTTCACTACACAGTTTTTCGAATCTTTTCCACATTTATTTTCGAGCGATATTTGCTTTTTATAACAGAAACCGCTGAAAATCCATCTTCGCACAGATATGAAGTCGCAAAGAGGACCCTTACAGCTTTTGCACTTAGAATCGGATACTCATTTTCGACTGATACCCAAAACTATAACTAAACATGTATTTTGTTTTTAGGCTGTTGTCGCTCGAGAGGTCAATTAGATTTTCTTCTTCATGCGTAGTAAAATCTTGGAATAAATAATAAATATATAATAAATCGTAGTAATATCTTGAAGAGCACGGAATGGAGCGAAGTACTTTGCAAACCTTTAGTTACCCAGAGCGCGGACCGGCCACGCGGGTGATTTTCCATTCCATAAAATGTTTGTATTCATACTATTCATGTCAATTTTGATTTTTAGTAGAGAGATCAGGGGCGCCTTGCGGCTTGCGGCACCCCTGATCTCTCTCCATGGCACCCCAGGGTGCCGCGGCACCCACTTTGAGAACCTCTGATCTAGTACGTAGATTTTTCGCAGTATTTCAAGAAGAGATGGCATCAACTGGCATACGAACGCTTCCATGAATAAGTCGATAGACCTATAACGACTTAAGATCATAATATTTACCTACTGAAAATTAGAATTATTTTATGCATTTTAGAATGTTAAATAAATCATATCTCATCTGAAATTTTTATTTATTTATTATTATCACAAGGAACCCGTGATTTTTTTTTCATCAATTCTTCATCATTACTGAAAATAAAAATTATGTATTTTTGTATTTTAGAATGTTATCTACACATTTCAGAATCTTACTAATATTATAAATGCGAAAGTTTGTATGGATGGTTGGTTGGTTGGATGGTCCTTACTCTTTCACGCAATAAATACCGAATGGAATTTAAAAATTCTTTCACTAATCGAAAGCTACATTATTTGCGAGTAACATAGGCTATATATATTGGTAAGCACTGGGGTTATGAATAAGCGGTGGCGTTATGAAATTATTTATTATAAGTTTATTGGCAAAGCGTGTTGCTAATTAAATGTTTGACGTGGGCTGTCAGATTTTTATTTGTTTAGGTTACTATAGAGATTTCTTTGATAGCAAAAATTCAAATATGAATATTTAGTGTAAAAATATAAAATAGGTACTTATCTACATTTTGACCTAAGCCAACAGCTATACCAATATTATGAATGCGAAACGCCGCGTATTTGATTGTTGATTGATTGGGCGGGGGGGGGGGGGGGGCGAATATGCGAGCGAAGCCGCGGGCAAAAGCTAGTGTTTTATTTAACCGAAATCTTTTAATTTTTTTTTCTTTATTCATTGCATACTTAATATGGTTACATTATAATGTAACCATATTAAGTACCTATGCATTAATTATTAGTGGATTTTTCGACCACCACGCTAGGCTGATGCCCGTGTTATAATAATAATACCTACACAATACACAACGACGGGTGTTTTTCTTAGTAAGTAGGTACAAACTCCAATTTGGTTTGTTGCTTATTTTTGTGTCAACAAGTTTGCAACAAAACTTAGTCTTCCGAAACACATCGTAGTTTAAAATCCTCCGCATATGCAAAGTAAGTTCAGCCTATACCGTTGATAAATAACTCCGTTAAAACCTCACAAACGACACTTGCAACAGAAAGTTCGGTTTCAATTTCAAATTAAAAAATTCTTTCATTTATGTATACGATACTGCCGCCATGGGTCGACCCAGAGAGCCCTTCTTGACAACATCAAGGAGGATACGATGTTTCTACTTATGTCGACAGAATAGTACTTAATCCCAAACATGGGAACACCTCAGCACAGGTTCGCCTAGTGAGGTGTTCACAAAATACTACTACTAAACTATTTACATACAGCTACGGATCATTTACATTTTTTTTCTTTTTACTAAACTTATTATCTTTGTAAACCAATGTAATAATTTTTATTTCTATTCTAAAACACACACATGTTAAAGAATAGTAATAAAAAATTAAAAAAAGAGCTTTCAACTGTGGGACTATAAATATTAGGTACCTATACGTCGCATACATTAGGTACATATTGCTGGCAAGCAAGCCTTGAGGACATTAGATTTAAAAAAGTTTACGAAATCATAATTTTTAAAAGGTTTTCTGTAAGTCCTTGAAAAGCAACCAGAATGCGAGGGTTATTGAGGATATAAAAACATTCGCAAATAAAAATATCGCACTTGCATTTTGCATGAAATATTATCTTCAATTAATATTCTTCATGCACTGACTGATCCTGACGGTATCTGCAGTATCACATGGGTCTACGTCAAATCAAGCGACGGCCGATCAAATCTTAGTTATTTAGTGATCCACGACTTTAATTTGCAATTAACATTTGACCGACCATATTGATTGGCCAACATGCATTAACTAGCATAGAATTACTGTTATTTAAATTGTGCGTTCTTATTAAATGTATTCATGAAGTGGAAATTAAATAGCTCAAGGCACGCTCGCGTTATATAAAAAGCTGACCTGTCGTCACGAGCAAAATTATCCTTACCTACACATACGATAGTTTTAGATTTTACTACTTAATTGATTTTGTGACGTCGAAGTAGTACCAAACTTATTAATCATTCAGCTGTCTATAATATCAAATGTAACATCCTATAAAACATCTGTATAACACGCTGTAAAATAACAAAATACCTAGATACTTTAAATCTTGGCACACTATGGCGAATCCCACAAGTTCAATATTTATTGTGATCCGCAGATATTTATCAAATATTACAATCCGTGGGTTCACGATACGGAATTTAGGAATCTTGACATCGGTGATCCATGTTGTGATCCGTCAAAACGCCTTGCGATAGTTTTAGATTTTACTACAACTGATTTGTGACATCCACGCGTAACTATATTTGACAAATATCTACGGATCACAATAAATATTGAACGTGTAGGGTAGCACTTCGATCCATATTTATGGATCGCGATCCATCGATATAGATACCATATGGATCGTGGTAAATATGAATTTCTTAATTATTTGAGTGGCGCAGCAAAACAACCATCTTGAGAGGCTGGAAAGTAGCCTTTAGGTCACTGTTGGGGCATAAATAAACAAAAAAAACCATTTCTATATTATGTGAAAACAATATAAAACAGTATAAAACAATATAAGGGGGGTGGGGGTGACACCACATTATCCACCCCTGGTGTCACCCATGCTAGCTACACCACTGCATAAGATATTTCATTTATGTCATAATTTTGATAGTATTCACCAAATAATTGTCTAGTTAAAGAAAAATAATCCACATAATGTAAAAATTAATGAGATAATGAATCTACTATATCTTGGCCTACTGTACTGAAGTCGGTACCTACTTACATAATTTGGAGAGTACATATTATAGTAAGACAGTTGACACATTTTTCAATTTAGTGATGATAATCGAACAAACGTGACACAAATGTCTATTACTACAAAAATACAAACACTACAGTTTTGTCATATTTCGGAAGTTGATCGACTGTTGTAAGCTAGAAGTACGAACATTCGCCAAATCAAGTTCCATTTTAAAACAGAATTAATGTATTCTATTACATGGTAGGTACAATTTGGCGGTCACGACTACTTTTAATTTGCAATTGAGATTTGTTTATTTGTTTAATCAATATGACAAAATTTTCGCACAGAAGCTTTCTTTGAAAATTTGAAGAAGATTATCGCGTGTCGTATGTATTGGTCGTCGCCAGAAATGAGTTCATTTCAAATATAAATCCAATTATAAGTAACTAGCAGACCCGGATACACGTTGCTGTGGCTAACGAAACACAACGCCATTACCCAACCTTTATAAAATCCACAAATCCACACCACCCCCTTGCCAGCTGCTCGCTGCCTGAATTGAATATTTGAATTTCTCGGCTTTTCTCTACTAAAATAAGCATGTATTATACATATAAACCTTCCACTTGAATCACTCTATCCATTGGTGAAAACCGCATGAAAATCTGTTACGTAGTTTAAAAGATCTAAGCGCACAAACATTTTGAGCGACTTCATTTTATACTATGTACCTAATAATGAAGTATCTTTTAAATGTGTCAAAATGCTGTTGGTCCAGTTATGGTGGAAACTGGATGGACATAATAATGCACTGTGTGCAAGACTATGGGTCGAAAGAGTCCGGCTGGAGAAGTCAAAAGGTCTCCCTCAACCAGTCTCTCCAGGTCCGGTAAACACATCCGCGGCCAAGACCTAGACAAACCTAACCCCATGCTTAATGTGGTGTTGGTTATCCAATAAACTTGGGGTGTTAAAATGGTTCCCGGGGTGGACGTACCCATTCCTGGCCTCCCAAATTATAAAAAAAAGGACTGATGAAATTCAAAAATAATTGACAAAGAAAATGGTACTTTTTGGTAAAATTTTATTAAAAAAAAAACAACGCTTTTGAACATTAATTATGGTGTTATTCAATAAAATCATACAGCCTCAGCCAGGAGTACTACTGTCCCGGTGCGATTGATACACCAGGGAGCACTGTTTTTGATAGGACTTGGAACACAAGGACTAGAACTTAATGGGTGGGAAATAAGAGTTAATGAGCAGGTATATTTGCAACCTATAGCCAATATCTGTGGCTCAGAGATAAACTATTGCTTGTCACAATTTACACACTTTATTGAAGAGCAAAAACACTACCAACCTTCTGTAGCAACCAGTAAGACTGTGGGGTATGTTGTGAGGCTGAAGATGGCGGAGAGGGGAAGGAGAAGAGGAAGAGGAAGGTGGGAAATACCTGGTTATTCAGATATGACCACCAAACATGACTAAAGCTCTTCAATCTATACACTGATGAACTAATTCAAAGAATTGATGACACCAAAATAGGTTAACATGTACATAGGGACACGATATTGAATAGAAAGTATCGATACTGAGTAGTATCAGATATGAGTAGTATTGGGAAAAAAAGTATCGTCCTCGTAAAAGTATCGTCCTCGTGGGCGTTAACGATAATTCCATCCAACGCCAACGTCGTTATCGTTGGCGATTTTCAACTTTTGAAAATAACGTCGACGTTGACGCAAATATAGAATAGACGCACGACAAGCCAGTACAATCAAACATCAAACTAAACATATAGGAAATCGACACGATACTAAGTCAAAAAACAAACAAAAAAAAGATCAAAATCTTATTAGGGAATCCCTTTTAACGGGTGGTTCCCCGGATCATTGATGTATTATTATTATCTCTACGCCCCACACACATAATAATAATCGTATAATAACGTTGAAAGTTGAAACTGTTGGAAGACGTTGGTTTCGGTGTTGAAAACATTACCCTGTTGAAATCAACGCAGTCAACAATTCAGCTGCCCAATAAATAAAAAGGGTTAAGAGTTTGCACTTCGTGAACAACATTACTCGATATTTCAAATGGTCTTTTGGTAATGTACGTACCTGCTTCATGTTTTTTTTATTTTCCCATCCAATACGGCCGATACGTAGCGCCGGGGAGAATCAAATTTATCAACGACAAGCAAAAAATAACCTATTGGAGAGACGTGGAGTCTCAGAGGCTTCTAAGTTGACGTAGGATTTTTTTGGAACAAAACATCGTATTCATTTTAAAACCTTATAGATTTATGACTATGAAAAATGTAATATTATAATCAACATTTTAATCATAAGATATAAATCTGAAAGAATTTACAAGTATGACACTTTTCAGATTTTTTTCACCTAATGGTGTTTTTAACTAAATATTTAGATAACAAAATTAACTTAATTTTCATGAATTATAATTTTTTAATAATTTAATTATTAATTTTTTAATTTTATTATTATTGTACAACCGAATAATTCCAATTACAGTACAATTTAGTTACCCTATCAGCATTTAGGCAAGTGACTCTTCAATATTTTTTAAGGCATATAAAGAATGGTCACTTACATCCAAATGGTTTGCAATTTCATTTAACAGCACCATTCCTCTCGTCATGCTATGCTTTGCCAAGACGTCTGTTCTGCCGTTCGGTACTTTAAATAAATCATGATGTCAACTTCGGGTGTAGTGGTCTGGTACATATAAATCATAGCATCCCAAGAGAAATGGGCTATCACAGAATAGCAAGATTTGCTTTCTGCCTAGTTTCTAGACTCACAGAATCAGTTTCCTCAAGTAAGTCAATATGGTGCATGAACCTTGGATAGGTTCCATGCTTCCGCATATAAACATACCTGAGGAATTTCTTCTGGATTTGCTCTAACACGTCAATGTACTTCTGATGGTACGGTGCCCAAACATCGCTCGCGTACTCCAGCTTGCTTCTCAGTGTGCCATCGAATAATGCTAGCATAGCTTCTTGGTTATCAAACTGCTTACAAGTCCTGATGATGAACCCAAGAAGTTTATAGCATGACTGAGTGAGTTGTGATATGTGGCAAGAGAATGTAAGTTCGGGATCAAAGACGACACCGAGATCCTTCACGGATTTTACATGTGATAGAGTTTCGCCCTTTATTTTATAATCGTAAACTATGTTTTTACAACGAGTGAAGGACATTGTGACACATTTTTTGGTGTTAAAATCTAATTTATTTTCCAAAGACCATTCAGATAGCGCATCCAGATCAGTTTGCATTTTAAAGCAATCTTGTTGGCAGCTTATTTCCATCATAATTTTAAGGTCATCAGCAAATAGTAGACATAAGCTGTTCCTAACACAGTTTTGGATGTCATCTATTAGTATTAAGTATAAATTAAGTATTAATTATTATAAAACTAAAAGAAAAAACGTAATATTCACTTATGTTAACTTAAACCTAAGTTATTGTGAAGCCTGTGAGACTCCAAGTCCATACGTAAAGCACACAAAATTAAATTTCCCATTCCTCTTCCGAACAAACACATAAAAATAAAAGTTTATCGAGCCATTTTGGCGATAGCCGGTTTCGGGAATTTGTAATAGTACTTCCTGCCTTAGAAAATAATCTTTCTGGGGGACTGACGTCGAAGGTATTGATAAATATTCCCATGCCAAATTATACAATTTTTTAGAAGGTTTGCTATGATTGAACTAGATGGCGTTGCCATAAACATTAGCCGCTTAGCCAAATTCTTAACGGTATTGATACTTGCTAAAAAGTACTCATTGAGTAAAAGTATCGAATACAATGTACAGTGAAACCCTCTTAAGAAGTTTTCCAAGGGACCGGAAAAAACAAACTTCTTAAGCAGGAAAAACCTTATGTGTGGGAAAAATTGAGCCAATATTGAGCCGAGGGACCGAAAAAACCAAACTTCTTAAGCCACGAAACGTTTTAAGAGAGAACTTCTTAAGAGGGTTTCACTGTATCAAGTACAAAAGTATCAGTATCGAAAGGAAAAGTACTCAATACCACAAAGTATCGATACTTTTTTTCGTGTCCCTATGTGTACATGGAGTTGGTGTAAAAAATGTTAATTACGCCGATGACATGGTTCTTCTAGCACCGTCACTTAGCGCTCTAAAGAAATGATTCCAAATATGTGAAGACTGCAAAAAATCATAACCTTCTACATAATACAATCGAGTCCAAATCAATCGTTATGGTTTTCAAATGTAAAAACGAACTCTTGCAAACACCCTCAGTATGACTAGACGGAAGGATAATGGAAGTTAGCCATAACGTAAAGTACCTGAAACATATCGTCACAGACTGCCTGAAAGACATCGAGGATATGGAAAGGCAAAGAAGAGTGATATCCGTTAGAGAAGGTATGCTGTCAAGGCGTTTTCACTTCTGCAGTACTAACTAACTAACTAACCATCACGCCGTTTCCCTGCAGGGGTAAGCAGAGAGGACGGACCGACAAACAACTCAGTCTTGGCACACACTCCTTGCCTCGTTCACATTCATACATCGTCTCATACATGCTCTTCTATTATTCTGACTCCTGACATGGCCCGACTCAAGTATCTAATTCACTTGGTCGTGCCATGTCTTTCTCGGGCGTCCCCGACTTCTTCTACCATTCACATTTGCTTCATATATTCTCCTTACAGTCCTTTCCTCGTTCATTCTCTATACATGCCCGAACCATCGGAGCGTTCCTTTCTTGATCTTGCTCATTACGCTTACACCAGCCTTGCATTCTTTGCGGATCTCCGCGTTTCTCACACGATCATACATGGTTTTACAACACATACTTCTGCAGATCAAACGCATAAAGGATACTGTTCAATGCATCTGCACATCGCTGTACACATCAGAACTGTGTGTCAACTATACTGCATCCCAATGGCATAAACTAAAAGTCGCCTACAATAATACTTATCGCCAACTTTTCCGCATACCGAGATACTGCAGTTCTATGGATATGTTCCTGGAGGGATGAGTGCGCACTTTTAGAGCACTTCTCTGCCACCGCATGTGAAGCTTATGGTGCAGACTGTGAAACACTACAAACTAATCTAATAATATTTGCTTGTGCACTTCGGGGTTTGAACCCAGGACTTCCAGATTGCTCATCGAGATTTGCAATTTAATTCCAAAGAGGTAAACAGAATTTCTATGCTTTATGTTGAGATTGTACCTACACAAACAGTTTTTTCCTTTGCCATTGATAATGGACTATGTTGAAATAATAATAGATAGATTAGATAGATAGATTAACTTAAATGTGTTTACATATGAGTTTAATCAAGAATACTCGTGGGAGACCCCATGCACTTCGTTATGCTCTGAAAGCGAGTACTACTGTCTATCAGAACGTGCCAATCAACAGAACACTTAACAATTCCGCATTGACCATCGACATTTTCAATATCACTTACAGACAGTTTAGTCTACTTTTGACGCATCTCACATCATAGTAAAACTGCCCCCCATGATCTTTTTATACTTACATGTACCTCAAATTTGTAATCTTCTCCGTAATAGATTGGTACACAAACGTTTTATGGAATATGAATAAATTAATAAAACTTCCCATAGTATGCCGTAACGTATCATTGAACCTTCTCATTTGGAATATAAAAGTAATTTATTAGATTAATTTGTTTTATTTGACAATTTATTAATTTAAAATAATATCGTTTAGCACTTGAGTTATTCTGTTGATTGGCACGTACTAAAAGACAGTAAGTAGTCATCGTTTTCAGAGCATAAAAAAGTGCATGAGATCTCCCATGAGTATACTTTTTGGGCACACATAAGTTATCCTCGTTCAACACAGTCAATTATTAATGGCAAAGGAAATAACTCTTTGTGTACAATCTCAATTTAAAGCACAGCAGGAAAAATTTACCTCTTGTGACTTATATTGTATGATGATAAATTTTCACGTTTGTTTAAAAATTACATTTCAAGCCATATTCAATGTGCATTTTCTGGTAATATACAACGAGAGAAGTAAGAAAATGATTAAAATGTCTGTGAACCTTTCTATGCGGCAAGATATGATATATATATATATATACAGGGTGTCCTGGGGTAAAAATGCATGAACTTCGGGAGGTGATTCTACACGATATTATAAGAAAAAAACATAAATGACTTTTTTCAAAATTCCAACTTTTAGTGGTAGTTTTGTGGTAAAAATATAAAATTAGACCGGCGTGTGCGGACAGATTTATTATGTTCCGCTGTTACGATACGGGCCAAACGCAACCATGCAATGTTGCCACAATCGCACCCGGCAGGCGCTTCGTAAGTAATATTGTACCTCACACTAAGGATTTTTAGTAGGTAAGTCTTTTTGTATGGAAAAAAATGTTGGAAAAAAAAAGTTGTTAATCTTTTTTACTTCCACCATCATGTAGAATCACCTCCCGAAGTTAATGCACTTTACCCCCGGACACCCTGTATAGAAGGTTACAAGCAGTGTGACCGATCACCCTGGTGATAGACCACCAGCCATAATTGAAAATTTGCTTGAAATGGCAGTAACCGTGCTTGGTTACAAGATCTGAATAGCCAGGTACACAACATACTCCAACTTGGGATGTCATAGTTTCACTGACTCCAGACTGGAAGCTGTTGGGACTTTGTGCGGCACTCACATTAAAAACGTATGTAACTAATGTATGTATGTAATGATGTATGTAAAAATACAATAGTTTACCTCTGATCCGGAGATAAGGAAATATAGGATGGACAGGGATTGTGGGGTGGAAAATGCATTGTTTATTTTTCTTTTCATATTTTCTTCCTTACTCACACTGCCTTCTAGCTTCTTCCTTCAAAATGATGAATTAAGTAATTTTATCATCGGATTCTTGTTCCTACATTAAATAAAATGAATGAATTAAAACAAAAACATTACATCATTTTACAATTATTTGTCTGAATTATAAACTGACATCTTCTTGTCCACTAAAAGAAAACATAATATTATCCCCTTCCTTTTGTTTACTTTATTGGGACAATGTTGTAGCAATTTTGAGGTATTGAAGTGATGCCTGTGTTGAAAACATACCATTTTCAATGGGTCTTCAGTATTCAAAGTCCTCTTGAAAAGTACAGTTCTTACAATACACACGGTGCTACATCTCGAAGTTGGATTTGGACAACACACTAGTTGTTTTTTGATAACACACCAGTTTCCCCACTAGTTGTGGTCCCTTGCTATTCGCCTTCAGTCCTCCATCCTTCGCCAATGTGTTCTACGCTGTCTATCCATCCGTTTCCCATTTCTCAGAACCCGTGAGCCTACAAATAGTTATGCTTCTCTTTGTAAACGATGGTAAATATCAATTTGTTTGTCTTTTGAATATTTCTATTAGGACACAATGAATTCATGTGTAATATTTGTGGTTAATTTCCTTCTTCTTCATATAATATGTAGTTTTCTTAGGCTTATCGGTGATGAGATACTCTTTTCTCGAAGGTACCCAATGCCCAGTATTAATCGATTCGTAATATACTTTAATACTCAAAAGATACTTTTTCCTTAAATTTTTGGAGGAAAGCACTTTAGCGTTGGATTTCATCATTCAGCATTTCCAAGAAGAGCATTGTTGAAGGCTTGGGTTCCATCATACTTGAACAGGAAGATTTGTAGCATTGTCGCTGAAATAACTCTTGTAGATGTCTGTAAGTCTTATAAAAAATGAATTGGAGGCGGACATATAAAATTAAAGTCAGTAAGTATATACATTTTTAAAAGCTAGACAAATATGTAATTGTTCACCTTCGCTAGTGTCATAACTTGGCAGGGCTTCCCAACAAAGTACTTTGCTCATTTCTGATACCATTTTATGGAGATCCGCCATTTCGTCCTCATTGAGGAAATTCGGTATAATAGTCCTAGTGGATTCATTGTCTGAATCAACTGAAATTTAATAAAATAATGTAAATTGTTTGTAAGATAGACATTAAAGAACAAATTAATATATTATAATCAGTAGGTGATGTAATAATACTCACCGTTTGGTGCTTGTTCAAGTGCCAGCTCTATTATCAACCTTGTTCTCTTACTAAAACGTACTTTATTCATTTTATTATAATAATATAAATAAATCACCGAAATAAATATTATATTTATATAAAACACGTAAATTTGGATCTAAGAAAATCAACTTTAACCAGAATATATGTGTCAAACGTCAATAGCGAATTTCGCGGCAATTTTCTCTCGATGTTTTTGCTGTCACTGGAACCGTCAATATTATTTTCTAAGTTCGGTTCGTTTCAGAACTTTTAATAGAAATTAAAAATATTAATAATATGTACAATCTTGTATAGTCCTATAAAAATGTATTTATATTATATTATTATTAATCGTTGGCCTCCCTCACCGTCATTTTAATCGAAATTATCATACAAGGATCCGGTTCCACATCGGTATCCGGTGACTGGAATCGCAGTGACAGCTAATTTCAGGAACCATCGCCATGCCATCCTTGCCATCTCTAGTAATCATAGAGCACGAAATGGACCATAGACATATACAAAATACTGCATGATGAATTTTCATTTTTTTCAATAATAAAATTTATTTTATGATTTGTATAGCAGATCCAGTTACTTATTAATTTTAGCAGGAGAGTTATTTACGTTCATCAAGTTGCTAACAGATAGATTTCTCGACAATCGTATCCGCTAATAAACTTCCGAGTACCTAGGTATTCCTACTTACTGAAAAATCGGCCGTAATTAGATACCTATATGATAATTGTCCAAAAAAGAGTGCACACAAAGAGTGGTTCAAACTGTCAAGGGCAGTCCCCTCTTACCCCGCATTACTTCTACGATATGGTAGAAATGGTACACCATTCACCGGACTCACTACTATACAAGCAAGAATTTTTGAAATTGATTATACTTAACAAGCAAATCATTTTAAAGAATGCACGTAAGAATGTATTTGCACCCCAATATTATCGAAAATGTCGAAAAAGTTTTTCGAACTAATTTGGAATACCTGCCTATGGTCCTCTCCGCGCAAATATCCAAAAATAATGGTTTTGTGGTGACGTTGATCAATTCCGTATATCAGACAATACGACAATATAATTTTCATTGGGAAGCGCTACTCGGCATAAAAATCGTGACCGTGAAAATCTAAAATAATAAATATAATGCGAACGGGGTGACGATGGTTGAAACGCAACCGCCCTAGGCCCTGTCACCTGTCACTGAATTTGAGCGCGTGCGTCTCCCAAGAACATAATGCCGAAAGACAGGGCTGTACGCTACGGGACTACGGTATTTCGGAAGCTCGCTATTATTAAGTACATCTTAGTTCCCAACAAATAATTATACACTGACAGTCACACAACGCATACCCTCTGACTGTCACTTTCACGCAAATTAGATGAACTTCACACCTACATCATAAAAATCTTACACAGGCAAGTTGCAATATTTATCAAAGTGTCCAATCAATCATTTGGCGGTTTCTAAAATACTGCCTTTAGTACAACTCCACCTTTACTAAGAATACATGAAATTTTAACAAAATGTCAAAGGTGAAACTGTCACACCGAAAATCCGCAACGGCAACAGACCGTACTTATGTACACACTGGCGCCTTTTTTATGGTCTTCGCCCAATTTAGTAGAGTTCCATTGTATATGTAGTAGAGTTTTTCAATGTTTGCTAAAAATTACTTATCACATAGGGTCCCTATTAATTTTTTTCTAACCAAATAAAAATTGTGAATTTTACAATTCACATATTTGTGAATTATATAAAAACCAAAAGAAACCGATTTGACAAATAGCCGGTTGCTTGGAAAAATAATATCGGGCGATCCAGTGGCAGCAAAGTCTCTGGGACAAAAAACGTACCAGAAATAATTGTAGGTACATGAAACTGGATTCATAAGTTAGATTTTTTTTATTTTAAATTTTTATATTTTACTTCTTCAAACTTCGCAAAATTACCTTGTGGCATCATTAATTATATAATGAATAACAGATCACTTTGTATAAACCACTATATTACAAACAATATCTACATGTTTCGATAACAATGTTATCTTCATCAGGATATGTTAATATAACATATCATAGCATATATGTTAACATATCCTGATGAAGATAACATTGATATCGAAATATGTAGATATTGTTTAAACCTAATATAGTGGTTTATACAAAGTGGTTTGTTATTCATTATATTTTATACTTTACTTTGGAAATCGTTATGTTTGGCGAGACATGTTTTGTTTATTTTTTTGATTCTGCTATTCAAAGTCTGGAAATTTTTCATGATGAAATGCGTTGGATACCTACTGGAAAATTTTATTTTTCTGAAAAAATGTCATCTGGTAAAATCTGTCGGAAAGTGGTCGAAAAATTAGCGATAAAAAATATCGGTGTTTTCCGAGGCTAGCGCACCAACAAAATATGTAGACAGGGCTTTAGGGAAACCTCGCAAGTTTTCAGAATTCGTTAAGCCGGATTTGTGGACGTTAATAAATATACTGTTTCAAAACGGGGTTCTGTCCGATATATCGTGCGGACGAGCGTCCGCCGAACATTTACTTGGGTAGTTTTTTCTTGGCCTGCTAACGCGGGGACGTGTGAGGAAAATGTGATGGGTGCGAATGGTCTGCCAACAACTGTAGTATGTACGTTCGAGTAGTACCGGTGAAAGAAACAGAAAGAGACTGATGAACAACTGAATTAGGCGGTGACTAAATCAATTGGCTACTTAGAATACTATTCACTACATATATTATAAATTGAAGTTATTATTATCTGGGAGTTGAAAAGTACAAATATCTCGACTGCAGACTGCATCACAGCACGCTGCCGCTGCGCTGGTTTAACCTATGACGCGTCAACTAATCCAACTAGAGTACTTCTGGTATTTACTTTGCAGCTACTTATCCGTCAAGCTATTTTCGCTGCTAAATTTCACTCAGCAATTGCATACAAAGGTGCCTACAAACTACAAACATTTTCAAACTCAATGGGTAAAGGTAATTACTGTTACAATTTAACATCTAATTAATATCGATCTCAATAAAATAAGAAATAAAAGATAAATGAAACAATGTTACTTTGTTTGAAGACTTGTATATTTGTTTGAAGCCGACCGGTAAATATACAAGTGGTTCAAACAAATTAACATTGTTTCATTTATCTATAATGGTTTACCACAAAGTTATAGCTACTTTCAAAAGTATAAGAAATAAAAGTTTACAATAAAGCGTCTATTATTTGTTATTAAGACAACTATTCAAGTTGAATTGCAAAACATTACCCACTTTAAAACAATTATTCATTCAAAGCTTACAACCTCGTAAATCAAAAGAATTATCTTAGAATAAGTCATCCACTCAACACGTGTTCATGTTAAAAAAAGGGGTACCTATATGAAAGTTGCTATAGGTGTATATATAGACGCAGATGGGCGTCCATGAGCTATGTTCGTAGTGTGCACAAAGCTCCGCTGTAATAAATAGAAAGGAAATAAGAAGAAAAAAAAACAAGATTATTTCAGCGGGACGTGGTCACGCGCTCCACCATCGCTTGCGTAAATCGCGGGAGTATAAAACTACAGACTATTATAGTTAGTTGACGGCAGGAGTTTGAACGGCGCCGTGACATATATTATAATTATCTCTCTAGCTCGGGATATTGGCTGGCATGTGAAGCAAATGTTCTCTAACACTGACTTTTCTTTATTTCCTTTATTCCCTGCTTGCTCAAGCTTGTTCCCAAGCTTGTTCCGTCTTCCTAACAAACAACGCCCAGGTCTTAACAGTACGATAAATAACTTACAATAATCTCTGTTTCTTTAATACCACGTTGTTTATCAGGAGGTCAACATGTTCGAATTGACCAAATCTGTCATCTATGGTCGATTGATAAATTTTGGCGGGCCGCCATTGTATCAGATAAGTTTCGGCTATCAATGTACGCATATTTTTAAATTACTTAAGTCGTTCGTTATGCAAATTTACTGGCTTATTTAATGAACGTATTGATCTAACAAAGCTCTTAGAAATGAAATATGTCATGTACGCGATTCATAGACTTAAATAATGCTTCTAACATCCAATCAATTTATTCCGTGTGATATTTGAGAAACGAAAATGGCTGAAATATAAAAAAGACCTCATTAACCAATTAACTCCCGAAAGGTGTCAAAAAGTAAACGCGGACTGCCAATGCATATTTAGGTTAGTATTTCAATTCAACGTCGTAATTTCTTGGCGTCTGGCATTTTGTAGAGTCAATTCATAGAAAATACCTTCGGTTGTCGCAAGCTATTGATTTCTTATTTATTCCCTGCCAACATCGGTTCGGCTGTCAACGGCGATCGATATAAAATCATCGGAAGTTAAGCCTATCGATCCGATATCGTAAAGTTATCGATTTCATAGTGCTATAGCTCCAAGAACAGAAGACATCGGCCTACAGTTAAAACTTTTCCCCTCGTTGGTCATTTCCCATAACATCTTTATTTTCATATATTTCAGTAAGTTTTACTACAATGATATCAGTAGCTTATCTTGTCATGTTTTCTATCAGAGCTGGAACCCAAATATCCCTCAAAGCAAAATAGCAACTGAAATTCAGGGCAAAAGTGGTCTGGTCTTAGGCTTCTACGTAGTGCATAAATTATAACTTTGTGATAAATGCTAATAATGTATCACATAATACATCACAAACAATTTTATTGATGAATATCTGATAGTATTAATATGCTAGCGTCTGTAGGAGGCAAGTGGGCATTTTACGTTGTTTAGTGGTCACGCTACCTCAATTATGGTTGAAGCCAATAAATTGTTTACATTCTGCTATATTTCATTATACCGAAATTCTTCCCATATCACAAAAAGTTATAATATGTCAACGAATAGTGGAAATGTTGATCCTGAAGTCGGTATTTTCAAAGTTCAGTAATAAATCTATGGTCGCTGATAATTTATGATGGGCCTTTGATTCGTTAAACCGGTTAGATTTCAGCTTCTACTATTTCAATTCGTGAATCCAAATCATGTTTCAAATAACACCTTGAAAAATAAAATATTTTCAGATACAGGCAGCAAAACAAACGTTTTCATATTGTTTATTAAAATAGATAGTAATGATAATCTTATTTAATGAATAAAAGTTTTCTTTTATAGTAGGTACTTATATTGTTTTCTTTATTAAAATATTAAAACAATTTCTAAGTAGGTACTCCCCGCAAATCCCTTTCTCTTTCGCTTAAGGTCTTTGAGAAGTCAGTCAATGCACAACTTTTCGTAGATGTCTGACTAATCAACTGGACGATCGACATTTATAAGTATTTTGTTTTTACTTTTGCTGTGGAAAACATTTGATGTGTATTTGTACCAACCATGAAAACATGAACATTTGCTTAAACATTTTTGCTTACCCATTAATATAAACATTGCCGATGGGGGCTTGGCCTTGTACACTTTTGTATGCGTCTGCAGTAGGGCCATGCCCCCATTGCCAATGTTAGTATTGTGTAATAAAGCAAATGTGTAGCTGTAGCAAATGTGAAAGCAGCTCCTTATAGCGGGTTTAGGCGATTCAATTTTAGTTGATCAACTTTTATAGATTGACAAAATTTGTTTGCAAAAACTTGAACTTTGTTGTAAGAAGCTTTTTGTTCTTTAATTGTCGAGTTTATCAACTAAAATTGAACCGCCTGAACCCGATATTAGGGCCAGTCGCCATTGTTTCCTAAAATTCACTCAATTAAAAGTTCCTAATCAAAATATAAGTTTAAGCCATTTGAAAAAGTTTGTACAATTATTCAATTGTGTTGTAGATACTTGTTTTATATTATATAGTTGCTACTTGGGGAATCAGGTAAAGAAGTTATTAAAACAGATTTGCTATTAATATACATATATTATTTTTTTTCAAGTGATTAAGAGAAATTAAAAGCTGTGACGTGTTTGTACCTATCTACCCACTAGAATGAATATAAGAATCGGTAAAGTTTATTATTTATAGATCTCCTCGCGAACAGCATCAGAGCCCTGACGTCATCCACCGTAATAAATGCGTTGGAACGGTCAGACAAGACAACGCCATTATATTTAAAACATTTTGAAGCTATAATTCTTTTTCTTACGGCTGTAAATATAATTTATAGCATGAATCACGAGTTTTGTAATTCAAAGAATGGTTATGCATTCTGCAAACATCCACTTTGAATGCAAAATAAAAATGGGGTACTTTCTCGAAAGCAGGCAAACTTATTTGGATATTTTATTGTCAGTTACCGATATATATATTAAAAATAATCTATATAAATAAGTGATTTTAGGCACCATAAAATTGAATTTTATAAATAAGTCGTCTTTATTACGTGGCCTGACCACAGTTGGAAAATGGCCTTGAACGTCGAAACAACTGTCACAATAACAAAAAAACTAAAATACTTACAGAACTTAATAATATTCTCCTTAATAATACTCTACTACTTAATAATAATCTCCTTTCCCTCCCTACTACCTTCATCCTCACAACATAACCCAATCGGGGATGCCATAGTCTCACTGGCTCCAAAACAATTAATACCAACATGAACATAACTGAATAACGATTTTTTTTAATCGTCAAATTTAATAACACAATAAGTGGGGAAACTTTATAAAGTAGTAACAATTAATAACTTCTGATAATTTGTTCGAAAATAAATAAGGGCACAGGTAATAAATTTTAAAGTGTAGTTTAAAGTAGATAACTTAAAAGTATGGTTTGAAGTAGATAACTACGTAGAAAAAATATAAATGGACAGAAGTCACGCGTATCAAGTAATAATTACACAGCAGAACTTATTTATAAATAAATAAAAAATTTATGAATTGAATACAAACTTAAAGTTAAACAATAAATTGTAATTAATAAAATTACAATTGTGCAGTTCACACGCGAGTGGGGCTCAAAGACCAATTATTTAATCCCATTCTCTCTCAGGCTAAATCCTATAAATGTATGAGTTTGTCTCTTTTTCAAATCACAACGGTGCTAAAGAAGTGTTCACTTTTCATATTAAATGTATCAAAAAACATTTTTCTTATTAAATGTATCAAAGGAATACTTGTGAAATTGTGACGGCATCTCGAGTCACTATAATTTTTCGCAGTGGAAGTTTTCCTTTTTCTTGCAACTAAATTAGGTTTAATAGGTTTTGCCTCGGGATTAAACACTTGCTTTGAGTTGGACTTTATCGTAAATTCGTACAAATAAATGTATTCTATATGCTACTTTGCGGACGTGCAGTTTTCTCATCCCACTCTTAAACACTGTCCAACAGGCCACTTGCATGGATTTTATAACTACTTGTAAAAAATCGTGTGGATAGATTTTTTTACTAAGATTACAAAAGTGTTAGTAAAATTTTTTAAAATTGTGTAGTTTTTTTTTTTTTTTTAATAAATAAATCCATTATTTGAGCTCGCGACGTCATTACATGAAAATGTCTCGTCTCCGATTATGTTCCCTTAATTTTGTAAAATTCCACGCTGATTAATTTTTTTTTATATGGCAACACTTTGATTTCCGGCGAATTTTTGAATTTGCGTTCAACGTTCACTAGATTTATTGTTTGTTCTATGCGAACTTATCCTTTGGTTTGATTTTTTGATATAGATGGCGGTGTTTTTACAAATGTTACGAAGAGAACCCCGTACAATTTATTGCTATTCTTGTGGAAAACGTTATTTTTTTTAAATGATTTTCGGCTATGCAATTATCGTTTTTCGCATACATAAAATTATGTCCCGTCTTTTCGGTTTATAAAAAATGGTCTGATTTTTCGGATTGAAATTTTCACAAAATCGCCAGGGTTTCAAAAATACGATTAAAAAAAAGAAAAATACAGAATGTCTTAGAATATTTTCCTAAACCGGATTTTTTTTTAAATGTCATGCAAGTGGCCTCTTGTAGTATTTATTGAGGTGAGCTCCTAGTTTATCAATAAACCGAATTAATTCAGTGGATAATAGTAACTTAGTTAGGCATACAATACCTACAATGAAACTTATGTACCATTATAATGTCGTTTAAATCAATTTAGAAATAAAATTTAATATTTCAAATAAAATAATAAGATAAATTATTATTTTTAATTGATAAACTAATGCTGACCAGCAATCAGATGGTCACGGGTTCAATTCCCAATGGTGGCCAGTATCTTTTCTCGGAAGATTTTTTCAATGTAGATGAGCGTTTCAGGCTGATAATTATTGATTATAATATTTGTTAATAATATAAATAATAATACTACAAATTTCACAGAATGTTTAGAGCGGATTACGCTTTCTGCATCTTGAAATACCACAAATTTAAAAAAAAGGCTTTTATGACAGGGGTAGGCAGAGATGACACACCGTCAAACAACTCGGTCTTGGCACACACTGCTTGCCTCGTTCACAATCGTACATAGTCTCGTACATGCTCTATTATTCTGATTCTTGACATGGCCCAACTCAAGTACCTATCTATAAATTTATACCCGATTCACTTGGTCGTGCCATGTCTTCCTCAGGCGTCCCCGACTTCTTATATCATTAGGATGTGCGTCATATATTCTCCGTACACTCGTTCATTTGCTCTACACGCCCAAACCATCTGAATTTTATTTTCACACTTACTTTTTTTATTCATTTAATTTTTTTTATTTATTTTATAAATTCAATAATATTATTATTTAATGTATAAAAACGGTTTATTATAAACGAGTTCTGCTTCGTTATTATTATTATGTGTTACAGCTGTTTCGCCCTCTAAAGGCATTATCAAACTGTCTAGAGGGCGAAAGAGGGTGTTAGAGGGCGAAACAGCTGTAACAAATAATAATAATTACGAAGCAAAACTCGTTTATAATAAACTGTTTTTATACATTAAATAATAATATTATTGAATTAATAAAATAAATTAAAATTAAAATGGAGTTCTACAAAATAAACATTATAACAATAAATTCACACTTACTCATTACGCTTACATAAGTTTTGCATTTTTTGCGGATCTCCACGTTTCTCGCACGATCGTACATGGTTTTACCACACATACGCCTCAGGGATCTCATTTCTACAGCATTCAGTCTACTTAATCCTTCTTCTGCCAGTTCCAAGCCTCACTGCTACACATCAGGGTAGGTGCCAGCACTCCTTTATGGACGGCTTCGTCAGCCACGTAGTTCAGTCCTCCGTTAATGAAATTATCTGCATTTACCCTTCTTTCAATATCTCTGCCAACCTTCCCATCTCTGGTAAACATACTTCCCAAATACATAAACTCATTCACCTGCTCCAACTATCCATCATTCACAACTATGTTGCACCTATATTGTAGTGTATGTAATGTAAAAATCAACTTAAATATTATCACACGAAACTGTTTGGGGGAATAAGGAACTCCAGCGAAAAATAGTATGGCTTTAAAAAAAATACTTTCATATAGAATATAGACCAATAAAAGCTGATTCTGAATATATAAGTAATATTTAATAATTTTAAACGTAGAGTTCTAAAAAATAAAAAAGTGCATTTTTAATAGTGTACTACTAAAATGTTTAGTGGTGACGTCACTGATCACTGTAAAGTCATTGTACGGGAATGTAGGTATGACACAATCCTTCGTATTAACAAAATTTCATCTTATTCGTTTATTACATACTGTTTATAGAGATTTAGTTGTTGTGTTTATTGAAACATTATTTAGGCCTAAATAATTCAGTTTCAAAATAAAGGTATCTCTTATTAGTTAATCTCTATTATTGAAAATATTCAAAAACTACTGTATAAAAAATAGTAATGCTACTTCTAGGGAGATTCCTTCGAACTCCAAATTTCAAAATGGCGTCGAGTCGAACAGCTGATTGCACGATCTTATACTAGGTGACGTGATTGATGACGTCACACCATCCACCATAGACACGGTGGTTTTCGGGGGATCTTGAAAAATTAAAACTTTGGCAATTATTTTAATTATTAAAACTAAAGCTAAAAATTTAAAAAAATATGCACTTACTTAAGTTAGAAGGTTCATTTAAATTCATTTAAAAAAATTTAAAAAATTGGACTGGAGTTCTCTATTGGCACACAAGATATGCGAGAGAATCGACAAGTCAGTGATAAGTACACTGAGTGGGTATCTACTTACGTTATGCTGATAACTTCCGTATAATAATTGTGTGACCGCTGTCACCTTAGGCAATTTGGAAGTCAAACGTGGTCTTTGTACTCAAATCCAAGTCACACTTCAAATGCAACGAAATTCCTAAAATAAAACCCGTCTTTGAATACGGATACGGGTCAGAGAGATACTGAACAATTTATTCGATTTTAAAATGTAATGATAAAAGATTCGTTTGGATTTTTCGTTTGACGGTGTTTGTAAACACGGGCGTTTATCTGACCGATAACTGCATAATTTAACTGTTGGCGTGTGGGTGGTGTTTATTACTTATAATTTAAGAATCTTCGTGGCCTTACAAATAAATGGTTAATCTTTTAGTTACCTTTTCTTAATTGTAAATTGTAACACAATTAACCCATTGATAGAATTATTCCG
Source organism: Limnephilus lunatus (assembly GCA_917563855.2). Lineage (NCBI taxonomy): Eukaryota > Metazoa > Arthropoda > Insecta > Trichoptera > Limnephilidae > Limnephilus > Limnephilus lunatus. Next base: position 18,179,255 of record OU830604.1, on the reverse strand, counting down.
TGATATATCGAACCAGTAAGTTGCATATAAAATCAAAGTATTAAAAGCTTTAGTTAATGCAACTTTGGAGAGTAAATGCATACCAAATGAGTTCTTTAAACCTCTAAACGATGTTAAAGATGTCTGACCCTTTCAATACAAAAGTCACTTTTTCGTAATATACTTACCCATGTGCAGTAAAGATAATTCTAAATCATTAAATTTGTCATTAAAGAAGAAGATGACAATAATAATCTAAACGATAATATAAAAGAGAAAAAGACATAAAAAAAGAAGAGATAATGGTCGCAACTGGGACTCGAACCCAGAACCTCTCGTCTAAGTGGGTTGTGAGAGTTTACCAATTCCGCCATGTCAAACCGTCAAACCCTGTCAAACCGTCATATTTGTCAATCTCATTTTTCAAATTAACAATATTATCTTCAACTATTTTTTTTCCATATTATAGGCAACTACCCTTTTTATCGGAAACAATTATTCTAAGAATTGGTTTGAAACCTAGATATTAATTAAGAGATAAGCGTCTCGGATAAATATATCCGATTTTATTTATATGGAACTATTGTCTTTTTATAAAAGTTTAAATGAGTACCTATTCAATTTTTTATAAGAAAAACTCACATATTATAACTTTTAAAGGTTATTCCCATCAATGTAATATATAATTGAAGAATAAGATATATTTTGTTTCATATTTTCGTTTAGATTAGGTATTATTGTTAAAATTCCTAATACCTACAATGCGCATTTCTGTCAATTTTTTATTTGTTGGGTTGGAAGGAAGAGATTGAACAATGGGTGATTTTTAAAAGTTTTTTTTTTCATAAAAAGGTTAATTAATGAACTATGATATTTATTTAATAAAATCTGAACGTTATCTAGCGAAAGGGTTAGCTGTCGCGACAAAATCAACACAGGCGGACATCGGACAAACAATCCAGTGATGGCCACATTATTTCAAAACCTCGGCGATCGTGATAGGATTTAAAAATTAACTAAATACATTTTGTGTTTGATTTCTCCATTGTTTTTAAATAAGCTTGCTTTAAAAATAATCCCCTAGTTATATCCAAGCAGATCACAAGTTATTACGTATTTTCATAAATTTTAGTTATTATAATGAACGTAGGTCGGGAATTATGGCAAAATAGTGAACGTAGGTATGTCACTGATATGTACGATGCGAACGGATGGTGAAAAGGCCTGTTTGCGTGTTAGGAGAGTCTCTTCCATTTTTGACCGTGTGACATATTAAAATTTATACCATACTTTAAATACTTTATTTCACTATATCAGAATCTATATTTTATCGTACCTTTCTACTTACAAAATATTTGAATTTTTAAATATAAATTCATTTGGTAGCAAGTAGCAATCCTCTCTTAATTAATACCATTTCAAAGTTATATTTATTTGTGCTTTTTATCTACTATATCTACTATACACTATATAAAGAGGTAATATTTGTTTGTTTGTTTGTTTGTTTGTTTGTTTGTGTGTTTGTTTGCATCGAATAGGCTCCGAAACTACTGAACCGATTTGAAAAATTCTTTCACTGTTGGGAAGCTACACTATCCCTGGGTGACAAAGGCTATATTATATTTTAAATAAAAATAGGCATCCTTACTAAAACTTCAATAATGTAACCCAGGGTGTAAAAAAATTACCTAAAATATTCTTTAAATCGCGTGCGCTGCGAAAACTATTGATGATAGAATAAAATAATGTACTACGACTTTATAGAATACATCATTATTTATAAAACAGGTCGCGACAGCATATGTCTAACTACTATGGTTATGCCACAATAAGTATTCTTTTATTTTAAAATTTTTATTTAAATGTCGCCGCTTGAAAAGGCTCTTAATTTGTATCTTGGTTTTAATCCTTATCAATATAAATTACTTCATTTTCAAGACAACTTCAATACCTTTATTTAACTTTTTGAATTTTTCAATTCGGATATTTAATTAGAAAGATATCACGAGTTTAAAATTGTTAGTATTAGAAAAAAGTTTCGGCTACGGGCCGGGCGGGAGAGGAGTCAAGAAATGCAGTTCCAGGGGGGTTGGCGGGACGGGGGATCGGGAGAGCGGTGGCGGGGAAGGTGGAAGTGGAACGCTGGAGGGGAACGCACGGGAAAGGACATGTAAGGAGTAACATTTTATTTATTTGAATATGGCATATATTATAAAAGAAAGTCCAAAAAAACATGCAGCTCGCAAAAACTCAGAAACGAGTCCCGGTTCGATCAAGGGAGTTATATGGTGTGGTAGATCTCTATCCCCCCTAGGGAATAAGGGTATCCGTTTTTACCTAAAGAGCGTGCTTTTAAAGATATAAGGGTTGAAAATTTCGCCCTCTTGAAATTTCTAGAACAGTCTTCAGGAAAGTTGTAGAAGGTTCCATAGAGCTGTAGAAAGTTGTGGAAGGAGTGGAATGATCAGGAATAGGAAATCGGGAACATCATTGTGCAACATTCCAGAACACTATCTTATTGTCCTGAGCGAAGCCGGGTATCCCAGCTATTCCTAAAATAAACTGTTAATTATTAATGAAAATATGCTATTCCATTGGTTATTGGATTTCCATTAATTAAGTGAAATAAATGAATAGTGGTAGCCAACGTCTGTGTTAATTGATGTTTCATAACGTGAAAGGTAATATTTTTGAATTCATTCCTAAAATAAAATATTAATTAAACAGTTGGACAATAAATCTATTGTAAATGGAAATGGCTTCAGTATACCACGTTTAGGATATAAATAGCTCTGCTAAACGGTTTTTTCTCCAATCTGAGGTTCTAAATTAGGGAATATATTTTAATAATAGCATTTTCCCTTGCCGTTGGACATTTCGATACTTATGACAACTCCAAGGTTCGTGATGGTAATCACTTTGCGAAAGCTGAATCATTGAAGTTGACCTAGAAATTTAAATAGTCCAGAACTCGCCGTTCGAGAGCTTTTGGAAGAAACAAAATGTTTTTTTCAACCGCATAATTGGTCAGAGAGAAGATTATCGCTTATTCTATACAAACTTGTAAATTATGCATTTGATAGTACAGAATTGCTGGCATTGATAGTTCCACTGCGTAATACTTACAGACGTAGGATTTATTTCAGTGCAGAAATTCTGGGACTAACTACCATAATATTCCTCATTGCCGAGAATACTAACGGAGGGAAATAATTGCCAAGTCAGTGGACATCTTCAAATTAACACTAAATAAATACAAAATGTTGACTGAGACTGTTCATTTACTTTATAATTTTTACTATTTGTATTCCCATGTAAAAGTTCCTATAAGGGGCTAATTCCTAAAAATAAAATTAAACTAAGTTCTATAAATTAAACAAGATTTTTTTAATACCAGTATACACAGAATTTTAATTAAATCTGACGATGGTGTAAATTCTTTGAAACCAGTACCTCCAAGGTCGACCAACCATTATAAATGCCAATATACTCGTAATTACATTCAGCTCGCAAGTATCGTAGTTACCGAGATATTAAATTAAGCATTTTGACATTTCTAATTATTGAAATGTTATCGCAAACCCATTTCATTAAAATGCAATAAGTCATTGGATCGGACCAACTGTATGCCGTATTTTGTACATAAGAGCGTACATTTGGAAGGCCGTTTTGAAAACCAAGACAAATATGCAAAAAAATAATTAAAGATTAGTAGTAGATAAATAAGATTTCTTCTAAGATTTTAATTTCACTGAATATACTGCCGACATTCATTAAAAAAATACTTTCGTGTTTTCAACCAGGCGAGCCCCATTGGACAATACGCCACTGCGACACTCTGTATAGCAATTATTTATATTATGTACATATATAAACATACACCTAAATAACTCTCTGATCCATGCCACGTGACATAATATCACTATACATATTGTGTACACACACATATATATATTATTTTCGTATGTGTTTCTACATATATATATATGTAAAGGCAATATATTCCAATTAAATTTGAATCCTGTAGTGTCAGTTGGAATGTATTTATCAATTGTCACTTGTTTTATTTTCTATTATTTTATTATAAATAAACATAAATGTCGTTTTATAATAAGATTTAATTCTTTTCTATTGATTTATAAATAAAACGACATTTTTCGTAACCAAAAATGGAGAAACTTCAATTTGAATTTACGCTACTACCTGGAGGCGATGGCAAGTCAAATATTATTAGCATTACAAAAATAGTCACAAGTGATGAAAAAGTGTTTTCAATACCAGAAATGTTACAATCCGCCAGCCATCACAAGGAGATTATGAAAAGTGGTGCTTTTGGCAAAGTAAAAAATAGTTTTAAAAAAAGATACCAGGTTAGAAGAGTCTGGGTAACAATGTCAGAAGAACTAAATAAAAACATATGTAGACGAAGATGGAAACCTACAGTTCGGAGACCAATACCTCGAAGAATTGGAAGAAGAAAGTTTACAAGTACATCAAAAAGAAGATACACTGGGAAGATTGATGGTAAAATTAATGGAAGATAAGCAACAGAGCTTAAAAAACATTGCTGAGAAGTTTGTTATAGAAAAATTCTGTAGTAAAAATACAAATGCAAGCCAGTGGATAGAAGTGTTTGAAAAAGAATGTTTACGATTTGATGTGACCATGGATGAAAAAAAAATAGAAATACTAAGATTGTTCATGGATAAAACTTGTGTAGATTGGTATAGTTCCATGATTATTAAACTAACAATGAACTCAGAGTGGTCAACATGGAAAAACAAATTCTGTGAATCATTCACAAACAAAGGATGGAACCCTGTCACCTACGCACTATTATTTAGATACAAAGATGGTTCTTTGTTAAACTTTGCAACACAAGTGTTTTATTTATAAATCAATAGAAAATAATTAAATCTTATTATATATATAATATGCATTAGGTACACGTTTTTACTTTTCAAATTACACCGAATCTATTGATTTTCACAATTTCAACTCCTTTCACACACGTCGTTTAATTTTTGACCAAATCTTGTTATCTAAAATTTTGAATAATGGCCTGGACTCGCCAGAGCTTACCAACTTAATAATCAAAACATATTCCGTCAAGATCAACACGAAAATCCAATTTATTTCATTTTTCACGTGCAGACAAACATTAGAAAAAAATTTCCCCTCTATGTGTGCAATATAACATAAAATTTCATAACATAAACATTTTAGCATCATCTTCAGAAATATCGAATAGAAGTAACGCCTATGATCTAAAATTGATACAAGAGTGTGGAATGTATTGGGAGCATCTCCTATCCTTATCCTACATTCCTCTTCCTATCCCCCTTTCTTAAAATTATTTTTAAGGCACAATAAAACTCCATTTCAAACTATATTGCTTAGAGATGTATTTTTATTTTTTGGCTCGACTTCATTTGACTTTATATAATATATCTTTGTAATAATATATCTGTTTTTTTTCTTATAAATAAATAAATATATAATGGGCCTCGGAAGAAAACAATGAACGTCACACTTTTTTTAATTTTTGAGTTAACTATGCGACATTTTATCCATATTTTATAATAGTATCATTGTACATTTACAGACTGGGTGAAAACGATGAGATAGATTTACGTTAAAAAGTTATCTAATACAAAAATTACCAGTATCGGAGAATAGGAGTCGTCCATTAATCACGTATGCTTTTTAGCAACTTTTTGACCCCCCCCTGGTGATATGTGGTAAGGTTTTAGGTCTTCGCTTTTCCTCAATATGTACTTGTTCTTGGTATGCAAAGGTTCCAACGGGATTGGCTCTTTCTTATTCCATTACACAATTAGAGACGTGCATTCCGTCCTCTCACATAAGCACTACCTTGCGTTTATAAAAATAGAATTAATATCAAAATGCATAAACCTGTTGTAAGAAATCAACCTAAGCAAACCAGAAACTAAGTAAACCCAATATCGTTCACGTCAGAGTATTCAATTTTATTTTATATGCTAGACAAAATATATATTTCGAGTGTCCATTTTTTTAGTCATTTCTTTCCTCATTATCTCCAAATACTAAGTTTGGAGATAATGAGGAAAGCAACATTTGTATGCTCACCATAAATAAAATAATATTTACACGTGTCTGTGTTATCTAACACACTATATAAAGAGGTAATATTTGTTTGTTTGTTTGTGTGTTTGTTTGCATCGAATAGGCTCCGAAACTACTGAACCGATTTGAAAAATTCTTTCGCTGTTGGGAAGCTACACTATCCCTGGGTGACATAGGCTATATTATATTTTTTAAAAAAAATAGGCATCCTTACTAAAACTTCAATAATGTAACCCAGGGTGTAAAAAAATTACCTAAAATATTCTTTAAATCGCGTGCGCTGCGAAAACTATTGATGATAGAATAAAATAATGTACTACGACTTTATAGAATACATCATTATTTATAAAACAGGTCGCGACAGCATATGTCTAACTACTATGGTTATGCCACAATAAGTATTCTTTTATTTTAAAATTTTAATTAATATGTCGCCGCTTGAAAAGGCTCTTTATTTGTATCTTGGTTTTAATCCTTATCAAAATAAATTACTACATATTCCAGACAGCTTCAATACCTTTATTTAACTTATTGAATTTTTCAATTCGGATATTTAATTAGAAAGATATCACGAGTTTAAAAATGTTAGTATTAGAAAAAAGTTTCGGCTACGGGCCGCGCGGGAGAGGAGTCAAGAAATGCAGTGCCAGGGGGGTTTGCGGGACGGGGGAGCGGGAGAGCGGTGGCGGGGAAGGTGAAGTGGAACGCTGGAGGGGAACGCACGGGAAAGGACATGTAAGGAGTAACATTTTATTTATTTGAATATGGCATGTATTATAAAAGAAAGTCCAAAAAAACGTGCAGCTCGCAAAAACTCAGAAACGAGTCCCGGTTCGATCAAGGGAGTTATATGGTGTGGTAGATCTCTATCCCCCCTAGGGAATAAGGGTATCCGTTTTTACCTAAAGGCCGTGCTTTTAAAGATATAAGGGCTGAAAATTTCACCCTCTTGAAATTTCTAGAACAGTTTTCCGGAAAGTTCTAGAAGGTTCCATAGAGCTGTAGAAAGTTGTGGAAGGAGTGGAATGATCAGGAATAGGGAATCGGGAACATCATTGTGCAACATTCCAGAACACTATCTTATTGTCCTGAGCGAAGCCGGGTAACCCAGCTATTACGTTATAAAATAACACTGGCAGGCATAAAGGTACGGTAAATTAGTATGACATTTTGAAATATCCTATTAGTGACCAAGAAAACATAAATATTTTGTTTATTTCGAGATCAGTTATTTTAAATGAATACCTGTCGAATAATAATAGAAAAAAATGTAAATAGTTAACTAAGTGTAATTTTTAACAAGCCAGGAGATGCTTGTATAAAACATATTAACATTCAAATGTAACAATGATAAAACTATTTTCTATTACTTCTTACACGTTCGTTCTACATGTCCAAACCATCTTTACGCTGATGTAAGTCATTCTTTGCGGATCTCATTTTTACTCTCGTAAACACAACTGCTCCAAGTATTCATCATTCACAACTATATTTCACACCGATTTTGTACTCTCTCTTTCAAACACCGTGAACTTAGACTTTCTTCATACATAGTTCGTTCGTCCTACAGGCAGCCGGCAGCGGGCTAGCAAACGGGCGGTGTGGATTTGATTTAACAGATGGCATAGGTTATGAAGGATGGGTAATGGCATGGCGTTGTTTCGTTAGCCACAGCAACGTGTGGCTGTATCTGCTAGTATAATCACGAAATTAACTCTGAATTCAGCAATTATATATGTTTTTTCCCATGTCTTTAGCGAAATTGAATCCGAAGACAATTTATTGTAGAAAATATTTGCATTTACCAACGTACCTACTTATCAATTTATTTATTGCTGATATACATATATTCCCTGCGCTTGTAATATAAATAACCTATTTGCAATAAATTAAATTATAATACGCAACTCATATTATTAATTATTACATTTAAGTGGGTATTTATTAATATTATGATGTGTTATATAAACATATTACAATAATGTACATATTACGAAATGGTTAAACGTTAAACACACTTCTTTAGACCGTCGCGCGTCGGTTAGTGATAATAATAATAATATTTGGATGACTTGTATAGCGCCGTTTTTGTGAAAAATCACCTCAAGGGCGCTGTACAAATTTATAATACGTTTACACAATCTTATTTCTAACTATAAGAATATAGACAAACCACTACAACAACTTAAGGCTAAAAATTGCATCCACCGGTTCATCGATCACCGATACTAAACTATAAGTGCAATGATTTGACCAATGAACGCGATGCTGCTGTAAAAATGTACTGTACAGGTAGAAAAAAAAATGTATATGCAAGACAATACTTACCTGGAAGGTCACTATAGATTAATACTGTTATTATTTATTTAGAGAAATTAAGACACAATTCGCACACAGAGGACATAATTGGGAACTATAATATATAATATGTTCTGTAATGAGCGTATTTTGAAAACAAAAGCAAAAGTTTATGATACTCTCCGTTAGGTATATTTATTTAAGGGTACGAGAGCCCAAAAAGCTAGATTTTTAATTTGGACCTAAATTCTGTAGGGCTTGGTCCAGATACTCCGAAAGCGCGATCTCCAAATTTAGTGATGTGAAATATGTCTGCGTAATGCGTAAAATTGTAAGTTTATTCCAATCCTTAGGTCCAGGCACTTCGAAAGCGCGATCTCCAAATTTAGTGATGTGAAATATGTCTGCGTAATGCAAATATGTAAATTTAATGACGTGAAATATGTCTGCGTAATGCGTAAAATTATAAGTTTATTCCAAGCCTTAAGTCCAGACACTTCGAAAGCGCGATCTCCAAATTTAGTGTTGTGAAATATGTCTGCGTAATGCGAAAAATATGAAAATTTAATGATGTAAAATATATCTGCGTAATGCGTAAAATTAATCAAGGGAACGAACTTTTAATTTAAAATTAATTAAACTCATTGAAAATGCTTAGCACATAATATCATACAAGCGATAAATAAGAACCAACATAATTTTATGAATCAATGTTTCTTTTTTCAAAATGCGTATTTATTTAGTTGAATTGTTTGACAGATGCTTAAATGAATTTAAATAAAGTGAAATTACGTTACTGGGACAATAAGAATGAGTTATCGTTATCGTTTAATTCGATAGATGTTGTTTTTAAAGTTTTCCTGAGTTAATATTTTATATCCTACAAGTAAAACATCTAATGTTTCCCGGGTGTACGCTAGTAAGTTAATTTATTTCAAAATATATGGTGGTCAAACTACGATTGATAACGTTGAGCAGGGGAATCCAAACTTTTTCGCCTAAGGGCCACACAAAGTCCCAAGGGCCAAGACCTAGCTATATTGTAGGGCATTCGTACCTCCTGAAATTCTCATGTCAACCCCCCTCCCTCCCTCTCCCAGAATGTGAAGTATTGTAGAGAAATCCTATCGGCACTGTGTGAAAAATAATTCTCGAAAGTTAAATATACAATAAAATATTTACAGATCCCCATACATAAATCTCATTAATCATAATTATAAAAGAAAAAGACACTAATAAATCTAAACGAAATCTGTTTTGTTTTAAATCTAAACGAAACAAATGTTTTGTTTAGATTTAACAGTACTGTATTCTTCTTCAATGACATATTACATTGATACCTTCAAATTTTATTCCAATAAAAAATCATACTTGTAATGTTTAATTTCATTACGTGAATTTTTTAACGTTTTTGGGATAAATCTCGTATTGTTTAGAATAATTTTTTTGGCTTTCACCCTTCAAGGGTGTTCTTAGTCATCATTTAAAATTACTTTTATTTATTATTAAGAGAAAAGATAGGTAAATTTATATATTAATTTAATTTATATGGGAAAATTTCAAAATAATATGGAAGATTGGAGTTGAGTTCGGACTTGGAAGAAATGAGATATTGAATGGAGGGTAGGCAATTTTGATAAAAGACATGGTATTTGTTTATAGAAACAACCAAAAATATGTGATCAAAAGTTACCACTTCTAGACCACAGAATGTACAATATGGGGAATCGAGTATGTGAATTTTAAAAAGGTAAGAAGGGACGGAACATTGTCAAATTTCCATTCGAATAAGTGAGGAAATTACTTTTTGAAGTAAAACTTCTTTACGCACGCTTGATTTGGGGGGTAAGCTGGCGAATGCATGACGAGAGCGTTACGAAAAGTTAGGTGAACGCTTCGTATATTACTGTAGGGGCAAGTGAGAGGTGATCGGGCACATTTTCTTTCTCTCTCTTCCATCATATAGATGGAGCAGAAGTTTTATTTCAGTTGTGTCGTCTAAAGCATACTCGTTTTATTAATGTTCAATTTCATAACTTAAGTCATTGTCTTAGGTCATTGGTTATGGTCTTTCTTAATTGATTATTAAATAAAATTATTCCATTATTATTTTGCATGTATTAATTATATTGTAAATTTTACGATGTATACACAAAAATCAGAGTGTGCAATTCATACGCGGTAGAATTGCAACCTTCAGAAAACTAAAGTAGACAAAAGTGGGGAGGCTACGAAGCACCGCACAAAGGGTGACCGATTATACTGTCTAATTCTCTCGCACGCTATATCTATAAATGTATGTGATTGTCTCTTTTTTTAATTGTCTCTGATTTTCAAATCACGACGGTGCTAAAGAAGTTGTCACTTAACAGAATGTGCAGTTCACGAGTGTTAGATGTGAAATCTTCATAAAACTAAACTAGGCAAGATTGCGGAGACCACGATGCACAAAGAGGAGACCAATTAGTCTATCTCATGTATTTGTCTCTTTTTAGTGACGCTATTTTTCGTTTCATCGAGTTTCAATTAACGAAGATTCTAAAGAAGTTTTCACTTCAATAATGCATGGCGGGCCGGATCGGTGATGTTCACGGGACGGTATTTTGGATACCCCTGAAGTTTAGCATTATAGCAGTCATGTCATGTTGGAATGCTTATTTTTTCGTCACAACGACCCTCGAATGAAATAAACAGCGGATTATGAACAGAACAGGTAAAGACGATGCGCGGAATGAGTTTTTAATAAGCATCCTCTGGAGATGACACGGCGTCGTGTGGATCGTGCTCACAGGGAGGTAATTGTATTAAAATATCAGTTACGAAGGTTGCTGTCAGCTTCAGAAGCGCTCGGAAAATTACCGCCGCCTTCTTACTACCTACTGAACTAGGCACCGAGACTTGTCGGACTCTACGTGGTTTCACTGCGTCAAACATAGCCGAGAGAAAAAACACAAACAACATTTTCATATTTATGTATTCATTCATTTATCAGGTAACAACGACGAACAAGAGCTATTTATTCGCTACAATACGTACAGGTACAAGTAAAAAAAGTTATGCAACATCATTTGGATTCAGTTTATTGCTATTCCCAAAAAAAACGAGTATAAAAGAAAAGAGAAAAAAAATGTGCGCGCACTGCTCTCTCTTGCTCCTACAGTGTGATACAGACAATAGGCCTGCACTGTGTCTTAGATATACGCAAGGTAACTGGCTACGAGAGAAAGAGAGAAAGAAAATGTGTGCCGGCACCTCTCTCTCTTGCCCTCTCTCTTTCTATCTTCACTAAATTATATCTCCCTTTCAACTTCTGTTCGCCTCGCCCGATCACACTTTTCATAACGCATTCACCAGCTCACTCTCCAAGTCAAGCGTGCGTAAAGAATTTTTACTTAAAAAATAAACAAAAATTACAAGTGTGCAGTTCACACGGGGAAGAAGAAAACTAAAGTAGACAAGTGTGGGGAAGTGCTACGAAGCACCGTACAACGAGGAGACCGTTCTCATACCTCATTCTCTTGCACGCTAAATCGTACAGATGTATGTGTTTGTCTCTTTTTAATGTCGCTTTTTCGTTTCATCGAGTTTCAAATAACAATGGTGTTAATAATTATCACTTCTATACGTAGGATAATGTTGAGAGTTCTTAGTCGAAGTATGATAAAGTTGAATACGAATACGAGTCGCTAATACTGTCTTCAATGATTAAATTTTATCAAATTAATTAGTGTTATTTCTCAATCTATTTATGAAATATAATATATATATATATATATATATGTATTTTTAACACGTTCAGAGAGGTAGGTACTCATTATCGCCCTAGTGAAAGATCTCAAAATTGTTTTAGCTGTGTTTGGTGACTAGATCTGAATAGAAAGTTACTTCCCCACCTTTCTCCTTCCCTACCTCCGCTTCTCCACTACCTTCAATCAAACAACATAATACAATTGGGGATGCTATAGTCTCACTGGCTCCAGACTAGTTGGGAGCAGTTGGAACTCGTGTGCGGTAAAATCAATAGTATTTATTGGTGGATAGTTAAATTATTCTCTACTCGGTTTGATTGTGGAAAATTGGAATGTTTGCGGAGGAAAATTGTAAGCGAGTCGAATGGGAAAAGTCGACCTCTTTTCGACATCGAGCCACAAGGGTCAATAAGTTTGCTATGGGTCAATATGTGTAGGTACTCGGAGATCGCTCAGTCACAACTCGTATTTGCATAGATACCTACAACAAAATGTTTATTTTAAGTATTTTTGCGATTTTACATTAAAGTAAGAGGATACTAATGTTCCAAAATGTTTCACAGAATTTCACGAGAAACATTGTTACAAAATGTCAAATCAGACCCATATTCATACTTCCATCACTCCTAGACACATTGACCCTCTGATTCCTAACCTCACCTCATTTATTTTTCCTTCCCAGAAGTTCTTCTCCTTCCATTCCATCAAAAGACCCTTCTCACAGCATCCTCAAAGATGATATAGGCCATGAGGATTTTTTTTGTTCACCTTGTTAAAGTGATACTTCTATAGCCCTACTGTGTTTTGGATTTCGGATGAAACGGAAATGACGATTACTGCAACTGTGACGCATTAACTGCGCTCATTCCCCGCTTTGAATATGATGTAACTTTTAAGGCTCCTATTGGTTGAGATATAAAACGTAAATTACGCTATGTCTGCGCTTATTGGTCAGTCACAATATGTTGAAATGCTGAATCAGCGTTTAACCATGACTTGTCAAATGTCAAAAAAAATCTTAAAATGGCGCTGATTGGCTATTTGATGTTGCATTTGAATTTTTGTAAGACACCCGGTGCATTTATATGATTGATGTGCATTTGTCGAGATTTAAATATGACATAATTAACTTTATAGTTTCAAGTTACGGGGATCGGATACGTGATGTTTTTCACCCTGAATGGATTTCACCATCACGATCAATGGTCACGTGGCCCCTTTACAACTGCGCCTGAAATACTAACAATGTTAATCCCGTTAATCTACCCACGAGACACAACCGTTTGTCTCTGTAAAATGTTTATTTCGTCCAGTTAATTAGCCGGACATCTCAGAAAAAAACAAAATTTCAGTTGAGTAAACAGTTATATGTAAAAGTGTACCATCAATCTGGTACAATACTCAGATTACTAATAAAACAAATTGAAGATGTTTTCTGGATCAATAGAAAGATATTTGAAAATGTCATGCTAATATATCGGACGGTAATGCCTACCGGCGTTATTTAGTAGCATATATAATACGTAAAATACAGAAACGTGTAAATAACGTTAGATTTATGGTGAGCATTCGATAATATATATCGTTATTTACAAAAAACTAGTATTTTGAGATGTCTGACTAATATCGAATTGACGATCGATATGTACCAACCTAAATAATAGTTTTCTGGTGAATTGAAATAATATAAAATCCTTTAAGAGGGAATAAAGGACGCAACCCGAAATATATCATTTTTAAATAAAATTCTAGATGTCGCATGTCGTGTCGACTCTTATCTACAAAGAAATACAAATTGATTTAGAAAAATTGTTATTTTATTTAAGTAGTAAAGTTATATTAAAGTTATATTTTAAATTTTGAAAAAACATGTTTATTTTTATTACAATAAGGTCATACCATTGTTCGTTGGTAAATTTGTTATTTTTTTTCAAACAAAATGTAGTACCTATTATTTCAAATCATACAGTAAAATACATCAATTATTTATCTAAGAAAGCTGCTTCTCATAATTTTAATTTTTATTCAAATTAAATCATTCAAAAAAAATCTGCACACGTGTATTGCGACTAAAATACTTCAGTTTGTCTTTTTATTTACGATCTTACAAACTAAAGTATTTCAGTTTTTTTTACACACTTATCTTCGACATTATTGGAAAATTATAAATACATGTGATCAAAATATAATTACAAATTGTGCATAATTTTTATAATCTTTATCATAACGCGTTTGAGCATTTTTTATTGGCAACTTGAATGTATGTGTAAAAAAGCAAAATTTTAATGAAATAAAATCGACATTGAGGTAAATATGAGAATAATCAATCTTTCTTATCGGAATCGCCCTATACAGTTGCAAGGGTACGAAATTTGAATTCTCGGCCGCTGGTTAATGGACAACAAGGTGTTTCCAGTATGATTGTGGTATAACAAACATACATTCTACTTACTTTAGGTCTTTCGGAATCCATACACTGATTATATACGTACTTGCAAGTTTATACCTAGGTGCATTTTAACTTTAATCATAACACGATTATCTTCCTCTCAGTCTAGTCACGTGTTATGAATAACTAATTACAATACTTATCTTGTTTGAATTATGTTGACTTAAATATTTTAATATGTGCTTTAGCTTTATGCTATGGCAGAAAAGTTGTTCAGTCAGCATGATGACACCATCTTAGTTTTAAACCTAATAATAATAATTGATTTCTGCAAGGAAGGCAATTTATATGAATAATGTTTTCATTACAATCTGGTTGTTGATTGTTGTTATAGGCGGTGGACTATACTACTCCCAGCGAGTCATCTTCATCGTATTTTCCGTCTTTTCGTTTTCATACACGACGACGTTTGAGAAGAAGAGGATGTTCATCAATGTCGTGCGTATGAGTTCTCGCTGGAGTGGCTTTGCTTTTGTTCTCAAACATAAAAAATTTAATTGCTATTTCCAAAAATTGTTATTGATTTATCGAGAACTAATATTATTCGTAATTTTTCACACGGTCTGCGTCTGCGCTATTACATGTGTAAATAATCTGCCAAAAATATGATACAGTGATAAGCGTTGACAATTGATCACTAACCACTCACTGATCACTAACCATTTACTGACAACTGTCCACTGACCACTAATACTGATACTGATCACTGGTCACTGACCACTGACACTCAAAACTGATCACTGACTACTGACAACCAACTAACATTAACCCCTGATCACTGACCACCGACAACTGACCGCTGACCACCAATCCACCACTGACCACTAAAACTGACAACTGATCACTGACCATACTGACAAATGACCTTTAACATTGACAACTGATCACTGACAACTTACCTACCACTGAGTTATGATCATTATCCACCAACCACTGACCACAAATACTAACCACTGATCACTGACCACTGACCACTAACATTAACCACTGCTCAATGACCACCATTATTGATCACTGACAAAAGACCACTGAGTGCTGATCACCGACCACTGACCACTGACAACAGACCGCCGAGTACTGATCACTGACCACCGATCACTGACCACTAAGACCACTGACCACTAACATTAGCCACTGATCACTGACAATTGACCACTGACTACTGAACACAGACTTCGAAATAGGTCTGATTTCCTGATCTAAAAATTTTACATGACAATAGGCCACTTGCATGGATTTCATAACGACTTGGAAAAAATCGTGTGGATAGATTTTTTTACTAAGATTACGAAAACGTTAGTTTTTTTCTTATTTTGAAATAAATAAATCCATTATTTGAGCTCGTGACGTCACTACATGAAAATGTCCCGTCTCCGATTATGTTCCCTTAATTTTGTAAAATTCCACACTGATAATTTTTTTTTTATATGGCAACACTTTGATTTCCGGCGAATTTTTGAATTTCCGTTTAACGTTCACTAGATTTATTGTTTGTTCTATGCGAACTTATCCTTTGATTTGATTTTTTGATAAAGATGGCGGTGTTTTTACAGGCAAGGGCGGATTTAGGGGGGGGGCACGGGGGCACGTGCCCCCCCCAGGACGGTATTTTTGTGTACTGTGGAGATTCCATCACAGTACGTACTTGGAAGCAAATCAAATTATCAGAGTTGTTAAAATATATTAATAAAATAACAGAAAAAACATGAGTCAAACTCTTGTCTATTTCTGGCCAGAATTGCGAATTACGTTCGTTGCATCCCTTTCATGCACTTGCAAATGAAATATGATAATCAGCGTTTGCGTGAGCGGTACGGTCGGGGGAAAGCACGGTCGGAAAAGTCCCCCCCCCCCCGATTATAGTTGACAAAAGGGCCGTTCAAGTATTATGTATAAATTTTCTGATAAAGGGTTTTCTCCTCTGTTGGTAAATATAAGATTTTTTAGATATCCCTTTGTAGTACATGAATAGTTGCAGTCAGAACACGAAAAAGGTTACTCTCCACCGTGAATCAGCGAGTGCGTTCTTGTACGTCCCTTTTGAGAACATGATTAGTTGCAGTCGGGACACGAAAAAGGTTTTGGTCCACTGTGGGTTAACACGTGATTAGATGTCCCTTGCGATAAAATGAATAGTGGCAATCGGGACATGAAAAAGATTTTTCTCCTCTGTGGGTAAATATGTGACGTTTCATTTGTTATTTTGTAGAACATGTATATTTGCAGCGAAAAAGGTTTTTATCCACTATGGGAAAACATGCGTTTTTTTTAATTTCTCTTCGTATAAGCATAGTTACACTCACAACATGAAAAAGGTTTTTTTTCACTATGAATCGCGCTGTGGATTTTTAAATCTCCCTACCGAGAACTTGAATAACTGCATTCGAGACATGAAAATGATTTTGTCTATTGATGATTTTGTCTATTTTGATTTTGTATAAACATGTGATTTTCTTGGTACCTCTTTGAAGAACGTGAATACTCGCAGTAGAAACATGTAAAAGGTTTTATGTCAATGTGAGTCAGAAAATGAATTGTAAGAAGTTCCTTTGTACAACATGAATACTTGCAGTTGGGAGATGAAAAAGGTTTTTGTCCAGTGTGGATATGTGAATTTTTAGATACCGTTTTGTAGCGCACGAATAGTCGCCGTCGAGATACGAAAAAGGTTTTTCATCGCTGTGAGTCAGCAAATGCCGTTTTAGTTTTTTTTCGAGAAAAAGAATAGTTGCAGGGCATGAAATAGGTTTTTCTCCACTGTGGTTAAACATGTGATTTTTAGATTTTCGTTCACTTCGAAGTACATGAATAGTTGTAATTACTTCGTAGTACATAAATAGTTGCAGTCGGAGAATTTTCTCCACTACGAGTCAGCAAGTGACTTCTTAGGTATCTCTTTTGAGAACACAAGTAGTTGCAGTCAGGACATGAAAAAGGTTTTTCTCTTCTGTGAATCATACTGTAGATTTTTAAATCTTCCTTTTGAGAACTTGTAAAACTGCATTTGGGACATGAGGAAAGACTGTTAAATTGTGGAGATCCGGAAGGAATACAAGGTGGATAAAAATTATAATAATTCCCAATTTTTTTATAAATAGCAACTTGCATAAATAAAACAAACAATATACGCATGTATCGCGAGTTAAAAATATCTTCTTTTATTTATTATCGCAAACGCGATTAAAACAAGAAAAAAGGTATTTAAGCGACTTTACAGTACTTTGCGCAACTTAATTGTGACTTTCAGGTAAAAATTGTCACTTGGGCGTTACGTAACGTTTAGGGGGGGGGGTGTATAAGAAAACGTTACTGCGCGTTACACGGGGGGAGGGGGGGGTCAAAAATTGCATTACGCAATACTTGAACGCCCCCAAACACAAATTTTGACTTCATAAAAAATTGGTCCGTCCAAGGGGGGGGGGGGGGAATGTGCTCTTGAGTGGCACCCCCCCCATCGGGTGGCACCCGGGGCGGGCACCCCCTCCGCCCCTTGTGCCCCCCCCAGAAAGAAATCCTGGATCCGCCCTTGTTTACAGGTGTTACGAAGAGAACCCCGTACAATTCATTGCTATTCGTGTAGAAAACGTTATTTTTTAAAAATGATTTTCGGCTATGTAATTATCGTTTTTTCGCACCCATAAAATTATGTCCCGTCTTTCCGGTTTATAAAAAAGGTCTGATTTTTCGGATTGAAATTTTCAAAAAATCGCCAGGGTTTCAAAAATACGATTAAAAAAAATACAGAATGTCTTAGAATATTTGCCTAAACCGGATTTTTTTTTAAAATGTGATGCAAGTGCCCTATAAATTACTTACTTAAATCGACATTTTTATTAGAATCTAAGTTATACGCGGCGGCCGCCTAGGAATTGGACATAATAAAATGCCACGGATTCAGTCACGCTGGTGTCCATGTGTACATGTGTACATCATTATAGTTCCCCAGTCCCGGGAGTGAGATTAACCTTGTCAATTGGCACAAGTTGGCAGCTGCGATGTCGGTGGGTCTTCCTATCGCCTGACTAATTTTACACTTTACCCATCGCGTAATGAACTAATCTCCGACACATTTTTACGGAAACAAATGCAAGGCAACAGAACTATAAACATCTGAAAAATCATATTTTTATCCCTTTGGAACGGCGCGCCGGACCTTTGTTTAAAAATAAAAATTCGGACAACATTTTTATAAATTTATCTTGTGATTTCATAAAGGAGAATAGTTTGTACGCATTAACTATCTACGATTCAATTTAACAAAATTATTTTACGTCTCGATCAGTTCATCGAAATTTGAGTTAAATATACAGTTTTATGTAAAAGTGTACCTTCAATTTGGGAGGCGGATATGACAGGGTAACCAACACCTCTGCCATAGGTCACCCAAAGTGACGCTACGTTTGATGATTTAGCAGGGGTGATCGGGCTCATAGGGTGAGGTTTGTTCGGGTCTTGGCGGCAGATGCGTCCGCCCGCCAACTGCGTGGCAGGCCGGATCGAGAGAGACTGGTTGAGGGAAATCTTTTGACCTCTCCAGCAGGAATCTCTCGGAACATCGCTGTGCACTGCAGTGGGAGGGATGGATTAGGGTGGATATTCCTAAGCCCAGATTACAATTCCTGCAACTTTCACTCCTTCCTTTAATAAAAATACCCTCCACACAGCATTCCCAAAGATGGCATAGGCAATGAGGGAATTTTTTTTCCACGAGGTGTGGTGCTACATGAAATACATCCAAACGATAATTTACTATACCGATAAACTTGTAAAGAATTTTAAAAAACTCATTAGCTAAACAAATGTTAACTTAAATGTAAATAAGTTTGAGTTTCTATGACAGAATTCAAAGCTGCTGCGTTATCTCAATGATGGAGATAAGTTAATTTGTTATCTATAGATAAAATTGCAGTACAATAAATGTCCAATCTTCAAATAACGCTATCGCAGATTAAAAAAGTGATATTTTATAATTCTAGTTGTATAACAATGATTAATAATTGCGATAATTTTGTTGATAAAATTCTTATATAAGTCTACAAAGTTAGGTACCTACCAAGATAACAAAAAAAAAATGCCCCCTCTGTCCGAAAAGTGATACATCTTCAAGAGTAATGAGTATGCGTTTAATCGAACGGATGCGTTTAATCGATAGATACCTACCTATCGATTAAACGCATTCTAACTCTACTTTTTCTTCTTCTTCTTTATGTGCCTTATCAGGTCCCCCCGACGTTGGCGATCACTCTTGAAAAGGTCTCTCTGTCTTGCGCTGCCCGGAATAGCTCCTCCACACTTCTAATGCCGGTCCACTCTCGTATGTTTCGCAGCCAAGACATTTGTCTCCTACCAGGCCCTCGGCGACCCTCTATCTTGCCTTTCAATATTAAATGGAGCAAGTGATACTTCTCCCCTCGAAGTATATGATCCAGATATGAAATTTTCTTGATTTTAATTAATGTAAGCAGTTCCCTATCTGCTCTAGCCCGCCTGAGAATTTCTATGTTGGTAATCATGTCGGTCCATGGGACCTTGAGCATTCTCCGGTGAAGCCACATTTCGAAAGCCTCTAACCTGTTCATGGTATTTATTTTCAAGGTCCATGTTTCACAACCATACAGCAAGACCGACCACACATAACATTTTAGCATTCTCTGCCTTAATTTTAAGCTTATATTGTCATTGCAGAAGAGGGATTTCATTTTTATGAATGCAGTTCTTGCTGCTTCAATTCTGCACCTAATCTCTATATCTGGGTCAAGATTCTCCGTGAGGATACTGCCGAGGTATCTAAATCTCTCCACCTTTTCGACATTACAACTCTACTTTTTACTGACCCCTTACTTACTAAGTAAAAAAAGAACAATCACAAAAAACTAGTTTTCGTTTACTATATTATATCTATTTTCAAACGTCTTTAAGTACTTTAAAAAAATGATTTGAAGGGGGTTTGAACCTTCCTACCCAATGATTAGAATCAACCGCGATACCACTATATTTTCAAATGTAATTAAATTTCAAATTTTTTTTTATTGTTTTCTTTTGTTTTATTAATTAGTCAACCGCGCTACCAACTGTATTTTAAATCTTTAAAATATATATATTGTATTTTTGGCTTGACTGAGGTTTGAACCTTCCTACTCAGTGGTCGGAATCAACCATGCTTCCAACCTGGGGGCCTAGTCGCTATCTTTTATTAACCTCAGTTAGCGCGTTAATTACGTCACAAACACGTATTTTGACAGTTACTCTAATTAGCGTAGCTGTCAAAATACGTGTTTGTGACGTAATTAACGCGCTAACTGAGGTTAATAAAAGATAGAGACTAGGCCCCCTGGTCAAATCTCGAGTCGTTGAGACCGACATTTATTTCATATATTAAGTGCTTTAATTACGTAGAATTTCAGAGAAACACGTACATGTCTGCATGTGAGATGTATTTAAAAATAATTAGTCCACCTTTAAATTTGAGGTAGGTAGTAGATAAATGTCTACTTAAAAATGTTTAAAAAAATTAAGGTAGGTATACTTTTCTTTTCCTTTCGATGGAATCAGTGACGTAACGTTTCGGATAAATGTAGTTAGGTAATGGAATTTACGAGTAGGTACTTCAATATTAGTAATAATTTGGTAATGACTAATATGAGTATTGTATCAGTATCAATACTGAGCACTGATATGTCACTTATCAATTGTCAACTAAAGATAATGGTCCGTGCCTACACACGGTGACAGAAAACTCGTAGTACAAGCTGAAAAGTGGTGAATCTACATTCCATTTGTCATATTAATAATATTATCAACAAGGCCCCTAAGACTTTTTTATGACTCGGCTTTGTTTTGTGAGCTGCAAATGACTTCAATAGTTTAGGCACATTTATTATTGCCCTTGTCAGAAGCCAACTAGAGTATAACTCGACGTTATGGTCTCCGTTTTACAATATTCGTTCAGACAACAATCAAAATATTCAACATAAGTTCCTAAAGTATACGTAGACTATAAATTGCATATTTCTGTACAAAACATTGATCATAATAACCTTCTGGATAAAATGTCCCTATTGAAACTTTCAGAACGAAGAATAAGTAAAGATTTAATACTATTACATAGAATACTGCATTACAATATTGACTGTCCTGAATTGATTCAAAATAATTAACATTCCATATATCCCAAAGATCTTACCGAAAATTTCCCGATTCCGAGATTTTCAGACTCTTACATATTCTGATCTGGGAGATATATTTCATCTTAAAAATAATCAATATAAATGTTGTTTATAAGAATACTTTTATTTATCTAGACACTAATAGACGTATATACTTGACACTTTTTATTGTTGTATTGAATATCATATTTATGTGAGGATTCTTAGTTTCTCTTCACATTTTTACCTATGTGTTTTATTTTATCCTTTTGTTGTTATATTATTTTATAATATTATATTTTCTTTATTGCTTTAATGTTTAATATTTCATTGTTTTCGGCTACTAAAGGGTTTTAATTTTTTTTGAAGCCGTGTCAACGCCTAGACGCAATTTAAATGACATAATATCTGATATCAAACCCCTAACAACTGATAGTTTTCAAATTTGAGACAAAAATTCCAACGTTGGACTCGAAACGTAAATTACAAAATCAAAAAAAAGTTTTACCACAAATCGACTCAAAACGCAATGTGGATTCATAAGTTTCCCGTTTGTACTACGAGTTTCCGGACACCGTGTATAATGAGAAGTTATTTGCTTGGTACTTACCTAGAATATGAGATTACTGGATTTATCTATTACCCACCGAGTCATAACATACAAATTATATAAACGTACAGCAAAAAACAACATCTTATTGTATATATTTTTTAGTGACTACATTTTATCTTAGATGGCGATATTCCCGGTAAAAACGGTACACGAAATCACTTTAACCGTGTTTGGTGACCAGATCCCCTTTTTTACTATTCCCTTTCTACATCTCAACATCCTTCCCCTTCTCACTTCGTCAAGCCTCACAATATAAGAGTACCACAGGATGTCTAGAATTTTTTTTAAATATATCTATTTGATTTTTTTTTTTACATCAACTCTAAACAGGAGTGTCTTTTTGAGGAAAGGAAGGAGTGAACATGGGCGTTGAAGAGACGAGTCGTAGAAACAACTCGTTCTCATGTGACTAATGTCAACCGTGTACAAATGTTTTGTTTTGTTATTGCAAACCAGACATATCTTTCTATTTTAATTAGTGTTGTATTTAAAAATGAAGAAACCTTCATATTACATTTATAACAAATGAATATATGCTTTATAGTAGGTGCGTAAGTATGAGTGAGTAGTTCTGGTAGTTTATAGTTTACAGCATACACACAAAATGCGTCAAACAGCTTGCGTCTCTAGGAAGAAATTTCACTTTCATTCGATACCGGTATGTATTGTAAAAGTTATTGCTTAGACGTGTGCGGCACTGAAGCAAGTAGTTACCTACCAGCTCCGATAGAGCGAGATGTAGAACCTGGTGCCAGTACCAAACTTGGCCACTCTTCAATCAGAACACAGAAAGACAACATTAAAACGTTATTTTCTTTTCTTTTCAGAATTATTACTGACGAAATAGTCATGTTTTAATCTTACACCATAGTCATTCTCAAAATTGTTTTAAATGTATCTTGAAAAAAACTATTTATCTTTATTAGACTAAAAATTCTTTAAACCAGGGCTTGTAAGGCTGTCGCCCTCTCTAATGAGCCCGAAGAATCTCTATATTGCTAAAAACCAAACTACTAGCCCAACTGCGTTCTGAACATGGAGGGGAAAACCTATGTACTACCGACATCTGTCGGATACGGCTATAACTTAAATGATCTATCTAAAATAGAGCCATCTATTTCTTGTATCTCGAACTAACCCTTTAATGAAAACTTTACTTACATACTCCAGCAGTTTTCTATCATGTCTATAACATAAAAGTTCAAAAAAACTAAAGCCATCATCATAGCACTCAAACAACTCTAAACTAAAACAATCATCTTTATTCACAAAAAGCAAACAATAGAAACACCAATGAAATTCATACATTACATTCGCAATTCTTTACAAATCAAGGTAAAATGCACATCGAACAAAGAAACTTCTTCTGCTAACACAAAAAAATATATATCCACAATACCAATAAAAAACCATTACGTAGATACATTTTTAAAAATAAAAATGAAGAAGCAATAACAAAACCAAATACAGAGTTTGAAAATGTTGAATAAAATTATTTATATTATGACATTTTATTTCAGGCATTCGAAATTAATTCCTCCAACGAAATTCCAATAAGGAAAACATTACAAGTCAATTCTGTTAATCTAAATAGGATCTACTCGTTAGTATAAATGCTTTTCCACACGTTAGATCCGTCTTATTGATATTTCGTGTAGATGTTTTAGTGGTTTTAATATTTATATGTCGGTCGATTACACATACCTTATGAGATAGATACTCGTTGGTGAAATTTGTGTAAAAATTGACCGATCTTTACTTTTACATATTAATATATATTATAAACAGAGTATGTGTTGGATGGTGGCATTATTTTTTTTTTTAAATCTATGGTTTAATTCTGAGATGGGTGAAATGAAATTTTGAACCCTTCATATTAAAAACGAGAGGAAGATAACTTTGCAACAGAAGCAGAACTTATTTTATTTTACGATACTCATTCTTGATGAATTGATGACATTTTGCTTACTTGAGGTTCAAAATAAGAGGAATGTTATTGTCTACGTCTGTTTTCGGAAATCTCTGCTTATACGCCGGGGTCTTCAGCTAGTAATTCAGCTTTGAAATATAGTAGAATTGGACGGATATTATTGCTAATTTCCAGGCGATCGTGATGCGGTGATGCGTCGCGTCGCGTCGCTGCGTATGAAAATGAAAGTAAACCACGAACGGGCTCGGAAGTAATGCCTATCGGAACACAGCGGGCAGGTAAGCGACCAGTGCTTATAGTAGCAAGGTAAAACTAATGGCTGAATGAAAGGGAAACAAATGACCACACCGCACGATGAGGTGGCTTAAATCTGCTGACACTGTGACCTACAATTGTTCGCGCCATCGAGCCGCGGAAGGAGAAAGGCTAACAGCACACCCACGGTTAATAATAATAATAATATAACACCATCCATCGAGTGATTAAATGGCAGAAAGGAATAACCCACATTTCCAAAAGTTTAAAAGAATCAATTTAATAGTTTGAATGCGGCTTGTGACCTTCTGTCTTGAAATATAAAAAAAGATTGGTAGATATTTTGATAATTTTATCTTTTCTTGTATTACCGGAAAATGCACCTTGAATATGGCTCGAACTGTAACTTTTAAACGAAAGAGAAAATTGAACATTTTGTCGGACTGAACGTTTTTTCAAAGTAAGTATATATTTTCAGAATTTTCACGGATATGGAGATTTTTCTGTCCACACTTTCACAGACTAATAATAGTGGTTTAAAATGAAGGACTGAAGGTTTACAGATTATTCGCTTTCAGCATGGTCCATCGATAAAACCCTACGTCGATACGATATTGACCAAATCCTTCATCCATGGTCAGTTATCAATATTTGCGATCACGGACAACAATTGGTAAAAGATATTCCGATCCACAATTGATACATTTTAGCCCAGACTTCAGATAAGTATCAGGTAAGTAAATAAAGCTTTTAACAGATAACGAAGCTTTGAATTGACATAAGTCGTATAACCAAGTCGCGACACAATGTCCAACCATCGTTCGATCTTTAAGAAACTAAAGTGGTTGAAATATGACTAAAGACCTTTTTTTTTAAAGAAAGATAAACATTTTAGGGTTACGAATAACCCTAAAATGTTTGAAAATTTCCTACTACCTACCACCACAGAAAGCTGAAAATGTTACTTGTGTTGTGATGGAGGATTTAGCCAGCAGAGGAATCGAACATGCGACGCCCGGGTGGGACCCAAGCGCTATGCCCACTCAACCACTGACCGGTCGAAACCTGATTAACTAATTAACTTCTGTTTGGTGTCAAAAAATGCGGACTGCCAATACACATTTAATTAGTATTTCAATTCAATATTGCCAAATTATTAATAATTTTACGTAATTTATCGGAGTTTGATGTTTCGGGATGTGAATTTTTAGACAGGTCCACCAGTGTTGCCAGCGTATATCGATTTCTTATTTATTCCTGCTCGATGAATTTCTTAGGCATTAAGAAGGCTGAATCGATGTAAAGTAAAAAATGTAAGCATTAATGATTTTTTTTTTACAATTAATTAATTATTGGTATTTAATTTCAGCCCATAAAACACAACATTCTAAGCCAGGTTGTTGCGTGTTTCGTGAAAAAAAATTTTGGTCAGCATCGAGATTCGAACTCGAAACCTCATTTCGCAGCGAAGGCCATCCACTTACTTGCACAGGTTGTGTCCACGGTGATGAAAGTTCCGATTAACCTGCCGTTTAAATATTAGACGTACAGAGTAACTGGAAATTACGTCAAATATTTTAGCATATAATATGCAGATAATACGGGATTTTTTTTACTTGGTTTTTTAAAAGAAAATTTAACACTTGATGCTGAAATTTACAGGATTAGTTATTAGTTTTGTATTTTATTGTCTATAATCTATAACAATACACCAGTTCAAATCACAAAAAATCCTAAAACCACTTTTCGAGTTGTTACCATAATTCAATTAGGCCTGCTGAGATCTGTCATTTCCTTGTAGAAATAGGTAAATATCTCATGTTCGTGTCGAGATAAACATCGCAAAATTTTCTTTGTGGAATCATAACTTTTCACTACACATACCGTTTCAATTTTTTTATCGTGATAGGGGAATCTATCAAAAAGACCGCCCATTTCTGCACAGAATCAATCGTTTCAAGCATTTTTGGATTCCAGACATACGTACTCAGCATGCCTAGTATATTTTTGGGTCATCTTATTTTCA
The DNA here is from genome assembly GCA_917563855.2 of Limnephilus lunatus. Taxonomy (NCBI): domain Eukaryota; kingdom Metazoa; phylum Arthropoda; class Insecta; order Trichoptera; family Limnephilidae; genus Limnephilus; species Limnephilus lunatus. The sequence continues at coordinate 18,152,703 of OU830604.1, read as the reverse complement.
CCTACTTGAACTAGTGTATTGAATATAACTCAGAAGTATTCTGTATTAATATTATATAAATAATATTACAGTATATATTATATTAATACTTATTATATTATACTGAGACTAGAAAGGTAAGTGCCAAATGGAAAACTTTTAACAATATATTTGATTTAAGGAAAAGATTTATCCATGAAATTTAACTGTCGATGCATCTCAACTGTTACATCTAAACTGCCAATTTAAAATCTTCATGATAAAACTATCGATTTTTCGACTCTGAAACTGATAATATATAAATATTACAATATGTATATATACATTGTTCACATGCAAAAATGTGCATGTGAACAATGTATCAAAGCGGATATTAAGATATCAATTTCTTAATCGATACGGACTTTGCACTGTTGTAGATAACAGTACAATCGTTGAATGTGGGTCGAGGGGGAACAATTGGACCTCCTTGGAACGATCAGTCAATCCCCATATAATCTATTTATCTGAAATAAAAATCGAGGCGAACGCTTCGAATGTCACTGTAGGAGCAAGAGAGAGCAGTGCGCGCGAACATTTTCTTTATCTCTTCCTATCATATAGATGGAGCAGAAATTTTACGTCAGTTGTGTGGTCACACTCGTTTTTAAAAAAAATAATCGACCTATCCTATATTTTAATCATTTATTTAACTATGTATATTCCATTCACTCTGTGAACGAAGGTACCTAACTTAGAAGGTCAAGTCAGCGCTAAGCCTAAATATATTTTAAACCTTAAATATTTAAATATAATCTCACCTTCAAAACAAGCTGTATCTAAATAAATATGTTAATTATTTGATACAACAGAGACAAAAATTAAGGATTTACAAAACACCATATTCTAGCGACTGTGAACTTCGAACGAAGTGAAACCGGTTTTTATATCAAATATATTATTACAACACCATAAAACAGTTTCCTCGTAAGTTAACTCGTTTGTGGTTTTCATAAATAAATTATTAATCTAATTACAATATTTAATACTTACATTTTGTCGATTTTATTACAGACTTATTGTAACAGCTGTCACTAGATTTTTAATCTACTGATTTATTAGGCCATAAATGTGTCCATTCACTTTTGTAGGCGTTGAGTGAACCTGACCCCTGTATATTAAGAAAAACAGGAATTGAGTGTATCCTACACCAGTGTTTAAAAAAAGTAATAGGTCTTAGGTGTACCCCACCACTGTACATTTAAACAAATATAGGCCTTGAGTGTGTCCTACTACTGTATATTTAAAAAAAATAGGCCTTGTTTATATACAACTATTCTATATTTTTAAACAAATAGGCATTGAGTGTAAATTCTAAATTAAAAAAAAACATGAAGGTTGTGTTCTTCCATTCCTCTTTTAAAACTATTCTAAATTTAAACTATTACTATTTTATTTGAAAGTAGGTCGCTAGTGCATCATTTCGCTAGAACATAATATTAATTATAAAAATTTTATTTAGTAAAACGATTTTTTAAATATTGTATTTAAATCTGACTGCATTTTTCGTACATGTATGATGTCATTCGCACCGGTATTGTAATAGTACATTTTTAAGTGTGTTTTCTCAGAAGTGTATTCAACATCAAAGTCAATTTATCGTGTCTATCTGACAGCACGAAGCACGGTAAGTAAGAGTCGAAATAAATAAAATTTAAAAAAACAAACATCATCTTAAAACGAAATAATAAACTTTTTCTCTTTTGTTTATGTGCTATAAAGTTACAGTACGGTGCTGATAATTATCAGAATGGTGAAATAAAAAATTATAATCTTTCACCGTCCAACAAGTTAAAAAACTTCTTAAAAGCACTCTGGTGGTGCCATCTTTTATCTGAGTTTGACTATGGTTAGCGTAATCTTTGCCCTGTAGGTTGCATCCCGCCTATGGGTACCGCCGCCCCGGGAACTATACATTGGATATCCAGCATCTCTGTCATAGGTCATCCCAATTGGTTGGTAACTTGCAGGGGTGTACGGCTTAATGGAATGAGGTTTGTCCAGGTTTGTGATGCGGATTCATCTGCCCATCCACCGTGTTTTGAGCCGGAGGAATGGTTTCATACGTCACTTCTGGACATACTGATCCTTACACTCCTACCCATCCCTCATTCTCTGTAATTTGCCAGAACTTCCTCCAATTCATTTCCTCAAAAACACCCTACATAGGAATAGGAATAGGATATAGGCCCAGGCCCAGGAAGTGAAACCTTCAGAAAACTAAAGTAGACAAGAGTGAGGAGACCACGAATCACCGCACAAAGAGGAGACCGAATATACTACCTCATTCACTCGCAGACTAAATTCTATAGATATACTTATGTGTTTGTCTCTTTTTAGTTTCGCTATCTTTCGTTTCATCGAGTTTCAAATTGCAACGATGCTAAAGAAGTTTTCACTTTAAAAAAAACGAGTGTGCTTTAGACCACACGACTGAAGTAAAACTTCACTAAAAGAAAGAGAGAAATAAAATGTGTTCTCGCACCTCTCTCTCTTGCCCCTACAGTAAAATACGAAACGTAACCCTCTCTCTCTTTTTATCTTCACTAACTTATATCTCCCTCTCAACATCCGTTCGTCTCGCCAGATCACACTTTTCGTAACGCTCTCGTCACGCATTCAGCAGCTTACTCCCCAAGTCAAGCGTGCGTAAAGAAGTTTTATTTCAAAAATTTAAAAGTCCTCCATTAATCTTCCCCTGATGTATCAATAGGATAATCATGTATTTTTGGTTTGGTTTTATGGGAGAAGAAATTCGAGTTTTCTTATTTTAGCAAGTACCTATTTTGAGGATGCGCCTATTCATCCACATTTCAAAGACTCCTTTCCTCCGCGCTGTGTAACTTAATTGAAACTGTTTTCTAAGCTCTAGAAAATCACGAAAAACGTAAAAAAATTCCCACACATCACTGTAGTCCTCATTGAAATGCAAGTGACGCAACGTCCGACGGATAAACGGTCGGAAAAGCGCATCAATTGTTGTGCGAATCACAGAGCAAGACAAGATGCAGTCGGTATCGCGTGCAGCACCAGACCAGTACCCGGCAGTCGGTAATAAAGCCAACATGATATTGTGAAACAGAAGAGAAATGTAATTTTTATTGCGTAACCTACGCGTGCACTGGCTGCAACCGCAAAACAATTCCTCGCGGGTAATGACTCGGGAGCGCGCACTGTCTTGTGCATTTATTCTATGGGAAGTAGACCAGAGAAATTGAACTCGGTGTGATCGGTTAAAACACAATAAATATATGTCATAATACCGCTTTTCCGCGTTCGTTTTTCTCAGCATGGAATTATTGCTCTGACTATTTTCCGCGCTTCAATTAACTGAAAACTTACTCTTGTAGGTGTACTGATAGATATTAGCGTACGCATACGTCGCCGTCGGTCAAATTGAAATAGCCAATCATATTTCTGTGCTCCTGGTATTTTGTTCTTGTCAGCAGGCTCACGTTTGATGTTTTTTTATTATTGAAGTAAAACTTCTTTACGCACGATTGATTTGGGGAGTATGCCGGTGAATGCGTAACGAGAGCATTACAAAAAGTGTGATCGGGCGAGGCGAACGGAAGTTGAGAGGGAGATATAAGTTAGTGAAGATAGAAAGAGAGAGAGTTACGTTTCGTATTTTACTGTAGGGGCGAGAGAGAGAGGTGCGAGAACACATGTTCTCTCTCTCTTTCTCTCATAGCCAGTTACGTTTCGTATATCTAAGACACAGTGCAGGCCAATTGTCTGTATCACACTGTAGGAGCAAGAGAGAGCAGTGCGCGCGCACATTCTCTTTCTCTCTTCTTTTATAAGTTAGTGAAGTTATAATTCAGTCGTGTGATCTAAAGCACACTTGTTTTTTTGTATAATATTTTGGCTAATTTATATAGCGCCGTTTTAGTGAAAATGTATGTTATAATTGTGAAATTAGCGCTACTGCGGAAAATAAAACAAATTATCCTTTGATATTTCTATGCTCCTGGTATTATGGTCCTGTCGACAGGATCACTTTGACTTTATTATTTGTGCCTAGCGAAGACCAGTAAAAAATCACTGCTAGTCTGAATTCTCGACTATCTTAACTTATTATACTTAGTTTATGATAGATGTGTACATATTTTTATATATAACTTATAAGTAATGTACATGCATACAAAATACATACATTCAAAATACATAAATAAACATACATATATGTATATGCACGTAATAAAATAAATAGAACAATAATTAATGGTTCTTGTTATCTGGTAGGTACTTAACGGTTACCTCAAAACTTAACGCCGAAATCCACATTATTCTCAAATCAAATCATTAGTTAATAAAACATCGTACTTCTGGCTCAGGTGGAAAACGTAGAAAAGTGCTGAAAGAATTAGATCGAACAGCAACACAACATATAGATACAACAAAAACAATTATTGATGATCAAATATGTAAAAAGATTTTCATATTTCTGAGGTTCACAGTCCGAATACATCACAATTATACCAGAATAAGCTTCAATTGGTATTGTGCGCTTGAAGCGAGTTACGGATGAGGCCATGAATTCAACATATCTGCTCATCAAGGTCACACCGTACATTGTAGGTATACGATGCAGTGTACAATGTATGCATAGTCTACTGTGCACTGTACACCAAATGTACTGTACATCGCTTCAGTATATATCCAATTTATCAGTGGCCAGTTTCACTAAGACTTAGATGTGTATTTATAATTTTAGAACTCTGATTGGCTTCTTCTTTTAATGTCATGTTTTTTTTTGTTCCATAATCCAATCTGTACATTTTATTTCCGGGTCATAATGTGTAAAAGATGTTTTATTCACGAGAAAAAAATATCAGATATAACTTATGGTGGATTATCGTTAAAATTGTATAAATAAGCTTAAGAAAGTAAATTATACATCGTTTGACATCATCTCCCCGAAGGATTTTAACCAGATGTTCCTGACCATATTTGAAGTAAAAAATGAAAATGTAATTTTGCTGACCAAAAACTACAAAAAATCAGAGTGTGCAATTCACACGCGGTAGAAGTGCAACCTTCAGAAAACTAAAGTAGACAAGAGTAGGAATGCTACGAAGAGACCAATTATTCTATCTCATTCCCGCGCAGGCTAAATCCTATAAGATGTATGTGTATGCCTGTTTTTGGTGTCGCTTTTTTAGTTTCATCGAGTTCCAAGTCATAACGGTGCTAAAAAGTTTTCCCTTAAAAAAAAATCGGAGTATGCAATCCAAGTGCGGTAGAAGTGAAATCTTCAGAAAACTAAAGTAGACTAGAGTGGGGAGACTACGAAGCACCGCATACGGATGAGACCGATTACAATACCTATTCTAAATTCTAAATCCTGTAGATATGCGTGTTTGTCTCTTTAGTATCGCTATTTTTCGTTTCATCAAGTTTCAAATCACAACGGTGCTAAAAACGAATAAAAATATTTGGCAATCACACGTCGTCACTATTCACTCTTCTACACATTCTACAAGTCGCGACGGGATCACGTGATACGCACATTGTTTCGTGTATTTCCATGCTGCTGGAACGAGACAAATATTACGTTGCCGCTAGGCTATACCTGACCATTCGTTTACGACATGTGATGGATATTTAAAAAAATTTCAATTAAAAAAAAAAATTTCATTGGACATCAAAATGATTTTTTACTGGTTAAAATCCTTCAGGAACGTGCTGTTACATCATGTATGTATAACAAATTTAGATACATTTAACATAAGACATAATGTACCATTACATTATAATGTACAATTCCTTCGTAAAAAACTAGAAACATTTGGATCAAAACAGTAGACAAAAAATTAAATGATGTTTTAAAAATAAACTAGTTAGAGAAAAATTGGAAATACCATAAGAGCGACTTGACCGTGGTTCGCTTTGTTTATCCTCTTCGAATTAAATATTATTCGATCTCACAATGAGTTGCAAATTATTATTAGTATTATTTGAGTCCACTATTTCAGTGCCTCGTTGATTATAAATATAGCATAACTATAAATATAGCAAAACTATTAATATAGCACAACTATAAATATAGCACAACTATAAATATAGCATAACTATAAATACAGTATAGCGCAAACCAGCAATCACTATTAATCAATATTACAGAATTGCTAAACAAAGAATTCTTCTACAATCACAATTATTAGACGTAGCATTATTGCTTTGAATTTATAGAAATACACAAGGCTGGATTTAAATAAATTCTTAAATTACTTTTTTATGGCATTCCCAAATGGGGTAAATTGTGAGGCAGAAGGTAGTGGGGAGGGGAAGGATATGAGGAAGAGGAAAGTGGGGAATACCTGGTCACCAAACACGGCTAAAGCCATTGCAAGCAACGTTTCAATTATGACTAGTGGTCTTACACCAGGGCGATACTAATTGTATTTTCCACTCTGGAACGAAACGCAAATACAGAATATATTATTTATAATTAATTAATTGTGAAATAAAATTAAATTTATTTGCGCACCGGTTTTTTCACATACGATCTACATTTTACTATTAGGTTAATAAAAATCTAAAACCAAACGTTAAACCGCTCCATAATATGGTATTTTAAAACAGTTTTAAGGAAATTTAAATGAATTTATGAGGTAGGTGGTTAGAAACCAATCTGGTCATTTTAAACGTAATCAAAGATTATCCATAAAGTACGGTCTCCTGAATGACCCCCGATATGAACATTTGCTTACACATTTGCTAGACATTTGCTTACACATTTGCTTAAACATTTGCTTACACATTTGCTAGACATTTGCTTACACATTTGCTTAAACATTTGCTTACACATTGGCTTAAACATTTGCTTACACATTAATATAAAATTGGCAACGGGGGCGTGGCCTTACTGCAGACGCAAATTAAAATGTACAAGGCCACGTCCCCATCGGAAATGCTTATAGTAATGTGTAAGCAAATGTTCATGTTTTCGGTCATTACTGTCAATTACTTAATTTAAAATACTATCAAATTAAAATTAATTCGTTAGTTTCAGTGATTGAAAGTTTTTCTAAGTATTTTCACGGTACAAGCTAGTTTGCTCATTAATTTTGGGATTGATTTGTCGTAAAAATTATTTAACTAAACGAAAAATAATAATTAAATAAATATTAATTAAAATATAAATTAAATATAATTGAAAAATTAAGCTGTGCTTGGAATAATTATATTATTCGTCTCTCTCAAAGAGGCTTTGAATTAACATTATAAAATTGGTACCTACCTACTCACCTATTTTTACCTAAAATACGATTTATCAATTTGGGAGGCGGTTACCCCAAGTCGTTCGCTATGTTTGGTGACTTAGCAGGGGTGCCCGGGTTGATGGGGTGAGGTTTATCTAGAACTTGACGGCGGATGCATCTGCCCACTTTCTGCCTGGCGGGTCTGATGAGAGAGACTGGTTAATGGAGATCATTTAGCCTCTCAAACAGGACTCTCTCGACCCATCGCCTTGCACCGCAGTGGATTCATACGTCTGTCACTCTTGGACCCCCGGACCCTCTGATTCCTAACCACCCTTCATACATTTTTTCTTCCCAGTACTTCCTATCCTTTATTTCTTTTAATTAACCCTTCACAGAGCATCCCCAAAGATGACCCAGAGGAAAATTATTGTCCTATCGTTATTTCATAAAAAGAAGTATTTTGATTTACCGTTACAATGCCCATTTTCAGAGCAGATTTAACCTCGGTGAGCACTGTAACGCTAAATTGACACAATAAGAAAACACGGCATAACAACCCAAAAAATAACGATAATACTTTTCCCAAAAACCTTAAATTAAGCATTTTAATATTATTTGTCTACTTTACTAGATTGCTCTATCAGGAAGAAGAAGCATTCTGGCATAAAAGCGCCAACAAAATTTCTTTTGGAAAATGGCGCAAACCGGAAAACGGAAAATCACGCATTGACTCAGCAGTTAGTCTTGTTCTTATTTGTTTTTATTTTTTATTTTTTTTTGTTTTACATTTTTTCAGAGAAAAATGTGTCCTTACTAGGGTACCCCGTTCTAAGGACACATTACACAAGTTTTTTTTTGTTTGAACACAAGTAATACCTATGTTAAAATATTACAGACGAAAATTATAAAGTTGAATCTAAAAGAAAGTACAATACATTAATATTTTAAAATAAAACATTAACTTTGTCACATCACAAAGTTGTTGTAAAATGTCACATCACAAAGTAACTGCTTCATATGAACAAACATTAATATTTGTTCGGTTGCAAATTGTATCTTTCTTCCCATGTCCATAATCCATATTTATATGTTTCTTTTGAAGTCGGTTATTTTTTTAATTGTTTTTATTGTAAGAGGGAGTAAATTAAATAATTTTATAGAGAAGGTCGGCATATTTCTTTGCCCGAAAGTCGTTATAGTTGTACCTGCATAGGTTGGATAATGTATGTTGTAGTGTAGATCTTGTGAATCGGCTCGAGTTTGTCTGTGTAAAGTTATCCTGGTTTTTGAATGCGTACATTAGAATATCTTTTGTGTATAATTGTTTCAGTGACATTAAATTCAGCGCTTTAAAAACATAGTCTGTAGGGGTTGTGATGGGGACTCTAATTATAATTTTCAAAATTGCCCTTTGTGCAATGAGGACGGTTTTATTGTGGAATCGCAATCGAGATTGGGCTAATGCGTAATAGATTTTAATTAGCTGTTCTTTATCTAAAATCTTTCTTAGTGTTTCAAAAAAATAGGTTAGTTTTTTAATTTGTTTCTCACATTTTCAACTTGGGAGTTTAATAAAATATAACTATCATAGTAAAGATTAAGTTCAGAAATGTTAAAAAAATTATTTTTGCATTGTTTCCGTCAGCTATGCAAGTCCACTCACAAACTTTGAAATCCAAAAGAGAGAAATAAAATATACGGAAAACACTATCAAAATTGCCTTTACACGTGCGAAAAAAAGGCCCGTTAAAATTTCGTGGGTATATTTAATACAATTGTTTTAACGACGCACAATGGACTGTGTGTTATGAATGATGTGTTCTTATTGTACTTGATTCTGCTACCGCGCCAAACCACTTTCACCAACTTTTTCTTTAGCGTTTATTCCGATCTTAATTACCGCCAAAATCAAAAGTGAAGTTACTCGTACAGGCACGATTTATTATGGAAATCACCAAACTGCGTCGCGTCGGTGATGATTTTAATAGTTGCTCATTATTCATTCAAATGTGTATTACGTTAGTGGATATGGTTCCACTGCAAAACAGGACATTGATGAAAAATGAAACAAAACATACTTAACCTAACCTATTTATGAAGTTCTGTTTTTGAAGTAAAACTTCTTTACGCACGCTTGACTTGGGCAGTAAGCTAGCGAATGCGTGATGAGAGCGTTACGAAAAGCGAGGCGAACGCTTCGTATATCACTGTACGAGCAAGAGAGAGCAGTGCGCGCGCACATTATCTTTCTCTTTTCCTATCATATGCATGGAGCAGAAGTTTTACTTCAGTTGTGTGATCTAAAGGACACTCGTTTTTTTTTAAACACAGATGAAAATCGAAAATAAATACATACCTAACTCAACGTAACCTATTAACTATTCATGTTCTATTTTTTCGGTAGCGGCAGATTCACCTAGATGCAAGAAAATCATTGATTGGAAGACATTTTTTTATGTATTTTTGCCCACCGAGAATACAGAAAGTTTCACAAAAGTTTTCAACTATTTAGGAGCAACCCTCGGAGTTCCCTCTTACCCGGCAAATCTCCAATGATGCATGGTTTATGTACGTAACTATTTTTCATGCCAACTCAGAATGAAACCAACTCAGAACCACCTCAGAAAGGTCATTAAAAGCTATTAAAAATCATTTTAAAATAGCCGGTAACCCTAACCTAACTTAACCTATTTAACAAATTTTTTAATATTTTTTATGATCACTCTTAATGACCTTTCTGAGGTCGTTCTGAGTTGGTTTCATTCTGAGTTGGCCGGTCACCCTTGGAAACATGTGCTAATTTTATTAGCTATAAGCAAGTATGAAGTTATGACTATTAGAAGCATATAAACTAAAAATTACGTTATTGCTCCATTATTCTTTATTATCTCTCTTTCTCTGTACTTTATATATACTATGTTTTATATTTTATTTTGCTTATTATTATTTCTATAAGAATAATAGAAGAGAATGTATGAGACGATGTATGAATGTGAGTGAGGCAAAGAGTGTGTGCCAAGACCGAGTTGTTTGGCGGTCCGTCCTCTCTGCCTACCCCTGCGGGGAAACGGCGTGATGGTTAGTTAGTTAGTTAGTTATTTCTGTTATTTCACTAGTAGCATCTAAACCTTGATTTACACATTTTTAATTGGAGTGCTAATATCTACGCAGTCTATGCACATCCCAATGTCAATTTCATTAATGTAATAATTGTTAACATTCCTTAAATGTTTCAAACAATAAAGAAATAATAAATAAATGGTGTGTAGGTAGTAACTTTTATCAATTCCGTTCGAATTTATTCTCGAGATTCAATTCGAATTCATTTTATAATTTAATATGAACATCAAATTAGATCTAATAATATTATTTGAAAAAGTCTGTTTACACAAAGTGCACAAATTCGGGATGTGATTCTGCCTACACGATAATACAAGTAAAAATTACGTTGATTTGAATGGGACAGACGTAAAGGGAAGTAGAAGAATTTTATTTACAAAAGTTATGCATGTATGTCTCTTTGACTGTTAATATGTTATTTTAAAATATATTTTTTTAATTTTGTCTATCTTTAAACGTAAACATAAACACATGAATGTTTGATTAGTTGATTTTGTATCCGGATGATGCTCGTGTTGTCAAATCACTCCGTTTTAATAATAGAAACAAATTTCGTGGTTAAAAAAAACAAAGATATTATTTTATTTCATTCAAATGTTTCAATGCGTTTAAACAAAATGTTAAAATAAAGCTAATAAACAGCAATTCTTTTTGACGTAGATACCTAACGGACTTGGCTTGACAACAGACAGCCGTGGGAAATGCGACGAAGAATTTGCTATAGTTTAATTTCTATTCTATATTTATGTACCCCGTAAGCATTTTAAAAATCAACGTGTTTCTTGATAAAACGTAAGTTTATTTTTATTTTGCTTATGAATATAATAATAATAAAGAAAAATTCTCACGAATTGGAAAAGAAAATGTTCATCTAAATAATTATTTCATAGGAAATAAATATGTATTACTTACAATAGTTAGCGTTTAGTTAACTTCCTAAATTAGGTTTTTATCTTAATATTTAAAAAATAATAATGTTTCTTCGTTTGTCCCTAATGCTTTAATAAACCATTCATCCGATTGCAATGAAACTTTGGTGATCGTTTTCTATATATGTATAATGGTGAGCTCTGGCATTACCAAAGTGTTTCCTATACCATTCATCCGAATATGACGAAACTTTGGTGTGTTCTGTGCTCATACCCGCGAAGATTTCTAAATATAATGGTAAGTTTCGACGTTATGATTTGTATAAGAAATAAAATAAATGCATTTCAAATAGTTTAGTTGCAGGGTGGGAAGGTGGGAGGGAAGGGGTTCGCGGGAAGGGTAGGCGCGGGAGGGAGGGAAGGTAAAAAGGAAAGCGGGAGGGGAAGGGGACGCCTGACGCATGAGAAAGGACACGCAGAGAGAAACAATTTCTTTCTTTATACAGAGCCATTGCAACGCATGCCGGGTACTCGCTAGTACGGAGTAAAATTAACATTAAATATCTCTACACGTAGATACCCACTACGTTTTAAAACTTTAATGTAATTGTTTTTGCCTGTTTTTGAAAATATCCAAACTGTTCGTGATACGAGAACCAAAGGTAAAAATCTCTTACTTATTTATCCCTTTCGCCAAAACAAAGTTTGGTCAAAGAAATTTCAGGTACTTTGCAACAAAACTTTATAATACACTTCCACTGACCATTAGACAGCACACTAATTATGTAAAATACAAATCAGATACCTAATCTTGGATCACTAGCAAAGACAGCTTATATTAACAATATTTTTAGAACCTCCTAATGCATGCTTTTCCAATGGTACGATGCTGTTGTTCTTGTACTTTTACTTTAAATGTAAATAACATTGTTGTTGTTATCCTTATGTTTGTGTTAAACTACTTACGCTAAAATGCGCCTGCTCTCAACACAGGAATTCCTAGTGAGACTGGCACAGCTCAATCACCTATGTAACTTGATAAATAAAGATTATAATAAAAAATTTAAAAAAATTATAAGAAGTTACACTGCGAAAGAAAATTAATAAACTTCTTATTACAAGTAATGCAAGTTGAATGAAATGTGTAATGTATGCCTGTCCACAAATAAAAATGTTGTGTTCAAGTAATACGGTTAGAATGAAGGAACAAGACTTTCATTGTCTGCCCTTTTGACCTCGAAAATTCGAAGAAATAATCTGCATAGCGGAGATAAAAATAATCACTTGTATGGTTAACTTTCTTTTCACTACTCTGGTTGAGAGTTTGTACTTAAAATCTGGAATATTTCAAACATTGAATATACTGATTCGTTAAAAGCAGAAGAGGCATCGGGTAAAGGCGCTTGAGTTGGGTGATCTCGATAAATAGCGTGATAGGCAAGTACGAATAAAGCGCAATCGCAGGGAAGTCGGAAGTAGACTATATACCCATAGCTATATATATACGAATACCCACCTAACCCCACCCCCGACCGCCGCACCGCTGTTAACTATTCGAAAGTCCCATCCATGCGCTTGGAAACCCATTCAATGGCAGGTTAAGTCAAATACAAAACGTGGTTCCATTGAAAATCTCACCATTTACAGTATGAATATGAAACGCTCGCGCAAATTGTAGTTACCTACGTTAAATTCACCTTAACCTAAGTACTCAGTTTTAATAAGTACTTTCTTTTAATTATATACTAATTAATTAATAGTTAATGAGGACTATTATCGTATGCTGAAAACCAGCTGCATTCCAGGAGAAATCCTGAATTGTAGCTGAGCAGTAACCTTTTCATCAATAGACTCAATGATAAAAGAACAAAATGTTTATTCATCAACAAATACTGTAAAAAATCTGTTGATGAATAAACGTTTTTATTATTATTATTATCATTGAGGAATTTATTTATTTGTTGTTTAAAACAGTTTATCCAATAACGATCACGAAAATATAAGATCATCGTGATATTGCCATTAGAAACATCGGTTAGGTTAGGTTACTTCCATGATGTCACTAAAGTTTGAATTAAAATATCAGCTTCAGAAGAAAGGTAGTTTAGGAGTTTAGTCATAAGTAGACATCGGATTATATGCATTTGCATATGTAAATGCATATAACTCTCAAAATACGGCGTTAATGCATATTTTAGCCTTTTTTCCCAATCGTGCATATTTAGCATTTGAAGACGCATCCATAAAGCAGAATATCGCCCTCATCAACACATTTCCACAAGTTACCAAATGCCATAGAAAAATTGGAAACAAAAAACCTTCCTCTATTATTTAAATCAATAGAAATAGTGGAAACAATGATTGATCTCGCCAACGCCCTTCCCAATTCAATATCAGAAAAGATTCGTGAAAAATTAGACGCTATTTTGTTTAAAAATCCGAGTTTTGAAGACATTAAGAACTTTAATGCCTACATCAACGGCACATGTCATACATACCCTGCCTCAACAGGTATCTCCAGAAATGGCGCCAAATTTTTTAAATTTTGTCGGATGACGTCAGTTGACGTAGAGAAGTCGTTTTCGGCATTTTGGGTGACAAACATCAAAATTTTTTGCCCGAAAATTTGGAAAAATACTTAATTATATATTGTCTCAAAAACAATGCATAATTTTAAGAATATTTCGCTGTGTTTGTATCATCTTTAATTAAAAATATAAAAAAATAAAAATGGTATTTTGATTTTGCATTGTGCATATTTTAGGCATATCAAGAGTTTTTAGTGCATATTTCGGCCTTTTTAGTGCATATTTTGGCACTTTGTTAGTGCATATAATCCGATGTCTAGTCATAAGTCATTTTCATTTGTAGGAATAAGTTGGTCCTGTCTCATGAAAACAACATGTGATGCCTGGCCGCGCTGTTGTATAAATGTGAACAAATATTGGGCGCGCGTTTGGCATGTTTCCCGACTGTGCACCAGTGACGATGGAATCAACGACGCTAGTTCCTCGGAGCATCTTCCATTGAAATATCTGTAGAATAAGAACAGAAACCCGACGTCTGCGTTCCAATGATTGCAATCCCTTTGTTAAGAATGAAAATCTACCAAATTTAAATATGCCCGTTTCTGCACAGAGTCGAGGGTTTTTACAGATATTTTGAGGCTCCACGTAAGAGGTTGCTGCCAAACTCAACCGTGGGGCACTCTTGAGATGTATGCAGAATTAGCAGTTGAGAACTATCTGCAGTATCTGCGGGCCCTGGAAAGTTCGCCCAGCTTCTGAGAGGCTAACTTAACATTAACACTGGCTTCGATAGAGCCCCCGGACGAATCTGAGAATCATATCAATATTGCTTATACGAGTAGATATTACAAAATTTTAACAACTTACATTCCATGAATAAACAACTACCATAATAAATAATTAAATTACAACTAAACAACTATTTAACGGTGAATGACGTAAGATAAATGGATATCGTCATTCTTCATCTTCACTTTGATTTTCTTTTTGATTCGTAATTATTTTGCATTAAAAATGTTATTTACATGAACTTAGATAGCCCAAGATATACATAGTCGTACATACATACATACATATATTAAAACTACGCGCAGATAAATTTCTGACTTGTTCAAATAGATAACAGCATAATTATAAATCTAAAAGATTGACTGCGGACGCTGGTGGCAACAAACAAAATATTTATTAATTGAATTATTAAAACACTTTGTTTTTACCACAATAATCTTTATTTAAAAAGTCGACATGTTTCGAGAACGATGTTCTCTTCATCAGGACAATATATGTACTAAAACTAAATTATCAAGCATAGAAAGACTGGCGTGGGTGGAAATGAAATTAGTTGGAGGGGAGGGGGGAGAGGGGCGGAAAGAGGAGGAGCTTAGAAGATAGACAGGGGGGAGGGGGTTGCTTAGAAGATCATAGACAAAATTACAATGGAAATATGTTTAAAATAGGGTTATTCACAAAATTAATTTGGTTATTAATAATATTTAAATTACTATTGACATTTTTCCTAATTTCTAATATTTCTAAAAGATCTAATTGAAAACCACTAACGTTAGTATGTAAAATTTTAAAACCCGTATTTATATCAAATGAATGGTTAAATTCAATTAGATGGTTAGCAAATTCCGAATAATTATTGCTATTTAGACATCTCAAGTGTTCCTTAATCCTCGTTTCAAAATTTCTGCAAGTTTTACCTACGTAAAAATGATTGCAATCATTACAATTCAATTGGTATACTCCGTTATTGATCCGGTATTGAATTGTAATGATTGCAATCATTTTTACGTAGGTAAAACTTGCAGAAATTTTGAAACGAGGATTAAGGAACACTTGAGATGTCTAAATAGCAATAATTATTCGGAATTTGCTAACCATCTAATTGAATTTAACCATTCATTTGATATAAATACGGGTTTTAAAATTTTACATACTAACGTTAGTGGTTTTCAATTAGATCTTTTAGAAATATTAGAAATTAGGAAAAATGTCAATAGTAATTTAAATATTATTAATAACCAAATTAATTTTGTGAATAACCCTATTTTAAACATATTTCCATTGTAATTTTGTCTATGATCTTCTAAGCAACCCCCTCCCCCCTGTCTATCTTCTAAGCTCCTCCTCTTTCCGCCCCTCTCCCCCCTCCCCTCCAACTAATTTCATTTCCACCCACGCCAGTCTTTCTATGCTTGATAATTTAGTTTTAGTACATATATTGTCCTGATGAAGAGAACATCGTTCTCGAAACATGTCGACTTTTTAAATAAAGATTATTGTGGTAAAAACAAAGTGTTTTAATAATTCAATTAATAAAATGGTGCCACAAAGTGAATTTGCAAAATTTGAAGAAAATATTTATTTTTTATCTTGATTTTTAAAGCGCAAGTTGACAAGAATATTATACTTTACAAAGAAATCCTAATTTTTGATAGGCAATAATGTGTTCCAAAACAAACCAAAGGAGCGATTCTGTATCTTTCGTGGATACGGGAAAGATCTCATTCGGAATCTGCTGTCAAAATAGTGTGATTTTCTATGACTTTCAATTTCTTTTACAATGGGTATTGAGGGCCGATGATAGCTGCCACCAATTTTAACTAGTCTAAGGCTCCGCAACCGGGCTCGAAAAGAAGAAGATGGAGAGATATGAAATTACGAATGTTAGAGGAGCGCGCTAATATTTAAAAAGACAAAATCGATGCGAAAATTGTGAAAAAGTTTAATAAAACTTGACTCGTTTAAAATAGAGCAAAATTCTCGTGGAACGCTTCGTATCATTTAAAGTAGCATTGTGAATTTTTTCACAACTATAACTTGTAAAATAACTGAAACAAACGTGTTTATAATAATTTTCGGAGCATACTTTGCGATTTTTTTTTAAGAGCTTAAAAATCAAATGTTTAAGGGAGATATGTAAGAAATCGGTAGAAATTCGAGTGGCGGCGGCTTAAAACACGAAATACTTTAAGTATCTATATATGATTATTTATTCATCTAATGTAAGTTTAAAGTTGTATACCACGAATTTGACATTGGGTAAGTTTGATTTCAATATAAATACGCATAATTTACTTAGTTTTCCCAAAGTAAGAAACTATTTTGTGTACGCAATAGTCCAAGAAAATCACACAAATTTGACATCCGATTCCGTAGGGAATGTTTCCCCGTATCCACAAAAGTTACAGAATCGCTCCTCAGTAATAGCTACTCCACCGTGATAAAAATGCTAAATTGAAATTATAACGTCATTTTCTATGGAGGTGGCGAAGTCGATAAAAATACGTTATTAAGAAAGTGAGCATGAATGGATTGAGAAAGGCCAACCAAAGAGACGGACATATTCATTCTCTCATAAAACTGACAGTCCAAATTTTTTAATCGAAAAATCATTTTCTTACACTGGAAACATAATTACAATGTAAAACGAGGTACTTTCAGTTTCAATATTTATTTCGTTAATTTTTCATATTTTTGTAATTTCGATTTCAGTTTTATAATTTCATTGTCGAGGGTAACGCTCTCGACTAGCATTCCGAAAGTCCTGGGGTCGAATCCCGGTGGCCGCAAGTAAATTTTATTTGATTGATTTGTGTTATTTCACAGTTTATTCATTTAAAATAATATATGGTATATTTGCGGCACTTTCGAGGGTGGAAGATATCCTCAGTATCCCCCTTGTGTAACACCACCATTCAGAATTGCAACGTTGCTTTAAATGGTTTTGTCAGTGTTTTGTGACCAGATCTGAAATCCTGGTGCTTCCCCACCTTCGTAGTCTCATTCCTTCCCCTTCCTCACTACATATCTGGGTTCGACCCTTTAACCTCTCTGAACCCAACACCTTGCACCACAAGGGGAGGGATGGATTCATATGTCAATCTGACCCCCCGATTCCAACCCTCATACTTTTTTCCTTCCCAAAAATTCATTCACTTAAAAATAAGAAACGAGTGAGCTTTAGACCACACAACTAAAGTAAAA
This sequence comes from Limnephilus lunatus, assembly GCA_917563855.2. Lineage (NCBI taxonomy): Eukaryota > Metazoa > Arthropoda > Insecta > Trichoptera > Limnephilidae > Limnephilus > Limnephilus lunatus. Next base: position 18,134,961 of record OU830604.1, on the reverse strand, counting down.
CTTCTGCTCCATCTATATGACAGGAAGAGATAAAGAAACGTGCGCGCGCACTACTCTCTCTTGCTCCTACAGTGTGATAAGACAATAGGCCTGCACTGTGTCTTAGATATACGAAACGTAACTGACTATGAGAGAAACAGAGAAAGAAAATGTGTGCTCGCACCTCTCTCTTGCCCCTACAGTAATATACGAAGCGTTCGCCACACTTTTCGTAACGCTCTCGTCACGCATTCGCCAGCTTACCCCTTAAGTCAAGCGTGCGTAAAGACGTTTTACTTCAAAAATTAGTTTTCTCAAGGCCTCCTCGGTGTGATAGGACAGATTTAGATGACATCATTGGGTTAAATCCTGTCTGTCTACCCCTGCGGAAAAACGGCGTAATGCTAGGCTTAAATAGAAAATCTTAGTGGCTAGCCAATCTAATCACTCCATCTTTATTAAACCGTACACATCGGAAGTACGATAAATTAATTCAATCGAAACGTTAATCACTTATCGCAGTAGGCTAATGTCAAAATGCAGCTATCAACAATGTTGCAATATGCATTATTAATTATGTTAGAGTGAAATAATAGATGATGCAGGTATGATGATTGCTCCGCGCTCCCGTAACTCGCCTCACTACTCACTACTGGTCGCTTTCTCTAATTTATACCAGCGAGCGTAGCACCTTCCTCATTCTGACTGCAGACACGGAATACGCGGTGTTCATTTCAGTCGGAATACATTATGCTTTATAATTAGATCACTATTATTTTTTCAATCAATAATACCACCTACAGTAGGTAATTAGGTGACCACAGGGGTTATAAACACTTTATATTACACAATTCAGGACATATACAAAAAATAACATACGCAAAGAAATTTTTAATGTTTTCTATAAAATTTGGTGAATCGAATGGATAGGTAAATGGTTAGAGATTCTTCTAAATTTTCTTAAAGATGTAACCGCATTTTTTGTGTGTTCTATATTTTTTTGTAAATATTCTTTCATCTAAAAAGTTTGCTAGTGCAATTTTTTGCATTTTATTCATATTTGTTATTTGTGTTCGATCTTAAAATGCAGGTAAATAATTTTCCATGAGAGTTGATCATTATACAATATGCAGTCGGTTTAGGGAAAATATATATACAAAATATACGTAAGTATACCGGAAGGGGCGTGCGGAGAAGAAGTACTGCCGATAACAAAAGTATTAAAACATGTTTTCATTCAAATCCATCAAGAATAAAACTATTTGTCTACGTGCTGTGTATACTAGCGTGTAAGTGCAAAAAATCGACAATGTACATACATTCGTTTGATATTCATGTGAATTTATTATTAAAAGTATTTTTGAAGTCGATTTTAGGTTTTAAATTGGTAAATAATGCACAAAAATCAAAATCAATTTATCAATTGTCGGGCTACCGATATATAATGATTATATTATTTCTTTTCATTTATTTGAATTTTATTTTAGTAATTTGTACATTTAAGGTTACAAATTTCTAATTAATTATAATATTTCATAATGCAGCTAATTAAATATAATATTTCAAATTCACTATATTTCTTCTGGTTTTATGCAGCTCCTACAATACATCTTGAACTTTTCAATTAGTGTGGACTTTAGGGTTTCTGGTAGTGTGTTACATAACTTAATTCCTTTGTACAGCAAACTGTTTTGCGTATTCGTTTTGTCCTTTTTGTTTAATCTTATTTGCTTGCACATCCTTGTGTAATGTCTGTGAATGTCCTTATTGTACACGATTTTATTTGAGAAGTATTTTGGTAACATGTTGTTTAATATTTTGTGAATAAATATCAAAGTATTCAAGGTCAGCATTTGTTTCACTGTTAACCAATTAAGTTTCTTTAACATTTTAATTATTTTTGAAAATCTATTTCTTCGGAGTATTATCCTCATTGCACTGTTTTGGAGAATTTGAAACTTATTATGTTCTCTTTCATTACACAGGAAAAGGATACTTGACCAGTATTTGAAGTGTGAAGCAATAATTGAATTGTAAATTGTAAACTTATTTAACATGTTAGAGGCAGCATTTAAATAGATCGTAACCATCAACTATGTTCATAATATTATATCGATGACTATAAACAGACCTATTGAATTATTTGCCAGCACTTTTTCAAGAGCAACACTGTTGACATGTGGGTCCTGCCTGCATGACACATAAGAGAAACGAATGATTATTTTATTATAAGTTATCACGCCATTGGAGGGGACCCCATACCACTTTCCCAATAAGGAAACATAATATGGTTTCCTCCTTCAACGCACACGTCAAGACTCTACTTTTTTATTGAACGAAGCAAAATTTATTTGAACGACTCTAGACCCTCCAATGTCCATGCATACGGGGTTAGTAAGCAGTATGCAAGTACTTACATTATTAACATTATACAAAAGATAAATAGAAGTAGCAGCCCGTGGAATAATTTATCGTATAATAATTTATAAATATTTATAGAAACAAGTTATCACGCCAGTTGTTCGGTTGTTCGGTTGTTTGGTCGGTTGATCGAGGGGCAACTGCGGTCTGGTGTGGTCGGAACTGCGGGCAAGTTCCGCCGGTAGCAAAGAAGTAATATCGGAATGCCAGTCCGAGCAAAAAGCGTACAACGACGAAGGAAATGATATCCACAGCGAAAAGGCACGCTCTCTAGTTTTCACTCTCACTTATTAAAAAGTTGAATTTTATTATGCGGATCAACGAAGTGCGCGCGAGCACTCTCGCTTTCGCCTGGTGCGCACATGGGCGGCCGCGGAGCCTTGCCTTGCGCAGCCAGCCGATGGTAAATCACAAACCCGAGCAAAAATACCAAACCACTGATAACTGTATCAACCAAGTTCCGATGCATCAATCAACCCGTTGGCGAAGTGCCATATAAAAATCCGTTTATTTATTATTAAAAAAAAGCACACAAACTCGCTCTTATCCGGATACAATCAAGCCAATAATTCAGTGTAAAATTTATGTCATATAGAATTTAAAAATATATAAATTATTGGGAAAAGCATAAAAGTTGATTTTACATATCTATTATCGATGTAATTGATTCAGCTGTTGCATCCATTATAAAATCAAAACTATGATATTATGATAAATATACCTAACATTAACGTATTTTGACGGACGTCGTGGACAAGAGGTAAGGCTCTTGACTCACAATCCGAAGGTCACGGGATCAAATCACAATTAATTCATTTAAAAATACATATTTTCGGCACGTTCAGAGTGGAAGATACTCTTAGTATCGCCCTGGTGTAGGACCACCATTCAGAATGCAAACGTTGCTTTAAATGACTTTAGCCGTGTTTTATGACCAGATCTGAATAGTCAGGTACTTCCCCACCTTCCTTTCCTCCTTCTCCTTCCACTCCCCCTAGCTTCTGCCTCACAACATACCCCAATTGGGGATGCCGACTCTTTTGAGGTATTCATGTAAAAAAAAGTGTGTGCTTTAGACCAAACAACTGAAGTAAAACTTCTGCTACATCTATATGATAGGAAGAGAGAAAGAAAATGTGCGCGCGCACTACTCTCTCTTGCTCCTACAGTGATATACGATAAATATATATTTCTCCACGCTTTTCGTAACGCTCTCGTCACGCATTCGCTAGCTTACTGCCCAAGTCAAGCATGCATAAAGATATTTTACTTCAAAAAAAATCTGATCTTCAGAAAGTCTTTACAAGAATCAAATAATTAACTTTTTGATTTTTGAGATTTTACTGGCGACATAACACGGGTTCACGTTAATAAATAAACCAAAATAATGAGCCGATAAATCGGCCAAACCGCTTTCCTATAATTCGAATTCCATTCAAGGAATTAATACTAATTGGTCTCAAAAGGTAACAGCAGTGACTGCAAGGTAAAGTAAGTACAAATCAGTCAGTACCGAGTCGTACTTGATTTACAGTTAGCAGTAGAAATATCGAATAAGTATAAGTAACAATCGCATTTCGTGTGTAGAGTGTAGCCAGTATGTGTAGAGTGTAGCCAGTATGTGTAGAATGTAGCCAGAACGCGTGTGCTCAGTTGCCCTACTGGCTAATATCACCCATAACAGAATGCTTTGTCATAATGCTAACAGTGTTCCACTTTTTTACGTACCTTTTTACACGTGTATTTCCGCGTAATTTGAAATGCAGTCGTATTATTGACAAGGCAAAAGCGAGCAGTGCATATGTAGGTCCATCGTACGAGGCGAAATCTCTTAACCGTGAATTTGTCTTAAGTCAACAATGGTTGTTATTTATTATCACTTATTACTGTTGAGTATTGTGTCGTAAGACATACATACGGTTGTAACAATGGTGAATAGGTGTTAAATTTTCTTTTAAAGTTTTTACACAAAGTATAATTTAAAAAATCAAAAGCTTCTATCGAATTTAAATATTATGTGTAATGCACAACTTATTTTGTACAAGTACTCAAAAGAATCATGTTAGCTTTTAAAATTAGATTAAAAATTATGATTTTGCATCATCCTCCTTTGATGTACACTATTCGCTTCTGGGTAAATATAATTATTTTCAACAGCAGTCCACGTGCACATTTGGAAATCGTCCTGGAGATAACAGTTTTATTTCATACAGGTTTTTGAAGGAACATGTACTCCTCAGTCGGCTTGTATGATGCACGTACAAGAGAGTTATTTTAATATGACAAAAAAGTAGGATCAACTTATTTTTCTTCAATATATAGGAGCAACTATTGTACCTATATTTATATATTAAGAGTGATGTTAAAGGGTTTTAATAACCAAGAAGCTGTCTTGACTTAAGTTGTCCTATTTTGATAACTAAAAGTTTTTTACTACAATATGTGTTTTTAAATGTCTTAATTTTTTTCTATTTTTTTTTTGGTTTTAACTTTTGCATCTAATTATTGGAATCAATCGTACTACCAAGTAGGCCAAAACCCGAGTTGGTAAGACCGACATTCATGTCGTAAGTGAAATGCTTTCATTTCTTCGAATTTCTTGGTCGAAACTTGGTAGAATGCATTATCATCGACAACGAGTCTCTCTGCCGAGTTGCAGCTTGATCGGATGTCAGGAAGTAGGTCAATTTCCAGTTCCAAGATTCCGCTTCATTCAAACAAACCGAAGTGAAATTCAAGTAGATTTAATTAAAAAACGTGGTTAATAACGCAAATTTATCGCTTACTAGAACCCTCTAAAGCAAATTTTTTCGAAATAATAGATTGTCTTGAATGCACGCCCCTAACACCTAGCTAATTTGTATGTTTGGCTCTCGCTGTTTCCGAAAATCACAGTAAAGCCTGTTTGCGGTAATTGAGTGAAGTTGTATCGAGCAGGGCTCGCAGAATAACAAACAGGGCGACTTGTTGCCTGCCATAGGTCGCGTATCAACAGCAGCGAGCAGTGAAGAATCTGTTAGCCCGGGAAATGGTTCCACGAGAGCGCTGAATATTAACGAGAAGTCGTACGATTGTTTGCTCGTGATAGATTGGGCATTCTTCGAGCGTGTGGGAGCTCGCTGAGCCGCTTTACACACTAGAGCCAGCCGCCAGCTTCCTCAAGCGGGGAATGAACGAAGCGAGAGCCATCAGCGGAGAAAGTGAAACTTGAGGTCTTTGCAAATTTTTCTTGGCGTTACAGTGTAAAAAAGAGAACGACGGCAGAGCACAGTCACTAAACCGCACTGCAAGAAGAATTATTAGATATTAAAGCATATTTTGTAATGAGTGTTCGCGTCACTTCTTTGGCGGTGCATTCCTTCTGTCTTATGACGTGCGCCACCACGGGGTATTTATATTGTGGGCCACATTTAGATCCTACGCACACACGCCGACTTGTGCAGATAAACAGATCGATTGGCGAATTGTTGAATTAGAACGCATTCGGAGGAACATGCAGTATCTCTGGTTCCGGACATCTTATAACGAAACATAAACAAGCTAGTTCAATAGTTCAACATAATATGTTGTTATATTATAATATCTTCCCTGATATTGTAAACTTACAGGAAACGCCGATCTTTAAGAGATATTATCATTATTTACCTTAATTTGGGAAATTTTCTTGGCGAAACATCTGAAATACACGGAATAAATAGGTTAATCTATATCTTTATAAATGATACGATGTTTGTTCGAGATAAACTCCGAAAATACTTAACCGAATTTAATGAAATTTGGCTTACTGTGTGTAATTTGGTCAAACTCAATAAATGTGATAGTTTTTGTCTCGATTATTGAACTCAGTATTTATTATTGCGAATTAAATGTTTGTTATAGGACAGTGCTTTGTTATTACTTGTACGTTCCATAAGTTTCTAACAGATGGCGGTGTGAGTTAATTTATCGTCACAACACTTGGTTATCTAGGTTGGGTAACCATCCAATAGATGGCGTTGTGTTTCGTTAGCCACAGCAACGCGTGACTGGATTCATGTTATAAAATAAAGTAATGGACATGCCGCTAAAACTCAGAAACGAGCCCCGGTACGATCAAGGGAATTATATAGTGTGGTAGCCCCTATCCCCCCATCCATAAAGATGTTTTTACCCGTTTTTACATGAAAGGTGTGCTTTTGACGATATAAGGGCTGGAAGTTTCGCCCTCTAGAAATTTATAGAACAGTCCAGAACATTCGAGAGTATTCGGAAGCATTCCACAACATTCCAGAACATCCCGGAACATTCCTGAATGTTGTGGAATGTATGGAATAGTTGTTGTGGAAACATAGTGGATCAATTCGAATTGAATTTCGGATGAAACGGAAATGACGCATTACAGCACCTGCGAAGCATCAAACTGCGCTCATTGGCAGTTTTTATTATGATGTCACTTTTAAAGGCTCCTATTGGTGGAGATTATTTTGGTAAAGTTTCGCTTCTACCGCGTGTAAACTAAGCTCGATATTTTTTGTATGGGTGGGGCTACGGTAGGGATATCATTTCATTATCATTACATAGTATAAAATGATGTCGCTCAAAATGTTTGCGCGCTTAGATCTTTTAAACTACGCAACGGTTTTTTATGCGGTTTTAACCAATAGATAGGGTCATCTAAGAGGAAGGTTTATATGTATAATACATGCTTATTACAGTAGAGAAAAGCCGACAAATTCAAATATTCAATTCAGGCAGCGGGCAGCGTGGATTTTATAAGGGTTAGGTAAGGGCATTGTGTTTTGTTGGCCACAGTTTTTGTGTTTCCGGGTCTGCTAGTATTATATAAAGCAAGATCCGCCGTTGATTAGAACGCCAGTTCAATCTCATATCAACTCCCAGTGCGAAGCCGGTCACCCCAGCTAGTTCAAAATAAAATTATATTACTGAATGAGTCTTTTAAAGCGTCTATTACAGTTACTAAGAAACATTAATTAAGTAATAATAAAGTACGAGTACTACTATCGGCAATCCTTGAACTGTCGCAACCTGTTATTATATGCACGGTATGCTCTATCAGTATCACTACTAATGTCAAAGCAAACTTAAATAAGAATATTTTATCATGCCCGTATGAGTAGAGATTAACTAAATAATATTCAATTGCAACATATCTACAAACAATATTTCTCGGTTGTTCACCGACTGTGGAATACGTGAAATTATTTTAAATGTAATAAAAATAATATTATATTATTTAAGTAAAACTTCTGCTCCATCTATATGATAGGAAGAGAGAAAAAATGTGCGCGCACTGCTCTCTCTTGCTCCTACACTGATATACGAAGCGTTTTCTCCACGCTTTTCGTAACGCTCTCGTCACGCATTCGCTAGTTTACTGCCCAAGTAAAGCGTGCGTAAAGAAGTTTTACTTCAATAAATAATATTATAACCAAAAGTTTTTATTGTTTTATTTACCGACCGGTTTTGCTTTGCTCAAGCATTATCAGGGTATAAATTAATACTAAACAGTATTCAGTATTAAGTAAATAAGTTAATTCAAACTCTTGGTTTTATACAAAATAACTAATTTTTCGAAGAAAACTTCTTCGGAAAGGTTTTCACTTTGTGATGGCATTATTTATTTTAATAAAAAGACAAATAACTTTGTTTACATCACTTTTTATTGGTACACAATCAACATGTTTCTTAAACAATGTTTACTTCACCAGGATCAAAAGTATACGTTTGATCCTGATGAAGTAAACATTGTTTACGAAACATGTTGATTGTGTACCAATAAAAAGTGATGTAAACAAAGTTATTTGTCTTTTTATTAAAACAAAATAACTGTTTTATTTTTAATCAATATGTTAAGGGCGTTTAACCAGCCAGCGGCCGAAAACCCACAATTCGTCAAAAGATGTTCTTACGATCGTGCAGGGCGGTTCCAATGAGAAAGATTAATTATTCTTCGTATCAACTTATAAAAATTATAACTCAATATCGATTTTATTTTAATAAAAATTTGTTTAATTTATACCTACAACCAAAAATGCTGGAAGGCGTGATGATAAAACTATTAAAATTGTGTACTTTTTGTAATTATTTTTTGATCATAAGTATTTATCATTTTTCGATAATGTCTAAGCAAAATAAGAATGTAAAAAAACTGAAATATATTAGTTTGTAAGTGCGCAAATAAATACACAAACGGACCAATTTTCGTCAAGAAACTCATGTAGGTATGTATTTTTTAATAATTTCATTTAAACTAAAATTAAAATTCTGAAACATACGTTTACCAGATAATGTATTGATTTATTTTACTGCATGATTATTATATGATTTGAAATGGGTGTTGTACAATACGAAATCTTTTTTGAAAATTTAACAAATCTGCCAACGACCTATGGTATAACCTTATTATACTAAAAATAAACATTTTTTTCTCAAAATTTAATACGTTTAGTAGATAAAAAGAACAATCTTTCGAAATCAATTTCTAATTTTGTTGTGGTAAAGAGTCAATACGTCTAAAATCTGATTTAAAACAGACATATTTCTGGTTTTCAAAAGTCTTCAATTTTATTCTTCATAGAAAATATATTAGAGTTTCCTAAGCTTCTCATAATAAGTGAAAATTACACGGAATCCGTTAACGAAAGGGAAACTTGATGCGGAAGTAATAACTTTGAATGTATTTGTATGGCTTTGCATTATAACTCCGTATACACATGCACGTATACACACACACACACACACACAGTTGAATGTGTCTGCGGTGAGAACTGAGATCTAATAAATTGGTGCTGTGCATCAACACGTCAATATAATAATTAGCATTATACACAAAAAATGCTTGCATAAGTCTCTTCAGAGAAGAATGATCATTTATTATTATATCTGAACGATACATCTGTGAAAATTTCACAGATGTGTCAATTAAAAAATTAAGCAACAAAATCAATCTAATAAAATAAAATTAATTCTTCGCGCCATACAACATGTCAAGATTACTTATTGTGTTAATAGTTAAAGAAATAAGAAAATTAAGAAATCCCTTATATCTAATAATAAGTCAATTATTCTATTAAGAGCGTTTAACCAGCCAGCGGCTGAAAATCCACATTTCGTCGAAAGATGTTCTTACGATCGTACAGGACGGTTCCAATGAGAAAGATTAATTATTCTCTGTACCAATTTTTTAAAATTATAACTAAATATCGATTTTATTTTATTCCAAATTTGTTTAATTTATACCTACATACAAAAATGCTGAAAGACGTGATGATAAAACTTTTAAAATTAAGTACTTTTTGTAATTATATCATTTTTTAATAATTTATCATTTTTTATCATTGTCAAAAAATCATTATCATTGTTAAAAAAATCTGAAATATATCATGTAAGTGCGCAAATAAATACACAAACGGATCAATTTTCGTCAAGAAACATGTGTACGTATATATCTTTTAATGATTTTATTTAAACTAAAATTAAAATTCTGAAACATACGTTTACCAGATTATGTATTGATTAATTTTACTCCATGATTATATGATTTTAAATGGGTGTTGTATAATACAAAATCTTTTTTGAAAATTTAACAAATCTGCCAACGACCTGGTATAACCTTATTATACTAAAAATGAGCTTTTTTTCTGAAAATTTAAAATATACGTTTACTAGATAAAAGAACAATCTTTCGAAATCAATTTATATTTTTTTTAGACCCATATTTGATATGTTCTAATGCATCGTCCGTTCCATCTCATCCCCCCACCCATTATTAATCTCTAGTCACGCCCCACCCCCACTTCAGCACATAATATATGTTTACCCGTTATTTTGTAATTAGGAAGACACGGTTGTTTTGAAACCGGTCGACGTTTATAAAAAATCAGAATTTGCAATAGAAGTACACACGCGATAGAAGTGAAACAGTCAGAAAACTAAAGTAGACAAGAGTGTGGAGGTTAGAAGCACCGCACAAAGAGGAGATCGATTAATCTATCTAATTCTCTCGCAGGCTAAATCCTATAGATGTGTGATTCACAGGCGACACCAGAATCCCCAGTAGAATCGGCTGATAGCATATCTCTCGTATTCTATTATCTTAGTAATAAATTACAATTAGTATTAGTTTTACTCGAGGATTAGTATATTGTCTCCCAACATTGATGGAACATAAAGAGTACGCTAAATCACTTTCTCTAATTTTTACAAAACTGTACCAAACTAACCCCAAGTTTTCTGTTTGATAAAAATTCGCATGCACTTTTAAGAATTGAAAACCGCTGCAATTAAAAATGGTTATCTGAATCAAATTAGCGGATTCGGTAAATGAAACGTATTCGCCACATCTATAAAACTCTTCAAGTGCAGATAAGAAATTTCTCTTTTTCCACAAAGGTCAAGTGAACAGTTTCGACGATCCATTCCGCTGAATTAAACCCAGTGACGGACCGTCTTTCCCGCATCGCAGCGCCAGCCATGTTCGCCGCAATCTCAGTGTTATATTGACTGGGTGGGGAAACTAATTACTGCAAGAAACTAACTAGTAGCCAGCTAAACTTAGCTCAAAGATGTACCGATATTGACTACTGCTTTTCTACAAGTAGTGCAATGATCATAATTATTATTGCCTATAATTTCTAAACAACTCCAGTTAACAAGTATTTTGTTATAAATAACCCGGAACGTTAAGGGCAATTAATACAATGCGATTTTATCGAAGTTCAATCTCTGCTAGCGCTAGATTTAAATTATTTGTTGACCAACTGTTTTCCCATTAAGGCCCGGTATTTCAGCAAGTTCGTATCTTCGCTACGTACGTCATCCTTCCATCGTCATAGTTCCCTTTTTAGACGCTGGGGCGCTAGCAGTCAATTGGCAATAGGCCACTTGCATGGATTTCATGGGACTTGGAAAAAATCGTGGGGATAGATTTTTTAATAAAATTACGAAAATGTTTAGAAATGTACTTTTTTAAAATAAATAAATCCATTATTTGCGCTCTAGACGTCACTACATGAAAATGTCCTATCTCCGATAATGTTCTATTAATTTTGTAAAATTCCACACTGAATTATATTTTTTATATGGCTGGCAACACTTTGATTTCAAGCGAATTTTTGAATTTGACATTTAACATTCTCTAAAATGGTCTGATTTTTCGGATTGAAATTTTCAAAAAATCGCCAGAGTTTCAAAAATACGATTAAAAAAAAAACTAAATGTCTTAGAATATTTGCCTACACCGGATTTTTTTTTTAAATATGATGCAAGTGGCCTATTCCGACATCTATTTAAATAATATTGAGTACTTCCATTTCACCAAAATTTACGTAGGTAATATAATTATTATTTGATATTCAATCTAAAGTAGTCTGATAAGGAATTTTAAAAGTATTAAAATCAAGACAGTTTGTTTTCAGCGGTTAATTTCTCCGACTCCGACAAACAAATACTTTTTAAAATTAGTATCTTCGTGTATAGTAAGCACCATGCTGAAACTTTATTAAAAATCTACTATGTGAGCTATTTTATATGTTAAGGTTTTAAATCAGTTTTTAAATGTTTGCTATTAAATATTTCGATATTTCGTGATTTTAAAGGCAACTATGGAATTTTTTGAGTATTTTCCTAATACAACCTACTATGTTAAAACACAATGAAATAAAAAATAATAATTTTTTTGCGTGTCTATAATCTATAACCATGATTTGCTTTGAATGTGGAAATTTTGAAAATTAGAACTGTTGGTTTGAAGACCGATTTAAATTTTTGTTTTTATATGTAAATATATATAATACTACAAAAATACAAACTATTTCATTCACTCCCCAGTCCAAAGGCTAAATAGTTGGAAATATTACTACAGGCTTGGAAATAAATTCAGTTGTCTTGAAATTTTAATTTATTATTTAATCAGAAATTTCTAACATTTTGCATCCTAACATTATTGTACATAAAATACATGAACATACTATAATTGTAATATTTACAGTAACTTACATGTTATGGTAAAATTTACCATTTTTGTACCCTACTTTTTCTTTTAATAATGATTTTTGCTATTTACTCCAGGCAAATCAATTCTGTGATTAAATAATATTTATTATTTCTATTATTATTAGGTTACATAATTTTAATGCACGAATGTAATTTATTAAGCCTAGTTTATTATAATTACATAAATAAATAAATTTACCATATCTCCACGGAAAGATATAATAGTTTGAAATGTGCAGGGAATTGCCGTTTTTTCTTATCTTCTAAATTATCAAAATTTATACTTTTTTTGGTTACGTGATATTCACAATCGCCGCCAAAGGGTTAAGATAAATCCGACCAGGCGCGGCTCTACGGGTCCAGCCCGGAGTCCGGAGAAAGTTGTGTCGGAGAGTCTACCGGCTCGTTCAGGCGGCGAGCAGTCAACTGCCGGACACCTTGCAATAATGTCGATCCGATTAATGCTCAATCAAATGCTCTCTCTGAAGAAACGCCACCCTTTTGTCGAAAGACCCTCGGCTTGCCCTCTACTCTCTTTGAACTTGGCGCATACCGGTAGGCGTTCTGGTACTGACTGATACTTCCTGATGTTTCCGTTTGGGCAAATCGTTCGCGGGGTGAAAATAAATGTCAATAATATATGCCTGCGTTTCACTTACGAACTTCTGTTTATGTATTACATTATATATGTTCAAAGAGAAAAATAATGTAGATAATAATACGACTCCATGACAATTGAACCACCGATAATTGCCCCCCGGCATACTTATAAACAATATGCAGTCGGTTTAGAGAAAATACGGTGTACCTTCATACACAAAAAGTGTCCCCGAAAGTACATAACAAAGTAAAAAACAGATTTTCATTCAAATGCATTAAGGATAAATCTACTTGTCTATTTGCTGTATGGCAACCGACCAACCCAGAATGAAACCAACTCAGAACCACCTCAGAAAGGTCATTCATTAAAAGTGATTCAATTCTCAGACGCGACCGAATCATTTTCTATCTTTTCTGTTTCACGTTTTTCGTTTGAGACTGGTTAATATTGTCTTCAACGATTAAATATTACCATTTGAGGTTTGACTCAACGACTATTTCCACTAAAAAATATTTTTTTATATGAAAAATATTGACAATTGCATGAGATCAGAGAAACAGAGATCTTAGAATAGTGACGGTAATAATTGATAGACTTTTTAAAAAATAAATTCAATTTTTATACAAAAAAAACGAGTGTGCTTTAGACCGTACAACTGAAGTAAAACTTCTGCTCCATTTATACGATAGATAGAAAGAGAGAAAGAAAATGTGCGCGCGCACTGCTCTCTCTTGCTCTTACAGTGTAATACAGACAATAGACAGAAAGAGAGAAAGAAAATGTGTGGTCGCACCATTCTTACACTTAATAATAAATAATTCATAAACTTACTTTTTGTAACCCTCTGGTAACGCATTCGCCAGCTTACCCCCCAAGTCAAGCGTGCGTAAAGAAGTTTTACTTCAAAAACTCTCGATAAAACTTACGATATAGCTTTTACTACAAAAAGCCGCCAGCAGAGATTTGTATATGATTTAAATTTATTTTAATAAATCGACAAACCTTGTCATTTTAGATATCACACGGTCCCACACAGCAACTAAATATACTGACTTGATAAAAAAAAATATTTCTGCCGACAAACATTTTTAAATTGAATTTCAATTATGTCAGTCAGTATAGCAGCAGAAAAAACTTTAATGATGAAACATGTTAAAATACCAAGTATGTTGTGAAAAAAACTTAATAAGCAAATTGCTGCATAACTGTTATTAAATGTCCAATTCAAGGTGAATTTCAAGGGTGCGCATGTTGGATTATAAAATGTGACACACGAAATCTGACATATAGCCGCCCGGGCGCGGGCGGGCCGTTCTAACGAAACCACTGGCTGCGTTGAAAGTAAAAGTTAATCATAAAAAAGAAATTTGTTAACGAAGCGTAAACAATTTAGTAACTTAACTATTTATTGATGTAATTCGGAAAATTTTACACATCAATGCAATAAAAGCTTTATTTTTTGTTAAGGAAACAATGAAATATTATTTGAAATAAAATTTATCGATACCATCCATTTATTTATGTAAAAAGGTTAAAATGGAAAATCTAGTGAAGAAAAATTGACGTAAAGTATATATTTTCAGCTTGCAACGTCATTATCATAATGGGCCATTTAGACGAAGGTAGGTACTGAAGATTTTGTAGAATTTCAGTATTTACTACAATTTGGTTGGAATCTGTTTCAAAAGGCTCGATGACACTGAGCGAGTTTACAAGCTACTATCTACTAAGTTTAAAAGCGGGTGAATCGGCGAGTGAGATTGTCATGATGACACACAAAACTGTCCACTCGCTCAGCAGCGTAGGAAACTGAGGTCGCTGCTAGCGCCACTAGCGAGATAACGACACCTGCGTGAACTAATTCTGTAGATGTTTGACAGTCTAAATCAGTTGTTTATTGGCAGCCATATTGAAAACATAAATAAACCAATCACGAGTAAGCTCGTAGCACGACCTTTCAACTTTTTTCGTAGATAGTCAACAATTTGCTAGTTAGCAAGTAACACGATGATACTGAACGATTTTACTAACAGATAGTGAATTTCCCAGATAGTAGCTTGTATACTCGCTCAGTGTCATCGACGCTTTACGAGTTAACCTCGGAACACTCAAGTAAATTTAATATTGGAATGTTAAATTTACTAAAATTCTACTGAAAAGTTAAAATATATAAAAAAAAGTTGAAAGTATTCCTGACAGAATTAAAGAAAATATCTAACTTCCATGAAAATAACATCGTTTCCTTCCGATGAAAATCTACATAACTAAAAGTAAATACAAGTGTGCAATTCACACGCAGTAGAAGTGAAACCTTCAGAAAACTAAAGTAGACAAGAGTGGGGAAGCTACGAAGCACCGCACAAAGAGGAGACCGATTATTCTCTCTCATTCTGTCGCAGGCCAAATCGTGGCCAAGTCAATAGATGTAGGTGTTTGTCTATTTTTAGAGTCGCTTTTTCGTTTCAACAAATTTCAAATCACAACGTTGCTAAACTAAAGAAGTTTTCACATAAATTAATACAAGCAAGTTTCAGAGAAGATCGCAATAAACGGTCTCCGCATTTAAAAAAATAACGGTCGTTCATCTTTAAATGGAAAATTTATTAATTTGTTATCAGATTGTTATATATTAGGTAATATATTATCGTACTTTTTAACAATCTTATTGATAAAATTAATGCCACCTTATCTTTTTTAATACGAATTTATATTTTTAAGCAGTTGTTTTCAAATTAATTGTTATTTTGTCGGCACACGATAGTAGATTTTTGATGCTCCCGGTTCGCATTTTCTTAGGTAAATCAGTAAGTATTATATGGTTAGGGTGGGAGTGAGGGTCTGGGGAGTTATTCGGCTGAGTAACCAGTGATGATTTGTGGAAGATTTTTTATTTTATTTTAAATAAAAATAAATTGAAAAAAAATGTCATTGGAGACCAAAATTTTATTTTCTTTTTAACTCCAAATAATTATGTCAGAAATCACTGATTAAAGAATGTCAAGAAAGTCTCTTAACACCTTATATATATAATTTTTATTTTTTTTATTTTTACATTAGCTCCACAATATAGATTCCAAGGAAAATGTGGAGAGTATTTTTATGGAAAAGAAGGATAGGAAGTTCTGGGAAGGAAAAATGTGCAAGGAGTGGGTAGGAATCTGGGAGTCTTTTCTCGTTGAATATTAAAAACATAATGAACGTGCAATATGTTGTCACGTCATGTTCATTATATAAATGATATTAAAAATTGAAAATAGTTGCATTGACCTAGATATTTCATGCAGTGAGATAGTTTGTTAGACGCATAAACGAATAGTCAGCTTTTTTTTGGTTATTTGTTTTTGTGGTGTTTTGCCGTGTTGCGCTAACTCCTTCTTTAGTCAACGTTTCAGAGAGCGTAAATGGCAGAGGCAGATCTGCCCTGATGATGGACGCTGTAACGCTGCCCAAAACGTTGGCTAAATAAGGAGGTAGCGCAACACGGCATAACCCTCCAAAAACAAATAATGGAAATAATTTTGACCGTGAAAATCTAAAAAGTATCCAAATATTCAGCTAATTAAAAAGAGCCACAACGAGCCACAATCTGATAGGTAGAAAGGTACCTACTAATGTGATTCGGGGTGACGATTCTCTACTTTCGTGTTCTTGTATACTAATTATTTGTGTGAATCATAACATAACTATTCTTAAATATCAGTTAAGTGACAAGAAGAGTTGTCAATCAGAAAAGGGAGAAAACCTGAAATTGTGACTCCGATAACTTATTTTGTTAATGAAGAGAAACTGAACCAAGTCAAATAGTTTTATCCTCAAATGCATTGATAAAAATCATGATTCACAAATTCAGTGCACAAGGCACGCGCTATTCAAATTATTCAGTTAAGTAGAACTTCTACTGAAATGATGAAATGTAAAATAATTATTAGCGGCCGAATAAAGCTCGACCTCGTGGGTGACTTCGCCTTAGTTCGGGTTTGACTGGTCAGTCTGATTAAATTAAATCAAAACTACGTTTCTAACGCAATCCGTATAAACCACACGCACCCATTTTTTTGTAATGCATGATTTGAAAAATAACTGTTTTGCAAGTAAGCAGAAAAACTGAAATATAATTTAATTGATAGTTGGAATGCAATAAGTTGTTTGTGTCAAACAACTACTTCCAGGAGCGGCACCACGATCAGCTATGAATAACGCATGGCAGAACAGACGCGTTGGCTCAGCACAGCATGACACGGGGTATGGTGCTGCTGAATAATATCTCTCTTGATATGTCCAACATAAACCGAGAAGGTTTCAAGAGACATGCACGTAATGTATCTGAATGCGTATTTTGTTACTGTTCATGTATATCGTAAATTAACGCAGACTATACACAACATAAAAGAAAAATATGTACTAAAAATTTTCAAAAATGATCAAAGAAGTAAGTACGTTTTGTTATATACTCGTATTACATTTTAAGACCCAACCAAACTTGAGACTTTAAGTAACCATACAGTTTAGCACATAATGCACTAACGCTGCCGAAGCCACCTGGAATGTGCTGCTGTAAAAACGTTTTAATAACTTATGATATCGTTCCTCAATCTTTTTAACGTTACGACCTACTAAAAAGATTAAAAAAATAAAGTATAAACTTAGGGCCCCTCACTATAATATTTAAATGTTCCTCAATTTTTTACTTTACTAATGTGATAAAAAATAGTATGTTTGGTGCCATGAATACTCACGGCATCTTCAAACCACAAGTAAATATGAATTACATTGATTTGTTCTCATATTACTTTTACTAGTTCGAAGTTCTTACCACTTACTTACTGCGTTTAAAGATTAAACATGTAGAGTTCTTGTATCGAACGTGTCGACGAAAGCGTATGACAACCCTGAGAATTCAAGAATGGAATTTACGCTTCCACATAATACCGTGCCGCTGCGCGTTACCCCTTCCAATAACCTACGAAACAAAGGGAGTGCTCTCATTGGCCAACGAAACACTGTGCATTTGGAATGATGTCTACAATGCTATTACATTCTACAATTAACTTATCAATTGAAAACATAAACGCAATTGATAATAAATACATGCTGCAGCATCATTGGACTCGAAAACACATCTGAATAACCACGTAATACTTCCACCAGGGACCCCAGACAGCAATGATCAAAATCAAGGAAATGATTGAGTATTTACGTTATCCCCACCCTGCTACCAGACGCGGCGCCATTGGTCAATGCTGAACAAAGGAAATGTTTGAATCGTAAATATTTACGACAGCCAATTTACATTCCGAAAAACTCGGAGCTAAATTTCAGGAAATCGGGAATAATTTGAATCAAGAAATATATATCATCACCTAAAAATAGGTATATACTACAATAAAACCTCAAAAAACTGTCGTCTACCAGTGATTATTGCACTTTAAGAAAATATTTACTTCTAGATATTGTATCTTGTATCACATTTGTAAACTTGTACCTTTTCTTGTTGAAACAATAAAAATTATGTGAGACTTCGGTTTATTGGAACAGGACTGTCTTGGCAAAGGTTATCACACGGATTTTTAACACATCTGCTCGAAAATCATAGCGATTGGGAAAAATACGTAAACGCAAGCACCCTTCAGAAACAGGGAGGTTCTGTGTTCCAAAAGTCCAACCCGGATTTGCCCTATAAAACAAACGGCAAACCGGTAGGAAATCAGTTCAAAAACTACCAGCCAAGAAGTAACAAGTCTCCAAGAAACTGAAGTCTCCAAGTTCTAACCTACTTAAAAAGTGTTTTTAATCAGTATTAAATTCTGTTCTACCTTTCTCCCAGTATCCCATTATCCTGACCCCAACAGTCTCCAAAAGTCTCCAAAGTGCAAATCAATATTAAATTAAGTAACTAAATTCAGTTTTGGCCATTATAACTAGAATCAATTTTCAATGTTTTACAACAGTAATAGATTCAGTTTTGCTAATTTAACTTAGAGTCATTAATCCAGAAGTAAAAGACATTGGCGTGCCAAGTTGTGTCCAGCTCCCTATTTTGCAATTTATGTACAAACGTCTAGTACATTTGGTCCTTCGAGCCGGATTCCCCATTGTTTACACCACCGCATACAGCCAACGAGACAGCACGGCACACCCGAGAATGGTTGCAGCACGGCAACGACCCACTGGCCCAGATCGCCTCTGTGATGGCAGAGGCGCTCCGCTCCTCCAGAACGCAAGATAGCCCTCGCACATTAGAAGATGACTCAAGAATGGCAGCCCTAATCGCCAGGCAATCCACAGCAAAAGATTTGCCTACCTTCTCCGGAGACCCCCTCGAGTGGCCTACCTGGAAGGCACAGTACGCTCAATCCACCGCCACCTGCCAATTGACTCCGAGCGAAAATCTCATCCGGCTGCAGCGTGCCCTCAAAGGCAAGGCGCGAGATACCGTGGGTCCCCTACTAATGGATCCTGCGCAAGTCCCAGAGATCATCAGCGTCCTCGAGCAGCGATACGGCAGCGCTAACTCCATAGCAAAATTTATGCTAGACAAGGTTAAAAAGCTACCTTACCTCACGACCGAGGTATCACTCGAGGACCTGGCAGATTTCTCCGGGACGGTGCAAAACCTGGTGGCATCCCTCCGGATCTTAAAAACCGAAGGTTATCTCACCAATCCTGCATTACTGAACGACGTCACTGACAAAATGCCGAGTTCCCTGCGGCTGGCATGGCTAATCGAGATCCGCAAACAACATGCCCCGGCCACCATAACCCAGCTCGCTGCCTTTCTGAAAGAGGTATCAAACGCAATTCCAAACAGCGGGATGGTGGACCACATACGATCCCGACCACGCCGTGAACAAATACATGCCGGGTACCAGGAGGAAGAAGATAGTGATCGCATGCGACTTCTACCGAGCCATGAGCAAATACATGCCGGACATCAAGAAGAAATCGGGGACGGCCCAAAAGAGAAGATCGCCCCGATGAAACGCAAAATGAATGAGGCACATACTTACCCTGGACCAAGCCGAAAAAGAAAAACAGCCGACGAAAGCTGCGCCCAATGTGGCGGCGATCATAAAACCCGCGAATGCAAAGAATTCGCAGCCAAAGATGTTGAACTTCGATGGGAAACTGTACGCATGGGAAGGTTATGCCGCAAGTGCTTAGAAAAACACCACTCACGAAGCTGCAAAATAAACCAATGGTGCAAAGTAGGGGATTGCCGATCCCCACACCACCCCCTGCTACATAATCCCGAGTTCGTACGAAAAAGCACCGTGGAAAATGTCAACTTGTGACGCCAGGACTCCGGACAGAGAGTACTGTTAAAAATTGCGCCAGTAATATTAAGCGCTCCCAACAAAGAAGAAGTGTCAGTGTTTGCTCTCCTGGACGAAGGATCCACAGTAACACTTGTTGACACTGACACCGCAATACAAGTCGGAGCAAACGGCCCAGTTCACGGACTGCGAATCCACGGTGCCAAAGGAATGTGCACCTCTGACAATCTCTCCCAACGAGTGAGACTAAGAATACGAGGTGCGGGCAACAGTAATACATACCACATCTCTGCCAGCACAATAAGCAACCTCAACCTGCCGGAGCAACAGATCCAAGGAAGGTCTGTCGTCCCGAAGCTGCTAATAGGCCAAGACAACGCTCACCTAATTGTGTCAAGGGAAGTTCGTGAATGCAATGATACTACGCGAATAGCATCACGCACCGCACTAGGATGGATCGCTCATGGGGGAGTCAACCCCAGAGATAATAACACGACTACGACTTTGGCACTACAATCAGAAACGGCCGCAGACATACAATTGAGGGAGCTAGTAAAAACCAACTTCGCCATCGACTCGCTCGGAGTAACATCAGCCACCAGAGTCAATGCAAGCGAACAACAGGCCATTGCACTTATGAATGCAACTACCCGTCCTCTTCCTACAGGGAAGTGGGAAACTGGTCTACTATGGCGCAATCCAGAAGTCTCGCTACCTGACAATCGGCAGTGTGTGCTGAAGCGACTTCTGTCTCTGGAGAAAAAGCTAGCAAAAGACAAAAATCTAGCAGTGGCCTACAATGACAAAATAAGTCAACTTCTCAACAAAGGCTATGCCAAGAAGCTATCAGGCCATGAAGCTTCCACCACCACACCTCGCAAATGGTACCTGCCTCACTTCGCAGTAATCAACCCAAATAAGCCAGGAAAAATCAGAGTGGTATTCGATGCTGCAAGCCGATGCCGAGGAACCTCCCTCAATGATCAGCTGCTTACTGGTCCTGACCTGCTGTCCTCCCTCCTGGGGAATATAATACGCTTCCGGGAAGGAAACATCGCCATTGCTGCAGACATCAAAGAAATGTTCCTGCAAATAAAAATAAGGCGAGAAGACCAGCCGTCCCAGCTTTTCCTGTGGAGGACATCACCCCATCATGAACCAGACACCTATCAAATGTCATCAATGATGTTCGGAGCCACCTGCTCCCCAAGCAGTGCCCAATTCGTCCGAAATAAAGTGGCCGAAACATACGAGCACGAGTACCCGGCCGCCGCAAAAGCCGTACGCACCAAGTTCTACATGGACGACTACCTAGATGCAACAGACACACCCAATGAAGCTGCTACACTAGCCCAAAGTGTAAGTGCCCTCCTCGCGAAAGGAGGGTTCCACTTGACAAATTGGGCGTCTAATAGCCCGGTGGCCCTAGCTGGCGTACCCATAGAAGACCGTGCCAGCTCCGCGATACAGATCAGCAGTGGAGGTCCAGAGACAGAACGAGTGCTTGGTTTGATCTGGGACCCCACCACAGACCGCTTCCTGTACTCATTTCGCGAGGCGATCTCCCCCGACACGGCCACACAACCTACCAAGCGGCAACTATTATCCATAGTAATGAAGATCTTTGACCCAGTCGGCTTCGTTGCCTGCCTTACCATCAGATCTAAGATGCTACTGCAAGCAGTGTGGCGCTCAAGCGTCGGCTGGGACGAACCCATTACCCCCGAACACGCCCAGAGATGGACAGACTGGCTGAGCCTGCTGCACACAAACAGCATCTCAATCCCGAGACGTTGCCTCTCAAACAAACAGAACAACGTAACTCTACACCTCTTCTGCGACGCATCGGAGCAAGCTTGCTGTGCCGTGGCCTACTTCACCGAAGAAATAAATGGATCCTTACGAGTAACATTCCTTGCAAGTAAATGCAAGGTAGCACCACTGAAGCCTCTCTCCATTCCACGCCTCGAGCTTCAAGCCGCCCTCATAGCAGCGAGACTAGCCCAGACGATCCAAAAGGAAAGCAAAGCCCTGATATCCCGCACCTGCTTCTGGACAGACTCCACAACTGTACTATGCTGGTTACGCACCGACCCACGCGCCTACTCAACCTTTGTGGCAAACCGATTGGGCGAAATAGACGAACTAACCAACATACCCGACTGGAAATGGGTACCCACAAAACTCAATCCAGCTGATATAGGAACACGAGACTTAGAGGTGCCAGACCTAACACCAGAAGGAAGGTGGTTTACCGGCCCAGCCTTTCTCACTTCCCCGGAGGGTGCATGGCCGAAAGAACGGGCACCCGCCCACAGGCCTGACGACCTAACACTAGAAGTCAAACCTCACTACGTTGGCCTTATGTCCACCAAGGGCGAAGCACTCCCATCAGTAGAGCGGTTCTCCTCATGGCACCGGCTAATCCGCTCCACAGCTTGGATCCTCCGTTTTATCAGACGATGCAAGATGGGGCCCAACAAACCATTAGAAGGCCCACTACTAGCCGAGGAGATAAAAGCAGCAGAACAAAAATGGATCAAAAGGTCCCAGGAAAACGCTTTCACAACTGATCTACACACCATCCGACAAGGTCAAAAACTACCTACTGGCAGTCGCCTCAACTCGCTGAACCCCTTCTTTGGACCAGACGACCTTCTACGAATGGGGACCCGACTACGAGCCTTGGAAAGAACAAAGAGTGTGGCCCGAACCCCCATAATACTGGACGGCGACGAACCCTACACTCGGCTCCTAATCAGCCACTACCACAAAAAGGCGGATCATCCTAGTACTGAGAAAACAATTGCAGAAATACGCAATCATTTCTTCATAATACGAATACGCACAACAATCAGGAAACTAACGCACGTCTGCCCCACTTGCTTCATACGACGCAGCAAACCGACTCCACCTCTGATGGGCGCATTACCACCACCCCGCCTGATGCATCACGTCCGTCCATTCACACACTGCGGGCTTGACTATTTCGGCCCTATGGCTATCACGGTCGGTAGGCATCGAGAAAAACGATACGGAGCCATCTTCACCTGCCTCTCAACGCGCGCCATTCACCTAGAACTAGCCGCTTCACTGACTGCCGACTCGGCCATCATGGCCCTTCAAAGAATGACCGCCCGCAGAGGACAACCCACAGCCATGTACTCGGATAACGGAACAAATTTTCACGGAGCTGACACCGAGATGAGGGACGCCCTGCTGTCAATAAGTCAAGACGCCAGAATGATTGACGCAATAGCTACCCAGGGCATCGAGTGGCACTTTATACCACCGCTGAGTCCCCACATGGGGGGAGCTTGGGAGAGACTAGTACGATCAGTAAAGAAAGCCCTAAGCGCAACACTCAAAGAAAGAGCACCAAAAGAAGAAACTCTACGCACAGCACTTGCAGAAGCCGAGTTTGTGGTAAATAACCGACCACTCACCCATATTTCAGTCGACCCGCGTGATGAAGAACCTCTAACACCCAACCACTTTTTGCTGGGATCGGCTGGGAAGCGCCCCCAATTATCCTTCTACGACAAAAAAGAAGAGGAAGTATGCCTACGCCGCCAGTGGCGCATCGGACAACAACTTGCAGACACCTTCTGGAGGCGATGGCTGCACGAATACCTACCTACCATGGCTGCCCGACAAAAATGGCACCATCCAACTACACCAATTAAGAAGGATGACCTAGTGATCATCATGGACCCAGCACTGCCTCGAAACAGTTGGCCACGTGGCCGTATCCTCGAAGCAACACCTGCAGCTGATGGACAGGTCAGAACTGCTCGGATCCAAACCAGTACTGGGATATACGTAAGGCCGGCAGTCAAAATCGCCGTCATCCTGCCTGCCACACCAACAACTAACGAAACTGTACCAGTTGCGAAGACACCCGATTCAGAACTCAGACATCGGAAAAGGACACGCCCGACGAAGTAGCTGAGCACAGTCGAGACTGCACTGGGGGGAGTGTATCGAACGTGTCGACGAAAGCGTATGACAACCCTGAGAATTCAAGAATGGAATTTACGCTTCCACATAATACCGTGCCGCTGCGCGTTACCCCTTCCAATAACCTACGAAACAAAGGGAGTGCTCTCATTGGCCAACGAAACACTGTGCATTTGGAATGATGTCTACAATGCTATTACATTCTACAATTAACTTATCAATTGAAAACATAAACGCAATTGATAATAAATACATGCTGCAGCATCATTGGACTCGAAAACACATCTGAATAACCACGTAATACTTCCACCAGGGACCCCAGACAGCAATGATCAAAATCAAGGAAATGATTGAGTATTTACGTTATCCCCACCCTGCTACCAGACGCGGCGCCATTGGTCAATGCTGAACAAAGGAAATGTTTGAATCGTAAATATTTACGACAGCCAATTTACATTCCGAAAAACTCGGAGCTAAATTTCAGGAAATCGGGAATAATTTGAATCAAGAAATATATATCATCACCTAAAAATAGGTATATACTACAATAAAACCTCAAAAAACTGTCGTCTACCAGTGATTATTGCACTTTAAGAAAATATTTACTTCTAGATATTGTATCTTGTATCACATTTGTAAACTTGTACCTTTTCTTGTTGAAACAATAAAAATTATGTGAGACTTCGGTTTATTGGAACAGGACTGTCTTGGCAAAGGTTATCACACGGATTTTTAACACATCTGCTCGAAAATCATAGCGATTGGGAAAAATACGTAAACGCAAGCACCCTTCAGAAACAGGGAGGTTCTGTGTTCCAAAAGTCCAACCCGGATTTGCCCTATAAAACAAACGGCAAACCGGTAGGAAATCAGTTCAAAAACTACCAGCCAAGAAGTAACAAGTCTCCAAGAAACTGAAGTCTCCAAGTTCTAACCTACTTAAAAAGTGTTTTTAATCAGTATTAAATTCTGTTCTACCTTTCTCCCAGTATCCCATTATCCTGACCCCAACAGTCTCCAAAAGTCTCCAAAGTGCAAATCAATATTAAATTAAGTAACTAAATTCAGTTTTGGCCATTATAACTAGAATCAATTTTCAATGTTTTACAACAGTAATAGATTCAGTTTTGCTAATTTAACTTAGAGTCATTAATCCAGAAGTAAAAGACATTGGCGTGCCAAGTTGTGTCCAGCTCCCTATTTTGCAATTTATGTACAAACGTCTAGTACAGTTCTCACAATATAATAGGCCACTTGCATTACATTTTTTTTAAATTTTTTCCGGTTTAGGCAAATATTCTAAGATATTCTGTTTTTTTTTTAAATCGTATTTTTGAAACCCTAGCGATTTTTTTAAAAATTTCAATCCGAAAAATCAGACCATTTTTTATAAACCGGAAAAACGGGACATAATTTTATGGTTGCGAAAAAACGATAATTACATAGCCGAAAATCATTTAAAAAAAACAACGTTTTCCACACGAATAGCAATAAATTGTACGGCGTTCTCTTCGTAACATCTGTAAAAAATATCAAAAATCTTTATCAAAAAATCAAACCAAAGGATAAGTTCGCATGGAACAAACAATAAATTTATTGAACGTTAAACGCAAATTCAAAAATTCGCCGGAAATCAAAGTGTTGCCATAAAAAAAAAAAATCAGGGTTGAATTTTACAAAATTAAGGGAACATAATCGGAGACGGGACATTTTCACAATGTTAGTAAAAAAATCTATCCACACGATTTTTTCCAAGTCGTTATGAAATCCATGCAAGTGGACTATTATATCTTTATTACTGTAGGTTTACTTGAGTGATATATTTTCACATTTTTGACTGACTTGAATATTAGTTTAAAAGGCAATAACAAAAATACTTTACTAATAATAGACAAGTAAATGCTTTCATCAAGAAACTTGGTATTTAGATAATTCGATTTGATGCAATATTGACGCGTTTACTTGAACTTATAATTTATATCGACAACTTAAAACATCGCGTTGTTGGTCGCCTATTGGAAGACATGAAAACACATTTACATACTAGAATATTTTACAGTTTTAATGAAGACTCACAACCAACGAATTGACATATTAACTCCCCTACTAGAATTTTTGTTTCAAGATTTGGCTTTCAAGTTTAGTAAGCAAAGCTTTGAAAATATTTTTCGCATTCGACACTTCTAACTTACTCGAAAAAGGCTTCTCGTTTATATGGCCTTAAAAACTAAACACAAAAATCATCTATTATCACTTGAATGTAATTTACTTACGTGTGTTTCAAATGTCAACACGCATAGAAAACTATTAATGTGTAAAAAAAACTCATCCGTTGCATTAATTAATCAAAAAAACTTTATTCATTAATTTATTAGGAAATAGGTTGACAACTTGTTTATTACTTGAAATTCATTACTAATTCTGATTTGGGTGGCAGACATACAATATGTACCGCCCCCCAATTTTTTTGTTTGTTTATTGGTTGATAACCCCGAGTGGTTCAAAAAGTTTGGTGACTTAGCAGGAATGTCCGGGTTCATGGAGTGAGGTTTGTTTAGATCTTGGCGGCGGATGCATCTGCCCACTTTTGCGTGGCGGGCCTGATTAATAGACTGTTTGAGGGAAACCTTTTGATAGATTCGTCCTCCGTCACTCCTGGACACTTTGACCCCCAGATTTCTTTCCACTCTCATACCTTTTTCCTTCGTCCTCTCCTTCCTTTCCTTAAAGACCCTCCCCACACATCAGCCCCAAAGATGGCAGAGACCTTGATGGTAATTATTTTCGTCGAGGCCTCATGTGTAGACCCAATTTTTTTAGATAATCTAATAATATGAATATGAAGTACAATCCAAAAAGAAGCAGCTAGAATTAAATTAAGTAGGTATACGAAGCTAATATTTATATTGTTGATAAAATTACATATTATAGATAACAATAACTAATTATCTTTCGACTCGTATATTGAATTTTGATGTGTACTTTCAAATAGAAACGTACAAATATTATTTACTTGTAATGTGTTGAATACATTTCTACTGCGGTTTGATAAAACCTTATAAGCCACAAAATGAAAATTTTGCAGGAGACAGAAAAAAAAGAAGTTAATAATTTTTTCATCATTATAAAGGAGCTAGAGCTTGTAAACAAGCTTATTACAATTATTAGTTCATTTTATCATTCTAAACAATTTAAGTTTCAGGAGACGGCAAAATCGAATATTTACTAATTCATAAAACTAATTTAAAAACTTTAAATTCATATGGAAGTGATTGTTTGTTTATCAAAATTTGGCTGTAAAATATTGCAATTGTTGAGTTACTTCATCTTTGATTTTTCTAAATCATCAAAAAAAATTGTAAAAAACCTGTTTTACCTTCGACGACAATTCTTCGACATGAAACAACTGAAAAGTAATATTTTCAAAAATGAGGCTTGAACGGTTTTATCACACACAGTCAATGTGCACAACATTTTAGTAAAACGTTCAGAACATTTTTACTTACGGCAGCATATTATGGTAGCATATTTAATATTCCTGCAAATATTTATTCAGGATTAATTTCATAAAAATTTAAAGCAGGACAGTAAAAACTGCCCACAGTGCTTGTACTTGCAATATAGTAACTAATCTTCACGCCGGATTCCGCAAGTCTTGGCACACATGCATCGTCTCATACATACCCTTCTATTATTCTGACTCTTGACATGGC
Source organism: Limnephilus lunatus (assembly GCA_917563855.2). Lineage (NCBI taxonomy): Eukaryota > Metazoa > Arthropoda > Insecta > Trichoptera > Limnephilidae > Limnephilus > Limnephilus lunatus. The sequence goes on along the minus strand of OU830604.1, from coordinate 18,107,020 downwards.
CAGACTCAAGTGTCTGATTCACTGGATCGTGTCATGTTTTCCTCGGGCGTCCCCGATTTCTTCTACCATGCACATTCACATTCAATAGACAAAGCATTGATAAAGTCCTTTTACACAAAAAGGACCTGGTGTCCACATATCATTATAACATCAGTTTTAGAAACATTTTAGAAATTGATTGATGCATTGAGATGTCGAATCGAATTTTTAATAATTACATATTTAAAAGCACAGTCGATTATAAATTATGACCGTCGTTTGAACAAACTTCTTTACGCACGCTTGACTTGGGGAGTAAGCTGGTGAATGCGTGACGAGAAAGTTACGAAAAGCGAGGCGAACGCTTCGTATATCACTGTAGAAGCAAGAGAGAGCAGTGCTTCCTATAGGTGGAGTAGAAGTTTTACTTCAGTTGTGTGGTTTAAATCACACTCGTTTTTTCTTATTCTATGGGATTCCCTAAATAATTAAATAAAGTGTTACATAAAAACATTTAATTAACATGTTTATTTCGCCCGGTTTTACCCTAATAACACCTGTTATGTATCATAATATAACACGTTCATTTAATTTGGAAAGCGCCAGACCATATTTCAACACAAGATAATTAAAATGCTATTAGAACAACAATGAAGAATTTATGTTAATAATACAAACAAAGACAAAATGTGAATATAATATAACATGTTGTATGCAGCTATGTGAAAAACATTATAATATACCTATGTACTGAAACTTCATAACCTACCGAAAAAGTGAATATACACATTATATAATAAATTCAAGAAATAAGATTATCGCATCTTAATTGAATATTTTTGAAGTAAAACTTCTTTACGCACGCTTGACGTGGGCAGTAAGCTGGTGAATGCGTGATGAGAGCGTTACGAAAAGTGTGATCGGGCCAGTCGAACGGAAGTTGAGAGGGAGATATAAGTCAGTGAAGATAGAAAGAGAGAGAGAGCTACGTTTCGTTTATTAATATATTATTAAGAAGGAGGTGCGAGCACACATTTTCTTTCTCTCTTTCTCTCATAGCCAGTTACGTTTCGTATATCTAAGACACAGTGCAGGCCTATTGTCTGTATCACACTGTAGGAGCAAGAGAGAGCAGTGCGCGCGCACATTTTCTTTCTCTCTTCTTTCATAAGTTAGTGAAGTTTTACTTCAGTCGTGTGGTCTAAAGCACACTCGTTTTTTTTATTTCCAATAATACTATTATTATTCAATTTTAAAAACAATTAATTTGTAAACAAGTTTTTCTATGTAATTATTATTACGCGTGATAGATGTTTCGCCTTCCGAATGCATTATCGATTTTTCCCTTGATTATATTATGTCTATATATATGTTAACACTTTGCATTAGTTAAAAATTTGTCAAAAGTTTATTTTTTAAATACACGCCTTTATAAAAATATCGTAAATAAATCGTCCACACTACTATAAAGTCTTTAGAAGGCGAAACAGCTGACTCGCATAATGATAAGCACCCAGCAGAAATTGTTTATAAATAAATGGTAATAAAAAGCTTATATTTTTAATTTTTTAAACTTATTTTTACATTCAAATAGAGTTAAAAATATATAGGTTTAATAAATAAATAAACGGAACATTGATAACATTATTAGTATTAAATTTATTTGTTAAAAATTTCACCACTTATTATTATTATTTTCAAGCAAATAATGTAGTAAGCAAAAATCTCAAAATCTGGCATCATGAAATTAGCGTGGTCTTTTTCTATCTTGTATTTCTAGGTTAACCCAACCGCTTTCTGATAACAACGTCATTATATCATGATCTATGGATCTTTGAAATATCCTTATATTTAATACTAGCTGGGTTACCCGGCTTCGCTCAGGAAATCATTTGAGAGTGTTATGGAATGTTTCACAATGATGATCCCGATTCCCTATTCCCGAACATTCCACGACATACTCCGCCACCCCTTCCAGAACATTCTAGAGTTCTATAGAACCTTCTTGAACTTTCCGAAATTTCAAGAGGGCGAAACTTCCAGCCTTTATATCTTCAAAAGCACGCCCTTTAGGTAAAAACGGGTACCTTTTTTCCCGAGAGACAGAGATCGGGTACCTTTTTTCCCGAGGGACAGAGATCTATCACACCTTATAACTCCCTTGATCGTACCGGGACTCGTTTTTAATTTTTTGCGGTTCGCACGTTTTTCTGTATTTTCTTTTATAATATATAGCTGTTTCCCGGCATGCGTTGTAATGCCATATTTAAATAAATAAAATGTTACTCCTTGCATGTCTTTTCCCGTGCGTTCCCATCCAGCGTTCCACTTCCACCTTCCCCGCCACCGCTCTCCCGCTCCCCCGTCCCGCCAACCCCCCTTGCACTTCATTTCTTGACTCCTCTCCCGCACGGCCCGTAGCCGAAACTTTTTTCTAATACTAACATTATTAAACTCGTGATATCTTTCTAATTAAATATCCGAATTGAAAAATTCAAAAAGTTAAATAAAGGTATTGAAGCTGTTTTGAATATGAAGTAACTTATTTTGATAAGGATTAACACCAAGATACAAATAAAGAGCCTTTTCAAGTGGCGACATATTAATTAAATTTTAAAAATAAAAGAATACTTATTGTGGCATAACCATAATAGTTAGACATATGCTGTCGCGACCTTTTTTGTAAATAATGATGTGTTCTACAAAGTCGTAGTACATTATTTTATTCTATCATCAATAGTTTTCGCAGCGCACGCGATGTAAAGAATATTTTAGGTAATTTTTTTACACCTTTTTTTGCATTATTAGAGTTTTAGTAATGATTCCTAATTATTTTGAAAATATTATATAGCCTATGTCACTCAGGGATAGTGTAGCTTCCCAACAGCGAAAGAATTTTTCAAATCGGTTGAGTAGTTTCAGAGCCTATTCGATGCAAACAAACAAACAAACAAACCTTACCTCTTTATATAGTGTAGTAACTGTAGTAGAAGTAGATAATAAGTTTTTTAACAATTTACAAAACTAATAAGTTAATTTTTAAGTTCTGTGAAAGTTTAGTACGAATAAATTCAATAATAATTTTCTTATCTTCGAGTTAACCCTTCAAGACGACAGCGGTTAGGCTTTTGACTCGCAATACGAAGGTCGCGGGATCGAATCCCGGCGTGGGCAAACAAATTTTATTTGATTAATTTGTGTTATTTCGCAATTAAATCATTTAAAATAATATAGAGTATATTTGCGGCACGTTCCAGAGTGGAAGATACTATCAGTATCGCCTTGGTGTAAGACCACCATTCAGAATTGAAACGTTGCTTTAAATGGATTTATCCGTGTTTGGTAACCAGATCTGAATAGACAGGTACTTCCCCACCTTCTTTCCCTCCCCCCTACCTTCTGCCTCACAACATACCCCAATTGGGGATACCATAGTCTCACTGGCTTCAGACGGGAGCAGCTGAAAGTCTTTTGAGGTATTCATATAAAAAAATATCTAAAATCAAAGCTGACGAGTACGTAATCTCGTGGTAGAGAAGCTAAGAAGTGTTGGAACGACCACATTTTTTAGTATTTCAATTAAATATTGGTATTTTCGTGCAGGACATGACCAAAAAGCAGAAAAATATTATACTGAAAATAATAATATATACATGAAAATAATTGTGACGCTAGAGGAACTAGGAAAGGAAAGTAGACGAGCAAGAGAAAATAATTACAAAGTGTTGAAAATTCAATGTAAAAAGAATATGACCAGTTTATATGCGAATGTATTAAGTGATTAAAAATACGACGTTATTTCGGATGATTTATCTTTATATGATTATGAATGATTTACGATGCCTATCTCAATGAGATAACCATGTCGATCGTCAAGTTGATTAGTCAGAGATCTCTGAAAAATCTAAATTTGAGTTGATTATGCTGTTATGTTATGTAAAAGTGTACCCTCTATCCGGTACAATACTCAGATTACTCATAAATACCACCAATTCAATGCACAAAAACTTTTAGTTAATTATACATAATGTTGAGGTTTTCTGGATTACTATAATATTTGTCTTATGTTAAGTATTCGAATACCTATTGCTTTCCTCATTCTTTCAAAACTTATTATTTGGAGATGTCTGACTAAACAACTGGAGGCAGAGAGTAGGAAGTGCATACATACGTAAATTTTACACGAATACCGTATGACAGAATTCTTAAAGTATGACAGAATATTTTCGAAAAGAAATGTAGGTTAATCCAATAAATGAGAATTGAGTAGAAAGAAAAGATTAGTAAATTGAATAGGTGTAGGTTTATTATAGAGTTAAGGTTGCAATTATATTAATATTCACATTTCCATATATGTTTTACAATAGTTTGCAGTACAGGAATGAACTACTTTGAAAATCCGTCTGATCGCCGTACTTTGACGAAAAGAAAACCTATATGACTAATAACGAAATTGGATTGCACTGTATTGCGTTATCCTTTTCACTTTCACAGAAAATATAAATATAAAATTATACTCTTGGTTTGGATTCCAGGTCACCGCGGTAGTGAGTGGCTGGGGGAGTGGCTCCATCATCATCCGATCAGTGCAACTAATCAGCTAAGTTAACCAAGACAGATAAGTCAACCAAATTAAGTCAATTAAGTCGGTTTAGTTAACCAAGTCAGCTAAGACAACTGAGTCAGCTAAGTCGACAAAGTCAGCTAAGGTAACCAAGTCCAAGGACCAATATTTGAGATAATCCAAATAACTCATGAAGAAATAGAAGTACCTGCCAGGCAACTACTCAATATCTGCAGTGATCTCACCGAGGGAACTATGAGGACTACTAAAGGGACACTGCCACCTCAGTAGACCAGTGCAGTTATTGAGAATAGAAAATGCCAATGGTTGCATCAAATGTGAAGAGGATGAAAAGACTCCAATTCGCCTATGGAGCCAATATCCCACCCTGATGGGACAAGGCTCAGATACTTGGGACGTCACATTGTGGAACCAGGAGACTAGACTTTATCGAAGTGACCGGGTAAGTAGGAAGGAGGTGAAATGGGAGATAGCTCAATGGGCCAACAACCTAAGTGCTCACGGGAACTATCAGTAAACCTTATCCACTTTAAATAAAATATAGTACCTAAAGGTATTTCAGTATACTAAGAAATGTTATGAATCGGATTATGTTGGTAGTCAACTTTCCCGAAAGCAATACAAAGGTAAACATCCCCCAAAAAATCAATTGAGATACCAACCCATAGATTTCCAAGCCTACCATGTCAGCTAAGACAACAAAGACAGCCAAGTCAAACAAGTCCAAAACGTCGAATCCACACGAGGTAAATCCAAATTTATAGCTGTCGCGATATAAAGCCAGCCTTGGTAGAATCCGTACTCAGGGCATTCATTAGTCAGGCCGAAAAGTGAAAGTTATATCTGAATTTTGCCCCATAATCTTTTCTAAACAAGTTTACTTTCTTTTTGTTTCGACTGCGCTTACGATGGCCCATGCTGTTCCGATTCAGTGGTCCAAAAGTATCGGTGCACGAGCTAAATCAACATTTTAATTCTGAATTCGGCAATATAATTATTACATATATTGTAATACTATAATAATAAGTTTACGTCAATACACGTACGTACTGGTGTACATAATAGTGTAAATACAAATCAATAACACAATGCACGTGTGAAAAATGACGCGATAAACGTCCAAGAAGAAAAAAACATGATACGATGGTTTGAAGAATTTTACAATCTCTCGGTCAAGGTTGGGTTTAAGGACAAGCCGCTATCTTATACAAGTTTACAAGTGATTATAAATGGAAATTAAACAACTCGTATTTAAACTGGTAAACCAAATATATTAGTTCTAGGAAGCTGTTTTTCGTGTGATGTTAGATAGATTTTTTTTATTACAGAGGAAAAATTACAACGAAGAAAGTGATGCCGTACCAAAGGTTTGGTTCCTCGCTTAAAAGCAGCACCATGAAAGAAAAAAAGCAACACAATAAAAGTAATTCAAGAAATGGCAATCATTGAATCGAAAATCGTGATCCAACTATAACATTTTAGAATTCTTAGGGTATGCAATGATAAATTCTTCATCAAAGATTGTTTAGCGTTTAACTTATTTATAGTATGTACGCTGTAGTAATTATTAAACATGGTCTTGCATTCATCCTGCAAGTTGGTTGATTATTTATTGATCAAATCATAACATCGATAACAACTTAAACAACTCCTCGTGCATATTTATATTTTAGTTTTAGTTTATTAGAGTTTCCTGTTAACATAATAGACGACAAGTTAAATGTAAAGATGAATAATAATTATTATTATTGCCGAAGATAACAATCTTATCAACCATTCAGCTAATTATCTCACCAGAAAACCACGCAACTATAGTCTTCTCTGAAGCGAGCATCACGGCAATTAGTTAAAGACAATAACGTTATAATTTTAAAATAACTACATAATTATGTCCATAGCTGGTGCTACACAGGTTAAGTTAAGTCCGAGAATGGTGAGAAAAGAAATGGTTGATTTCGGAATGAATATTGGGTCTGACCGTTGATGTAGAGTTGCTGTCTCCAGAACTGGTGATACTGGTCTGCGGTGGGGAGGAGGGGTTGCGCGGGAGGCGGGGGGGCGGGGGGGCCCAGCGGAGCCCCGTGCTGGTACTCCATACTCCTTACTTTCTCCGGTCCTTATCCTCTCCTGGGAGCCACTACTGTCTAGCACTTGCACCGGTGCATGCTACACTTCCGTTACTGAATAGTTAGCAACACTCACTAAACCCTGACGATTGTTTACTAGCTTAACACCACCAAACTGACTGGGAATACGACTAGTCTAACACTTGACAGCACCAACACCACCTGGAAGGAAGTGTGCAGTCTGCAGTCTACTTGTTGTTTGTTTGTGCGAACTGCGTCGAGCGACTGCTGTTGTTACTGCTACTGCTTGGTGGAGCGGGCGGGAGTTCAGCTCGGAGTAGAGTCGGCTAAAACCGGCGACCGCTCAACTAGCACTGAAGGCTCGGCCTCTACTATACTCAATACTGCCTAGTGCCTTCGCCGGCTGCGGGCTGACGGCTCGCCACTCGCCACTAGCCCCCTCCATAAGGCTTCGCCACAAGGAACTTCTCTTTCATCTACCTATTATCGCGCAATTACAAGCAAGATTAAAATTATTAAAATAATTGCACGAAATATCATTATCAAATTTATTTATCAGGATTTTATAATTAATTGCTATTTTTTTCGGATCACAAAAAATCCTTTTCCAGAGATTACATTCCTAAAAATATTCTTGTCAGACTGAGTTCGGAGCGTCGAGGCTTTATCATAAAAACAAAATGATAACCTCTCTGATATCAGCAGCACTAAGTTCTCGGGGTAATAATATTGAAATTAGATTATGTCTTAGATTCCTAGAATTAATTAAACTGTATAGATAAGATATAAATTACTTGTATTTCTCTTAAATTCCTGCCAAAACAAATTGTTAATTTATATCTAATTTCTTTTGTTTTCTGGGACTTAAAATGCTTGGTTACAATAAAATTATTTTTGGTGGAATTTGGAGTCCGATACGAAAATGCCTGATGATTGTCTTGGAAATAGTTCTGACTAAATCCAACCTTCACCAAGAGAAGTCAACAGAAGAATGAGAAATCTCTGCACTCTGCAAAATGAACTCTGAACGCTTCCGATAAGAAATTTATATAGATAGGTAATGTAATTATATATATTACACATTGGAATGATAATATTTCTACTGGTAATTGAGAATACTTTTTTCAGATATTCCTGCTAGAAAACAAACATGTTAACTGTCCATCTTAGAGTGGAAAGCGATTTTTTATTTTATTTTGAAAGATTATAAACTTTAAAACAAGCATTTAAATACTTAGTTATCTTTTTTCGTTAAAAATAGTGAATAATTTTATAGAGTTTAATGGTAACATGGTAAATTTCAATGAGCATTTCTATTTAATAATAATAATAAATAATAAAACTAAAATAAATAATAAAATTTATTATGATAAAACTATTCTAACAGAAAGAACAATTAGTCATACTAAATCCGATATAGTTTTACATGACAAAATTAAAAAAATAACTTATATCATTGATGTCGCTATTCCAAATTGTTGTAATATTCAGAAAACTGTTTCTGAAAAAATAAGAAAATATACAGATTTAGGAAATGAGATTAAAAGAATTTGGCATTCTCAGACTATAAAAATATTACCATTTGTTATTTCGGCTACTGGCATTATACCTAGCTATCTCATTCAAAATTTAGGCATATTAGATTTGTCAAAAAATTTGTACATAAAAATGCAAAAGTCAATCATTTTAAATACATGTAGGATTACGAAAGATTTTTTAAATATTTATATTGAGGGATCAGTAGGATTTATCGGACCAGTTAGAATTTCATCAGAGCCGAACCTTCTGATATGAAAATATCTGGAGTCAGTGAAATATTTTCCCATTATGTTTCTGGTTGATTGACGTATTGTTCTTGTATTGTTTTGTATTTATTATACTTATATAGTGCACTTACATTGCGTGAATTTACTAGGTATTCATTTGTGGAAAAGTGTGTGGACGGGTTTAGTCTTTCATTTGTGAAAGATTTAACCCGGACATAAAATCTGGAGCAACGTAAAAACATTAATGATTTCTTTACAGTATTATATATTTAGTTCTTTTATCATTGAGTCTATTGATGAAAAAGTCACTGCTCTGCTACAATTCAGGATTTCTCCTGGAATGCAGCTGGTTTTCAGTAGTGCCTGAAACATTTACAGAGTATTAACAATTATTTCATTGATGAAATTGTCGTTGAAATGTGCATAGAGATTGACAAGAGTCGGGAGGCTACGAAACACGGCACAAAGAGGAGACCGATAGGCTGCGAAGCACCGCACGAAGAGGACACCGATTATTCCTATAGATTTATGTGTTTGTCTCTTTTTGGTGTCGCTATTTTTCGTTTTATCTAGTTTCAAATCACGACGGTGCTAAAGAAGTTTTCATTTCAAAAATGTTCACAGCATGCGCGTAAATCTAGGTTTAAATATTGAAAGGCGAGTTTACTAGAAAAATAACAGAAATTAATAAGCAAAATAAAATATAAAACATACTAATACAGAAATTAATAAGCAAAATAAAATTTAAAACATACTAATACAGAAATTAATAAGCAAAATAAAATATAAAACATACTAATACAGAAATTAATAAGCAAAATAAAATTTAAAACATACTAATACAGAAATTAATAAGCAAAATAAAATATAAAACATACTAATACATTACAGAGGAAGAGAAGAAAAAAAGAAAGGACAGAATAATTAAGCATAATAAAGCAACTACAATTTTTTTACTTCAAATATTACTAAAAATAAAAATAAAATGTTGAAGATAATATTGTTAATTCTAAAAATTTTAATATATGAGATTGACTAATCTTTATTTTTATTTTTTATACATATTTATTTATTTTATATTTACACAATATAACATAAAATAGCTTACATATTTTATACACTCTCCTAATAAAGCAAATGCTTGTGTTTAGGAGAGGACAATTTAAGAATTATTAAATAAATCCTTATCATTATTATAATTAAATATGACGGTTTGATAGAAGGTGGCAATAGCGGAATTGGTAAACGCGCACGAGAGGTTCTGGGTTCGAGTCCCAGTTGCGACCATTATCTTTTTCTATTTTTCTGTTTCTAGTTCTCTTTCATGTTTTCGTTTAGGTTGTTATTGTTATCTTCTCCTACAACCAAATACTTCTATTTGCCGTGTACGAAGCATTAATTTGAACATATTATTGAAAGATTTATTTTATAAAATAATAATGTTATTGTCGCAATTTTATTTTATTATTCGTAGAATTTCATGAAAAGGACAGTGTGGAATATGGAGTGGCAATCGCATCGATGAATGTGAAATGTGATTCTTTGCTGAACTGTGAACGAAGTTTTAAGGCTTCCCTGCGTCATGTATCATAATTGGATATAAAGGAAAAGTAGGCTCTTGGATTTTGCAATAATTATAAAGAACCCATACTTAGACATATTTCATATTCGGCGGCTTTATCTTCAGCAGCGGCTACTTAAAAATGAGAAAATAAAATTTAGTCTTAAATAGATAATTAAGACATTTTCATTGAGTATAAGTATAAAATAAGAAATAAGGTATGTATCCGTATTTAGTTTTTTTAATTGCTCCCAACCTATTTATAGCTCCCAACAATTTTGGAGGCAGTTGGACTATGGAAATCCCAATTCCCCAATTAGGGTATGTTTTGAGGCTCAAGGGAGTGGGGAGGGGAAGAAAGTGGAAAGATGAATGTGGGGAAGTACGGTCACCAAATACAACGATTGCCATTTTAAGAAATGTTTCGTTGTCAACTATTATTCAATAATAAGTATTTATTTACAAGTACTTATCGTAAGTGCGAGTACATTATGCAAATATATAGAAGTATTTTAAATTTAATGTAAAAACCTAGGGAATAGGGTGAATGACCGCTTTTTTTTCAACCAGAGGATTCAGGAAGAGCTTTGTCAAAATTGGAGTTAATTTTGCAGCACACCTCTGCAAAACCTGCCATGATAGTACAGTAGTTGTATTTTTATAATGCTTTTACATTAATGTTACAAAGTACCAACATAAACCTTCTTACAAAGTACCATTATCGTATGTAGATATATATTTCCCCTAATAATGGATCCTGAAATCTGTGCGGCTGTCCGAAACGTTGATTAAAGAAATAAGAAGCGCAGCAACGAGTTATTACAAATTGAAAAAATAAAGTTTATATTCATACCTATTCATTGTTATGGCCATATTTAAGGGAAAGAAATAGAGACAATGAAGGTTGGAAAGTAACTGGCTGTTCAGACCGGGTCACCAAATTCGCTAATACCATTTTATGCAACTGTTCGTTTCTGAATTGTGGTCTTTCATCTGGGCGGCGATACATGTCGTAAAGTACCAACCATAAGTACCTATTTAGTTTGTTGTTTTTTTCAATTTAATTTAAATCAAATTTAATAATGTTATTATTAAGTCTGCAAGTATTTTAGTATTTGTGATAGCTGTTTCGGCTTACAAGGCAATTTTCAAACTGTGATTGGATCACTTTGAGACAACTTACTTATATGATTCTGTTTACCTCCGCTCTATTTCAATTTTGAAAGTGCCCAAAATGATTGGTTTATTTATTGAGAAAATAATAGGCCACTTGCATGGATTTCATAACGACTTCGAAAAAATCGGGTGGATAGATTTTTTTACTAAGATTACGAAAATGTTAGTAATTTTTTTTAGAAATGTATAGTTTTTTATTTTATTTTTAAATAAATAAATTCATTATTTTAGCTCGTGACGTCGGCACGGTTAGTCGGCGTGGTGACATTTTAATTATTATATGCCACTATTAATAAGTTTATCACAAGTATTTCAGCGTGTAATATTGTTGATTTCAATTTGTGTTGTTCATTCGACTTCAATCCTAATAGCGTCTGAGTGATGTAGTAGATGCACCAGTGATACGATTTGAAACTCGCATTGCGTTACACTAATTGCCTGCTATTAAAGAGAGTATACCGCAGAGGTCACAAGGCCAATATGCAATAAACTTCAAGAAGAAGAAGCGTACTCGATAATTAAACAAACTAAACTAAAACTAAAACTAAAACTAAACTCCTAAACACAAGCAGCTGCTTTATTAGGAGAGTGATTGAAATATTAATTGTTATATTATGTTGTAAAACTGTAACCTTGTTATATTTTTAAATAAAAAAAAAAATTTTAAAAAATATAAAAAATTATCCAGTAAAGACACAATAACTTATACCAAACATTATAATTTTGGTTGTCCTAATGTGAAATATCCCTACGTAATGTAATGCGCAAAATTATTCGCTAAATGAACTTTTCGTTTTCAAATTAGGAACTGATTTTATTATTTTTGAAGAGAAAGTTCTTTAGCGCCGCTGTGATTTGGATTTCGGATGAAACGGAAATGACGATTACTGCACCTGCGACGCATCAACTGCGCTCATTCCCCACTTTGATTATGATGTCACTTTTAAAGGCTTCTATTGGTTGAATTATGAAACCGAAATTACGCTAGTCCGCACTCATTGGTCTCTTTGATTATGACCTTACTTTTCAAGTATTGCTTGAGACTGTTTTGGTAAAGTTTCGCTTCTATTGCACTCGATTTTTTTTTACATAAGCTCCACGCATGAGGTCCTGAGGAAAATAATTTCCGTCACGACTGTCATCTTAGGGCATGCTGTGTGGAAGGAAGGAGAGCAAGTTCTGTGAAGGAAAAATTTACGAGGGACGGGTAAGAACAATGGCGGTCCGTTAGTTTTCAGTGAGTTAGAGTGCTAAGATTGAAAAATACGACCTTTTTGATGTGGCTGTAGCTGAAAATGGATTTTATTTTTTCTTTAAAATTTCAATATTTTGTATGAAGATTTTCAGGATTCTTTCAGTCTCTCACATTTCACAAAAATACAAAACGTAGAAATTTTGAAAAAAACAAAAATTATTTACAGCTACAACCACATCAATAACGTCGAATTTTCCAATCTTATCACTCTAGCTCGCTGAAAACTGACGGACCGCCACTAGTAAGAATCTGTGTGTAATCGATTAGATGAGTATAACTTTATCGACAGCCGGAGTTGCCCAAGGATCATCAGCTTCCTCTTTAATATATTCAAGTAGAAACTAACGACACGTGCAATGTAAGTGAATAATTTTCCCTACATATTATGTAAGCGCCCTAAAATTCACCCGTCGCACAGTGGTTCCAAATACCCCAAAACTTGGAAACAATTCACAGGACGGATTTACAGGAAATAAAAGGTGATATTATTTTTTGGTATGGGTAAAAAAAATAAAAATATTCGGTTTTAGTAAGTTTTGCTGTGATTTTGGCATTTTATTAACAAAAATTTAAAATTTAAAATGATAAAATTAAATTAAAAATATAAAAGTCCACATCCTTGGAAAATACAGGCCGAGTAATGTTTAATTTTTCTTTTTTAACATTCTGATGCAGACGATGAACAATCATCATCATCATCATCGGTGTTAAAAATACTTGAAGAATGAATATTCGGAGGAATTATTAAGTCATAAACTTCCTTAGGAAAACGATTTAACTGTTTTTTGGGAGTTTCCTGTTACTAGTTATGACAGGGTCAGATGTTACTAACATTAAATTAAAAATATCCTCATTACATTTCTCTCGAGAATATTTTCGAGAATAGTTTTCGCGATATTTTTTAAAATCTTTGTTCCGAGCTTCCTGAGCCTCTTCTGATTATTGGCCAATCGGCAGCAATGCATTCGATATTACGTCTGGCCCGTGGATTAATAACTTATGCACAGTAGGGGGCATATAATACTACGGATACAATTTAACGAAATACTTAGCAGTATCAAGAGAAAACTTCCTTAAATTGTCAATATTAATATCGTAACCACTTGATATTGTTACTAAAATGACATGCATTCTTTCTATAATTTTTTTATCTACGACTGTGATCTCTGATGCCAAATCTAAGTTGCGGAAAAATCGCCTGGCTGTATTGCCGTCATTGGAATTTTCAAAACCAGGCTTAGGCTGATCGACTATTAACCCCATTCGATTTTTGAATTCCTTTTGTATATTAGCTTTATGTTTCGCCACAATTTCCTTGTCTTGATTTCGGGCTTGCCATTTTTTTATTGGAAGTTTATAACCCACATGCAAAAGACATTCGAACAGTCTAATCCAACAGTGTAACACTGACAAACCAAACTCTAAGGTTGAAGGTTTATGTGGTCTTGTTAACATTTTATCTATAGAATTAAACTCTTTAGAACTGGCACCACAAATGTAGCAACGTTGTGTAGAAGCTGTATCTGTCAAGGCGTTACAAATTTTCCCATCAACCATTGTTAAGATGAGTTCATGCGACACCATTATAATTTTTCCATCAAGTGCCACGGGTGAACTCGTAAGATTTTTTTATTTGCGCACTTATTCTGTTCTTTTCAGTAATCGCAAGTTGTGTTGACTCTTTGGCAAAGGTTATCTTAATTGGGCGGCAATATCTGGTGGACGATGGGCGAGGATTCTGCCACACAACGTTTGTATTGTCAGAGTTCCCGCATACTAAACGTATGGGTACGATTGAAGATATAAAAACGCTTGAATCATCCGCATCCGCTTGCGTCCCAATGAACATCTGTTTGTAAGAACTATGCCCTGAACTGCCATCAAAGCCCCACTTTGAAATCAACCGCAAATTGTTTAATTTTTTACTTTTTAAACCACAAATGATTTCTTTCTGCACATTGATCACACGTTCAGAAGTGTGATTCAAAAGAGCTTGAACAGTTACTTCTGCAGATGTAGCAGTGATTGTTATGTCTTATTTTTTTGGATAGCACACTTTTTTGCTTCAAGTACTATATTGTATGGTGGAAACCTTTCAGGATCTTTGGATCTTATGACACTGTACTGGTGCTTTGTAAGCTTGGCTTCCACCATGGTTGAGAGGGCTTCCTCCCCAGACATCCGTCTAGAGTGAGTATCTTCGAATACCTCGTACGCTTGTCTGTACTTAGATGCACGCCTAGGTGAACGAATGATGTCTTCTAATAATTTTGATGCAACCGGTTGTCCAGAAGCTCTCAAATTCATTTTTGTTGCAAACGCCAAATGAGAAAGAGGTGAGTTTTTCCGAAGATCTTTAGTTTTTAAGCGTTTGGATCGGTCAGAACTCTGTTCAAATTGTATTTCCGGGCGACCGCTTCTATGTTGTTTTCCATATAATGTAAAACTGATAGGCGTCTCAAGCCATTTTTTATTTTGCATCACAAATTTAGCCTTAATTCGACGAGCAATTATCCATCTTGTTTCAAAGCGAAATTTGAAGCCCGCGATCTTTTTACCGAGTTTATCCAACCCTTCTTTAGGGCAATTGGTAAGGTTTATAAGTTTTTTTTTTCAAATATAAAAATCGTCTGTCCATCTGTTGGCACTTTGAATTCATCAGTAAGTCAAATAACTCCCTTTGTCTCAGGAACAAATCCCTTGAAACCGAACCTGTGACAAAAATAATATTTATGAAGCACAAAAATTTAATAGTAATTAAATTATGGAAAAATTACTGGACCGAAAAGGGGCATAAAAGTAGCAAGATTTTTTTTCTTAATATGATTCTAAAATAGTTTAGCTACAAAAGTGTATCAGCACTTTTACGAAATTCTAGGAAATATGTTACTATAACCTTAACTGTTTAAGAATTTATCGTATTTTTTTTCAAATTTCACCAGATATTTTTAAAAAATATATCGCAAATTTGTCACATTAGAAAATGAAAAAAAAAAACATTCCGTATTTAGTACATACCTGAAGGTATTGGATCCATGTTGAAAAAAATATGCCAGCAAGCGTTATACAAAGTTATCACTCCCTATATATTGTATTATAAATGTTGCACTTTCACACAAACGTCTTGCCTGCTCGGGAAGCCGATCTTTACTGACGTGGTACGCAGCGACGAAACATTTTGCCGAGTTCGGTGGTGGGGGGAAAGATGCGCTAGGATGTGTCGTCAAGATATAGCAACAAAATTTAGTGGTCCCTGTAATTTGAAATTTTGAATTGTTTCCAATGCTCCCATACTGGTAAAACCATAGTGCGTCGAGTCCAACAACATCTTTCACTTCTAAAGAAATTCTTCAAAAAATGGTCACCGTCAATCTCCAATATTCAGTAGAAGAAAACCAAAACATTCGCCGAAACGTCACCTATTCAGAGAAAATGTGTCATGCTGGAAAACCATGAAATATCTTAAATGCTAAACTCACTTGGCGCCACAACATTCAAGAAAAGCTCAAATCAGCAACTGTGCCTTCCATACTCCTAACCACATTGTTTGCAGAAACAGACATTATGTAAAATAAGTTATTAATCTAAAAAGCCTATCAGAACCGTCTGGGGGAATGCTGCTGATTCTCATATGAAAATTATTAAATCCTCTAAAACAAAGCAACCAAACTATTTCTTGACGCTCCCGTTGGTTGAAAGTCTCTCAAATCCACAATGAATCTGTCATCACCATACTAAAATAATTTCTAAACAGAGCTAAAGCTTCTGCACCGACATTCCATACCATAAGGATAACTCTAACACAAGTTTGCCCAGTATGACGAAAGTATCCTTATCCGTGAGAAGCCCAAATAAATCCTCCGGAGGGATTAACAAAGAAATCAATAGGCCACTTGCATGGATTTCATAATGACTTGGAAAAAATCGTGTGGATAGATTTTTCTACCAAGATTACGATACCTTGTGAGAAATGATACCTACTATTTGTTTTTTAAATTTATAGTTTTATTTTTGTTTTGTATAAATAAATCCGTGTTTTGGGCTCATGACGTCACTACATGAAAATGTCTCGTTAATTAATTTTGTAAAATTCCAAACTAATTTCTTTTTTATATGGCAACACTTTGATTTCCGGCTATTTTTTTTAATTTGACACTTAAAATTCACTAGATTTATTGTTTGTTACCTTGTGAACTTATGTTCGAATTGACGTATTTACAGATGGTATAAAGTGAACATTACACAGATAATTTCCGTAGCGGCTGACTTAGGAGCATAATAACAATGGTGCTGATTTTAACAAAATCAAATTTTATAATATATTTATATGAGTACTATATTTATAATTTACAAGTACAAGATTATTACATTAAATTTAGATATATATATAGATGTTGCACATTATAATGATTAATGATCAAGATGGATCAAGGAAACAAAAATTTGTGAGATGTAATATTTTTGGTATGCCTCGTTATTCTCCTGTGCCATTCATGTGGAATACAGGAATACTACTGTAATTTTTTTTCGCACCCATAAAATTATGTCCCGTCTTTCCGGTAAATAAAAACTGGTCCGATTTTTCGGATTGAAAGTTTCAAAAAAATCGCCAGGGATTCAAAAATACGATAAAAATAATTTAAAATACGGAATACCTAACTTAGAATATTTGCCTAAACAGAATTTTTTTTAAATGTGATGCAAGTGGCTTATTCCCACAATTATACAAACAACGAACTCTATAAAAAGTTAAAAAAATAAAATAAAACAGTAACCATCATTATAAAGGAGCTAGAGCTTGTAAACCTAATTACTCTTTGTCTTTAGATGTATCAATGTCAAAGTTACTTCCCAACAGACTTGTTTCTGTCTTGAACGGTCTATCGATATAATTAAGTAAAAATACATCACATTCTTATAAAATGTCATTAATTAGCATAATTTCTGGGCAAAATTTAATGTTGTAACATCACAAAAATTGTCAAAGAATTGTCAATTATGCATTATATAACAAAATGCAGAATGCAACGGTTGAAGGAAATTTACACGATTCCCACAGACTAAAGAAATCTTATACATAAAAAGGATGCCGCATGTGTAGATTCGAAATATTTATTGCTAACAAAAAAATTAACATAAGCATATTTATAGAACCTAAAAATTGTACAGTGAAATCTACGTGGATTATTTGGCTTTAAACGAAAGCAAGCAGTTTATGTTTCTTTATTAATATTTTGGAACATTATATTAATTATATACTACATGGTTGAGGGGTAAGACTCTTGAATTGCCGTCGAAATTAATAATAATATATAGTATATTTGCGGCACATTTTCAGGGTGGAAGACACTCTCATTATTTCCCTCGTGTAAGACCACCATTCAGAATTGAAACGTTGCTTGAAAGGGGTTTAGCCGTGTTTGGTGACCAGATCTGAATAGCCAGGTACTTCACCAGCTTCTTCTTCCCTTCTTTCCTCTCCCCCATCTCTTTCCCCTCCCCACTATCTTCAGCCTCACAACATTTCCCAATTGGGGATGCCATAGTCTCACTGGCTCCATACCGGAGCAGCTGGGACTCTTGGAAGGTATTCATATAAAAAATCAGGTGTGCAATTCACACGCGGTAGAAGTGAAATCTTCGAAAAACTAAAGTAGACAAAAGTGGGGAGGCTACGAAGCACTGCACAAAGAGGAGACCGATTATATTCTCTCCCACTCTCTCGCAGGCTAAATCCTGTGGGTGTATGTGTTTTTCACTTTTTAATGTCGCTTTTTTCCGCTTCATCGAGTTTCAACTCACAGCGGTGCTAAAGAAGTTTCCACTTAAAAGAAAAAACACCAAATCTAAAACCGTACATTGTATCGTTATTTCACAAAATAATGTATTCCTAACATATAGTGGCGACGCGCGACGCCATATAATTATCAAACTTCAAAATAATATCTAAAGATACCTAAATAATAACAATATTATTTAGGTATTTTCGCAATAATTATTAGCCTGAAACACTCATCTACATTGAAAAAAATCTCCCGAGAAAAGATACATGCCACTGACGGGACTTGAACCCGCGTCCTTCTGATTTCCGGTCGAATGCTCTGACCACTGAGCTACGTCGGTTTATCTCGTACCCGCCAAATTATTCAATATATACTAGTGTTTCATTCAACAAACACTGCATATTACATTTTTTCCACCTGCAAACAACCAACTTTATTTTTGCTATGCATAAAAATCTTGTCTTAAACATAATTTTATCAATTATAAAAATAATAATTAATATTTGACGAGTTAAAGTATTTGCAGACCTAATTAAAATTTGTCTCGATGCCACCTAATGAGAAATTTAGCACTTTCAATGCCTTTCTCATATAAATAAAGTTGGTTGTTTGCAGGTGGAAAAATGTAATAAGCAGTAATTGTTGAATGAAACACTAGTATATAATGAATAATTTGGCGGGTAGCTCAGTGGTCAGAGCATTTGTCCGGAAATCAGAAGGACGCGGGTTCTAGTCCCGTCGGCGGCATGTATCTTTCCTGTGGAGATTTTTTTCAATGTTGATGAGTGTTTCAGGCTAATAAATAATTATTGCTTATAATTATTTTTACCCTTTGTGCTATGCATAAAAATCTTGTCTTTAACATTAGTTTATCAATTAAAAAAATAGTAATAATATATCTACGTATTATTAAATGTTTTCGATCATGATTATATTGAATATTAGAAAAATATTGATCATTAAACTTTACGTTGGTATTAGAAAACTAGGCAAGAAAACGGGTTAAGTATAAATATATTAGGTATTATACACAGCGTATCCTGGTCATGGTGACAACCTTACCACCTAATAACTAATAACCAAATCATTATGTCCATCTAATATCATGAATTATTTATCATAAAATTTTCTTCCAAATACTATATATTTTTACCGTAAAAAGAATATAATAGGTAAAGAAAAAAAAATTATATTCAATTTATTGAAGCTTATAAATTATAAACATCATTGCTTGTAATCATAATTTTTAAAACTTTATATTTCTTAATTTGTCCCTTTTGTGTTTCTAAACCATTCATCCGAATGCGATGAAGCTTTGGTGTTTGGTTGGTAAAGGTGAGCTCTGGCGTCATGAATTACTTTTCTATACCGTTCATTTTTTTATTGTATTTATTACTTGCTGGAGCAATCCCTATGAGTTACAGAACTCATTATTATTGTGCATACGCTCGGGAATGTTTCCATTTATAATAATGGTGAGCTATGGCGTTATGCAATTTGAATATATTTTTTACATTACTGGAAAGCGAGTTGTTGTTGCAAAAGTGTGTATTTCATATAGTTAAGCAGCGGGGGAAGGAAGGTGGGAGAGGAGAGGACTCAAAAAAGGGGGGTGAGAGGAAAGGCGGGGAAGGTGAAATGGGAAAGCGAACGGAGAAAGGGCGCAGGAGGAGAACGGTAACAGGGACGCTTGGGAAAGGACACGTAGGGGAAGTCTGACGGAGGGATATGAAGGAGGGGCAGAGGGAGGGATAGCAAAGGAGAGATAGTAACGGTATGGGATAGCACGGGGTAAATTTAGAAAATTCATCTTTTCACACAAACAGCTTTGTCAGCTGTATGTCCTGCTCACGCCTGAAAACCTTCTGATTTATTCGTGTACGCACTAGACGGAAAAACGAAAAAATATTGGGTGTCCAAAAGCACTTCAATAAACAGAATTGAAGCACAAACTCTTTCTTTGAACGCATTGCAACACACGCCGGATACTCAACAATCAAAAGAAAATAATGTTAACAACTCCCATTGAAAAATGATATAGATGAACACGCAATAAAAATAAATAAAAAGGTAATGTAAGATTATAATAAAACAAATAAAAAAACTTTATTCCACTTAATTTTATTTGACCGTAACCGGTTTCAGCTCGTCAGAGCCATCATCAGACTGTTACAAATAATTCTTAGCCTACCTAGCCCTAAAATCCTTGTAGACCACCCCTCTCCCCCTCCCCCATATGTTATGTATATAAACCGTGAGCTAAGAATTATTTATACCAGTCTGAAGATGGCTCTGACCAGCTGAAACCGGTTACGGTCAAATAAAATTAAGTGGAATAAAGTTTTTTATTTGTTTTATTATAATCTATTCTAATGGACTTCCACCACGAATTATCAGTTTCAAAAATAGAAATATTAAAAAGGTAATGGTCGCCACTGGAGCTCGAACCCAGATCTTTTAGTCATACCGAGATAAATGCCTATATCGATTGAACTATAGAGATCTAATTACATTCGGTCATTTTTATTAATTCGAAAAACTTCGTAATTTGAAAATTACTAACATTATCATCAATTATTTCCCATATTTGTATGACAGCTATCTCTTTGATTTCTCGCAAAAAAGTCAAAAGATTTTCCATATAAATAAAATTAGACACCGTCTAGATTACTTAAATCCGGGTAGAACTTTAAAAGAATGTAGATATTAATATTTCCATAAAAAATATTTATGAACTACCGCGATATTAGTGAAAAATCTAGGCGTATAGCAATCGTAGATTATAGCATTGATAACTGCATAATTGGATGTTAGCCTTGAAACATCATGAATTCGACATTAGTTCTCCTGCCTTTCCCAATTTGCCAGATCCATCTTTTAAAACACTTTAGAAAAATTAAATGAGTCAAGCGAGAGGTCGGGAAAGCACGGCTACTCAGAATAAAAACAATCAGTCTCTCGGTTGTCGGTAAAGCACAAGGATGTTACCGTGAAAATTTATCGCGTATCCCTCTTGTTCTAGCGATCCTGTTATTATTTTTAATAAAGAAAAATGTACGCCTGCCTATGAAAAATGTAAACACATAACTTTAAACAAGCTACAAAAACCTACCTCTGTTAAAATTATGAGAAAGCATGTATATAGTAATCTTACTTACTTAAATCTACAAAGCTCCAAACCAGTTTAATAAATATTTTAAAATTGTATGTTTTACATTTTGTACGCATGAAAATATCGTAGATATCTATACCTAAAACCTAGACAGGTAAACGTTATCAGAAATATTGAATGTCATCTACCGTTTGATTGTTTAAGTGCTATCCGAGACTCAAACCGATTAATAAATAAATCGATACAACATTGATTGAATTATATGTAATTTCATTTAATTTCAACAGAGCGACACAAATAGTACGAATTTTTCTCGGTGATGGCGCTGTACTCGTTTGGCATGCAATATAAAAAAATATCAACATTATTAAATACTATACGAGTACACATAATAGGTAGACATTATTACAGCTTATTCAAGCGAGCACGCGCGGTATTTATACAATTTATACAAAATAACATCTAGGAATCAACTATCAATAAATAGACATGGTAAGTAAATTTAGTTTTTTTCTGCGCTATTAATAAAACTATTTTAAAACATACGTATTTTAATATATTCAAAATTATGAAGTTATTTAATAATATGTAAATTTAGTTCCGGGAAACTTCTCCGAAAGCCAAGAATGGATGCCTTTTTTATGGATTAAAACACCTTTATAACATTCTTTCGCTTCTTTTAATAATTGAAGGACTGGTTTTACCGTATTACGGGTATCCTCATATTGGTGCCGGTCATAATGGAAGAACGATTGTGTTATAAACCATAAAAAAGCTATATTAAAAGAGAATTTCATCACAAATTAAACATATTGGTGTGGAGAATCTTAGGAGTTTCTGCATGGAGGGTATTTTTAAGGTTAAGAAGGAGAGGAAGATCTGGGAAGGAAAAACGTGTGAGGGATGGAAAGTAATCTGGGGGTCAGTGTGTTCAGCAGTGAATGCAGTATGTATCCATCCCTCCAATCGCGCAAGGCAATGGCGCGAGAGAGAGTGCAGCTGGAGTGGCCAAACGGTCTTCTTTAACCGACTTCTCCCGATCCGGCCCGCTACGCAGCTGGTAAGCAGGCGCATCCGTCGCCACATCCTGAACACACCTCATCCGATGAACCCTGGCACTTTTGGCGTGACCCATGGCAGAGGTGTTGATTATTCAGAAGAATTGAGAAGTTAATGGAAAATTGAAATGTAGAAAATAGTAGGAATCATCTATGTTCCCCTTCATCTTTATTGAGCCCGATTTACTACAGAACTTAGCTAAATTAATACAAAGATAAAAGATGTACTGCACGTGCACAGTGCAAATGATTTTTAATTCGGACACAGTATCGTAACGGTAAACATCGATTGAACCACATTTATTAAATCAATCCAGGCGCAGCATTTGAATAGGCGAACTTACGAAATAATTCGTGGATCGGGTGTGCAGTGTGCGAAGTGAGAAAAATGCAGATTTTTATTTTAATTTTCTTTATTTGATGGAAATAAGGAACCATTGAAAGAACCAAAACTTTTAATTCCAATTTTCGACTTATCTGATGAATCATCTGCAGACGTAGGATCATTATACAGAGCCGTCTGTAATTAAAAAAAGTATTTTCGCATATTAGTGGGACCTACTCGTCAAACTTACAATATAGTTTTACCTACTAAAGTATGTAGTACATTTTCAACGATCTACTCTAATGTCCGGGCCAATTCGACAAAATGTTGTTAAAACGAGCCAAATACCGACAGCTTGTTAAAATTTGAATGCTGGAGCCAGGGAGTGACTAATTACTCGTAACGAAACATTAAACTCATATCCCATAAATAAGAAAATATTCAAATACGACGCTCACAAACATAATAAGCCGCAATAGTAAGATCTTACGATTATGTAATCTACCTAAAACCAACCAATATATAACCTAAATAATTATTGCCCATGCTTATTAGCACGAGAGTTATTCAGAAGTTTTGAACGAAACACTTCGCAGTGCAATGAACAAATTCACATTGGCCACACACGAAACAATAATTTATCTAAATGCCAATTATTTACATACACAATTATGTACATGATCCAAGCGGCTTGAAGAGGTGACAGATATTAGGTACCCAGTCTTAAAAGAAGGATGTAAGTTTCTTAGTTTTTAATGGGTGTTTAACCAGCCAGCGGCCGAAAGTCCACATTTCGCCGAAAGATGTTCTTACGATCGTACAGGGCGGTTCCAATGAGAAAGAATAATTATTCTCCGTTTCGGCTTTTAAAAATTATAACTCAATATCGATTTTATTTCATTCCAAATTTGCTTTAATTTATACCTACATCGAAAAATGCTGAAAGGCGTGATGAAAAAACTATTAAAATTATATAATTTTTGTAATTATTTTTCGATCATAAGTATTTATCATTTTTCAATAATGTCTAAGCAAAATAAGAATGAAAAAAAAATCTGAAATATATTAGTTTGTAAGTGCGCAAATAAATACACAAACGGACCAATTTTCGTCCAGAAGCACAAATACATATATATTTTTGATGATTTTATTTAAACCAAAATGAAAATTCTGAAACATACGTTTCCCAGATAATGTATGATTATATGATTTGAAATGGGTGTTGTATAATACAAAAACTTTTTGGAAAATTTAACAAATCTGCTGACGACCTATGGTATAACCTTATTGTACTAAAAACAAACATTTTTTCTTAAAATTTAAAACCTACGTTTACTAGTTAAAAGAATAATCTTCCGAAATCAATTTATAATTTTTTGTGGAAAAAGTCTAATTTTAAAATTACTTATTTCTGGTTCTCTCTGGTACCCTCTTAATGCTAGTAAATAACGTTCATGTTAATTTCTAAAAAAAACATATTAAAGTTTTATAAAGAAGTTTCATTTTACAGGCCTATTGTGCTGTTTCCTGTTTTCTATCTTCAATTGGCAGGAGCCGCTAAGATCGACATGAATGGTGACGAGGATGTGTTCGATTCCCCAGATATTCTCTGCAAAACATTTCATTCGGCTGATGGTGCTTTTCACGCCTAACCTCTCAGGCCTCGCCTCACGCCTAACCTCTCAGTGTCACATTTGGTCAAAGAGTAAGAATATTTGCGCTTTGCAATAAATTCCAAATAAATGGAATATTTGTGAACGTAAACTAAAACTAAAAACTGTTTTTGGAAGGTGTTGTAAAACGCTTTTAAAATTTATTTTTAGAAAAAACCTTGTATGCAAACTTAAAAGGTAATATTTAATTTTAATGAAGATAATTTTTGCGAAAATCTGGAAACAGAAGCATCAGAAAAAGATATTTCCACCTCTGGGCCTGAAACCCAAGACCTTTTGCTTTCCTGGCAAATGTGCTAACCACTGCGCTTTTGATAGAGTTTCGCTAATATTGTATTCATTTAATTAAATATTTCAATTTGAGGTTTTTCTCACAAAGTTGAAAAAAATCGAATGCAGTATACACGCGATTTTTTTTTTACTTTGTCAAAAAAATACCAACCAAATACTTAAAAAGTGTCATAATCAAAGCGGCCAATGAGCGCAGTTGATGCGTCGCCGGTGCAGTAATCGTCATTTACGTTTTATCCGAAATCCAAATCACACATTTTTTAATAGAAGTTTCACTTCAAAAAATAATTAATAAAGCAAACATTAAAGGGTTTGAATAATGGCTCACATTACGTATTTTAACTGAAAATTAACTAAAATTACCCGTAGGTATCGACAAAAATAAAAACACACATATTCTTTAACACGGTTATTTCTTATAATAAAATTTGAAAGCGTATTTCATCACATATCAAAAACAGTTTTTAAAATTTTCGGTTGCGTTCAGAAATATTCCATTAATTTGGATTTTATCGCAAAGCGAAAATATTTTGTGTACCGTCAAAATAGACACGAGGGTTAAATATATTTTCCCACATAAAAATAATATGTAATTACGTCACATTTTTTGTAACATCTGTGTTATAATAAATCTGTATAGATTTTGGTCAACTCCTACACCCTACTCATTCAAATCGAATTCGGAGCATTAACATATGAGACTATCAAATATACATTTTCCAATGGCTTATGTAGTATTTTCATGAGGAATAATTTTATTGTACATTTATTTAAATTTCTTGTGTTTCAGAAACGAAAACAAATCTACAATAACGTCCTCCATAAGAGAGTATTTAGATTGGAGAGAATATTCCAGTTGAATAATTCATTAATGCACTCCCGTTGGAGGCGTTACAAGAGGCGATGCGGACTATGCGCAACCCGACGCTGAACCACGGTTGCGTCTCTATTCCGTTTCTTGTGTGTAGCCCTCACCGGAGCGGATGCTAATACAAATCACCTCCACACACACGGGAGTTTCCTTCAGAAAATCCTCGTCAATTATTCATAAAGAAATTCACACGGTCGGAGAGACGTGACGACACTAATCAATGAATAATTCTGAGCTCTGTCGCTTAAGGAAATTCAAACATTTTACCCGATAGGTAAATTTGAATGACGGTAACATCCAACGGAAATTTTATGGGGCAATTTATTTGATTGGTCTCCGAAGCGTATATCGGCAGTCGGTTGCGTCCCTCGGGAAACGTTCTTTTTTTGTGAATCAGGCCTGGTTTTGGGAATTACCACAGATATTTGCTTTCATTAGAAAATAATACAAAAAACATGTAAAGTTTTACACGACTTCTCCAAAGGAAGAGAAAGGGCAAGTCAGGAATAAAGAAAATATGATTTTTAAATGGGGTTTAACACGAATGACGCAGAGGGAGCAACATTTTTAATCCATAATTGAATGTTACAAGTTTGATCAAAATTGTAGTGAGCTCTAATATAACAACTAATATTCAAATAATGGCTAGAGTTTCAAAAGAACTGCGATTCTGTTAGATTGGTAGATTTGGTACAGATACACAAACTTACAATAATCCAAATTGATTAAATATCGGATTTAAACATATTAATTGTCAAACAGTGTATCCCAAATAATTTTAGACATCTTTAACAAACAGCGGTGTGCCAGGATTTTTTAAATCGATTTTCTGAAAACAGCACTAACATCAATTTACTTATAACATAGTGATGTTTCAAAGAGAGTCTCTTTTTTGGTGAGGAAAGCGACAAACTACAAAATGTGTTTATTTACATACTAAATGAAATCCGCGGAGTTGCTCGGGCTTTCCACGGAGGTTTTCGATATAAGAGGTAGATAGTAATTGTTCTCTTATTTTGAATGCCAAGTGTGCAAAATTTCACCAAGTAGTATCAAAATTCTGCTTTAAGGTTGGAAAAAGGGTACGCAGGTGGTTTTTCAAAATCTCACTTTTTTATTGTTTTGAAGGTCAAGTTTTTAAAATTTTATCGATCTCGAAATAAAACGATCAAAATCAAAAATAGATGCCTAAAAAAGGTCAGGAAAGCCACAAACACTATTTTTATGTATTATTATTGCATAGACCATCAAAAAATTCTAACCCTTTACGATGCCTTAATTAGAAGTAAACTTGATTATGGAAGTACCTACTGTTTGGAATCTACATTACTGCAAATGTAAAAAACATATTGTAGAATAAATTCTTAAAACTGTTATCTTTCAAAAAATTAGATCTGCATAGCCATCTTAGATAATACGACGTACGTCTTGAATACTTCAAGATTAATACACCCTATATTAACATATTTTTTAGCAATGGCAGGACATTTTTTTCTAAATCCATATGAATTATCAACGCAAATGTCTACTCAGCACACTCTATCTTATTGTGTAGTCGACGGCTTAAGTAGGCCATATTATTTTTAAATGTATTTTTTTTTTAAATATATTTATAACAAGGGGAAACATGCTGTGGCAGCTTAAACGAGAAGACTCAATGTATATCAGTCAATTGCCTTTTAATTTTAAGGGCAGGTTGTTTAAAAAAAATTAACAATTCATCAAATATAATAAGTTACGTTCAGTGTAAATTCTTTTCATTTCACTATAGGCCAGTTGTGTCATAAAAAATAAAATACAAAACGTGAAAGTTCTATTCAAGTTCTAAAATCCAGTAAAAATAAATAAATTATATAGGTTCCATTATGTTCTTCTCACAAAAAATGAAGAAACTTTTAAATATAAAAATATTAATTTTTAAAATTTCTAATAAACTTCACTAATTGAAAAAAGCTCATCCCAACTAGAAAGACTAGGTAATCTCAAACAGCGATTTTCGTAGCAAAATGAGAAATTTTAGAAAGAAAAATAAAGTGTTTTGGTTTTCAAACAGAAGCCAATAACTTTTTTCTCCGGAGACTTGTGGAAAATCGTAAAAAAAAGTCACGGCACGCCCCTGTTATCAAATTAACTCGGAGCATATCCGTCGGAACGGTAAATATTGTGAGTGCCTAGTTCAGGGGTTACAGCTGAGCACTTTGTTATATTAACCGAATCCCGCGAGGGGCATGCCTATCAATTTAGAATATGTACTGCCTTAAACATACAAAAAATGTCGTTATAGGATTGAAAGTTGATTTTGGGATGAATATGAATTTGAGTATTACCGAAAATATTAATTAATATCACCGATAAGGTGTCTTCTTTTCTATTTCCATCTCTTTCACTCAACGTTTTATTTTCTTGTACATATATGTATATATGTGTCATTATGTAATTATATACAGTTAATAATAAGCCACGAAGAAGCTTGAGTTAAGCGAAACCCGGTCGGCTGGTAAAAATTAATAATAAAAAAGGAGTGTATTACATAGCGTATTTTTTCATTTATTTTAATTTTTATTTGATAAACTGCCTTTATTTATCCGAGTACCATATAATAGTCCCATCTACTCCCATCCGTCTGGAGCCATTAAGACTATGGCATCCCCAATACGGGTATGTTGGAAGACTGAATGTAGTGGGGAGGGATGTATGTAGATGAGGAGAGGAAGGTAGGGAAGTACCTAGTTATCAGATCTGGTCAAAACTCGGCAATTTAAAGTTTAGATTCTGAACGGTGGTCTTTCAATAGGGCGATACTGACAGTATCTACCACTTTTGAACATGCTGCAAATATTCACAAATACACACAAATTAATCAAATAAAATTTACTTGCGCTATTTTTCGCGGGATTTCAGCCCGCGACCTCCGGATTCGTAGTCAAGGATTGTAATACTCAACCACGGAAAAGAGTGGTCTATGTATAAAAGTAACATAGGTACCAACATAGACGTACATATTTATGAATAATAATTTTTAATATTAGAATAAGTTAACAATAATAATCTAAACTAAAATATGAAAGAGAACAAGACACAGAAAAACAGGAAAGACAA
The DNA here is from genome assembly GCA_917563855.2 of Limnephilus lunatus. NCBI lineage: Eukaryota > Metazoa > Arthropoda > Insecta > Trichoptera > Limnephilidae > Limnephilus > Limnephilus lunatus. The sequence continues at coordinate 18,078,399 of OU830604.1, read as the reverse complement.
TGGTCGCAACTGGGACTCGAACCCAGACCTCTCCGTCTAACCGGGACGAGCGCGTTAACCAATTTCGCTATTGCCACCTTCTGTCAAATCCGTCATATTTGTCAATCTCATATTTTCAAATTTTTAGAATTACATTATTATCAACTAATTATTTTTTTCCATATTACGGGCAACTACCCTTTTTATTGGAAACAATCATTCTAAGAATTGGTTTGTAACCTGGATAGCGTCTCGGATAGATATATCCGAATTTATTTATATGGAACAATTGACGGCTTTGACAGAAGGTGGCAATAGCGAAATTGGTTAACGCGCTCGTCCCGGTTAGCGGAGAAGTCTGGGTTCGAGTCCCAGTTACGACCATTGTCTTTTTCTGTTTTTCTGTGTCTTGTTCTCTTTCATATTTTTGTTTAGATTATTATTGTTAACTTATTCTAATATGATATATTTCACTGATGGGAATAACCTTAAAAAAAAAGTATAAAATGAAAGTTTTTCTTATAAAAATTAAATAATCATTTTTAATATCGATTTTTTTAAAATTATTATTTTAAAATTGTACAGTTTTTCTAAGGAAAAAGCTTGCACTTTGATTTTGTTTACAGAATTTAATCTTGAGAGAAATACTGGCATCGTAAGCAAAAACGCAGCTAGGAATTTGCAAGAGCCACATTCTGGTATTGAAGACCTTTCACCTATCATAATAAACGGGACATAAGAATGTGACTTCCTATAAAGCTATAGCTACCTTTTTGCTTTTGATGGCAGGATAGGAGTAGGAGGTTACACTTTAAGAGAAAAATTCATAACATCTAAATTGTATACCGTAAGAGGTTCGCCAGTGATATGCGAACACAATGCAGAAACTAGAGACGATAAGAGGTAAGAATAAAAGCGCATTATGTACGAGGTCGATGTGGAATTTCTGGAATATGTTGTCAATTTACAAAAGGTGTAGTTACTAGTTATGTGAACAGTGCACATCGTATAATATTTATTGTTCTAATTTGACAGCTCGTAACGCTAATGCGAACTCTGGCGTAGTACAAAGGCATTATCCAACAAGGCAACCATCTTGACAGGGTTGACCGAACACGGAACGCACAAACAAAAAACCAAATTTACGGGCAGACGAAACACACTTATGATCACACTTTTTAAGGCTTCTATTGGTTGATATTGTATGGTTGGGTTAATTTCACCTCTACCGCGTGTGAACTATACTCGATCTTTTTTAATATGTATTTTATGTACAAAATCTAAATTTCGAGTGTAATAAGTAATAAGTTTCCGTGTTTCCACACCGTATAGAAGTATATGGAGAAAATCAGCTCCCGGACGAGCCTCATTTTGGTGATGTTCGTTATGCCCCTTTCACTTCTTAATATCATTTGCATTACTTCCATACCTTCCTCAAACAAGTAAAGTCTAATACATAAAAAATTAAAAATCTGAGGTTTCTATAAATGAAAATTGAGTATTTTTCTTCGCTTCCCTAAAATGTTTTTGTAATCGCCGAAACCTTGAGCTATTTTTTATGAGTAAACTTTTCTTTCTTGTCATATTCTCAAGGGACACTTCCAATTTACTTTAGCTATATTGTTCAACTGCTTTTAGGGGTGGTAGTTGTTTGGTTATTTATAAAGAATGTAATATACAAAATATCTGATAATTGATTACAGAGTGCATACATAATATATGTTGACGTTCAGTTATGAAATGAGAATATGCCTAGTTCCTTTAGCGGTGTCATTTATCCATTTACGTCTCCCTAACCTTCGCCCTGCTGGAAAAGTATTTGAAATTTGGAACAATAATAAGAAAAAAAGTGAAAATTCGAGTGCATTTGTTTTGAAAACAGAAGAAGACTTGGAACTAGGTACTTTGGAAACAAGTTGTTGGCGGTTTTCATTTACACAATCTCGTTTTGTGAAAAGATGAAATTTTGACCATCTCGGTAGTACCGACATTCTATCGTTTTGTACTCATTCGTTTTGTTGTGGCGAAAATCACCTCGACGTATCGCTGTGGAACGTTCGTTCGTAGTTGCAAGACGTTCGTTTCTATTGTAACTACGAACTAAATAAGTGACTACGAACGAGTTGCGACTACGAACGCCTCACTACTACAAATGTCTAACTAGTACGTATGTATAAAAAACCGATCCCGGCTTGTTATATTTACGTACTAACTGACGGGCCTTAGACCGGTCAGTGGTTGAGTGGGCATAGCGCTTGGGTCCCACCCGGGCGTCGCATGTTCGATTCCTCGGCTGGCTAAGTCCTCCATCACAACACAAGCAACATATTCGGCTTTCTGTGGTGGTAGTAGGAGATTTTCAAACATTGTTGGGTTATTCGTAACCCGGGAATGTTTGTCTTTCTAATTAAAGAAAAAAAAACTCTATAATTATATTGTGGCTGTGTCATATGGTCCTTCGCAGATATATAGTAGAAGGTAATTGGTCACTCTCTTTTCCTTGCATACCATTTTTTGTCCTACACATATTATCACCCAATAGGCCACTTGCATGGATTTCATAACGACTTGGAAAAAATCCTGTGGATAGATTTTTTTACTCTGATTACGAAAATGTTAGTAAAAATTTTAAGAAATGTTTAGTTTTTCTTATTTTTAAATAAATAAATCCATTATTTGAGCTCGTGACGTCACTACATGAAAATGTCCTGTCTCCGATTATGTTCCCTTAATTTTGTAAAATTCCACACTGATTAATTTTTTTTATATGGCAACACTTTGATTTCCGGCTAATTTTTGAATTTTCGTTTAACGTTCACTAGATTTGTTGTTTGTTGTATGCGAACTTATCTTTTGGTTTGATTTTTTGATAAAGATGGCGGTGTTTTTACAGATGTTACGAAGAGAACCCCGTACAAACATTATTTTTTTAAATGATTTTCGGCTATGTAATTATCGTTTTTTCGCACACATAAAATTATATCCCGTATTTCCGGTTTATAAAAAATGGTATGATTTTTCGGATTGAAATTTTCAAAAATCGCCAGGGTTTCAAAAATACGATAAAAAAAAATACGGAATATCTTAGAATATTTGCCTTAACCGGAATTTTTTTTTTAAATGTGATGCAAGTGGCCTATTCTGTGAATTACACGATATTAACAGTGCGCAGATGGTAAAAATCATAATAAAATAAAATGATAAATCGTGAATTATAAATTGTTATATAAGTATATAATTATTACGTAATAAAATTCCATAAAATATTACTAGTAGACACGGTATGAATTGAATCTGTTTTCATTTGGTCTATCTATAAATGTACGTTCCGTTTCCGATTCAGGATTGTGGCCGTTTTAATGGTTCATGGAAGATTGTTTTTTCAATATTACGGTACCTTAGGACGAATTTTATAATTTTTAAATTTACACGCGAGGTCTTCAAAATACTGCTTAACACCGAAAGATTGGAAATTATTCTTCCACATCAACATTTTATTTAAATTGTATTGGTTTTTCAATTGTACTCACAATTAAAATACCGCGTTTCAGACGTTATACTGTAACGCTGTCCGAATAGTTGGCTAAAGAAGGAGGAAGCGCAACACGGCATAAGAACACAAAAATTAATCACGATATAACCGTAATATGTATGTTTTAGGTCAAATAAAAACGAAAATAGTATTGAAGCATAATATGTTAAACGGATTTTATAATTGTATGATTTCTGAATATCACAATTCCTTTCAAAAACAAATATTGTCAACTTTTTTTATTACTAGCTGAATAATGCGTTGTGCAGGTTTCATTATGGGGTGGAAAAAATGGTTGGGTGGTATTTAGAAATCTCACATAAACAGTCACATTTTTCAAGTTAAGAAAGTCAAGACTGTCCTAAAACGGGAAACCTTCCTAGTTGGGCAGTCAAAGCTTCCTTTTATATTGTTATTTCTTGTATGTAATAAATGTAATAATAAATAAATAAATAAATAAAAATAAAAGTGTGCAAAATTTCATTAATCTCTAAATAAAATTGTGGATTTTTATAAAAAAACAAAGCCAAACCTGCATATTTCCTTGTAGGTGCATACAGATTAAATGTGTTTAGCGTTAGCCGGGCTTTATGCAGAATTTTTCGAAATCCGATGTAGACAGCAATTTTTTTTCTATTTTAAACGTCAAGTGTGCAAAAATTCAATTAAAAATTATCAAAATACTACTTTAAGGGGTAGGAAAAGGGGTTTGGGTGGTTTTTCGAAATTTAATGTAGACAGTCATCTTCCGTTGTTTCATCATCCTCGGAATAAACCTGTAGATTTAAACATGCATCAAATCCACGCCGTAGGCCACGGACAATGAACTTTAAATATTAGAAATTTGAAATACATAGTTTTTATAAATAAATAAAAATAAAACAATTCTCCGATTGTAAGTAAGTGTTTTACCGATTGTTTTCAAATAAACAACAATTCTAAATTTCTAAATTTCTAAACAAAGATTACGCAGGAATATTCACAGTATATCACAGATAACTGAAATTAGTAAGTTTAATAAGTGAAAATCCTTAATGTTTTAATTTTTTCTTTTATTTTGTCTCGCAAGTTCCTATCTGAATACTCTAGGGCACTTAAGTTAGTACGCTCAAGATTCCAGAATTTATTATAATTTTAGGGCTACTGCATGTAAACATTTTAGCTAATAAAAAAAAACCACTTTTAGGCAGTTTGTTATACAGGGTGTTGTTCTTGACTTGCTTTAACCAGTGAATCCCAACATTATTTATATTACAAAACATTAATTAAATTTTCGCCTCTGGTGACATTTTTTTATGTTTTTTTTACACAAAATGATGTCAGGGATGTAAGGTACTTGGAAGGTCAAGTACATCCTGCATAATTTTTAACCTTCATTAATTGCAATCACAGGGATATTTTGTAATTCATCGGCGGGTTTTAACCTTGCGAAATATCACAAGTAGTGCTTTTTCAACCTCCCCGCCGAATAACAAAATACAAAATGAAAAGAGTCGGTAGGTTTCAAATCAGGAGTTTAAAAGCTCCTGAAGACTTCTTCTTTTCGACCTTTGGCGACACTGTTTTTTGGCTTTAATTGTCAGAAAAAGACGCCGGAATTTTTTTCTCTTTTAATGTTTAAAGTGCAAAATTCATATCTGATTACAAATACCTACACATAAAAAAATTTTGACTGACTGGCGATACAGAAAACACCTTCCACTTCAATATAATCATTAAGGCGCCGCATCCGAGATCAAAAAGAAGAAGATGGAGAGATATGAAATTACGAATGTTATAGGAGCGCGCTTATATTTGAAGCGATAAAATCGAAGCAAAAACTACGAAAATGTTTAATAAAACACGACTCATTTAGAAGAGAGGAAAAACCTCGTTGAACGTATCTTAAGTGTCATTTAAAGAAAGATTGTGAATTTTTTCACAACAAATTTTTTTAAATAACTGAAACAAACGTGTTTATAATAATTTTCGCAGCATACTTTTCGATTTTTTTTCTATCGAAGCAATTTTATATAATTTGTGTTTCGGCGTGGTACGCGTTTAGATATTATCTTAAAAAATAACATATTTTTTTAAGAGCTTAAAAACTTCAAATGTTTAAAGGAGATATATAAGAAATCGGAAGAAATTCGGGTAGCGGAGGCTTAAAATACTATTTGCGGTTTTGATTCTGATTCTCCGGTTCCATGAATTGAAAGTAAAGGAACTGATTGTAAGTACTCACAATTCAGATAAATAAGTTACCAAAATTATTTTATTTTACATAATGAATTAATATGTATTTGTAAAAAGCATTAACCTCGTGGCTCGCAATAAAAACATATAATTTTGTTATAGACCACATTAATTTTATTTTATTCACACTCTACTGGTTTCGGAAAGAACCCTTCCTTCGTCAGGAGTATATTAGAACTGAACTCGGAAGAACCATTCCTTCGTAAGGAGAATTGTAGACCTGAAGTTCAGTTCAAACATTCTCCTGACGAAGGAAGGGTTCTTCCGAAACCGGTAAGTGAATAAAATAAAATTAAAGTGGTCTATAACAATTTTATTTCACAAATTTATGTTTTTATGGTAAATTAATTCTATTCTATACTTGAAAAGCATTTATTTTGTTTTATTTTTGAAAGATGTCGTAAATTTTCCAGTTTACTAACCGTGTTTATTCGAAAGAAATTTTCTGATTGTGTCGAAGAATCCTAAAATTATAATATGCGCTGATTTTGATTTATGAGGGAATAAATCGTTTAAAAAAATAATTGCATGCACTTTGCACATAACATGGATTCATGTTAATAGAATACGGATGGGAGGAGGAGGTGTCGGGAGTCAGGATCTCAGAGTGATGAAAAGTTACCTAACCAACACAGACAGATCGGTGGAGAGGTACCTGCAAAGAACCTCTTCGGCGGCGGAGGCTGGAATCCGGAGTACTGGGGCTGTTCGTGCAGGATTTGCGAGGGGGTCGCCCAAGGGGATCGCTGCCACCCCTCGGGCGCCGTACGAGATTCGGCCGCCATATCCAGGTAGCCGTGCTTATCCCGTGGCCATGCCAGCCTGATTTAACAGTCCACACGCATGTCTTAAATGTTTAAATTAAACAAGAGTCTCAATTCTCGAAAAACAGTTGTCTTTAGAACAAACACTTTTTTTTTTTACTTAAAAATTACACTGTTAGGCTCTTGAGGTTTATATTTTTACGGGCAGGAGGGTTGTGGTCAATCGGATGCGGTCGGATCGACGCTCGTAGTGCAAGTGGCGAGTTATGGCGCGACGAGAGGAAGGGGGGCGCGGGGGGACAACGTGAGTGGCTGTCCGCACGCGCCTGGACACGTGACCCGGAGGAGACTGGGATCCACTAGTCACTACCCCTTGCAAACAACAAACTTCACTATCCCCCTAACACACTACTGATAGCCCTTTTTCACTTATTTTACATAATAATATTATATTATAGAGTAGTAAGAGTATAACGAGAATAATATCTGCAGTAGATACTTATCAAAAAGGTAGTGACGTTCTGTGACACGCATCCACTGATGGTTTGGAGTTAATTTAGTAGATGTAAAACTATTTAAGAAAATAAATAAAAAATATTTCAAAATATGCCACCGGACAGCAAACTGCCATCTATCCTACATTTTGACTTCCAACATGCTCAGAAATCTATGTTTACAGTCTGTCGTCGGATACCTACTGGTGCAAACTGTATAAAATGTTTACTTGACCGATATAATACGCTTTTAATTTAAAACTTTATTAAAACAATACATATTTTTTTGTACCCTTTAAGTTAATAATAAAATATTTTTCCTTGGTTGGTGTTATTTGACGAATGACAGCAGTTATATTTTTCAAAATAATTATCAGAAACATGAAATTTCATTCTCTTAGGAACCTACTTAATAGGTACATATAGAATTAAATAAATAATTTAATAATATGACCTGACTTTTATGATATCGCTGAAATCATTATTCCATCAAAACCTTCTACGTTTTTGTGCAAATTGACATTGATATTTTCAAGTGCAGTTAGTTTATACGTAGGTAGGTAGGTACCTACAAATCACTTCCTTAAATTATATGTTTCTCAGTAAGTACATGTTATATGCTGTGCTGTTATTGAATATCTGTAAACAAATGTAACATTTTTTTGAAGTAAAACTTCTTTACACACGCTTGACTTGGACAGTAAGCTAGCGAATGCGTGACGAGAGCGTTACGAAAAGCGAGGCGAACGCTTCGCGTGCACATTTTCTTTTTCTCTTCCTATCATACAGACGGAGCAGAAGTTTTACTTCAGGTGTGTGGTCTAAAGCACATTCATTTTTTAAAATGATTTTATTGAAATATAGATTTATTTTTTAAATGACTGATTTATTATATTACTACTAGTGAATTCCCGGCATGAATAAGAAATGTTTCTCTTTACGTGTCCTTTCCCATCCCTTCCCTCCCTCCTTTCTACCCATTTTATGCAAATTTCATAACGTCAGAGCTCACCAGTATATACATAGAAACATTCGCGGGCGCGTGCACAACTCATCAAAGTTTCATCGCAATCGGATGAATAGTATAACAAAACATTTCATAACGCCAGAGCTCTATATTATATAAATAGTAATTATCCGGGCATGCACACGTCAAATCCCCAAAGTTTGATTGCAATCGGATGAATGGTCTAGCAAAGCATAAGGTACAAACAAAGAAACATTATTTTTTATGTGTGTAGGTATTAAGCTTTCGAAAGTCACACCACGTCACTGACAACATAAAAAAACAGTCTATCCGTCACAGCAAAATAATAAGGTAATAATAATATAGGTAATCTGTCCCCGACAGCGAAGTTCGTCAGTGATTGCTTCTGAACCCCCAATGATTAGTTCTGAAATCAGAAACATCCATCCCCCGAGGTTCTTGGGCGGATGAAATGTTATATGACCGGTGAAGGTGCTTCAAAGATAATTAAAGAACTTTGATTAGTTGATTACATCATTTAGCCCGAGCACCTTTGTAATTTGAAACTCGACGAAACGAAAAAGCGACACTAAAACGAGTAAAACACAAACATCTTTAGGATTTAGCCTGCGAGAGAATGGGATAGAATAATCCATCTCCTCTTCTAGGCCTCCTCACTCTTGTTTACTTTACTTATCTGAAGGTTTCATTTCTACCGCGTGTGAACTGTATTGAACTGTATTTCTTTGTTGGGAAAGAGGAAATAGCTAATCAAATTTGCGCAATACACGGCTAAAGCCATTTCAAGCAACGTTTCAATTCTGAATGATGGTCTTACGCCAGGGCGATACGAGTAAATTCCACTCTGGAACTTTCCGCAAATATATATTTTTAATGGATTAATTGTGAGGTAACACAAATTAATCAAATAAAATTTATTGGCGTACGCCGGGATTTGAACCGGCTTCCGTAGGATTGCTTGTCGAGAGCCTTATCCCTCCTTCACGGAGGCCGTAAAAGTATTTCATAGTCGTGAAACTTTTAACTTTAGTGGAAAATATTATTTTTTTAACAGGCTAGTAATAATTATAAGCCTGAAACACTCATCTACATTGAAAAAATCTCCCGAGAAAAGATACATGCCGCCAACAGAACTTGAACCCGCGTCAAATGCTCTGTCCACTGAACTACGTCGGCTTATCTCCTGCTCGCCAAATAATTCTATACATAGAAACTAGTGTTTCATTCAATAATCACTGCTTATTACATTTTTCCACCTGCAAACAACCAACTTTATTTTTATATTTTTGCATGTATCTTTTCTCGGGAGATTTTTTCAATGTTGATGAGTGTTTCAGGCTAATAATTATTGCTTATAATAATTGTTACCCTTTGTGCTATGCATAAAAATCTCGTCTTAAACATTAGTTTATCAATTAAAAATAATAATTAATATTATTTTGCATTGCAGTTAATTAATCGAACGAAAGTTCGCTTTGATTTTAGATCGTGCAATTTTTTCGGGTTATCATAAAGCGATTCCTCCTTCTTTAGCCAACGTTTCGGAAAGCGTTAGTGTCGTTATCACTGTTGACTTTTCCTAAGCTATGAGGTAAGAATTCTGCGTTAATACCTATAAACTAAAAGCTGTTATACAGATGGTAGAGGGTGGCAATTGTTGTTATTTTAAATAATAATTATTATTATTTATATAAAATTATACAATAAAACATATGTGATAACTTGGACTAGCCAACTAGGAATGGATCCTATTTTAGGCCAATCAAATTTATCAAATTTAATTCATATCAAAATTTCATATTACATTGTTGAATTATCATTACATAGTATAAAATGATTTTTTTTTTAATTCTTTTATTTTTTTTTTATTTATTTATTTTATATATTCAATAATTTTATTATTAAATTAATAAAAACAGTTTATAACAGTTTAGTTTATAAATAAACTGTTTTTATTAATTTAATAATAAAATTATTGAATATAAACTGTTTTTATTAATTTAATAATAAAATTATTGAATATATAAAAAAAAATAAAAATTAAAATGGAGTTCTACAAATTAAACTTGATAACAATAAAAAAAATAAAAAGTATAAAATGATGTCGCTCAAAATGTATGTGCGCTTAGATCTTTTAAACTACGCAACGGATTTTCATGCGGTTTTCACCAATAGATTGGGTCATTCAATAGGAAGGTTTATATAAATAATACATGCATATTATAGTAGAGGAAAGCCGAGAAATTCAAAGAACATATATTTGTGTGCGATTTAAAACGGCAGAGTAGTCGCTCAAAATGTATATGCGCTTAGATCTTTTAAACTACGCAACGGATTTTCATGCGGTTTTAACCAAAAGATAGAGTGATTCAAGAGGAAGGTTTATATGTATAAAACATTCTTATTATAGTAGAGAAAAGCCGAGAAATTTAAATATCCAATTCAGGCAGCGGGCAGCTGGCAAGCGGGTGGTGTGGATTTTATAAAGGTTAGCTAATGGCGTTTAGTTTCGTTAGCCACAGCAACGTGTGGCCGGGTCTGCTAGTATAAAAATATAATTTAATGATCTAGTTAAGAAATTGAAGAATGGAGGACAGGACAAGATTAGAAGAGAGATACGAAGTATGATGTACCTATAGTCTTCAATCTGCATGACATTTTCTCGTAGAGAGAAATGTATAATATATTTATCTGGTGATTTGTATAAATACCATGGCCCGATCGAGATAAAGCAACTTGGTCAACGTAAAATTCAGACTTATTTTGTAATTTATTTATTTCTATATATTACAGTTTTTACCTTATATATTTAATATTTTAACATAATATATTTTGGAAAACATTTTTACATATTAATTAATATAACATTTTATTATGTTGGGTGTAAGGTAGGTTTGAGAAGGTGAAACTGTTGGTTTATTAAATTACAATGAATGTTTTTAAGGGCGTGTTTGTTGTGAGCGTATTATTGAATCCATCCGTACTTTTATTATAAAAACGTTTTTTTTTTCATTTTAATAGTTATTGCAATATTTATATAGCGCCGTTTTCGTGGAAAATTCACCTCGTGATCTTTGCGTTTGCCCACGCTCATCATAGACACATGTTTATACATTTTTTTCTAAAGAAACGTAAAAAAAAATAAATTGAGATACACATTAGAATGGGAATCAGAGGTGCATAAAAGTAAATATATAATCCGGAGTGTGAGTGTTTCAATGGAATTTCATTGTGTAGATCATTTTTCTGCCAAATTTTCGTGTGGAATAAGCGTGACGTGGCTGTTATTTCGATAGTGGCAAATTATTAACGTTTATTAAATATTTTTTACGTAATAAATTAATACAAAGACTTTCTATCTTAAATGAACGGTAAATAAATTTTTATTGAAGTAAAACTTCTTTACGCACGCTTGACTTGGGGAGTAAGCTGGTGAATGCGTGACGAGAGCATTACGAAAAGTGAGATCGGGCGAGGCGAACGGAAGTTGAGAGGAAGATATAAGTCAAGGAAGATAAAAAGAGAGAGAGTTACGTTTCGTATATTACTGTAGGGGCAAGAGAAAGAGGTGCGAACACACATTTTCTTTCTCTCTTTCTCTCATAGCCAGTTACGTTTCGTATATCTAAGACAAAGTGCAGGTCGATTGTCTGTATCATACTGTAGGAGCAAGAAAAAGCAGTGTTTAAGAAAATGTTAGTAAAAATTTTTAGAAATGTTTAGTTTTATTTTTATTTTTTTAAATAAATAAATCCATTATTTGAGCTCGTGACGTCACTACATGAAAATGTCCCATCTCCGATTATGTTCCCTTAATTTTGTAAAATTCCACACTGATTATTTTTTTTTTATGACAACACTTTGATTTCCGGCGATTTTTTTAATTTGCGTTCAACGTTCACTAGATTTATTGTTTGTTCTATGTGAACTTATCCTTTGGTTTGATTTTTTGATAAAGATGGCGGTGTTTTTACAGATGTTACGAAGAGAACCCCGTACAATTTATTACTATTCGTGTGGAAAACGTTCTTTTTTTAATGATTTTCGGCTATGTAATTATCGTTTTTTCGAACCCATAAAATTATATCCCATCTTTTTGGTTTATAAAAAATGGTCTGATTTTTCGGATTTAAATTTTCAAAAAATCGCCAGGGTTTCAAAAATACGATAAAAAAATACAGAATGTCTTAGAATATTTGCCTTAACCGGAAATTAAAAAAAAAATGTTATGCAAGTGGCCTATTCTGAAGCTAGAGAACTCGGCACTGCGGGAGCCCAGCTGTCTATCGGGTATCTTCGGTTATGTCCGTAACCATTCGTGCATTAGACACGAACGACGATAGTCGACACTCTTCTAAGATATTACTTAACTGACATCTATTGAGACACCTCAAAAAAGCATATAACTATTTATAATAACGACATCTGTTGAAGGATCTCGAAACTACACGTATATACCAACTATTAAACCACCTCACAGTTGGTAATTTTGATTATCTAATTTGACTATATTATTTTAGTTTATTTTTGGGATAATATAAATTATCATCATATGAAAAAATTGTTAAAAAAATATATTGTGCGATTGATAAAGCCGTTTTTAATACCTGTAGCAATCTAGATATGAAAAAAATTAGGTTCCATATGTTTGGGTTCACAAATCTCGAAAAGTGATCAATGGATTGACTCAAAAATTTTATAGAACATTGCATTTTAGCATAAGAGTGTTACTATATATGAGAAAACCACATACGTCTTAAATTTGCAATAAGTATGTGCGCGACAAATGGATAAATAACTCAATATTACGCCAACAGATTTCGATGATTCGTCAATAAAAATCAAAAAAAAAACAAAAATTTTTACAAAACAAAAAACTACTTAAAAAAATGCACTAAAAAGTAAAAAAATAATTTCGTACCATTGTTATTTTTGGAGTAGGTGTCAGCCAAGATCTCCAATCTCCATATCTCACCTATAACTACCTATGTATGTAGAATGAAACAAGTACTTTGTTTAAAAACCACTTTATTTGTATTTATATTCGTCGACCGGTTTCGGTTGAACTCAACCTTCTTCAGGACAATAAACATATAAACTAAATTAAGGTACAGAGTTAAGATTAAAGTAAACAAAAGAAAGAGATAGCATATAAGAAAGGGAGAGAACATCAGATACTGGTTGGTGGAAGGGTAGGGGGCGGAGTCACGGGCGGGTGGGGGTGGGGGTTACATAGGGAGAAAGGGAATAACTTTAAAATCGGACTGTTGGTTAATTCTAACTGTTTGTTTAAAATTTGGCAATTACGTTTCTTTGATTTGGTTATTTCTAATGCTTCTAGGTTATTAAGGCGTATTCCTATTTTATTGATATGTATTATTTTTACTCCTGTATTTATGTTAAATGTATGGTCAGTATCAATTAAATGGTCTGCAAATTCAGAGAAACATGTGCTTGTAAGGCACCTGACGTGTTCTTTAACTCTAATCTTAACATTACGCGCTGTTTTACCTATGTATGTGGCTGGGCAATCGTTACAATTAAGTTTATAAATGCCAGAGTGGCTTAATTTATCCTCTGTATCTTTAGAATTAGTAAGAAGTTTAGCTAAATTATTGTTAGTATAGAAGGCCGGCCTTATTTCTGATGGAAGTGTCGACGTACACTGGGAAGAGAATTTACTAATGTACAAAATTCTACGCCATTGAGTAGTTATATTATTATTATGAATAGGTAGGGCATTATACAGAAATTTATTTGATGCGATTAGTCGAAGTTTTTTTGAGAGGATTTTATCTATTAGATCGGTGCCATATCCGTTGTTAATAGCTATTTGTTTAATTGTAATTAGTTCATTGGAAAAATTAATATCAGATAAGGGGATAGAGACTAGTCGGTGAATCATACTATGGAAAGAAGAGTGCTTATGCGAGATAGGGTGATTGGAGGTATTATGAATTATGGTGTCCGTGAATGTAGGTTTTCTATAAATGTTGAAGCTAATTTTGTGGTTAACGATGGATAAGGAGAGATCTAGAAAATTTAAAGCCGGCCTTCTATACTAATTTAGCTAAACTCCTTACTAATTCTAAAGATACAGAGGATAAATTAAGCCACTCTGGCATTTATAAACTTAATTGTAACGATTGCCCAGCCACATACACAGCGCCGGATCTGCCATACGTTCAAAAACGTGCAAAAACCTGGCGCCAACTCCGAAGGGGCGCCGTGAGAAAATAAATATTGTATTCAAATTTAGTTATAATATTGCCTGAATCGTTTAAAAATTACCCATAGTACGAAATAATTATTACGCTCTAACAACACTTTCCAAAGAAACAGAATGCGCACGCATCAGATTGAAATCAACGGCTTACGAATTTATAGTCAGTTACAGAATTTTTTTACAAATTTCATATATTTGGTTTAAACGTAAGATCTATTTTTCCATATATCTTTTACGACGAATGGGTGCGATCCAAATTCAATAACCAATCACAGCGCAGTTTTTTTGTTCCTGTGAATCAAACCGACTTGCGCCTTTCAAAATGCTGACAATTTTTGTTAGTGTGTTGTCCTTACGCTCGCTATTGTTTTATTTTGTACGATTTAAGTCTCTAGGAGAAGGTAGTTAAAGAACATTTTCTTATGAAATCTTCAGTAAATTCCATTAGCAAAAGCATCGCACGGTTTGCAGGATTTGCAGGTTGAACGTGTTGACAGTTATTTGAAGTTCGTTAAATGTATAATTAATATCTATTAGATTTGTTGGATGTTAGATTCGTTATTTTAAGGTGTCAGTGTGAGCGTCTTTCGTAAGCCGTTGATACCATATGTCAGTGTTTAGTGTTTGTTCGCTCAATTTGGTGTTTGTTCGCTCAACACAGGGGAAATGCAAGGTACAAATTTAAGGTTATATTCTTATTAGATTTTTTAATTTATAACTAAATTTCTATTGGTTGTTAGAGGTTATAAAAGTACTGTGGATTACAATGAATAGAATAATAATTTTAAAAAAAACTTTCAGGCTCGCAGAATCTAAAACGTAGAATTAAAGAGCAAAATGACATAAAAAAACTCGTTTCCATTGGGAATTTTTTTATTCCAATTTCTCCAGCACCAATAAAAAATATATGTCTTGATTTTATTTGATAAATTAGTGTAAAAAAAAATTAAATATAAAATTGGGGTGAACGAATTTTTAATCAAAATAAAAATGTAGGGGGGGGGGGGGGGGCGCCATCGGTACCTACTGCACAGGGCGCCAGATTTCGTAGATCCGGCCCTGCACATACATAGGTAAAACAGCGCGTAATGTTAAGATTAGAGTTAAAGAACACGTCAGGTGCCTTACAAGCACAGGTTTCTCTGAATTTGCAGACCATTTAATTGATACTGACCATACATTTAACATAAATACAGGAGTAAAAATAATACATATCAATAAAATAGGAATACGCCTTAATAACCTAGAAGCATTAGAAATATCCAAATCAAAGATACGTAATTGCCAAATTTTAAACAAACAGTTAGAATTAACCAACAGTCCGATTTTAAAGTTATTCCCTTTCTCCCTATGTAACCCCCACCCCCACCCGCCCGTGACTCCGCCCCCTACCCTTCCACCAACCAGTATCTGATGTTCTCTCCCTTTCTTATATGCTATCTCTTTCTTTTGTTTACTTTAATCTTAACTCTGTACCTTAATGTAGTTACCTTGGCTGACACCGACTCCAAAAATAACAATCGTACGAAATTATTTTTTACTTTTTAGTGCATTTTTTTAAGTCGTTTTTTGTTTTGTTAATTTTTTTGTTTATTTATCACACTAAAATACAAAGTTATGATAATCACCTGATTTCATCATAAAAAATCAGAAAAACATAGTAGTTATAGTTGAACTATCACGATGACGTACACACATCCATCAGCGGAGAATCATCTAAACTTGACTGATATAAAATTACTCGTTCGCGTTTCGAGGTAGGCGTATTTGCGATGGTGCCATACGTCGCAAGCAGCTAGAATGTATTTTTTTAAAATTCTAACAAGATTAGACATTTAGGTACCCAATTAAATTAAAATGAAATCCAGAAAGAAACCTAGGATTTTATAATAAAGTCGAGCTAGATAGCTTGAATTTTTAACTGATTCTCTCTCCCTCGGAAGACGTGCACCTCATTAAACCGCATCCTGCGCAGCCATGATGATGCACAATTGGTGCTTAATGGATTCTGAATTGTGCTAATGTAGACATATTCAAGCAACAGAACGCAAGTAGAAGAATGTCCCCTTCAACAGTTTCCCTGTGGCGCATCTGTGCTGAACCAAGTGACTCCCAATGCCGTCGACTTGCTGAGTAACCGCAGCATTCCACTTAGACCTTCACTAACCCTCCACCGCCAAACGAAGAAGAACATAGAACTCTTTAATCTATGAAGAAGTATAAGGGTTACGTAGGAAGTTTAATAAATTACTGGCTTACAAAGCCGATTGCTGACCGCTCCATAAGTTACATGCATTCCAAACGACATATTTTTTTATGATTTTCTTTGATTTTTGGTAAAAAAATGATTGATGAAAAAGAGTGACTTTGAAAAGTGCATTATGGGTGTTGAATTCCTCCAAGGTTATATTGCTTACAAATAATTCATTAATGGTACTTTTCTGAATTAATTCAAACAAAAGCGAGGTTCCTACAATGGTTAAAATTACTTTATGCAATAAAAGAGTTTATTATGCGATTTAGCGCATTCTACATTAAGTCTTTCAAAGAAAAATTTCACAACTTTTTCAGTTTGGAATTTCTACATAAGGAGATGCTTTGGATAAATTGAAGCTGTTGCTTCCTTTTCCATCAAGTAGAATTAAAATAAAATTGTTAATTTCTTTACAAAAATACAAAAAAAAATCATCTAAATGTATGAACACAAATGCTCGTAAGAACTAACTTTCATTGTTCATTTTTTATCTTATAAAATTATTTACAAGATAAATAAAAAAAAAAGAGTGTGCTTTAGACCACACGACTGAAGTAAAACTTCACTAACTTATAAAAGAAGAGAGAAAGAAAATGTGCGCGCGTAAAGCTCTCTCTTGCTCCTACAGTGTGATACAGGCAATAGGCCTGCACTGTGTGTTAGATATACGAAACGTAACTGGCTATGGTCTAGAGATAAAGCAAATATGTGCTTGCACCTCTCTCTCTCTTGCCCCTACAGTAATATACGAAACGGAAACGCCCTAAAGCAGCTCTCGCTCTTTCTATCTTCACTAACTTATATCTCCCTCTCAACTTCCGTTCGCCTCGCCCGTTCACACTTTTTGTAACGCTCTCGTCACTCATTCACCAGCTTACTGCCCAAGTCAAGCGTGCGTAAAGAAGTTTTACTTCAAAAACCACTTCTGTGCTTTAAATCGTGACCTCTAGATTTTTACGCGTATTACCTATTTTCGTGGTGGTATAATATAAGGTACATTAAGAATATTACTGGCTTATAGTGTCTGTATACTCTTGTATTGTAGCATCCTCTTTTTTTCAACTCATAATGACATTTGTTTCATGGGCTAAGTAGCGCTGCAACGTCCATTTAAATGTAGAAAAATAAGACAAAATTATTCATTGTTTGCCAATTGAACGAATATAAGAAAATTAATGGCGAAAATATTGTGGTTAAATAATATTGTCTTTCGTATATGACGCGAGTATAATTATTTTAGGGAATTTATTTTAAGGTGTGACCTAATTTGGCCCCTAATGGGATGGGATGGGGCAAGAACAGGATGGGGTGGAATGGGTTTCTCTGGGCCTCCTACCGCCCCCCAATTTTCTCAGTGATATTGGTTCTAATGCTGTTTGAAAAAGGAGTAAAGCTCTCATTATTGAAGCAATCTTTGTGTATTTGTAAAATTGTATTTTTTTATAAATAACATGAAGTGAAGGTACTTTAAAATCTTGAAATAATTTGATGGTGGGGTAATCATTGATTTTTAAAAAAATTATTTTTATAATCATTTTTTTAATGATAAAGGAAAAATTTTAAAAGCACCACCCCTACCAACAATTCCATATTGTAGCATAGATTTAAATTTTTACAAGTTATGATTTAAAATATTAAGATAATTAAGTGTTTGCTTCCGAATATACGCAATATGAATATGAATAAATAGACATGTCCATAAACAAACTCAAATCTTTCAAGAAACGCTAACAAATACAATATTAAATCGGTGATTCAATTCAATATTTTATTTGTTACTCTTTCTGGAAAGATTTTGAGTTTGTTTATGGACAAAACTATTTATTCATATTTATATTGGGTATGTACGGGCGCAAACAATTAATTCATCGTAATATTTTAAAGCATAACATGTAACGGTAGTTTTTACCTAAAATAATAATTATCCTCGCGCCGTCTATGAAAGAGTAGATTATGAATTCTTTTGAGTATCACCTTACAGAGGAGTTTCTAAATAATTTAGAATTATTGAGAATAATGTAAAAATTATGCAAGTCATGCACACACATCCGTAAACTTACAAAGAATTGACTATAGTAACGTACAAAGTTCGGTAAAAGGCGAGAGGCCTTATCTGTGTGTATAGACCTTATCGAGTGCTACAGGTTAATAATACCAAAATGATTAGGGAGGTAGGTACTCCGATACTCTATTAATGAAAAGTTTTATGACAAAATAAGTTATGATTCGTAATAAAAATTATTTATACATTTAAAAAGTCAATAACCCCCTTTGTAATAAGAAATTTGATTGCCACGTGTATTTTCTGTGATTTGAGGGCTAGAAATGCGTCATAGAACATTATTTTCTCTATGGTTTTTCGCAATAACCGCAGCTGAATGGGAAACGTTGATTGAAGCTTATAGAAGTGGGATTTTTTTGAAGTCGAGTGCTGTAACACTTGGGGAAATTCGACGATAATTACAATCAACGAAGAGTAACAAATACGGAAGCTTTTGAACTTTCAATCTCGGCCGCCCTTGAGGTGTTGCTTTGTGTCACCCAGCAGCGGTAAAAAGTCTTGAAACCCCTTATCTAACGCCACGAGGGACATACAACGTGTTCTGTGTAGGCTACACAAAAATCTCCATCAAATCGAGTGGGCTCACCCAAAAAAATAATTTGTTCGCGAAATAAGACCTCTAACCATTGCGAAAAATACATATCCCAAAAAAGCATGATATAATATATGTAATTACAGATGAATAATACCTGTTTGTAAATACATTTATATAATTTTAAATATGCCTATGTCGCCATAACACGTGAAGTGGGTTGGATGAAACGATTTTTTCCAAGTAGAATGTTAACTGGAGAATTCGCATCCATCCTAAGAATTTCTCACAGTTTCACAGCAAATAAAAAAACTTATATTTTTGCATATACATTTAATGGAAACTGGAAACAGTTAAAATAGATAAATATAGCAGAAATGGATTTTTACGCAGCAATGATATATTTGCAATTCTCAAAATCTTAATAAATGCATTTTTAGTTATTTGTATTACACGAGTGATACACGCGGTGTAAAAATAACGCGCAGCGTATGGTCTTAATAATAAAAACTTGAGGTATTACCGTTGCACCGACCATAAACCGGGCAGCCTAACTAAACCAACGCTAATCGATGGATAAGAATTTAATAAGCAAGAGGGTGGTGTGAGTCAAAAATTTCTATTCGTTTCAAAGCACTGTTCACGATTAATTATTATGTCGTCTTTTAATGTCTTGTAATGGTAGGAGGTAAGTATTCGCACACAATATTTATTTGTACTTGTGCGATAGGTATATATATCTAAGATTATAATATTAATGTCATAATGTTAGTTTACAGGCAGATAAATGTTATACCTATGTGCTTATTAGACGTCGAGAATATATAGGTAGGTGGTAGTTTATTTATTAAACAGCAGAATAATTTATATTGGATGTACAATTATTCAGTAAGATTACTAAGTGTAAAGGTGAACACCAAATCATAAAAAAAAATTTACAAAACAAAACACGACTTCAAAAATGCAAAAATGCAATGTTATTTTTGGAGTCGGTGTCAGCCAAGGTAACTACATACATAGGTAGTTATAGGTGAGATGTGGAGATCTTGGCTGACACCGACTCCAAAAATAACAATCATACGAAAATATTTTTTTTACTTTTTAGTGCATTTTTGAAGTCGTTTTTTGTTTTGTTAAAATTTTGTTTATTTTTTGATTTTTAGTGACGAGCGTGCATAAAGAAGTTTTACTTCAAAAAAAGAATCATCGATATCTGTTGGCGTAATAATGAGTGATTCGTCCATTTGTCGCGCAACATATTTATTGCAAATTTAAGACATATATGGTTTTCTCATGGATCCCATTGTCAAAACTAGACCAAATTAAAATGGGACAACACGGGAAGCACCAGCTTTCTAATAAAAAAGAATCATCAATATCGGTTCACCCAATCGAAAATTCTGAGTTAACAAACAAAAAACAAAATTTAAAAAATAAAAAAATTAAAAATACCGTCGAATTGATAACCTCCTCCTTTTCGAAGTCGTTTAAAAATGATAACTCCCAAAGAATTGTATAAAGGTTCGCCGTGTAGGGCTTAGACCTTCGATCAAGGCTTAGACTGTTCAGTGAGCAAATTCAGATATTAGATTATAAAGATTAAACCAAGTAGATTAACCTAATATTATTGATATGTGTAGCAGCATTATATGCAATATATAATTTGAATATCACTATATACGGCAGATTAATTTTAATAATTTCATATTAGAGAGGTGGAAAGGTGCTAGAAAAGTGAAAAAAATAATGGAATATTAGTAATAAAATAAAAGTAGATAATATTTTTTTTTATTTTTATTATATTATTGACACTCCGAGGAAAACAACTATCCTTTGGGGCCTGTGTCATCTTTGGTAATGTTGTGTGGTGAATATTTTTAGGGAAATGAAGGAGAGGGAGTTCAGGGAAATAAAAAGATATGAAGGAAGGGGGGGGAGTAGGAATCTGGGGGTCAATATGCCCAGGAGTGACAGACGTATGAATCCATCTCTCCCATTGCGGTGTAAGCCGATGAATCGAGAACCGTCTGGAGAACCCTAGGATAGGTCTCCCTCAACCAGTCTCTCCCGATCCGGCCCGCCACGCAGTAGGTAGGCAAAAGCATTCGCCGCCAAGACCTAGATTAAAATCACCCCATGAACCCGGGCTCCCCTGCTCAATCACCAAACGCAGCGAACCACTTGGGGTGACTTATGTCAGGGGTGTTGGTTATTCAATTAATTTCCGATCCAATCAATAAATGTTTTTATTATTATATTATTATAGGAAGATAATAAATGTTTTTATTAATATATTATTATAGGATAAATTTAATTGCACATCCCTTGCATGCACCTATAAATAATTATGTGAATATTAATACACTGACTTGTTTTATGTACAAGTCCTACGGGCGTATTATGCGTAAATAAAAATATATAAGCCACACCAAGGAAAAACAGGGTTCCAAACAGTCTTCCTGTTTTATCCACATAAATTCACCCCGTCCCGTCACACGGCAGGCCACGTGACGGGACCACGTGACGCCCCCCCCCCCCCGTCCCTCATCTCCCGCACCCCCACTGCGTAGCATCCTTCGGTTCGCTACGCCGCGGCCGCGAGTTGCTGATAGCCAATAGTATCTTGTGTTGTATTATATGCTAGCGTTATAATTTTCACGCCGGAGATAAATGGAAAAATTTGTTATTTTTTAATTAAAACTAGCAATTCTGTAAATAGTAGTTCTGTTATACCTCGCCTCCAAAAAGGTACGTTTCCAATTTTCTATATTTTAATAAATCAAATCCAAAATTTTCCCTGATGAAATGATAAGTTTTTTAATTATGATTTTAAATTCTCGGTATTGTCGTGATTTAATTTTGGTGTACCTCCTTATTTTGGCAAACGCTGTATTTTATAATGCTTTACTTTTTTTATAAAAATAAAGACAAACGTTCACGGGTTACGATTAACCTGACAATATTTGAAATATTCGAACACGTGACGCCTGGGTGGGAACCAAACGCGATGCCAACTCGGCCACTGACCGATCGACCAGTTAATATTAAACGCGATGATTCTATCGTTACTAATTTTTTAAAGTGAAACTGCTATGGATGATTTGGATTTCGGATGAAACGGAAATGACGATTACTGCATCATTTCCCGCTTTGATTATGATGCAAAGGCTCCTATTGGTTGAGATATGAAACTGCGCTCATTGGTCGCTTTGATTATGACCTCACTTTTCAAGTATTAGTTGTGATTGTTTTTTTTTTTTTTTTTTTTTTTTAATTAGTATCTATAGCAAAATTTGTACTAGTTAAATCCAGTTAAATCCAGACAAGAAGACTTATCCAGTACTTCCAACTATAGGCCGATATCTCTTGCCACAATAATATCTAGAATATTTGAAAGAGTTATACAAATTCAAATAGAAGGCAAACTATTTACATCCGACAATCAATTTGGTTTTAAATCTAAATTGTCTACAGATATGGCAATATTCAGCTTAAAACAATGTATCGAATATTATAAGGCAAGAAAAACCACAGTGTATGCTTGTTTTCTTGATTTAAGTAAAGCCTTTGATCGGGTTTCTCACGAACTGCTTTGGAAAAAACTAAAAGAAAGGAAGGTGCCAGGTTCAATAATCAATATTCTGGCAGTCTGGCATCATCAACAAGAGAACCAAGTTATTTGGAAAAATAAAATGTCAACACCAGTGAATATGGAATGCGGCGTCAGACAAGGGGGAAGTTTATCGCCTATTCTATTTAACGTCTATATGAACGATTTAAGCGATAAACTCACCTCGGCAAATGTAGGCTGTCACCTGGGAAATAACTGTGTAAATAATATTGCATACGCAGATGATATGGTCATTTTGTCACCAAGCATAAAAGGACTGAGAAAGCTGTTAAAGATATGTGAAGAATACGCTGCCGAATATAACATGGTCTATAACCCCACTAAGTCTGTTTTGCTCGTATTCAAGTCAGGCGCAGGCACCATAAAAGTATTACCCGTCAGTCTAAACGACACAAAAATAACAGAAAAAATCGAGGTCAAATACTTGGGACACATCATAACAGCGGACCTCAGCGATGACTCGGATATTGAGCGACAGAGAAGATCACTGTGCATAAGGGCAAATATGATTTCTCGAAGATTTAACAAGTGCAGCCCAGCTGCAAAAAGGCAACTTTTTAACACGTACTGCACGAGCCTATATACCTCTGAGCTATGGACCAACTTCAAGAAAGCATCACTAAAAAGAATGGAAGTACAGTACAACAACTCGTATCGAACGCTTTTTGGGTTGTCCTGGTACTGTAGTGCCACCGAGATGTTTGAAGAAGGGCGAGTTCCCGGATTCCGAGCACTCATGAAGAAACGGATCACTAACTTCAGAACGCGACTAGCCTCGAGCGAAAACAGTCTTGTGATGGCAGCATTCCACTTCTGGCAGGGTCCCATCTACAAGCGGTGGAGCCACTTCCTGATGACATAGATTTATAACAAAAAGTTAACCTAATTCAAATTTTCTTATTTTGTTTTGTATTATTATCTATTATTTTCTTTTACCATGTAATTTTTTTTTTTCTCTCATCTTGAAATATTTTTATTTTACTTGATATATTGTATATGTATTATATGGAACTCGTGGGACTGCACCACCCTCCCCGAGATCTGGAATAAAGGATAAAAAAAAAATTAAAAAAAAAAAAAAAAAATGTATTTATAAATTATATTATATTAAGGTATTATAAGGTACTTTTTTTTTAGGTATTATAAAATACATGTTTTTTTTTTTCACATTCCTCCTCACTAGGGTTTCCTGTTCTGAGGCGGCCTATAGTTTTTCCACATTTGTATTTAGTATCCAGTTGTCTTTACATGGTCTTCAGCATGTTTGAAAATAATAATTTTAAAATAATAATTTTAAAATAATAATTTTTTGGTAATAAGTTTCTCTTCTACCACGTGTAAACTGCACTTGAATTTTTTTTTTACTTTTGCTCCACAAAGGAGGCTCTGAGGAAAAAAAACAAGTGTGCTTTAGACTTTAGACCACACGACTGAAGTAAAACTTCACTAACTTATAAAAGAAGAGAGAAAGAAAATGTGCGCGCGCACTGCTCTCTCTTGCTCCTACAGTGTGATACAGACAATAGGCCTGCACTGTGTCTTAGATATACGAAACGTAACTGGCTATGAGAGAAAGAGATAAAGAAAATGTGTGCTAGCACCTCTATCTCATGCCTCTACATTATATACGGAACGTGACTCTTTCTATCTTCACTAACTTATATCTCCCTCTCAACTTCCATTCGGCTGGCCCGATCACACTTTTCGTAACGCTCTCGTCACGCGTTCACCAGCGTACTCCCTAAGTCAAGCATGCGTAAAGAAGTTTTACTTCAAAAATCCCTTAGGGCCTATGTCATCTTGGGGTTGTTGTGTGAGGGAAAAGAACTAGAGTAAGTGCTGGGAGGGAAAAAGGTATGAGGAGTAGATAGGATTATAAGGGTCAATGTCTCCAGGAAAAACGATCGACCGAAAAGCCGGAAAGGACTAGGTTAGGTCCATCCTGATTTCATCTCCCGCAATGATATTATTATAAAGGGATCAATTGTCAGTATCAAAAATACAAACATAAAATACAAATTGGTTTTCGGCTACAAGAACACATTACAAAATACAACAAAAGAAATATTATGACCATGACTTATAAATATATACTATCAGACCCGGCCACACGTTGCTGTGGCTAACGAAACTAAAGGCCATTACCCAACCTTTATAAAATCCACACCCCAATCCACAGCTGCCCGCTGCCTAAATTGAATATTTGAATTTCTCGGCTTTTCTCTACTATAATAAGAATGTATTGTATAAACCTTCCTCTTGAATAACCCTATCTATCGGTGAAAACCGTATGAAAATCCGAGTTTAAACGATCTAAGCGCACATACATTTTGAGCGACTACAATGCCGTTTTAAATCGCACACAAATATATTTTCATTGAATTTCTCGGCTTTTCTCTAATTATACATATAAATCTTCCTCTTGAATGACTCTATCTATTAGTGAAAACCGAATGAAAATCCGCTGCGTAGTTTAAAAAATCTAAGCGTAGGTACATACATTTTGAGCGACTACTATGCCGATACGTTTTTAGATTTTCACGGCCAAAAGCATTTTCATTGTTTGTTTTTGTGGTGTTATGCCGTGTTGCGCTACCTCCTTTTTTAGCCGACGTTTCGGACAGCGTTGCAGTGTCCATCATCTGCCCTCACAAAAATATATTTTCTTTGAATTTCTCGGCTTTTCTCTACTATAATATGCATGTATTATACATATAAACCTTCCTCTTGAATGACCCTGTCTATTGGTGGAAACCGCATGAAAATCAGTTGCGTAGTTTAAAAGATCTAAGCGCACATACATTTTGAGCGACTTTATTTTATACTATGTAATGATGATAATATGACTTATTTTAACAATAAGCCTGCAGTAAAGTCTTATTTTCTGTAGCAACCCTTGTGAGGTTTTTTGCTGGATAGCTATTTACGAATCTGATTGTAAATTAATTCAGATATCATGTTTGTCCCAGCATTTGAACGCAGGTGACACAATGTGTTTACCAGCTTTATTGCTGATAAATAATGCATTATCAAATAACGTTTGCCGCATTTCAGATTTTCGCTGCTAATGCTTGCATTGCCTGTACATTCAATGATACTAACCCCACTAAATAAACATAAACATAAATGGCAGCAAAATACGTATTACCAATTTTATTTCAAACCAATTTCAAAGTAATGCAATAATCCATCACCCTGGATAGTATTATCAAGTAAATATCGGCAACATGAATGCAATATTATCAATTAATCCATGTCAAACTAGGCTTAAAGTCGGCTCAGATTATTTACTTAAGAACATTACCGACGCTGAGACTTACAGAAACTGAGCAATGCTATGAAACAGCCAATTTCATTAATCTTTGTTCAAACTTAAAACTCGCTAAGATTTTTTGGACGTACGCCAACGCATCGCTGAATAATAATCACCAAATAAAACAATGCGACGCTTAAAATTGTACATATTTATATGCAGGGGATTTTTAAAAATTACTCTTTTGTATTTTAAAAACATTTTTTTATTAGTTGTAGGTACTTACTTATACTTACGACCTCGATTTGTTCAAGTTTTAATAATATTATGTTCAAATTCTCTTTCTTATTAAACTTTAAAATACAACAAATCGCAATTATGGCGTAGATATGTCCTTAATGTCCTTTTGTGTTTTGTCCTTATATGTTCTTGATGTCTAGTTGCGTTAACCTATAAATTTCAAACACAAATAACTAGGAAATTTTGATTACAACGAAGCTCAATGTTCATATAAATATATATTTAAAAAAGCAACATTCAAATATGCCATACTCAAAACAAAAGCTTTTCCTATGGCCATTTAAACTTTCTTTCACTATTTCTATTTAACCGGAACGGTTTCGCCATCTATGTCAGGAATGAGCGTTATTGGCTCTGTATAACATTGGTTTATATTTATATAATACCATTGTTTATATCATATGGTGACCTGACAACTCAGAATGAACTCAAAAATCTCAACTCCTTTGAAAAGTTATTAGAAGGATAAATATTAAAAAAAATGTTAAATTAGCTCCGTTAGGTTAGGTTATGAGCTATTTTAAAAGAAAAAAAACGCGTGTGCTTAAGACCACACAACTGAAGTAACACTTCTGCTCCATCTACGATAGGAAGAGAGAAAGAAAGAGCAGCTATGATAGGAAGAGAGAAAGAAAATGTGCGCGCGCACTGCTATCTCTTACTCCTACAGTTACGAAGCGTAACTCTCTCTCTCTTTCTATCTTCACTAACTTATATCTCCCTCTCAACTACCGTTCGCCTCGCTTTTCGTAACGCTCGCGTCACGCATTCGCCAGCTTACCCTGCAAGTCAAGCGTGCGTAAAGAAAGTTTACTTAAAAAATCATAGCTTTCAAAGAGGTGTTGAGTTGAGTTGATCTGAATGGCATGGAACCGATTTATATATCATAGATTTAGTTCAAATTGTATTAGTCTGAAGATGCCCTTCGTGTGGTAATACCGTGAAGGTCATTAATAAAAAAGCGTAAGAAAGTTATAAAGCTGTTGGAATCCATACAAATCGTATTAACAGGGATATACAACCATGAATTAAAGATGAAAACTTATAAATAAAAATTAAAATCATTTCGCAATGTACAATAGAGTTACGAGTATAAATAACATTGCAACGGCGAACGCCTTCAACGGTTTGCATTATACATGCTGTTCCACAATTGCAAAACAGGGCTCAGAAATAGTCCACCTCGCTAAATGCAGCTAAATAGGAATGGTACAAAATAATGCAGCAATTAATAATATGAATCGCTGCACGTGGTTAGTGGGGAGGAACGCATCTGTGCTCCAAATCGACGGACATTCAAGGGGGATAACGCTTGTGCAGATTTTGTGGATTTAACCAATGACGTTATTTATAATCTACTACACTATAAAAAGAGGTAAGATTTGTTTGTTTGTTTATTTGTTTGTTTGTTTGCATTGAATAGGCTCCGAAACTACTGAACCGATTTGAATTCTTTCGCTGTTGGGAAGCTACACTATCCCTGGGTAACATAGGCTTTATTATATTTTCAAAAAAAATAGGCACCCTTACTAAAACTTCAATAATGTAACCCAAGGTGTAAAAAAAATACCTAAAATATTCTTTACATCGCGTGCGCTGCGAAACTATTGATGATAGAATAAAATAATGTACTACGACTTTGTAGAACACATCATTATTTACAAAAAAAGTCGCAACAGCATATGTCTAACTATTATAGTTATGCCACAATAAGTATTCTTTTATTTAAAAATTTAATTAAAATGTCGCCGCTTGAAAAGGATCTTTATTTGTATCTTGGTTTTAATCATTATCAAAATAAATTACTTCATATTCAAGACAGCTTCAATACCTTAATTTAACTTTTTGAATTTTTCAATTCGGATATTTAATTAGAAAGATATCACGAGTTTAAAAATGTTAGTATTAGAAAAAAGTTTCGGCTACGGGCCGGGCGGGAGAGGAGTCAAGAAATGAAGTGCAGGGGGGTTGGCGGGACGGGGGAGCGGGAGAGCGGTGGCGGGGAAGGTGGAAGTGGAACGCTGGAGGGGAACGCACGGGAAAGGACATGCAAGGAGTAACATTTTATTTATTTGAATATGGCATTGCAACGCATGCCGGGAAACAGCTAGTGTAATAGCGTGATAGAAATCTAAAAGTGGTATGCCAAAGACAAGGCAATTGTATTGTCTTCGATTTCGTAGTTTTAATACACAACTGCAAAGTTGCGTAAGTTCGCTTGCTATCAGTAAATAAATTACATTAAAAAAGCGGCAACATGTCAAAATTCTACCCTCGTGTGTGATGAGCAAATATTTCCATTAAGCAGCAAACACTATTAAAAGCCAAACAATAACATTTCATTCGTAAATATACGCAAATTATCTATTATCATAAAAAATACATTTATTTCCTGAAGATTTTTAGCGCCATTAAAAAAATGAGATAATAAACGCAGCAACAATTAAGTTTAAGGATACCTGGGACAATAGGTCGTCTCTTACAGCATTCAGTATTTGTCTTAGTGTATGCGATTAAGCGTTTCTTGGCATCTCAGTCACAACTGTGATGTAGAATTTATTGTACACACATTTTTGAAGTAAAACTTATTTACGCAATCTTGACTTGGCGAGTAAGCTAGTGAATGCCAAGTGTGATCGGGCGAGGCGAACGGAAGTGAAGATATAAAGAGAGAGAGTTACTTTTCGTATATTACTGTAGGGGCAAGAGAGAGAGGTGCGAACATACATTTTCTTTCTCTCTTTCTCTCATAGCTAGTTACGTTTCGTATATCTAAGACACAGTGCAAGCTGTATCTGCATCACACTGTAGGAGCAAGAGAGAGCAGTGCGCGCTCACATTTTTTTCTCTCTTCTTTTATAAATTAGTGAAGTTTTATTTCAGTCGTGTGGTCTAAACCACACTCGTTTTTTTAAATGTCTATCTTTATCATACTTGAATAACTTTTGATTTAATAAATTACTGAAAATATAAGAGTGTTACTTACTTGCCATATTCTGTCTTGAATTTGTGAGACAATGGTGAGTCTAGATTTAATGTATAACGTTATTGAATTTAACAAGAACTTTGCATTTAAGAGGAATACACCAGCCAAATATTTGTATATTTTTAGTGTGCCTTAAACCACCACTACATAATAAAATAGGCAAAGTGCAGAAACGGTCGATTTTTTTTCTAGTTATATTTTGATTAGTTTTATAAGAAAGAAAAAAAGTTAATCAAGAGAAACTGTCATTTCTTTTCAAAAACAAATATTGTCGAAATCCGTCAAAAAATTAAACAAAATGCATAAAATTTCATATAAAATATTATAAATTTATTAAAATAAAATAATTTTCTGATTAAAGTCGGGTGTCTACTATATCGCTCGTCCGAACAATCAGTTTGGGAGTTTACATTTAATTTAAGAGGCGTTTATGGGTACCGCCGCCCTGGGAACCATTTATTGGATTACCAGGTCACCAAAAGTGGTTCGTTACGTTTGGTGACTTAAGAGGAATGCCCGGGTTCATGGGGTGAGGTTGGTCCAGGTCAATCAACTGCGTGGCGGGCCGAATCGGGAGAGACTGGTTGAGGGAGAGCTTTTGAATTCTCCAGTCAGACTCTCTCGACCTATCGCCTTGCACCGCAGTGGGAGGAATGGATTCATACAATGATTCCATATTCCTACCCACCCTCATCCCATTTTTCTTTATCAGAGCTTCATCTTCTTCCTTTCTCCAAAAAAAGCCCCCATACAGCATCCCTAAAGATGATACAGGCCCCGAGGACAATTGTTTTCCTCAGTGCCTCCTGTGTGGAGCTAAATTTAAAAAAATCAGTTCCAATTTCGAAAATTATACTAATCTAGCAGACCCGGCCACACGTTGCTGTGTCTAACGAAACACAACGCCATTATCCAACCTTTATAAAATCCACACCACCCGCTTGCCAGCTGCCTGAATTGATTATTTGAATTTCTCGGCCTTTCTCTACTATAATAAGCATGTATTATACATATAAACCTTCCTCTTGAATCACTCTATCTATTAAAAAAAACCGCATGAAAATCCGTTGAATAGTTTAAAAGATCTAAGCAAACATTTTGAGCGACTTCATTTTATACTATGTAATGATGAATATTTGAATTTCTCGGCTTTTCTCTACTATAATAAGCATGTGTTATACATATAAACCTTCCTCTTAAATCCCTCTATCTATTTGTGAAAACCGCATGAAAATCCTTTTCTTAGTTTAAAATATCTAAGCGCGCAAATATTTTAAGCGATTTCATTTTATGCTATGTAATTAATATACTGAATTATAAAATCAAACCAAGTTTGGATTCGTTAAACGTACGCTCAGACAAATGAAATTGCTTACAATATTACCGTTATTGATACAATAATTGTATTATTCATCAAAGTTATTTTACCAAAAAGGTACAAAAAAAGTTGATCGATCCTTAGTTCCTCTCAGGCCGCCTGTAGAGATAAGTGTGTCAAGCTGTTTTTGTTAGAGATGAAGTTATTGGAGATACGGGCAGCCTCGTGACAGGGTGGGCCACGTGACCGCACCACGTGACGGCTGCCCAGGCCCCGCCTTAACCCACCCCCGGTCCAGCGTAGCAGCCTATCCGCTACGCCATAGAGACGTAAATAGAGTGAAAACTGCTGTCTTTTGTCATATATTTTAACAATATCCTTTAATCATTGTTTTTTTTAGACCACATCGTTTTATAATTAGCTCTTGATTGAAAAACCTAGATTGTTAATAAAAATAGAATTATTTTAAGAATAAAGCATATAACAATAATGACATCAACATAACTATGGCCAAATCCGTATGTTCATGAAGTATAGTCATTTTTTTTTTTTTGCTTTAATTTATTTGGGAAACAAACAGTTATAATTACATATTACATGGGTGCATTAACCAGTGAAATGTATGTACCAGTTAAATTATAGTATACAAACGTAGATTAAAACATTAAAGAACACATAAAGTGGTAGAAAAAAAAGAAAAAAATATATGTATTCAACAGAAATGAAAAAGCACAAATTAAAGCATGTGGGAAAGAAAAGAATAGCATTAGCTCAAGAGCAGTAGCACCTCACAAGAGGAAAAAATCTTCAAGAGCATATGTCATGTATGGGGATGCTGTGTGGAGGATCTTTTTAGGGAAAGGAAGGAGGTGAAGTTCTGGCAAGGAAAAGGTATGAGTGGTGGAAAGGAATCTGGTGGTCGATATACATAGGAGTAACGAATTTATGAATCCATCCATCCCACTGCGGTGCAAGGCGATGGGTCGAGAGAGTCCGGCTGGAGACGTCTAGGTTAGGTCTCCCTCAACCAATCTCTCCCGTTCCGGCCTGTTACGTAGAAGGTGGGAAAATGCATTGACCGCCAATACCAGGGGTCTTGGTTATCCGGAGCAGCGGTACCCATACTAAGATGAACGAAACGACAAAGTTATGACTATAGGTATTTCAGTTGGTTCAACTTTACCTGAAAATGGACTCTATACGATAGTCATTTAGAACGTGATGATCACAACTTAATAAATGCTAATTAATTAATACATTCTACCAGATTCGGCAACCTTTTAAGCCGAGAAAGAGGTTGATTTAATGAGTGTAGAAACAATACATGTTGTGTAGAGATTTGTGTACACGGGGAATGTATTAATGATGTTTAGTTTCTCTGAGTATTTTGTTGTTTGAGACTGTTTGTGTTGTTCGCATGAAATAATTCACGAACTTTTGATAAACAATTTGATAAAACAGTGAAACCATTACCTTGTTTGTACATCCCAATTGATGACCGGCCAACTCAGAACCACCTCAGAAAGGTCATTTAGAGTGATGATAAAAAAATATTAAAAATTGGTTAAATAGGTTAAGTTAGGTTAGGGTTACCGGCTATTTTAAATTTATTTTTTTATAGCTTTTAATGAACTTTCTGAGGTGGTTCTGAGTTGGCATATATTTACGTTGAATAATTCTACACCAATCAAGTTTCATTTTCACTCAACAATAATGTTTATTAATTTTGTGGGAAGGAATTATTCCTACCCACAAAAGTAGCCACGAATCGCATTACAATTATAACGAAACCTGCATTATAATACCCAGCATAACAGCGAATAAATAAATATATATTTGATCGATATCATAATGATATCATAATTGAAAAAAAAATCTGTCCTATAGAATCTTTTTTAAGTTAGTACTAGGGTCAGTTAAAAAGTAATGCCTTCTATTTTTTTCTAATTAAATCAAGTTATTTAAATGAAAAAAATTGAATTTGGCGCTATTCCTCAAACCTTCATCTACAATCTACTGCAAATTGTAACTTTCTGCATCAATGGGTGGCAACACTGCAGTCGCTTACAAAATGGCCGATATCAATGTTCGTATTAGTCAGCGTTCTATGATTGGTTTACATTTTGCTAATAACATTTAACTAATTATTTGATTTAACGTTTATCGGTAATTTGTTCGCATATTAATTGTTTTCGTTGGAAAAGTTTTACAATCTTTGGAAATCATTTACAGGAAATATCAGTTTACAATTTGGGTAAAATGGCAGGCTTATTCGGGTACCGCTGCCCCGGTAACCGTTTGTTGGATAACCCTGCCATGAAATCACCCCAAATGGTTCGTCACGTTAGAATTAGTACGGGTGCCCGGTTTCGAGGGGTGAGGTTTATTTAAGTCTTAGCGGCAGATACTTTTGCTAACCACGCAGGAGCGTGGCGGGCCAGATCTGGAGAAACTGGTTGAAGGAGACCATTTGATCTCTCCAGCCGGACTCTCTCGACCCATCGCCTTACACAGCTGTGAGAGAGGTGAATTCATACGTTTGTAATTCCTGAAGTTCCTCTCCCTCCCTTCACACTTCGACATAGAGCCATAGGTATTTTTCTCCTCGCGGCCTCCTGTGTGGAGATAATAGACTCATATTCCGTATTGAAATATGTATTATTAATTTAAGTTAGGTTCCTGATCGAGCAACGAGGTAAAATATATTATTCGCGAATTGTCACCACATACTTGCACCTATTCCTCGATTTCGCACACTTGGAAACAAATTCACCTGAAATATTGACTTATTTAATATAAGTTTTCCACTGTTTAAGAAATATCTGAATAATACTTTTAGGTAGCATATTTTGATATTTAACCACTCAGCAACATAAGCAGATATACACGTTAATATGCCGACATCAGTTAAGTACAATAAGCGTGTTTACACGTCAACGCGTATGTTTATACAGAAATCGTCATAACTCCGTTATTGTTCTAGTGACATCCCTAAAACAAAAAGGAGAAGCTCCATAATAAATCAAGCTACCCATCACTATGCAAGATGTCCATAGAAATAGATTAAAAAAAAATCTTTTCTGTCAGATACATGATAGACCGCCAAATTGCCTATCCACTGTTCGACATCGTTATTTTTTTATTAAATGATAAAAAAGCGAGGTGATCAAATTGTTTATTATACATTTATAAGATAGAATAAATATTGTATTTTATATTATCCGTGATTTTAGTACCGTTTTCACATAAAAACATCACGTGAGTCATTTTTTCATTTTTTTTATGTTTGCATTCTAAATTTTTATGTTTACAAATATTTATTTGTAACATAATAATTTGAAAGCTTATTTCATATCCTTTCAAAAACAGTTTTTAGTATTCGGCTAAGTTCGGAAATGTTTCATTTATAGAGCTTTAATTGTGAAGCGGAAATAACATAAAGTTTTCGTAAATCTGACAAAAGTGCATATTCGCGATGTATTGGAGTGGTTAAGAAGCATTGCAAAGGAGCTATTTTTTTTTTTTTTTTTTTTGTAATTATTTTTTATTTTCATTCATATGTTTTACATGTTGCTAAGTGATAATTTTACATCTTAGGTTTTTTACTACTTTTCCATTTAAAGCATTTGCTTGTGTATGGAAAAGGAGTGTACATAAATGTGGTTATTACTTAGTACTTAAATAATTCATTTACATAAATATATGTGTCTTGTAATAGTATATAATAGTATATATTTAAAGAAAAGAAAGAATATTATGGAAAACTAAAGATATTTGCATACATTTAAATAAAAGAAATAATATTACATTCATTTGTCAATTATTTTTATTTATCCTGTAAATTTTGTAGTAGTAATCTGCACTGATTATTATTTCTATGCCATCTATAACTTTAAAACTTTCTATTTTCTTCTAAACTACCTACTATTCACATGAGGCTATTTTCTGCAAGTTCATTTTTTTATTTAAAAACAGTGTCTGTGTATTATACACTATTCACGTAAAAGCTTATCAGGGCGTTGAAATTAATAGCATTTAATCAACTTTAAAATAAATAGAAAGATAAAAAATAAACTCTCTAAACAATAAACATACCTTTGAAAATATACCTTAAAATAATCTTTAAAGAATGTATGGAAAAGTCATCACAAATAACTTGCCGCGCTAACTCGAATTGGCAGAATGCTGTGCTAAACTTCTCCCGCTTGGCGGCGCTGGTGTAGTTGTAGACCTGTCATTGATAATTAATATTGCTTTGTGTCTGGCTTGCGTGTGCATTTTGGAAGTAATATTAAAAAATGGTGGATTAATACGGTAGCTGGACTGTGAAGGAGTTAAAAAAAGAATTAAAGAATAGAAAGGCAAAATGTGTTGGCAAGAAAGAAGTTCTAATCGATATGTAAGCTAAGTGGTTTGAACATAACCTCATTCTTGTACTTCTAAAACACATTAATTGTGTATTATTTGTAATAATTATAGGTACTTTAGCTAACGTTGCTTATTTATAATGTACCCAATAATCATAATTATTAATTCCAGATTGGCTGCCTTTGACTGGAATAATAACTTTATGGAAATAAATGATTTTGAGTATGAAAGTGAGATATTGGGTATATGTTGGCCCCCAGATGAATCATTTTACAGCATCCAGGATTCGCCTGTATTGCCACAAATGGATATAGTTCATATAAACCAATACTTTCCTCAAGTATACAAAGGGCAGGAAGGAATAACAACGTATGCAGCAGTTCACAGGAAAGGATACAATATGATGAAGGAATATTTTTGGTAGCTTTAGTTGTTTCTATTAATGAAAAAAATTGTTTGGTGCATTGTTATGAATGTCAGAATTCACAAAAATAATCGCTTCGAACCTACAGAAAACAGACAAAAATTTACGAAACAAACTTTTGACAGGTCTCTTTTCGTATTTAGGTCTACATTTACACTAGCGCCAACTGGTGTCGATTTGTGAACTACTCAAAATATCCTGCCATTAGCACAAAATGCTCAAACTCCATCAATAAAAACAATGGAAAGCTTTAAGTATTGAACTAAAATATTTTACGTAAAGAGTATAAGTACAAATAAACATTAGTCAGACAATGAAACTGCCAACAGGGAAATCTGCGCAAAAGATTGTACGCCCCCGTATTTACCTTTGGTTTTTATTTATTGTTATCAAGTTTAATTTGTAGAACTCCATTTTATTTTTATTTCATTTATATTTAACTAGCTGACGAACTTCGTACCGCCTCAGTAGGTATCAATAACTGTTGAATTAAATTCAGTTTTTTTACTAAATTAAAAATTACACAATCAAGCAATTATCGATGTGCAGCTGTCCGTATTTTGTTTGTGTCAGTATCAGAGATGTCGTTGTGTATGGATTTTTTTTTGTGATTTTCTTCTTTTCCACTTAATTACAGGAATTTAAAAGGCGGGTACGGGTGCCGCCGCCCCGGGAACCATTTATTGCATAACAAACACCTCTGCCATAGGTCACCCCAAGTGATTCGCTACATTTGGTAATTTAGCATGGGTGCCCGGGTTCATGGGGTGAAGTTTTTCCGGGTTTTGGCTTCTGCCAGTCGGACTTTCTCGACCCATTGCCTTGCACCACAGTGGAGGGATGGATTCATACGTCCGTATGACACACTGACCCCCAGATTCCTACCCACCCATCATTCCTTTTTCCTTCCCAGAACTTCCTATCTTCCCCCTTCTTAAAAAGACCCCCACACAGCATCCCCTAAGATGACATAGGTCCTGAGAGAAATTATTTTAAAATGAAAAAAATGCGTTTAATTTCAGATATTTATCATAATTATTGTATTTTTCCTTTGGAGGGGTTGCAGACATACGTTCACCGTTTGTCTCATTTTCGACTATTGACATTTAGTGTGTAAGAAAGAGGGGCTGCATTATATGATTAAGAACAAATGCAAAACAATCAGCGCGTTGACATTTGATGTTTTTGAATTATTGGAATTCACGCACAGTTTTATATTATACCTATCACAATATAATATGAGAATTCGTTCCATACGAAATGTATTGGGAAAAGAATTTTATTAATAACTATGTTTTTCGTTAATTTTTGTGATATTTTAATAGTTATTATGTTATCCGGGGTGGAGAGACCAATCCAACAAATCAAAGATCATCAAAATCGGCACAGCCATTCTCGAGTTATAAATAGTGTAACTAACCCGACTTTGTTTTATATATTAGAGAAGATAATACTTTTATTCAATTTATAAAAACAATTTATTTATAACCAAGCTCTACTGCGTAATTATTATTACGCGTAACAGCTTTTTCACCTTCTGGAGGCATTAGCGAACTGTCAAACCTTTGGTTTTATCCTTTAAGGTAAAGCAAATAATGTAATCACTTAATACCAACGAGTATAAAAACACGTAACTTTGTCAGTAGCTGAAAATATAATAATAATCATAAAATATTCCTACGTGTTGTAAAGTCATACAACCTTCCTTGACTCCCGGTCGTGTTAACGGTCTCCTAAAAGGTAATACACCGCATAAAATGGTGGAACTTAACACAGTAGGCCCTGAGGAAAATAGTTTCCTTGTGTTATGAGGAGATCATAGACATATGAATATTAGTAGACCTGTCCTAAGTGATAAAAGCGTATTATTTCCCCCTCCCATTGGAACCATTTCATTGGAACCGGCTGGGATCCAGTATGGGTTCGCGTTAATCTAAAAAATGTGACGTCATCATTCTTCTGCGAGCCAGCGTCGAGCACTCATCGGTACATATTACGAAATAACACGGTATAAACAGTGCCTTGTGTTTTGAAAACGTGTAAAATAAAAGTGAAAAAGAGAATAAACCGAATTGTCGTATTACATTCCATAGGCAAGCATTATTTTCGACTATTTTAAGCTAATTCAGATCACATAATATGATCGTTTTTCAAAATCCACTATCACTCGAGATACATGGCGTGTGCCCGTCGTTTTTTACTGGGGTAAG
Organism: Limnephilus lunatus; assembly: GCA_917563855.2. Classification (NCBI taxonomy): domain Eukaryota; kingdom Metazoa; phylum Arthropoda; class Insecta; order Trichoptera; family Limnephilidae; genus Limnephilus; species Limnephilus lunatus. The sequence goes on along the minus strand of OU830604.1, from coordinate 18,040,843 downwards.
TAAATTATGAAACATTTGTAAAAGTGGCTTAACTGAATACCTCAGCAAAATATTGAACTCGACCTTATAGGCGACCTTTCTTGGCTTATTTGGACTTAGCAAAATTGTTCATTGCGCGGCGTGCAATTCGCTCTCCCATGTAAAAAGGTCTATTCATTCAAAAGCAGAATTTACTTTTAAGAACTAAATGGTGATATTATAGTGCGAGATGCCTGTATACTGTCAGATTGAGTTTTGACGAATCACATATCACCAAAGCTACCTTCCCGCTCTTCGTCCCGCTGCAGTTGGTTTCCACCCCTCACCTTTCTGTTCTGGTCTATTAATATTCATATGTCTATGGTGGAGATATTGTGTGGAGGGTCTTTTTATGGGAAGGAATAAGTGAACCTGGGTCTGTGTCAAGAGTCATAATCCTAGAAGAGAATGTGTGAGACGATGTTTGTTTGTGAATGAGGCAAAGAGTGTGTGCCGATACCGAGTTGTTGGCGGTCCGTTCTCTCTGTTTACCCCTGCGAGGAAACGGCTTGATGATTAGTTAGTTAAAATAAGAATTTGAATTGCCATAACAGAAAATGTATTATAGTTTTATATCTTTCACTGTCTCGATGCTATATTATTCCCTCTTTTGAAACTGTAATATCTAACAAAAAATATATTTCACGAAAGTATACGATCAAGTACCTGCGTCGTATATATCAGATCAATAGTGATTGGTTGATAACGTATTGATAAAAAAATTAACTTTTATACGCTATACATCATACACGTGATTTTTAGATAAGACAATAATTTATAAAACGATCCAGTTCAAAAATATTTAGGGCAATACACGCCCCAGTGGTGTACACAGAAACATTTCTTCAGATTTTTCAAAACATACAATTTTTGCGTCGAAATTTTTAAGGCAATTTAATGCATTTAAAAAAATCTTATTCTTGAAAGAATATCTCTTTTTTAAACGACTTCGAGAAGGAGGAGGTTATCAATTCGTCGGTATTTTTTTTATTTTTTTTATGTTTGTTATCTCAGAACTTTCGATTTGGTCAACCGATATTGATGATTCTTTTTTTATTAGAAAGCTAGTGCTTCCCGTGTGGTCCCATTTTAATTTGGTCCAGTCCTAACAATGGGATCCATGAGAAAACCATATATGTCTTAAATTTGCAATAAGTATGTGCGCGACAAATGGACGAATAACTCAATATTACGCCAACAGATTTCGATGATTCTTTTTTTGAAGTAAAACTTCTTTACGCACTAAAACGCTCACGCTCGTCACTTAAAATCAAAAAATAAACAAAAATTTTAACAAAACAAAAAACGACTTAAAAAAATGCACTAAAAAGTAAAAAAATAATTTCGTACGGTTGTTATTTTTGGAGTCGGTGTCAGCCAAGATCTCCACATCTCACCTATAACTACATATGTTTGTAGTTACCTTGGCTGACACCGACTCCAAAAATAACAATCGTACGAAATTATTTTTTTACTTTTTAGTGCATTTTTTTAAGTAGTTTGTTTTGTTAAAATTTTTGTTTATTACTTAAATAAGAAACTTTTAATTAATAAAAATTTCCTAAGGATCTATGTCATCTTTGGAGATGCTGTGTGGAGGGTATTTTTGGGGAAAGGAAGGAGAGGAGTTCTGGGAAGGAAAAGGGTATGAGGGGTGGGTAGAATATGTCTAAGAGTGACAGACGTATGAATCCATCCCTCCCACTGCGGTGCAGTGCAATAGGTTGAGAAAGTCCGGCTGAAGAGTTCAAAAGGCCTCCCTCAATCAATATCTCCCGATCCGGCCCACCACGCAAAAGGTGGACAAATGCTTTCGCCGCGAAGACCTAACGTAGCGAACCACTTGGGGTGACCTAGGGCATTATCCAAACACGCCTCCCAAATTGAAAAACTGATATTATTTTTTTCATTAAAAAAAATACAAGCCACGACACCCCTGGAATGTGCGTAGTTTAAAGCAGCTACCTACGTTTATTAATTTGATTATCATAACAAGATAAAGTTAATTGACGATTGTAATATTTTTCGTTTTACGACTCTGCATGACGTTTTAATTACTACGAGTTAACCCCTCAAACAAATTTGTTCCGCTTTTGGGAATAGATATCGTTATTATGTCTCCGCACTGTCATTGTGAGAAAATGATCTAAACAGTGTTAGAAAGAGTAAACACCACGCTTTATATTCAAATCTGAAAGTAAACCACAAAAGAATTATGAAACTTTGTGATTTTTTTTGTTTACGTAGGTTTAAATTTTTTTAGATGAAACGAGAAAAATTAAGGTCAAAAATAATGTTAATAAGTGATTCGTACATTTGTCTAATAGAATATGCGTGTTTCATTGTTTTGTTATCATTAATTTTAATTAGAATAAAACGAGAGGTGAGCTACTTTTTTTATGTTGGACTTCTAATTTTTTTTTTCTCAAAATATTTATGTTTATTTCTGATAATATCAGAATATTCAAATACAGTTTTTTAATTTATTTGGATTTTGTTGCAGAGAGGAATGCCTCATGGAATATGCCATAGGTCTGGGGGGTTAACGAAATTATTTCTTGATGTAGTTTGAAGATAAATATTAGTGCTAGAATTATTTACAGGTAACTATTACGATGTTCAGCAAACACTTGAACAGCTCATAAATCTTTGAAGATTCCAAAGTGAAATATGACCACAAGTACTATCAAGTAGTAATAACATTATCATTTAATATCTGTTAGAATTACTAGTATTATTATAGTTTATCGTTATTCAATTTTCCACACGGGGGTAGTGACTGACCGAGATTCTTTCGGTTTCGGTTTCGGCAAATTTCGGCCAATAAACGAGTTTCAGCCACGTTTTCGGTTTCGGCTAAAAATCAGCTCAATTATGTTCAGCCGAAACCTGCATTATTGATGCGTCAGGCGCGAATTACGCCTCTAGACCAGTGGTTCTTAACCTGTGTTCGAACGAAACCCAGGGGTTCGGTGAGTCAGTCTCGCGGGTTCGGCAGAGGTCAAGACACACCCCCGACTCATATGAATGTAAAATCATATATTATTTTATCATATTTAATTAAGAAGTGTTCGGTGAATGCACATATGAAACTAGTGGGGTTCAGTACCTCACAACAAAGTTAAGAAGCACTGCTCTAAACTGACTTCAATATTATTTTAAAAGAACCTGTCATAAAAAAAATATGTTTTAATGATCAAAATACAGAGTTTTTAATTTAAAAATATATATTTTTATTTTTTACTTTTATGAGTAGTAAAATCTCAAATTAGAGATGCCAATATTTTTTTTCTGATTTTTCTGTCTTCAGATTTTCGATTGAGTTACGCTAATATTGTCTCCATGTAATTTTTAAAAAACATTGTTTTTATCAAAATGTTTTAATAATTATTGTATTGTATTGTTATTGTATTGCTAATGGTTAATGACAACCCAACAAAGTAACAAATCAACCCACTTTTAAAAAGTGATGAAGAACCTAACCTGTAATACTAACCTAACGCAACTTATTTCACCTTTTTAACCTACTTTAATAACATAAGATTATAGCGGGGTAATTAAATGAAATCAATCCACGCTTTTATTTTGTAAACAGTCTTTATTATGTGAGTACAATCAACTACACAAGTAAAAAACAGTAGTAAATTAAACTAACAAACTACAACAGTAGCTTTATGGTTAATATTATTATAATTACTTCAAAGGACACTAATTGTCCCTTAATTTCTCATCACCTTACACACAAAGGATTTACGAGTATATTCTCTCACTGGAGACCTGACGTTATGCGAGACACCTCGGCGGGTAAACTTAAACTTTTACGATCACCCACGACCTTTTATGGGTTGATTCATATGTGAAAAAAACCCTACTGGCGGGATGCAACTTCTGGCCAATAGAACCCTCGCCTCTAAGAGACAGCAATGCTAGACAAGGAAAGTATTCGAGCGTTGACACTTGTCAATATGCGCTCGAAATAAAGAGATTTGCTACAAGATCACTTTTCAAATATGGGTCGATCTATTAAAAACGTGTTGAGTTGTCCGGTTACCGAAATTAATCTCATCTTTAACCTCTGCATCTATAACACAGATGAGTGTCTCGGAGTGTGCTTGTGGGTTTACATTTTAAACAAATCTACAGTTTTATTCAAGGAATTATACATTTTTTCACACTTGATCTTCGAAATAGGAGGAGGGTCACTGTATCCACGAGATTTCGAAAAACGAACCCATCCCCTTAAAGCAGAATTTTGCACACTTGATGTTTAAAATAAGATGAAATTTTTTTTTTTTTCGAAAAATTTCGATTTCGTAAAACTCTGTGTAAAGCCCGGGCAACGCCCGGTACTTAAGCTAGTTATATTGTAAATGTTAAATAAATATAAATTGCTAGATCCTTCATTTGTCTCTGATTTTTTATTTTATTTTTTCATTTGGAAATACCTACTGATTAAAAATAATTATAAAGTTACATCGGTTACATAGTTACATAAGTTATTAACAAAGAAACAAAAAATTGCCTTTCCTCACCATAAAGAGACAATGCCTTTGTGTTTGGTGAGGGAATTCTAGATAAATTAGTAAATTAAAAAGATCGTGTAAGTTAGTAATTGTTCTGTATATATTGTTTATATATATATATTGTTCTGTATATCTTGTTTATATATATATATATATAAACAATATATCTTGTTTATATATATATATATATAAACAAGATATATATTGTTCTGTAGATCATCTGCAAATAACGGGACCACTTTATAACATTACTAAAAATATTATCTATATTATTGATGAATAAACAAAATAATATTCGGTCCAAATGAGAACCTTGCGGCACTCCATTCGAGGCGGCAAATGTGTAAGAATTGAACGAATCAACTTTGACCGCTAATAACTCCATCTTATTCCCTATTATTATGTAGAATGTTTACCCATTATGTAAGGACTCTGTATCTCACATTCCTGAAAGTCTTAAGCTCTTAAATATATATATATATATATTATTTTTTATTTATAATATTTTTTATTCATTTGACGACCTAAAAAAATAATTGCTTCGATAGAAAAAAATTTGCAAAGAATTTTATCAAAAAAATCACCGTGTTTATATGGTAAAAACATCTGTCGACTCTATTTTAAATAAATCACGCACTATTAAATATTTCCGCTAATGCCCTTTAATTATAGGTTAACTAAAACTAATCGTTTTATTTAGTAGCGCACACCGATATGCGACGGCCACAGATTTGTTATTTCCGGGAAATAAATATGCATTTACTATGAACAGTTAGGATTAATATTACCATAATTAAGTATTTTTTAAATTCATCTCTATAGGTAGGTGCCTAGTAGAAATAACTAGATGAAACCACTTTAAACTATACTAATCGATAATCTCCTAAATATCATGCAGATGGGTAGGTATATATTAAGGTATATTCGCAACCGCCTGATTCATTTATACATTCTACTTTAATTTTTTTTTTGAACATTTTTAATACACAAAATGCAAAATATATGTATATTAAAAAAATACCTATAATATGTACTGTAACTTTCCCGGCATGCGTTGCAGTGTCATATTCAAAGAAAAAAAAAATTCTCCCTGCATGTCCTTTCCCGTGCATCCCCCTTCCCCTTCCACATTCCCCTACCCTCCCATGTTCCCCTTCCACCTTCCCCACCCACCCTATGCCCTCTCCTTCTCCCCCGTCCCGCAAACTCCCCATCCGCGTTCCATATATTCAGTCCCAGTACATTCAGTTTTCAAACAGCTCGCGTACCACCTATTACAATTTATTTATTCATATTTTCATTTTTCGTATATTACAAATATACATTTTGGTAGATATATTATAAGAACAATCAATCAAATTGGATCCCTAACAACCTAACATAGGTACCTTTTTAAAATATCTATAAATTAAAAAATAATTATTTTAATAAAAATAAAAAATAAAACCGCTGGAGAGATGGTTAAAGTTTTGCGTCTTTTATCATCAGTGTGATTATTTAATGCACGGACAAGGCCAAGGCCGAGACAAAGTTTCTCAATTACCATAACATTAACATTTTAGAGTTGCCAGGTAATTCCCCTGACCTAAACGGCATCTAAAAGGCCTGGAATTTTATGAAAAACCTGGTTCAAGAAACACGAACGTATTTCGATTATCGGCGTAACTCTGGTTCAATGCAATTTAGTATTACTTTGATATTATTACGTAATACTTTCAACAGACAGATATTTTAAATGTTATATTTAATTGAAATTTCTACAGAAAAAATACAAGTTTAACCTTCAGAAAACTATAGTAGACAAGAGTGGGGAGGCTACGAAGCACCGCACTACGAAGAGACCGACTATACTATCTCATTCTTTCGCAAGCTAAATCCGATAGATGTGTGTGTGTTAGTCTCATTTTAATGTCGCTATTTTTGGGTTCATGGAGTTTCAAATCACAACAGTGCTAAAGAAGTGTTCACTTCAATAATATTGGGTCCTTACATATGAAATTCGCGTTTTGCCGTACTGGCAACTTTGATCTCAAATATCTTCTCTTTGGTTAGGATTTCCAAATTCAAATTTATACAGCTATTTACTCATGTGTTTGTGTTTCGAAAATTATAATTCATTTGTGTTTTCCTTAATTGTTTTTTTTTTCTTTGCGTCACTTAGTTTTCAAAATGGAAAACTTGAAATATCGCGTTATTTACGAGTACGAGTTCCACCGTGGCACCAGTGCTGCAGAAACGGCTCGAAGGATTAATGATGTGTATGGCGACGGTGCCGCAAAAGAAAATACAGTGCGTTTTTGGTTCCAACGTTTTCGTTCTGGAAATATCGACCTGCAGAACAAGCCCCGTGGACGGCCGGAGACCAAAGTTGATAATGAAGAATTGAAGGCTACTGAGGAAGCGGATCCATCGCAAACCACGTCTGAGTTAGCTGCAGGCTGCGGTGTTAGTGATAAAACTGTTTTTATCCACTTGAAGCAAATTGGGAAAGTGAAAAAAGCTCCCATACAAAGTTCTTCCCATACAAAACGCCAATTTCATATGTAAGGACCTAATAAGTTAAATCAGTTGTGGTATTTATATCGACGGCAAATAACAATCAAAGCGGGGCAGGTGAATATTTAAACGCTGTATCGCGGTTTTGGGTGAAATTTGTATCTCCAGTATCTACACTGGATACTCGACAGTGACAACGACCGTGAGACATGTGGATTTGCTCAAATAGCCATTGTTAACATCACTGTTTCCCGCTGGCATTTCGAAACGTCTCCCACTGAGGCATTAGTAGAAATGACGATGGTCCAAAGTTCACAAGTCCACAAGCACACTGTACTGTACTGTGTTCTAATGTCACTAATGTGTAGAGTAGTTCCACTTTAGTGTTTGATGCAGCGATACTTTAGTAAGGTAGGTAAACCCGGTAGTAAGCGCTAAAAAAGAAGAAGAAGTGGAGATATGTAATTACAAATGTTATAGGAGCGCGTTAATATCGATGCGAAAATTGTGAAAACGTTTAGTAAAACACAACTCGTTTAAAATAGAGCAAAAATCTTGCGGGGGTTGTCTTAAACAGCATTTAAAGAAACACTGTGAATTTTTTCATACACACAACTTGTAAAATAACTGAAACAAACGTATTTATAATAATTTTAGGAGCACACTTTTTTATTGAGGGAATTTTATATAATTTTCGTTTCGGCGCGGGAAAGCGCTCTTTTCAGAGTCGCTATTTTTGGTTTTGTCGAGTTTCAAATCACAACGGTGCTAAAATGAAGTTTTCACTTCAAAAATCTTTCAAAAAATCTCGCATTCCGAACCATGTCAGGTTTTATAAGATCAAAACGATTTTACTTGACACTACTATGTTCTGGGATAAACACGTGTCTTTTTGTTGTCAGGAAAGAGGGCGTTATTATCAGGCAAGCGAGAAAAGAGCACAGCAGCACACAGTGTTTCTTTTCAAACTGCTAGACGGAAAAAACTCACTTTGAAATCTTGAAAATGGCTTCATAGGGGTATTAACAGGTATTTAATATGACAAATACACTTTTGTTGGAGTAATTAATGCACGGGTTGACTCATACCAGAGCCCCAAACTCAGGTAAAATATTTAATGAATTTTCGGTTGCTTTCATTCGCATCTTGACGCGCGAGCTGTAAGATTGTTTATATGTTTAAAGTGTTTTGTTTCGGTTCTAAAAAAATGGAAGCTTCTTTGGAAGATATGTTGTATGTTTTTTTTGTAAAATTTTATTATTAATTATTTTAGTTTTTTTTTAAATAATGTTAAACTTGAGTATTTTTATGTGGTTTAAAAATATTTAATTTCTAACTTCTCGAGAATTTATTTCGAATAATGTATAAAAAAAATTTTTGTAGATCGAACAATTAATTTTCTATTCAAAATAAATTTCGATACCTTTGCTCATTAATGTTCACCAATCATATTTTGTCATTTTGCTGGCACAACATACCAGATTTCCCGGCAGGATTGTTCGATACATGGAGAAGTTCTATGAAATATGTAATCATTTTTTAAGTAAATTTGAACTTCAAAATCTCAGTGCAAGCAGTGAAAAAAATTTGAAAAGCCAAATACAGTTAATATCTTTGAATATAAGCAAAAAGTGGATCGCATCCCCTCGGATTCTCGAAAGATTTGTTGTTAAATTTTGTGAGTGGCAAAAAAAATTAACTACTTTCAATCCAAATTTTCAATAATTTCGGATTAAGTACTCCCCACAAGAGGGTTCTAAATACTTTATTATTATATAAGAGTTTTTTTTCCATCTAGCTTGTATGAAACGAAACACTGTGCGGCGCGGCGAGTTGCCCGGGGAGACAAAATAATAATGTGGCGGGGGAGAATTTCCTCAACCTTTCCACCTGAAACTTTTCTGTCGCCAAGATAACATATGCGCCGCAGTACAACTTTTATTACAGCCTTAGAGCCTAGACTTTACGTAGGTTTTTGTTACGCTGGCCAAGCGGAGCAATCTAAAATATGAAATACGACCGAATAAAGTTGAATTTTTAGAATAGTTATCAAATTATGGTTAAATATTTAGTTTATTTGTAAGCACTTTAATCACTATTCGCAGTGCAGTGAAACTGTACGCCTGTGTATATGCGGTATGCCCGAAGAAAATTTTTTTTGAAGTGAAATTTCTATATCCCCGCTGTGATTTGGATTTCGGATGAAAAGGAAATTACGATTACTGCACCTGAGACGCATTAAGAGGGCATTACCAGCGGCCGAAAATTCAAATTTCATCAAAAGACGGCCTCACGATCGGAAGTTTTTTAGAACGAGATAGAAATACCACATTCGCTCCGCCGCAAGCAGCATGTCCCACTCAACTGGCGATATCTATAGGATGGTTCAGACGACATCGATATTGAATTCTCGGTTCCAGCTTTTTCCGAATAAGTAGTTATTTGTAATTTGTTTACCGAAGTGCATAAACATAAATAGATACAATTGAAATGCGTAAAAATAGTGGGTATAAAATAGGTACTTACGTAATATACAAATTTCTTGATTTTTGAAATGTTTTTACGAGTATTCTGTTGTTGTTTTTTAATTGTATTTCTACTGAGTGATATTCAGTTTGATTGTAAGAAATATCTCATTTTTACATATTTATTCTTCTCACAATAGGTATTATCAGTAATTTGGGAGGCGGGTATGGGTACTACCGCCCGGGAACCAGGGAGATTATTGTTGGTAATCTAAATTAAATTGAATTTCAAAAACCTCACCCCATGTACCTGGGTTCATTTATTTGTCCGGATCTTGGCGACGGATGCACCTGCCCACCAACTGCATGGCAGGTCGGATCAGGAGAGACTGGTTGGACCTGGGAGATCTTTTACCTACCCAGCAGCACTCTCCGAAACATCTCCTTACAGTGGGAGGGATAGATTTTTTCATGTCCGTCACTCTTGGACTGACCCCCAGATTCCTACATGCCCCTGATACCTTTTTTCTTCCCAGAATCCCGAACCCAATTTGGGAAACGGAACTCAATTTGGACCCCTAGGTTCCTACCACTCCTGGTACCTTTTTCCTTCCCAGAATCCAGAACCCAATTTGGGAGGCGGGTATGGGTACCGCCGCCCAGGAAACCATTTATTGGATAACCAACACCTCTGCCATAGGTCACCCCAAGGGGTTCGTTTCGCTTGGTGACTTACTTTCCCGGGTTCAAGGGATAAGGTTTGTTCGAATCTTGGCGGCGGATGCGTCTGCCCACCAACTGTGTGGCAGGCCGGATCGGAAGAGACTGGTTGAGGGAGATTTTTTGACCTCTCCTGCAGGATTCTCTCGGAAGCCTTGCACTGCAGTGGTGAGGATAGACTCATACATCCTCTTGGATACACCGATCCCAGATTCCTACCCACCCCTCATACCTTTTTTCCTTTCAAGAACTTCCTCTCCTTCCTTTTTCTAAAAAGACCTTCGACACAACATCCCCAAAGATGACATATTTATTCTTATTATGAAATATTTTCCTGTATGGAGCTAATGTCAAAAAAAGTAAAATGTATTTTTAACATTTATATTTTTACCAAAATTATGTAATTCAACTATAAATAAAGATAACCAAAAAAGCAGCAGCATTATAATAAAAAATATGTAAAATATAGCAACAAGCATATATTTTAGTATAGTCTACATAATATATGTACAGAACTTGAAAATATAAAAACAGTAGGACTGTTAGTAGTTGTACAATGAAAACAGACCGCAATACAATAATGTGAAGGTTGTCCAAGAATTAACTACCTTTGCTCGTTTTTTCTCAAAATATGATGGCACTAGCGTTAGCTCAGACTTTCCCAAAAAACCGAGCGGTTATCCGGCTTGGTAGCTGCTTCAGTGCGATCTTTGCGTTCGTTTGAGAAAGACGCTCCGTTGTCGAATCCCACCCCCTGCGAGGTGCGCTCAATTATTCGCTTTTTCAATTTAGAGGGAGTTAGCCCTGTTGAAGTTCATAAGCTTGCAGTTTTAATCCCAGATGTCAGTAAGTCTACCACACAAATGATTTTGAGGGAAAAATGGAGTATGCAAATTAATGCTCGTTGCGCAAATGCGCTCGGATCTCTTCGAACTGTTTTTCCAACCAAGGCGAAACTTTTTTGGGTTGAAAAATGGGTTCACCACCTAACCCTACCAAAAAGGCAATGAATGACATGAATTACACCTCTTTCGACATTACTCTTTACACATGGACGAAAAATCTTTGGAGGCCGACCAGGATGCGGAGGGAGAGTTGATTGCATTTTTGACGGCGGAGTTGAACGATAAGGGAATGAAGACCTGGTTCCACGGCTCACCTAGTGCATTGATCGTAACAGGGACTATGTCTCTATGGCATTATTAATAGAATAAAACTGAAAATAATATAAAATATACTGAATATACTAATATATTAGAGACTTGGTCATTATAACAGAAATTATTAACAAAAACACGATTTGAATTACACAATCACAAATTAAAACCATAATTTTTACGGGAAATTCACGCGCATGGTGCATGCATATGTCTAGCCTCTCTTTCACAGCCAGTTAAAGACATTTTTTATTAGTAATAGTTCAAAACAGAAATTGTACAGTATTTATTAAATGTGTTACTAAAACACTGTTTAACAGAAAGTAACTTCTAACCAGAGAAAGTTTAAGTTCTTTTAACAGAAAGTAACTTCTAAAGAGCTTTTTAATTTTTTTTAAATATTGATTTGGATTCACCAGTCATTCTTAATATAAAACACGATCCATAACCATTCAAAGACACAGTATCAAATTTCTTTATAATATATTTTTTTGACAAATTAGAGAGGCGTCAGAAATTTACATTTCGAATGAACGTCGTGAGTAAGCTCAAAAATCATCTGTCAAAAAATTAAATAAAGCGAGTACACATTTCTAATATATAATTATTACCGAAATTAGTGTGTTAAATTAATCTAAGGGTAAAAAAAGAAACAACCTACCGGAGAGCTAAAGAAAAATAGAAAATGACAAATGAATGCTTGCTAAAAGCAAATAAAGATCTTATAAAAATAAAATGTGAATGGATGTGGGTAAACTTTCGAAATCACTGGAAAACGATAATAGGAATATTTGTCTCATTTTCCACGCTGATGTGCACATTTAGTCCAGTCAAGGAAGGAGGTGTAGAGTGCGTGAGCAGGACCCTAAGCGATTCCTCCAGAAACTTGTTTAGGGTGCTTAGGGTCTGAACATACTAAAAGTACTGACGTCTAGGTGTGAGCTAGCGGGGGGAGGGGGAGAAGGTCCCAATGTTCGGATTTCCGCTTATATCTCGAAAACGGTGCGTCACAGAGAAATTTTTCTTAAAATAAGTAAAAGCTTGTAAAATTATCCATAACTTTTGTTTTATACGTAATTCTCGAAATTTAAGCCGTTTTTAAGTTACACGCTCCACAAATGTAGACATTTTCGAAAAAATCATTTAACCTTACATTTTTCATCAAACATTCCTTCATATCGTCTAAAATATTCATCAAAGAAATACATTTATTTTAAGGAAGTTATAAAGAATTTAATTCCCTTTTAGAATATATATATATATATATACAAATGCAAATTAATCTCAAACCGGTCAACATTTACAGCAATTTTAAGTTTTTTCGTAAAATTTTGTCATGAGATAATTATAATTTTCATTATAAAATACAATTTAAAATTTTTCAAGTGATATTATTTTTTCTACTTTCTTTAAAAATTGGCTTTAAACTGTGGTCACACGTATTATTAGGCGAACGAACAAAATGTTTGTCAGTAATGAGATAAAAACAGCTTTGTCTGAAAATGATATTTTACGAAAAAACTTCAAATTGTTGTAAATATTTACTGGTTGGAGATTAATTTGCATCTAAATATATATATATATATATATATATATATAATTATATTATAAAAGTAAATTAAATTCTTTACAACTTCTTTAATATAAATTTATTTTCTTTGTTGAATATTTTAGACGACATGAAGGAATGTTTGATGAAAAATGTGAGGTAAAATGATTTTTTTCAAAAATATCTACGTTTGTAGAACGTGTAACTCAAAAACGGCTGGGATTTCGAAAATTACATAAAGAATAAAAGTTGGAGATGATTTTATGAGCTTTTACTTAATTTCAGAAAATTTTCCTCTGCAACGCACCGTTTTCGAGATATAAGCGGAAACCTGAAAATTGGGACCTCCCCCCCACCCCTTAACTCACCACCTAGACGTCAGGACTTTTAGTATGTTTACACCCTAAGCACCCTAAACAATTTTTTGAAGGAATCGCTTAGGTTCCTGCTCACGCACCCTAAAACCTTTTGGATCATTCATTGACTGGACGAACTTGTCTTAAGCACAGTAGATTCAGAATCAAATTGAATTTGAGGACGATTTACGCAGATTATTGTTTATAAATTAATATGTTCGTAAAAAGAAAAATAAATAAGTTAAAAATAGAAGAAAAAGTATGGTAAAAAGCTTCTGTTCCCGTGGTGAAATTTGAGTCCTCAGTTTTCCGCTTCTACCACGAATTTCCTGACACCGTGTGTACAAGGTAATGTTGCATGTCTATAATTTGCGCAACGTTGGGTATTAATGCTAGTAAATTATTGTTCATAATTTGGTCACCGTAATGTACCACGGGTTTCCCGCCACCGTGTATATGTCGCAGGCAAACCGTAAAATCAGGCTGTTCTTGATGCGTCTGAGGCACTTCACGATCTGCTGCCAGGCACTTCACGAAGTAACTAGGCGAACCATGATCTGCCTGATTTTACGATCGACCGCCGACATATACAAGGCAATGAAGTATGCGTGTAACTCGCGCAACGCCGGCTATGCAAGTAAATTATTGTTTATAATTACCACGGTAATAACAATGAACCTGTCACCGTAATGTACCACGTATTTTTCGACACCTTGTATATGTCGCAGGCCAATCGTAAAAACAGGCAGATCACGATGTGCCTCAGGCACATCACGATCTGCCGCCATTTCACGATGCATCAGATCATGATGTGGCTAGGCGCAACATGATCTGCCTGATTTTACGATCGGCCTACGACATACATATGCAAGGTAATGTTGCGAGCGTATAATTCGCACAACGCCGGGTATTAGTGTTAGTGAATTATTGTTTATAATTACGTCACCGGAATGTACCACCGCCACCGGTTTCCCGCCACCGTGTATATAATGCAATGTTGCTTGCGTGTATTAATGCTAGTAAATTATCGTTTATAATTACCGCGGTAATTACAATTGAATCGGTCACCGTAATGTACCACGTATTTCCCGACACCGTGTACCTATACACGGTAAGGCTGGGTAGTATTGCTAGTTTATAATTTCCGCGGTATAAACGGATAAATCGGTCACCGTAATATCCATGAATCACAATGTATTGAAGTTATTACCCATTTTCATTGATCAAATATACTTTGTCGAAGCCCATTTACGCGTACATAATAATATGTATATAATAAAAATTTGAATTGCACATACCGATGAAACTTTACAGTCATTATTTACTTTAGAATGTTGATTCTTTTCTCTAAAAATTAAACAACATGTTATAAAAAATACACAATAAATCTGACAGATTCGTTCCAACGACCCTGTAGCATATAAGGTATGTACAACGTAAATTGATAATTAAATATTACTAATCATTGTTTTTTCTCGTTATATTTCTCCCAGTTATGTTTTTGGTGTGGTAATTTTGATTTTTTTATGAAAGTTCTCTCTTTATTGATTTTTCTCCCCATTTTAAGCGGACGAATAAATTTAAAATGTTATGAACTGGACCGGCGCGGACAGCACGACCGCTCGCTGCCGTGAATCGACAGATACTAAGAGTTCTGGTTAGCGCCGTGCGCGTGAAAATACAGAATAAAATATTCACAAAAGCGTGTCGCAAATTCAACAGAATTATATACTCGAGAAAATATTTTTGGTTAAAAATTATTTCTAATATTTCAATAACGTCTTAAGTTAAATTTCTGTGTTAAAAATTCCGAGAGAAATCAATTTGTAAGTGTGTAATAAATAAGTCAAGTTGTAGTATTTTCGGCACAAAACGGGTGCTTGGATTTTTATTTTAATGATTTTATTTGAAATTAAATTAAAATTCTAAATTATATTTTGCCTAGATAATGAACAGTTTTATAATAATGTATTACTATTTGGTATGATATATGTATTGTATAATAACTTTACTCGTTTGAAAATTAACAAATATTGCCATCGACCAACAGTAAAACTATTTTTTTATTAAAAAAATGTTAACTTTTTCAAAATTTAAAATATAAGTTTACCACATAAAATAACGATCTTTCGAAATCAATTTATCGTTTTTCTGTAAAAAGCTTCGACACGTCTATGAGCTCATTCAAAAATGTCATTTTTCAGCTTTGTCTGGTTATTAACTCTTAACTGCGCTCATTGATTATGATGTCACTTGTAAAGGCTTCTATTGGTTGAGATATGAAACGGAAATTACGATAGATCTGCGCTCATTGGTCGCTTTAATTATGACCTCACTTTTCAAGTATTGGTTGAGATTGTTTTGGTAAAATTTCGCTTCTACCGCGGGTAAACTGCACTGGATTTTTTTTTTCATTTTCTTAGGGCAGGTTCTTTGTATGAATTTATTTAGTAATCTGAAGTCCCCGGCGTTGCACGGGCATTAAGGGCATTATGCAGAGCGAAATTAGAAGCAGTCGGTAGTTTTCTACTTATTTTAAACGTCAAGTACGCAAAATTTCATCAATCTTTATATTGTTTTGAAGGTCAAAAGTATGCAAACTTGATCCCTCCGGAATAAAATTTAAAATTTATTTACAACACAAACCCACACCGGAACATTCTTTTTTCATATATTATATGAAGACATACGTTACAGGTCTATCATCCTAAGTTGTCTCCATCACAGTACTCATACAGTTACAGATGCATAACTTACGTACGGAATGTTTCATTTATATTTTAATTAATGATTATTTCCCAATTCTAAGATTGAAGCCATGTTATGTCGATTAGACAGAATGTTTTTTGACTTCTCGAACAAAGTTTCATTTGATTGCTATTAAAATACTGAAGGATATTAAATTCAGGACTGAATTATATATACTGATAGATACACAGGTAAGTATGGTCCTGTATTAATTCATTTTTAGGCAGCAGCGCGTTCATTGGTCAAAATATTGTACATATATTTTCGTATCGGTGATCAATGAACCGGTGTATGCAATTTTTAGCCATAAGTGGTTTTTAATTGTTTGTCTAGCTTGTAGTCTTTTTAGATTTTAGGCATGTATGGTAAGTTTGTACAGCGCCCTTGAGGCGATTTTTCACAAAAACGGCGCTATATAAATCGTCCAAATATTATTATTATTATTATATGTGCAATGTAGATATATTATCAGCATCAACCATTGTCAAAATCCTGCATTTATGAGTACTACACGGAGACCAATCAATAAATGAGATGAAATGTAAAATAAACAAATTATAGCAGGAAAACTGACAAATAAATCTATTAATTAACGTAAATTGACTTGAACGTAATATAATTAACACTTAGATTATTACACCCGCTATATCATGTGCCGATCGGACCGGAACCGATAAGAATGGGACACGCTATAAGCTTCTTCATTATTATTTTACTTGCATCATACACAAGTGTCGTCCTTCTTCCGCTAGTGACAATAAGTAGGCGTAAACAAGACAAACGACTTTTCATCGCCGATGGAACCGCCTTGGTGTAAGATCACCATTCCAAACCGAAAAATGGCTTGAAAAGGCTTTAGGTAGGTACGTTAATTAACCACCTTTCTCGTCTGCGTATCCTACCTCTCCCTCATTTATCCACTTTTCAAAACACAGCTCATTTTGCCTACATATTGTTCAACAGTAAGTGGTCTCCATATGTTGACTGATTAGTTTTTTTTTCATCCAGCTTTTGTTAACACCAAATTTAGTATTGCAAGACGATACATTCATAAAACATTTATGACTCGACTCATATAATAACTAACAAATAATAGAAGTGTTTTAGGTAAAACTTATAAATTGTCATTAGGAGGTTATTATACAATTTTTGCTTATATTATATTATTGAAGAAGAAGATGACAATAATAATCTAAACGAAAATATAAAAGAGAACAAGACATAGAAAAATAGAAAAAGACAATGGTCGCAACTGGGACTCGAACCCAGACCTCTCGTCTAACCGGGATGTACGCGTTAACCAATTTCGCTATTGCCACCTTCTGTCAAACCATCATATTGTTTAAAAAATTGTACATTATATTATTTGCATTAAGCATTATTATTTATCCATTTCTTCGATGTTTTTTTTATGGATGTTCATACTACGTCTTGTTAAAATATTTTTTGATGACCGACTGAAAATGGTGAAAAAATTTTCTAACTAGACTTGAACCGCAAAATGTTTTATATTTCTTGTTTACGCGTAAACATACCAACGAAACACGCCAAGAAAACCTTGTAGGTAGCATACAATAAAATTATTGATAATGGTGAAGAGTTGTTTACAATGCCTGACGTTTTATTACATCAATTTAATAATATTATGAATCGTTATAATTATTACAACACAGGCAATAAAAATATCATTTGGCCTCATTAGGATAAAGGCAAATCTGAACTTTAAAAAAATATTATTAATAATAAATACTTACTAATAAACAAATAGATGCACATACAAACACATGGGATTTTTCCAAAGATGTAGAAATATAAGAGACTAGCTTTTACCCGCAGCTTCGCTCGCATGGTTTTAGGGGGAAATCTATATATATATAAATCAAAATATGCTAGCTTCTGGGTTTGTAGTTCCCGGCATGCGTTGCTATGCCACTTAATAAAGATATTGTTTCTCCCTGCGTGTCCTTTCCCTTCGTCCCATTCTTCTTCTGCCTCGTATTCCTCTTCCGCATGCCCTTGCCCTCACGCGTTTCCACTCTCCCCATTCCCCTCTCCCGCTTTCTCGTTCCACGAACCCCCCTCCCGATTTCCTCTCCCACCTCCCGCATTCCACACATTCATTCCCTGTACATTTTGTATTCCACCTATTGCAATTTTTTTATACAAATTTCATAATGCCAGAGCTCACCAGAATATATATATATAGAAACCTTCGTTGATGTGCTCACAACAACTCACCAAAGTTTCATCGCAATCGGATGAATGGTTTAGCAACGCATAGGCATATAAAATACACACACTCGAAGTTACGCCTATCGATCCGATATTGTAAAGTTATCGATTTCACCATTCGAGAGTTCATGGGCGATACTGAAAGTTCCCATATCTACCACTCGAAGATACACCATATATTATTTTAAACTAATAAATCAAGAAATAACACAACCCAAATAAATAAAAGTTAATTTCTCACGCCGGGATTTGAACCTTCGACCTTAAGATTCGTAGCCGAAGGTCGTAACCACTCAACCACGGAAAGAGTCATCTACATACATTAGCTTACTTGTTTGGAGCTGAAATATAACAGCACTTAAAAATGATTTATTTATTGGTAGCTATTACGATATTAATTTAATTTACGAGTTTAGATTACTGGTATTTGCTCCAGTTATCTAATAGTGTGATATTTACTGATTATTGGCATGATTAGAGATAGATAGAACAAGAAATATTATTACTATTATTAATAAATTGTTTAATCGAGCTGTTTGCAGATAATATTATTTCAATAAACAATTATATATTATTTAAAACAATAAATAATTATATTTGCGTGCGTACCTTCTGTTTTTGTCGACTAGGTTCTATGATGTGTTTTAAAACTATTAATAATAAAATACAAAACAATCAGCTATCGCGGTCTGCTCCCGTTTAAAAAACACTGTATTTTTCCTGCAATCAATAACGTCATTGTATCGATTTTATAGTAATTGAGAAACTCTGAGTTGGTACCAATAAATTGAGATATTTTTGCCGACGATTTCTTTATTAACCTTAGAAAGTAATGTTGGTTCCATTCATTAGCGCTGTCTACAGTCTATCCTTGAGTGTTTTCTCGGAAAACGCATTCAACTTTGTTTCTCTCTTTCGGAAATCAGTTGCACGGTGATCACTTGTCCGCTGTAGTATCTATTCCCAGTGATAGGTCGAACATCACGCATCATTCTAATATCTTATGTCTTTTTCGTTTTCTTACAAGACGAGCGAGAAGGAACAGGACGATCGTCGATGACGTCCGTACGGTCTCTCCCTGGGACTTTTATTTGGCCCGAGCATAGTCTCTCGAGTCACGTGCTATCTCTACATTCAAAGTACCTCAAGTCATGGCCTGCCGAGCGATTCTATTATTCTACATCTTTTGTGGGACCGTTATAGAGATAACGGACGTGATCTCCTGTCAGATTTGTGTGATTTTTACGTATTTACTGTCACATATTTAAGTTTAGATCGTTTTAAACACGAATTCCTGCAAGTATGCATGATTTTTAATTCATTTAATGTACGTTGTACATAGAAAAAGCAAATAAATCACACAAATCTGACAGGAGATCACGTCCGTTATCTCGATAACGATCCCACAAAAGATATAGAATCGCTCGGCTGTTCGCCCATGTTTGCTGTATGTGAAGGTGGAATTAAGACCAAACGATCATAGAATAGAGCAAGAGCTGGAACAAGAGCGTTATTTCTTGATCTTGAGTGTAAATGGTGACTCGTTTTCACCATTACACCCAACGAATACCAATGAACATGAACGCAAACAACAAGAACCAGAATTCTTGCAAATGCTCTAGGGAAGATTAGATCAGTCGAATGCCCATTGTTCATTCTTCAACGATCAGTGGTAGTGTCCGATATTGTGACTTATTTTTATTATATTTTTCAAAAGTAATTATTTATTTTTATTTTTCATAAGTCGTTTCCCATAGACATTTTGAATTTTAGTATGCTTCTATCATTTGTAGACATTTTTCATTAGACACTCTGAAGAGACCGCCACGGGGAGCGATCGGTTCCGAACACGCAGGAATGCATTTATCGTTATCAAGTTTATTTTGTAGAACTCCATTTTAATTTTTATTTCTTTTATATGTGCAATATTATTATTATTTAATTTAAAAAACAGTTTATTATAAGCACGTTCTTCAATGTAATTATTATTACGCGTGACAGCTTGATATACTGCCTTGTACAGTTTGAAGGCGAAACAGTTGTCACGCGTAAAATAATTACATAGCATTACTTGTTTATAATAACTTTTTTTATAAATTAAATAATAATATCATCGAATATATAAAATGAAATAAAAAAGAAGGGATGCTTCTAGGCAGCTGTTTGGACGCACTTGAGGCTTTCACTTCGTTTTCACGAACGAGCATTTTAGAGCATTCTACTAAATTTTGGCGCACACCAGCATCAAAAGAATGCTCTATTATTGTTAACACTAAAATAATTTGCTAGAGCAGATTAGAATAAATGTTCGTTTGGTCTAATTCCACTTTGAGACCAGCATTAATTGGTCGACACCGCATTTGACATATTATTAAAGTTTAATGGATATTTGTGCATACCACGGGAAATACCGAAGGCGTCACGGTCACACGCCTAAATTGTATTTATACATTATTATAACGAGATTGGTTAATTAAAATTGGCTATTTATAAGTTTAGTATTTCGTACCACGAATATCGAATTTGCAATTTCGAAGAAATGTACAAATATTATTGTATTGATGTACATGCGACTTTAAAGGAAAAACAGAACTCTCCTATTTTAAAAGGTTCTTTGAAATAAATGGGAGCTCCTACAATTATAGTTAGGAGTGATAATTAAAAAGGATTAGAGTAATTGGAGTACATTTTTTATATAAGCTCTACACAGGAGGCCCTGAGGAAAATAATTCCTGTCATCTTTGGGGACGCCGTGGAGGGTCTTTTTGGGGAAAGGACGGAGTAAAAAAAGTATGAGGGGTGGGTAGAAATCTGGAGGTTAATGTGTCCAGGAGTGACGGAAGTATGAATCCATCCCTCCAACTGCGGTACAAGGCGATGGGTCGAGAGAATCCGGCTAGAGAGGTAAAATATCTCCATCAACCAGTCTCTCCTGACCCGGCCCGCCACACAGTAGGTGAGCAAACGCACTCGCCACCGAGACCTAGACAAATCTCATCCCAAGAACCCGGGCACCCGTGCTAAGTCACCAAACATATCGAACCACATGGCGTGACCTATGTCAGGGGTGTTGGTTGTCCAGTAAATGGTTCCCATGGCGGTGGTACCCACCTCCCAAATTGTACGTAAGTCTTAAAGGAACACGAGGTGGAAAATTTCGAAGAACTAATTAATAAACTTTTTTTTTTTCTAATTTACTTTCAACACGCGTTATCATTATTTGGAACATTAACGTGCAATGTTTTTTGTTTTTGGCGTATTAATAGACCAGTGCAGTTCGGTAAAATTCACGAGATTTATAATTGTAGGATTTGTGAAGCCTTTAAAAACAAATATTGTCGATTTTCATCAGGTTCGATCGGAAATTCTTGTTTTGAATTAACACTATTAGAGAACTTTAAATATCACGAAATGTGTCAAAAATTTGTGCAGAAGAAATACACAATTTAAACATGGAAACATTTCAAACATTTCAGGATAATTTCAAATAATAATAATTTTCTGATAACAGGTTGGTATCAATTTAACAATCAGTTACAATTTTGGAAAAGACTCATTGAACGTGAAAAAAATCACGCAGGAATAACTAACGCACATCATCACAGACAGAATTGATGTTTGATGATAATATAATTTACATCAGAAGAGGATTTTTTGAAGCCGTTTTTTGAAGTGCTAAACTTTTTTTTCGCCATTTTTTGAAGGAGTACTAAACTATTCGCTCAGTAAATTGTTCAAATCGGAAAACATTAGTAATATGTACGTCACTGGTTCTTACCTGTCTCAAGTGTGCCATTAAACAGGTTTATTATCAACCTCGATGGAATTACTTATTATTATTATTATTGTATGAACGTACGTAAAAAAATGTTACCAAGAAGTAACAACGAACTACGAAACTATCTATCATTGACAATCTATCGAATATCATCTGCTAGAGATAAGCGGTTTCGATAAAATGTTGAAAGGAGACATATTCTTATTTTATTTAATACTAACGAGTTCCCGGCATGCGTTGCAATGACAGTTAATAAAGAAATTGTTTCTCCCTGCCTGTCTTTTCCCGTGTGCCACCCATTGTAACTTTTTAAGCTAATTACATAACGCCAGAGCTCACCAGTATACACGGAAACCTTCACGGGCGTGCAATATGATGAATGGTGTCGGAAATAATTTCAAAACGCCAGAGCTCTATACATAGAAACCTTCGCTGTTATGCGTACAACAAATCACCAAAGTTTGAATGGTTTCATGAATGGTTAGGTACAATAAAGGACAAACAAAGAAGCATTCATTTTTTATTATTATTCGTTAATATAATATTTTAAGGAATATGGATTAGATTGGATAATTTAGAAGCGCTGGAGTCAAAGTAATCAACAACAAATAAACCTAAATAAACGTTTGATACTTAGGTTGTTCCTATCTTTCCAATCCACCCCCCCCCCCCCCCCCCACCCCTAGTACCTTTACATCCTACACTGGAGCTCAGCCCATTTTTACAACTATCTGTGAAAGCATAATGTATTTGTAACACATGTTATTAAATTTGTAGATTTAATATTTTAGTAGAGTATTTGTTATACTGCCTTGCAGAAGCTACGGTTGTAGCGAAACCCGGTCGGCATAAAGTATATTAAAAATAAAAGTGGTGTTTATTAGGTTATTGTTTTATTTCAAAATAAAATCACAAAATATCTGCATCATATGAACAAATATAATATTTTTGTTATTGATGCGCAGATTTCTTGGTCCGACTGTTTTAAATAATATTTGATTTACGTGTTAATAAGTGAGATCATCTCTGAAGATATTGGAAATGGGCAAAATTAATCTTGAAGCCAAAAACATTAAATTTTTAATGAAACGTTTTTAATTTTTAAAAGGCAGTGGGCTCACGCTACAGCATGCCGGATCATTTCGGCAATGGAAACTGAAAAATTCCAGAAAATTTCAGAAAATATGCTAAAATACATGTTTGAAATGCAAAAGGAATCGATTTTTCTATTATTGAATACTGTAAATAATATCTGAATTATTAATTTTTAATTTTTATTGCAATAACTCTTATTATAATAACTTTTGAAGGTTATACCCGACAATATAATATATGATTGAAGAAAAAGATAAAACAAATGAATCTAAATGAAAATATGAAAAAGAACAAGACACAAAAAAAAGATAACGGCCGCATCTGGTACTCGAAGAACCGCTTGTTTTACCGGGACAAACGCCTTAACCAACTCGGCCATTGAGACCTCTTATCAAGTTTCGAATCCCAGTTGCGACCGTTACCTTTTTATTTTTCCGTGTCTCGTTCTTTTTCACAACACAAAATCTGTCATGAAGAAAGCCAAATAATGTAATATTATAAAGAATGGTGCAAACTTTTTCTGGTTGTAGAGGATTTGTGCCAATTTTATTTTAAAGAGTTTTACTTTCAATGTACATTTGTAACTTAAATTTTAATTTTTGCTGCTGGTTTCAAGATTCCCTTGTCATTCGTTGTCAATTGTTACATAGTTAATGTCTAAGAAAAAAAAAAAATTTGCCAAATTTATTTCAGCGTTGGTACCTAATTTAAATCTATAACTTTGTAGATACTGCCCAATCTCTGGTAAATAATAACTAATAAATATTACTAGTTATTATTTATTATTATCTAAGATCTAAGTATAAACTTACCAAATAACATAATTAAACCGTCCGTTCAAATCAAATGTTGATCGCGTTATCAGATACGCTTTACAAAAAATAAGATAAGAAGCAAGAATCTTTCCTAGGGCTTTCTGCATATTGGCAGTTTATCATAATACAACATAAAAAAGTGTCACATGTTTAAAAAAAGGTTAACAAGGTAATACAAATGTATGTATGTTAAAGCGAAGGTAAGTATGTACTCGATCACATATGTGTAACATATATACCGGTACTTAAGTACTAGTTGCGCTACCCGGCTTCGCCTGAGTTTTAACATTCTATTTTTTTCACATCACTCATATTATTAACAAAAAATAACATTAAAAAGCTTAACACTTAAGTGTAAGTTGAGTTAACCTTGAAAATTCATACAGAATTTTCAAGGTTAGGTTGCAATTTTCGTGAAGACAAAGCTTGCCGTGGTCGTGTGTTAACAACAACTGACGGTTTTAATTAATAAAGTTTTTGTTAATATCTTTCAGTACCATTGTAGCGATTCGCTATTGGATCAACTTATTATAAGGACTCTTGCGAATGACGCGGTTATTGTTTATTTCACGACGTATTTACAGACTCGCTGCTTATATTGTAAATAGACACAGTTCAAATAGACACGCGGTAGGAGACCACTAAGATTGATTTTAGAAAAGAAATAACACACAATTATTCGTCATGGACTGTACAACTGTTCTCCGTTGACGGTCAATCGTGTAAATTATATTTCGTTCAGGCAAACGACTCTGCCTAGAGAACTGCGTCCAAAGTCTAAACTTAACTCGAGGTTAAATTAACAAACTTTATTATTGTGATATTATTATATTTAGCGTATCGTAGACATTCGTAGTAGTTGATAGTTGATAGTAAGAATACATGTATGTATAAGTAGGATAATCATACATATTATCTATTTATTAGTTTCCATAGTTACAGATGTATACTTATTTGGTGATCTTGTGACCGTGAAAGACAAGCAATATGTTGTCAACACGATCTCTCCTTTCAGAGACTGAAACGATCAAATCTTTGAATTTCAGTAATATTTTCAGTTTCATACTTTTTCAGCGGAAGCATGTGACCATGTTTTAACCTTCCTTTCCCATTAGATACAAAGTACATCAATAACTCCGAAACAGGTAGGCTTATCGCGAATGTAATTTTTTATCAAGTAACAATCGTCGTTGATATATTGGACTCTGACTGAGAAAAGAGACGGCTAAGCACCGCGGCGCGAATAGCCTTGTAAAATGTTGTATCTAAACAAATTGGTGCCTTGTATAGTTAGTATAGATGCAGGCCGGCTCAGTACAGGGCTCGGCACATGTGACCCGAGTATCATCTATTGTGACTGTGACCAAAGACCAACACACCCAGCGGCTGACTAGAGTAGAGCGGCTGACGGTTAGGCACTAGGCAGTACACAGCACATAGAGTTTACGCACATCAATTAATGGGAATACGTTTCCGAAATGCATTTCAAGCCCAGGATAGGATCGTTGCGGGGAGGTCACGTGAGTCGGGCCGTAGATAATATTTAGGTTTGGGACTTTTCGGTTCGATTGTTGGCCGATGCAGTAGGTAGATCAGTAGATAACGGAGATTTACTATTTATAAACCAAATATCTGCGGAAAGGTTAAGCATGGACGCAGGGGCGGCCAGCGCGGGGGGGGGGCTGGTCATATGATGCGGTAAATACTGAGCAGTGAGCACTCACCGTTCCCGCTGATGAGGGGGTAGTCGTCATCGTGGCGGCCGATGTAGGTCTTCAGGGGGGTGTCCAGGAGAGAAGGTGACGACCTATCCCTGTCGCTCATTTCACTCGGATCTCTCTCCGGTTCCAGCGACGACACTCCGATAAAGCGGTCACTTGCACTTTGCCGCGTTCACACTCTCATCCGCCGAGCCGCGGTTCCGTACCTTAAATAAATATACACGACTAGTATCGATCTAAATGTGGACACAGCTAGCTCCTCGTGACATCTCGCGCCAGGCGTGAGCACTTGCGGGCAAGATAAGGCGGTCGGCGCGGTGCTGGGCGTGAATGCTGAGCACACTAACTTCCTTGCCCAATAATCCTGGCAGCTAATTGCCTCTGTTCCTAGGCTGGCCTATCCGCGCGCCCGGCGCCTTGCTGCGCTTGCTCGCCGCCCGCCGTCGATAGTGCCGTGCGCCGCGCCGTGCTGCAGCGGGGACTCGAACCTCCGCGCTCCCTACATACCCGCCATACCCGCCGGCCGCTCAACTTGCTCGCTCTCCGTACAGATGACGACACTGACTTTACTCTACCTGTACTATAACTACCGGCACTGGCCTAACTGCTTGCGCTCATCGACCGAACATTGCACCGTGGTATTACACTCGCCCCGCGCGCTTTTCAAAACAAATTTAATACCTGCAATATTACCTACATATTCCTACTCATCCACTTTAGCAGATCATTTGTAACAATGCACTAATCATTGCTATTTTTAATTTTTGGAACATTTTGAAAATAAATAAAAAAAACTGCAAAATTACAAAACTAGAAGAAGTAGGGGTCGTCCGAATGCACGACCAAGTGAATCAGATTCTTCAGTCGGGCCATGTCAAGGGTCAGAATAATAGAAGAGCATGTACGAGACGATGTATGAATGTGAACGAGGCTAGGAGTGTGTGCCAAGATGGAGTTGTTTGGCGGTCCGTCCTCTCTACCTACCCCTGCGAGAAAACGTCGTGATAGTTAGTTAGTACTAAAAACTAAGCATAACTTAATAACTACAAAAATCAACAATTGATTTTTTATTTTATTTGTAGGTACACTTAACTGCAATATTGGTTCCTAGGTAGATTTTTAGTTTCCTAGGTAGATTTATTTATTTTTTTAAATTTAAAGAATGTTATTAAGTTCTGCGAGGAATTTTGGTTTTTATTATTACCTACAGGCGTTTAGACGCAGCTTGGTGGTTTAGAACGCCGAAACAGCTATCACAAAAATAAAAACTATAGTACTAAGTAAAAGCAGAACCCAACGGGGTATACTAGTTCAGAAAAAAAAACAATTCTTCATGTTTCGATAGTTTAGATATTCAAGAACGATCTCACCGGGACAGGAGTGCTCTTGGCTGGGGGGGGGGGGGTACAATCGTATCGTATGATATAAAAGGATTTATTGTAAAAGTTATAGCCATTTTAGTGTCGTGACAATTGGACGGCAATCAGAATCTAACTAGAATCTAAATAAAACAAAATTTGGAACTCCTTTTTCTCGAGAATACTTATTTTGAAACGTTTGTCACAAAATCTCAAGTTCTAATTGACGGATTTTCTTGAAATTTTTTCATGAATGTTCTTTATAAATCCGTATTTAGAACCAACAAAAAAATCTATTTTTTTAAATTCGGAAAAGTAAAAAAATAACTGAAAAACATCATTTTTGAGTAGCCGCCATTTTGCGATAATTTAAAAAAAAAATTGTTTGGTCCCTTACATAATTACGACATTTGTATTGTTTAAGAAGCTTTCACATAAAAAATCTTATTAAATAATACTAGATTGGTGTATGGTGTATTGTATAGTGTCTACCTGCATTCCAATAAATGGAATTGATTTCAGTAGAAATATCAGATTTTTCTACACCAGTTGAAAATGCTGTGTAAGAATCCCATTCTACTTAGTTATATTTTACCTTAAAATTAATTTTAAAAGTTGGTAAATATAATCAATGTAGTAATCATTTTTGTGTTGTTTAAACCGAGTGCTGAAACGAGATTTACACGAGCCCGATTTTCAGCCCGTTTCCAATTGGAGACAAAAGTCAACATTTTTCGCTTTACGCGACCGCTGTTTTCATCTCTATTTTCATATCTACGATTTCAGTAGGCATCACAACAAACAGTATGGTTCGTGTGTTGTTTGCAGTGATGACAATTGAAATCCTAGATATGAAAATAGAGGTGAAAATAGCGATCGCGCAAATCGAAAAATGTTGACTTTTGTCTCCAATTGGAAACGGGCTGAAAATCGGGCTCGTGTATAACGGCCTTTAATTAAAATCGAATTAAAAAGAATTGGTCTCGGGGCTTTTTACTATTTACGCATCAATGTCTCGAAAAATGATTTGCCTCACGTAGGCCCTCTGCTTACATCCATAAAGATAAAAAGAAGAACTTTTCTACCCACTCGCCTAAATAATAAAACGTTTTGCTTTTTGATAGGCAATAATACAGTTTTTGAAGTAAAAAACTTCCTTAGCACTATTGTGATTTTCAATTCGATGAAATGAAAAAGCGACACTAAAAAGAGACAAACACATCCATCTATAGGTCTACAGGATTTAGCCTGCGAGAGAATGAGAAAATCAGAGTGTGCAATTCACATGCGGTAGAAGCGAAACCTTCAGAAAACTAAACTAGACAAGAGTGGGGAGGCTACGAAGCACCGCACCCAGAGGAGACCGATAGACTACGAAGCACCGCACAAAGAGGACACCGATTAGTCTTTCTCTCGTAGGCTAAATCCTATAGATTTTTTTTTACTAGTTACAAAGAGATATCTACATAAATTACAAATAAATTTTGTACAGTAATTACTTATGTAATAGATGTATTTGATGTATCTTGATGTATGTGTTTGTCTCTTTTTAGTCTTGCTTGTTTCTGTTTCAAATCACAACTTTGTTATAGAAGTTTCCACTTCCATAATCGGTTTCCTCTTTGTGCGGTGCTTCGCAGCCTCCCCACTTTGTCTACTCTTGTCTGAAGGTTTCACTTCTACCGCGTGTGAATTGCACACTTTTAATCTTTGATTTATGTATTTTTATGTGAATACTGCTCAAGAGTCCCAAACTCTCCGTGATCAGTGGGACCACGGCTTCCCAATTAAGGTGTGTTATGAGGCTGAGGATGTGGAGGGGAAGTGGATGTGATAGAGAACGATGGCTAATCACATCCACCAAACACGGCTTAAGCCACTTCAAAAAACGTTTCGATTCTCAATGGTGGTCGTTCACCGAGTTCTCATTATTTCAATTGCTCCCAACCGTCTTGATTCATGAAGACTATGACATCCCCAATTAAGGGATTTTGTGAAGCTGGAGGTAGTGGGGACGGGAAGGAGATGGGAAAGATGAAGTTGAGGGAGCACCAAACACGGCTAAAGCCATTTAAAGAAAGTTTCCTCCCTCCTATAACATGGGTCTCTCTTCAAGATCCATGATCACCCCTTCCTCACCTCTAAAATACCCCCATACAAGCATCCACAAAGACGACATAGGCCCTGAGGGAAATTATTTTACTCAGGGCCTCCAAGTTTTCATACCATACCTTTAATATAATTTTAAGTGACATTATTTAACAGTTTTCCATAATCTCCTCTAAAATCAACCATTATAGCATCGACATGCGACTTTGGACAAATGTTTAATTCTGAGGTGATAATTGTTACATAATTTCGGTCCGAGATGTGTACCTATACCTACGTCTTTTGATACTTTGAGGTATTGCTCCTTGGGACCATGAGATCCCTTCTGATGTAACTTCTTGTAATATATTAATGACATATATTTTGAGCTCCGTAAATTCTATCATATATCTTCTAATACCGCGAGTGATACACTGACCTTTCTAAAACGGTGACCGAACAACTGATAAGAAAGAATGAAATCATCTCAGAACCTCCTTTGCAAGGTCATTGTGAGCTACGGTGCGTCGGTACTATATTCCTCATTTATTAAGCTGGAGAAATTTCCCCTTTTTATATGTATATCTCTTACATCATCTACATATGAACCCATTTATATACCTATCTTAAGGTCATGGTTTGATAATAACCTGTTCACTTAATGCGAAAAAAAAACATTATGCTTTGTTCTCCTTAGAGAAAATACCTTAAATTAGGTCAATTGGTGTTAAAGGCGTTTAACCAGCCAGCTGCCGAAAATCCACATTTCGTCGAAAGATGTTCTTACGATCGTACAGGGCGGTTCCAATGAGAAAGATTAATTATTCTCCGTACCCGCTTTTTAAAATTATAACTCCATATCGATTTTATTTAATTAAAAATTATACCTACATCCAAAAATTGTGAAAGGCGTGATGATAAAACTATTAAAATTATGTACTTTTTGATCATAAGTACTTATAATTTTTCAATAATGTCTAAGCAAAATAAGAATGTAAAAAAATCTGAAATATATTAGTTTGTAAGTGCGCAAATAAATACACAAACTGACCAATTTTCGTCAAGAAACACATGTATCTACGTTTATATTTTTAATGATTTTATTTAAACTAAAATTTAAATTCTGAAACATACGTTTACCAGATAATGTATTGATTTATTTTACTGCATGATTATATGATTTGAAATTAGTGTTGTATACCTAATACAAAATCTTTTTTGAAAATGTAACAAATCTGGTAACGACCCATGGTATAAACTTATTATACTAAAAATAAACATTTTTTCTCAAAATTTAAAACAAACGTTTACTAGATAAAAGAACAATCTTTCGAAATCAATTTATATTTTTTTGTGGAAAAGAGTGAATGCGTCTAAAATCGGATTTAAAAATGACATATTTCTGGTTTTCTCTGGTGACGATCGTCTTCCACTTGTGAAGTGGGTGTTAGGACAAATTATCCAAATTCATCCCGGTAAGGATGGGATAGTAAGGGGAGCTATAGTTAAAACTCAAACTGGTTTTTTGGTTCGACCAGTGATAAAGCTTTGTGTGTTACCGGTAGAATGAAATTCATATTCGTAATATTTCTAATATAATATCCTATGCCCTTGTTCACTCTTTGCTTATCTACAGAATTATAGGTTGGGGAGGATCTAAAAAAAAACAATCTGAACTCAGTAAAAATTTCACAAAGAAAATTAAAAGTAATAGGTACTTTAAAAAATTCTACCTTCTCAACAGAACCACGTTTTAAATTGTTTCTAGTACTAAATTTCGATGTTTAAGCAAGCTTCCATTATAAAATGTATAAAGAAAAACATAACAAAGAACGTCAAGAAGTTTACAGACTTATGAGAAATTGAATTAAGACACCTTATTTTAAAACAACACAAATGCAAAACCATTTTCTTTACCAAGTCATAAAAAAAAACAATAATCTGCCTTCTGAATTGCGTTGTATTATCAACATATCAGAACAAATAAATAAAATTAAACAATTTATAAAAAAGACGAACCTTAAAAAATAAAAATGTAATACTAAACATTTTACAACTTATAAGAATATCTTACTTATAAGAATCATGGCTCCCTTTTCAGGCCCAAGAGCCCCTCTTTTCTTCATCACCAATGATGACCTTAAATATAATATTTTCTAAAATATGTATGTATAAATGTAACTCAATAAAAAAACATGTTCACTTTAATTTCCCAGCACCATTCCTTCCCTACAAAAAAATAATTTTATATTAACAACATTTTTTTAATAGCCAAGTACATAGAAATGGATTCCACTTCAATTTAAAGGCGTCTACCACCAGCTGCGTGGCAGGCCGGATCGGGAGAGCCTTAGGAGACTCTTTCATCTCTCCAGCCAGACTCTTTCGACCCATCGCATCGCCTGGCATCGCGGTGGTAGGGATGTATTCATAAATCCGGACACACAGACTCACAGACACCCACCCCTCTTCCCAGAACTTCCTTTCCGTTCTTTAAAAGGCCCTCCACTCGGCATCCCCAAAAACGACATAGGTCCTAAGCCAGACTTTATTCCATGGGTATAAAGTGCCCATAACTAGGAAGCGATAACACGAGCTCG
Source organism: Limnephilus lunatus (assembly GCA_917563855.2). NCBI lineage: Eukaryota > Metazoa > Arthropoda > Insecta > Trichoptera > Limnephilidae > Limnephilus > Limnephilus lunatus. Next base: position 18,009,124 of record OU830604.1, on the reverse strand, counting down.
GTACCGGTACGAGTTGAGGTGTTTTCTAAAGGCATCCACGTTTTCAAGTGCCGATGATAAAAATTTCACGATGGAAAATTTATTCAATAATTATTGCAAATTCACTAAAAAATAATTAACTTTGTATAAACAAAAGGTATGGTAAGCGTCAATCTTTAATGCCGACCTGACGTTGAAACAGAAATCGTCGCAATAGGCGAGTTTAACGCCCGAAAAGCGTAGAATGGATCGTATCAAGTTCAGGTCGGCATTTAAGTTTGGTTTCGTTGGTTTTGAAACATGTGGATTATAATTATTATTAGTGGTTTAAAAAATATGTTTTATTTTTGTATTTAGTTTAAATATATTGATTAGAGGACATGTATTCTGAAACGCTCAAATCAGCAGTTGGGGCTGGTCTAGTTGGAAATCATGTCAGCGATCATTCCAATGCAATAGCGAAATTTATTAAACTTTTTAAGTAGCGTTTTTTTAAGTAAGTTACTTTTTCTAAAACTTACGAAGGTAGAATATTGCCACAAAAATATTTTACACTGAACACTGTCTGTTATTTATATTTTCTTAGCTATATGTAACAGACGTGACGCCTTTACAAGAACTGTAAAATAGGTCCGGGTCTAAGTGCACGCTGATGAGGATGTATGATGAGTAAAATAATAAAAGCTGGCCTCCTGCACCCAGTGTCTGATGAGTAAGGGACACTGGATGTGCCTATTCTTCTGCCTGAGCCTGGCGCCTTGCGGTGTCCTGGAGTAGGGCCGGCTTGTCTGGAGGAGGTAGGCACCAGGGCGGAAGACAGGCAGAAGTCGGCGGGAGGCAGCTGGTGTTGAAGAAAATACTTCTTAAGTAACAAGTAATAAAACAAGTTTTGAAGAGTCGAAGTGAACTGATTTATTTTAAAATTGGCATGGTATATAAAGGGGACTTGTACCCGACAGCGTTCGGACAGTGTTTTTTACAAAAAGTGGAGGGGTTTTTGTCCTCAGACCAAATGGTATAAATAGGGCGGCCATTATGTGGGCACCCTATTTTGCCGGTGTCACCGTTGAAGGCGGTCGCTTAAAATGTGTTTTTTATAATAATTCTACAGAGTTAATTGTGTACATATGTGTTCGTTATTATACAGTAATCATGAAATAAACCAATTGTCTATTGCTAGATTTTTAGTTAGAGACGTTTAGCTCATTTTTGAGCTAAATCGCATAAAATATAAATTGATTTGCCGTTTGGCTGAATATCTGATTATTTACAGGTACAATGTTATTTTTACGAGGTCCCCCGTAAGATGTGTTAATGAAACCTGTTTGTTTCACCATCTTACGGGGCACCTGGATTTTTAAAATCGGAAAAACGTATTTTTACCGAAATTTTTCTAAGTGTTTTTTGAGGGTCATTTATTGCCCTAGTTTGAGTAATTTAAGGGCTAGAGACTCAGGCTCTCTTTCCCTCGATGCCTTGTAGGACTGCGGAATGAAATTTCTTAGTTTCATTATCCTACAAGGATCGTAGCTAAAAATAATTAACAATATGTCAAAAAAAAGGAAACATAAAAAATACAAGTGAAATGATAAGTTGAAAAATGTCCCTGGTGGCAACCTGAGCATGATAGCGTTTATTTGTTGCACCGGGGGCATTGTACATATAAAAATGAAAGTATTTTATTAAAACAATATTACAATTAGAATAACTTTTAAATTCTAATTGGAAAACAAACATAAAATATTTTCAACGAAAAAGATCGCCGGCGGTACGGTACTAACGAGTTTAGTGGCCAAGCGGGATTTCTGGTTTTCGAGCGAAATCCCAAAAAATGACCACTGAACTGTAGAGGATACCGCCAAGGATGTTTTTCGTTGAAAGAACATACGAGGATATGTAACACGTCCGTTACACTCCCCCCGTGCAGCTTGGCTGCACTAGTCTTCACGACGTGTTTGAGTAGAAGAAGCTGCATCGGTGGGCGGGGCCGGCAGGATTACAGCGAGCTTCACGGCAGGTCGTACGTATACTCCGGTGCTCGTCTGGATTCGGGCGGTCCTTATTTGGCCGTCTGCAGCAGGGGTGGTGTCGAGGACTCGGCCGCGAGGCCAGCTGTTGCGGGGCATCGCAGGGTCCATGATGACCACCAGGTCGTCTTTCTTGATGGGATTGACGGTCTGGTGCCATTTTTGTCGGGTAGCCAAGGTGGGGAGGTATTCGCGGAGCCACCGCCTCCAGAACATATCAGCTAGCTGCTGACTGATGCGCCACTGGCGGCGGAGACATACCTCCTCCTCTTGTTTGCCGTATAATGACAACTGGGGCCGGTTACCTGCTGCTCCCAATAGAAAGTGGTTGGGAGTGAGGGGCTCCTCGTCTCTCGGGTCTGCGGAGACGTGTGTAAGAGGACGGTTGTTGACGGTCCACTCAGCCTCGGCCAGTGCTGTTCGTAGGGTCTCTTCTCTTGGGGCCCTCTCCTTCAGGATGGCTCGCAGGGCGTGCTTGACTGAGCGCACCAGGCGTTCCCATGCTCCCCCCATATGAGGAGACATTGGTGGAATAAATTTCCACTCTATTCCCTTTGAAGTTAGATGATCCCTCATCCGGGTGTCATCTTTGAGCGAGTTCAGGGCGTCCTTCAGTTCATTGTCTGCTCCGTGGAAGTTGGTCCCATTGTCTGAGTAAATTGTCTTTGGTTGACCTCGGCGCGCCGTCATGCGTTGTAGGGCCATGATGGCTGAGTCGGCAGACAGGGAAGTAGCCAGCTCGAGGTGAATAGCACGTGTGGACAGACAGGTGAAGAGGGCTCCGTACCGCTTCTCCCGACGTCTGCCGACGGTGATGTCCATGGGCCCGAAATAGTCCAACCCGCAGTTTGTAAAGGGGGGAACATGGTGGGCGAGCCGTGATGGTGGCAAGGGTCCCATCAGTGGTGGAGCCGGCTTGCTTCTGCGCATCTTGCAGGTGGGGCAGTTGTGGGCGAGTCTGCGGATGTTTGTGCGCAGTCGCAGCACAAAGTAGCTGCCCCGTACCTCTGCCATTGTCCTCTCTGTACTTGGGTGGTCAGCCTTCTGGTGATGATGGTTCACTAGGAGCCGTGTGTAGGCGTGGTCTCCATCCAAGATTATGGGTATCCGCACATCTCGGGAGACTCTGCTGGTGGTCCGTATTCTTGAGTCCATCCTCAGCAGGCCATCGGGTCCTAGGAAGGGGTTCAGCGTTTTGAGCCGGCTGCCATTTGGTAAGGGAGCTCCTTGACGAAGAGCATTCAAATCGGTACCGAATGCATCTTCTTGGGCTGCTTTCACCCATCGGATCTCTGCTTCACGGGTCTCTTCGAGCTGCAGGTATCCATCCGGGGCTTTGTGGGGTCCCACACGGCATCGATTTATGAAGCGGTGGACCCAGGCGGTGGCCCTGATGAGACGGGGCCATGAGGAGAAGCGGTTGATCTCTGGTAGAGCGTCTGACATAGTTGAGGTGAGCCCGACATATTGGGCCTTCACTTCAAGGACGCTGTCATCCGGCCGGTGCAGTTTGGACCTTTCGCGCGGCCATTCTGCCTCGGCCAAGGTGAGGAAGGCTGGGCCACTGAACCAATGTCCTGCAGGTGATAGATCGGGAGTCTCGATGTCTCGGGTGCCAATGTCGGCAGGGTTCAGCTTTGTGGGAACCCATCTCCAGTCTTCAATGCGGGAGAGCTCATCTATCTCGCCAAGCCGGTTAGCCACGAAGGTTGAGTAGGTACGTGGGTCTGTGCGTAGCCAGCACAACACCGTCGTAGAGTCTGTCCAGAACACTGTTCGCGCAATGTTGCTGCGACATTCTTTTTTCAGTGTTGCTGCTAGTCTGGCCGCCATTAAAGCTGATTGGAGCTCGAGGCGGGGTATGGAGAGTGGCTTCAGGGGGGCCACCTTACACTTGCTGGCCAAGAAGGTAGCTGTGACTTCACCATTGATGTCTTCTGTGTGATAGGCGACCGTGCAGCATGCCTGTTCGGAAGCGTCACAGAACAGATGGAGTGTGACGTTGCTTTGTTTACTTTTTAAACAACTTCTAGGTATGGCAACTCCACAGCTTTGGAGGAGTCCCAGCCAGTCCAGCCATCTCTCATTGTGATCGGGTTTGATGATCTCGTCCCATCCAGTGTTTGATCTCCAGACGTCTTGCAGCAGCATTTTTGATCTGACTGTGAGGCATGCAACGAACCCCACAGGATCAAAAATTTTCATAACAATGCTGAGCAGCTGACGTTTTGTAGGTCTGCTGATCAGTTCAGGTTCTGCGGCGTCTCTGAAGGCGTACAGAAAGCAGTCGGTCACTGGATCCCATAGCAGGCCGAGGATTCTTTCAGTCTCTGCTTCACCGCTGCTGATGCGTATGGCTGATCTGGCGCGGTCTTCAGGCGGGATGGTGGCCATGACCGCTGGATTATTAGAGGCCCAGTTGGTGAGATGGAAACCTCCTGATGATAGAACTGCGGCCACGTCTTTTACAAGGCCAGTGGCTTCACTGATGGAGTCCACCGCGTCCAGATAGTCATCCATATAAAATTTTGTTTGGATAGCGTCTGCAGCAGCCGGGAAGCTCTCAGCATTTTGTAGTGCCACTCGGTTTCGCACATATTGGGCGCTGCTAGGAGAACAGGTAGCGCCGAACATCATCGAGGTCATCATGTAGGTATGAGGCTCTTCTTGAAGTGTTGGTCGCCACAGGAACAGTTGTGACAGCTGGTCCTCTGCTTTGATTTTTACTTGTAAAAACATCTCTTTTATGTCGGCGGCGAGGGCTATTTTCCCTTCTCGAAACCGGAGAATGTTCCCAAGGAGTGACGTCAGTAGATCAGGTCCCGTCAGCAGTTGATCATTGAGGGAGGTCCCTCGGCAGCGGCTGGCGGCGTCAAATACGACACGGATCTTTCCTGGCTTGTTGGGGTTCACCACGGCGAAGTGGGGCAGATACCACTTGCGGGCGGAGTGCTTTGCCGCCTCTCGTGCTGTGAGCTCCCGTGCGTGGCCTTGCGTGATGAGCCGGTTGATTTTTTCTTTGTACGCCACTGCCAGGTCCTCTTCCTTCAATAATTTCCTTTCCAGGGACCACAATCTTTTGAGCGCACATTTTTTGTTGTCGGGCAGCGTGATATTTTCGTTTTTCCATAGCAGGCCAGTCTGCCATCTGCCGGACGTCATCTGACAGGTGGTGTCCTCCATCAGCTGGTTGGCACGTACCACATGTGCGGTCACCCGGGAGGCTGATGTGATCCCCAGGGAGTCGACTGCGAAGTTTGTTCGTATCAAGTCGCTCAGCAGGTCATCTTTGTGATTTTCAGCGTGCAGGGCCAGAGTGGTGACCGAGTCTTCACTGGTGGGAGTCCCTCCTCCATGGGTAATCCACCCCAGGGCAGTCCGTGACAATATTCGCGTAGAGTCACGGGCTTCATGCACTTCCCTCGAGACAATGAGGTGAGCATTGTCCTGCCCGATGAGAAGTGTGGGTGTGACGTACCCGCCAGGAACCCTTTGTTCTGGGAGGCTGAGGCCTTTCACGGTGCTCGCTTTGATGTGGTAGCTGGTGCCTATCCCGGCGCCGCGCAGTGTGACCTGCACGCGGCGTGATGCTTGATCTGAGGAGCACATGCCTTTTGCCCCGTGGAGCCGTAGTCCTTGGACGGGTCCGGTAGCGCCAATTTTTTCTGCTGTGGCGGCGTCAATCAGTGTGATCGTTGATCCCTCATCCAGCAGCGCGAATGCGGAGATCGGCTGCGTGGGGCCCGTCAGCACTACTGGCACCACTTTTAGCACGGCGCCGTCGGCCTGGCGTCACATGTGGTGGACATCAGCTGTTGTGGTGTTTTTTACGAACGATGGGTCGTGCAGTAACTTGTGGTGTGGAGCGCGACAGTCTCCAACACCGCACCAGTCCCGGGATTTGCATTGTTTGGGCCAGTGTTTGCCATCTAAACATATACGGCACAATCCAGAACTTTTAACTGTCTCAAAGCGAAGTTTTACGTCCTTCGCTGCGAACTCACGACATTCACGGAGGCAGTGGCCCCTTTCACCGCACTGTACGCACCCTTCACGATTGTTAAAGTCACAGTGGGGTGTCACATTATCACTTCGATTTGTGTTTCGCGTACTTTCGTTTTTTCGCGAACGGTCATACTTTCGCGCACTTTCGTTTTGTACTTTTCGCGAACTTTCGTTTTGTATTTTCCGCGAACTGTCATTTTGTGGTGACTTACGACTCGTTTCACTATTTCGCGGCCCGAATTGTTCCGAGGTAGCAAAGGTTTGCTCGCGACGTGGTCTAGACCTCGCGGGGTCGACCATTCCCGATTTGGAGATGGCGTTCGCGACGGTTTTCAGGAAGGCGGCAAACTGGCAGATGGTGGCAGGCACTTCGTAATGCCGCACTTCCATCAGCCACGCCAACCGCATCGTGCATGGCATCTTCCCCGCGATGTCGCTGAGGAGCGCCGGGTTGGTGAGATATCCCTCATTGTTTAGGGAGCGGAGTGAAGCCACCAGGTTTTGCACAGTCCCCGAGAAGTCTGCTATGTCTTCTAGTGATGCCTCTGCCGTCATGTGTGGAAGCTTCTTGGCCTTGTCCAACATCAGGGCAGCCAGTGAATTCGTCCCTCCGTAGCGCTGCTCCAGCACGGCCAGTATCTCTGGCACTTGGGTAGGGTCCATCAGGAGGGGACCCACAGCTTCGCGGGCCTTTCCCTTGAGGGCTCGCTGAAGTCGGATGAGGTTCTCGCTGCTGGTCATCCGGCAGGTTGAGGTTGACTGGGTGAACTGTGCCCTCCAGGTGGGCCACTCCAGCGGGTCACCAGAGAAGGTGGGCAGATCCTTGGCCATTGACTGCCTGGCGATGAGTGCTGCCATCCGGGGGTCATCCTCAATTGTGGGATGAGGGCTGTCCTGAGCCCTTGAAGCTCTTATGGCCTCCGTGAGCGCGCAGGTGAACTGAGCCATCGAGTTATCCGCTTGGTGGATCCAGGCGCTGGTGTGGCGGGCCGTCTCGTCCGCATTTGGTTGTGGAGGAAACATCGGCAGGCCGGAGCTCGGGCTGGAAGCGGGCAGATGCTGGTCATCAGGTTGTGCTGGTGCTCGGTACTCCTGTTCGCGCAGTGGTACCGGCGGCACATGTGTAGATGGCCCAGGATGTGTCCACTGCGAGTATGAGGCTGGATCCCCGTGATTGTAGTAAGGGGGTGGTGGCACAGGGGCTGCTGGCCCTGGCTGTGCTGATGATGCATAGGGTCCGACAGGTTTCTCCGGTACGGCTTCTCGTTGCCTCTGGTTGAGCAGAGGTACGGGCGGTACGGGGCCGGAAGGTCCAGGCTGCATCCATCCAAGGCTCCCATCATAGTGAGGGGGCTGCGGCGCGGGGCCTCCAGGCCCTGGCTGCGCCAGTGATGCGTACCTCTGGTCTACCAGAGGCACAGGTCCGACGGGCATCTCTCGTACGGCTTCTCGTTGCCTTGTATTGTGCAGAGGCAAGGGCGGTACGGGGCCGGAAGGTCCAGGTTGCAGCCATCCAAAGCCCCCATTGTAATGAAGGGGCTGCGGCGCGGGGCCTCCAGGCCCTGGCTGCGCCGGTGATGCGTACCTCTGGTTTACCAGAGGCACAGGTCCAGCGGGCATCTCTCGTACGGCTTCTTGTTGCAGAGGCAAGGGCGGTACGGGGCCGGAAGGTCCATGCTGCATCCATCCGGGGCCCCCATCAGAGTGAGGGGGCTGCGGCGCGGGGCCTCCAGGCCCTGGCTGCGCCAGTGAGGGGTGCCTCTGGTCTACCAGAGACACAGGTCCAACGGGCATCTCTCGTACAGCTTCTCGTTGCCTTGTATTGTGCAGAGGCAAGGGCGGTACGGGGCCGGAAGGTCCAGGGTGCATCCATGATGCTTGTGGTTGCCAAGGTTCTCCTTGGTCCGGATGTCCATGGCTGGTTGGCTCCGAAGCAGTACTCGCTGCGATGAGTTGTGCCAGCCCTGCGGCACCGGGTTGTGCCAGCCCTGCAGCACTGGGTTGTGCCAGCCCTGCGGCGCCGGGTTGTGTGGGCCCTGTCGCATCTGGTGCAGGCCCTGCACGGGTTTGTGGTTGAAGGGCTGCCATCAGCCGTTCAATCTGCTTGTTTTGGTGGCGAAGCTGTCGTCGCAGTTGGCGCACCGTATCCTCGGTAGATGTAGAGGGCGGTGGCTCGTCATCGCTGTCTGCGGAGCCTGTCTCAGGAGTGGTGCTGGGCGAGGGCCGGGGCGTGGCATCAGATATGTCATCAGGCATGTCCAGGACTTCAGGGCCAGCGTCCGGGGCAGTAGGTAGCTCAGCAGCAGGGGGTGGAGGCGAGCCATCTTCTTGGGCCGTCTTCTTGGATCTCAGCGAGGGTGGAGACATCCTGGCGAGGACTGTAGATCCGGCTCGAAGGACCACTTGTAACAGACGTGACGCCTTTACAAGAACTGTAAAATAGGTCCGGGTCTAAGTGCACGCTGATGAGGATGTATGATGAGTAAAATAATAAAAGCTGGCCTCCTGCACCCAGTGTCTGATGAGTAAGGGACACTGGATGTGCCTATTCTTCTGCCTGAGCCTGGCGCCTTGCGGTGTCCTGGAGTAGGGCCGGCTTGTCTGGAGGAGGTAGGCACCAGGGCGGAAGACAGGCAGAAGTCGGCGGGAGGCAGCTGGTGTTGAAGAAAATACTTCATAAGTAACAAGTAATAAAACAAGTTTTGAAGAGTCGAAGTGAACTGATTTATTTTAAAATTGGCATGGTATATAAAGGGGACTTGTACCCGACAGCGTTCGGACAGTGTTTTTTACAAAAAGTGGAGGGGTTTTTGTCCTCAGACCAAATGGTATAAATAGGGCGGCCATTATGTGGGCACCCTATTTTGCCGGTGTCACCGTTGAAGGCGGTCGCTTAAAATGTGTTTTTTATAATAATTCTACAGAGTTAATTGTGTACATATGTGTTCGTTATTATACAGTAATCATGAAATAAACCAATTGTCTATTGCTAGATTTTTAGTTAGAGACGTTTAGCTCATTTTTGAGCTAAATCGCATAAAATATAAATTGATTTGCCGTTTGGCTGAATATCTGATTATTTACAGGTACAATGTTATTTTTACGAGGTCCCCCGTAAGATGTGTTAATGAAACCTGTTTGTTTCACCATCTTACGGGGCACCTGGATTTTTAAAATCGGAAAAACGTATTTTTACCGAAATTTTTCTAAGTGTTTTTTGAGGGTCATTTATTGCCCTAGTTTGAGTAATTTAAGGGCTAGAGACTCAGGCTCTCTTTCCCTCGATGCCTTGTAGGACTGCGGAATGAAATTTCTTAGTTTCATTATCCTACAAGGATCGTAGCTAAAAATAATTAACAATATGTCAAAAAAAAGGAAACATAAAAAATACAAGTGAAATGATAAGTTGAAAAATGTCCCTGGTGGCAACCTGAGCATGATAGCGTTTATTTGTTGCACCGGGGGCATTGTACATATAAAAATGAAAGTATTTTATTAAAACAATATTACAATTAGAATAACTTTTAAATTCTAATTGGAAAACAAACATAAAATATTTTCAACGAAAAAGATCGCCGGCGGTACGGTACTAACGAGTTTAGTGGCCAAGCGGGATTTCTGGTTTTCGAGCGAAATCCCAAAAAATGACCACTGAACTGTAGAGGATACCGCCAAGGATGTTTTTCGTTGAAAGAACATACGAGGATATGTAACACGTCCGTTACACTATATGACTCGGCTAATCGGTGATTCCCCAAAAATTCTGTTGTTTTATTTTAGTTCCTAACTCTAACAATTGCTCGGTTGGGGATTCCCCTGAAATATTCCTTACTTGTCACCTGTGTCATGTGTCATTCTCATTTCTTTCGTACATTGTGATTGAAGTGAACTCGGGAAGAGAATTGTTATCTATTGATTGACTTGAATTAGTGAAAAAGTTTTTATTCTGTGGTTTTATTGTGTTGAATTACATCTTTCTAAAAACAGGGTAAGTGGTTTGGATAGTTAATTTTTTTTTAATAAACATAAAACCCAAATACAATTATAGCCTAAATCAACGATACTCAACCTTTTTTCCCTTCGGGCCACATACATGTTTGTAAAGTTACGTGGGCCACAACATTTTACTGGTATGATGAAAAAAAAATTATCACCCCCCCCCCCCCCCCTCCCCCCCCAACAAACAAATATTCTTCTTCCCATTTAATTTATAATTGATGCGGTGGTTTCTAGAAGTGGCACTTTTTTATTTATAAATTATTTGAGCGCTTACTTGCGTGTCAAATATTTGTTTTTTGGGAATAAATCGTTTGCAATAGCAACACTCTTACACATCTGCCCCGATGATGGACACTGCGAGGCTGTCAAAAACAAATAGCGAAAATACTTTTGGCCGTGAAAATCTAAAAACGTATCTCACTCTTATACCAGATTATGTGGACCATAATGACAATCCTTTTCGGGTATCTGTGCGTCAAAGTCGAAACGAATCTCAAATAATATACGAAATTTAGAATGATAGATTTTTAAAAATCAAGTTCCTGATAATATAGTGTTTAGGGCCGCACACAAAAGTTTGCCGGGCCGCAGGTTGAATATGGTTGGCCTAAATGCCCTAAATCGATCGATATCTGACTGAAAAAAAAATCAATCATATGTATAAATTTTTTCTGTTTTTCATTTTGTGTGTACACAAATAAAAACATTAAGAAATAATAATAAATAATAACAGACAGAACAATTAGTCATAATAGACCCGATATAGTTTTACATGACAAAATTAAGAAAATAACTTATGTCATTGATGTCGCTATTCCAAATTCTTGTAATATTCAGAAAACTGTTTCAGAAAAAATAAGAAAATATACAGATTTAGGAAATGAAATTAAAAGAATTTGGCATTCTCAGACTATAAAAATATTACCATTTGTTATTTCGGCTACTGGCATTATACCTAGCTCTCTCATTCAAAATTTAGGCGTATTAGATTTGTCAAAAAATTTGTACATAAAAATGCAAAAGTCGGTCATTTTAAATACATGTAGGATTACGAAAGATTTTTTAAATATTTATATTGAGGGATCAGTAGGATTTATCGGACCAGTTAGGATTTCATCAGAGCCGAACCCTCTGATATGAAAATATCTGGAGTCGGTGAAATATTTTCCCATTATGTTTCTGGTGGATTGACGTATTGTTCTTGTATTGTTTTATTCTTATATAGTGCACTTACATTGCGTGAATTTACTAGATATTCATTTGTGGAAAAGTGTGTGGAAGGGTTTAGTCTTTCATTTGGGAAAGATTCAACCCGGACATAAAATCTGGAGCACCGTAAATGTTATTCATTTGAATGGGGTAGTTCGTCGTCAACGCCCCAGATTTTGTTTACATAGTTGTCGATTCTTTGGAATAGAGGCTACCCTCGCATTATAAGCGCCCCCAATCATAATACCTACATTAATTTCTTCAATATTAGGTAGGATATTATCCAAAATCTAGTTTGAGAATTACTAATTCCTGGGATGACACCACGTTATCCATGGGCGTAGGCGCGGTGGGGCAAGGTGGGACGTTTTCCCCACATTGGCTGGCCGATGCGTGACCTCTGGAATTGTCGACCGAGTCGCTTTTTCAATTTTACAGCACTTCATAGCATGGTTTTTCCTTATTCTGTTCATATTATTTGTATTCATAGTGACCCAAAGCATGAATATGTTGTAGAAGCCTACTTTTTCGGTTCCTACTCTAGATTTTTATTTTTTTCCCCACCCTAAATCAAAACCTGGCTACGCCCACGACATTTTCCGCACCGGGTGCCATGCTAGCTATGCCACTTCCGCCAACTACTAAGTAAATTCAATTTGCCGCCATTGAAAGGATTGTCGTAGTTAATATGCTACAATAGCGGTCGGCGTTGTTATATTGATACCAAACCACTTCAACGACACAGGGATATTATACACTAAAAGGTACTTTATAAAAACATAATTAGAAGTAAACTAATTATTATCAAACTTTTCCAATGAATAGTAGTAACCTACTTATTTTACTTTCGATTCTATTAGCATGTATCGGGATTCTAAAATAATATTCGACTCCAATATTATTAAGTCTATTATTATTTTATATATGTAGGTACATAAATAACTAAGATTTTAATTTGGGGACTGTAATAGAGATCTACATAAGAACCGAAATATCTTAATAATTAATTAATTTGACCTAATCATTGTTATTTTGCCAAGTTCAAAAGAATAATTACATTGCCAAAGAAATGTGTGTTCAAATGGTACCATAAAAGCCGCCACGAAAAATCAAGTTGGACAACTTCACGTAAAATAATCGAAGCATAGACAAAATATGAAAAATCAAACCTGCCTCGTTCTGACGTTTCAGTAAAAGCATTTATGTTCTTACGTTTCAATTTAAATAGAACAAATGTTTTTAATCAAGATAGTGACAACTGAATTTATTAGGTGGTACGTCTCTATAATTTTTGACATTTTGCGGAACGAACTTGAAAATATGTTGTTAAAAGAGCACAAAAAACTTCGTATTTGGCTTAAAATAAAATCTATGAAGAATTGCATTTTGAGAGAGATGATATTAATATTAGAACGGACAGATACCTAAAGCATTTACAAATTTCGAAAGAACGATCTGATCAACTTTTACATTTCTAAAATTCAAGATAAATTTTATAAACAGGATGCTGATGCGAGCAGCATTAAAACATTGTAAAAACGATAGTACAAATAAATTGAAATATTTGCTTTGCAAGCGAGTTGAAGCATGTGATCATACGCAGTGGCGTAGCTAGGGGGAGCGATGGGAGCGGCCCGCCCCGGGTGCCACCTGATGGGGGGCGACACCTGACACCCAACTGTGGAAAAAAATCAGGGTGTGCAATTCCCACGCAGTAGAAGTGAAACTAGAAAGTCGCTAGATGTCGCTTTCTTTTCTTTTGCCTGTATATTTTTTGGATTTGGTAGGTTTCGAAACTCCGTTCGCTGGATGTCTACTACGTTATATTAGAACCGAGGACTGTCAAATAATATTATTTTGCGCCGCATTTCCGTTTCATCTGAATTTTAAATCGCTAAATACGAACGATGACTTAGGGTAACAACAAAAGTTGGCGGGCTTTAAAATTTAGTTGCTCAACTAAAAACTTGATCGATCAACTTTATTGAAAAGGTGTTAACACTTGTCAAAAAAAAAACGAGCGTGCTTTAGACCACATGACTGAAGTAAAACTTCACTACTTTTTATCTCCCTCTTATCCTTACCCTCCTTATCCACACCCCATCCTCATCCTAATCTTCATCCTCATCCTCATCCTCATCCTCATCCTCATCCTCATCCTCATCCTCATCCTCATCCTCATCCTCATCCTCATCCTCATCCTCATCCTCATCCTCATCCTCATCCTCATCCTCATCCTCATCCTCATCCTCATCCTCATCCTCATCCTCATCCTCATCCTCATCCTCATCCTCATCCTCATCCTCATCCTCATCCTCATCCTCATCCTCATCCTCATCCTCATCCTCATCCTCATCCTCATCCTCATCCTCATCCTCATCCTCATCCTCATCCTCATCCTCATCCTCATCCTCATCCTCATCCTCTTCCTCGTCCTCGTCCTCGTCCTCGTCTTCATCCTCGTCCTCATCCTCATCCTTCTATCTCCCTCTTATCCTTACCCTCCTTATCCACACCCCATCCTCATCCTAATCCTCATCCTCATCCTCATCCTCATCCTCATCCTCATCCTCATCCTCATCCTCATCCTCATCCTCATCCTCATCCTCATCCTCATCCTCATCCTCATCCTCATCCTCATCCTCATCCTCATCCTCATCCTCATCCTCATCCTCATCCTCATCCTCTTCCTCATCCTCATCCTCATCCTCGTCCTCGTCCTCGTCCTCGTCCTCGTCCTCGTCCTCGTCCTCATCCTCGTCCTCGTCCTCGTCCTCGTCCTCGTCCTCGTCCTCGTCTTCATCCTCGTCCTCATCCTCGTCCTCGTCCTCGTCCTCGTCCACGTCCTCATCCTCTTCCTCATCCTAATCCTCATATTCATCCTCATATGCATCCTCATCCTCATCTTCATCCTCATCCTTATCCTTATCCAGCTTACTCCCCAAGTCAAGCGTGCGTAAAGGCTCGACCGTTCACCTCGCCCGATCACCGTTCGTATCACACTTTTCGTAACGCATCACACTTTTCGTAACGCGTCACACTTATCGTAATGCATTCACCAGCTTACCCCCCAAGTCGAGAGTGCGTAAAGAAGTTTTACTTCAAAAAGCTTTCTATTGTCATTCGACAGAGAGTTGACTAAAATTGAAACGTCTAAATGGCGTACACCCAAGAACAATTCGAAATTGCGGGGTGAGGAGAAAGATTTATGAAAAATCCCTTTTCCTACTTAATTTTATCATCGCTATGTCAAAATATCCAAAAAATCATTAGCCGTTATAATGCATTAAAAATAAAAATGAATTATTATGTTGGTATCTCACATATTATTGTATTTAGTTTATGGTTTCGCGGCACCTGTCAAAAGTGTGAATGTCAAAATCGGAATGATTTCAATAATGTAAATTAACTCTAACCTTCCATCGCCTTCCATCAATATGATTTTCTGTTCCCACAATTGCTCGATGTCTTCAAATAAATCTTACTCTGTACACTTATGTGGAGTTATAATATGATTCAATGTTCGCTCATTATTCGGATTAAATTTTTATTATTATTTTTAAACACGATTAAGGATCAAGATGAATAAGTTATTGATTATTGAACCATTTTACGGAGGATCCCATAAGCAAATGATCGACGTTATAGAATCAGGTGAAAGATTATTTTTTTATCACTTTTATTCTGACTATTGAGTACCATTTCATACATAAATTACATACATTGACTTTATACACTACATATTACAAAATTGACGTTCCCATTGAAAACATACATTGCCATTTTACTTGATGAAAGCATTTATGGTAAAATTTCTGGGTTAATATTTACCTAACCACCACAATTTTAAAGTCACAGATTATGGAAATTACGCTTCGTTTCAACTTATTACTATAAGAAAAACTAAACCGTCTGAAGAAAGTCTTGAAAGAATGTCTTGGTGAATGATTAATTAAAATTTATAAACATTCTTATTCAAAGTCTAAAATTTCCCTTATAAATTGATTCCTTTTCTAACATTGAAAGTTTCATTTCGATTTAAATATGCATGGATTATTTAATTAACCGGAATGAACCTAATAACCCATTTTGTGCTTGTAAATAGCAGTAAATAGTTGTATCTTGTAGTATTTGTTGAAAAGAAGTGTAATTTTCATAATCAGTGCCTGAAAGTGCGGCGGTTAGGTAAACAATTATAAATTTAAGTACTCACTTCTTAAAATGCATAAATAAATAACTAGTTTTAACCACCTTTATTAGGTATTCCAATTTGACAGCTCTTAACGGTCATGCGAACTCCGGCGGTGTAAAAAGGTAAAAAGGTACTACCCAACATGACTACCTTGACAGGATTGATTGGACTTGCAAAACGTTAGAGTTCTTCTTTCGTATAGAGGGGTTTAAGAGGGGAAGATATAGGTCTGTGAGCCAGTCTAGGGCCTCAGGCGTTGTCGCACGGGTTGGGTTATCTTACTCTCACACACTCAGTTACTAAACCGCCGTCTACTTACCAGAGCTGACCATTTTACCAGTCACCAGGATTCATTGTTGTTTTAGGACATTTTGTTAGTCCTTTTTGTATTCTAGCAACTGTGGTGGGTGTTTCTGTTAGTTTTGTTTTGCCACATTTTTTGTTTGATTAAGTATATAAAATTGAGTCTCATTGCAATTGTTTTTAGACACGACACTTTAACTTTAAATCAAAAAATGGAAATTTTATCGGTAGGTAGTGATCAGCGGAAGAGGACATCTATCATGTCGTTAAGCTTGTCAGCTTATTACAATTTGATAAAAAGCTGATGCGCACCACGAATCGGCGTTTAAAGGGGACCTTTCAAATGTCAAAAAAATAAAATGGCGCCGAATGGCCATTTGATGACAATGTTACCTTCAAATTTCTGAAAAACAACTGGGCCTTAGTATATACATAGATTTGTTTTTATTTAAAAGTGCTTAATATTTTAACGATTTTGTTTCAGGGTTAAAACATGAAGACTATGAGCTGATTACAATGACAGCCAAAAAGTGGCCGTGGAGAGCGCGCTGTAGTTCTCTCTATCTGTCGCAGAATATCCCCAGTCTACAAGACTTCAGAACAGTGTTCTGTAGCTCGGTGCTGAATCTAGGAGAGCTTATTGGTTTATGTCCCGACATGATTAAACTTAAAAAAATCATCTACTTCCATGAAAACCAGTTGAATTATCCAGTGAAAGTGATAAAGGAGAGAGATTATCAGTACGGATACAACCAAATTGTATCTTCGTAAGTATTTCCATAGAATTGGTTATTTCTGCAAATCTTAGGCCTATCTTTCCCAGTTATCCTATAAATAATGTTGCAAATATCTTGTTGCGCACTGCGCACACTCTGTTCACATCGCTACTGGAATCACAAAACAATCAATCCTCAAAATTCAAAACTAGAATTGTTTGGTCTTGAAATGAGAATACGCTTGGTTCCTACTGCAATGTTCCTACCTCTCCCCACCCATCACCTTGCTGGAAAACTGTTTCAAATTTGGAACATTTGCAAAGAAAATAGTGCAAGTTCGAGTGTTGTTTGAAAATGAAGAAGGATTCGTACTATTTTGGAAGCAATTTTTTAATGTTGTTTGTATACATGAAGGGAATTTGACTATTATGGAAACAATGAGTTATATATTATAAATAGACTCGCCATAGTCTCACATACTCACAACATAATGTGGAAAGCAAGCAACACTCTTTTGTTTTCAGCGGTTTTCAGTATAATTTCTAAATTCAAAAGTTTATTCCTGTGTGATAAAGATAGACAATCAAAGAATGTATGTGTACGAATGTCATAGATATATGTTCGGGCGGCTTATTAATTTTTTCGCCGAATACTGATTTCACATCACGGGTGTGACTGAGATAACAAGATACTCTCACTCGGTTACACTATGCGCAGGGAAGGGTAAGGTCTAAGCTACACGAGCGGTTCTCCCGTCGCGGCTTCCCGCGGCAGACACAATTTACTATGAGCGTTGTATGGCGCAAACTACACGAGAGATTCTCCCGCTGCGGGAAATCGCCACTTCAAACTACACGGGCGGTTTCCCGCGATTGCATCATTTCGTGCGAGAGAGAGTTGTTGTTTGGTCGTGCGCGAAAAGGATTGGGCGGTTTCCCGCGGCGGCAGAATCGCTCGTGTAGCTTCGGCCTAAAGGTGGGTAAAACGAGACACACGGGAGGGCATTTTGGTGCTTTGCAATACAATTTATTTCGGTACTGGCAAGTGCTGGTAAGACACGACCTTACTCGACGCGTAGCAGTTTAGTACTAAAGTACTAGAAATAGAGACCGGTACAATTGTCTTGTATTTGGCTTCCCACATTGAGATTTCTACCCCACGTCCAGTATTAATGTCATTGTATGGAAGCAGGTATGTTTACCAAATATGGTATTTCATATTCATTTAGTTGAATAACCTCGATGTAACGCGTGGAACTTATTAATTTCAAAGTGATAATGTTATGTGACCCTTGGCAGAGATGGTATAATGGTAAGTGATTTGTCATCCTTTTCCTTCCACTCCTTGTTATCCTACATATACAATCAACTAGGGAATGCAATCCCGCAAGACCATATCAATCCAGGTATTTGCGGGACTGAACAATCTTAGTCCCGCTGGATCCAGGTATTTGCGGGATCCAGCAGGGTGGACTTAGATATCTAATCAATCGTATAATAAAGACCTAATACCTCGATCTACCAACCTTGTTTTTAGAGTTTTAAATTTATACCTAATCAAACAAGTTCTTTGGGACATTTTAAATTGTTTATTAATACACCTTTAGTTAGACATAGGTAAAGTTTAAGTCATAAATTGGCAAAGAATAAGATAAGACATAAATTTACATAACAACTTGAATTTAAATAATAACGTTCACAAGATAAACAAACTTCTTTGTTAAACATTAAGTAATAATAAGTTGAAACATTATTTTGGAAATACCTTCGTAAAAAAGTTAAAGTATTAATTTTGTCGTCTGATAAACGGCTTCTGATATTGGACAAAAGGTAGTCAGCGGCTGAAAAAGCTCGTTCAGCTTCCACGCTGGTTGGCACAATAGTCATTAGCGCATTGTAAGTGAATTGAAGGTATGTGCCTTTTAATCCACCGGACTCGAAGTAATTCATTTCCTTCTTTATCAAACCCTCAAGGTTGCTCATATTGCCAGATCTAGGTTGTTGGGCTGTTGATCTCGAACTCTTCAAACTAATCAAAGTAAGTTCGAGTTCGTCTTGAAGTGACATTGGTGCTGCTGCTGCAGCTGCGTATGTCTCCAGATTAGCGAGAGGACTGTCATCATCGTCATCGTAAGGATCATCAGCTTCAGCAGGAGCAGTGGCTACTGCGTTGTTACCCGTGTCCGTGTACTCTAGCCTTTCGACTATAGTCTAGTTTCCTTATCTCGCTCGCATCGCTTCCCTCCCAGTCTACGCGCCGCGCCGCGCGCAGAGTAACACTTATGAACTACGCTTCTCTGTAATCCCGCCAGTCCAGCGCAATCCCGCAAAATTTTCGACCGAGATTAGTCCCGCAAAATGTCTGCGGGATCTCAATATTTCGGGATCCCGGTATACCGGGATTGCATTCCCTACAATCAACCAATCCCTTCAAACAACATTTCGTTTCATTAAAAGTATTTACAGTCCATTTTCACGTTCAAATTAGTACGCAAAAATTAAGCAGCATAATTGATGCAACCTCAAAACCTCACTCTCAACCAAATAGTTGTTGAAGCTGTCATTTTTGACTGAGAGTATTAAAGTTCTGTTTTTACTCAATTATATTATTTAACCTTCTTAATCTCGGAGCGTCAATGTATTGGCATGTATGGACTATGCTAAAAACCTCATATGATACGTGCCAATAGAGAAAATCTGTTAGCATGTATCGGTATAAGACCAATACCACAGAAGAACCATTTGTAAAAATGTTCAGTGGGACAAAAAACTGTCTAGGGATTCATGCATTTTTGCTTGCTCAGTACTGGGGATGGTTCATTTGCAGTATTGACTTTCACCGAATTAATAAAGCAGTCTATTGGTCAATTTCACAATTTGAAAACACCAATCAACGCGTCTTGTTCTTTTCAACTGTATGCTGTATTGAACTTACATAAACAATATTTGTATATTAGAAAGACAGAACAGATAGTAGGTATATTAAAAATCAAGCAGATAATTGGCTTAGTAGTAAAACACGGTTTTCATGAAAACTCACATCAAGGGCTCTGTAATAACCTTTTGTCATCCAATAAATCCACAAGTGGAACATTATTCTCACACATTCTGCAACTTGTAGTGGTTTAATATATTTTATTTATTTTCAGCTTAGCAGCAGATATAGTTATTTTCAATTCCAAATACAACATGACGTCCTTCTTGGAAAACATTAAGAAATTCATCAAGATGCAGCCAGACTATCGGCCAAAAAATATATCCGAACAAATAGAAAGGAAAAGCATAGTTTTATATTTCCCCATATGCTTTAATGTCATCGACACTTTGAGAGATTTAGAAAAGCCCAGGGAAGGTGGTGACAAAAAGGTGCTGCACCTCGTCTGGGCGCATCGATGGGAATTTGATAAGAATCCATCTCTTTTTTTGGATGCGTTATATTATCTCCAGAAACAAAATGTTGACTTCCGAGTAAGTTTTTTATATTTTCATTTTTTTCTTTGGCATTGATATCTACTGGTTTAGTTTTTAATGAAGTTATCTCCTGAGGCAAAGTTTTTGAGTTTTGAAATAGTACATAAATATTTTGTACCTATAGTATAGTTATAGTTATAGTTAATGTAAAAATGATAAATTACAACTTACATATTTTGTTACTTCTTTGTTATTTAAACTCATTTTCCTCTTCAATGATATTGTTCGGTATTTGTTGGAAGATCTTCGTGGCTCTAAATAAAAAATGAGTTCTGTGATTTTTTTCCACCGCAAAACTAAATGAAGACGGAATTAATTTGTAGATTTAATGACTCAACTGTATGAATGACATTGCAATACATGTAGAACTATTATAGTCTCTCAAAATTACAAGTAAATATGGCAATTAAAAAACACTCAAGTTTCCAGTAAACTCTATTGTTCATGTATGACAAAGATAAACGTTCAAAGAATATGTGTGTATGAACAAAATAAATGTAGGATTGGCGGTGTTCGTTTTTATATTTAAAAGTTGCGGCGAATACTGAACTCTATATCACGGGTGTGATTGAGATGAAAAGATATGCTTGCGCTTACACTACGAATATTTATCATAATTACATGTGTTGCTACATTCGCTATCTCGCTTTCTCTGATGGCTTTTAAAATCTTCGAGAACCAATCGAAATAACTGTATTATTTATAAAAAACATGTGCAGTTCACATGCGGTAGAAGTGAAATCTTCTGAAAACTAAAACTTCGAGAGAATGGGACGGATGCAGAGTATCAGTAGTAAGATAGTTGTATGGTTTATATATATTATTATATTGTTACCAAGTTTAAAAATTATTTTACGTTTTATTCTATGAAGAACCACACAAAGAGGACATCCATTAGTCGATCTCATTCTATTGCAGGATAAATACTATAGATGTATGTGTTTTTCTCTCTTTAGCTTCGCTCGTTTCCGTTTCATCAAGTTTCAAATCACAACGGTGCTAAAGAAATTTTCACTTAAAAAATAAGTAATTTGTGTGTATTTACAAATGAAATGTTATTCTTTGACTTTTATTTGCTTTTGTCGTGTAATGGAAACATTTTCTCATCACCCACAAGGACGTTTTAGGCATTCATGCAATTTGGTTAGAGATAGCACACAACAAGATTAGTACTAAAATCACTACAATGTATAACAATTACCCTGTCTTTCGCTTGCTACTTTTAAGATCTCAACAACATATCTATAGTTTGTATTGTCATTTAACTGTATTAATTGATTTGTGTGTTTATAGGTCAGTATAATAGGAGAATCTTTCTCAGAGGTACCAGAAGAATTTGACATAGCGAAGATCAAGTTGGCAAAAAACCTTAAGAATTTTGGATTTGTCAAGTCCCAGGAAGAGTATTACAAAATATTGCTGGATGCAGATGTTACAGTTTCTACCGCTGACCATGAATTCTTTGGAGTGGCCATGTAAGCACACGTATATTTTATGTAATGGTTTGTAAAATACAACAATGCACAAATTTTCCACACTCTAACTCCCTTAAAAATATATATATAGGAAATAAGACAACCTTCGAAATTATTGTTAATACAGTTTACAGGTAAATACATAGATGGTAAGAGCATGTAATCACAAAATGTTCCTAATATAAAATATGGTAGTAAAGTGTAATATAATTAATAACTACATGTAAATGGTTAACCCCTCGGGCCTCGGGTCTATTTCGTCGGAAGGCAGGTTGAGAGTCATCAAGTAAACCTTTGTATTTATTTGGGGGGATTTTCACTTCAATGCTATTTTCTCCCTTGCCTCATATTAATTTATAGTACTTATAAAGGCGTGACTCCTGCGACCTCCGCCATGAACATAAACATGAATGTTCGCTTGAACATAATTTTTTTTTGTCTACTATAAACATTTTTTTTTGTCTACTCCGTTTGTTGAAACGTATTGTTGGTTGAAAGATTGGGGCGAAGTTCGCCCGGGCACACACAATTTGGCTAGTGGTCTGTGGTAAGGACCACGCATACTGAACACTTAACGTTTGGTGTTTATATAAATATTAAAATGTGTTGTGATGAAGAAGAGATGCTACATCAAAGAGAAAACACAGTTATTTTAATAGATATTTTTATCAGGAAAGATTTCCGACCAATATTGATTATTGTACGACCTAAAGTTACTATGTATTTAAGAATTTCGAGTGCGTAAATAATTACGTAGAATTCGTCAAATGTCGAGTTCTGATGTGAAAGATATTCTTACGGTTTGAGCGATGAAATTGTAGACGAAGTATCAAGGAGAACACGCAGATTTCAATTTAGACCGTATTACCTACCTCGAATTTTTATTAGGTAGGTATTTATTTATCAGGAATTAAGAATAGAATACCGATTTGAATTGGTCAATTTCTTGTGTGTCTCTGAAACCATTTTGAAGAACTGGGTTTAATTATAGGTACCAATGTGCAAGAAAAATTTCGCTGTAAAAAAATTACCTAATCCCCCCCCCCCCCCCCGCCTGCCTTCCCGCTTCACCCGGGATGGGAAGGTTTTCCATTGCTCATGGTAAGCTTGAACACAGCAATTTCGAACAAGAATTGTTCAAGGCCAGTGATGTTCATGTTCGTATTCTTGGTTTCGGTCGGAGGAGACCCGTCTTAAGAATACCGCTAAATCAATGAATCTTCAAATTATCTGCTGTTAAGATTTTTTTGATTTTATGTCACAATAATTAATGAAGGAATTTAATTTGTAGGCTGGAAGGCGTACGTTGTGGCTGCGTTCCACTGGCCCCCAATAAACTGGTCTATCCCGAACTGTACCCGATGAATTGCCTGTACAACTCCAGAGAAGATCTCTTCCAAATGCTTAAAAACTGGTGTGAACACCCTGATGTATTCATGGAATTCAGATCCAAATTCAACGCAATGGAGTGCACTAGTAAATTTGATGCTCGAGTTCTTCTACCACAATTCCTGTCAGTCATTTAATCGAATCTATAACTTTTGGCCTCTTTGGCCTCTCTCTCTTTTTTTGTATTAAAAAAGAAGCCATATTCTTACTGGCTCAGAGTATTTGCGACTCTTGTGTCATATTCACATTGTACTTGCAGCTTTTAGGCACTTAAACATTCACAATTGGTAAGTAAAAACTAAAAATTACATATTTTCAACAGGCATTATTATATCTTTAAAGATAATATTGAACAAGTTAGTGTCTACAAGTGTTTTAACAAAAAATCAGAACATTAGGCCAATTATAAATGCGCTCACAGGATAAACAAAACTATTAAATTTTGACCCTTGATTCTGGAGAATGACTCCTATGGAAATTAGTGTGTAGTTATTTACTTACCACGGCATTATAGATGTGAAAGTGTGTGTTATACTTTTCCCATATTATGGGTGTATGCTACTTGGAAAAATACTTGAGGGGCCTTCTTTGAATATTGGATCAAGTGTAGGATCTGAATAAAAAAATGCAAGCACGAACTTAGAACAAAAACTGAAACAAAATTATTGTTATTCTTTATTTGTATTTATTTATTCTTTGTACGTATGTATGTGAACATTTTAGAGTTTTTACAAAAATATGAATTTTTACAATTTTTATGTAACAAACATTAATTTTATTAAGTTACATTTTTTTAGTTTCAAAGTTAAAAATGTATATTGGTATACAAAGCGAAATACGCGTTTCGTTAAAAACATTACCCATCTAATGTAGTTTGTATCAAATGATATTTACCTAATCAATAATAATTTTGTACCTACTATTTAAAAACAAAAAAATATATTGTTATTACATCACTCTTGCCATTACGGGATTAAAATTCCACAATGTCTTTTTCTCGACTTCAAAAGAGTTCTCAATTGCGTGATTATTATTGGCTGTATTTTTAATGCGAGTAACACGACTTAGAATTAAATTTTTAGGTGGTGATATTTATTTTGTGTAATTTCTGTGCTCTTGACTATAAATATTTTCCAAGTTGTAATCCGAATTTCATAACAATTTTATGGGTGTATTCATTTCCAGGATGTAATATTACTTTAGGGAAGCGTTTCTGAAAAGTACAAAATTTTATTTTAAACATTTTCCTCGCATTTTGCTGCTTTTTTGATCACCTGAACGATATTATAACATTTTTTGTGGTTACATTAAATATCAGATAAGTATTATCGGCATTTGATCGGTTAAAGTACCTATGTAGATAAAATCATAAAAATTAAACAAATAATATTTGTGTAATGCCAAGCACAAGTTCAAATTATTGTCACAATCAAAATGTCACATTTCTCATGTCCAGTCTTATTCTAAGATTTTTGTCACAAAACATCACACTCACTATTATTGTAACCATTGATTTATGTCACAAAACATCACTTTGTTCATGCTTCATCACTAGACATCGGATTATATGCACTAACAAAGTGCCAAAATATGCATGCAAATATGCACTAAAAATGCCAAAATATGCACTAAAAACTCTTGTTATGCCCAAAATATGCACAATGCAAAATCAAAAAACCATTTTTATTTTTATGTATTTTAAAGACGATATAAAAACAGCGAAATATTCTTAAAATAATGCATAGCTTTTGTGACAATATACAATTAAGTATTTTTCCAAATTTTTAAGCGCAAATTTGTAACGTTTGTCACCCAGTATTCATTTGTACGCCGAAAACGACCTCTCTACGTCAACTGACGTCATTCAACAAAAATTTTAATTTGGCGCCATTTCTGGAGATAGGTAACTGTTTAGGCAGGGTATGGACCTATGCCGTTGATGTAGGCATTAATGTTCTTCATATCTTTAAGACTCAGGTATTTAAACAAAATAGCGTCTAAAATTTTACCAAACTTTTCTGATATTGAATTAGGAAGGGCGTTGGCGAGTTCGACCATTATTTCCAGTATTTCTGTTGATTTAAATAGAGGAGATTTTTTTGTTTCCATTTTTTCTATGGCATCTGGTAACTTGTGAAAATGTGTTGAGATGAGGGCGATTTTCTGTTTCATGGATGCGTCTTCAAATGCTAAATATGCACGATTGGGAAAAATGGCTAAAATATGCATTAACGCCGTAATTAGAGAGTTATATGCATTTGCATATGCAAAATGCATATAATCTGATGTCTAATCATCACATACTCAATATTAGTGTAACCATTGATTTATATCACAAAACATCACACTTCACATGCATCATCACATATTCAATATTATTGTAACCATTGACAAAATACCACTTTGTTCATGCATCATCACTAGAGACCGGATTATATGCAAATGTATATGAAACCCTTTTCGGCAGAAATTGCATATTTTAGCAAAAAAATTGAGATCATGCATATTTACGCTCGATATTGTTCATCGTTCAGATGCCTCACATAGTGTCACCAATCAATGACTTCGATAGTGCAGAGGCTTTGGCAGTTTTCCAGTGAAAAGAAGCATTTGACGATACTAGTATTTTAAAAAAAAACCTAGCTATGATTAGCACTCATTTCGCCACATACCTGCAAGTATAAAAACCAAAACGCTTGAAACTCATGGATTGGCGTTGATTGAATCTATTCAGGTTGCGAAGAAAATCCGCCTTATGAATTCCTCGTTGTCAAAGCTTTCCCGAGTAAACTCGAAGAAAAGTTTGAAAACTTATGGAAAAATAACCCAGGGTTTGAACCCTTGTGACAAATTGATAGCTTCATCAACGGGGCAGGTGAAATTTTGCCCGGTACAATAAGTTCAAACTTCGCACCCAAATTTAAATTCTGTCCAGTCACACCAGCAGACGTAGAACGCTCCTTTCCGCTTACCAAAATATACTAAGCGATCGCAGACACAATTTGTCTACAGAACATTTAAAACAGTACTAAGTCATATAAGTTTTTAAAGGTAAATTGTAAATTTCATTGTTAAATACATTTTGTAATTGATGTTTTCGATAATACGTTTGTTATCCTTGAGAACCACCTAATAGCATACTAAAATAAAATAAAATATTTAAAAATACGACTTCCTATATTATTTCATGTTGCAAATTTTGGCCACTTTTATGGATTTTCGTGCATATTTTAGCTATTTTTATTGCATATTTGCATGCATATTTTGGGCTTTTTTTGTTGCATATAATCCGGTCTTTAATCATCACATACTCAATATTATTGTAACCATTGATTAATGTCACAAAACATCACACTTCACATGCATCATCACATGTTCAAATTATTGTAACCATTGACAAAACATCACTTTGTTCATGCATCATCACATTCTCAATATTATTGTAAGGTTTTTGTCACAAAACAAGACATTTTTTCCAGTCTATTATTATAAGTTGTTTTGTTTTCATTTGTTTTTGTCACAAAGATTACAATTTGCTTGCAGTATACATAGTCTTATTGATTTTAAAAATGCAATTTTCGTAAGTGATTAATAAAATATACCCAGTGTTTAAAAAAAAAAAACTGGTTTTGTTTTTTTTTTGTTTATTTGACTATTTTATCATGGACTAAGTATTTTTTTATGATACATACGGATATAATACAAACCTGAATAAATATAACCAATGTTGTATATAGAGGATATTTCACCATCCTCTTGATAAATAAACAAATAATTGGTAGAAAACTCGGCTAACTTATCCGATGTATAGCCACTATTCATAGGTTCGAGAACCAAATAGTAAACTCAGACTTTATAAGTTAAACCGTAAATCGAAGATATATAGTTATATCCTACAGATAAGCTATCAAGAGAATGCTGAAACACCCCCACATTATATTATATTTTAGAATAAAGTAAATATTTGTTTTGATATTAATAATATTATTTTATTTCTACTTATTACAAAAAAATTACATATTAAGTTATAACAATATGCAAAATAATTTTAAAATATTTTTTTACTAATTATTCTACTCCTCCATAAGTTGAGCTCGAGTAGCTCGTGGTCGTGGGAGGATTATTAACATACATTAAGAAAATAATGCTTAAAGGGCAATATTCAAAGACTTATTAAATAACTATAAATGTAATTCAACATACAAAATAACTACAAATGTAATTCAACATACCCAATATTAGAAAAATAATTTTAGAAATACAAAACCAATAATCAATTTTTTTAATGATTGATGGTATAATAGATTATAAAGTAATGTACGTTTACTTAAGGGTAAATACATACTTGATTCATGGCATTTGGAAAACATTGTGATTTCAGACAGAATCCACCATGTCTTGTGTAAGATGCCCCATTCTTTCCAATTATCGGTGGTGTTATTTTTATTTGTGATCCCTGAAAAAAATTGTCAGTTTCTTTAGTTTTTGTTTTAAAAATTTTAAGTTGGTATCATCGTTGAAACAAATTTTTCTAAATATAATTTTTAAAAATTGTGATTCATAATACCTACTATAAACAAAACAATAATAACCTTCCAAAGCTTTGTGATAAAAGAATTTAAAATTATGGAGATGAAGGAATGAACGGATTTTTCCTTTTTTACTATTTACTAGATTTAAATTATTATACATGTCATACAAGATTAACTTTAATCCTTTGGGCAAAAGTCACTCTTTTTTTGTACTTTGATATTTTACAAATAATATTGATTTATTATTAAAATTCCCTCCCTTTTTAGGAAAATAAAGAAGAGAAAGTTCTGGGAAGGAAAAAGATACGAAGGATGGGTAGGAATCTGAGGGTCTGTGTGTCCAGGATTGACGGACGTATGATTCCATCCCTCCCATTGCGGTGCAAGCCGATGGGTCGAGAGAGTCCAGCTGGAGAGGTCTAGGTTAGGTCTCCCTCAACCAGTCTCTCCTGATCTACTCGTAATTGAATAAAAGGTGCATATGTATATTTTTTAAATGCAATTTTACTTCACAAATAGCGTCAGGATCAGGCAGATGATTGGCAGTGTCGAATTGCAGCCCAGGCTGGTCACTGTATACTTCTAACACTCTCCCAGATTTGGAATGAAGAAATCTGTTCAAAATTAGTTTTAATTATTACAATGCATATTTGTATATACAGGTGTAAAAGCAATTACCTGAAGGATTTTAACCTGCGATTCTTGTGCATATTTGGAGTAAAAAATGTGTATGTTATTTTGCTGTCTGATGATATATTTTTTCAATTAAATTATTTTTCCATCTCATGTCGCAACTGCGTAGTTGGGTATAGCTTAGCGGGTGATGTGATAAGCACTCTGTCTCATTCCAGCAGTACGGTAACACCTGAAACAGCGCATGTATCACGTGATCCAGTGATGAGGAGTGATTGGTGGCGTTTGTGATGGAAAAATATTTTTTTGTTAATACAAAAAAAAAATCATTAGATATCAAAATGACATCTACTTTATGTACTTCAAATATGCTCAGAAATCGCTGCTTGAATTCCTTCGGTTACACCCTGTATAGTTTGTAAATTAGATAAGCAGGGTCATAGATATTATAATAATATATTTATGTATTGTCGTTGCACACATAAAATATCCATGTGGATTTCGAAACATTTGGAGATAATAACAAAAAAAAACAGAAAATTTAGGAACTGTTTTTATTTTTTTATATTTTTTATTAATTTTGGGTTAAATTTGACAATTTGTTTAGAAAAATGGACTTTATATAAAATTTTCATTAAAAATGAATAACTTTTCATACAGGATTTTTTATGCGCACTTTTTACTGCACGTAGGATATATATATTGTATCGAACGTGTCGACGAAAGCGTATGACAACCCTGAGAATTCAAGAATGGAATTTACGCTTCCACATAATACCGTGCCGCTGCGCGTTACCCCTTCCAATAACCTACGAAACAAAGGGAGTGCTCTCATTGGCCAACGAAACACTGTGCATTTGGAATGATGTCTACAATGCTATTACATTCTACAATTAACTTATCAATTGAAAACATAAACGCAATTGATAATAAATAAATGCTGCAGCATCATTGGACTCGAAAACACATCTGAATAACCACGTAATACTTCCACCAGGGACCCCAGACAGCAATGATCAAAATCAAGGAAATGATTGAGTATTTACGTTATCCCCACCCTGCTACCAGACGCGGCGCCATTGGTCAATGCTGAACAAAGGAAATGTTTGAATCGTAAATATTTACGACAGCCAATTTACATTCCGAAAAACTCGGAGCTAAATTTCGGGAAATCGGGAATAATTTGAATCAAGAAATATATATCATCACCTAAAAAAAGGTATATACTACAATAACACCTCAAAAAACTGTCGTCTACCAGTGATTATTGCACTTTAAGAAAATATTTACTTCTAGATATTGTATCTTGTATCACATTTGTAAACTTGTACCTTTTCTTGTTGAAACAATAAAAATTATGTGAGACTTCGGTTTATTGGAACAGGACTGTCTTGGCAAAGGTTATCACACAGATTTTTAACACATCTCCTCGAAAATCATAGCGATTGGGAAAAATACGTAAACGCAAGCACCCTTCAGAAACAGGGAGGTTCTGTGTTCCAAAAGTCCAACCCGGATTTGCCCTATAAAACAAACGGCAAACCGGTAGGAAATCAGTTCAAAAACTACCAGCCAAGAAGTCACAAGTCTCCAAGAAACTGAAGTCTCCAAGTTCTAACCTACTTTAAAAGTGTTTTTTAATCAGTTTAAATTCTGTTCTACCTTTCTCTCAGTATCCCATTATCCTGACCCCAACAGTCTCCAAAAGTCTCCAAAAGTCTGCAAGTCTTTTAAGTGTTTTTACAACAGTTATAGAGTCAGTTTTTGCTATTTTAACTTAGAATCATTAAATCCAGAAGTTAAGGACATTGGCGTGCCAAGTTGTGTCCAGCTCCCTATTTTTGCAATTTGTGTACAAAACGTCTAGTACATATATTGTGTTGCAATTGTAGGAACGGCTGCACGGCCTTTTTCACACGTTTCTTAAATTTGGATTTGACGCTAAAATACCACCAAAGATTACCATTAAAGATTCAAATTCACAAGATTTTGGGGGCAACTTTGGCATTTTCTCTTGTTAATTAAAATTATTTAAAAAAAATATTGCTCTACCCACTGAGTTAATATATTGAAAAATATATATTTAAAAAATTAAATATCATAAAAAAAAACATTCACCTGGGTAGAAATTTTAATTTACATACTTAAATATGATAAATTTATGTTAAAACATTAATAGGTTGTTTGTAATTTGCATTTAGCACAAACTTTTTTTTTAACATTTTTATTTTATAATTTTAATATGAGCGCATAATTATTTTTTTTTTAATAATGAACATTAACTTACAAATAAATGCCACAATTGCCTCTAAAATCTAGAAAAATTAAATTGAAAAATGGGAATTATTTATGTCGGATTATTTAGGAAACCGAATAAAATATTGATTTGGGATATACTGGGCACGATGGAGAAAAAAATCTAAATGTATTTTGGCCAAAAACGTCACACGGAATATAATATATTGTGAATGCAACGATGATATACAGGATATAATTATTCATATATTTTTAAGCAAAGTTACCGTGAGGCAAATGAAAGTTCCTGTTCCACATCTTTCATCAGAATAAAATTAGAATTGTAACCATTGCCAGACATTGAAGGTATAACATCAGACAGAAGTTTTGGTATTCTGAAGTCAAACAGAGTTCCACCTACCGAAAGTTTCTCCCCTACAATTTTGAAAACTTATTAAACAGATGTTAATTTGTAATGTAATTGTTAAAATATAACACTTATTAAATAAATACACAATGTATGAATTAATAATCAGTATTGTAACCTGTTGGTATCTGATCGTCAGTTACCGGAGTGTACTTATCTGCATTTATTGTGACAAAGTGGTTGTATAACTCACATGCTCCAGCATTCTTGAAAAGAAAAAATAATTAGACCCTATTACTGTAAATGATATTATTACGGCTGTCAAATAACATTTTACCATCATTTGAAACTTATATTTGTTAACTAGACTACATTTTAATGGAATTCTGGAATCATTTTTCAGGATTTTTTCAAATTTTTTTATTAAGCTGGTTTTATTATATTGTTATTTAAATTAAAATATAATCTTACATGGCCGGCGAGGTTGAAATATATGTTATTTGAAATGTTTACTGGAGTGGGTTCGGTGGCAGTGGATTTCATCTGAATTATGATAGTGTTATCTACAGTAATGGTATAAGTTATCTGAGTTAACAGACTTCCTGGGTAACCCTCCTCTCCCTCAGGGGACAAATAGCTAAGAGTCACTTTCTTATCTTCTATGTGCCATTCCCAATTAACTTTATCGAAACCGTGTTTACCGCCATTGTAATGGTGATCCTTTTGGTTTGAACTCAAAACATAAATTTTACTTCTGATTGCAAAGGAGCTATCCTCGATGATATTGACTACGCGACCGATGGTGGATCCGAAAGAGTATTGATGATTTTTTGTATAACCTTCAATCTCATTGAATCCCAATACAATGTCAACTGTTTGCCCGAGCCTATCTGGGGCTTCTATGCTTGTTATTGTAGCTCCATATGTAATCAATTGCACTACTAATTTGTTTTTAGTAATCCAAGTGAACCTTTTGGTAGGGACTATGGTACCAACCAGAGAAGGATCACTATAGCCAAAAAAATCCTCGGTAAGTTGTACGTCTTCATCTAAAGTGTTGACACTTTTGCAAAGATAAGAGAGATCCTCTTCTTCTTCCTCCTCTTTATCTCTGTCTTCTTTTAATGATGAATCGATTGTATCATCATCTTGCCCATTTACTGAAATGTTTGATGCACTGTCCCCATTTTCATCTCCATAGTTCATTTTTATTGAGTTTTTTGAAAACTAAAATTTTTATGTTCATTTGCAGATTTTTTTTAAGATTTGTAATTACATGAGGCCAAAACAAAATTTTTTTTTTTTTTCTATGTCGAAAAGTTTATTTTAAAATTAAATGTCAACCTTGACATTTTGTTTATTTCGTTGGCATGGTGAAGAAGTTTTTTTATTTTTTATTTGCTGCCCTAATGAGGTGACTCACGGAAGCAATGGATAAGTTTTTTTTTCCCCGTAGCTATTCACCCCAAGGGATTTTTCTAGCCAGTGACAAGTTTAGTGAATGAAGTTTTTTGGGTTAATATTGTACAAATTTGGTATTAATAATAAGAACCTATCTACATTATACAATAATATTAATAATAATACATTTAATAATTTGCTGAATTCTCACAATACAAGATGATTGTGATTACGTACTATAAGTGGAAGAAACAGGAAATTAATAAATAAGTTAATATAATTTATATTAATACAAAAAAATACACACTAAATAAATACATAAAACTTATCTTACAGGGTACAATTTGACGCCGTTAATAGGAAATTAGCCAAGACTTTAGACTTTATACTTTTACACACAGAAGGTAACAGGAATGTAATGTTGTAGGGGGCAATATACCCGAACTGCTCAGATAAGGTATGAAATTGTTATACGAATTATTTATAGGGCAACTGTGATTGAGGTCTTCTTCATCCAGACGACATTCACACATGGCAGAATTCTTAACATGAATTTTTGTCAGGTGAACATTGTGGCAGCGATGCTCTACCCCCATGCGGCAAATGCAGGGTGTTGAGAATTTGTTCAGAGGAATCGTAGGCATATGAAAAAAAAAATCCTTTTGATTTACTAGATTCATCCCAATGATTATGCCACGTGGAAATCATTTTTTCTTTTAATTGTATGAAAATGTCATCGGGGTAAGGGATTTAAAAATTATTATAAAAAATCCCCGGAAATAATGGCAACTTTCGGCCTTTTATTTCCAGGGATACCGAATGACTAGGTATCCCTAAACTTAAATGCAGACCCGATATGATACTAACCATTCTCGCGCAGGAACAGTCACTTTACTGATGACTGGTTTATTTATGCTTTACTGACTGCAATGACCGAAAGAGAAAGATGCGTAAAACATACGTGCAACAGAGATGGACGGGGAGGCATGCCGTTTTTAGGACCTTAAACTCACCTACTGCGACGGTTTCTGTATCAACTTCAGGTATTCAGGTACAGTTTGTCAAATAAGCACTAAGTTTGGCGCCTACTTACAATAATTCTTTTAAAAATTGTGGTATTTGACTCCTTCAAGAATATCGTAGTAATTTTTTTAGTTAACTAACTAATGTTTTAAAACTTGTCACAACATTGAACAGAGCAACAGCTGCATTCTTTTTTATGTCTGAAAAGTAAATAGGTACTTTAGAATATTATATTTTTGATTGCTTGCAGCATTGAAAATTGACACCTAGCAATACTTTTGTGAAGTGTTGCCAGATGAGTGGTTTTTAACGTGTTTGCGTGGTTTTTGGGTCATTAAGTCGTGGTTTTAAGTTTTTAGCATGGGTCGTGTGGGATTAATTGCGAATTCAGGAATGTATTTCTTGAACTTCTAACGGGTTCTCAATATATTTTTATGTAATTATTATCTTTGTCCATAAATAATATAACTACAAAAAAATATTAATTTATATATTACGTTATTAATAAGGAACCTACATACTATAAAATGTAGATGGGGCTGGATAATTTTACTGTGGTAAAGGGGGCGATTCTTTCTATAGGGTTAAGAAACACTGGTATAGGAGATCCAGGAGAAATTAATTTCCCACAGGGTCTATGTCATCTTATGAGAAGCTGTGTGAAAAGTATTTTTAAGGAAATGAAGGAGAGGAAGTTCTGGGAAGGAAAAGGGTAAAAGAGGTGGGTAGAAATCTGGAGGTCAGTATGTCCAGGAGTGACTCATCCTTTCAATTGCGGTTCAAGGCAATGGGTCAAGAGCCTCCCTCAACCGGCCCGCCACGCAGTAGGTAGATAGACACATCCGCCGCCAAGATCTAGATAAACCTCATGCCATGAACCCGGACACCCCTGTTAAGACACCAAACGTAATTAACCTAGGTGACCTAGCCAGCATGTGCAGAGGTGTTAATTATCCAAAAATGGTTCCCGAGGCGGTGGTACCGCCTTCCAAATTTGGAATATACGGGGTGTAACAGGACGTACCCGATTGATTCCTGAACATATTTGGAGTAAAAAATTTATATGTCATTTTGCTGTCCGATAACTTTTTTTTTTCTATTAAAAACATTTTTTTTCATCACACGTCGCCACTGACTTCTTAGGATAGTGGCGCGTGTATAGCTTAGCGGTCATTTGATAAGCGTTGGGTCTCATTCTAACACAATTTTAATACACGAAAAAGCGAGCGTATCGCTCAAATTCATCGCGACGGTACAATCCCATAGCGATGGGAACAGTAGTGACATGTGATTGAAACATATATTTTTGTTTTTTTTTTTTAAACAAGGCATAGGACAGCAAAATGACATGTATTTTGTATTGTATATATTTTTACACCAAATATGCTCAGGAATCGCTGGTTAAAATCCTTCGGGTTCATCCTGTTACACCCTGTATAATAATTTAAATCAAAATGGAGTTCTACAAATTAAACTTAACAAGGGAAAAAATTATAATAAAAAAACTTTTTACATGTTTTTTTTTGCAATATGTTTTTTTTTCCTAAATCTTTTTTTTACAATTTTTCTATTGATCGTTTAATATTTTAAATATAAAATGATTGTTTTAATTAAGTTAATTTATTTACAAATTATTTATTTTTAATTATGCAGGTAATTTACTTAGGAACCGTTGTTTATTAAAGTTCACGAAAAACGCGTTTTTTTAATCTTTCAAAACATGGTAACACATGTTTTTTTACCTCAGAAGTATGGTTTTTTTATTTTTGGGATATGGCAATACTGAACAGTTGCTTTTGTGTTGTGTCAAATTTCGCCGGGTGGCCGTCAATGCCTTTTAACGCCCCGAACTAGTTTTAATTTTAGCGCCAACTCGGAAAATTACGATCTTAAGTTTGCTGAGCTGACGTGAATCAAAGTGTCCACTATGAATCTCACTCACACTTGTTTATTTGTAAGTGTCTTTATTCATAAAAAATCTCCAGCCAATACTCAAAAGCCGGCCCACTACAGGCCATTATTTCACGCTTCTATTGTCTGGCACACATCCTTCTACTAGTTTATTATCTTACACACGAATAATTTCTAAAAACACGCTGAAAACGACTGTTTTAGTAACCAAAATAGAAAATAATGCATTTCAATAGCTATTTCGTTAAAAAAAAACAGATATTTGGACGTTTTTTCTTCACGCCATGACATTATAATTTAAAATATTTTTTTAGGCTCGTTTTTAATATTCTAAACCCAAACTAAGAACCGAAGAACCTATTTTAGGTTCTTATGTGCGTATTAACCATGCCCCACTTTTCTGTTTATTTACCAAAAAAATGTATAGGTATAGTTAAAAAGTTGTATTAAAATATTTTATTAATATATTTACTTACTACATTTACTTACTACATAATTTATTTTTTTAATCTCTGCTATAATATAATTTATCTTACGAGTAAATTTCATTCTTATTTATTCATTCTAATTGTTTGGGTATGCATGCACACATTTGGTTGTTAGCATACATTTGCGCACACACTTGGTTTTCTATGTTATACTTTCTGTTAGTTACTATTTCAAGGATATATTGTTATTATAAATCATAGTACTAGTATTTTGCTAATTTGCACTTACAAATACTACAACTATATTTATCACGTTATACAATACTGTACCAATTGTAAAATTTTCATGTAAAAGCCCACTCGGGCGTTAATAAAAAATAAATAAGTAAATAAAATAATTTATTAGAAAATTCTCTGAAAAGATTAACAAGGTTACTTGTATTAAAATATGTTTTGAATGATGCAAAACAGAACTATAAACTTTTAGTTGTTTTTTGAAGTGGCGCCTTTAAACTCTCACATTCGAAATCAAATATATGAAGACATTAATTTCGCTAGTCTTGTTATAAATACAGAACTTGTTATAAATATAGAAAAAAATATTTAGGGAAAACACTCTCATTGTGATCTAAAGATGAGTGATATTCAATTTAACGCTACATTTATGCAGATTAAACACAAGAAAGTCCACCCCCTAACGATGACTTGTAGATGATTCTAGTTTGGCAAGTTCGATGCAGTAATTTAAAAGCTATCTCTGTACATTTGAATTATTAAAAATCCTCTTGAGGGATGCTCTTGCCGGAGTTCTTCTTGAAAGTCTTTAACCTGGGTTAAAAGTTATCAATACATTTGAATAATAATAAAACTTTCCAGCTTGTGCTGCACAACATAATGTCGGTTGCGATTGATTAGATAATTGGACTGAAGTTTCGGCCTCTTTTTGCTTCAACCATAACTTTCAAACCATATAAAGACAAATAATAAATCGATGAACACACAGAGCTAAATGTATTTATACTAATATTTTGTATCTGTATACCCTTCGTCTTCTTCGGGTCAGGTATCCATCACTGCGACTAGTTACCTCCTGCCATCCCTTTTAGCACCCTCTGTCCGTTGCAGTATCTGAAGTTGTTTCTCCCAACTTTGTTAGAGGCTGCCTACAGCATATCTTCCCTCTGAAAATGTCCCCAGTATTTTATGTAGAAGTCGGTCTTCTGGCATGGCATGTTCAAGTGAACCACTTGATCTGCGACTTCTCTATGAAGAGTAGCAGTGTTTTGATGCAAAGCTCATCTCAGATCATAGAGCTTATCACTAGCTTTGTACTAATATAAATTATGTATTATAATTCATAGTGATGGTTTGTTTTCAGTATTCGCTGATGTTTTTTTGCCTAATCACAACGGACAATGCACTGCAAACGGGACGGAGCAAATCGGCTATCGAAGATATTGTGGAGATAAAAGCCTTTAAAAAACTCCTTCGTTCGAAGACTAACATCCTCGTATGTTTTATCAACTATCCGAGCACCAAGACCACTCAGGCCCTGAGGTCCTTTCGAGATGCAGCCGACATCCTCAAGGGGCACGGAACTATGGTCATAGTTGACTGTAATGGGTATGTTTCATCTCATTTGTATATTATCTTTTAACATAAAACCCTATGAGATACATTTTGCCTCAATTCAAAATGGAAAACTATTACTATACTTGGGTTTAACCTGCTGTAAAGCAGTTTCTTTGCAAGCTGTCTACATCAGAAGTTTTTCCCGCATTTCCCCCGAACGGAAATCAAAATTACACGGCCACGTGTTCTCCTTCAAGAAAATCAGTCATTAAAAAATCGATGAATGTTTCAAATGAATCTCACAAAAAAATTACTGAAGTTGAACACGGCTTCTTACGGTAACGTCTGCTGACATGCTGATGCAGGAAGGTTCATAGGACTCTCATGAAGTGGACTAGTAGCAAGTTAGGACTAGAAAGGGCCTGCCAAAGGGGATTTTGGGTCCCCCTTTGTACTCTAAGGCCCTTCTTCAACTAGAATCTGCAAGTATCTGATTACTTGGGTATCTTGGCAACTACTGCCACACATCTGCGCGTGCCATACGTCATGCACAGGCAAACATTGCTCACATTTTGTAAGCTGCCAGCTTATCAAGAGGGCGAGGTTGTTCCCACTGTAGTAATATATAGTGTGTAAGTAGCGGCCATAGTAGTAATACGTAGTGTAGTAGTAATCGAGTAATAACGTAATCGTGTAATAGACCAAATTTGTCCCAGCTCACATTGGTCTCATATAAATCATTGTATCACTCTTACTGTCATGGTGAGAAATATGATCTAAACAGTCTTAGAAAAAGAAAACTCCACGCTTTATATTCAAATCTAGAATTTAACCGTAGAAAAATTTAAATGTGCACCTCTTTGAAACCAAACTTTCCGATAGCAATTTGAGAAAAACGTATAATATTTAGAGAAACTTTTGTTCATTATTTTTTATGAAATGACAAAAACGTGAGGTGATAATAACGTTTATAATACATTTGCCTAATAAAAAATATGTGTGTTTTTATTTTTTTTTCATTATCAGTAATTAGCAGTAATTTTAGATAGTAAAATGTAAGATGTGTTATTTTTAAAACTTTTTTATGTTTGTATTAAAAATGTTAATATTCCAAAAATTATGTTTATTCACAATAATAGCATTAGAAAGAATATTCTACCACCTTTCAAAAACAGGTTTTAGTTTTCCGGTACATTCAGAAATGTTCCATGTATTTGGATTTTCTTGCAAAGTGGAAATTTTCTGACCTTCTGACAGAATTTGTCCGAGACCATGGGTTAAACATTGTTAACCAATGTGCGTGCTTTAGATAAATGCTAGAAACAAAACAGTCAATAAAGAATGACAGAGGCTACGAGAGCATTCTTTGACTTTTTTATACAATCTTTTTTTATATTTCTAGAAATCAACAATGATTGATGGTGATATTGGTCTCATGATTTCAGTAGCGACAGGCACAAACTGGGCGCGACAAATTGTTAGACAACACGTAGTTCGCCTCAGTAATTTGGAATCCTCAATATCAAACATATATTCATCGCATTGAAAATATCCAGAAACAATTTATAAAACACCTGTCGTATCGCTTTAGTGATCATCAATTTGACCCTATCGCCTTATATAAACGCAGAAAAATCTTTGAAGCATTATTCTTATACAAAATCATGAACTGCCTTGTTGATTCATCATATCTGTTAGAAAATATTGCATTTCTTTGCCCCAAACAAAATACCAGATCAAACGACTTATTTAGAATACCACACACTAAATCAAAATACGCGCAAAACTCTGTAATAATACGTATCTGTGAAACTTACAATGCCTTACGAGATGTAGACATTTTCAACCATGATTTGAAATCATATAAAATATAGCTTAATATATTAATAACTTAAAATACTTTTTTTTTTCTTTTTTGTGAAAATTTATAATATTATTACTATCCATAGCAAATAGTATAACTATGTTTGTTAATAACTTTACTTTTTTTCTTTTTTACGTTTTATGTTTTTCTTTTTTATATTTTTCCTTATTATGTTTATTTTTTTGTCACATAAGTTGAATAGGTAAAAATACTATATCAAAATTTTAACTTAATGGAACTTAATTGGTCTACAACACATGAATGTTCTTTGTTATATTATTATTTTGTATGACTGTTTGTTTCCTAAATAAAAAAAAAATTAAAAAAATTAAAAAAAAATAAAACACTAGATACGGATACTTGCGTTTTCCTGTGGAAGGAGGGCCTATCAGTAATATTATTATTGCTGGCAAAATATGTTTTGAGAACTGATGGATATTGCATTTTAAAGTATGTGACTGCCGAAATCTTAATTGAAATTCACAATAGTATCTTTGTTTTTACTTTCGCGCTTGCTTG
The DNA here is from genome assembly GCA_917563855.2 of Limnephilus lunatus. Classification (NCBI taxonomy): domain Eukaryota; kingdom Metazoa; phylum Arthropoda; class Insecta; order Trichoptera; family Limnephilidae; genus Limnephilus; species Limnephilus lunatus. The sequence goes on along the minus strand of OU830604.1, from coordinate 17,969,875 downwards.
AACTTTCCTGGCATTCTTAACGTATTCATTTAAAAAGTCTTTTACCGAACGTTTCCACATATTTAAAATCACGCGGAGACATGCCAAATGGGCTAATGGAGCATAATGATTCACATTGGAATGTTTCTATTCTGCCATGTGTTGTGTTCATGGTGTTGGCAAAGTGACAAAGTATCAATCGTGAATGTTCCACCGGAATTATAAAGCAGGATGTTATGTAGGTCGAACAGAATCCGAACATAGGAAAAGAATCTGAAATTCAGAATAGATCCAAATATTTTCTTTAACTGTCAAGACAGCTTCGCAACAATATTAGCTCTCCAGTGATAAAAATAGACGATATTATGTATTTGACTTTATTATTTTATGTTTGCTTGTTTTCAGGACTACCAAAAAGATGTGCCGCAAGCTGAAGGTGAATGAAGACGATCCTGTCTATCTGAAGCACTATAAGAATGGAGAATTCCACAAAGACTATGACAGGAAGACCACCACTTCTTCGCTCATCAACTTCATGAGAGATCCATCGGGCGGGATTCCTTGGGAAGAAGACCCATCGGCCACAGACGTGGTTCACCTTCCTGACCCTGATGTGCTTATCTTTTGTGCTTTTATGTTAATGATAATTTTTGAAGTGAAAACTTCTTTAGCACCGTTGTGATTTGAAAACAAACACGTACATCTATAGGATTTAGTCTGCGAGAGAATGCTATAGTATAATTGGTCTCCTCTTTGCGCGGTGCTTCGTAGCCTATCAGTCTCCTCTTTTGAGGTGCTTAATAACCTTCCCACTCTTGTCTACTTTTGATTTCTGAGGGTTTCACTTCTGCTGCATGTTAATTGCTGATTTTTATTTTTTGCTAGGGCAATCCTGATTAGTTACAAAACTCATTTTAGGATGGGAGGAACTTACAATTCATAATAGGTACAGTTTTACATACTTATATTTTGATTGGATTATTTATATAGCACCATTTTCTTGGGAAATTACCTCAAAGGAGCTTTACAACTTATTTAATTGAACCACTATGTACTTATCACTTATACTTGGAACTAATAACTTAGAGCTAAGATTAAACTAGTAACTTACAACCAGTGGCGGCCGCTGCCCTGAGAATGTGGTGGTTCACTGACAATCCGTACCTACTTAAAAAAAAATTTAAGCAACATTGGGTAAAAATAATTCCACCTACATTATTTGTAGAGAAGGTCTATTCTAAGTTGTTTTTGAAGAGCGAAAACTTCTATATCTTTTGAATTTAAATTTGGGATTGTTTGTAAAAATCTTTTTTCAATACTGAGTACGGCTAAAGCGTTCAAACGGTCTTGACTCATTGTGTTTCGTAAGAATGATTTAATTCTTTTAAGGGTAGAAAAACATCTTTCACTTTCCACAGATGTCATAGATATAGTACATATAATTTTTAAAAGCTTCACACACTCCGAAAACGACTCGACTAAATTGTTTTTATAAAATAGTTGCAAGATTGCCACTGCTCCATCGGCGTGTTTGAAAAATCATCTCTCCCATATATGTACAGCACATAGTTCATTTTTCAACTTAAATGTATCTAAAAAACTGTAGGTGTTCACTGTTTCATTGAAATCACTCTGAGGAATATTTTCTTTATATTGAATAAAGTGTTCACAATCAAATAATTTTGCTGCTAATAAATGATTAGTAAACTCGAATCTGTCTTTGATCTGTTGCAGGATAATATCGCATACTTCAATGCAGGTTGTATAGTTCATAGATTTATTTCTTTTTGATTTGAGCTCACTTATTTGATCGATGGAATCACGAACTGTCTGAATGCATTTTTAGAATTGAGCTATATATATATATATATATATATATATATATCTTTACCATAATAGTATCCAAGGAGCATGATTGTGATTGTTGAAATAAAATATCACAATGGGGTAAAATCTTGTTGAAGAAACCTAACCGGTATGTAAACTGTTCATCCTTGAGGTATTGTAATAACATACTCGCCTGGTTTATATTATAGTATTGGAGTCTCCATGCATTTTATCAACAATTCTGAATACTTCGAAACAGTTCTGACAGTTTTTATGTTTAAATTCCATCTTGTTGGTGGAGCAGAAGGGATTTTCTTTTTCATTATATCATTTAATACATTCATTCGTTTGGGACTCCTCGAAAAAATAAATTTAAATGCGTGAAGATGTGCAAAGAACATTTTTATTGCATTGCTTTGGGAAACACCTTTTTCAACTATCAAATTTAGCTGTTGAGTGTAGCAATGGACGTAATTAGCAAATGGAAAATTAGCCTTGATTTTCGCTTGTACCCCTCCAACCCTTCCACTCATCACTGAGGATCCATCATAGCATTGAGCTATCAATTTATTTGGACTGATATTCAAGCATTAAAGTTCTTCCGAGATGGTGGTATACAAGCCGTCAGCGCAATGCGAGATTGGAGTTAAATATTTCCAAAACCGTTCATAAGTATTGCCTTTCCATTCATATCGTAGGATCAAAATCATTTGCGTAGTTGTAGAGACATCTGTAGTTTCATATGCTTGAATCGCAATAAATTCACATTCGGTAATTTGTCGTTTCACTTCTGTAGAGGACACTACCATTATAGACTCCAATATGTCATTTTGAATTGTCTTTGAAATCCCTTTAAAAATAGTAGCCGTATCTAAATGCTGTTTTAATACTGCATCTAATTCTGCAACAAAATCTAGTAAGCCGCGAAATACACCAGGGTTTATCAAATCAGGTGTTTCGTCGTGACCACGCAAAGCCAATTCAAATGCTCCACAAAATTAATTAGAAAAGGTAAAAGGACGTCAACGTAAGTGAAATGAAAAAGAAATAATCGAATTTAAGTACGTACTTATCACTATTCTAGACGTGGAGTCTCAGAGGCTTCTGAGTTGACATAGGATTTTTTTGGAACAAAACATCATATTAATTTTATAACCTAATAGATTTATGAAAATGAAAAAATGTAATATTATAATCAACATTTTAATCATAAATATATAAAAATGAAACAATTTACAAGTATGGCACTTTTCAGATTTTTTACATCTAATAGTGTTTTTTAGTAACTAAATGTTTGGATAACAAAATAAACTTACTTTTCTTGAATTATAATCTTTATAAAACTAAAAAAAAACATAATATTCACTTAAACCTAAGATTTGCTGTGATTGAACTAGATGGCGTTGCCATAAACGTGAGCCGCTTAGCCAAATTTTTAAAGGTATCGATACTTGCTTAAAAGTACTCATTGAGTAAAAGTATTGAATTCAAAGTATCGAGTACAAAAGCATCGGTATCAAAAGGAAAAGTACTCGATACCACAAAGTATCGATACTTTTTTCGTGTCCCTATATGTATCTGTTTTTGTCAACCATTGCATTATGTTGTTTAATTTGTTCGCGGTATCCAGAATTTAACTGTTGCCGAATGTCAATTGTACCTCATAACATTTTGTAAAAGTAAAGTAGGGGAACTGTGCGTTTTCACCTTCTCCGATAAATGGGTTAAATCATTAATCCCAGAAGAGGTCCAAGTTACATCTCCTCCAAATATGAGACAAGGATAACAATAAAAGCGATTAACTTTATCACAACCATACAACCAAGAAGCTTTGTCATAAAGTTATTTGTCAAACACCGGTGTAAATAAATGATTTAGATTTGCACTGTTGTCTAATTACAAGCATGGGGCGAGGTGGACCGGAATTTTTAATTATTAATTTATTTTCGAATGAACTGTTATTTTCTCTTATACATATATTCGATGCTGGTGGCACTCATTTTTGTAATAAAATTATATATTAACAAAATTAGGTTATTGGTATTTAACACAATCAATACAAAAAAACAAAACAATGACAATTATCAAATCACGGGTCAATATAATGCGCGCCGCTAGACTGCGCTAGACGAAAACTGATCTATGATCTTCGCAGAAATTCGATTGTGTTTGTGTCACTTCGGGTCATAGTTCATGGTCAATCGGTAAACTTCGGCAAGGATCTGATTATGTTGGGCGTGTGGCACACAAATCCAAGCCAAATTCTGGTACAAATAGCGAAATCGACGCGCTTTCGATATTTTAAATATACCGTACAAAAACATGATTCGGTTCGATTGCAAAGCTAATGCACATGGCCGATAAGAGGGGGCTCGGCGGCCGCGCTATGGGAGATTAAAAGCGTTCTCCCTGATAATATTCGTAGCATTATATTGGTAACTAATATTTTGAAATGATTAAATTAGAGATTTTATAGATTTAAGTTAGAGAAATTAAATTAGAGATTTTATAGTCTTCAGTAAGTAAATAAAGTAAATTTAGCCATTATAATTTGCCAGTGACACGAGCGCACTGTGCGACCAGCCGCCCTTGCTTACAACTAACATTGACTAGTGACTTACAACTAAGACCTGTAGCTAGCAACTAAGTACTGAGACCTTTGTTAGCGATTACTACCTTGTGAATTAGAATATGTATTAGACTTATTTGTTTGTATGTTTTATTCGATTTTCAGTACTGTTTTAGAAATACATTTAACTTAATTACCATCCAAAATTATAGTATGATATATGTAGTAACTTTATTGTTGATCATAACTTGTATTTGAATTATGTATATCAAAACACAATGTTCAGAGATAATTTTTTTGTGTTTTCAGTCATTGATCCGCTTCCTGAAGAAGGGTCCGGTATTGAATAGGCCATCCATAATAATGTTCTTTGCACCTTGGTGTGGGCACTGCAAGACTTTGAAACCCGAATATTCCAACGCTGCCACCGATTTGAAGGTATGTAAATTTGCACACTTATTCATGCACTTGCGTGGAAACAAACAGAAAGTACAGGCAAATCATTTTAAAAAGGACACGTTTTAATGTATTTATGCTCACCGGTAGTATCAAAAGAGTTCCCACTTACCATGTACAGCCCATGCACAACAACCTTTATCAATTCTGTTTAAATTTAGAATGGGTGGTTTTGCTGCAGTTCATATGTAATTTTGTCATTGTTTGGCTGTTCAGCGCCATTTTGTTTTTTGACAGTGGTCATTTTAGCTTTGAAGAAATTGGGATCAGCAGAAGAGAGCTAATATCACATTGTTAAGCTTGTCAGCTTATTACGATTTGGTAAAAAGCTGAAACGCACCTAGAATCGGGGACCTTTCAAATGTCAAAATACAAAATGGCGCTGAAAGGCCATTTGATGTTTCATTTGAATTTCTGTGAAACAAATGGCCCTTAAACTCGCAATTCAATTGATTGAATGACAATGTTCTTTTTCTTTCTTCATTTTTAAGCTTCCCAACAAATTTTTTTTTTTAATAATTTATATTTTGATCCATCCAGTACACCACTTAGGTCTCTTTAAAATGATTTTCCTGTACTGTTCTAAGCGTATGAGATGGTTTATTTGTCTCTCCAGCGTTTGGTAGAACTTTTAATTGTGAAATCTGTACACTCTTTATTTCTGTTATATGTTTCTGTCAATTTCTGACAGTTTTCTGTAAAGCGCATTTGTGCAGTGAACATCCAGAAGTGGAAGGTCATTTAAAAATATATATATTTGTGTATAATCTTTAACCTGTTGAACGTGTGATGATATTTAGAAAACCCTGAGAAAATTGCCTTGATGGGTTCTAGTAAAATATCGATATAAAACAACGCGATTTTTTTTTGCGATTGTTTTCTGTATACCAGATAAAATATCTCATTACTCACGTATATTACATGATAATATCAGATATAACTCCAAAATACCTAACTAACTAAAAAATTATTTTAAAAAATCTCCCATTTTGGAAACAATTTAAAAATATATATATTCATGCAAATGTAACTGTTTTTATTATTTCAACACAAAGCTGAATATATACCCAACATGAATTGTTAAAATTATCTTTTTCTTTTAACCACTGGACCCATAAGCTTGTTTACAGGACAATGTAACATTACTAGACATGCATACGACGTATGAGGCGTACCTGTGTTTTTAATATGACATTAACTATGATTCGTCATAAATTACAGACAAAGCAAAAAAATATTCCAAACTGCCCAAATTTAAAACCACATTTATTTTATGTGACATTACATTTTCCATAACTACCCGACCTATGTTTATAACTATATCTTTCTAATACATAATTATATTCATCTTGTTGTCTCTGTCAGACTGCTTTGGACGTGACCCAAATCTCCAGTTTTTTCTCCAGAAATTTCGTCTGCATAATGTAAGGCGATAGGGCTATAATGTTATCTCGTTTATTGTATGGCGCATATAGAGACAACAGTTGGGACAGGGGGCTTTTTGACCTAGCATAGGTATATGCAGAATGGGAGAGCTTCTAACTGAAATGTTAGATGTCGCTACTCGTCAATGTCGCTGCTCGCTATTTGACAGTATTCAAATCAATTTAAAATTTGACCAGTTGTTTTGATTTGTATAATTTTTTATTGTCACCTTATAATTTTGGGGGATCATTGTTCAATTGACCTGTTGGGTCTGAATAAGACCTGCTTGTATTATAAATTTATCAAACTTTAAACAGCGTGCCATTCAAATTCCGTGACTTAAAATCCTTCCATCTGAATGATATTCGTACTGTGCAAGAACGAGTCCGAAATGAATTTCAAATCCCTTATATGCATTATGAATTATAGCACATATTGGACCTTCCGTCATATTTCTTAGGTTCATACAAAACAAGCCAGAGCGGTGGACCTTCGAATCTACTAGCTATCGGGCTGCGTAGCAAATTCAGCGAAAATTATTTATTATTTTATTTTAAATTGTTATTAAAATAAGTTAATCACTGGAGACTTTTTTATTTAAAAAGAAAAAAACAGTTTATAGCATAAATTATGACTTTCATATTTAAAATTATTTTTGTTGCGACATTACATAATATGTTCTTTAGCCACAGAAGTTTTAATGAATCGCCAATTTGTGTATTGTTTTTAGGTCGATAATCTCTGGTGCAGTGGTGTGATGAAAATCCTTTAGATCACAGGAAAAAAAAATTATTATGGGAAAGACCAACACAGGATTTTTCTAAATTTATCAGTGGGATTTTTTTCTCTCTTTTTAATCTCTGATGGAACTCCCAATGAGAACCGCCACTATTTTCTGTACATACCTTATTTTTTTAATTTTTTATTTACTGTTTCTTTAAAGGAGGTAGGTATTATTGTTTACAATTCAATTTTTAAGGTCACTAGATCGAGCCTGTGTTGAGGTTAATCAATATATATTATAAAAGAAAGTCAAAAAACGTGCAGACCGCAAAAACTCAGAAACGAGTCCCGGTACGATCAAGGGAGTTATATGGTGTGGTAGATCTCTATCCCCCTAGGGAATAAGGGTACCCGTTTTTACCTAAAGTGCGTGCTTTTGAAGACATAAGGGCTGGAAGTTTCGCCCTCTTGAAATTTCTAGAACTGTCTTCCGGAAAGTTCTAGAAGGTTCCATAGAGCTCTATAAAGTTCTGGAAGGAGTGGCGGAGTATGTCGTGGAATGTTCGGAAATAGGGAACATCATTGTGGAACATTCCAGAACACTCTCGAATGTTGTCCTGAGCGAAGCCGGGTAACCCAGCTAGTAACTTTATAAAGTAATATAAAAAAAAAATGTTACATTAATGTTTCTTACAGATAATGGGTGTTTACTAAGCTGAAGGAAGCTAATACATTATAATATAAACATGTAGGGTGACCAATATTATGCTATTCATTTAAAAATAAATAGGAGGAACATGAAAAGACAAAATATATGCATAGGTACAATAAATTATTAAAGAAAGCAATCACTTTGTGGCTTGACATTATTATTAATGATAATACGATGTTTGAAATTTTCATGGAAAACTTACTATCGTGATTTATTTTTGGGTTATTATGCAATGTTGCGCAACTTCCTTCTTTACGGATGCAGAGGAAGGTAGGTAGGCAGGCAACACTATACAATTACCCAAAGATAAATCACAATAAAAAACACATTATTTTCAATCGCTTTCTTATGATGCACACATTTTGTTAAGTTTTCTTTTGGCTTCAATTTTTTTGTTTATTTTGTACTAATATGCGAACTCTGGTACTATGTATTTGAATTTTTTTTGCACATTTTTTGATGCTATGTCCTTTTGTTTGGATTTGTTATCCTGATATGTTTTTCAAAACCCTTTGGTTACCTATACACAGTTTGGCTAAAAACCTCAGATCTTGACATCATTTTAAATTATCCTACTGAATTTGAATCATCATTACTTTTAAAATGAAGTCATTTATAATAACATTAGGGTGATGGATAAATTTAATTATGAGATAAAATTAATGATTTGCGTTGCGAAATTTTAAATTTGAAAGCTTTTTATTCGCTTTAAAATGTTGAAATTCTCAGGATACCTGTGGAATAAGTTAATAATTAGCTCTGTATGTTAATTGTTATTTTAGGGAGAAGCATTCTTGGCAGCTGTTGATGTCTCTAGGCCAGAAAACTCTGGATTGATTCATCAGTACAATATTTCAGTATTTCCAACACTACTTTTCTACGAGTAAGTTTTACATAAATAATCACTGGTCCAATAATCCAATACACATGACATTGTGGGGTGGGTTAAGGAAGGAGCATTTTTATATGAATACCGCACTGTACCTAACTGTCTGGAGCCAGAGGAGATATGGCATCCCCGATTGGGGTATGGTGTGATGCTGAAGATAGTGGGGAGGAGAAGGAGATGGGAAATATCTAGCTATTTAAATGTGGTCACTAAACACGGTTAAAGACATTTCAAGCATCATTTCCATTCTGAATAGTGGTCTTTCACCAAGGTGATACTGAGAGTATCTTCCACTTTGGAAAATGTCATATATTGTTTTTGTGGAAATCACTTCAAATTACACATATTATCAACCCGGCGAGAGTGCGGCAGGGTATGTCATACCCACCATGTTACTTATTTGTGTGTATTTGTTGTTTGTGACCTTCAAACCTGTTGTTGCTTTGAGTAACTGGAGTTAAAGGGGTGCGGGAGGAGATGATGGCACGATTGCGGTTTTGCGGCAGCCTGCGCTCGAGTTTATACGCTTGCAAACCGTGTTCGGGTATGTGATACCCTGCCACACAGCTGGTGTATATGTCGCAGGCAAATCGTAAAATCAGGCCGATCATGATGATCCATCATGATTTGCCTATAATAGAAAATGGACGTTGACAGTGAAGAAAGCCGACTTCGGTCAATGCTGGAAGAAGTATTAAAAAATATGTAATTCCGATGAGGCGAGCTCATCGGAAGTATTTTCTAAGTAAAAACTGCACCGATTTGAACTCCAGTTCCTAAGATGTTCCTAATATTTTTTGTTATTTTTTTTTAGTTTATACAGTTACTTGATTCACGTTATATCATATTGTTAAGTTTTTTTTTCAAACTTGTTTTTTTTAGTTCCTTTGTAGTTTTTTTTTTGGAGAGTGAAAATTTTTAAAAATATAAAAAAAATTGTTAAAATGGCACAAATGTTTTATTTCCAATACGTAGTCTTGCTGTAATAAAAAATAATAAATACAATGCTTTTTCCTAAGAATCAAGTTTTACAGTCAAATTTAGTACCCTGCTACATACTTCTTGTTACATTTTTTCACCACACTCCCGCCGGGTTAAATGAAACAAACCCTTTTTTTATAATCACTAGGTATTTTATTTAAATTTTTATTCACCAATTGGATTCGCTTATTTAAATAAAGTAATTGTTAAAAACAATGTGTTTGTTTCGTTTCACATAATATAATTTATTAATAGCCGGGATTTTAACCTGCGACCTGCATATTCGTAGTTGAGTGCCTTACCTGTCAACCATGGAAGCCGTTGATGAAGATAAATATAATCAAATAAATATGAATATTTCATGTGCAGGAATGGAAAGCTGAAGTTCCCGTATGAGGGAGAAAACAACCGTGCTGCTATTGTCGAGTTCATGCGAGACCCACAACCGATGCAGAAGAATTCCATTAAGTCCCATATCCCCAAGGAAAAGGACTGGGCTTTAACTATCAGTGACGTTATTCATCTGACCAGTAAGTCAATTGTCTACTTTCTTTCATTTAACCTCTCGTATTTACCATTATATTTCTTGAAGACGTTGTCAGAAGGTCGCAGAATTTGTGTATTTCCGCTTTGCAATAAAGTCTAAATAAATGGAATATTTTTTAACATATCCGAAAACTAAAACCAGTTTTTGAAAGGTGATGACTTACGCTCTCAAATTTTATTATTAGAAATAAACTTATAATTTTCGAAAAATTTAAATTTTTAATGCAAACATGAAAGAGTTTTTAAAATGGTTCACCTTATGATTTTTCATCTACACACATTTATCTAAAATGACTGATAATTTAAAAAAAAACACACATTTTATTATAAACTTTTCTGTCACTTAATTTTTTGCCTTTTCATATATAAATAATTAATAAAAAATCACAAAATTTCAAATTTTTTTCTAAAATTGCGGTTGGAGCCTTTGGTTTCTTGGAGGTGTACATGCATGTACAAATTGACTCTACGGATGCTGTTTGTTCGTAAAACTGAACAAAGTAGAATGAGGGTTAACCTTTAAACGCGCCGCATGCAATAAAGGTAGCCCACTGCCAAGCATTTTTTGTGAAATATTCGCACCATAATCACCGGTCCCGGTCCATGGGACCATTGAGCATTGAACGATGCAAATCCGCAGTCCTGTATGGAACACAGGGCGTCTAAAGGTTCAAAACTCAACAAATGCTTTCCCAATGTAATATATTACGGCTAAACTGAACATCAAAATTTGTTACGCTTCTTGAATTTATATTCAACTTATATTTATAATGCAGGGTATCCGGGGATAAAGTGCATTAACTTCGGGAGGTAATTCTACATGATGGTACAAGTAAAAAAGATAAATAACTTTTTTCGAATTTCCAACTTTTAGGGGTAGTTTTGTGGTAAAATGATAAAATGCCCGGCGTGTGCGGGCAGCATTATTATTAAGCAACATTGCAACAATCGCACCCGGCAAGCTAACAGCAACTTTATCGAGTCATTTTTACCTTACACTACAGATTTTTAGTAGGTATGTCTTTTGTACGGGAAAAAAAGTTAAATTTCAGAAAAAGTTATTAATATTTTTTACTCCTACCATAATGTAGAATCACCTCCCGAAGTTAATGCACTTTACCCCCAGACACCCTGTATAGTTTTATCACCATTACTACAAACGAATTGAAAACAAATGGCCCCGAAAATATTTTACCCATGTTGAGTTTTGAAAAAATTCTTCTCAATCGTGGAATTAAAATGTTTTGGTTGATGCTCTGTATTTCAGATTATTTGTATTTATTGTGGCTAAGACCCCGGTGACGCCCGGCCTTTATACTAAGATTTTTGAAATCAGATGTAGATAGTAATTACCCTCCTATTTTGAATGTAAGTGTGCAAAATTTCATCGAGCGGCATCTAAATCCTAACCGTTTTAGTGCTAATCATTTTTTGCAAAAATAAATGTAAATTGCTATACACATGTTGATTAATTTCGACGAAAAAATAATGGTGTCAAATAAAACAATATAATTTAGACAAATATCAATCAATTTTATTCATTCTTTTTGCATTGACCGGTCAGTGGTTGAGTGGGCATAGCGCTTGGGTCCCACCCGGGCGTCGCATGTTCGATTCCTCGGCTGGCTAAGTCCTCCATCACAACACAAGCTAAATTTTCGGCTTTCTGTGGTGGTAGTAGGAGATTTTCAAACATTGTTGGGTTATTCGTAACCCGGGAATGTTTGTCTTTCTTTTTAAAAAAAAAAAAAAAAAAAAAATTATAAAGAAAAAAAAATTATTGATAAGAACATGGAAAAAATAAAAATTTAATTTCGATATTATTGTATTTTATTTCTTTTTGAAAATAAAAACTCTAAAAAAAATAGCTCAACAATTATGTTTTGCCGCACAAATAGGGTGTAGGCCTTTCCTACATCGAACGCAAATAAGGTGGGATCGCTTTATCCCACTCCCTCTGTTGCTACACACCGCACACTGGCGTAAGTTTCGTCCAGGTAATATTTGTATCTGTTGTTTCACCTCCCGTAGAATCCTAGGAATCGAATCAACGTTCGAAGTAATAGCACGTGACATGGTTATTTTTTTTTTTAAACGGAAAAAAGTTATTTTTAAATGTATAAGAATGCACTCTCGTTACAAATTACGCGCGAGATTAGCTCCACTCCCGCGGAGCACTAAAAACACACTGAAACTCGCAACGCTTCGGCGACGCGCCGCAATTTTCGATACAAACGATCGCAGCGCTTTTGCGACGCGTAGCACTCAGAAATTGAACTTCCTCTTATTTTTAAGGTCAAGTGTGTAAAGATTAATCAACCTCAGAATAAAACTGTAGATTTATATAAAAACAAATTCATACTGCCCGCCACAAACACACGATCAACTTAATACTTTATAAGATTACATTGTCTATCTTATAAGCTGTATGACTGTGGTTTTTGACTAATCTTGTATTAATTTTGAACCCAGGTGACACATTTGACCCGATGCTGAAAGAAGAGAAGTCAGCCCTGGTAGTGTTTCACGCTCCGTGGTGCGGGCACTGCAAGAGAATCAAGCCCGAGTATGAGCGGGCAGCTTCTTTGCTGAAAGACAGGGGTGTAAGTGTAATAATATTATGTAGTAGTTTTAGTATTATGTGTAGATAATACAATTATTTTCTATGCATCATTTTTAAATAGAGTCGTAATTGGCAGAACAGCGTAAGCACCAATTAGTAAATAATATAGGAGAATTTTTTTTTTTTAAATATTTTTCCTATTTAATTCCAAAGATTAATTTGGTTAATTGTGATTAATAATCTTTGATTATTGCCCTATACAGAAATGACAATAAAATTATTTGAATGCCTTCAGTTGTCGAGATAGTGGCGGTAATGATGTTTTGCCTATGAGCCTGATAGTTTTTTTTTAAAGTGAAAACTTCTTTAGCACAGTTGTGATTTGAAACTTGATGAAACGAAAAAGAGACAAACACATATGTCTACATGATTTAGCCTGTGAAAAAATGGGATAGAATAAACCGTCTTCTATTTGTGCGGTGCTTCGTAGTCTTCCCACTCGTGTCTACCTTAATTTTTCTGAAGGTTTCATTTCTACCGCATGTGAACTGCCACAATTTTTTCTTAAGAAATGTCACAGATGCTGTTTTGAGAACATATTTTTTTTAGAAATGTTTATCACGTAATCATGAAAGGTCTTGAAAAATTAATGTATTACATATTAGATGAATTAAAAATTGTGTTAGTTTTTTAAAGTAATATTTTTTAATTGACTTGCTTGTACCACATACAGATAAAATTAAGATAAATGTTATTTTCTAAGAGTTCCGTTTATCTCTATTTACCACATTTCTTTAAAATTAATTAAGTACCTACATCTGAACAAAACAATAAAACAAAAATATTTTAACAAAAAAAAAAAAAATTACCAATTATACTATTACGTATACAATCAGTAATTTTGCAAAAAGTTATTGTTCCCACTTTTTGAGCTGATTCAAATTTTGAAGCATCATTTATCTTTTAGAGTTTTTTTTCTCTTGGTCAGTTTTATTAGATGGTTCGTGCTCTCCCCTCACATCAGCTTTAGAAAAAAATTTGAAATATTACTACTACGTGTAAGCTATTACCGATAGTCATTTCCCCAATGTGGAGAGTTTTCAGAATAAACTGCTGACGGACTTGAACCTTTTTGTTGTTCTTCTGCTATTATCTTTAGACTTTCTTTTTTGATTGGCTGTTTGTCTAAAAAACTAAAGAAGCCAAACCGTTGCCGTCCCACTGCCGTTGGGAAACTATTGGGGCCATCAAACTCACCACTACCAAAGGTCGCCTGCAGAGTTATCAGTATCAAGCTGTAAGAATCTGCAATCTGTAAGAATCTTTCATTTTTAACCCCCGACGCAACTAGCATGTTTGACTTTATGTGTGTCCGTCTGGGTGTCTGTCTGTGAGTCTGTCTGTGTGTCTGTGGCATTGTAGCTCCTAAACGAATGGAGATGGTTCTTAGCTACGATTCGTGAAAATTCTGAAAATCTTTTCAGGAGTTTCAAGATCATCAGATCTTTTTTGCGTCGGGGGTTGTTTAAAATTTCGAAAATTTGACTTATTATTAATTAGGTAACCTGGGTAACAATTGTTTTTACACTTGTTACCAAGGGTAACACAAATAATGATACGATGGTTGTCAAATTTAAAATTATCCTTTAAGTGCATTAATATTCTTTATTACTATAGTTTTCAATAATATATTCTCGAAATAGGTAGAAGCAGTTCATCAGGTAATAAATCCATATTCTGTAATTGCATTTTATTTATTTAATGTTATTTTATTTGTTTGGTAGATAAGTGGAATGCTTGCTGCAGTTGATGCCACCAAGGAGCCAGAACTAGCATCCAAGTTCGGAGTCAAGGGATACCCCACCTTGAAGTACTTTGCGAATGGAGAGTTTAAATATGACATAAGTCTGAGGGAAGAAATGAAAATTGTTGAGTTCATGAAGGTACTATAAAATTATGCATTCAATTTTTGCATATTATTGTACAATAAATTGAAAATATTTAATGTCAAAATATCTACATAATTATAATTGTCAATTTTGCTGAGGAACTTGAAACATTAAGAGCTATGGGAAATTACCTTCGGACATCACAAACTTCAGGCATGACCAACGCGCCAGGAAGAGAGATTGATTTCACAAGAATTAAATCAATGGTTAGTAGGGAAACCTGCTTACTTTCTTAGTTTTCAAGGAGGATCCCATCTTTTGGTTATTGTTACCATCACATATCTGGCATTAACCGCTTCTGTGCCAAGAGCGAGATTTCTCGCATCCTTGGTCGTGTCCAGCAGGCCGGCCATAGAAATATAGCGAGTTTACTCGCTCTTTTTGAGCCTCTGTATCATACACATGTCCCGTTTTTTATTAATTTAAAATATGGAACACACAGAGACGACATTGGGATGATTTTGATTTTTTTGATTTTGATTTTTTGTTTTTTTTTTTTAAATAAGATGTAAAAATGATTTATTTTGATTAAAAGTTCATGGCCTGCTGTACACAGCTACACTTCTACCTACTGGCATTTAAAAGGTTAAAGACTCATTTAAAGAACTGTTCAACTTAACATTGTTTCCAGCTTGTTGGCCTCTAAATTCGCACCAGACAAACGTACAGCACTGAATTTTAACACAAATGATATAAAACTAAAAAAAACCCATTTACTAACTTATTGATACTCTGTCTTTGTATGATAAGTGCATACACTAAAGGGGTGAAAAGATTGTTATTTCGGTGCCACATTAGCGTTTATCATGCATGCATCAGCAGCAACTATTGTAAGTTCTCTTGAGGGGATTCTATTTCTAAATGAACTGTCCAATGGTATGGAAATGTTTAATTTATTTATTTTTGGTTTCAGGACCCTCAAGAGCCAACACCCCCACCTCCCCCCCAGCCGATGTGGCCAGAAAATGAAGCAAGCAATATTGTGCATCTTCAGGCAAACGACTTTCGTAGCACACTAAAGAAGAAAAAACATGCCCTTGTTATGTTTTACGCCCCTTGTAAGCCCCTTCCATTTTGCCTCTTTGGACAAAACTTCATTTGCTTCATTAGCCCTTCTTTCTTAACACTTAATTATTGTTTCAGGGTGCAGTCATTGCAAAAGAGCAAAGCCCGAATTTTTAAAGCTGGCTGATGCTTTACAAGAAGACTCCAGAACTATAATTGGAGCTGTGGACTGTACTGAACACCAGAGCCTCTGCCAAGAACATGGCATCAAGGGTTACCCAACCATAAAATATTTCAGTTATTTTGACAAAGTCCGCAAAGACTACACTGGTAACAGAGTGGTAAGTGTTCATATTGATTTCTTGCGGTTTCTCCCACAAGAGATCAGCAATCATCAATTTGAAGAGCTCTCCTCAAGTACATACTCTTCTTTTGTTTAGTTGACTGAGAGTAATGAGGTCCTTTTTTGATTCGACCACTTTGCATTTCGTATGTCAGTAAATTTGTTTGGGTTCTGTATCCGGTCCTGTCAAATGGTAGCCGTGTTTGATAGTGCCTTTTTATTCCTTCAGAGCGCATGAGCTGTCAAGTTGGAGTAATCAACATTACGCAAAGTCTACTGTTCACAGATCTATGTACTAGTAAATAATCCATTACATACCCTGTTAATCAAACCAGAAATTATTTCTTGAGCAATAAAATCACTAATTTCTGTCTAAATGAAATATTTTAAATACCTTTATTGTTTGTTGTAGGCAGCTGACATGATAGAATTTATGAAGGATCCCACAGAGAGTTCATCGAGTGTTTCCAAAGTGAAGGTGGATGTAAGTCGTACACAATATGAAATAGACGTATTGGATCTCACCGATAAGACTTTTGAGAAGGAGATAAAGTCTCCCGGACTGACGCTAGTGATGTTCCATGCGCCATGTTAGTACAAGTTCTTTGCTTTTAGCTAAATAAGCATTTTTATATACATATTATATGTACAAGACATGCAATTAGGAATTTTTTCTTTCACTTGTTACACCTGTTAAGTTATACTTGTGGTTATAGAAAAGTCGCAACTCTTATCAATAATAATATTGTTGGGACTTGTTACTTTTCTAAAAAGCTCTCCAAAGTGTATGATAAATATTATTGACTATATTTGGAATGTTATCCATCACAGTGGTTGAGTGGGCATCGCATATGGGTCCCACCCAGGCGTTCCGTGTACAATTCCTCGCCTGGCTAAGTCCTCCATCACAACTCAAGCAACATTTTCCATACACTGTGGTGGTACAGTGAAACCCTCTTAAGAAGTTCTCTCTTAAGAAGTTTCGTGGCTTAAGAAGTTTGGTTTTTTCGGTCCCTCGGCTCAAAAATGGCCTAATTTTTCCCACATATAAGGTTTTCCTGCTTAAGAAGTTTGTTTTTTCCGGTCCCTTGGAAAACTTCTTAAGAGGGTTTCACTGTAGTAGGAGATTTTCAAATACATATTGTCGGGTTATTCGTATCCCGGAATGTTTGTCTTTCTTTTAAAAAAAAAAAAAGTTAACCTGATCTATGCGGCTCTCATATATTAACAATTTGGGAGACGGGTATGGATACTGGGGATTCGTTTATTGGATAATCAACACCCTTGCCATAAGTCACCCCGTGTGGTTCACTACGCAGGGATGCCCAGGTTCATGGGGTGAGTTTTGTCTTGGTCTTGGCGGTGGATGCGTTTGCCCACCAACTGCATGGCGGGCCGGATCAGGAGAGACTGGTTAAGGGAGTCCTTGACCCATCGTCTTGCAACGCAGTGGGAAGAATTCCTACTCACCGCTTACACCTGTTTCCTTCCCAGAACTTCCTCTCCTTTCTTTCTCCAAAAATACCCTCCACAAGGACACATGACATAGGCTCCAAGTGAAATTATTTTCCTCCTGAGTGGAGCTAATGTAAAAAAAATATATATATCATAAGTAAACTAATAAAATGTGCCGTGTTATGGGATGAATTATGCTGAAAAGACCAGTGCTTTAAAGGATAATTCTTTGTCATAATATTATCATATGTTTTTAATTTTTTAATTTTTTATTTCAGGGTGCGGTTATTGCACTAAAACCAAACCAGCATTCGAAGCGGCGGCCAAACAAATAGAAAAAGAAAATCTGAAAGCCAAACTGCGCATGATGGATGCCACGGTCAATCCCAAAACTGCCAAGGCCCAAGACATCTCCGCCTATCCAACATTCAAATTATTCGGAAAAAGTTTGACAGCCATAACCTACTCCGGAGAAAGAACTACGGATGGATTTTTAACATATATTAAAAACAATTTGAATGTGAAAGAAGAACTTTAAAATAACCTTTAACTTTATCATCTCTCAATAATAATATTATAAAGTTCAACAATTTAATTTTAACCGTTACATTTGTAAAATTCAAAAAATCTCATTCTCAAACTCAAGGCAGTAAACATATGTACAATTATTATTGAATCTCATGTAGTTTCACAAATTTCGTCAATCTAAACTAATGTGCAATTCTTATTGACTAAAAAAGGGTTAATTTACAGAATTTGAACAAATCATCAAATTTCAAGTTGTGTGAAATTTTTTTTCAAGTTCGGTTATTAATTTCATCATCGGTCGGGACAACACTAAACTTGAATAGGACTTTAACAGAACTTGAATATTCATTATGAAATTTGATGATTTGTTCAAATTATGTGAAACAAACTGTCCTAACACATGATTAATGCAAGAATGATCTGCTAGTTACAAATAATGTGACTTTTATTGTTAGTTTTACTAGGGCATATAAATATGTATGTATGTTAGCAGCTTTACAAGCAAGCCCTAATGAAAATAAAGACTAAATAAACTAGCTTCTAGTGTAAATTTGCAAAATGAAATCTTAACTCAATAAATGAAAATAAAAAAAAAACAGAATAACACAATTGGCCTTAAGTTCTTCTTTTTTCTGATGCTTGTCCTCACTCAAAATGATTATCTCGTTAGGGAATATCTCCCTTCAGGGTGTGGCCAGGAACGGTCCTCGTTCCAGTCTGGGTTTGAGTCTCGAGATGGAGCATCTTCCTCTACTGCCGTCAATTTTCCACTATCAGGCTAGCTTCACACTCATAAGTAAAATTAACCTTTTTTTTTTGATAAGTTATACAGGATTTTTTTGACAAGTTATAGTTAGACAGGAGCGTTGACGTACGCATCCGACTTGTGGTAATTAATGCTCCAGGCAGTTGTTCGGATGTTCAACCTGTGTAAATGCTCATACCACCGTTTACACTGTAAATTTATTTGCGGTAAGATAAGGCTTCTTATCAACAACGATCTGCTACTATCAATTTTATGCGATTTTGTCAATAAAGACAAAAAGGCCCAAATAAAGTATATATTATGAAAAATTTCAAACTGTAAACTTCACCCGCCATAACAAAGGGACATCCCTAGCATGGTGGATCCATAACACAAAAATCTATACAATGTACAAAGTTCTTATAATAAACAAAGGCTTTAATTAAATAACTCTCCACGCGCTTTTGTGCCGTCAAAGGCGGAAATTAATGAAGTTCTTTCATTTTATCTGAATGACAGCAACCGACTTCAGATTCAAAAACGTTGTGTTATAAACAGAAACATCGAGATTAGAAATAATTGGATCGATATTTAAAAAGAAGGATGGTCATTCTTAGAAAACTTAAATAAGTACATATAAATAAATATGTACTAGTTTTAAAATGAAAAAATCCTATGAAAACAACTGCCTGTTAATTTTTGACATCTTGTAACGGCGCATTTTGGTACCATTTCTTGCGGCAAGTCTCAACTTATCAAACTGATTTTATAAGCCATGAGAAGGCTGGAAGCCATGAGACCTGTCAAAAAACTTGCGAAAGAACAAGTTCTGTAACTTGCTATAAATTGCGTTAAGTGACTTTTGGTGTCGTTTACATAGGTAATTTGGTCATAAATCGCTTGCGTGAGCGACTTACGGGAAAAAACTTACGAATGTAAAGGCAGCCTAATATTATCCCAAATAATAAACCAACTTTTAGACACTTTTGGAAACTGATTCCTGGCAGAGAGATTGTTTCCTCTCTTACTGTGTGTTTTTTTGTAAAGTGTGACAAACATTAAAAAGTAATATAAATTGAAAATAAATTAACATTTTAAAGCGTGAACACTGAAAAAAGGTGGGTTTGCAGGTTCTATTGATGGTTTGGAAAACGATTCTAACCCCAGGATTTGACACACCCCTGGCTCACTTACTGGCAGAGAAATAGATCTCGGTAGGGAGTACATTCTCTCAGCCTCATCTCAGGAAATGATGTGCGAATAAAATTGCACAGCCATAAATTTCACATACCGATATTATACTGCCAGAATAACATAAGGAAGGATTTATACGTGGATGAAATTACGCATCACCTACTGGAATTACAAACTTGTGCAATTCACACGCGGTAGAAGTGAAATCTACAGAATGCTAAAGTAGACAAGAGTGGGGAGGCTAAGAAGCACCGCACAAAGAGGAGATCGATATGCTACGAAGCAACTCACAAAGAGAAGAACGATTATACTATCTCATTCTCTCGCAGGCTTAATCCTATAGATGTATGTGTTTGTCTCTTTTTAGTGTCGCTATTTTTCGTTTCATCGAATCTCAAATCACAACGGTGTTAAAGAAGTTTTCACTTCAAAAACATTTTTAACCAGTCAGGTCTATTTGTTCAGTTTTCGGAACAAATCATATAGATCTCATAGCAATCGTTGTGTCACCCTTATTATCATGGTTAAAAACATGATCTAAATGGTGTTTTAACTAAAAGTTCACAAAATTATTAAAATGTAAACCTTTATGAATCCAAAGTCACAGACCGCAATTTAATAAAAACTTTAGGGATTTTTTATCAACTATTTTTTTTATGAAATCACAAAGTGAGGTGATAATAAAGTTTATAGTATATTTGTTTAATAATATATATATGTGTTTTCCTTTTTTTTCATTATCGCTTATTTTGCTTAGAAAAAATGTAAGGTGAGCCTTTTTAATTTTTTTTTATGTTTGCATAAAAATTTTTTATATTTTAATAATTACTAGTTGACCCGGCCAAGCGTTGCTGTGGCTAACGAAACACAACACCATCTATTGGATGGTTACCCAACCTTTTAACTCACACCGCCATCTGCTAATTTGCATACAAATCAAATCGATCGGTCGCTCCATTTATATTATTATTGTGAGTTCCTGGGATTCGTTGTTATAATAATAATAATATTTGGACGATTTATATAGCGCCGTTTTTGTGAAAAATCACCTCAAGGGCGCTGTACAAACTTACCATACATGCCTAAAATCTAGAAAGACTACAAGCTAGACAAACAATTAAAAACTACTTATGGATAAAAATTGCATACACCGGTTCATTGATCACCGATACGAAAATATATGTACAATATTTTGACCAATGAACGCGATGCTGCCTAAAAATGAATTAATACAGGACCATACTTACCTGGGAGGTCGCTTGAAATTAACACTGTTTATTGTCTCTCTCTCTGGTTTCAATCCTGGGATTGGTTTGCAGCAATTTTCTTTAATTTTCTTTTCCATTCTTCCCTGTCTTGTGCGGCTCTTTTGAATTCTGCATATGATGAGCAGCGCACGTCCACCAGCAGGTCGTCCAGGTACTCTCGGCGTGGGCGTCCCCTAGAGTTTGTCCCCTCGGTCATACCCTCCATTATGGTATGCAAGAGACCTTCTTGTCGTATAACATGTCCGATCCATCTTGCACGCCTTTCGGACAAGGTCCTGAGCAGGTGCCTTCCTCCTTCGATACTTTGGAGAACCTCCTCATTTGTAATGTGGTCTCTCCAGGAAATTCCTAATAATCTTCTATAGGACCACATTTCAAAAGCCTCTAGTCTCCGTTTATCTCTTTCGGATAGGCACCATGTTTCGCAGCCGTACATCAAGATACTCCACACATAGGTCTTGATGAGGAGTATTCGCAGTTTTAGGTCTATATTATTTGATTCAATTACTTTCGACCTTTTATTGAATGCAAGCCTAGCCTGGTGTATACGGCTGTCGACCTCGCTCTTAGACCGACCGTCCCATGTTATTTTGCTCCCGAGGTAGACAAACTCCTTGGTGTTCTTTAGTGGAACTCCTGCCATCTCTACTCTCATCTGGTGTTGCGTTCGGCCTACAGTCAGCAGCTTTGTTTTGTCTTTATTTATCTTCATGTTGTAGTTGTTTTGAAGAATGCTTTGCATGGTTGTTAAGGCCTCTTGCAGTTCTTCTTCGCTTTCAGCAACCAAAGCAATATCGTCAGCAAACCTTATCATATCCACCTTTTATTTATTGTCTATTTAAAGAAATTTAGATAGAGTTCGCACGCAGAGGACATAATTGAGAACACCTGTTGTTTAATCCTGAAAATATTTTGCTACTTAATAAAGAAATTATTTCTCCCTGCTGGTCCTTTCCCATTCGTTCCGTTTCCTTTCCCCTTCCTCTCCGCGTCCCCTTCCCCTCTTGCGTTCCCACTCCACCTTCCCTCTCCCCGCTCCCCACACCCGCTTCCCCCGTCCCACGAACTCCCCTCCCTAGTTCCCCTCCCCCCTCCCGGGTTTCCCTCCCTCCCCCTCCCGCGAACCCCGCGGGCATGCACATATCTAATCCCCAAAAGTTTGAATGAAATATGTCATGACGTTCAGAAGTCATGGGCGTACACCCATTTAGACTTAGACGATTCATTTTTATTTATATTGATAGATTGTATTTTTCCTTTGGAGGGGTGCAGATATACATATAGGATATGGAGTCGGCTGTATCCTCGTATAGCTTCCACCTTCTCCGGCAGAGGAATCGTACCTTTGTTTGATACCAGATACCCGAAGAATTTCACTTCTGGCTTTCCAAAGTGGCATTTCGTCACATTAACCACTACTCCATATTCTTGTAGTCGGTTAAATAGCAGCTTAAGATGTGGGTGATGCTCTTCTTCGGATGTTGACGCAATGAGGATATCATCAATGTATGTATAACAAAAATCTAAACCTCGCAATACTTTATCTATGAAGTGTTGAAACGTTTGTGCCACAGTGCGCAAGCCGAATGACATAAATTTGTATTCGAACAGACCAAATGGTGTGGTAATGGCTGTCTTTGAGATGTCTTCTTGGGCGACAGGGATTTGGTTATAGGCTCGTACCAGGTCGATGGTTGAAAAAATGTTTCTGCCTCGAAGAGATTGCGCAAAATTTTGAATGTGACGTACTGGGTAACGATCAGGTGCGATCAGGGATTGTCCGAGCGTTTAAGGCTCTATAATCTCCGCACGGTCGCCACTGCTCATCCGACTTAGGCACAATGTGAAGAGGGGATGCCCAACAGCTTTCAGAGGGTTTGACAATTCCCATGGGAACCATGTTCTCGAACTCTTTCTTTGCCACGCTAAACCTATCAGGTGCTAGGCGTCTAGGTCGTGCAGCCACTGGAGGACCAGCAGTAGTCCTTGTATGATGTTTGGTCACATGCCGAGGTTGCGTGAATTAATACCTACTAAACATCGATATTGGTTGATGCTATTGATATTCAATCATTAAAAAATAAAGGTACATATTATAATTGTGACGCAAAAAAAGGCTTGCCACAAAAGCCCCCCTCCCCCCCCCCCCCCCCCAGTTGCGCAAAGTACTGGAAAGTCGCTTAAATACCTTTTTTCTTTTAATCGCGTTTGCGTTGATAAATAAAACAAGAGATTTCTAACTCGCGATACATGCGTATATTGTTTATTTTATTTATTCATTTTGCTACTTATAAAAAAATTGGAAAATATTATTATTTTTATCGGCCTTGTATTCATTCTGGATCACGACAGTGTTAATGAATGTAGTTATATTTACAGAAGAGAAAAACCTTTTTCATATCCTGACTGCAACTATTCGTTTTCTCAAAAGGGATAGCTAAGAAGCCACTTGCTGACTAATAGTGGAGAAAAATCTTTTTAAAGTTCCGACTGCAACTATTCATGTACTATGAAGTAAACGAAAATCTAAAAATCACATGTTTACCCACTGTTTCTTAACGCTGATTTCTGATTGGGTTTCTTTCGTATTTGTATAAAACGGTACTCGCTGATTCACAGTGATGAAAAACCTTTTTCATGTCCCGACTGCTACAAAACAGTATAAAAAAATTCACACGTTTACCCAAAGTGGAAAGAAACCTTTTTCATGCCCCGACTGCAATTATTCATGTTGTGCAAAGGAAATTCTTAGAAATCATTTGCTGACTCACAGTGACATAAAACCTTTTACATGTTTCTTCTGCGACTATTCATGTTCTACAAAGAGGCACCAAAAAATGCACATGTTAACCAACAGCGGACGAAAACCATTTTCCCGTCACTAATGCAGTTATTCAAGTTATTTCAAGTGAGATTTAAAAATCCACAGTATGATTCACTGAAGAGAAAAACCTTTTTCATGTTCTGACTGCAACAATTCGTGTTCTCAAAGGGGATATCTAAAAAGTCACTTGATGACTCATAGTGTAGAAAATCCTTTTTCATGTTCTAACTGCAACAATTCGTGTTCTCAAAGGGGATATCTAAAAAGTCACTTGATGACTCATAGTGTAGAAAATCCTTTTTCATGTTCCGACTGCAACTATTCATGTACTACAAAGAGAAATCTAAAAATCACATGTTTATCCACAGTGGAGAAAAACCTTTTTCATTCCCTGACTGCAACATTTCTTTTTCTCGAAAAAATAACTAAAACGGCACTTGCTAACTTACAGTGATGAAAAACCTTTTCCATGACTCGACTGCGACTATTCATGCGCTACTAAACGGTATCTAAAAATTCACATGCTTACCCACACTGGACAAAAACCTTTTTCGTGTCCCGACTGCAATTATTCATGTTGTACAAAGGAACTCCTTATAAATCATTTGCTGACTCACAGCGACATAAAACCTTTTACATGTTTCTACTGCGAGTATTCACGTTCTTCAAAGAGCCACCGAGAAAATCACACATTTATCCACAGCGGACAAAACCATTTTCATGTCCCGAATGCAGTTATTCAAGTTCTCGACAGTGAGATTTAAAAATCCACGGCGCGATTCATAGTGGAAAAAAAACCTTTTTAATGTTCTGAATGTAACTATGCATAAACGAAGAGAAATCTAAAAACATCGCATGTTTTCCCATAGTGGATAAAAACCTTTTTCGTGTCCCGACTGCAAATATACATGTTCTACAAAATAACAAATAAAACTTCACATATTTACCCACAGAGGAGAAAAATATTTTTCATGTCCCTATTGCTACTATTCATGTTATCGCAAGGGGCATCCAAAAATCACGTGCTAACCCACAGTGGACGAAAACCTTATCGTGTCCCGACTGCAACTAATCATGTTCTCAAATGGGACGTCCAAGAACGCACTCGCTGATTCACAGTGGATAGTAACCTTTTTCGTGTACTGACTGCAACTATTCATGTACTACAAAGGGATATCTAAAAAATCATATATTTTACCACAGTGGAGAAAAACCTTTATCAGAAAAAAATTATTTCATCAAAATTTGAATAATGAAGAAGTTCGAAATAGTGCTATTAAGTATGTTAGTAACGACATAATTTTGTAGGTTTAGAAAAGTGTTTTTTTGATGAATGTATCCATCTACAATATTTTTTTACAACAGCTTGAGATGGAGAACTGTCCCGAAAAACCAAAGTGATTTTACATTTTAGGTTCTAAGAAATAAAGAACTTAAAACAATTTACCCAAACATTGACGTAGCCTTAAGAATGTGCATTAAGTTTCCTATTCCCTATTTTTTATTTAAATAAAAAAAAACATGTTACGTAACGCGTTATTCAACCCCCCCCCCCCCCCCCCGTAACGCACAGTAACGTTTTACAAGACCCCCCTCCCCCCGAAGTGCGTTACGTAATACTTGAACGGCCCCTATGCACCTTCTCACATAATGTTAATGATTCTTTTGGTCTGTTTTGGATTGTAAAAATTGAATTGAAGTATTGTATAAAGACCACCAAACAACTCTGTATCGACACACACTTCTTGCTTCCTTCGCATTCATAAATCGTCTTAAGGTTGCTGTGCGGTGCACAGTGCCGGAAGAATATTGCGGGTACTTTCAAACGTGCGCTCTTTAAAATGATTTGTCGGTACACGGTCGATAAACAGTCTCTTGGGGTGGTCCAACATTATTTAGTATTTGATTCACTTGATCATGCCATGACTTCCTCAGCTTTCCCTGACCTCTTCCACAATTCACTTCGCATCATATCAACTCTTTTTAATGCCCTCACCAAATAACTGTACCTTTTAATCCTATCCGCCAAGTGCAGTTGACGTGATTTTATCACTAAATGGCGCTATAAAAAAATTGAAAATTATCATTATTTTTATCGCCCTTGTTTTCTTTCCAGATCTCCACAATTTAACCCTGTCTTATCTATAATATACCTACATGGTTTTACAACAAATACTATTTTTTACATTGGCTCCATTGAGGCGGCGCGGCCCCGAGGAAAGTAGTTTTCTTAAGGTTTCTCTGAGGATCAACACTTTACTCCACTATGATTCACAAGCTGACTCGTAGTGAAAACTTTTTTCATGTTCCGAATGCATTTATACAAGTTCTCAAAAAAGAGATTTAAAAATCCACAATATGATACTCAGAGGAGAAAAACCCTTTTCATGCCCTGACTGCAACTATTCGTGTTCTCAAAGGGGATATCTAAGAAGTCACTTGCTGACTCACAGTGAAGTTTATTTTTGTTCATGTTCCGACTGCAACTCTTCATGTACCTACTAAAAGAAATCTAAAATTCACATGTTTACCCACAGTGGAGAAAAACTTTTTCATGTCCTGACTGCAACTATTCTTCTAGAAAAATGAACTAAAACGGCACTTGTGACTCACAGTGATGAAAAACCTTTGTCATGTCCCGACTGCGACTATACATTGTGATGATCTCGCCTTTGGGCCTACGAAATAATTCTTTTAAAATTGAGAGATCAATTTAGAATTATATTTAATTTTTGTAACATGGAATGGTTTCAGCATACGATTCTCTGTTTCAATTCATGGGGGTGATTTATGGGTCCTTACCACTAAATAACCACATGTGTTTGCGTAGCTCAAGTGCATGCGAGCCCGGCAAAGGCCATTTTTCACAAAACTAAGAAGGGACCCAGAATAACATTTAGAGGGATTTTTTCAGGTTCATTATCAAGTCAGGGGCGGCCGATGGATATTTGCCCGAGTGGTGACTGACTTTAACGCGAGCAGATTGGATTTACGAAACAATTATCTGGTGAATTTTCTATGGCAGTAGGAAATTGAAAATTAGTCAATAAGGATTGCTCGTTGGTGCATTTAAATATACTAGAGCGACGCGCCGATTAGGGGTTAAAATATTTGACATATTTGTCGAAATAAGATTGCAGAATTCGTTAAATAGTGACGCACGCAGAAAGAACGAAAACGTGTACAGACAATGCTTATATAATGTTATTATATAACCAATAAAGTCGACGCAAGTAATGAGAAAGAGTATTAGATTGAAGTACGCCACTGAGCTCTTCTTTTAAGCGCTATTGGGATAATTTATGACTCCGGCGCAGACAAAATTAGTTTGTGTTCTGTTATCTAAAGGTTACACACAAAAAAATAGCAAACATGAAAGTTGCACTGATTTCTTGGAATTTGGGACCTAATGTGACAGAACACTATTAAAACAATTGAAATATGCATATTGGGAGATGTGTTTATCACTTAAGATTTGAAGAAGTGGCTAATATATTATTGAAACCACACAAGTAGATGGGGGGGAGTCAGGGGGCAGAGAGTTGGAACAGGATAGTCGGGGCAGGGAAGTGTTAGAGGACGGTCGGGGAGAGATTCTGGAGACGCACGGGCTGGCGAAAGGTCATCGAGGTTGAATACACGATAGAATAATAGTTTGGTGCTTCTAAACCGGGAATAAGTCATTTAATTAAAGGATAATAGTTCACGCGATTGAGGGGAGTCAAGATTTGGTCGTTGGGAAGCAAGGTTGAAATTAAGGGATCGAGGTCCGATAGTCGCGAGGAGACCAGTTTGGTGCGCCTAAATCGGGGATATTTCATTTTAATTAAACAAAGGAAATTCCGTTTTATTAAACAAAAAAGAGTCCACGCGAATAAGGAAGTCAGAGATTGCGGCTTGCGAGTTCATAAAGTGCTTAAATTAGTGATTAATCAATCAGTGCACGAGGGATGCTGGTTTTGGATTGTGATTCGTGCATGTCAAGGTTTTGTGTGCATGAGAGGGGTAAGTTTGATAAATTGAATTAATTATTAACAACATTAATGTTTGGATTTCGTACAAACTAGGGTTAAAACAATAGAATCATCATTACTCCCGAGTATTTTAATTGTTTATAATTGTTCGTCTAGCTTGTAGTTTTCTAGATTTAAACATGAATTATAGTTTATATAGCGCCCTTGAGGTGATTTTCCATAAAAGCGGTGCTATGTGGTTCGTTCAAATATTAGTATTATTATTATAGCTACCTTAATGGGGCCTTTAATAAGGAAACATGTCATCTAAGTCGGATGATTTAATCGGAAAATTATAACGGTAACATTTAAAAAGCTATCGGGTAATTATCGGTAATCGTAAAAAAAGGAGCGTTCCCTCCGTAAGTCGATCGGGAGCTGCCTGATGTTGACCGGCGACGATTCTTGAGACAATACCGTTGTAAAATAATAATTTGGGGTTCAATGAACTAAAGTACTATTTGATGCACAAAAGACACTTTCGGGCAATAAATCTTAGACGAGAGACTTCATTTAAAAGACGGGATTTTGAAACCACAAAACAATAATAAAATCCTTTAAAAGTGCTTTGTTGGTGATCTAGAAAACTAGGTTACTGGGTATTCTCCAATACATAACGGGTAACAAAATACATAGGTATAGAATGTAGGTATAAATTAATGTGTAACGCGCCTTTGAGGTGTTAATTATTATTTACGAGTTTCGTAATAATAATTTTAAACGTAGCTAGGGGACTATATTCAGGAAGGTTTTTTTTTGAAAAGGCATTAGGTAATATAGCAGTTTATAAAATGGTGCGTAGCATGGGCACCTTTGATTACTAACAAAATCTGACATAATTAAATTCCCACTCCTAAAAATTTCCCATATTTTATTCCAAATTTTAGGTATCACGACAAATCTATTACATAGGACTATACGTAGACTTGGTTCGATATCTTATCGTATAATCACCTTTGGTTCACGTTCAGGTATATTTCTTTCGATATTCGATTTAGCAAAAAAACTTTCACATTGTCGGTTGAATGAAGCCGTCGGTAGGTATTCATATTTTAAGCGTAATGCGTTATATCCACCTACATAAGTAGCAAAAGTTTTCTTAACTACTTTTTGGGTTACGCTTAGGTAGGTATATTTCATTCGATATTCGATTTAGCAAAAACTTTCACATTGTCGGTTGAATGAAGCCGTCGGTAGGTATTCATATTTTAAGCGTAATGCGTTATATCCACCTACATAAGTAGCAAAAGTTTTCTTAACTACTTTTGGTTTACGCTTAGGTAGGTATATTTCATTCGATATTCGATTTAGCAAAAACTTTCACATTGTCGGTTGAATGAAGCCGTCGGTAGGTATTCCTATTTTAAGCGTAATGCGTTATATCCACCTACATAAGTAGCAAAAGTTTTCTTAACTCCCTCACACTAGGAATAGGGATCATCCAGCATCAGGGTGGGAATGTACTCTGGACGAAAGCGCAGCAGGGGAAATAGAAGGGAGGGAAGCCAGATTCACGACCTGGTGCCTTTCATTCTTGGACCCAGCACCCTGGAGGCCGAGTTTGACATTTCTTCTTTGAGCTGATATTTGAGTTTGAGGTTGGGGTACGCCTATCGTAGAGCATATGCCCGTGACAACATATCGAGGAAGGTCTCAAGTTACGCTTGTGTATGTTATGCGAGAGGACGTATTTTTCATTCAAATCAAACATCGATGACCATCGCGATTGCAGGCTGGCGCATGTTTCTGTAACGTGCCTAGGAAAAACGTAATCAATATTTCTACTGGTTCGACGTTTCTTTGTTGGAATCCGGATAAGTTTTCTTAACTCCCTCACACTAGGAATAGGGATCATCCAGCATCAGGGTGGGAATGTACTCTGGACGAAAGCGCAGCAGGGGAAATAGAAGGGAGGGAAGCCAGATTCACGACCTGGTGCCTTTCATTCTTGGACCCAGCACCCTGGAGGCCGAGTTTGACATTTCTTCTTTGAGCTGATATTTGAGTTTGAGGTTGGGGTACGCCTATCGTAGAGCATATGCCCGTGACAACATATCGAGGAAGGTCTCAAGTTACGCTTGTGTATGTTATGCGAGAGGATGTATTTTTCATTCAAATCAAACATCACTGATGACCATCGCGATTGCAGGCTGGCGCATGTTTTGTAGCGTGCCTAGGAAAAACGTAATCATTATTTCTACTGGTTCGAGGCGGCGTGCTGGACGGAGAACGGGACTATTGAGGACATGAGTGACTGCCAAGGCGAGGATCGGTGACATCAAAATCTTCCTTAATTAAATTCATACATCGCCAGATCAGAGGAGAGAGCGGCCCCACCGATCTCCTGACATTGCCGATTGTCTAATCAACTTCGGTTTAATGTTTATGCCGGTGCTTTAGGAGTTAATGGAACTCAAGTCATCGGCATGCTGAAGAACTTCAACATCATCATCAATCCAGAGTAGGATGTCACGTTCCAAAACCTCGTGCCACCCACACATTTCCTGAACAGTTCCTGACTTCGGCTATCACACCATTAATCGGAGCAGACCCTCATATCAAACGGTATGAGATGGCCTCTCATCATCATCATCAACATATTTATAATTTGGCGGCTTATTGGTCGATAATATTCCCATTACCACTCTATGATCCAGAAACACACATCAAACCCTTTCCCGACAGAAGGCAAAACATGTCGATTTTCATTCGTCGCTTGCGACCCTAACATTCTCCGGAGGCGTTGGAATTGGAAGCTGATTCGGCGGTCTATGACCATCACCTTATCAGTTGGGCTATGGAGGAGTCCAATTATTTAAACAGCACATGTTCTGTCTCATGTTAATCCAAAATACCTACCCGTAGAATCAAATTAACAAAATAAAACAAGCTAGCTAACTAACAAACTGCATCTAGCAATGTAAGTGTAGAATTATTGCACTCCGTACTGCTTGAGTGTAAATCTTTTGTTAGAATATAAATAAATGTCAAATTATTTTCATGATAGCATTTCATACAGCCGCAGAGAGTACGCGACATCGCATCGAAAGGTAGGATCTTCTCAATTCGCCGTTTGAATGTAAATTTATATACCAGATGCTAGGAGGGAAAATGCAGATTACTTCAATAAAAATAGTCGTCGATGAGCGTAGGTGTATAACAGGTGCTAGGGGAGGAAGCTGGTTGAATATAGATAGATAATTAGTTATTTTTCAAGTTAGTCAGACCCAGCCACTGTTATTCGAAGCCTTGCAAATTGTAACACGCCATACCTAAAAGAACAAGGGTTTACCACAAATAAATTATTAATTAAATTGGATTAACTATACCAAACCACTAAAACAAAAAAGTACACAACGTTGTGGGGTTAATTACAATTGATTAATTAAGAGCATCTCGTCACGTTTGCATAAAAGTATTACGTGATGGGGTTGAAAAGGCGCTGCAAAAGAAATGCAGGGGAGAGACGCGAGAACGGACGAGCTACGAGCTTTTAAAGGCCGGCCGGGGTTGCGCCTGTAGCTGTAGCAATGTAGCAGCATTTGGAAACCAAGAGGAAGGTTACTACTTCGTAGAGGGGGGGGGGTTTATCACAACATGCGCTACAAAACGGTATCTAAAAATTCACATGTTTACCCACAGTGAACCAAAACCTTTTTCATGTCCCGACAGCAATTATTTATCTTGTACAAAGGAACTCCTTAGAAATCATTTGCTGACTCACAGTGACATAAAACCTTTTACATTTTTCTACCGAGACTATTCATATTCTACAAAGAAGCACTAAAAATCACTTGTTTACCCACAGCGGAAAAAACCTGACCGGACCTTTTTCTTGTCCCGAATGCAGTTATTCAAGTTCTCGAGAGGGAGCCCTAACTCTTTTTCATGTTATTGAGTGTAACTTTGCATGTACTACGAAGAGAAATCTAAAAAAAACACACGTTTTCCCATAGTTGATAAAAGCTTTTTTCGTGTCCCGGCTGCAACTATTCATGTTCTACAAAATAACATTTATCCACAGAAAAATCTTTTTCATGTTTCGATTTTTTTTACATGAATACCGCACAAGAGTCCCAGCTGCTGCAGTCTGGAGCCAGTGAGACTATGGCAACCCCAATTTGGATATGTTGTGGGGCTTAAGGTAGTGGGGAGGGGAAGAAGATAGGGATGAGAAAGGTGGGGAAGTACCTGGTTATTCAGATCTGGTCACCAAACACGGCTAAAGCCATTTCAAGCAACGTTTCAATTCTGAATGCTGGTCTTACATCAGGGCGATACTGAGAGTATCTTCCACCCTGGAACGTGCCGCAAATATACTATAGGTATATTATTTTAAATGAATAAATTGTGAAATAACACAAATTTATCAACGAAAAAAAATTATTTGCCACGCCGGGATTCGATCCCACGACCTTCGGATTGCGAGTCAAAAGCCTAACCACTGGACTACGCCGTCAAATGTTATTGCCACTATTCACGTTATCGCAAGGGACATCTAAAAAATCACATGTTAACCCACAGTAGACAAAAACCTTTTTTGCCTCCCGACTGCAACTATTCGTGTTGGTTCTTAAAAAGGGACGTCTAAGAAAGCACTCGCTGATTCACAGAGGAGAGAAACCTTTTTCGTTTCCTGACTGCAATTATTCATGTGCTACAAAGGGATATTTAAAAAGTCACATATTTACCCACAGTGGAGAAAAACCTTTATCATTAAATTTTTATGGTAAATTTACATTTATGAGGAATTTGGTCAATTGGAACAGTAAAGAAGTTCAAAATAGTGCTAGTATGTTAGTAACGATATATTCCAGTAATTTGGAAAACTGCTTTGTTGATGAATGTCTTCATCTATGTACGTTCTTATTTAACAACGATAGCTCGAGATGGAAAACTGCTCCAAACAACCGAAGCGATTTTACAGGTTCTAAGAAATAAAAAACTCGAAAATTTTTACCCAAACATCGACATAGCCTTAAGAATGTGCGTATCGACGGCAGTTAGCAATTGCAGTTAGTTTTTCCATGACAGATAAGAGATTAAATGCGTTAGCAATACTTAACATTGAACCAAACTTTATGCTATCTAACTATGACGACGTTATTGACAACTTTGCAAGACAACAATGTAGACGCAGAAATTTTTAATTTTTTTTTCCTTGAATGTGATTAGTAGATACCAATGTTTAAATTAATAATTGATAACTTAATTTTTTTTTTATTTATCAAATATTAGGTTTTAAATTGTTTTATTAATTATCCCTACTAATATTATAACTGCGAAACTGTGTATGTGTGTGTGTGTACAGGTATTTATTACTTCTTCATGCAAAAAAATAATTAACCTATTGTGATGAAACTTAGTATGTAAAAAAAAATAGCCGCTAGAGGGGCGCCGATGAGCTGCTTGCCTAGGGCGCCCTGTACACTTAATCCGCCTCTGCGTAGAGGAATTTGAAATTTATTATTTTCTTGAACTAAAACACAGAATTACACCCTAAGTAATATTACATGTTGCAACAATATGAGAACAAATAGTTTTGCAACATGTAATTATATTTTTTTGGCTAATTTGGCCGTGCCAATGTCAACCCTGTATTTTCTCCTATAACACGGGTCTCTTCAAGACTCAGGCACACTTCCTCCTTTTCACACAGCATCCTCAAAGATGACATACATAACTTAGAGTTAATGTAAAAAAAAAAAATCAGTTAAGAAAAAAACAGTTTATTTATAAAAACAAGTTCTGCTGTGTAGTAATAAGGAACAGCAGTCCAATTTTTTTTTTAAATGAATAATGACCTTCTAACATAAATAACTGCATTTTTAGAGTTAGTTTGCAAAAATCTCGCGATAATTGTCTTTAGTTTTATTTAAAGGAACCTGTGAATTTTTTCATACATATAACTTGTAAAATAACTGAAACAAACGTGTTTATAATAATTTTTGGAGGATACTTCACGATTTTTTTCTATCGAGTGAATTTTTTATAATTTGCATTTCGGCGCGATAAATCTCTAGATATTATCTTCAAGAATAACATATATTTTTTTAAGAGCTTAGAAACTTCAAATGTTTAAGGGAGGTTTGCAAGAAATCGGTAGAAATTACGAGGTAGGTACCTACCGTTCCATCGAATTATTACAAATTTGCTAAGGAAGAATAAAGTTCGTAATCTTGACGCAGTATTTATTGAGAAAATGCGTAGGTACCTACTCAAATATTCTTTATCTCGGTATTTACCAGGTAGGTCCCGGCTCATGTAGATTGTAGGGTATTCTTTCCTTTAAATATTACATCGAAAATTAATGATATGAAATAAAAGAATTCACTCAAGATGGTCACTTTTTGCCAGCACGCGCAGTTGTGTACACGGAGGTAGCTTCTGTAGGAACTTAGTATGGGATAACCACTGTAAGTAGGAACTTTTTTTTTAATTAGTCGGGTTCAAATGCAATGCTAAATATTTTCGTAAGGTGGCTTCGTTCGCTTTGAACACTATTAAAAAAAACGGATAAGTACCTACTCGGATAGTGATACATACATATAAAGTTACAATTTCATAATGTTTTGAATAAAATAAAATATTTATTGACAAATATTTTTTTTTGTGAAAAGATGAATTGTAAAATATTGTAAAATTGTAAACATTGTTAAATATTGCAAACATATTGTTAACAATGTAAAATAATTTTTTTCCTGTATTTATTTATTGCAATAAAATAAAGTTTCAAGTATTTCTTTTCCTATAAAAAAAAAAATTATAGCGCCATTTTTGTGAAAAATCAACTAAAGGACGCTGTACTCCCGTTGAAAATGTATCAGGAGCACAGAATTTTGCCGAGGTAATAATATATTGTTAATAACTAAGAATGATCCTTTTTTTGCCAAATGGTGTAGATACCTACCTGAATAATACACTGGAAATACATTTGTTCAGTAATTGTGCTGTACATTTTTAATTCAATTTTAATATGAATACCGCACAAGAGTCCTAACTACTGGAGCCAATGAGACTATGGCATTCCCAGTAGGGGTACGTTGTGAGGCTGAAGATAGTAGGGAGGGAAAGGACATGGGAAAGAGGAAAGTGGGGAACATCTGGCTATTCAGATATGGTAACCAAACACGGTTAAAGCCATTTCAAGCAAAGTTTCAGTTCCAAATGGTGGTTTTATCACGTATTGATCTGCTCAACCCGAATGGCACGTGAAAAAATTGAGCAGGAAGCTCCTTGGCCCCCTTTTACGAGAAACCGGGCGACCGAAGCGGCGGGAGCGGGTGTACGAAATTGAGCGGTCGACTGCCTGTGCCTTCGACCAAGTATACCCTAGACAAGCCCTCTCATAGTAACAATCAAAATAAAATAACGCCAGTAACAGTAATTTCGCAACAAAACTCTCCTTCCAATTCCGCCGTCTTGCATACAGAGTTCCCGGCAATAAACAACTGACAACCAAGTTATCCTATTGTGTAATTCTGTCAAACTAATACATCAATAGTTGTTTACGGATTGGCCGCATGAACAATATCCACAAGCCGTGCTGTATACAGTGGTTTTCAAAGTGGGGGTCACGAGACATTCATAAATTTAATTGGAAAAAAATATTTTTTAACTTTATTTTGACAAGCGATTCAATTTCGGAGGCCAGTATGGGTACCGCCGCCTCGGGAACCATTTATTGGATAACCAACGCCTCTGCCATAGGTCCCCCCAAGTGATTCGCTACGTTTGGTGACTAAGCAGGGGTGCCCGGGTTAATGGAGTGATGTTTGTCCAGGTCTTGGCGGCAGATGCGTCTGCATTTTTTTTCTGTTGGTTCGTAAGCTTAATGAGTTTATTAAAAAAACCAATCATCATTTGCTTGAAAACATTTACGAAAAAATCATCTTTTTACCGCCCATGCACCGTGGGCTACCCAAGTTGGTTGCTCATCATTAACACAGTGATGAGCAACCAGCGGTCCGCAAGCCCATTTACTGCTTTTCGGACTGACTACAAAAAAATATCAAAAAATTGCGCTAAAAATATTCAAAGGCTTCTGTTCCGTTTTGCAAAAGGTATTAGCCAAAAACTATAATTTCTTTTTAAAGTTTTGAATCAGCTACTTAAAACATTAAGTTTTTTGCGTATAATAAATAAAAAATTCTGAAATTAGTGGATACTTAAAGCCCAGTAGTAAGCGCTCAAAAAGAAGAGGAAGGGGAGATACATAAATACGAGTGTTAGAGGGAGCGCGCTATTCTTGAAACATGACTCGTTTGAAATAGGACAAAAATCTCACGGAAAATGTCTCAAAAAGGATTTGAAAAAAACAATGAATAACGAAATTTTTCGTATACCTATATATCTTGTAATACGTGTTAATAATGTTTTTTGGAGTATATCTTACGATTTTTATCTATCGGGGGAAATTTCATACAATTAAATTATAAGTGTTAATTGTAATTGTTAATTGTTTAACTTGCGACCTTAATTAAAGAATTTTGCAACGTTTTTTTGTTAAAATCTGTGTTTTATGTATTTTAAAGGATTCCGTTTTACAAAATAACAAAAATTATCTTGACGAAATATTGTACTTATAAATATTGTAATTACAAACGAAAATAAACTAACACCATTTACTGGTTTGACCTTGAACGTAGTAAAAATTTTGTCTGGCAATTTTTGCCCTTTTTGAATCAACCGCCAAAATTTAACATTTCCAAATGAAAAAAATCGATATCATTCATTGTTTTGGCATTGCGGATATAAAATTTTCAGCTGCGGCTTTTTTTTACCCTCTTTGATAGTTTAATTAAACAAATATTGTTTTATAATATGTAAAGCAGGTTTGCGACTCCACCGACAAAAAAGTTAACCAGGTTATGTTGTACATACCCTCCCACAAGGTCCGCATAAGTACATAATAATAATGGATACATTAATAATACTTCGACTAAAAAGGTTGATCATTCCTAAAAAACAGCTGGTGGTGAATTTATGTAATTATAATTATAATTTATGGAAATAATATAATTTATTTTATTACTTAAAGCGGGTCGCGCTTTAAAAAAGTTTGAAAACTCTTCCAAATTGTGATACTAGCCCTCCTTGTATGTATTAGTAGTCGAACACAGGCAGTGCGGTGATTTGATGACGTAGGAAACTTTGATGGCAACAAAAGTAATTCTGTAACATTATTACGTTTATGAAAACGCTGTCTAAAAGACATATGTAA
Organism: Limnephilus lunatus; assembly: GCA_917563855.2. NCBI lineage: Eukaryota > Metazoa > Arthropoda > Insecta > Trichoptera > Limnephilidae > Limnephilus > Limnephilus lunatus. The sequence continues at coordinate 17,932,658 of OU830604.1, read as the reverse complement.
GGTCTATTTTTTTGTTGTAGTCAGATAGCTGACTACATTTTCAAAAATAAAGTCCGCGGTGTGTACTTTGTACAACATTCGGAAGTTAGATATTTTTGTGTTTGAAAAAATTAACTCCGGTGCGGACGGCTGGAACACAAATTGGTTTCGGTGTAGACCTTGTAGACCGATAAAAGGTACAACACAAAGCACTATGCGATCTAAACGGTGCAAAACAATGCAGGCACTTTTTCATAAATGGGCCGTGAGCCTGCTTTTGCTGGCTTCTGGGGTCATTTTGCATTTCACAGGGCGCGTCTAGATATCATACGTCAATGGCCTGTGCCCTTTGTAGGCGTACACTCCTCGCTTTATCCACATTCAAACATCGTTTTTTTCTAAAAATATTTAATTTAACACGCGTTCCTCAGAGTTTTAACCCGTTAGTTGCCTGCAACGGGCAAAAGCTGTATCAAAATATATTGATGCACTCAGTGGATAGGTACTGAAGCAGGAACTATTTTTTCGCTTTATCCACATACAAACATCGTTTTTTTCTTCAATTTCAATAATTGTCAAGGTTTTAATTTTTCAAGATCCCCGTAAACCACCGTATGTATAGTGAATCGTGTGACGTCATCACTCATCAAAAGTTATTTTTATTTTCAACAGGTGTTGTCATTTTGTATGACAGTTATAAGGAAGAATCTATGATACTGTTCGATAAGTAATAACATTATTTTGGTGGAATTATTTATTCATTTTATTATATTACTAGCTGGGTTACCCGGCTTCGCTCAGGACAACATTCGAAAGTGTTCTGGAAGGTTTCACAATGATGTTCACGATTTATTATTCCCGGACATTCCACGACATACTCCGCTACTCTTTCCAGAACTTTCTAGAGCTCTATGGAACCTTCTATCGGAAGACTGTTCTAGAAATTTCAAAAAGGCGAAACATCCAGCCATTATATCTTCAAAAGCACGCCCTTTAGGTAAAAATGGGTACCCTTATTCCCTAGGAGGGATAGAGATCTACCACACCATATAACTTCCTTGATCGTACCGGGACTCATTTCTGAGTTTTTGTAAGCCGCACGTTTTTTTGGACCTTCTTTTAATATTTTCCATTTTCCTTCTTTTTCAATATTATTACGGGAGAGTGGTATAAAAATTGTTTGAAATTATTATTTTTTTAGCTTCACGGATCGTAACCAATATTGTGGAAACTAAAGAAAGCATCTCCCACACACACACTTTGGAGCGACCGACTCCCCCGCCACTTTAGGCCACCTGACCTAAACAAGTTTCACAGTGAACACCGCTGTAAACCTATCAGTCTTTACTTTCTGCGCGGCGCCTGAAATGGCGCGGGTCGGTCCGAAGTATGCTTGTGAGAGATACGACGTCAGATCAGCTGTTCTTCGTCCGCCATTTTGGAATTCGAAGTTTGGACGATTGGCCGTAACTAGGTAGCATTACGATTTTTTTAAATAAAATTGTAAACTAATAGACACACCTCTATTTTTGAAACTGAATTATTTGGGCATAAATAATATTTAAATAAACACAACAACTAAATATCTATAAACAGTATGTAAATAAACGAATAACACGAAATATTGTTAATACGATTTCTTGTGTCATACATTCCAATATTGAAAATTTGAAAATTTTGGTGAGCAGTGACATCACCACTAAACATTTTAATAATACCAACTTAACGGTGTGTTTCAACGACACGATTAAAAATTGACTTTTATTAATTTTTTAAAAACTCTGCGTTTAACATTATTATTAATAAAACTTATACATATATTCAGAATCAGAGTTTATTGGTCTATATTCTATATCTCAATATGAATAATGGTAGAAGAATATAATTATGACATTATTTGTTTTTCCGAAACATGGCTGAACTCAACGGTATTTAGTGAAGAATTGTTTGATGATAGATATGTAATATTTAGAAGAGATCGTGAGTCAACCAAATCTGTGTCTAAAGAAGGTGGCGGAGTTCTAGCCGCCGTTTCTAAAAAACTTCTTGTGTCAAGAAAAACGGAGTGGGAGAGTGACAATGAAGATTTGTGGCTTGTAATTAAGTCTCGTTCCAACTCGCTCATCTTTATATGCATCCTCTATATTCCTCCTAGTGTAACCGTTGATAATTATTGTAAACATATTGAAAAATTACAGGATCTGTATTTAAAGTATTCAACTTCCAATTCGCAGTTTATTTTTGTTGGTGATTTTAATTTGCCCGAAATTAAATGGATACCTGACAATTCATTCAAAAATAATGTACTTTCCCCTTCTAATTATAAAAGCATGAAAGCACACAGTCTTGTCAATCTCTCATCAATTTGCAATTTGTATCAATTCAATTATGTACTAAATAGAAATGAAAATTTATTGGATCTTGTTTTTTTCAGATAAAGTTAACATTGATATACATATAGCACCAGGCTTAACCAAATTGGATCAATATTACCCTTCATTTGAAATTATAGTGAAACAAAATAAAGATCAATTCTTAGAAATGAACAGAAGCGATTCAAAATATAACTTCAGGAAGGGAAACTTTGATGAATGTCGACAGGATCTATTGTCTGTTAATTGGATAACTCTCTTTAAAAATAAAAATGTGAATAGCATGGTAATCTTATTATATGAAAAATTGTGGGAAATAATTGACAAATACTTTAAAAAATATGGTACTAAAACAAAAAATCAATATCCTGTCTGGTTTAATCAGCAATTGATTGCTCTTCTTAAGAAAAAAAACATAGTTAGACTTAAGGTAAAAAAACATGGTTATGAGTCAGATTATAGGGAATTCTCTTATTTAAGGAAATTTACAAAAAAAATACAAAGCGAATGTTATAAATCATATATCAACTCTGTCGAAAGTGGTCTGCAAGGTAACATAAATTTATTCTGGTCATACTCAAAATCATTACGAAAAAATAATTGTATTCCTAAAGTAATGCATCTTGACGATATTTCCGCAAATGACGGTGAAAACATAGCAAACATATTCTCTAAATATTTTTCATCTGTTTATACCAAGTCGGAATCATCTACTAATGATTCAATGCCAAACATAACTGAACACAATCAAAGCAATTTGGGTAAAATACATATTAGTGCAGATGAAATAAAATGTTTTTTGAGTAAAATAGATTCCAATAAGGGCCCAGGACCTGATAAAATTCCTCCTTTCTTTGTTAGTTGCTATGCAGACTCTTTATGTTTACCGCTTTTTATCATTTTTAATGCATCCCTTACCACGGGAACTTTTCCCGATCTGTGGAAAAAATCACACGTGGTCCCAGTATTAAAATCGGGAGACCAATCTTTAATAAAAAAATTATAGGCCAATCAGTATACTATCCTGTTTTGCTAAAGTTTTTGAATCTCTGATATATAAAAATATTTTTTCACATTTTAAACCCCATCTCTGCACTAGGCAACATGGGTTTGTTCCTCAAAGATCAATTAACTCAAATCTTTTGGAATTTTGTAATTATGTTTGTAATTCTTTTAATGAAAGATTACAAGTAGATACAATTTATACTGATTTCCAAAAAGCTTTTGATAGAGTTAACCACTCCATCTTACTAAAAAAACTTGAACAAATTGGAATACATGGAGACCTATTACGCTGTGTGAAATCATATTTGTATAACAGAACTCAATTAGTTCTTATTAATGGATACAAATCATCCCCTATAGTTGTAACTTCTGGTGTACCACAGGGTTCAAATCTTGGCCCCCTGCTTTTTCTTATATTCATAAATGACCTTGGCTCGAAATTAAACTGTGATTATGCTTTTTTTTAAAAATTAAGTTTGTTTCCGATCATCAGCTGCTTCAAAATGACCTCGACACACTTAATAACTGGTGTACTGTCAATGATATGCACTTAAATGTTGAAAAATGTTACATTTTAAACTTTACTAGAAATAGAATTATAAAGGATTTTTCTTATGTTATCAATAATATTATTTTCAAAAAAGTTTCTTCAATAAGGGATCTAGGAATCACTCTTGATTCTAAATTCATATTTGATGTACATATTAACAACATTATTAATAATCTGACTGGTGATCCCTATTTATAAATCCGGAGACAAAATTGAAATAACTAACTATAGACCAATCACAATATTAAACTCGCTATCAAAGATTTTCGAAAAAGTCTTAAAAAACCAAATCATAAAATACTTGGAAGAAAACAAATTAATCTCAGATAAACAATATGGATTTAGAGAAAAGAGAGGTACAAAAGAAGCTTTGGCATGTACTATAGATTATATACATAGCAACTTAGATCAAGGATACAAATGTATAGCGATTTATCTAGATTTAGCTAAAGCCTTTGATTCAATCTGCCACAATACACTTTTTAAAAAATTAGAAAATATGGGTATCAAAGACAAGGAACTCCAACTATTAAAAAGTTATATGAGTGATAGAACACAACAAGTAAAAATTAATAACCATACCAGTAAACCACTGCCGATTACATACGGAGTTCCACAAGGAAGCATACTAGGGCCCGTTCTTTTCACTATTTACATAAATGAACTTTGTAGCATGGAAATAAACGGTGAAATAGTTAGTTATGCAGATGACACAGTTTTACTGTTTAAATCTAAGGATTGGAATAATGTATTTAACATAGCAAATTTAGAAATCACGCGGGTGAAAACTTGGCTAGACTCAAACATACTTACACTAAATATATCGAAAACAAAATTTATGACGTACAGTATAAATAGTACAGGACAACCAAGAAACAACTCAAACACCATAAAAATACACGAATGTTTAAATACTAACATCTGCAGTTGCCCTTCTCTAGAAAAAACAGAACAAATAAAATATCTAGGAATCATAATTGACCATAACCTTAGATGGACACATCATATCAAACAAATCACAAATAAACTCCTCAAAACAATACACATTTTCCTAAACATAAGAAACATATATAATATAAAACAAATGAAAACAATATATTTTGCACTTTGTCAGTCAATAATAGAATATGGATTAATTATCTGGGGAGGAGCAACAAACTCAGCTATCGATCACTTAGAAATCGCGCAGAAAACGATCTTAAAGATAATACTTAAAAAACATAGACTGACTGACACTAACCAAATATTTAACAGTTGTGACGTACTAGATATACGCCAATTATATGTTAAAACACTGCTAAACTACATTTTTGACCAGAAAAACAAATTTCAACAATCTCAAAATATCACTAACAGACCAGTTACACAATCGTACAAAAATAACTTAAAAACTCCGACGGTAAATACAAGCTTTGGACAAAGGCACTATAAATATCATGCTATAAAAGCATTCAACAGTCTTACCCTTGAAATTAAAATGGAAGAAAACAAAAATAATTTCGTACTCAAAATTACAAAATGGATTAAAGAACAAAAAAGACAATATTACCAAAATTTCTTTACAAAATAATAATAAAACACAACTACACGAAACACTCAAAACCAACATAAAATACACATCACTCACAAACACACAACACATAATATATATAATATATTCCGATTTTAATTTATTTTTTCAGTAATAAAATAATTCATTTTATCCTATAATTTTAGCTTAATTATAAATTTTAATTTTTAGTTTATTTTGTTTTTGTTTTATAAAATGGAGGCCTCAGCACAGGTGAGCTACCCAGTGAGGCCGACATTGTTTAATTTTATTTTTGAAAGATTTAAATATTATGTCAAACAAATGAATAAATTAAGTGCAAATTATAAAAAATGATGGGATTTATTCACAGAATATGTAAACCTTTCAAAGATCCTCAATCAATTCTAACACTTTACAATGCCTTAATTAGAAGTAAACTTGAATATGGAAGCACTATTTGGAATCCACATTACTGCAAATATGAAAACATTGTAGAATCAGTTCAAAAAAAATTACTAAGAATGTTATCCTTCAAATGTGGACTACACGACCATCTCAGATCATACGATGTACGTCGTGATTACTTCAAGATTGATACACTTAAAACTAGAAGGCAATTGACTGATCTAATATGTTTACATAAAATTATTCACGGCCATCTTGATACTACATTATGTCTTAACAGTATTGAAATTAATGTCCCCAATTCCCATTGTTTAAGACGCCATAACATTTTTCATATTAATACATTTAAAAATAATATCGCCTACTTCAGCCCTCTGACCCAGATGTGTCGACTGTATAACAAGATAGAGTGCGCTGATGTGGATATTTTCGTTGATAATTTGTACAGTTTAAAAAAAAAAAGTTCTAGCGCTGTTAAAAAGTACTAACTAATTATATTGTGTGAATTGTCCCTCTATGCATGCTCTCGTATTCCACATGTCTTTTACCACTCATTGTAATGTGTTACTTGAGTGACCTTGTATATAATTCTGTATTTTCATTTGTGATGTTTTTGTTTTTCTAATTGTATTTATTTGTATTTAATTGTACGTAATTGTAGATTTTTATAATTGTGTAATAACTGAGTTTTATAACTGGATTGTTCTCATGTAAATGTAAACATCTGTAAAACCCAGTATAAATAAATAAATAAATAATAAAAAAATAAAAAAAGAAGTCGGGGACGCCCGAGGAAGACTGGCACGACCTAGTGAATCAGATACTTGAGTCGGGCCATGTGAAGAGTCGGAATAATAGAAGAGCGTGTATGAGACGATGTATGAATGTGAACGAGGCAAAGAGTGTGTGCCAAGATCGAGTTGTGTTATGGTGCGTCCTCTCTGCCTACCCCTGCGGGGAAACGGCGTGATGGTTAGTTAGTTAGTTAATATTTTTCGGTGGAGTTCCTTATTATTATTGCTCGTTTCGCCTTCTGATGCTTTCAAAAGACGAAACAACTGTCACGTGTAATACTGTCACGTGTAATTATTATATAAATAAACTCTTTTTTATAATACATAAATTGAATAAAAAATTTTTAATATAGGCATTTGTACTTTTTTACTGCAGTGCTAAGTAGTTTAGTGTCAATACTCACGGATTGGAATTGTTTGGATGTGTATGGATTGTTTCAACCAAAGATATTGAAATACAAGAGACATGCTTTGATGTCCGCCCGACCGTCGGCTGACTACTTAACTACCTAATGGGCATAGTTGATTTTTTAAGGTGTGTAATAGTATTGGTTAACAATATAGTTTGAATACGGAAGAATTCAATCATTTAATTGATTTTTTGAAGGTGCGAAGTAGTATTGGCTAACAATATCGGCGACGCCAGGAAATTCAGTCCCACCCAGTAAAAACTGCGGATAGTACCTACATCTCTTATATTTCAATGATGGTTTCAACAGATGAATGCCTTCCAATAGTCCGAGACTATCTGAACTGACTATTGTAGTGATAAATCAGATATGTATTCCCGACCTTATGGGATTCAACAAATCCTACCAGGTAGACACCAAGACTCCAGGTACTAATATCTACAGCCTGTAGGTCGGAGGAATATCTACAGCTCATACGTTGGACAAATATCTATGAAGTTCAGAGTGAGGATTAATATCTACAGAGCACAGAGCTAAGGTCGGACTAATATCTATGACGGTCCCAGTGGTGACTAATATCTATGGAGCGTAGGTGGGACTAATATCTACAGAGAGAAAATCCTTAATAATCAGCTAAATGTGTCCAACAGTCCGATATTAGGGATTTTTACATACGTACTGTTAACTAAAACAAAAGAGCCCCTCGTGAAATCGCCAGTGTTTACTAAAAAGGGGCGCCAGGCTATGGCAAACCTGCTTCCGGCATCTAGCTCAGTCGTTCCGGCTTTAAGCAGGCTCTCTTCACTCAGGGCGCGAGTTGGCAGCAAAAAAAGGTTAATTGGGGGGGAAACTCCACACATGATCTGTCTCAAATCAAAGAATGCTTCAAGGTAACAAAAGCAGTGTATTGTATTCTATAGTTGGTTACATCGTACATGGATTATAAAATAGGGTAAAATTGGCTAACCTGAACCTATGTATCGCTCTCCAAGTCTGGGTTTATCGCGCAGGTGCAAGGCAATTTACATGGACACAATTAAATGGGATATTGAGGCAACTCACTGTGTTTGTCGGGCGGACGGCGTTTCTTCTCAGCCGTCACGTGCTCCATAAGCGAGGAAAAGGCATAGGGAGTTCCAAAGGAATGCCCGAGAGCACAGCGTACGTTAATTTGAAATTCACCGTAGTAGAAAACCACTGCCGGAACGGGGGACCAGCACAAATTCCTCCCCGCTCTTAGATTTGGCGTACGTGAATCTACATGTTTGTTAAAATGGCCAACGGACCGAGCGAGAAGCGTAGGTCAGCTTGGTTCGGCCACTCGTTCCTTTCTCGGGCGCGCGCTCTCTCTTCGGACCGTGGGCGGAAAAGGCGGGAGCGGGGGAAGGGCGAGGGGTGCCCGCCATTGCGGTCAGGTGATCGGTAAACACCAATCGATGCAAGCTAACAGTGTGGCCGTTGCAAAAACAATTCCTCCCGGTAACTACTTTGTACCTACCCGTGTTACATAACAGTACATACATAAATTAAGTTTCTCAAACTGCATACGCAATATTACGTTATTCTAATATGCTACATATTCCTAATTGCAAATCCAACCTCTGCCAGTGCTGTAGATATTCGTCCTCACTTTGATTCTCATAGATATTAGTCCGATTTGTTCAGTTTTTGGAATTCCTGTAGATATTAGTAGACGCCTCCGACACCAAAACCTATGTCTATCAGTGGTGCCATGTCTCAAAATTTAAAAAAAAAAAAACATTTTTCAGCGGTAAAAAAAACATGTTTTACCGTATTTTGAAGAATAAAAAACAATGCTTTTTATAAGCTTTTTATTGAGAATTACAACGATACCTAAGTAAATTATTTATAATGCTTTATTGAAAACAATGATTTTATAATTTTATCCTTTGGTACAATTAAATATTTTTTTGAAATTAACTAAATATTTGCTTGATAGGTTTTTAGATTTTCACAGTCAAAAGCATTTTCGTTATTTGTTTTTGGGGTGTTATGCCGTGTTGCGCTACCTCTTTCTTTAGCCGACGTGTCCATCATCAGGGCAGATCCGACAGATCCCACATCTGCCGGATCTGCCCTGATGATGGACACTGCAACGCTGTCCGAAACGTCGGCTAAAGAAGGAGGTAGCGCAACACGGTATAACACCCCAAAACAAATAACGAAAAAGTATTTGCTTCATTCAACAATTTTCCATTTAATAATAGAAACAAATATAGTTTTTGAAAAGAAAAAACACACCTTAAAAATAAAAACATAAATATTGTAATTTGTAGTACTCTATTTTAAATTAAATGATAATATTATTAGGTAAACACAAAAAACTAAAAAGGAGAAAAAAAACATTTTCGTCATGAATTGATATTTGAAACTATTTACATATCGTGCTATTGCCGACCACTTTATCCAGATATACTGCGGTTTATCAGTGTATGAAAGCTTTTCTAAAACATAATCCGGGTGGTTTGTGCGATTTTTTTTTTCAAAAACATGCTTATCGACAGTTCCGAAGAACAATGTCGGATGTGCTAAAAATTGAAAATCGGCTTATTTCGTTTCTCTTTGTTGATTTAAAAGTCTGAATTTTCAGAATTTTGGATAAAATGAAATGAAATATATGTATTTTTCTTACATTCTATATTTCTTCTTCTCAAAAACAGTAAAAAAGCAGAAACGAAACTTTAAACAGTTCTACTGCAAAGCTACAAAATTGCAAATCTGACATTGTTATTTGAGACCATCGACATTTTTTAAAATAATTTACAGTTTGTATTATATATTTCATACACTAGTGACTATTTTAGCATTTATAGGGTATGCTTTGGTTTCTTGGCTGCACGTAATCCGATGTCTACTAACTAATGAATAATATTATGTTCCTTGGAGATTCAGAGTTTTAATATGCATGGTCTCTTTCGATGCAGATTTCATGGGTGGGGTCATTGTTGGGAGAGCTCTCGCCGGATGGCACGGACGAGGGACTCTTGTCGCCAACCTGGAATCAAATAGACCGTACGAGGCAATCAGGATCAAAAATGATTAAAACCAAACAAAATCTGGCAATTAACTAAAGTATACATATCGAAAAGCTTTACTCCACTGGTCAGAAAATCACAAAGACAACAATTTGAGTAATTAACTGAAATTCTTAATTATGAGCAACAAAACTATGTAATTTAATTCGCACAGTTGCAAAATAGAAATATTCATTTAATATGGTAATTATGTGCAGTCTCGATGTCGCCAAATATCACAACTTTCCAATATTTTTTTGTGTGCAAACCTTGACAGGTAAAAGTTTACAGATATTATTTTCATATTATTCGAAGGGTTAAAGTGGGATCAGGTGGATGATGGACGTGTAGGGTAGGGATGGAAGAATTTCGTAATATAGAGAAACCACTAAAGAAACATCGCAGAGTTTCGCATCGCACTGCATAAAAACAAATCGCAAACATCATAAAGTTTCACCTGCAGGTTGGTGTTGAGCATGTTGGCAATGGTGTCGATGTCAAGGTTGGTATCCTTGGCAGAGATTTTCTTCATGGCGGAGAGCACGAGGTGCAGGTCTCCCTTCAGCTCGTTGGCCACGGCTGTGATCTTTTGTGCGTTGCTCAGCACCTCCACACTCTGTGTGTAGGGGTTGTAGCGCACGCCAAACGGCCGCTTTATGCTGTCGGCGAAATCGCTAACGAGAGGGAAATCAAACAATGTAGGTACTGTAGGACTGGTGTAGTATAAATACATAAGGAGGAACAGGAGGTAAACAAAGTTTGTTGTAACACAGACCAACCAGCGAGCGATTCCTGCACATCAAGATATATCATCACAAATAGGCGGGGGGAAGATTTTTTGAAGTGAAAACTTCTTTAGCACCATTATAATTTGAAACTCGATGAAACAAAAAATAGCCACACTAAAAAGGGAGAAACGCATACATCTATAGCATTTAGCCTGAAAGAGAATGAGATAGAATACATTGTACAGTGTTTCCTATTACCTCGCTCTCCAATTTGTGATGCTTCGTAGCCTCCCCACTCTTGTTAAACTTGGTAACAATATTATAATAAATAAACCCTACAATTATCCTACCGCATGTGAACTGCATACTTTTTTTTTCATGTTAATTTTTCTGTCGTCGAAGATCAAAATGATTAAAAAAATTGAGTGCGGTTCACACGCGGTAGAAGCGAAACTTTACAAAAAACAATCTCAACCAATGGAAGATTTTAAAAGTGTGGTCATAATCAAGCGGCCAATGAGCGCAGACCTAGCTTCATTTCCGTTTCATATCTCAACCAATATAATAAAAGCGTCCAATGAGCGCAGTTTGATGCTTCGCAGGTGCTGTGATGCTTCATTTCCGTTTCATCCGAATTCCAAATCACAACGAGTCTGAAGAAGTTTCACTTCAAAAGAATCTAAAAGTTTAATTAGGAGTCGACCCATGACCAGTGGCTGTTTGTAGTCTATTTCAATGGGAGTACAATCCGAGTTTGAGATTTTAAAACAACAATTTTTTTCTCTTTGATTGTCTCTGATCTCTCTTTAAGGGAACCCGCCACATTCCATTATTTTGGGGCGGTACTGCACTTATCATGAGCTAGAGAGGCTATTCCCATCAGTGAAATATATCATAGGAGAAGAAGTTAACAATAATAATCTAAACGAAAATATGAAAGAGAATAAGACACAGAAAAACAGAAAAAGACAATGGTCGCAACTGGGACTCGAACCCAGACCTCTCGTTTTACCGGGACGTGCGCATTAACCATTTTTTAATGAAAAATAGGACATTAGTGATGTTGTTGTATTTGAAATGGATTATTTTTTCAAATTTTCAATTTTTGTTTGAAGATTTTTCAACGGGACGTTCCTCATGGAGTATTTTTTACGAATATCGAACGAATCCTAGAGAAAGGTGAAAGGAATTTAGGAAAAACCTGAAGATGTCCACAAAAAAGAAAAAAAAATCACAAAGGCAAGTATTGCTTGGCAACCGTCGTTAGGAAGCTGATCAGGCATCCCAAGTTTCGAAAGGGACCGTCCCGGTTTTGGTTCCGTCGTCGTCATTCCACTGCCGGTGACCTCTTCTGTCAGGAGTAGTTTTACGCTTGGAAAAAAAGCTTTTTTTATTGTTTTCAAGATACAATCCCGTTAAACCGCAATAAAGCAGTTTGTCAACAGGATGTTAATGTTCAATTACAATTTAAACATATGTACATACATATTATTATTACAATAACTATACAAATTGTCACAATTAACACACATTAATTAATATAAACAATCTCTATTTAGTAACCATTGTTTCAGCATATATCTTAATCTATTTGTAGAGTCGCAATTTTTTATATTAATTGGTAACCTGTTAAATATTTTTGGCATAAATTCCAGGGTTCGCCGTCCGTAGTTATTATTATATTTTGGAACAAGCATTCCTTCATTCTTTGTGAACCTCGTATTATGCTCATGTTCCACTTTCTTCTTATAATCAGACTCAGATACATGCTGAATCAATATTTTATACCATAATAAGGCCTGAACCGGTAATATTGTTAAATTCCGATACAACAATGAAATGTTTCGTCTCTGTGAAAAAATATTTTTTTGAACTAATAACTTAATCATAGAAATTTGTACTGATTGTAGGCGGTTTAAATTAGTTTTGCAAGAGTGTCCCCAAGTAGTTAATCCATACCGTAAAGTTGATTCTGCGAGTGATAAGTAAATAATTTTTAAAATACTCACCGGAACGAAACATTTCAGTTTGTACAGTCTACCCACTATCGCCCTCAGGCGTTTACAAATTTTGTTTATTTGTATATCCCATTTGAAATTACAATCAACAGTCACTCCCAAATAAACATATTCATTTACAAGTTCAATACTATCGCACATGCAGGGCTGCAAAATGTTTTGATGAATACATATAAAGTCATGAGATATTATTTTAGGTAAATGTTCAAACTGTTTGATTAGATTTCATCATCTTTTGTGAACATCTTTTGTAAATTGTTGCGAGGTAAATGCTACAGAAATAAATGAATTTACCGCATCTTATCCTTGGCCTCCTCGAAGGAGTCCGTGTAGTAGTAGGCGTTCTGGTACGAGGTGATGATGCACTCCTCGTTGATGGTGATTTCGGGGTCAAAGCGCTTGATCTTGTCAGAGCTGGCCAGCGCATGCTGCAGCTCGGCCACAGAGGACAGCAGCCCGGCACCGTACACGCGGTACGTGCCGTCCGTCTGCCGGCACAGCCCAAACTCCACCGTGAAGAAGTACAGCTGCAACCAACCAACCAATACATCACAACAACATCAAGTCAAGCATCACATCGTGCTCTATGTCGGCTACCTTTCACCTATATATTTTAACTATAAATTTATTATAGTGGACTACCATAAAAAGTATCTCCCACGAAAAGGAGAGAGGATAAGGAAACAGAGTCATTCAGTGACTCCATCTAAGGGAGTTACTTATACGGACTTAAGCTAAGATAAACGCGAGAAGTCGGCGACTATTACGTATTAAATCCAGTATTTTGCATTCCACAATATCCCGTCCCCGATGTGCAAAGATGTCATGGTAAAATGGGGTCTTAATCAGATAAACACCCAGAAGAAAGCTATGACTGTCATACAGTTCGCCATCAAGGCTAACTCGGCCAGGTACTGCACTCCCAAACACACCAGCTGGGACGATCTGGAACGAAAGTACTGGAAGGATGTGGCGTACATGGCTCCGATTTATAGTACCGAAGTCAACGGCAGCATCACACACCCCGACGTCAATGAGAGAAACATCAACCGTCTCGGCACAATCTTTGATTACGTCAATCAAGATTACGGTATTAAAATCAAGGGAGTCAACACCGCCTGTTTATACTTCGGCATGTGAAAGACAACCTTGATATTTACTACATTAATTATCTCCATTTTGGCTAGCCTAAAACCTGGTATGCAATCCCGCCGGAGCACGGGAAACGACGCGAAAGAATTGCACCAGGATTCTTTCCCACGTCGGCAAATACATGCCAAGCTTTCCTCCGTCACAAGATTATGTTGATTAGTCCACAGATCCTGCGTCAGTACTCGGTGCCGTTCAGCAAGATAATGCAGACTGCCGGACAGATAATCGTGACATTCCTGTTAGGCTATCACGCCGGTTTCAACCAAGGATTCAACTGCGCGGAAGCCATAAACTTCGCTGCCCCACGGTGGATAGAATCGGTGGGCAGTACAATGCACCTGCAGTACTGACATGGTGAAGATATGTATGGAGACGTTTGTTAAACGCTTCCAACTGGAGGGCTACGATCTCCGGTCGAAAGGACAGGACATGGGTTGCCACCCGGAACAGCCGAAGAAGACATCTTATGCAATAAAACAATCCCGAACTCCCAGAGTCTTTCGTAGATGCGGAGCAAAGATTTAAAGAGAAGAAGAGGCATCCTTTGAAGAGGGAAATGGCGCGAGGAATGGCTAGTGGCGCTAAAGGCAAAGCAAAATGCAAAAAATTAAGCGCTTCAACAATCAAAGAGATCGACGAAGACTTAAACGCCTGGGACGATTTGCACAAACTGTCCCACAACTCAGACCGCGAGACGCCTGAACCGCTCCAACTAGAAAGCGGAGAGGTCGTTCCGGACGGGTTAGTAGGAGCCAATGTTAAATGCAAGAATAAACGTAAATTACAGACCGATGCAGCCGCGCAAAAGACCCAGAAAAACACCGCAAAAACCAGCCATAGATGATAACGTAGGAAAAGAAGTTGTTAAAATCATCATAGGCTTGGCTACTAAGGCTCTAAATCTAAATGATACAATGGTAAAACAACGATTTCTGCCCAGACACATCAATGTAGGTAACGTATAATAATTTCAGAGAACTGCAGATGGCCAATGAACGACAACATATATCATGCTTAATTTAGTTGACGTGAACTGTTGTTGGTTCGTTTATTTGTAGGTATGGGTAATATAATTCCAGACATGTGCGGATTATTAGACTCAAACTTTAATAATGGGTATGGCTTACATCTAGTTTTTAATTAACCTAAAGCAAAATCCTAGTCGGCTGCTGTGTAAAATGCTGTACACCAAATTTTTCCGTTGTTTTTTTTTTAATTATTTTTTTCTTGGTTGTGTTATCTTACTTCAATGAATTTCTCCATGAGTGGTTATCTTTTCTCTCTATTTCTATCTTCACAATCGGCCATATCGACGCCGGAAAGAAAATGTGGCTCTAGCGCCATATAGCTGTAGCTTCCTTTCCAGCTGCATGGCACTTTAGCAATTTTTCCTTTCCAGCGTCGATATATTTTCGATAGGGTTCATATTGGGGCATTTCCAGTCTAAATGAAAGCGTTGGAATTTGCAAATCAGTTTAAGAGTAGCTCACCATATCTGTGATTAGGGGAGGGGATATTGAAAGGGATGAGTGTTAATTTCTCCCTTTTCCAAATATATCATCCCTCAATATATCAAGAGTCTTTAGTTCTGGGTATAGTTGACTACATACAGTAGGTACCTACCGTGGCAAGCTTGCCGATGTCTTCCTCCGAAGCACCCAGCGAGGCGAGTCCGATCTCTTGTGAGAACTGAGCGAAGCTCGGATTCGCGAGTAGTGGCATGTGTCCCAACAGCTCGTGGCAGCAGTCACTGAAATAAAACCGCATATTATATTATTGTACTCCTAATATGACATCAAATTTCTTCTCAAAATTATAATTAACCATGTCACTTCTTTCCCACAACCAATATCAATCACCGCCTACTAAGAAACCTGAAACTCTCCATATTTGTCGACTCCAAAGAACCAACTTAAACTTCTCTCGACCTTTAGTGCGAATGCATCGACTAAGTAAAATCCAGTGGATAGAATCTGGATTTAATCCGGGATATTTTGCGATATCCCCTGCAAGGGTGTAGCTCTGGCATTCTCGTAGAATAGCTATGGCATTCTCGAGCTATCACCATTCGTAACCCCAACTCACCGTTCGAAAAGGTACCTCTAAAATAACCCTAGTTTTCTGAGTCAGTATCTTCAAGATTTAAAATGTCGTTTCAAGTGTTATAAATTATAATCCTAACTTCTGGTATTAATCCTGTTGTTTGTTGTAAAGTTCCGATTAACATGTTGATTTAATAAATAACTGTTTGAATTGAATATACCTTTTCATTAAAGTCCTATGATCCAGAGCGCTCGAATTCATGACCCTGAGGTGAGTAGACATAAAATACACTTACAAAACAGCTTCTTTTAATCTTTTATATCATAGCTTCTTTTAAAACATAGCATACAGACACAGGGGACTGCCTATTTTGAATACACCAACCTCTGAGCCACTTCGATCGGCCAGGATCCATATCAGACCAGATTGAGCCATATCTCCCAAAAAAAGAACTCAAGTAGGTACTATACAGCTCGGGTTTAACCAAAACCTCTAATACGCCTGCTACTGAGTCACTTCGGTCGTCTCGGTATCGAAGGACTTCGGTGGTCGTCGGTGGTTGTTAAGTATTGCATTGTATGAATTTATCTGAATTTGTACTCGACCAATTTGTTGAAACTTCAAAAACGGTTCTATTTCAAAATAATAGAGGGCTCCACTTCCGTTTACAATCCGAAACTATACAGACATTAGCATAATAATACCATCAGAATTGTTACGTATTGTGGTAGCTTTACAAAAAAAACTCACGGTTCTGGGGTGTAGAACGGGTCGGAAGAGTGGCGGATGTACTGTGTGCAGTGGAACACGCGGAAAGCCAGTCCGGAGAGGAAGTCCCTCGGAGACAAGTAGCCCGCCACAGGCCTTATCTGGAAGCCCGTCTTTCGCTTGAGGAAAGCGCTGACGTCTTCGAGCTGCAACATTTAAATATAATAAGCAGAGACCGGAAAAATACAATGTATATTTTTGCATCTTTTCACCCATTTTCGTAAAAGTATTCCGTAAAAATGGCCCATGGTAAACAACCTTACTAACGGTTTAAAAAAAGTAAAAAAATATATTAAACTGTATAAAGGAGTCGTGCGAAAATATATTTTTTAATTAATTTTTGTTACCTATTTCAAAATGAATAACTCCTAGGAGTGATTAGAACAGGGCTATCAGCAGTTTTCTAGTGTTGGCTTGTTCGTAAGAAAATGGATTTGAAATAAAGGTTTGTTTGTTTGTTTGTCTGACCTGTGGGAGATGGTCCTCTCTGTAGCCGCAGTACTTGACCAGCTGGGGCCAGTTCTCCAGGTACTCCGGGCAGGCATGCATTGCGTACAGCCGCTGCAGCTCGCGGAAGATGACCCCCCTATGGGCGCGTAATAAGGAACATAAGTATACAATATACACATCATTGTACAAGGTGTACTAGCACGTACCCAAAGGATTTTAATCAGCGATTCCTAAGCATTTACTTTTAAAGAAGACGTCGTATTAATGTTCGATGATACTTTTTCAGAAGAAACTATTTGTTTCAAACATGTTGCCACTGATCACACTCCTACACCTTGCGACGGGATCACGAGGTACGCGTGGTGTTTTGTGTGTTACCATGCTGCTGGAACGAAATGAGTGTTTATCGCGTGACCCGCTACGCAAAGACGTTTTACTCACTTGCGACGTGTGACGAAAAAATATTCTTATAGTTTTCAATTGAAAAAAATATCATCGGACTGCAAAATACATACACACAAATAAAATCGTGCCTCATAATATTGGCTGATTTTAATAATGTTATTTACCTTAGTTTTATTTTATTTCATTAAAATGTATTATTTCCTATAATCTTGAATTTTATTAAATTGTAAAATGGGGGCCTCAGCACGAGAAGTTCTACTAGGCTACTAACACCATAACATTTACCCATAAAAAAAGAACCCAAGCTCTTTGGGTTCGTCCATTAATCACGTGATGTTTTTTAGCAACTTTCTCCCTTCCCCTGGTGATATGTGGTGAAGTTTTAGACTACCCCCCCCCCCCATACCCAAAATCACGTGTATGTTTTTAGTTCAAAGTATATTGAAATTTTCAGAATATTATCTTTAAATACAGGTATAATATACACACGCGATATATCTTTATATACCCCCCCCCCTCCTTGTGATATTCTTCCAAATCCCTCCCCCCCCTTTCGAACCTCACGTGATTAATGGACTACCCCTATCCTGAAACTGTGGTATTTGGTTTTGACTTTATTTCAATTTTTATATTGTTGAAGATTTTAGGAGCAAAAAAGTTAAACTGTGACAGTGCCATCCATTGAGGTTTTTGTTTCTGGAATAATACAATTCAATTAGTTGGAATAACTTGTATTATAATATTATTACAATATATATATATATACATATATATTTTTTATGTATTTGAATATAAAATAGGAAGACATGTGTTTGACGTATAAGGATTTTATATTGTTTGAAGTCCTTAAATAAGTCCTTTGTGAGGTGAATGTAATGCACTTTGTAAATGATCCGCATTAGTAATTTTTGAGTTTTAATTAATGGATCTAATATCGTTTTAGAGCAATTTCCCCTGACTATAATACCGTAAGATATAATTGATTGACATGAGGAATGTTCTTAGTGTAAATGCCAATAATCGTTTATTTCACGAAACATTTTTCAGTCTAAATAGAAATACTGAAATAATAAAGGTGATTATAGCTAATAACATGGTATTTATTATTAACTATCTATTTATATTAACATTTATTTATAAATAATGTCTGATATTACGGATGCAGATGCTGTCTGATATTACTGGATATAATTAAGTTTGGAGCCTCGTCAAGATGTCTTGAATATCCGTTGCATTCATAATTCAATTCGGCGTTCGTATTCGAAACCAGACAAATCGAGTTACTTACTCGGGGAGTCTACTCATAATAATATTTACGTTTATTTCGTTGTCAATTCATTCATTGGTCTTCGCCACACTGGCTTTTCTATCGAATCAAATGGCCTAGTTAAACGATAAATAAATATGCAATACATTATTTAAATGTTTTCCGATGGTTTCTTGTTTATACTTATTTATTTGTTTATTAAGACATACACAGTAATATAATAAGAAGTTTAATGATATACCAACGGTTTTTTAAATTAAAAAAAAAAGAATCTATTTAGATTGAAAAAAGTTTCGTGAAATAAACGATTATTGGCATTTACACTAAAAACATTCCTTATGTCAATCAATTATATCTTACGGTATTATGGTCTGGGAAAATTACTCTAAAACGATATTATATCCATTAATCAAAACTAAAAAAATTAATTTAATTATATAAGGTATATTAAATTTAATTATTACATGACTGGCTGGTACCCGGCATGCGTTGCTATGCCATTTAATAAAGAAATGGTGTCTCCCTGTGTGTCCTTTCCCATTCGTACCGTTCCCCTTCCGCCTCCCCTTCCTCTCCCACGTCCCCTTCCCCTCTCGCGTTTCCACTCCGCCACCTCCACCTTCCCTCTCCCCACTCCCTCCCCCCTTCCACCGTCCCGCGAATCCCCCTCTCGAGTTCCCCTCCCCCTCTCAGGTTACCCTCTCCCCCTCCCGTGAACCCCCTACCCGAGTTCCCCTCTTTCCTCCCACCTCCCGCATTCCATACATTCAGTTTTCAAACAGCTCGCGTGCCACCTATTTTTGTACAAATTTCATAATGCCAGAGCTCACCAAGAGTTTTATACAAACCTTGTACTGACAATAACGAACACAAAAAAATGATTATCCAATTTGGCGCAGTCGTTTTATATATTCGAGTATATTTCGGCGATTCGTTTTATTTACATATATCAGGGGCGCAGCTACCGCCGTATCAATGATACGGGGCCCCCGGGCTACAGGGGCAATTTTTTTTTTATAGCCTTTAATGACCTTTCTGTTCTGAGTTGGTTTCATTCTGAGTTGGCATGGAACCATAGATAAATATAAACCACAATATATCAACATCGTTTCCACGGCAACGATTTGTTTTGCTTTTCGCTTTTGACCGGAAATTTATTTCACCTAGGTAGGTAACTTTTCCTTTATTTGGAATAAATTCAAAATTAAGTTATTAAATCATGCTCAAATCTAACTTACCATGTTTTAATTTCTTCCTCAGTGTACTGCACCTTTGGGATTGGCTGGCCACTGAAATATTTTGTAATAGTTGTAAGAATGTCATAACGTAAGAAAATAAGTTTAGAAAGCACCTGCGAGGAGAGGATGAAGAGTAGAGAAATCAGGAGTTGTCTTATCTAAGGGTCCGCATGGGTACACCGAATAACTCTAGGAATTGGAGTTGAGGTGAGATGAATAGATTATTATAAGAATACACTTAGCAAATTGTTATAATGATTCCATGACAGTTGATCCTTTGATACTTGCCCCCCTGCCATATGTAGATACAGTATGTAGTCGGTTTAGGAAAAACACGGATACCTACTTACACAAAATATAATTAAGTGTCCGAAGGGGTGTGCAGAGACAATGTATGGCTGAATAACAAAAGTATAAAACAAAATATTCATTCAAATTCAACAAGGATAAAACTACTCGTCTACATACTGTATTTACCAGCGTATAATACGTATAGTTAAATACATAAATATGATTGAACAAATTCAAAAAAAATTCCTAAGGTATGTTTACATGCGATCACACGGAATATATCCGAAATTCATGCATCACGTGGAACTGCTAAAGGAGACAAATTATCAAAGCCTGGAGACCAGGCGTAATGCCGGTCTCATGGTATTTGAATTAAAGTTAATAAAAAACTTCATCGATTGTCCATATCTCCTGTCATGCTGTGGCTTATTCGTTCCTGACAAATACTGTCGAACTCGGAGCCACGCCCTATTCTACATACCGCAGGGGCGGACAGATGTCATGGCTCAACATAGCATGACAAGAGGTATGACATTGCTTAATGCTCTACCAGCGGATATAGATGTGTTTAACATAACTATAACATGTTTTAAAAAAATTATGTATTGTTAGTTGTAAGAAAATTGTACCATAATTGGACTAACCTGTCTGTCGTACAATTATAAAAAAAAAAAAAAAAATAAGTACAAAAAATCGACACTGCAAACAAATTCAATTGATATCCATACCGACTTATTATCAAAGGTATTTTTTAAGTCTTTAAGCATGAAATTGGTAAATAATGCGCAAAAAATTATAATTTTATAACAAACTAGCTGACCCGGAAAACTTCGTACCGCCTCAGAATCAATAACTGTTAGCTGAATTAAATTCAGTTTTTTATTAAGTTCAAAATAAGCGATTATCGATTTGCAACTGTCCGTGTTTTGTTTTTGTCAGTATCATAAATGGCGTTGGGTAAAGATTTATAATTTTGGTAAATATGCATTTGGTCCACCACACGGATAATATGGAACGTTTGCGTTGTCAAAGTTTGATGCACGGATAATACGAATGTTCCTTTTTAGGTTGAGGTTAAACTACAAAAGCTGCATATCATCATAATTTTCAAAAACATCTCAGGTTTTGAATGGTTTGAAAATGTAAATTTGTTTAGAAAAACCAATTACTCAAACTTTTTACAATTCGATAAAAACCGATTTGTCTAAGCATACTCAGCGACGCGTCCAATATCCAAATTTGCGTTGAGATAGACCCAACACACCTAAACAGATGATGCGCAAACCATAGACCATACAAATTACACGCCGTAACTGCTAACCCCTCTCCGCCGTAAACGGGAGAGGGGGTTATTTTAATAACAGATCCAGTTCAAAGAAATGATATTTTGCGGCAGCTCTCTAATTCAACTGACCCCCTCTCCATCCATAGGGAGAAATATTTTATAGCTTTGTGTTCCTAATATAATGAATAAATATGAGATATGTATACTATGTATAGTGTATTTTAGAGCAGATAAGTCTTGTCGCGAATGTGAATACAGTTATCTTTGACCTCACCGGAATATATCTAACAGAAGGTGCGGGTATTATATGAAATGGCGTTCCCCTTGTAGGTACATAATATTATAAAGTTTTTCTTTAGGGTCGAAATTTGGTGATAGGTACAGGCAGGCCTAATCCATAACTGCAATGCTGCAGTGTTATTCAACAACTTACAGTAAACATAGCCAAGTATGGGTATCGCCGCCCAGGAAACCATTTATTGGATAGCCAATACTCCTGCCATGGTTCGCTACTAGAGGTGCCCGCAGCGCCGGATCTGCCATACGTTCAAAAACGTGCAAAAACCTAAGGGCCGCCGTGAGAAAATAAATATTGTATTAAAATTTAGTCATAATATTCCCTGAATCGTTTAAAAATTACCCATAGTACGAAATAATTATTACGCTCTAGCAACACTTTCCAAAGAAACAGAATGCGCACGCATCAGGTTGGTATCAACGGCTTACGAATTTATAGTCAGTTACAGAATTTTTTTACAAATTCCATATATTTAGTAACGTAAGATCTATTTTTCCATATTTCTTTTACGACGAATGGCTGCGATCCAAATTCAATAACCAATCACAGCGCGGTATATTTGTTCTAGAGAATCAAACAAACCGACTTGCGCCTTTCAAAATGCTGACAATTTTAGTTAGTGTGTACGCTCGCTATTGTTTTTTTTTTTTACGATTTAAGTCTCAGGAGAAGGTAGTTAAATACCATTTTCTTATGAAATCTTCAGTAAATTCCATTAACAAAAGCATCGCACGGTTTGCAGGATGTGCAGGTTGAACGTGTTGAAAGTTATTTGAAGTTCGTCAAATGTATAATAAATATCTATTAGATTTGTTGGATGTTGGATTTGTTATTTTACGGTGTCAGTGTAAGCATCTTTCGTAAGCCGTTGATACCATACGTCAGTGTTTAGTGTTTGTTCGCTCAATTTCGTGTTTGATCGCTCAACACAGGGGAAATGCAAGGTACAAATTTGAGGTTATATTCTTATTAGATTTTTAAATTTATAACTTAATTTCTATTGGTTGTTAGAGGTTATAAAAGTACTGTGGATTACAATAAATAGAATAATAATTTGAAAAAAACTTTCAGGCTCGCAGAATCTAAAACGTAGAATTCAAGAGCAGAATGGCATTAAAACTCGTTTCCATTGGGAATTTTTTTATTCCAATTTCTCCAGCACCGATAAAAAATATATGTCTTGATTTTATTTGATAAATTAGTGTAAAAAAAAATAATAATAATAAAAAAAATTGGGGTGAACGAATTTTTAATCAAAATAAAAATATAGGGGGGGGGGGCGCCATCGGTACCTACTGCACAGGGCGCCAGATTTGTTAGATCCGGCCTTGGGTGCCCGAGTTCACGGGTGAGGTTTGTCTAGAGTCTAGATCTTGGCGGCGGATGCGTTTGTCCATCTACTGCGCGGTGGGTCGTAAGGGGAGATACAGATTAAGGGAGACCTTTTGACCTCTCCACCCGGACTCTCTCGATCAATCGCCTTGCACCGTAGTGGGAGGTGGGCGGGTTGATTCATACGTCTGCTACTCCTGGACACATTGACCCCCATTTTTCTATCTTTTTCCTTCTCGGAACTTTCTTTACTTCGTTTTCAATAAAAGTTTACACTAATCCGTGACCGAAAACGGCCAAACAGAATAATCTAAACGCCGACTAACAATCCGCAGGTCGCGGGTTCAACTCTCGGCGAGCAAAGTATATTTTATTTGATTAATTTGTGTTGTTTTACAACTAATTCATTTAAAAATATATATATTTGTGACACGTTCAAAGTGGAAGATACTCGCAGTATCGTCCTGGTGGAAGAACACCATTCAGAATTGAAACGTTGCATTTGAAGAGCCAGGTATTTCCCCACCTTCCTCGTCCCACCTCCTTACCCTCCCCACTACTTTCAGTCTCACAACATATCCCAATTGGGGATGCCATAGCCTCACTGGCTCCAGGTGGTTGTGAGCAGTTGGGACGCTTATGCGGTGTTTGTATAAAAAATATATATTAAAACTTTTATTTTAACTGTCAAGAGTCAGAATAACAGAATCGAATAAAGCTAAAAATGAGAGGATGTATGCAAATGAGAATGACACAAAGAGGCGTATTTTAAGACAGAGTTGTGAGCGGACCATCATCTCTCCTCACCGCTCCGGGTTAGTTAGTTAACTATTGATATATTGGCATATAGAGCTCTGGGCCGAAAAGGCCCCTTTCTCTTTCGCCATAAATTTGTATTAACACAGTTGTTGGAAAAATTATTCTTACCACTTGTAGTTATTGGCAATGGCCACGAACTGGTCTCGGCGGCGGCGGTACACGGGATCCTTGAAACCGGGATGGTCGGCGTCCAAATCTGCGCCATACATCAGCACGTTCTGCGCGCGGTCCAGATCGTTGATCTTGCGCGGGAACCAAGGCATCTCGTCGAAGTCTGAAAGGAACCAAAACAAACTCATTTACGGTTCCATGACAAAAAGAAAATTTAAAAAATAGGAATTGACAACAAAATGCTCCTCCCAAAAATGACCACATAGTAAGCAACAACAAAAAATAATTACTTTTCAAAAACAACAGAAAACAGTGAAGCTTATTTGCATGAGTCGTAGTCGTGGCGAACTCAGTAGCCAACAACGGAAGTGAAAAAACAAGCAACTTGAAAGAGGTTAATTACGATAAATTAATTTTATTTTAATACTAATACCCAAATTTATACGTAAATTTAATTACGATTTTATTTCTTAATAAGACTGGGTGTTCTTGCCCTCTTTTTCAATAATTATTTTTTTTTGATTTATCTGCAAATTGGATTTACCGGTAATAAATCAATTTGGACACCTTCATAAATTGACATTTAAAATGTTATAAATAAGTCGTCCGTACGTGGCTTCACCACAGTTTGAAAATGACCTTACAAGTCGAAACAGCTGTAACTAAAATACAATCTTAAATACTTGCAGAACTCGATATTAATATATCAAATTTAAATTACCAAAAAAAATAAACAAATATTACTTAATGTATTCCTGACTAACTTTTATATTATGGCAAGCTTCTAAAAATACAGCAACCTCCTTTCCAGTCGATAAGTGGGCAAAGGTAGTTTTAAAATCTTACACCTGAAGGAATTGTCAATTTTATACCCGACCACTTTCATGGTCGATATATTGTCTATTACCCATCAATAGTCACAGAAACAATTCGATTGAGATTTTGGAAAACTTATTCTTTACGGTGCTCCAGATTTCATGTCCGGGTTGAATCTTTCCCAAATGAAAGACTAAACCCTTCCACACACTTTTCCACAAATGAATATCTAGTAAATTAACGCAATGTAAGTGCATTATATAAGAATAAAACAATACAAGAACAATACGTCAATCCACCAGAAACATAATGGGAAAATATTTCACCGACTCCAGATATTTTCATATCAGAGGGTTCGGCTCTGATGAAATCCTAACTGGTCCGATAAATCCTACTGATCCCTCAATATAAATATTTAAAAAATCTTTCGTAATTCTACATGTATTTAAAATGACCGACTTTTGCATTTTTATGTACAAATTTTTTGACAAATCTAATACGCCTAAATTTTGAATGAGAGAGCTAGGTATAATGCCAGTAGCCGAAATAACAAATGGTAATATTTTTATAGTCTGAGAATGCCAAATTCTTTTAATTTCATTTCCTAAATCTGTATATTTTCTTATTTTTTCAGAAACAGTTTTCTGAATATTACAAGAATTTGGAATAGCGACATCAATGATATAAGTTATTTTCTTAATTTTGTCATGTAAAACTATATCGGGTCTATTATGACTAATTGTTCTGTCTGTCAGAATAGTTTTATCATAATAAATTTTATAAAATTCATTTTCTAAAAATGAATTTGGTTCATATTCATAATATGGTACATTACGGCAGTCAATCAAGTTATGTTTAATTACCAAACTTTGGTGAATCATTTTTAAAACTTGATTGTGCCTAAATGTATACTCGGACGGCGCTAATACAGAACATCCCGATATAATATGTTCTATAGTTTCCGGAAAAGCCAAACATTTTCTACATAAATCATCAATTTGATTTGCATCTTTGATGATATGCTTCCTATAATTTTTAGTATTAATGACTCTATCTTGTATGGCAAGCATAAAGCCTTCTATTTCTGCGCTCAACTCTCCAATACTCAACCATTTGTTTGACGAAAATTTGTCAACATATGTTTGGTTGAGATAATTGAAGTGTTTTGCGTGAAGAATTTTATTTGACCAGGAATCTAATAATTATGATTATGATTATTATTTTAATTGTTTAAAGTCAAAGATATATTTTTGTTTCTTGATGTTTATTATAAAAAGTATTTTAATATTTTAAATAATACAAACTTCGTTGTATTTATTTCTTCCACTCCATTTTACTTTATATCTTTGGGGTCAGTATTGACCCCATGCGAATAATTGTGTGATTTTCTTAATGCGCCTAATTATGGGTTAAATTTTCTTATTTATTTCATTTTGACTTATTCATTCGCAAACAGAAGGATGATAGATATTTTTCCTATTGAGCAAAGTGCATGATATTACGCAGTACGAATCAGTTTAAAATCACAGCAGTTTTCGAGTTAATTTTGACTCGCCTCTAAATTCCTCGCCGTCCGTCGCAGCAGAGGGGTGCATCTGCAGAGAGGTCGCTACACGCTTCAGCATGCAGCTCAGCTGGTCCAAGCGTCGCTTTTCACACTAGATCTCCACCAGGATGTCTTGCTGATAAGTGATTACTGTTTAATCAGCCACTTACCGAAGCTGGCCGCGGCAGAGAGGGGAGTGGGCGGGGGGAACTCCTCGCCGCCCGTGGTAGCAGAAGGGTGCATCTTCAGAGAGGTCACCTCGCGCTTCAACATGCGGCTCAGCTGGTCCATGCGACGCTTCTCACACTCGATCTCCACCAGGATGTCGGACTGCTTGGGGAAAAAAAGAAAGGTTCTATTAACTCTCCAGTACCCAAGACAGCGGCCGTTGTTTTAGGTAACGCAATGAGAGTTGGAAGCAATAAAAATGATTAGAATTGATGTATTGGTGTATCTGTGTGAACGTCAAGCGACGCCCACTTAGGTACCCGAAAAGGTCCTCTCTCTTGCTTACGCTGACTTATTGTAACTAGTGTAGAAGAGAAGCAATTTTTTTGACCCCCCGTAAAACTGCACTTACGGGTGTCTTATTAATTCAGTTCGTAATGTGATCTAAACATAATGGACATGCAGCTACACATCGCAAGTAAAATAATTACTAGTTTTTAAATTTGAAATAGGTAATGAATAGTTTAAGTTACTTTTAGTAGATTTACAGAGTGTTTGTAAAGTGTGCAAGTGTAATATTTATTACGACATCATGGGGTCCTGTTAAAAAACGGGACGTGGCAAATCACTGAATTAGCAAAGTCGTGAAATTTTATTCCGCGTGTTTAATTATTTTATGAATAATATAGAATGATTTGACATCTAAGGCAACTGGAGTACAAGTATCACAGACTAGTATTCGACGTATCGTATCTGGAGTGGAAAAGGAAGCATAAGCACAACCGTCATCGTAGTTAACTCAACGACCAAAATTCAGCACATCAGGGAAGAAACGACGCAGACTATCACCAAATCAGATGTAGATCATTTCGATAACCAGGTTATTGAAGATGGGTATATGATTTTCACTTAGTTCATAATAAAAACTATAAAAAATTAAAAACTAACTTCACTATAAAAAATATTTATCACAAGAAAAAAAAAATTTATTACGTTCCGCGAAAGAGTTTAAAATCGCTAACAACTTAAATTTTGTGTGGGTGCGAAACTACAAGATATACATAAGAAAGAACGAAACCTCTCCCGCAACCCCTGCTCAATTATCAAACCTGGTATAACTACAAAAATGTGTATCCTTCCTATTCACTTCACTTACATTTCATTAAATTATTATTATCTTTCCTTTAATCCCGCGCACACAACACATCATAACAACACACTAATTCTACCCATATCAACAGCTAAAATGTTCATCTTATTCGGACTTAAAACAATACAACCATATTCCAAATAGGCACGGTAGAACACTTGACCTAGTGCTCTGTAACACCACAGTCTGCGTCTCTCCTGCCGACTCCCCTCTGGTTCAGAAGGATACACATCACACATCCTTAATAGTCGAACTCAATATTCACTCCCCCACAACTACTTCCTCACCCCAGACGATCAAATTATTCAATAAAGTCAACTATGACCTAGTCAACGACGCTCTGTTAAAAACTGACTGGTCTTCTGTCTTAAACGCACAGGACGTCAACACGGCGGTTAACAGCTTTTATTTAATTTGACGCCTTAATAGATAACTTTGTTCCAAAAAAATTCTGAAACCAAACAAATTCCCAACGTGGTATTCATCGGCTCTTATCAACATTACAAATGAAAAGCTCAAATTCTTTCGAGCATGGAAACGCCACAAGAATCCTCTAGATTACCAAACCTTTTCACTGCTCCGAAAACGACAAAAGAAAATCGCTACTCTCACATACCACAAATATATTTCACATTTAGAATATGCCGTACAAAATAATGTAAAAAAATATGGAGCTTTGTCAAAACGCAAAGAAAATCTCCTTCCATACCTGAACACCTAACATATGGCTCGAGAATCGCACACAATAGTAAGGAGATTACAGATCTGTTTGCTGACTATTTCTCTACCGTCTTCACTGATCATACCCAAAATTTAGCATCCGATGTTCACGAACCTGATCCACTGAATAATATATCTATAGCCTCAATTACAATCAATGACGACATCACCTACAAATATCTTTCATCCAATGACATTAACAAAGGACACCGTTTAGATAGTTTGCCTGGTATCTTCATACGTAACGGTGGTAAATATATCACTCCTCCGGTCAGTGCAATTTTCAAAAAAGGAACGTTTCCTCATAAGTGGAAGTCTGCCGTAATAACTCCGATTTTTAAAAAGGGCGACAAACATGACGTTACAAACTATAGACCTATCTCTCAGCTTCCCATCTTAAGTAAAATTCTCGAAAAAATCGTTTACGACCAACTTTACCCGACTATCACAACAATAATTACACAGAACCAACACGGATTCATGAATAATCGGTCTACAACATCTAACCTGGCCCTTTTCGTCAACTATTTGCACAGCAATATGGACGAAAGGGTGCAGGTCGATGCTATGTATACCGACTTTTCAAAGGCCTTCGACCGCGTTATCCACTCAATTCTGTTAAATAAACTCACTCGTCTTGGAACACACGGTGACTTGTTTAGATGGATTAAATCATACATCAGCAATCTTAGTGAAGTTATCTCAATAAATAAAGTTTTATCCAAAATTATCAAAGCAACCTCGGGTGTCCCTCAGGGTTCCCACCTTGGTCCGCTCCTCTTTAATATATACATAAATGACATAGACTCATGCTTCCAACACTCTAATTTTTTAATGTATGCAGATGATATGAAAATTTATAAAACGGTTCGTTCTCTATCGGACTGTAAAGAGCTACAAAGTGACTTAGATAGGCTCTGCAACTATTGCACAGCTAAATACTTGGACCTCAATGTTTCTAAATGCCACACTATGTCCTTTACTAGAAACAAGCATATAATTAACTTCCGCTATTCACTCTGCAATGAACCCGTGATCTCAAAAAATGAATGTAAGGACCTCGGAGTATATTTAGAGAGTAAACTTATATTTAATACGCACATTGATTCAATCACTGATATATCTTACAAAATGTTGGGTTTCATACTACGTCTGAGTAAATTATTTAAAAATCCAAATACGCTAGTAATGCTTTACTCCTCACTAGTCAGAAGTACACTGGAATTTGCATCGCCTGTCTGGAATCCCAAATACACACAATACGTCAATAATATAGAGCGCATACAAAATAAATTTATTAAGTATCTCGGTTATAAATACAACAATAATTATATCTGTACTCTTCAATCCCTGAAATCCAGGCGAACGGTAGCCGACATGACATTTCTCCATAAAATAATACATAACGAAATAGACTGCCCAGAACTTCTATCCCAAATAAATTTTAACATCACATCTAAAAGAACTCGCCACACCAAACTTTTTTACACAACCATACGAACGCTGCAGCCAACTCCCCCATATCCCGCATCCTTCAAAGATTCAAGTCGATTTAAACAAACACAAATACCGATATATTTTTTGATTCCCTCCTTCTATTTAAGAAAAACATTTCTAGCACACTGAATTCGCACACATAACACACACATCGACACACCCTCTCACCCTTACACACAAACACTCACACACACCCCTCTCCTTCAATATTTTACTAACTTAATTTAGGTAAAAGGTATAAATTATTACATAAAAATATGTATATAACAGCAACATGTCATTGGTACCAATTATTGTATTAAATTCTATAACTTGTAATTATTTTCTACTGTGTAACTTATGTACCGTTTGTTTCTGCAAAATA
The DNA here is from genome assembly GCA_917563855.2 of Limnephilus lunatus. NCBI lineage: Eukaryota > Metazoa > Arthropoda > Insecta > Trichoptera > Limnephilidae > Limnephilus > Limnephilus lunatus. The sequence continues at coordinate 17,902,111 of OU830604.1, read as the reverse complement.
AAATAAAATAAAAATAAGTATTTGCCAAACTTGCTTTGTAAAATAAATATTTCTGGTCAGAATAATAATTATTCCACGAAAAACAATTAGGTATAATTTCCAACGGTCGTAATTCTCGTGAATTAGACTCATTATCAATAGAACTTTTTTTATTTATAGCAAACATTCTTAAATAAAAGCGAACATTTATTAGAATTATTCTTGACTTTATTTATGAATACCCATTTGAATTGGATCTCGAAGATTATCACTTTTAGTTAATAAACTTATAATATTATTACAATAACAATGTTGTAAAATAAAATAAGTTTTATGCAACCGACTTCAACACACTTTGGCTTCGAATTCTCAATTGTGAATTAAACATCAATTGTTTTTTTTTAAGTCTAAAACGAAACACGCTGCATGAAAGTTTTGCATCTGTGTGAGTACTGTGATGAAACTTCTTTAGTATATGAAAAAATATATTTTCGCAATTAAGATTATCTACACTAATCGCACATAATCCTTTTAAAAAACATAGGAAACCGAGAGAATGTGACTGAAAATTTACATATTTATTTCAAAGATTAACAAAGTTTAACAGTTGAAAGATGGCTAATTCTTATTTTGGAGTCCGAAGAGTGTTTTGGAACTTGATAACGAACAGGTTATTTACCCCACTAAACTTACAGGTATGTAGAAGTGTCATACAATAGTCATTTATAAGGTTATTTGGACAAAAACTTATAAGAACTGTTAATATCGTGTCATGGTTGATCGATAAGGATTGATATGATAACTTTCGGTAATTTCTCATCGTTCCCTACCATGATTACAGATCGCTAACGAATAGGTAACAGTTCACAGTTCGAGTTCTTAATATAATCGACGTCAACTTTTGTTTGTATGTTAGCAATCTGTTGTCCTAGAGAACGATGAGAAGTTTCCTATCAATCCTTATTAATCGACCACGCTAGCTCCCAAAGATATTGAAATATAAGGAGATGTGCTATCCGCCGTTTTTACTAGGTGAGACTGCGCTTCCGGGTGTCGCCGGTTTTGTTTACCAATTAACGAATAAACTAAACGAACGAATAAATTAAACTAAACTAAGTGAACAAATTCTTTCCGTATTCAAACTACATTGTTAACCAATAATAATGCACACCTTCAAAAAATCAAGAAAATGAAAAAAATATTTTTGTATGCAAACTACGCGCATTAGGCCGTAGTTCGGCGACGGTCGCGCGGACATCATAGCATATCTCTTTTGTATTTGAATATCTTTGCTAGCTCCCCACGTCTTCCCGTGCTACGTTTATGGCAGACCAGTTTGTTGAGTGACTTACCTCCACCGCCTCCAGCTCCGATTTCCTCGACTCGATATGCAACACGTTTATGCCAAGGTCCTGGAAGACGGTGAGGGCGCGCGCCAGTCCGCCCACCTGGTTCTTCAGCGTGAAGATGACGGCGATCTTCTCGTGCGCTTCCGCCGGGCCGCTCTGCGCTGCCGTCGGGGCCAGATCGAGGCTCGGTAGCGGCTTGGCCTGGTGCACGGGGCTGCCCTGCTTCACGGCCCACTCCTCGCCGCTGCGGTATAGCCACAGGCCAAGGAAGCTCTTGCCGGAAGCGCTCATCACGATGGATAAGATATCAGGTAGATGACTTTGGGTGGTTCTGTAACAAACACCGTGAAAATATATAACGAATTTTCAACAATTATATGACGAACGTTGTAGGCAGGTGGATATAATCAGAACGATTGTGAATTTGGATGGACTTGTTAGAAAGTCGGTGGAAAGATATAACAAACTATATGTAGATGATTGTCTTATAGAATATCCTTAAAATTATACCTATTTTTCTAAATTTTTCGGCACAAAGAATTCTTTTTAGGGTGAATTGCCTGATTCGGAAAAAATAGGTATTTGATCATAACGAGGAAAATTGTATGTAGTCGGAAGGATGAGGACTTTGGATGGTCCTATTAGAAAAAAAATCAGAGTGTGTAATTCACACGCGGTAGAAGTGAAACTAGAAAGTCGCTGATTTCTCTTTCTTTTCTTTTGCACGTTTTTTTTAAATTGGTTTGAAGATTGGATATTGATTTTACAAAATAAAAAAGGTTTTTTTTTGGATTTCGTAGGATTCAAACCCCCGTTCGCTTGATGTCTGTCTCTCTTGCCGCCGAGACTTTTCAGGCACCTTGCTCACTATGCTATGGAAGGCACGCGCAGAGGTGCGAATTTACCGCATTATATTAGAACCGAGCATTTGTGTAGAACTGAGTTGGGACGCATTTCCGTTTCACCCGAATTTCAAGTCGCAATTAAAACGCAATTTCCACAATTCGACCAGGAACCAAGTAGTTGAAAGGATCTGTTATGTGAATTATGTAATCACTGGTTAGCAAATGAACTATAGTGTAGGACGGGTTGTTTAAAAAAAATTATCAATTTAACACATTTTTAAAGTTAATTTTCACCTTCTGTGTTAGTTCTATTTAAGTTCTGTTAAATCACCATAGGCCAGTTGCTTTAAAAAACTGAAATAATTACAGAACTGGAATAGACCTTTCACAGAACGTGAAAATTTACTTTAAAAAATTGATGAATTGTTCAAAAAATCGGTCCAATTTTATTAATAAAATGTCAACCGTTTATAAATGTGGCGGTGCGATGCGGTTCTTACTTCTTACTACTTCGAGCGCTACGGTTCTTACTGTTTCAATGTTATAAAAACAGAAACATTTTCAATGCTATTTCTTCTCACGTGCAACGATATAACTAAATATGATAATATTATTTATTGACTTGAAAATCTACGTATAACCTTGTTCATAATTAATATATACACGAGTATTCTGGAATTAAGCACACGCAAAAATAGTCATTGAAGAGTAGCATCAAATCTGAGATGTAGGTAGGAATAAATATTAATTATTATGAGCAATATTTATCAGCCGGAAACAATCATCTACATAGAAAAAATCTTCCGATAAAAGATACTTGCCGCCAACGGGACTTGAACCCGTGTCCTTCTGATTGCCGGTCAGGACACGGGTTCAAGTCCCGTTGTCGGCAAGTATCTTTTCTCGGAAGATTTTTTCAATGTAGATGAGTGTTTCAGGCTGATAATTATTGCTTATATTAATTGTCACCCTTTGTGCTATGCATAAAAATCTTGTCTTAAACGTTAGTTTATCAATTAAAAATAATAATTAATAAATATTACTTTGCGAAACCTAACTCATTTAATCACAATCATCAATAATCATAATTTGCCCAAGCTCACATAGGTCAACTATTAAATTGACAACCGAAATTTAAAAATAAAAATATATGTGTGATTTTTTTAATAATTATTTTTAAATGAAACGACAAAAAAAGTGAGGTAACAATTTATTTGTCTAAAAAATATGTTCATGATTATTTTTTTTTCGTTACCAGTATTTTTAGGTTTTAAAACATTGCACTAAACACTAGTTTTTGGATACGTTCACTTCCATTTATTTGGGTTTATTGCAGAGCGGAAATATTTTTAACTTCTGAAAAAATACGCCCGATTACTTAAGGTATCTAGGTACCCGAAAGTTACATAAATAAATACTAATGAGCACATATTATTTACTTTAATAATATATCTTATTTTCATACTTTATTAAAATTTTACCTACTGGTTGGTTTTCATAGTTGGTTAAATTATTTTTTAGTTGAAGTTTGTATACCTAACTAGTTTTGAGAAATTTACGAATTTTTCAATCTATTTATTACCTGTACAGTAAAAAAAATGACGAGCGTAACACATTATCCAAAATTAGATAGAGGAAAATCACTAACACTAATAAATGACTTATATTATTTATTTCAAGACTTGTTTTTACGTTAAAAAATGATAACATTTGCAAGGTTAAACAACATTTTTTTTTATTCTACTACTCCATATACAATATACAAAAATAAAGAGAACCTATCTGTTGAACCTATCTGAATCTATCTTATTAACAATGGATTTCAAAATTTAACAATAAGGATAACGGGTAAATGCATGAAATATTTTTTTAATTAAAACTGGTGAAGGTTTTGTGTTTTGGGTAAATGATTAAATTACATCTTCTTAAAAATTTAAAGTTAATTTTCAATAGTAAAGGTTCTTTTCAAGTTCTGTTATTATATCATTATGGACCAGTTGTTTCATATAACTGAAATGATAACAGAACTGCAATAGAAGTTACACAGAATTTAATAAATTTGAAGAATTGTTCAAATTCTGTGAAACAAGCCATCCTTTTTCCATTTTGGTAAATTATGTTAAATCCCGACAACTAGTAGAAAATATTTAATCTTTTCATTTCATAAAGCATTAGTTACCAAATAGGTTTTAAGAGTTATTTGAAAAGAAATAGCCATAAATAAAATTTCGATTGTTTGATAGCCGTCGGTACCTCTACAAAATTGTATAAATATGTAATAAATAATCTGTTCCTACAAAGGTACAGATTTATTTTACCGGTGATATACGATGCTTAGATCACGTTTGTTTCCATATAGTTAAGATTTATTCTAAAAAAAAATCGGTCGGTTAGAAATGATAGTTAAGAAAACGAAAGGCATTATTTCTTATTTAGTTTTTGAAGTTATAAGGTTGTATGTCTTATGAAGAAAAAGTTATCGCAAAAACAGATTTGAATAAAATATTATTCTTAAAACAGTAAAAAAAAAATAAATTATGTAATATAAATTTTTTTTTTAAATTGGAAAAAATATAACTATAAATATTAAAATAAATAAAATAATACAACGATTTCTTTAATTTTTCACTTCTAACGACTAATTAAAGAAAGGTTTCAATTGAAAATGCAGATTTTTTCCCGACAACCATACGAATGGTTTTAAAATCATTTAATTTCAATAAGAATGTTATATGTGTATACAGGTATACATAAGGAACAATAATAAAATAAAATATATATAAAGCAAAATAAGGATTTTCACTATACGCCCTAGAACTAGAAGAAAACGTAAGAATTATAGCCATTAATTGATCATCATTAAAGATCAGGGGTGTTACGCCTTATGAAGGAACAACTACACGCAAACTACCATACATATATTGTTTTTCATATAAATTAAATATATAGGAAAATTTTCTATCAGAAAAGTAAAACACTTACAAAAAATAAGTATTACAAGCACTTGAAATTAACGAGATAAAATCTTCTCTATTTCAACGGGATAAAATCACAGCGATGATATGTGCTGACGGCAGAGGCACCGAACTGAGTGGATACTGGAGACCAGCGAGGCTGGGAGGACCGGGGGTATCTATGGTGGGGTCCTGCCCGTACTGCTTTATAAGGCTTCGGCGGGCGCACCCTATTGGTCGGAGGCAGCGGGGGGAGGATTCATTGGCCGAATCAACAGTTTGGCGCGACTTGTGCCAGTAGCAACCCCCAAAAGGCGGATTGTCTCTTTACAGCGGAATTTCTTTTAATTGCTCTCGTAAAATAATTGTCTTCGACCGATACATGTTGTAGCATTTCCAGGACCGTATTTAAGATCTGTAAACCACGAAGATAAACCCGTGGTACATTTGGAGGGTAATCCGAAAATTTTTGTAAATCGGGGTCCGCTCCAGGAAATTTTTGAAGTGAAAGCTTCGATAGAAACGTTGTGATTTGAAAATCGATAAAACGGAAATAAGCAACACTAAAAAGAGACAAAAAACATGCATCTACAAGATTTAGATTGCGAAAGAATGAGATAGACTAATCGGAGTCCTCTTTGTGCGGTGCTTCCTAGAATAAAAAGTTTTTTTTTTTTTTTAATTGGTGACAATATTGTAATAAATAAAAACTAAAAAATATTATACTCGTGTTTCGTGATACTTTGCATTCGTCCCATTCTCTTGAAGTTTAGTTTTCTGACGATTTCACTTCTGCCGCGTGTGCACGATCTGCACACATGTTTTTATTTAAAAAATATATATCTCCATACTTTTGTTGACCTATAATTTTTATTTACTATCTTTCACAATATTTCGTCTTTGTGAATTTCTTTAATAACAGTATTTTATTGATTTGTTATTTCAAAAAAAAAATCCTCGTAAATGAGCAATTATTTTCCTAGAAATATCAGATCAAAAGAGAAAAAAACAGAGAAAAATGACAAATTTTTGATTTATTTGAAAATTAAACTGTAAAAAATGCATTTCAGTGCTCTTTTCTGAATAAAAACAAAAGAAATATTTAATTTTATTATAAAATTGTAGAAAATTTTACGATATTTTACTGCATGTTTTACGTAGAAATTGATGAAATAATGAGATAAAAATATAAATAATTGAAAATCATAAATGCATTCAACAGTATTTGACACGGAAGATTAAGTAGTTATTTTAATATTTGGTTGATATCTTAGTTTATTTAGTAGGCACAAACTTTGCATATTTTTCTTGATGGTTAAAACAGCCTTTAAGCAGAGATGAAAATACTTTTTTTATCGGAGATATTTTTATTTTAGTCTATTCAAAATTTAGTTTGTAGTGCTTACCCTTTTGTAGTGCGGGCCCAAACAACTAACGATGTCTTGCGCATAAATGCGGCCCTGAACAACTCGCATAGGATAATAAAATTAGCATTCACAAATTAGTGAAAAAAACATTGACACGAAGGTTCTTGTACGTCTTGTAGTAGGCGAGCTAAGAGGATAGGTAGGTATACAATACAAGATTTTTTTGGAAGGTGGGTATGAGTATCGCCGCCCCGGGAACCATTTATTGCATTACCAACATCGATTAAACAGGTCACCGAAAGCATTTGACAACCTACTGCGTGGCAGGCCGGATCGGGAGAGGCCTAACCTAGGCCTCTCCAACCGGACCTATCGCCTTGCACCACAATGGGGGAGAGTTAATTTATACGTCCGTCACTCCTGGACTAATTGACCCCCCAAAGTCCTACCTGCCCCACATACCTTTTGTCTTTGCAAAACTTCCTCTTCTCCCTTTCCCTAAAAAGACCTTCCACACAGCATCCCCAAAGATGATATAGGACCTGAAATATATGAGGCAAGCAGAAAAGATCTTCGTTTCCATTGCAAAATATTATATAATATTATGTGCGTATGCATCCTAAAATTTGGGTTTACGACAGTTTTCTACAGTAATTTTAATTATTTAGGAACGCCTTCTATTGCATACGTGTCTGGCAATAATAATTTATCGTGAAAACTAGCTTATGGTCATGAATAGTGGTTTAAAACTATGAATAATAAAATATTAATTTATTATTTATAAACAAAATCACCTATATCTACATAAGTAACGATATTATATATCGTTAATTTTGAAATCACACCAAACTATAAATTTGGTGGAAGTGAAACAAAAAGTAAATTTATTTATGTGAAAGGGCGCGTGGAAAACGAAAAAAAAAATTGATGAAATAAAATGTTAATTTTAAAAAATTTTGATGTTTAAAAATGTTGATGAAAAAATACATAGTTTGCCCCCTGAAAGTCCGAAAGAATGTAGTAGATTTATCGTCTTCAATATTTTTGGCTGTTGAAGTAAGTATTTTTTTCCCTAGATTTTATAACGATGTTGTGTAAATGTATGAGTGCTTTTGACGAGTACGACCTTTAGTTAAAAAGCTGTGATTTTGTTTAGAATTATTATGTTTTTTCGGACAAAATGATTAAATTTGAATACTTACTTTAAATTATAGAAAAATAAGTTAAGTGTCATTTTTGCAATCGCATCTTGTATACTGTGCGCTTTTTGGAGTTTCGTATTGGTTGTTGTGAAACACTTTGATGTTTCAGTAAATTCCATTAATTGGTTTAATACATTTTTTTTCTTTTAATTAGATGAAAATATTCAGTTTTTTAGACTTGAATTAATTAGTTTAATTAGAGTTCACGATTTTATCAAGTAGCTTTTAATATATTTTAAAATTTGCACTTTTATACTGTCGTAACCTGGTGACGACCCTTTTCACATTTAAATAATATTTTCATAAAGTTTAAACTATTTTCTTTATGAAATAACTTTTTCGAAGGAGTTAAATACATTAGCACATTTTCCTTTGCATTTATTATTACGTTATTTTCGTCTCAAATTTCATTGATTAGTGTTTTTGTTTATAGTTTTCTATTGGACAGTTAATTGTTTGCCAGATTATTTTTGTTTATTGTTTTCTATTGCACGATTCCGGAGCTTATTATTTTATGTTTATAATATTCAACTTTACTGAATTTTTAGGCGTGTCAATCTATTTTTATATATTTTATAATAATTACAATCCAATTCTTAGTCATTTAGGAATTAAACTGCAGATCCACGGTTTCAAGAATTTATTTTTTACCTGATTGTAATTAGGAATTTTAGTAGAGTTTTTTTTTATATGCGTGGTTAAAATATTTGTATTAAATTCTTTGAGCATACTCTTCACAATTGGTTGCCAATTTTCGGTTTTCAAATAATTTCTGCAGATTTAATTTGATATATGCTTTCTTCGCCGAAATGTTTTTAAGTGGCGCTGTTTTTTCATCCTCGAACAAAATTATACACTTGTGATGATCGATGATGTTATTTTTCCACACAATGGTTTTTATTTTATGAAGAACTTTTATAGTCAACATACCGAAAATATTTAATTTATTACCTGATATTATAAAGCAATGTAATTCTATGAATAAGGTTAAATATATGCTTAAAAAATTAGCTATCGGAATTTTTTTAAATATTTATATTGATTTGTATTAATAATGTAGAACTTGTAGATATAAGATGTAAAATTATAACATTTCAAATTTATAAGTAACTTAATTATAAGCACCTGCTGACAAGTCAATTCAATTGGCTTAGCAGGACTTGTTTATGATTTGTAATAACTATTCTTACAATAATAAATAATAAAAAATAAAAAATATAATAATATTTATTTATCAATCCCATTATGTTTCTGGTGGATTGACGTATTGTTCTTGTATTGTTTTGTATTTATTATACTTATATAGTGCACTTACATTGCGTGAATTTACTAGGTAATCATTTGTGGAAAAGTGTGTGGAAGGGTTTAGTCTTTCATTTGGGAAAGATTTAACCCGGACATAAAATCTGGAGCACCATAATTTTTTTTGATATATGTCCAATGTAATGATACTATTTTTATTATTATTTTAAGTGTACATTTACAGTTAACATAGCCAGTAAAAAAAATAAATTATAATATTAGTTAAGCAATAATAACATTTCGGAATATTCAGTTGAATAATATTTATGCCAAGGAACATGTTAAATGTTTTGTTATGTTAAATTGGCACCCTCTGTGCCTAAGGTGGGCGCTCCGACACCTGAACATGTAATCCATGCAATATATAAACAATGAACTAAAATAGAATAGGCCACTTGCATGGGTTTCGTAACGACTTGGAAAAAATCGTATGGATAGATTTTTTTACTAAGATTACGAAAATGTTAGTAAAATTTTTTGAAATGTACAGTTTATTTTTATTTTTAAATAAATAAATCCATTATTTGAGCTCGTGACGTCACTACATGAAAATGTCCCGTCTTCGATTATGTTCCCTTAATTTTGTAAAATTCCAGACTGATAAATTTTTTTTTATATGGCAACACTTTGATTTCCGGCGAATTTTTGAATTTGCGTTTAACGTTCACTAGATTTATTGTTTGTTCTATGCGAACTTATCCTTTGGTTTGATTTTTTGATAAAGATGGCGGTGTTTTTACAGATGTTACGAAGAGAACCCCGTACAATTTATTGCTATTCGTTTGGAAAACGTTCTTTTTTTAAAAAGATTTTCGGCTATGTAATTATCGTTTTTTTGCACCCATAAAATTATGTCCCATATTTCCGGTTTATAAAAAATGGTCTTTTTCGGATTGAAATTTTCAAAAAATCGCCAGGGCATCAAAAATACGATTTAAAAAATAAAATAAAAAAACACAATGTTTTAGAATATTTGCCTGAACCGGAAAAAATTTAAAAAAATGTGATGCATGTGGCCTATTCTAAAATATTTGTTTAAGTTGAAAGTTTCAGGCCTAATTGCATGACTACTAATTACCCTTGTAAGAAATTCAAGTTGTAATTCTCTGTATTATTACCTCAACGTTAGTCAGATATGGATGCTACTTATTCATTGTTTTTAAATGGTAGGTACGAACACTAATAATATTTATTTTATTTTTTGTGAAACCCGTATAATTCCGTATTGAAAACTGTCTGAATCAATGACTAAAGAAGAAGGTAGCACAACAAAGCATAATACCCCAAAAATAAATCACAATAATATTTTTGGCTGTGAAAATCTAAAATCATATCCATGTAGATATTGTTTCAAGCCAAACCGCTGTAAACAGATTGTAAAGTGGATTTCTAGAACGGAATGGAAGTTAGAAGAAAGCGGAGGTGTGATTTTGCTTCTTTTCTACTGTCACGCTTCTTTGCAGCGTCAGTAGGTGGAAGGGCTCCCGGGGTAGCGGGGTAGGTACCTTTTTAAAGTATGTCAAACAAATTGCTTAATCGTGGCCTTTACTAAACTCAGAGATGTTTCTTTAAATAACTTTAGATTTTTAACAAACCAAAAATAACTTCCGTAATTTTTATAAAAAAGTTTATGAATTTTTGTACATTTAGTTTTCATTTTTTTTCGTATAGGTCCTTATTCTTACCAAAATACAAATCTTCCAAGACAACATTTAAAAAAATTACGCTAAACTTAGAAACTTGGAGTAACCGCTGCAAGTAACCAATATATTGAAGAGAAAACTTCTTTATCACCGTTGTGATTTGAAACTCGATGAAACGAAAAATAGCGTCACTAAAAAGAGATTATAAACACATCCATCTATCTATAGGATTTAACCTGCGAGAGAATGAGATAGGCTAATCGGTCTCCTCTTTGTGCGGTGCTTCCTAGCCTCCCCACTCGTGTCTATTTTAGTTTTCTGAAGGTTTGACTTCTACCACGTGCGAACTGCACACTTGTATTTTTATTTTGTTCATTATTTTCTTAAATTTCTTTTAGCTTTTGTCAGCAGCTTTTCTTGTTCATCGAATATACAGAATCACGTCATTTTAAAAGATCGCAGATCTTGAACATATTTGGAGAATAATTGGCACAATTATTTATTAATAGTCTTCCGGAAGAAGTAGGAAAAAAATCAGATTTTGTATCATACAAGAAAAACGTACATTATTCTTTAAAAAATTAAATAATAACATCACCAATCAAAATGCTGTAACTTCATTTCATGACTGTTTCAAACTGTTATATTTTTCATATGTTAGAAGTTAACTTGAGTACAATTCTCCCATCTGGAACCCATATTATAATATACTTGTACAAGCTGTTGAAAGAATACAAAACAAATTTTTACGTTATCTAAATTTTAAAATGGGTATTCCAGTAATTATGTTGAACTACAACACTATTTAAATGATATGAAAATGCTTAAATTGTCAGACAGGAGAATTTTCACTGACTCGGTATTTCTGTATAAAATTCTAAATAATTTAGTTGATACTCTGGCATTGCTTGAATTGATAAGCTTCCGGATTCCACTACGTAATACTAGAAGTCAGGATTTATTTCAGTTCAGAAATTCTGGAACTAACTACCATAAGTATTCCTCTTTACCCAGAATACTAATGGAGGGAAATAATTATACCAAGTCAGTGGACATCTTCAATGTATCTTTAAACAAATACAAAATACTGTTACTGAGGCAGTTCAATTATGTACAATAAATACTTAATATTTCTTTCTAGAAGAAATGTATACCCAATATATTTTTTTGTAAAAGAAATATAAAGTATTTATATTTTATTTAATTTGTAAATTTGTTAATTTCTTATGTAAAAGCCCCGAAAAAGGGCGTAAATAAATAAATAAATAAATGAAAAAAAAATGACATTATATTTTTTAACGTTACAACATCCCAGTACATTTATTGTACACTCTATTATATAACTATGAAATAACTCCTACACTAAGCTCAAGAGCTAGCTCTCTTAATTGGCGTAGAAATCCTTGAAAATGTGTATTTCACTACACATTTTGTTTTTGCCATAGTGTTATGTTTATTACTTTAACAATGTTATAATTTAAAAAAATGTAAGTACCTCACAATGGTCCCATCTGTTTCCGCCAGGAGCCAGTGAGAATACGGCATCCCCAATTGGGGTATGTTTTGAGACTGAGGGTAAGTGGAGAGGTGAAGGAGAAGGGGAAGAGGAAGGTGGGGATTTACCTGGCTATTCTGATATAATCACCATAAATACTGTTGACAACTTTTCTGACAAGTCCCCTTTTTTTACATCTTTTTTATTCTAAAAAATCCTTAATAATATGTTCTCTATTATTATAACATTGATTATTAGTTTAGTACACATACTAGTTTCCTATACCTAAATACTTGCTTTTATCACACATACTTTGTTAAATATACATTCATATTTTGTTATTATTGTAATACTGATAATCTCCTGTGTACCACTGTATACTTATAATATCATGTACCTATCACTTGAATGTAAAAGCCATTCTATGGCGTTTAAATAAATAAATAAATAAATGGCTAAAGCCATTTCAATCGACGTTTCAATGGTATAGTACACCAGGGTGATGCTGAGAGTATCTTCCAATCAGGAACGTGTCGCAAATATAACATAAATTATTTTTAACTAGCTGGGTTACCCGACTTCGTTTATGGCCGTTATACACGACACCTTTTTTCAGCATGATTCCAATTAGAGACAAAAGTCAACATTTTTCGATTTACGCGACCGCTATTTTCACCTCTATTTTCATATCTAGGATTTCAATTGTCATCACTGCAAACAATACACGAACCATACTGTTTGTTGTGATGCCTACTGAAATCTTAGATATGAAAATAGAGATGAAAACTGCGATCGCGAAAAGCGAAAAATGTTGACTTTTGTCTCCAATTGGAATCGGGCTGAAAAAAGGTGTCGTGTATAACGGCCATTAGGACAACATTCTAGAGTGTTCTGGAATGTTCCACAATGATGTTTCCGATTCCTTATTCCCGAACATTCCACGATATACTCCACCACTCCTTCCAGAACTTTCTAGAGCTCTATGGAACCTTCTACAACTTTCCGGAAGACTGTTCTAGAAATTTCAAGAGGGCGAAACTTCCAGCCCTTATATCTTCTAAAGCACGCCCTTTAGGTAAAAACGGGTACCCTTATTCCCTAGGGGGGATAGAGATCCACAATAACTCCCTTAATCGTACCGGGACTCGTTTCAGAGTTTTTGAGGACCGCACGTTTTTTTGGTCTTTCTTTTTTAATATACTAGCATACCCGGACACAAGTTGCTGTGGCTTACGAAACACAATGCCATTACCCAACCTTTATAAAATCCACACCACCCGCTTGCTAGCTGCCCGCTGCCCGCTACCTGATTTGAATATTTGAATTTCTCGGCTTTTTTCTACTATAATAAGCATGTATTATACATATAACCTATCTCTTGAATCATCTATTGGTGAAAACCGTATGAAAATACGTTGCGTGGTTTAAAAGATCTAAGCGCACAAACATTTTGAGCGACTTCATTTTAAATTATGTAATGATATTGATGAATTAATTGTGAAATAACTACATAAATTAATCAAATAAAATTTAATTGCCTGTGCCGCGATTCGGTCCCGCTACCCCCGAATAACCAGTCGAGAGCCTTACCCCTCGACCACGGAAGTCATCTTTTTTCCATTTTCTTGATAACAAAACAAAAATATTGAGATGCGCACAATATTATTAAAAAGCTGTGTAAATCTGCAATTTGAAAAAGCATGAAATACGCAATAGGTTTTTATAACTTCCATGTTCGTTCTGGGCATCCTAACTTGGCTGGTTTTTTGGTATGGAGTTCTGGCGGAGTGTTGGTTTCTAAGGGCGAATTTTTTGATGCCATGGAGTACTGTTCAAACCAAAGTAATATTATTATAATCCAAATGAGTCTTGTTACTGTAGGTATTCTTTGAGGGTTCACTGCACATCCGCACATTAGAGAAAACCGCCACTGTTGGTTAAAGAAAATATATACAGGATAAATAAATAATATATATTAATACTAGCTGGGTTACCCGGCTTCGCTCAGAACAATGAGATAGTGTTCTGGAATGTTGCACAATGATGTTCCCGATTTCCTATTCCTGATCATTCCACGACATACTCCGCCACTCCTTCCACAACTTTCTACAGCTCTATGGAACCTTCTAGAACTTTCCGGAAGACTGTTCTAGAAATTTCAAGAGCGCGAAACTTAATAGTTAGACATATGCTGTCACGACCTTTTTTTATAAATAATGATGTGTTCTATAAAGTCGTAGTACATTATTTTATTCTATCATCAATAGTTTTCGCAGCGCACGCGATTTAAAGAATACTTTAGGTAATTTTTTTACACCCTGGGTTACATTATTGAAGTTTTAGTAAGGATGCATATATATTTTTTAAATATAATATAGCCTATGTCACCCAGGGATAGTGTAGCTTCCCAACAGCGAAAGAATTTTTCAAATCGGTTCAGTAGTTTCGGAGCCTATTCGATGCAAACAAACACACAAACAAACAAACAAACAAATATTACCTCTTTATATAGTGTAGTAGAAGTAGATTTAAAGATATGCTATGTTTGTCAAATACCTAATTCAATGCAAATAAATATATGTGTCTAAAGTCACACACGACGATGTTAGCTAAATTAAGGTAAATTAATAATAAAATACATGAATTAATTTGTAATATATCATTTATGAAGAAGAAGATAACACTAATAATCTAAACGAAAATATGAAAGAGAACAAGACACAGAAAAATAAAAAGACAACGGTCGCAACTGGGACGAAGTAAAAAAGAGAGTTATTCTAATAAAAATTGAATATTCATTTAGACTTTTACGAAAATGTCAATAGGTATTCCGTATAAACAAAATCGGATTTATTTATCCGCAACACAATCTAGGTTACAACCCTATTCTTAGAATACTTGTTTCCAATGAAAAAGGTAGAGGCCAATAATATGGAAAAAATAGTCGAAGGCAATATTGTTAATTCCAAAATACAAATTTGACAAATATGACGTTAAAATAAGAGGTGACAGTGGCCGAATTGGTAAGGCGCTTGTCCCGGTGGGACGAGAGGTTCTGAGTTCGTAACCCGTTATTTATTTTTCTATGTCTTGTTCTCTTTCATTTTATTGTTTAAATTATTAGTGTTATTTTCTTCTTCAATGATATATTATATTACACTAGCTGACCCGACGAACTTCGTACCGCCTCAGAATCAATAACTGTTGAATTCAATTCAGTTTTTTATAAAGATATGTTCAGCTGCACGGAATATAGTTATAAGAAGGCTATAATAACATACCTCAATCATAATAATCAATGATAGGCATGGTAATATTTATATGTAAGGCTTCTTTATCATATTTTACTAGAGATTCAGAACTACTCTTAACCAACAGACACAAGTGTCATAGCTAATAGGTGCACTGTTTTAATAAAATTTATTATTTTTAATCCATAACTATTATCAAATCTCCAACTGACAGCCCTGAAACCAAAGAGCTAATTTGCTAACTATACCTGCCCAGTCATTTAAAGCAAAGTTAATTTTTAAGGTAACATTAAACTCTCTACAGAATTATTCTATTTATAATCAACTCCTAGATTTGCAAATAAATGCGAATGTGTGAATGTATGATATACCAGACTTTGCTCGATTCTACTTGCCAACAAGCCACCTTTATTTTACATATTTTTATTCTGCGCAAATATAATGTTAATGCCCACATTATTTGTTTGGTTGTAACAAATACTTGTATAATATAACTATGTATATACTAGCTTTTATCATACATACTTCACATTTTTTTATGTTAGGTCTTTTATAAACCTCGCATATTATTTAAATATTGCTTAACTATTTTATTTCTGTTATTTTTAACATACTGATATCCTCCTGTGAACCATTGTATCATGTATCACTTGAATGTAAAAGCCAAATTTATGGCGTTTAAATAAATAAATAAATAAATAAATAAATAAAATTACACAATACCTAAAGCAATCATCAATGGGCAACTGTCCGTGTTTTGTTTTTGTCAATATCAGAGATGGCATTGTGTACGGATTTATATTTTTTGTGATTTTTTTATTTTTCTACTTACTTACGGGAATTTTGGATATTTGGGTATGGGTGCCGCCGACCCGGGAACCATTTATTGGATAACCAACACCTCCGTCATACGTCATCCATAGGTCACCCGAAGTGGTTCGCTGTTTGGTGATTAAGCAGGGGTGCCCGGGTTTATGGGGTGAAGTTTGTCCGGGTCTTGGCGGCGGATGCGTCTCCCCACCGCTTCGTGATGGGCTGGATTGAGAGAGACTTTTGACCTTTCCAGCTGGACTCTCTCGACCCATCGCCTTGCACCGCAGTTGGAGGGATGGATTCATACTTCCGTCACTTCCGGACACACTGACCCCAGATTCCTACCCACCCCTCATACTTTTTTCCTTCTCAGAACTTCCTATCCTTTCCTTCCTTAAAAATACCCTCCACACAGCTTCCCCTAAGATGACACAGGTCTTGAGGAAAATAATTTTCTTCGGGGCCTCATGTGTGAGCTGATGTAAAAAAAATTGCTTTTCATTTTCTTTATACGTGTGAGGGATTTTTATTATAATTATTGTATCTTTCCCTTGGATGGGTGCAGACTTACGTTCACCGCTTGTCTCATTTTCGGCTATTGATACTTAGTGTGTAAGAAAGAGGGGCAGCATTACACGATTAAGAACAAATGCAAAACAAATAGAGCATTGACATTTGAAGTTTTTGAATTTTTGGAATTCACACACAGTTCAATAATACAGGTACTTATCACAAAATGCCCGCTGCTCTTTCAAATATGAGAATTCGTTCCATACAAAATGTATGGGGAAAAGAATTATCTTAATAACTATATTTTTCGTTAATTTTTGTGATGTTTTAATAGTTATTATCCTATCCGGGGCGGAGACAAATCCAACAAATCAAAGATCATCAAAATCGGCCCGGCCGTTCTCGAGTTATAAATAGTGTAACTAACCCGACTTTGTTTTATATAGTAAATAAAAAGATTGTAAGGAATAACTTTCGAAAGTCACATAGAGTTGTTCTAATTTCTAATACAAATTCAATAATATTGTTTTTTCAAACCTGGTAAATGAAAACACAATATTTCGTTATTCTATATATTTATTATGTACTAGCTGGTACCCGGCAAGCGTTGCAATGCCATTCAAAGAAATAAATTGATTCTCCCTGCATGTCCTTTCCCGTGCGTCCCCGTTCCTTCCACCTTCCCCGCCTCGCGGCCTGCTTCGTCTTTTCCCTCTCCGCGAACCCCACCTTCCCCCTGCCTTTCTTCACTGCTGCTAAAATATATGAAATTCATATATTTTCATTTACACAAATTTCATAACGCCAGAGCTTACCATTTTATATAGCCTATTTTACTCACTGATAATATAGCTTTCTATTGGTGAAAGAATTTTACAAATCTGTTCAATGCAAACAAACAAACAATCAAATATTTTCTCTTTATTATAGTGTGTTAGATTCATATAAATTATTTTTTAAACAAACATAGTTAAGGCACTCTGCGATATAAAACAACATTTACGAACATTTTTAATTTTTCATTACAAAAACATTTATGTTTCCAATACTCATAAAGTTGATATTTCTATTTTTTAAAATAACGCAATTTTCAAAAATTAAAAAAAAAGTTGCCTTAATATAATATTAATTATAAATGTAATCAATTTTCTTATTTTACGTCATGTCTAACAGTTAATTGAATGTTTAATGAGTGATTATTTAATTTAAAATAACTGGCGAAAAAACAAGATATACTGTGTGCGGTTTCTGCACACAGTATATCTGCAGTGCAGTAAATACGCGGTAGAAGTGAAATCTTCAGAAAACTAAAGTAGACAAGAGTGGGGAGGCTATGAAGCACCGCACAAAGAGGAGACCGATTATTCTATCTCATTCTCTCACAGGCTGAATTCTATAGATGTATGTAATTGTCTCTTTTTAGTGTCGCTTCTTCATTTCGTCGAGTTCTAATCATAACGGTGATAAAGAAGTTTTCACTTGAAAAAGTTTATGTAGATGCCTTAAAAACTCTCTTCAATTTACATACCTCCTCTTCAGATGTTATTAATCGAGCAAAATATCTTTTGAACTTTGTAGTAGCACAAGTAAACAATATAATGCTGACGTCATCCTGAGAGCTGCAGTGCTACAAAGCTTGGACACATATAGTCTGTCAAATAAGATTAGAAAACATAAATAATAAAACTATATAATTTTTAGGCTGGCAACACCAATTTACCTGTCAAATATTATTTTCAAGCGCAATGACACTGAAAATACAGAACTCTGTACACACATTAAAAAAAACATTTTTTGTTCTTAAAAAAACAAAATTAAACCGAAGAAGCACTGTTGTTAAGGTACCGACTTAATTACATAAATTTGATTTTTTTTTAATTTATTTATTACATTAGTTACATTTATACAGCAAAATTACATAATAATAATATTTCAAATAACTGTAAATTTTAAAATGTGTACAAGTGTTATTATGTCTTGTTCGTTATTAGTTACTAGCTAGGCAGATTGCCTGTTCTAAGGAACCAAATGCTGGTGAAAAATACCAAAAATGTATTCTGTAAAAAGAAAAGAAAAAAAAAACAAAATATTGTTTTTTTTTTTTTTTTTGTAGATTAAATATATACTAAGTTTAAATATACTTTACTAAGTTCTTACTGATTTTACCATTAATAGTTAACCATGTATAATTTTAAGTTTTAAGTGACATTATTTAATAATTTTTCAGACTCAATCCTACCTAAGTCAATCAACCATTTAGTTATTATTGTACCGATGCATGCCATTTTACATGTTTTAATATTTAATTCTGGGGGGATTTTATTATACAATTTCGGTCCCAGATATGTGTATGTCTTTTTAAACTTTGCCGTATTGCTCCCTGGGACCATGAGATCCTTTCTGGTGTGACTTCTTGTTTTATATTTATGTTCAATTTGTTTAAGATTTTCTACATTTTTGTGTACGTGGATAATAACCTTTTTTATATAGTTTTGACGAATATCAAGTACATAAAATTTTTTGTAGAGCTGATCGCTAGAAAACCTATAGGGTTTACGCATAATGACCCTAATTATGGATTTCTGGGCCTTCACTAATGGATCTAAAATTGTTCTACCTGACGCTCCCCAACCAATACAACCGTACGTTAAGATGGGGTTGCATAATCCGAAATATATTTTTCTTAGATCTTGTTGTTTGATTATATTTCGTAATACAAAGAATACGTGAATCAATTTTCTTACCCTTATTGAAAGGTTGTCGATGTGAAATTTCCATTTAAGATGATTGTCTATAATAACGCCTAGATATTTGATGTTTTTCACACTTTCCAAAGCTTCACAGTTGCAGTTAGAATCAATATTGTCGGAATTACAGTTAGTCTTATGTGTTTTTATTGTGTATGATGTACTAGGTTGTCCTGTTATAGTTGAGCTGAATCTTATGTATTTAGTTTTAGCTATATTTAGTGTAAGTAGATTTTTGTCAAGCCATTGTTTTATCGCATTGATTCCACTTTCAGCGAGTTTATGTGTTTGAGTCCAGTCGTCTCCTTCAAATATAGCTACTGTATCGTCAGCAAATGTAATAATTTTTCCGCCTACTTTTAGGTCGCATAACTCATTTATGTAGATTATAAATAGAAGAGGTCCCAATGTGCTTCCCTGCGGTACCCCAAAGTTAGTGTCTAGTGAATTACTTACTATTTTTCCCATTTTGAGTTGCTGGCTTCTACCCGTTAAGTAACTCTTTAACCATTCGTATGGCATACCTACAATGCCAATATTTTTTAATCTTTTGAGGAGTAATTTATGTGAAATCGTATCAAAAGCTTTGGCTAAGTCTAAGAACAGTGCAATGTTTTTCTTTCCGCGATCTATATTTCTAGAAATATGCTCTATAAGTTGCGCAATAGCATCGTCCATTCCCCTCCCCGGCCGAAAGCCGAACTGATTTTTGCTTAAAAGTTTTCGGCTCTCTACATAATTACTTAATCTATTTTTAAATATTTTTTCTATTATTTTTGAGATGGCACTTAATAGTGATATTGGCCTATAATTGCCCACTTGGTTTTTAGGTCCACTTTTGTAGATTGGTACTACTAAAGACTTTTTAAGATGGTCGGGGAAAACCCCTAAAGAAAAACTTTTATTGAAAATGTTCGATAAAGGTGATGCAATATTGTGTTTAATGATTTTTAGTATATGAGTGTTAAGACCGTCAGGACCTTTCGAATGTGTATTATTGAGATTGTCAATAATTTTTAAAACCTCTTCTTTTGTCGTGGGTGAAAATTGAAATGAAAAAGAATTATGTTTTGTTTCTATTGCCGATGCCAGTGAATCTTCAGTTTCCTTGGTAACACTTAGGATGTTTTCCGCAAGGTTAGATCCCACCGCCGTAAAGTATTGGTTAGTGTGGCAAGCAATTATGCCCGAATCAGTGGTGGCTGTGTTTCCAATCAGGAGTTCATTAATATTAGGGTCGATTGTATGTTTAGTATTGGTAATTTGTTTAACGATGTTCCACATGTTTTTACAAGATGGATCTCGGTCAAGTTGATGTTTATAGTGCCGTTCTTTTGCATTACGCATAACATCTTTACAAATGTTACGATACCTACGGTAATTCTGTTGTTTAAGAGTGTTTTGTGGATCTTTGGTCGCCACTTTGTGTAAATGATTTCTTTTGTGTATAGCTTTTACAATACCACTGCTAATCCAAGGAGTAAGTTGTATTTTTTTATGTGCAATGAGTTTATCTTTTGAATTTTGTGTTATATGCATGTTGATTTTGTTAATAAATAAGTTGAGTGCGTTGTTAACATCAGTAATTCCACATACATCTTGCCATGTTTCCTCATTTAGATCCCTAATTAATCCCTCATAGCAGATGGATGATGTGAACTGTTTAGTTTTTACTTGTTTTTTAAGAGATGTGTTTGAAATGCTTATTGCTGTTGTATAGTGATCAGTTATTGTATTGTGTATAACAAATGCATTGGCAGCTATAATATTTCTGGTATTTATGTGATCTAAACATGACATGCTATTATTTTGAACCCTGGTAGGAACTTTAATATTTATTGCGAAATTGTTTTCTGCCATGGCGCACATGTAATCGTGACATTGTCTGTGTATATTTCCAAATATGTTAATATTTATATCCCCCATCAATATTTGTTGTTTGAAATCACTACATTTTTTGAGTTCAGATATGAGATTTTCTAGAAATGGATGTATGTCATGGAATGATGGTGATCTGTAAATGGCTAAAATACATAGATATCCATTAATTACTAATTTCAGACAATTTGATTGACTGATGCAAATTTCTTGAACTTGACAGAGAATGTCATCGCGAATGTAGGTTACGACTCCACTATTTTGATTTAATTTTTGTGTTGTGTGATATTCATGATATCCTGTAATTTGTTTTGCAAAATATGAGTCATTCAATCTGCATTCTGTAAGGATTATTATATGAAATCTAACAGTTGACTTAATACTGTCTAAAAATAAAAGAAAGTCATCAAAATTTTCCATTGTACGGATATTTTGATGTATAATATTAAATTTGTTTGAGTTCCAATTGAATTCCTTGAGTTCATCAATTTTTTCTATGATAAATTCATTGTTTGGCTCTCCAAGATTATCTATTTCCATATAAGCGTTTAAACCCATTTTATTTTAGATATATTGTGAAATGTTATCTTAGGATTGCTGCGTTTTAGGCCTATATTTACAATTGCAAAGAGGGAGATTAGACAATAAAAATATTTTAATTGAAGTTTGGTGTTTGTTGATGGAGATAATGCTTGTGTTAGGTTCAAATTGCACGGTATTAATAACAGTTTGAAATACTTGGTGTATAATATGGTGATAAATGGGATGATCTGATAGTGATCTAGATGTTTAGTGCTTGCTGTTGAAAATAATAATAATAGTATAAGAGAAAAAACAGTACCTTCTAGTCATTTAATGTCCGTTAGCTTTTGCTCCGAATCTATCAGTATTGGCCTCGAATTATCGTCCCTTTTTACAAAAATTCTCCCAGCCTTTGTCCAGACATATCTATAACTATGTTCCCGTGCTAACTGTCTGGCTAGGAACCATAAACGTTTGGCTTGAAAAGTTAGGTGTTCAGAAACATAAATTGGGTTTCTGGGACCTGACATACCTATAACACTTGTATTCATTTTTCCTTCTTTATTTTCACTTTGGTTAAATTTTTTTATTGCAGAGTGTAAATGTTCTTTATGCGTTACTGAGGTTAGTTTTACAATTACAGTCCGTGGTTTGTTATCCCTGGCTTGAGTAGGTTTTTCCCTTCGCGTTACTCGGTAGATTTCTTCAATGTCCTTTGATCCTAGACTGCAGTTTGTTGTTTTGCTTATGTTGAATATAATGTCTTTTAAGTTATCCGGTGTTTCTTCTTGAATTTCAGGAATTCCGCGAAATTCTAGGGACTTTAAGTTTGCTTCCCTGTTTTTCCGTTCCGCGTCAGTTTCCAATGCCTGGATGCGGCTATGTAAATCCGTGTAGACTTTTTTATGTGATATTTCGACATCATTTATGCGCTTTCTTAATTCGTCATGTTGATCCGACAAGAATTGTATTGTTTTTATGATTTCTTTGTTTTGCGACATGATCGATTCATATTTTTGTGCGTATGACTCAAATTTTTCCTCAACAAAATTCATTAGCGCTGTTTTGAAGTTATTTAATTCCAATTTGAATAGATCGGAGGTAAGCAGGCTTTGATTTCCGCCATCTATGGATGAAGTTTGTAAGTTTTCTGTGACGGTTGACTGGGCGTTTGCAGATTTTGGTGTTTGTATTGTCTGTTTAGTATGTTTTACAATAGATGGCTCTTGATCATTTGTAACCTCAAACAACGTTTTGGTTTTGTTATTTTTAACAATTTTTGGGCACTTTTTGCATCTCCACTGTGAATTTCTTGCACCACGGCGTGGGATTTCCACTATATCTGCGCAAATAAGATGGTAGTTATTATTACAAATACTACAAGATATGAATTCCGATGGAGTGTCAATATTTTTTTCACATACGATACACTGTGTATTCATGGTGATTTTTTTAAAAAAACAAGTGATTTCGCAATGGATATTTTGCTTAAATATTGTTGATAGTGTTAGTTTCACTGAAGTTTCTTTAAGAAAGGCACTTTTTGTGTTTTATATCGACTGTCTCGTTTAGAAGAGATTGACAGTTTGTGACAGTTTTTAATGAAGGTAAAACACTGAAAAGAGGCCACTTCGCAAGATAAAAATGCACTGGTTTAATGCGCGATCTTTGATTTATAATATTTGAGTAATTTAAACTTAGTTCACTATTGTTTTTTGGTGATTTTTTAAATTAATATGATGTAAACATAAAAATACGTCAACACTAGTATCTGTAGGTAAGGTGGTGAGGTGTGATTAAATTGTGTTTTAAAAAGTGATGTGACCTGTGTCTCAAAAAATATTAAAACCTGCTTTCGTGCCATGATATTGTGTCACAAGAGGTACGCCGCGTACCACAGATTGAAACCGCTGGTCTAGAGTGTAGAACCGCGGCCAGACCAGCCAAGGTGTGGGTTGCGATGTATTCCTGTTTATCTGAGCAGAAGCCAGAGATAAGAAGGTCGGGGGGAGCTGTCTAACTAAACGATGCTAATGAAAACAGTGACCGTATGAGTTAACTCTGCCCAGCAACTAAGAAAGGGATAACACCAAAACAACGAATCAAAATACGAAAAAAACTGATTTAGATGTTTGAAAATATTTTTGGGAAAGCCTGAGAGAGTTTTCATTCTCAATCACATGACGGCTGCTTCAAAAGTGTAGATACAACCAGCTAGTCGTATAATCCACATTTGTTGGAGCTTTTCCCATCAGGGGCATTTCACCATGCAAGATGTGGTATGTGGTAGTAGTCAGGAACGGTACCGAGTCATAGATATATTGATATACAGCATCTTCCACTACTGTGTCCTCCGTTAATATTTCCTTGGAATTATTAGTATATTAGTCTCAACTCAATAACTCTATTAGATATTTGTGGAAACTGATTTATGGTGGAGAAATAATTTTCTCACATGTGGTAGTTTTTTTAAGTGAAAACTTCTTTGAACCTGTAAACCTGCCTTGTTTCAGTGTTCACGTTTTGTACGAGAGCTATGAGAATCTGGCAGTAAATATTGGATCGAATATTTGTTTTTAAATTTATGAAATTCAATTCACAATTCTTTCATAAATTTAAAAACAAATATTCGATCCAATATTTACTGCCAGATTCTCATAGCTCTCGTACAAAACGTGAACACTGAAACAAGGCAGGTTTACAGGTTCTGTTGATGGTTTGGAAAACGACTCCAAACCCTGTACTTGAGACACCCCTGGTAGTGATTTACTGGCGAAAGAAGAAGAATAGATTACGATAGGGAGCACATTCTCCAAGCCACATCTCGGGGTGTCTAGGAAATGGTTTCAGAACAAAACTACACCGGCGAGAATTTCACATACCAACATTAATTACACTGCCATAATTACACATGTAAGGACTTATACATGGAAGAAATTACACATGGAGAAAATTACGCCTGCAGGAATTATATACATTCAAAAAAATTGTGTGCAGTTCACACGCGGTAAAAGTGAAACCTTCAGAAAACTAAAATAGACAAGAGTGGGGAGGCTATGAAGCACCGCACAAAGAGGAGACCGATTAGTATATCTCATTCTATCGCAGGCTAAATCTTATAGATTTATGTGTTTGTTTCTTTTTAATGTCGTTTTTTCGTTTCAAATTACATCGGTGCTAAGGAAGTCTTCACTTTTTTATGGTTTAAATTTCAGCATCCTACGTCATCCTACAGCATCAGTACGTGAAATTTATGTAGATTTAATTCTCTGCGTGGTTTGGGTATTTCGGTCTTTGTGTAATTCCATCCGTGTGTAATTTTGTAAGTGTTATTCGTCATTTAATAACCCTAAGAAATACTACTATTATACCAGCGTGGACTTAATTGATCGATGAGCGTGGCAAATAAATTTTATTTGATTAATTTGTGTTTTTTCACAATTTGTTCATTTAAAAAAATAAACATTATATTTGCGGCACATTCCAGAGTGGAAGATACTCTCAGTATCGCCCTGGTGTAAGACTACCATTCAGAATTGAACCGTTGCTTGAAATGACAATAGCCGTGTTTGGTGACCAGATCTGAATAGCCAGGCACTTCCCCACCTTCCTCCCATTTAAGTATCTAAAAACTGGGTACATTTTTAAGGCGAAAATAACATTATTGCAAATAATTGAAAAAAACGAATGTTCATTAGACCACACGACTGAAGTAAAACTTCACTAACTTTATTTCCCTCTTATCATCCTCATCCTCATCCTCATCCTCATCCTCATCCTCATCCTCATCCTCATCCTCATCCTCATCCTCATCCTCATCCTCATCCTCATCCTCATCCTCATCCTCATCCTCATCCTCATCCTCATCCTCATCCTCATCCTCATCCTCATCCTCATCCTCATCCTCATCCTCATCCTCATCCTCATCCTCATCCTCATCCTCATCCTCATCCTCATCCTCATCCTCATCCTCATCCTCATCCTCATCCTCATCCTCATCCTCATCCTCATCCTCATCCTCATCCTCATCCTCATCCTCATCCTCATCCTCATCCTCATCCTCATCCTCATCCTCATCCTCATCCTCATCCTCATCCTCATCCTCATCCTCATCCTCATCCTCATCCTCATCCTCATCCTCGTCCTCGTCCTCATCCTCATCCTCATCCTCATCCTCGTCCTCGTCCTCATCCTCGTCCTCATCCTCGTCCTCGTCCTCGTCCTCGTCCTCGTCCTCGTCCTCGTCCTCGTCCTCGTCCTCGTCCTCGTCCTCGTCCTCGTCCTCGTCCTCGTCCTCGTCCTCGTCCTCGTCCTCGTCCTCGTCCTCGTCCTCGTCCTCGTCCTCGTCCTCGTCCTCGTCCTCGTCCTCGTCCTCGTCCTCATCCTCATCCTCATCCTCATCCTCATCCTCATCCTCATCCTCATCCTCATCCTCATCCTCATCCTCATCCTCATCCTCATCCTCATCCTCATCCTCATCCTCATCCTCATCCTCATCCTCATCCTCATCCTCATCCTCATCCTCATCCTCATCCTCATCCTCATCCTCATCCTCATCCTCATCCTCATCCTCATCCTCATCCTCATCCTCATCCTCATCCTCATCCTCATCCTCATCCTCATCCTCATCCTCATCCTCATCCTCATCCTCATCCTCATCCTCATCCTCATCCTCATCCTCATCCTCATCCTCATCCTCATCCTCATCCTCATCCTCATCCTCATCCTCATCCTCATCCTCATCCCCATCCTCATCCTCGTCCTCGTCCTCATCCTCAACAGCGAGTGTTGTATGGAATAGTTTTTTTGTGTTTTGTTATATGAATACTGCACTTGAGTCCCAACTGCTCCTGTTTGAAGCCAGAAAGACTATGGCTATTTTTTGAACAAATCTACAGCTTTATTCTGAAGATGATGGAATTTTGCATACTTGATCTTTAAAATAAGAGAAAGGTGACTGTCTACATGGATTTCGAAAAACCACACCATACCTCTTTCCCACACATACCCCACGAAGCAGAATCTTGATACTTGGTGAAAATTTTCAAACTTTACGTACAAAACAAGAGGAAATTATTATCTTCTTATCTATTTAGTTATTTTATAATTATTATGTAATAGATTCAGTTAATACATTATTATAGAACAGTGCGAAATAGAGTGCCAGTGACGGTGACGTTAAGGTAGGTGTCACGCGTCGTTAGGTTCAGCCGACGAACAAAGCCCTCGCCTCCCTCACGGTCCATGGCTCATTCTCCAGCAGGAGGACGGACAATGCTCAAAGGTTTTATCGGAGATTCTTGTCTGCGTACTCCCGGTGACCTGGCTGTTTCACCCTGCTTTACCCATTCGGCAGTGATTCGTGACGCAACGTATAACCCACACTGCATTCTGCTCTACAGGAAATCTTGTTAAAACAAAAACTTCTAAAAAGAGACAAACACATACATCTATAGGATTTAGCTAGCGAGAGAATGTGATACTGATAAAATATTTATTTAATTCACGGGTACACGATTCCAAAATATTTCGAGAAATCCACGGTCCCACGCAAGTCACCTTTGGTGAAAAAAGCCTGATGGGCCTCTGCAGCCATTTAGCGGACCAATGATCGAATTCAACGAAATCCAAAAAACAAAGTTAAGTCAATATCCAATCTTCAAACCACTCCAAAATGAACATGCAAAAGAAAGCGACATCTAGCGACTCCGAAGAAGAAAACACAAATACTAATAAGCTGACCAAATGTAAAGGAACACTGGAATCCGGCGACAAAAATATGGAAATAATCCTTCTTCACATTGCTAAAAGAGTTCTCCGCAGTCTTCTCACTCTTGTCTACTTTAGTTTTTGGAAGGTTTCACTTCTACTACGTGTGAATTTGTTTTTTTTTCAGTATGGGCTATTATTTTCGTCGATCGATGAGTAATGTTGATTTTATCAAGTATTTATAAATATATTTATTTCTTTATTTACGCCTCCCTTGGGGGCGTTTCAAACCTTCAGGGGGGCGGTAGAAGAAGAAGATAAAATTGGGGGCGTTTCAGACTTTCAGGGGGGCGGTAGGAGACTCAAAGATCCAACCCCATCCTATCTTGCCCCATCCCATATCCCATTAGGGGCTATCCATAAATCACGTCACATCTTAAAATATTTTCCCTATCCCATTACCCCCCTCCATTGTGGCAAATGTAACCCTGTCGTGGTATCCCATTACGCCCCCTTCATTTGGATTCACGAGTTAGGGGGCGCAAGACATAAAAATATTCTCAAAGTGGGCGGTGGGCAAAAAAGGTTGAGAATCTTTGATTTACATCAATCGTGTAACATAGTAATAATAGAAACAGAAACAATAAAATACCAATTATTTTGTAGTACTATTTCTCTTCCTTTACACTAATAAAATGGAAACAGAATTAAAAAGAAATAACAACAAAAATTAGTGTAACGGTGAGCGTCCATCTGTCCGCGCCGGGCACAACGCACGCACGGCACGCAACGGATTTTTCTTTATTCACGCAACCGATTTTTCCATATATATGGAAAAATCGGTTGCGTGCCGTGTGTGCGTTGCCCCCGGCGCGGACGGGACGCTCACCATAAAGCAAGAGAAATAATACTATTTTATTTTATTATTTCTTTTCCTTTACGCTAATACAATGGAAGCAGAATTAAAAAAGAAATAACAACAAAAAAACAATACAAGAATAATAATTTACATCAGAATTTTAGAAATTTCTGGTATAAATTTAGGTAAGGAATAAATGAAAATATAAACGAAACTGAATTTATTTCCAAGCCTATGTAGTATTTGGATTGGGGAGTTAATAATTGTGTTTCCCACGCAGACTTCCCAAAGAGTGATCCATTTTCTCTGCTGAATGCAAAGCTATCATAGAAGCTTTACGACTCGACAAATCTCCCAACATTAGAAATGCCCTCAACCTTTCAGAGTCACTTAACTCATTATCTCAATTCCAGTAGCGACTCTTACCTGCTCTATGGTATCTTGCTGGCTCAAGTGATCTTTACCTGGATCCCAGGACACTTTGGTATTGTTGGAAATGAAAAGGCTGATTCTATTGCTAAGGAATCCATTGTCCATGGTCCATTAATTAGTATATTTATTTCGTTTAGAGACTATTTCCCTATTTAAATAGAGTTAAAAATAAGTTACAACGCTAATGGTCCTCTGAATGGAAATCGTCATCTCTGATAAAAGGTCACCAGTACCTACTCATTAATTCAACCTTCTTTTCCTGTCAAGCCCTGGTTTCATAAATACACTTCCATGTCTTAAAAATACATCTCTTCCATAACTCGAATGCGTCCAGGTCATAATTGTTGTCTTAGCCATTTCTCCAGATTCCACATAGTCAATTCGCCTTATTGTGATTATGGTTCAGAGGATACTTTAGACCATAATTTTTTTGAGTGTCCTATCAATGACCAATTTCCAAAATTCATACGTGAATTAATAAAACTTATAATTGAATTCTCTACCAGTGTTCCCTGCCTTCTTAGTCTCAACTCTCCTTAAATTCGATATTTGTTAGCAAAATTTATTTGTAAAAATGGCCTTAACATTTAAGCTAGATTTCTTTCTCTTCCATACGTATGCATTTATTGTTGCAGTGTTATTATGTACAATCGTAGAGGTTCCTATTTTTGGGAACCTGTACATCTTCCTAATCTACAATTTTGTAATGACAATTAATATCAACTATGTTGTATAACCATATGAATATTTGTATAACTTGTATAATCATACGAATATTTTTCTTGGCCCATTTACTATGATTGCTAATATAATATGTAAAAACATGCATACATGTAAAAAAAACTGATCTGGAAATGTAACTAATTTAAAAAAACTTATATTGTATAGTTTGGCAAGAAAGTGTAGAAATTTATTAATTTGGAACTAAATTTTTTCATTACTATGGTAACACCGAAATACTTGATTTGTCAATGACATTTCGTATGGCTCTTGGCTTTATTGACTTAAATCGTGTAGAAAACACTGAAAATCGCTCGTTTAATAATTTTTTTTTCATTTTTTGCCTGTGCATTGTTTGAATTGAATTAAAATTAATAAACCAATACGTAGTGTTACAAGATAAGCTATGTACTGCGTTTTTCAATGCTGCGTAGCTGAATATCGCGCGACAAAGCTCCTATCTAATTTTGAAGATGTTTACAAACGAACTGCAGAAATTAATGGTATTTAGTATAGTTTTTTTAATAAATTTCATTAGTATTACAAGATTTATGCCATTTTTCGAGCGATTATAATCATTACAATCTAATTTGAGGTTATGCTTAAAATCTGAAATTGACACTTCTATTTGACAGTTATTATGCGGCCACAGGAAAAAGGGAATAACTCAATTAAAAAAAAGTGCAATTTCTAAAGTCACACAAATTTAACTTTTTTCTTAATTTTCTCTTTCTTTCTTTCTAAATGAATATTATCTAGTGTGTTTTTTTTAAATATTAAATTACTTTCTATAGAATAATAATTTTAATGATGTTTTTCACACACAGGTAAATCTGACTCAACGGTAAGATGAATCGTCAAGGAAGGGGAAAAGGCAAAAGGAAAATTTGAAAAGCCGGGAAAACGGAAAATAGCATAATAATAATAATATGTAATAGCATAAAAGTGCTGATGATTGGAAAAATTGTTGCAAAACACATGATGAAAATTGAGGCAGAATATTATGCACGAGGCAGTACTAATATGTTGATATCGATGAACTGATAATACCTTTAGATAAAGACGAAGATACAGAAGAAGAAGAATCACATGAGGACGAAGACAATAATGTCGGGTGTTGAATTAATAGATTCAAAATTTTAAGTACCTACGTTTTTATATCGAAATAAACGCCCACTTATAACTTGTTTTGTTTTATTTTACTTCCATTAAATTCCAGTTTTTTGTGCAAAAATTTTGAAAGTACAAATACGCTATGAAATATGCATTTAGGTCAAAGTGTTTTTAAAAAGATACATTCATTGTCTTATGAGCCATCTTGGTGTTGCCATTTAAAACCAAAAAAACGGTCGCAGCGCCATCATTTATTTTCTACACTTTCTTGCCAAACTGTAACTAATTAAAAAAAAAACTGAAAATGTAAATACTTTAAGAAATGGCCAAGAACACCCTTAATGGGTGAAAGCCAAATAAATAATTTTAAAAAAAAATAATAACAAATGCAAAACAATTAGCGCATAAACATTTGACGTTTTTGAATTTTTGGAATTCACGCACAGTTCAATATTATAGGTACTGATCACAAAATGCCCGCAGCTCTTTCAAATATGAGAATTCGTTTCATATAAAATGTATGGGGAAAAGAATTTTCTTAATAACTATATTTTTCGTTAATTTTTGTGATGTTTTAATAGTTATTATCCTTTCCGGGGCAGAGACAAAACCAACAAATCAAAGATCATCAAAATCGGCCCAGCCGTTCTCGAGTTATAAATAGTGTAACTAACCCGACTTTGTTTTATATATTAAAGGTTATACAATATTATCAATACATATAATTGGTCTACAACACATGAATGTTCTTTGTTATATTATCATTTTGTATGACTGTTTGTTTCCTAAATAAATAAAAATGTTATCAAAAAAATCCCCCATAGGCATCGCCAGTTTGTGGAAATATTTGAGTATTTTTTTTAATGCATTTAAAATTTATTTTGTCCTTGTAGAAAAAAAATCCATATTTACAGACTTATAATTATAAAAACAAGTTAATTAAAGAAAAATATGTTTTTAAAGTTACAGCAGATAGGAAATAACAACAGCAACAAACAGCAAACAAACAGCAGCAAACAAAACGGAAACGAACACACAGCAACCTTACAAGCGGTAAATATTTATTAAGCAAACTACAACCTTACAACCGGTAAATATTTATTAAACAAAAAACAACCTTACAATCGCTAAATATTTATTAAACAGACAGCAACCTTACAATCGCTAAATATTTATTAAACCAACAGCACCCTTACAACCGGTAAAATTTATTAAACAGACAGCAACCTTACAACCGGTAATTATTTATTAAACAGACAGCAACCCTACAATCGCTAAATATTTATTAAACAAACAGCAACCTTACAACCGGTAAATATTTATTAAACAAACAGCAACCTTACAACCGGTAAATATTTATTAAACAGACAGCAACCTTACAATCGCTAAATATTTATTAAACAAATAGCAACCTTACAACCGGTAAATAATTATTAAACAGACAGCATCCTTACAACCGGTAAATATTTATTAAACAGACAGCAACCTTACAATCGCTAAATATTTATTAAACAAACAGCAACCTTACAACCGGTAAATATTTATTAAACAAACAGCAACCTTACAACCGGTAAATGTATCTTTGCTAGCGCTATTGATTCCTTCCGCACTGGTGCACAGTCGGGAAACACACCAAACACGCGCCAGACATTTTTATACATGCAGTTGATTTTTGTCAGAAGAGAACGGGTTGTTTTTACTACTCAGTCTTGAATTCAATAGCACGGCTGCATAACGATTTCCCGGCTTCTGTGTTTCCTCTCTCCTACAACATGGGTCTCTTTACGACTCATGTTCACTCCTTCCTCTCCACAAAAATACCCTCCACACAGCAAGCTCAAATATGACTTAGGCCCTGCGAGAATTTATTTTCCTGTGGGCCTCCTGTATGGAGTTAATGTTAAAATAAAAGATTTTTGGTTAATATCTGCGTTATCGACATACTACGGTCCAAGCATGGGCGATCGATAAGGTTCGAATAACTTTCAGAATAACTTTCGGTAACTTCTCATCGTTCCCTAACATGATTGCAGATCGGTAAAGAATAAGTAACAGTTTACAATAATAAATTATTACATTTGATTATATATGTATTTATAAATGTATTAATACCAATATGTATTAATATTTATAAATGTAAACTTATATATATTAATATTTATAAATGTATTAATACTTAATACATTTGACGTAAATTGTTGTTTGCACGTTAGAAATCTGCAGTTGTCCTAGAGAATGATGAGAAGTCATCGAAAGTTATCCTATCAATCCTTCTCAATCGCCCGTGCTAGACCCCTGCGTATCAAGCACAGTCGATCTATAAAGATTTTATCGATAATATCGGTAACTTGTAATAGTTATCCACCATAACTGTAGAACAGAACAGTCCACTTATATCAAAGTCCACAAAGTGTTTTAAATGCTTTCAATGTGAACTGTTGTTTGTCGTTCAGCGATCTGCAGTAATTCAACTCGACTTAAGATAAACTCTACATAATAGAACAGATTTTAATAGATCATAAATCTAATTATATGATATTTTAAAAGAAATAGATTTGGATTAACATTTTTACTAGTTTGAAGACGATTTATAATCAATGGTAATCACTATTAATCACATTAATATAAGATCAAAATGAGGAAAAAGATGATTTTTGAAAAACAAATCAAATATTAAATGTATGACTGACCTTAAGTGTTTATAAAATGATTACTCGAGGAAAAGGTGGCATTCTAATTACTAATCTTTGAAAGAATAACATCGTGAATTATTCAAGACGACAAATAATACGAAAAATAGTTTAATGCACATTAACTTTTTGTAATCCGGATAAACTTAATGAAAAGACAAAACAACAAAAGACTTATTTATTGACTTAACTCCATTTTAATCTATTATTTATTTTGTATATTCAATAATATCGCGTAATTTGTTTATTTATTTTGTATATTTATATATTTTTTATATACGCAAGGATTAATCAAATGAGAGAAGAGCTAAATTGGATTCCAATAAAAAAAGACTACTATTTAATGTATTAATTTTTGTGCATAAAATTATGAAAAACCAAATGCCAAAATACTTTAAGGATGAAATTGTTTTTAATAGAGACGTACATAATTATGAAACAAGAAATATAAACAGAGTTCGATTGCCACAAATGAAGAAATCAAAATCACAGAACTGCCTAATGATAGAGGACTAAATATGTATGATGAAATGCCTGAAAGTATGAAGAATGAAGAAAGAATGAATGTATTTAAAAAGAAATGTTATGCTTACTGTAAAAATATTTAAATTTGTCAAATGAAATGTTACATTGTGCTTATTAGTTTATATTCATGTAGTATAAACTAACTCAATAAATAATGAATAAAAAATATGTATATATTTACGCCCTAGTGGGATTTTGTATATGAATATCTTTGGATTTTACAAAGACAGGTAATAATAGTTAGGCAGGTAAGTAAGTAAAAAAATAAAAATCAATTAAAATTAAAATTATACATTTCATTAAAGTAATTATAAAGACTTCGTTTTATAACTGAAACGGAATCTTTAAACATGTCTACAATATTCCCAAATTTATTGCCAAAATGATGAAATCTATTTATAGGTGTATGAGCCTCATAGTTTGTTTTAAAATTGTCACAGAAGAAGGTAGAATATTACCTACCTCGTATTTTCTGGTCGGTACGTAAAATTTTATTTTGACCAGATTTTCAGGGTTGTCAATGCAATTATTAGTGATTTTATTTAAAAGTACAAGGTCAGAGATGATCCGCCTATCTGACAGCGTAATTAAGTTGAGTTGTTTCATCACAAGGACATAGTTAATATTTTGAATTGAAATATTCAGCTTAAAGTTAATAAATCTTAGAAATTTGTACTGTACCCTTTCTATATTGTCGGAATGTATTTTATACAATGGGGACCAAATAGACGAATTATACTCTACCTGGGTTCTTACTTAAGAAGTGTATAATATTTTCAAACATTCTAGTGACTTAAAATCACTTGCCGTTCTGCATATAAAACCAAGCATTTTTATAGCTCTATTTTTTATTTCATTTACGTGCAGAGTAAATGTTAACTTTTCATCTAATATAACACCTAAGTCCCTAATCTGAGCGACTGGTGTCAATATTCCATTATTTTAAGAGTATTCGTAAGTTACATGACCTTGGATTTTATGAAAACGAATGACTTGGCACTTTTGAATATTAAGAAATTGCGAGTTCATCACACACCAATGAAACGATTTATCTGAATTAGATCTTAAAATATGGCAATCCTCTATACTACGTATCATTTTAAATATTTTTAAATCATCAGCGAAGAGTAAAACTTATACATCTTTAAATACACCAACAATGTCATTTATAAATAATAAAAAAAGAATTGGTCTGAAGTGAGATCCTTGAGGCCCCAATTATAATTCAATATAATAAACTGTTTATATAAATAAAATAATAATATTGAGTAATACGGAGTGTGCTATTCACCAAGATAAAAGTGAAACCTTCAGAAAACTAAAGCAGACAAGAGTGGGGAAACTACGAAGCATTTTTAAAAATCAAAATGAAGGATTATTTATGCCATATTTTTGCCGCCGAAATCCAGCGCACCTTTTCCTATACATTAGGTCATCTTATTAGTATTTGTGTTTTGTGTTTCGTAGGATTTGATCCTTGGTCCGCTAAATGTCTGCAGAGGTTCGTCAAGCGATTTATATCATTACAACAAAGGAGACTTGCGTGGGACTGTGTATTTATCGTATTAAATTGGAACCGAGTACCCGTGAATTAAATAAATATTTTATTGCTATCTCATTCTCATGCAGGCTAAATCCTATAGATGTATGTGTGTTTTTTCTCTTTTGAGTTTCGTTCGGCATCGGTGCTAGAGAAGTTGCCACTTCAAAAGATAAAAAAAAACAACAACAAAATATTAACTACCCAAAATATTCCGTGCTGGATATTTTTTTGAATTTTTAATTAAATAATTCATTCAACTCTCGTTGATATTGCTTTAAATTGTCTCGATAATTTATTTATTTATTTAATGACAATATAAGATAAAGTAAAATTACAAAATAAGCAAAAATACTAAGTTAAGTGGTTTGTTTACAGTCCTCCCCACTAGGTATTCCTGTTCCGAGGTGGACTGTATGTTCCTGAATGGGTGTTGATTTTTATTTCCTCATCTTCTATTTTCTTGATTTTCACAAAATAAACAATAAATAAAATAAATGTATTTATGTTTGTTGTCTGCAGGTTGCATTGGGGTTACTTCATAATTTTAATGATTTCCTCATCTTCCTGTTTTCTTGTTATTCCTATATATATAAACAGACAGTATATTAGTTACATTGGTGAAAACAATTTACAATTAATAAGCATATTTCATGGTAGTTACCTATTATGTTTTTCATTGTAGTGTCTTATTTACGGTATGCATTAATTACAGGGTGATGTGTGTAGTGGGAAGGTGTGTGTGTGAGAGAGAGAATATGTGTGTATGTATGTATGCATTTGAATTGAACAATTTATATTATTGACATGATGCTCTTTTTAAATTTGAGCAGTGAATCGGAAAAAATGTCGATTATTTAAAAAAAAATTTTTATATGAATACGGCACAAGAGTCCCAACTGCTCCCATCTGAAGCCGGTGAGACTATGGCATCCCCAATTGGGGTATGTTGTGAGGCTGAGGGTAGTGGGGAGAGGAAGGAGATAGGGAAGAGGAAGGTAGGAAAGTACCTGGCCATTCAGATCTGGTCACCAATCACGGCTAATGCCATTTCAAGCAACGTTTCAATTCTGAATAGTGGTCTTACAACAGGGCGATACTGAAGTATCTTCCACTCTGGAACGTGCCGCAAATACAGATACTATATATTATTTTAAATGAATAAATTGTGAAATAACACAAATTAATCAAATAAAATTTATTTGCCACGGCGGGACTCGATCCCGCGACCTTCGGTGTGCGAATCAAGCGCCTTTCCGCTGCACTACGCCGGCCATCAGAATGCCGATGTTAGAATTTAGACCAATATTATTGAAGGGCACGATTGATTGGCGAATTAGTTGCTGCATTTGTCTTATAATTAAGCGTGTGGAATAGTTCATTATGGCATGAACGTCCAAATGGTGTGTTTAAATTAACTAAGGAAAGAAATTCGGTACAGTCAATGTTATTATTTAAAATTTTGTGTATAAATGTCAAAACAGCTATTGCCCGCCTTTCTTGCAAAGTTTGAAATGTGCATTCAAAGTTATTGTTGAATTAAGCAGGATATTTTATAAATTTGTTTCGAATATGTTCTATGCTATCTGTATTACTTTGTACTGCGAGTTCCAAATTGGCGAGGCTACCACTAAATATCTAAGATATCTAAGACACTATATAAAGAGGTAAGATTTATTTGTTTGTTTGTTTGCATTGAATAGGCTCAGAAACTACTGAACCGAAAATTCTTTCACTGGTGGGAAGCTACACTATCCCCGGGTGACATAGGCTATATTGTATTTTCAAAAAAATTAGGGATCCTTACTAAAACTCCCATAATGTAACCCAAGATGTAAAAAAATTACCTAAAATATTCTTTGCATCGCGTGCGCTGCGAAAACTATTGATATAGAATAAAATCATGTACTACGACTTTGCAGAACACATCATCATTTACAAAAAGTGTTGCACCAGCATATGTCTAACTATTATAGTTATGCCACAATAAGTGTTCTTTTATTTAAAAAAAAATATTGAAATGCCACCGCTAGAAAAGGCTCTTTTTTTGTATATTGGTATTAATCCTTGTCACAATAAATTACTTCATATTCAAGACTGCTTCAATACCTTTATATAACTTTTTGAATTATTCAATTCGGACATCTCATTCGAAAGATATCACGAGCTTAAAAATGTAAGTATTAGAAAAAAATTGCGTGGTCGCCGGTCACCCCGCTCGGCTAGCTAGGCAACATCTTATGCGATCTAGGCGTCACTGGGATACGGGCCGTACGGGAGGGGAGTCAATGTCAAAAAGATGGAAGGGAAACGCAGGAGGGAAAAGGGACGCATGAGAATATCCATTATTTATTTATATATTAACGCTAAACATGGGAAACCAGCTAGTAATAAAATAAAATCGTAGGTTTTAGTTGTTTATGTGTTTACTTCTACGGTCCCGAAAAACAATGTCGGATGTCGGATGTACGATTTTGTAGTCTTTTAAAGTTTCGTTTATACCTTTTACTATTTTTGAGATCAAGAAATGTAGTGTTTTGATATTTTGCATTTCATTCATAGACTTCTTAATCAACGAAATAAGCCGACACAACAATTTTAAGTTTTTAGCTGATCCGCTATTGTTCTTCTTTCTTCTTGGAATATTAAGAAAAACTCAATGCTTTATAATACAAGTTATGAGGTATATTAATTTAAAATATTACATGGTTATTATCAGTGGCCGCTGCTGCCCTGAAAATGTGGTGGTTCACTGATAATCCGTACCTATGAGATAACGATTACTAAGCAACATTAGGTAAAAATGATTCCACTAATCTTATTTGGAGAGAAGGTCTATTCTAAGCTGTTTCCGAAGGACGAAAACTTCTACATATCGCTTTTTAATTAAAATTTTAATTTTTTTGTACAGATATTTTTTTCTGTACTAAGAAAATAAAAACACAACACAACACAAATTTTTGGTAAATAAATCTTAAATTTCAACTCGCAAAACTCTTTTTTTAAGAATGTTTAATTTGTTTTATTTTATATTTCATAAAATAAAATAAATTTGAAAGTAGTGTAACAAGAATATACGACGCAAATGTGAATGGTAGAAGAAGTCGGGGACGCCTGAGGAAGATATGGCACGATCAAGTGAATCAGATACTTGAGTCAAGCCATGTCAAAAGTCAGAATAATAGAAGATAATGTATGAGACGATCTATGAATGTGAGTGAGGCTAAGAGTGTGTGCCAAGACCGAGTTGTTTGGCGGACCGTCCTCTCTGCCTACCCCTGCGGGGAAACGGCGTGATGGTTGGTTAGTTAGTTTTATATTTCATTATAGGTAAACAGTATACAAACAGTATTTATAAACAATATATAAACAGCACGTGGGCAAAATTGTCGAAGTTACCTATAAAAAATTTGAATTCCTTAATGATCTGCGTTTTATAACTTTAAACACAATCAATAAAAAAGCAAATATATGTAAAATTTTGGTATTTGCTGTACCTTTTGATTAAAGAAAGAATTAGGTATTCAGTTTGGTTAAGTACTTTTGCCTCATGCATGATAAAGGCTTTGGATTTGGATATTATTTATGTTCAGAGTTCCTAAACTTGCGTTTACTGACTCTAACGTAATGACTAAATGGATTATCTAAAGATTCTTTACATGGAATTTATTTTAAAAATGGTTTTTGGGAAATGATAAAGGCCGCCCGTGTGGCACACGAATATAGCTTAATTTTTCATACATATGGCTGGAGTTGCGCGCAGGCGATGTTTGTCATATTCGATACAAAAACCTTATTAATTACCTCTGACTTTAAACATATAAGTACACTTAAAACTCTTTACTGTTCGCTGGTTCGCCCTCACCTTGAATATGCTAGTGTTATTTGGTCTCCTTTCATCTTCAAGCTACTTATGTTCTTTTATATTATATGAATTTATATTATACTATCTTCTATATTTACTTTTATATTATATGTATTTTGTCAATGCTCTTCATATATATGTACTCTCCTTCCATTTTCATCTCTCTATTTTTTATTCGTGTTATTGTTATATTTTTAATGGACTGTTCGTTCGTAAATAAATAAATAAATTCGTTCCGCTTGCAATCGGCCTGCACGCGGGGACAGGGCAACTTCGCGCGGAACTTTGAGAATTTGCTCTCCCTGTTGCATATTATATTAGGCATTATATTGGTGGGTGAAATTTGTAATGAGATTCATAGATTTTATATTTTTCGGTAAGATATTATAAAGTAATATTAGGCGATTTAACACACTGTGCAACCAGCCGCCCTTGGTTATTGTACCTATAACGCAAGACAATGGAATATCTGTAAGTGAGATGAGAACAGTTCTTAAAACTTAAGAGGGAATAACCAGACAAAACCGGAAATAAGTAATTTTTAAATAAAATTTTAGCCGTATTGACTCTTTTCCACAAAAAAGTATAAATTGATTTCGAAAGATTTTTCTTTTAACTGGTAAAGTTATATTTTAAATTATGAGAAAATATGTTTATTTTTAGCATAATAAGGTTATACCCAACGTTGGCAGATTTGTTAAAATTCCAAACAAAATTTTGTATTATACAACACACATTTCAAATCATGTAATCATGTAGTCAAATAAATCAATAAATTATCTGGGAGAGCTATGTTTCAGAATTTTAATTTTAGTTTAAATAAAATCATTAAAAAAAGATCCGCGCACGTGTTTTGTGACGAAAATTTAATTACGGTCTTACAAACTAATATATTTAAATTTTTTTTACATTCTTATTTTGCTTAGACATTTTTGAAAAATAATAAGTACTTATGATGAAAAAATAATTACAAAAAGTACATAATTTTAATAGTTTTATCATAACGCCTTTTTGTATGTAGGTATAAATTAAAGCAAATTTTGAATGAAATAAAATCGATATTGAGTTATAAGAAAAACTTGTAGGGAGAATAATTAATCTTTCTCATTGGAACCAGCCTGTACAATAGTAAGAACATCTTTCGACGAAATTTGACTTGGTTAAAGGTCCTTAACTAATGAATGTATGAGTAAAAGTAATAAAAATAAAGAAGGTGCGTGGAGAGATAAAGAGAAATTTCGAAATCAAGAACCAAATGCTCACGAATTATAACTGATTCTAAATAAAATTTTAATTAAAAATGTTTATTTTATTATTTTATCAACGACCACTCCTTTCCCAAACACATGCATCAGCTTATAATACGAGGGAATATACACACAATTTTACACTGCAAAAACTGTTGGTCATGTAAAATACATATAAAAAATAAAACCCAATAAGAATGAAAAACACGTGGTAAAAATACTACACATAGTCTTAGGAATATATTACTCAGCAATCGTTCAATTAGCTAATGATTTGATTATTGTGTACTCATATTAATTTCAATTTACGATTTGTACCATTCATAAATATGTTGTAATTTAATAATAATGTATAAAATAGAGTAAAAAATAAACAAACAACTCAAAAAAACAAAAGGTTTTATAAAAATTACCGTCACATTTTTTTTGTTTTTGTGTAATATAGCATTAAATTTTAAAATGGGTATATACTGCAATACTGTTTTAAATGATATGAATATGCTCAAATTGTCAGACAGAAGAATTTTCACTGACTTGGTATTTCTATATAAAATTCTAAATGATTTAGTTGGTAGTCCGGTATTGCTTGAATTGATAAACTTCCGGATTCCACTACGTATTACTAGAAGTCAGGATTTATTTCAAAGCAGAAATTCTGGAACTAACTATCATATGTATTCCTCTTTGCCAAGAATACTAATGGAGGGAAATAATTATACCAAGTCTGGGGACATCTTCAATTTATCTTTAAGAAAATACAAAATATTGTTACTGAAGCAGTTCAGTTATGTATAAAGAAATATATAGGATTTGTATTTTTATTGTAATTTTTAAATTTCATATGTAAAAGCCCCGAAAAAGGGCGTAAATAAATATTTTTTTATTTTTTTATTTATTTATTTATTTTATACACTTTACATATACAAGACAAAAAGTCCCGATAAACTACTTTTTAGCAGTTTGTCTAACGGGTTCTTTACGTTAAAGATCTTATTATAGTGATTTAATAGTTACATTTTTACAATTATATAAAATAAATTTTAATTTTTTACAGAAATATAGATAAAAATAAATTTTTGAAAACATAAATAACATTTTTAAAGTCTTTAGAATAATATGTCATTGTGAGCTAATACAAATTAATTCTTTCCGTAAGCAAAGTCTTCAGTAAATTCATCAATTGTTTGTTTTGGGCACAGTTTTTAATTTCAGCAGGTAACATATTTAAATAACTGGGAATCATGTAATTTAACGTTCTTTGTCCATATTTATTTGTATGCTTAGGTACAATTAGCCCTTCATTAAAGTTAAAACGAGTATTATGGTTGTGTTCCAGCCTGTTAATATATAAAGGATTATTTATGTGCTGAAATATAATTTTGTACCACAGAATTGCTCTCACTGAAAGAACTTTGAGACTCTGATAAAAGTATGGAATATTATGCCTTTCTTTGTACAAATTTTTTTCAGCTAATAATTTAACCAATGAATAAATAAATAAATTATGCAAATATTTCTGATAAAAATAAAAATTTGTGTTTTTATAACGATCCTTCCTAGCTTTAATTTGAAATTATTTTTACATAATATAGTTTTGATTAAGATTCCATCATCATTCATCATCATCATAATAATAATTGTGAGAATCATAATTAAAATTAGAAACATGGTAATCTTAGTTTGCATTTATGGAAAAGAACTCTTTGAAAAATAATCCTCTCATTTAATTTAATTTACTTGCATTATATTTGATGTTATATGAAAACAGAAGATAGATCAAGAAAATATTGCATTTAATTTTATGATTACGTGTACTGAAATCTATCATGCATTTTCATTCAAACACAGCTGAACAAATGTTTTTGTTTTTATTTTTCTGTTTCATGAATCAATGAGTTTAGTTTTTCTTTATGGCCTTTATATATTATTATCACTTTAATTTATTAATTGGTATTCTTTTTACTACCAATACTCTCTTTAGTTGCTTTATTGCTTTTAGCACCTAGCACTTGACTATGAATCTGATAATTATTTAAATGTAATTTATTTAGTATTAAGTTCGATAAAAAACAGCATGTACCTACCTAATATGAACCAAACCAGTCAATTTGACTGTCCTAAATGGGGAAACCTTCCTAGTTGGACAGTAAAATCGTTTTTAAAATGTATACCTATCTATGTATTATCTAATAAATAAATAAGTCGTAAATTAAAATTGCGGTCGTTGACATTTTTAAAGATTGCTTTATACATAACTAGCAGACCCGGCCACACGTTGCTGTGGCTAACGAAACACAACGCCATTACTCAACATTTATAAAATCCACACCACCCGCTTGCCAGCTGCCCGCTGCCCGCTGCCTGAATGGAATATTTGAATTTATCGGCTTTTCTCTACTATAATAAGCATGTATTACACATATAAACCTGCTTTTTGAATCACTCTATCTATTGGTGAAAACCGCATGAAAATCCGTTGGGTAGTTTAAAAGCGCACATAAATTTTTAGCGACTTCATTTTATACAATCTGCCCGCTGCCTGAATTGAATATTTGAATTTCTCGGCTTTTCTCTACTATGATATGCATGTAGTAACCTTCCTCTTGAATCACTCTATCTATTGGTAAAAATCCCATGAAAATCCGTTGCATAATTTAAAAGATCAAAGCGCACATACAT
This sequence comes from Limnephilus lunatus, assembly GCA_917563855.2. NCBI lineage: Eukaryota > Metazoa > Arthropoda > Insecta > Trichoptera > Limnephilidae > Limnephilus > Limnephilus lunatus. Next base: position 17,858,875 of record OU830604.1, on the reverse strand, counting down.
TTTTAGCGACTTCATTTTATGCTATGTAATGATGATAGAGTGTTTCCATTTATTTGACAAATGGTAAAAAAAAATAATATCTATTTCATTTTTAATTGAATTCATAAATTATTAAATGGCATATATACAAATATTTTCACGGATATTTTAAAGTTTATATTTATTTTATTTTATAGATTTTTTTTCAAATTCGTACACTCATGCTTCCCTCACTTTTCATGCTTCCAGAGAAAGGTGAGAAGTTTGCAAGTCCATTCTGAAATTGAGTAAAAGGGTGCAAATAATTCATGATCGATACAACCAGACAAAACCGGAAATATGTTATTTTTAAATCAAATTTTACCCGTATTGACTCTTTTCCTCAAAAAAGGTATAAATTTATTTCGAAAGATTTTTCTTTTATCTGGTAAAGTTATGTTTTATTACGAGAAAGAATGATTGCTCTTAGCATAATAAGGTTATAACCTAGGTCGTTGGCAGTTTTGTTAAATTTTCAAACAAAATTTTGTATTATACAACTCACATTTCAAATCATATAATCATGTAGTAAAATAATTCAATAAATTATCTGGGAAAACAATGTTTCAGAATTTTTATTTAAGTTTAAATTAAATAAAATCGTTAAAAATTAGATCCGCGTACGTTCTGTGTAAAATCCTTCAATTTGTCTATTTTTTTAAGGTCTTAATATTTAATATTTAAGAAAACTAATTTATTTAAAAAACATATATATTTAAAACTAATATATTTAAAAAATATATATATTTAAAACTAATATATTTAAAAAACAGATACGCGCACGTGTTTTGTCACGAAAATACTTTAATTTGTCTATTTATTTAAGGTCCTACAAACTAATATATTATACCAAGTCAGTGGACATCTTCAATTTACCTGTAGGAAAATACAAATTACTGTTAATGAAGCAGTTCAGATATGTATAAAGAAATATATAGTATTTGTATTTTTATTGTAATTTTTAAATTTCATATGTAAAAGCCCCGAAAAATGGCGTAAATAAATAAATAAAGATTATTTTGCATTCTTATTTTGCTTAGACATTATTGAAAAAATATAAATACCTTTGATCAAAAACTAATTACAAAAAGTAGATAATTTCAATAGTTTTATCGTAACGCCTTTCAGCATTTTTGAATGTAGGTATAAATTAAAGCAAATTTTGAATGAAATAAAATCTATATTGAACTATCATTATTAAAAGTTGGTACGGAGAATAATTAATCTTTCTCATTGGAACCGCCCTGTACGGTTATAAGAACATCCTTCCTTGACTTGGCTGGTAAGAGGCCCTTAAGGTTAAACGTCACGTACGTTATAATCTACGCATTCACAGATGGCGCCAATCAAATTCTTTGAGGTTTTAAATGCTTTTTGCACGTCACGCTTTAAAATATTAGGTAAATTAATTATTCGCGATTGTACATATTTAATTAGAATATAAATAAATAGTTTTGTCCATAAACAAACCCAAATCTTTCAAGAAAGGATGAAAAATACAATATTGGATTGAGTCACCGATAGAAAATTGAATTTTTCATCCTTTCTTTTGATTTGGGTTTGTTTATGGATAAAACTATTTATTTATATTCTAATTAAATATGTACAATCGCGAACAATTAATTTACCTAATATTTTAAAGCGTGACGTGCAAAAAGCATTTAAAACCTCAAATAATTTGATTGGCGCATCTGTGAATGCGTAGATTATAACGTACGTGACGTTTAACCTTAAGATTATTTTTTTTCATTTCTAGAGTACACATTAAATATATGAATTTTACTTAAGTAAAAACAAATTATACGAGTACTTATCTGACAGGATCTTGCTGGATTTTTCCAGATCTATCTTCTGTGGTCATGAGTCTAGTTGTAATCTGAAAAAAAACAGTAACCATGTATTATATATATGTGTACATATGACACAGAATATTATTGTTATTAGCTTTTATTTTATTTTTAGGAGGCTTCGAGGAAAATGGTTTTATTCAGGACCTACCTATGTCATTTTTGGGAATGATGAATGAAGAGTCTTTTAAAAAAAAGGAAGGAAAGAATGTTAGAATCTGCTAATCTGGGGGTCAGTGGGTCTAGGAGTGGAACCTATCCCTCCAAAATGGTCTCCCTCAATCAGTCTCTCTAGATCCGGCCTGCCACTCAGTAAGTGGGCAGACGAATCCGCCGCCAAGACCCAGACAAATCTCACTCTGTGAAAGCGGGCACATTTGCGAGGTGTTAGTCATCCGATAAAAGGTTCCCGGGGCGGCGCGGCGGTACCGACATCCGTCTCCCAAATTGTATGGGTATGTATAAAATTACAGAGTGCAGTTCACACGTGTTAGAACTGAAACCTTCAGAAAACTAAAGGAGAAAAGAATGGGGAAAGAGGAGACCGATTATTCTATCCCATTCTCTCGTGTTTGTGTCTTTTTAATATCGCTATTTCGTTTCATCGAGTTTCAAATCAAAACGGTGCCAAACAAGTTTTCTCTTCAAAAAATGTTGATTTCCTCATTCAGATGTTTTATATATTTACAGGGTGGATACTGGCTACTACTAACTAACAGCAACTAGCGGCAACTACCGGCAACTAGCGACAACTACCGGCAACTAGCGGCAACACTAGCGGTAACTTAGAAGCAATACTAGCGGCAATCGACTACCTTACCCATAGAACGCTCAATACTTCGACTTCGACATCTCAGTATCCCTCAGTGCCGTGGAATAGACCGGCGAGTCTTTGCCTATGTATGAGTCTGTTCAATTCTCGAGAGAGCTTAGTGAGAAGAATATGGGCCATCGGAAAGACGCTGCAGGGGAGTCGAACTGAAATATTCATGTAACTGTCGGGCCAGTATTATGTGGCACATTCCAAAGCTGGATTTATTTGCTTGAAGTACAATGGTATATATATATTTCCACGTTTTTTTTATTGCTTAAAAAATTACGATAATTATAGCATTTTTATTTTATTTTTATGTTGAAGAATACATTTTCTACAGCGAGTTAAAGTTTCCCATTTTTGAATTACCGCTAAAACGATATTTTGGGGCGTGGCTATCGTGTGACGTCATGAGTGCGCACGCTCCCTGACAGTGTTTGTTTATGTTGGTTCAGCTGAGCTACGCTTGTGACGTCACAAACCCATTTGAAAAAAAACGGGCCGTTATGATTTTGTCAGTTTTAGAGTGTTTTTAAAATCAATAATATTGAATGAAAACATAAAAAACAAACATTTTTAGTAGGATGATTAAAATCAGAAGAATGATCTTTGAATATTCCGTATATTTTCAACAGAATCCCTCATTTATGGAAATACCTAATGGCCGCTGTGGTCTAGCGGTAAGGCTATTGACTCGCAATCCGAAGGTCGCGGGATCGATTCCCGTCGTGGGCAAATAAATTTTATTTGATTAATTTGTGTTATTTCACGATTAATTCATTTAAAATTCATATACATATGACCACGGGGTAACCTATGACCCGGGGGTGACCGACGATTATGGGGTGACCTACGACCGTGGGGTGACCTACGATCTTGGGGTGACCTACGACCTTAGGGTGACCTATGACCTTGGGGTGTTCTACGACCTTGGGGTGACCTACGACCTTGGGGTGACCTACGACCTTGGGGTGACCTATGACTTTGGGGTGACCTATGACCTTGGGTTAGTAAGTGCGCCTTACCTTAGTTGTGCAGTATGTACGCCTCGCCCGATCACCGTTCGCATCGATCACCGTTCTCATCGATTACCGATCGCATCACACTTTTCGTAACGCGTTCACCAGCTTACCCCCCAAGTCGAGCGTGCGTAAAGAAGTTTTACTCCAAAAAAGTCGATTAGAAAGAAAACCGACCTCTTAAATTTATATACTCATAAGACTTTTCGTCTCCTAGGCCCTAGAAAGGCAATCCATTTGGCTATATAATATATGTTACTGTAGAAGCCTGTTCTACGGTAAATCTTAAGATTTGCTAGTAAAACCTAAGATTTACCAATTTACGGGCTTTTACAGTGACTTATGTACTTACTTGCTGACCAAGCCACGCGTTGCTGTGGCTAACGAAACACAACGCCATCTAATGGATGGTTACCCAACCTAGATAACCAATTGTTTTGTCGAAAAAATGACTCACACCGCCATCTGTTAGAAACTTATGAAACTTACAAAACATTTACCTATTTACAAACATTTAATGAACATTTAATTCGCAATAATAAATTAGCCAATAATCGAGATAAAAACTATTTTACACAAATTTTAAAAACCAAATTACACAAAGTAAGCTAAATTTCATAAAAATCGGTTTAGTAGTTTATCTCGAACAAACATCGTGACGAGAGATTTTTATATGTATAAAGATAAAGAATTTCTATATTTTTTAAATGTTTCAACAATTTCCACAGAAGTACCTAATGAAAAGTTTAACTTAGGTTTGTCAAGTTGCAAGCTCACGGGTACGCCTACAACTTTTATCTTTTCGGTTGGCTAGCAAAACTTTTTACAAGTTCTAATTGTACATGATCAGTAGCTCAACTTAAATCACAGAAGAAAAACACAGAGTGTGCAATTCACACCCCGTAGAAGTGAAATCTTCAGAAAACTAAAGTAGACAAAAGTGGGGACAATACGAAGCACTTTTTTTTAGCAATTTAATGGTTTTTTTTTTCATATTTTTGTCGTCAAATTCCAGTGCACCTTCTCTATACATATAGTTATTTTATTAGTATTTGTGTTTTCTTCTTCGGAGTCGCTCATTTTGGAATGGTTTAAAGATTGGATATTGATTTGAACCATTAACTCACCTAATTAATTTAAGTTTAAAAAATGGAATATTTCCGTCTAATTATAAGAGGACAATTATCTCACCTAGGTATATTCAAAAGTGGAAACGCACAAAATGAAACTAACTATCGACCAATTTCCCTCATTTCAAATATTGGCAAAATATTTGAAAAAATTGTAAAATCTCAACTTATGGAATTTATTGAAAATAACAAAATACTTCACGACAATCAATACGGATTCCGTAAAGCGCGCAGCACACAAGACGCGATTGCAAATGTCACATCACGCATATATAAAAACCTTGATATGAGCAATAAATGTATAGGTATTTTTATAGATCTGAGAAAAGCGTTTGACAGCATATCCCATAAAAAACTTATGAAAAAATTAGATAATTTGAACATTAATGAAAACGTAGCAAATTGGATAAAAAGCTACCTAAAAAATCGCGCTCAATGTGTCAAAATAAATAACATTTATAGCGACGAAGAGACATCTGAATATGGAACTCCACAAGGTACTGTGCTGGGTCCTATATTATTCATCTTATATGTAAACGGGATATTCTCACAGTCACTTCATGGTAGTATAACCTCTTATGCCGACGATACAATACTTATTGAAAGTGGAATCACGTGGCAAGTAGTAAAACAAAAAGCAACAGAAGACATAAACATACTTAAACACTGGTTTGATATAAATCTACTATCTCTTAATAGTGAAAAAACTCACGTTATACCATTTGCAATAAAATCAAAGGACATTCCGGTAAATTTTGATATAATTATACATGACAATTCTAAAGATCACAAAAAAATAACTGTAAAATAAACTGTTCCACATTAAAAATTTCGTATAAAATTAAATACTTAGTAATAACAATAGACAAAAACTTGAACTGGAAAGATCAAATCAACCTTACCGTTAACAAAATAAGGAAATTAATTAACATATTTTCAAAAATCCGAAACTTTCTCTCATTAGAAAATCTAACATCAGTCTACCATGCTATAGTACAGTCAAATCTCCAATACTATGTAGTAAGCTGGGGAGCTGCATACAAAACAAATCTACTCCCTGTTGAAATTGTGCAACGCCTAATTATAAAAATTATTTTGAAAAAACGAAGAGATTATCCAACTCACCTTATTTTTGAATAATTTAAAGTATTAAATTTAATGATCTAGTTCGAAAAAATATAAAAATCCAAATAATAAAAGAAAAATAAAATCATAGCTTTTTAACTGAAATCGTACTCATCAAAAACATATATTTCCAATACAAAAATGTAACACCTCATTTGCACAACATCATTACACATATCTAGGAAAAAAATACTTCAATAGCCTACCTGAAAAAATAAGAACAATCGAAGACGATAAATGCCTACTAAAAGCAATTAAAGAGCAATTTAAAGTAAAAATAACAAATTGATAAAATTTATCATCATAACTTATATAACTTGTTAATTTGTTTTTTTTTTAAGTATCTACCACAATTAAACTAAAAGATACAAAATATATTTTTTTTTATATATTTTAAATATTTTCTCATCCTGATACTCGTCCCTCTTCTAATCACAAGCGTCTGCTTCTATAGAAGAGAAATATCATTTAAAAAAATATTAAAAAATCAGTGAAAATTTATTATGTAGTTTATTTGTATCAAAAAAGGTTATTTTAAAATGTAAATATTATATTTTATATGTTATTTTTGCTGTATAAATAATGTATCTTATGTATATAAATGAAAAAAAAAAAAAAATTATCAATTTTTTTTGGATTTGGTTCGTCAGGCGCTTTATACCACTACACCATAGGATTTATCGTATTATATCCACTATTTATTGAAACCGAGTACCCGTGAATTAAATATATATTTTATTGCTATCTCATTCTCTCGTAGGCTAAATTCTATAGATGTATATGTTTCTCTCTTTTTAGTATCGCTCGTTTCTGTTTCATCGAGTTTCAAACCACAATGGTAATAAAAAAGTTTTCACTTCAAACTTCACCCACACAATCTCAACCAATAGGAGCCTTGAAAAGTGAGCTCATAGTCAAAGCAGCCAATGAGGGCAGCTTGACGCTTTGTAAGGTACTGTAAGTAGGTAAGGTTTCATTCTATCTCATTCTCTCGCAGGCTAAATCCTATGCATGTGTTTGTCTCTTTTTAGTATGAACTAAAAATAAATCACAACGATGCTAAAGAAATTTTCACTTAAAAAAATTGGTAGAAGAAAAACCTTCCGAAAACTAAAATAGACCATTGTGGGGAGGCTACGAAGCACCGCACAAAGAGGAAACCGATTATACCATATCATTCTCTCGCAGGCTAAATCCTATAGATGTATGTGTTTGTCTCTTTTTAGTGCTGAAGAAGTTTTTACTTCAACGAGATTTAACATGAAGAACAGCAGTTTTAGCAACAATTTTTATACTAGTGATACGCTATGTAATTTTATTTGTAATAACACTAGAGACATGTTGTTAATATTAAAAGGAGTATATTTCATTTACTTAAAAATTATGTAATCTTCAGTAATCATTGGGAACTTAGTTTGTCACTTCTGACGCCAGGGTAAAGTAATTGAAAGCCGACGCTTTGCTCTCATCTGCCGAGTGTTTGATTAGCCCTACGTCTGTGGGGGCTAGTGTGGAGGCCAAGAGGGAGGGAGGGGATAGGGGGGAAGTAAACACAGACCACCCCCCCCCCTCCCCCCTCCACTTCGGAGCTTTATTCTGAGAAGATTATTTGCCAAATCAAACGGCGCTATTTAATTTCCCTTCGGGAATAATAATGATAACGTGTTGCCACTGTGGATTTAAAACCAAGTTAGTATAATAATGCTGCCGAGGGACGAGATTTCACAATGAATAGCTAAAAAGGAAATATATTGAAGTGAAAATTTATTTAGCACCGTTGTGATTTAAAACTTGATGAAACGGAAACAAGCGACACTACATAACAAAAACATAATTCTATAGGATAAACGACAAACATATACAGCTATAGGATTTAGCCTGCGAGAAAATGAGATAGCCATAAAATATTTATTTAATTCACATGCACTCGGTTACAATATAGCAGGATAAATCCACAGTCCCACGCAAGTATTCTTTGGTGTAGTGGTATAAAGCGCCTGATGAACATCGGCGGCCAGATATTCAGCGGACCAAGAATCGAATGCTACGAAATAAAATAAAAATATACATATTTTTATAAAACCAATACTCAATCTTCAAACCACTTCAAAATTAACAGGCAAAAGATAACACAAAAGCAAGCGACATCTAGCGACTTCAAAGAAGAAAACACAAATATATGATAAGATGACCAAATGTGCATTGGAATTCGAAGTTAAAAATATGGAAAAAAAATCATTGATAAAAAAGTGCTTCGTAGTCTTCCACTCTTGTCTTCTTTATTTTTCTGAAGGTTTCTCTTCTACCGCGTGTGAATTGCATACTCTGATATTTTTTTTGTATTGAATGTTTTACAATAGTAGTTTTTAGGGTGAATTTATTTTAACCATGTGATAAAAAAGGTAAGTTTATCATTATTTTTATTAAAATTTGAATAAATATTAAAGTTTAAGAAAGAAAGTTTAAAGCAAACATTTCACTACATTTGTGTATAAAATTAAAAAGGCATAGAAGTAAAAAGCTTCTATTTTCATTGCAATATAAATACCGTCTGATCTCAGAATTAGAATTAGTAAGTGATGGTTGAAACGAAAAAAGGCACTCTTTCCCTGTCATGGGGAAAATTGAAATCTAGCGTTAAAACATCTAAGAATGCAATATGCTATTTTTGGCACCGTTGTGATTTGAAACTCGATGAAACGAAAAAAAGCCACACTAAACAGCGACAAACCATCTATAGGATTTGGTCTGTGAGATAATGAGATACACTAATTGGTATCCTCTTTGTGCGGTGCTTCTTAGTCTCCTCACTCCTGTCTACTTTAGTTTTCTGAAGGTCTCACTCCTACCGCGTCTGAACTGCGGACTTATGTTCGGTAATGTCCATTGCAACTTCGAATTTACGAGCGGATATTACTTATGATAAAATCCATATTTTTAAACAATTTAAAATATTAGCTTTGGTGGAATTGTCTTCCAAATGGAATGAGGGCGACACAAGCGGCAAACATTTGAACTATTTTATCAAAAAATCATTTGCCCTGCTTCCCTCTTGTGCCTGTGTCAGACCACACAATGTGCGCGATATATTTTCGTGGCTTGGCCTATTTCGCATATCGCTGTAGGCCAAGCCCAAAAACGCTTGCTACGCTTTGGCGTAATCTGACAGTCCCTTGAAGTTTGATAAATAAACGTAGGCCGCAAATTATCTACCTCTTTACTAATAAACTATAATGATGAAAAATTAAACTAACTAACTAACTAACCATCACGCCGTTTCCTTTCAGGGGTAGGCAGAGACGACGGATCGCCAAAACAAATTGGTCTAGGCACACACTCCTTGCCTCGTATGAACTTAAATTGATATTTTGAGGCATATTTTTAAAGTAATAAAATGCATCATCAAATCCACAACTAACATTTTCAACAACTGTTAGGAAGTAAAAAGCCAAGTACCCAAGCTTATTCAAACATGTCTCAACTGCTTTTTTAAACGATATCGAGCAAATGTCTCAATGCGTAAAATGTTCAAGGGTCGTAATTCTTGCTCGATGTTCGACAGAAATTTACGTCTTGAATGAGCGTCTTGGCGGTACAAGTCAAAATGATCGATGTCGAGCATATAATGCGTGTGTAACTTTGATTCAACGAAGGTTGGCCAGGATTATCCAGGTGACAAGTGGATCAAACAAAATTTACAATGAGTCATTTAAATGGTACACTGTTTGTAGCTGAAAACTTTAACGTATGATTCCCACCCCTACTCCATCCATGGAAATAAGGTCTCTATGTACAATTTCGTTAAAAGCTACTTTGTCGTCCACTTACATTAGCGCGACGCAATCCTAGGGTGACCAAACGTAAACGCTTACGTCTTACTTTTAATCTTACTTAAGATTTTTTAAAATATTTATATTGAGGGATCAGTAGGATTTATCGATCCAGTTAGGAGTTCTACCGAGCCAAACCCTCTGATATGAAAATATCTGGAGTCGGTGTATTATTTTCCCATTTGGTCTCTGGTAGGTTGACATGTTGTTCTTGTATTGTTTTATATTTATTATACTTATATAGTGCACTTCCATAGAGTGGATTCACTAGATGATCATTTGTTGAAAAGTGTGTGGAAGGGTTTAGTTTCCTGTGGGGAAGATTTAATCCGGACATAAAGTCGGAATTATAAATATTATCGTCATTTTATTTTTTTGTCTTTTAATTTTAAAATAGTTGATAAAAAAAATCACTAAGTTTTATAATTTTTTTCAAATTGCGGTCGGAAATTTTGGTTTCATAAATGTTTAGGTACATTTGAATTATGTTGTGGTTAACTTTTAGATTTGAATATAAAGCGTGGTGTTTTTCTGTCTAATACCATTTAGATTATATTTCTCACCATGATAGTAAGGGATCTCATACACAATTATTTCTATGAAATCTGTAGTTGTTTTTAAAAGCGTATATATATTAGGCTGAGAGATTAATAAATAAAATAAAATTTTAAAAAAAGATAATTTTTGTAGGATCTCATACAAGGGGGCCGATTTGATTTAGATCCTCGGCCTAGTGATCAAGGAGGTTTTGGTAGTACTTACGTGCTCAAAATTTACTTATGGCTTCCAACAAAATATAGAATTTCGTCGGGCCAAATGTTGATGCTCCTGTAGATATTGTTGAGCGGCAAGTCTAGGGGATTTTATGGTTAAGTCTCTAGAATTGAACTGTAACGAAAAGGTCCGTTAGGGTTTGGCGTTAGAGGGTTGGGAGGAAGCGTACAGCGTCAGCGTGGTCACCCTCCACACCCGGCGCAGGTCGGGGCGCAAGCGCGCGCAGATCGATAGCTCTAGCGAGCCTCGTGGGCGCACGCCTGCTTCGGCCCACAACAGTCATGGCGGATAGTGAATTCGAAGAGTTCCACCACATTTTCAACCGCCATCCTCAGAATGTTAACTCTTCCACTCCGTTTTACTCGTAAGTATTACTTCATTATTAACTCCCGCAACATTTCTGTCACGCTGAGAAAGGTCCCGAAGTAAAATCGAAAGTGCTCGTAACGGTTCGCAATTTTCCTAATTTGAGCCTCCGCGAAAATCCGTGCTTTGTTTTGGGCTTGCCTACATAACTTATTGGTAAGATATGTTTAAAATGTGATAATCGAACCCATGAATACACCAAAAATACCTATGTCAATAAGAGTCATTTCCGTGTAAAGTGCGTTCATGACGTTGACGTTTCGTCGAACAGGCTTCGACTCGGTCGTCATCGATTTAGTGTAATGTAATACTAAAAAAATGTACCTACTACTTCTAATAAATTGAATAATTAATTTGTGTCGTATCTTTACCAGAAGAACTATAAATTTATAACCTATAAGAAAATATCGATTTTATGTTTTAAAATTTTATTCCTTGTACCTTTTTGTCATAATGAGTATTATAACTCACCGGGATTGCTGGGTAGCAAGATTTTAATAATAATAAATAAATAAAATATTGAATTCCCTTGGAACACTACGCCTTCCAGAAATGTAAATATTTTTGTGATTTTTAATGAAAATACTATAATTTATCGATAACTGTTTACAAATTCATGTTGATGGTAATAATAAATTATTAAATAGACTCTGTGGTTTCTTTAAAGAAATTCGTACGTAGGTCGGTAGGGCTCGTAGGTTTTTGTGCTTGTATTGAAGTGTACCTAAATGGAAATAAAGGTTTTTTTTCATTCAATTAATTGTCGACAACATGGGCGTTTATTGACATAAAATATTCTGATAGTAGGACCTACGTGCAAAAGATTATAATATATAATACTTTGGCAGATTGCTTTGTCGATTGTAAGACAAAATGTATTAAAAAAATGTATTTTTAGTTATAACGCTGAAACTTCAATAAATCTATCCTATTTGGTTCAGTTTGGCTAAGTCCGCGAGTATTGAGTTTTATTTTATTTTATTTATTTATTCTTAGTATAGGTATTAGGTCCATAATTTGCAGAACACGAGAATTTATGCTGAATTTTACCGTTATTAAATTTCTATGGTAACGCGATTCTTGACTCATGTAGAACTCTTCTCTAGACTTACCGATAATGCTAGATGTTGACGTAGTTCATCCCGAGGAGATATTCAAATGTCTATGCATTTTTGCGTGCTCGCATGGTTAATATACACGTACTACATACATATATATGCACAAACCTGCCTACGACCAAACATGTTTCCCTAGAAAAAGTCGATTTGGTGGATCAATGGTGCTTGCTGCTGATTCCAGAAGTTTATTATCCTGTGTGTATTGTATCTTGTATCATACTAAGCACACAAGAACATCGACTGTTTGTCAAAATAAGGTAGGCTTTTAACAAAACAAGAACGTTAAAAAAATCGGCAATGTTCAATTCAATGTAAATATTACAACAATATATTTAACTATTATTTTGAATAAGACATTCAATTCAAGTGTGTAAGAACTCTCCACTGACCCTTTCAGCCCTCCCTCAGCACTTGCAATGACGCTTGGAATAATCCTATTACTCTTGCTTGCAAATTTTGTTTTTATAATACAATGGTTTTCGTGTTGGTATGAATGTGTTGCTTAACCGTATCACCACTAAATACAGATTGTTTCACAGAATTTGAACAATCTATCAAATCTCAAAGTTACTTTTTAAATAATTTTTAGTTAAAGGTTCTTTTAAAGTTCTGTTATTATTTCATTTTTAGCCAGTTGTTTCACACAACCGAAGTAATAACAGGCTTTGAATAGGACTTTGACAGTATTTAATAATTTTCTTTGAAACAAACCTTCGTAGTCACATTTCCATAAGTCCTAATAAATAATGACTGGCTTAATTAAATTCATTTGAGACACTTGTTGTTTGAATTCAAGTTATTTGGAACAACTCGTGTTTGAATTCCATGATGAAATACAAATGTAGAGGTCAATGTACATTATCTTGTAATAAAAAAACAATAATGAAAAAAAAAATGCGTTTGCTAAATTGTTAGGAGAAAATAATCTAATGTGTCCATCATCACCAGATATCTGATGGTGTATACTGTAAGGCCGTGGGTAAGGGAAGAGAAAGCACTATAGACGAGACATGTCCAATCTGCGGTCCAAATTGCAGTTTTTGTTTTGGATTTTGGTATTCATAGACCTCGGATTCTCGATGGGGATTTTGTTTTATTGCATGAAAAGTGCCAGGAGCATGACCGCACTAGGAATTTATTTTCCCAATCAATTCCAATCAGTATAACTGACCTGATTTCAATTAGTGGAGGGTGAGTGCAAAGGACAATCAAGATAGCCCATTTTGACATATTGTTGGCAGTGCAGTTGTAGTTGTTGTGATACAATAATAACTATTGTATTATGTACGAATATAACTAATTAGAAAAAGAGCAGGCGACATAATATTTTGTAGAAAAAGATGTTCAACGAAGCACAAAAAAATATGTGAATGTAAAAAAATATATTTTACTTTATGTTGATCATTATGGTATTAAGGCCATGATGAGCTTCCTCTTATTTTAGACAGCCTTGCCTGACATCTGCCCTGATGGTGGACACTGGAAGGCTGCCTGAAATTAAATGATATTGCAATCACAATATTTTTAGTAGTGATAATTTTATTGTTGTCTGTTTAGGTTGGTGCCAAATGTGGGTCTGGAGGAGGACTCCCCCACCTCGTCGCAGAGCGGCAGCGAGAGGCCGTGCGTGAGAACGGGGGGCGCGGGCGTGGGGCCGGAGGGGCGCGCCAGCAGCGGGGAAGACGACGAGGACGACGACGGGCTGCGGCCGGGCCGCGCGGCTCCAAGGGGGCCCGCTGTGAGCTGGGCGGGCGGCGAGCGCAGGCGGAGGAAGCTTCCGGAGATACCCAAGAACAAGAAATGTAAGTGATTAAAACATGACCTCGAACAACAAACACCGGAGAGTCTTACAAAACTGACTTACACCTTCAGTTTGATTGTAAGAATTGTCCTATTTTTACATACCTATCTTAGTTACTTTACTTGGGGAAGTGTCCCTCAACAAAACAACAAAATCTAGGATATTCAAAATATGATAACATTTATATAAAAGCTTGAACACCTTGGTTCAGGTTCTCCTGGTGAGGAGACAATAACAAAAATACAAATTTTCAGTAATTTCAACATACACTCTAATTTCACACTCCACAACGAAATTTTTTAGAATGTTTATGTAATAACGTTTATAGAAATAATATTTTTTTTATAATTCTGAGACTGATTTGAAAAATGCTAATGTTAAGTAAATGAAAATTATAATTTAATTAATCATAATTATCTTATGTCAGTATTGAGATTGCAGTCTTGTATTTCCCTACAATTTATACTGGGTGGCAGATTTTATTGTGAAAATAATTCATTTAGGTAACTGTGTAAGTATTTAAAACTACTGGTTTAAATAAATATATTGTTTTCTTTCTCCGTAGGATATATGCGAATAAGCGATTTTGATCTGTATATTGCGATGTTTCCACTGTTTTGCTCAATAATTATGTCATTTTGTATGGTACCATTCTACACCAAACCTTATTATGTAGCTTGTAAAAATTTGCGACTAGAATCGGGTGTAAATTATTTTTATTTTGCGTTTTGGCATCAATTTATTGAATTTTTTTAATATAAAAATTTGCGACTAGAATCGCGTGTAAATTATTTTTATGATGCGTTTTGGCATACGTTTATTTAAACCATTCTATACCAAACCTTATTATGTAGCTTGTGAATATTTGCGACTAGAATGTTTTCAAATTATTTTTATGATACTTTTTGGCATACGTTTATAGAATAAAACTTATTTATTGCAACCTTCGTGTGTTATATGTATATGCATCAATATGCGATGCTTTGCGTTGATTACATAATTTTGCGAAAACCCACCCTAAAAAACATCCTATGATAAATTGAAAAAACCCATCGAATTACTTCCCTCTCTGCATTGTTTTTTGGCAGAGTTAAATGGCGGTAAAGACCTTGATGGATACGATCTTAATTGGTCGAGTGTATTTTCTGTGCACTACTTTTATTGCAATTACCGTACTTCGATAATAACAATCGTTGAAATTCTAATAGAAAGCTTTTATTACACATATCAAAACAATAACATCGTTGTCAAACATGTTTCTATGCACAATACGCCGGTCTCCAATTGCAGCCGTATTGATTTTATCTGTTGCGACTAAACATCCACTTGTGTTAGTAAACATTGTGTGTTTGAGAGTCTGCTAACTAAATATAACGTTTAACTTTTCATTGTAAAGATTGGATTCTTGTAGGAAGTGCTAACTGTGATTATTTAGTGAAGGAAAAGCAGGCATACCCATCTGTCAAGTGCGCGCGGCGACGGAAAGCGATCGCCGAAGTACCTACGCGTCGCGGCGCCTGCCGGTGGAGGCGCTAGCGACGGCGCTCATCGATACTGTGCGACAGACGTCATCCGAACAGCCGGCCCTTTCCGATGCCTTCAGGCCTTATGCTTGCACGATGACTGTATACCAGAGCTTTATTCGATGTCTGCCCTTGGAAACTAATAATTTTCATCATGTTTCCTCAGCGGTTGTTTCTTCCGCGTATTGTGAGTGAACGGGTGTCGTCCGTTTCTTTTGACATGTGAATATTTACGTAAATCTCAAATATGTTTATTTATATTTTAAACATATTGATTGCGGTAATGTGATAATGAAGCGAAGAGGCCTTTCTAAACTAGTGTGCTATGTGCGTGTCTTCACTTCGGTAACCGCCGCGTCGCGAAGTTTGTTGTGATTATGAAGTGACTTTGCGTAACCTGTTGAATTTGCATATTGTGTAATGGTTCTTTGTTTCAAATATCTGGATTATTTCAACGAAAGAGGATAACAGATAACTTCAGAGTAGCAGTGCTAAAGTTGTTTCATATAAATAATATGAATAAAAAGAAGAAGAACGTTTTTATCGGCACAGGTAACCCATCTGTTTATTAGCTCAGTACAACAAGGGAAATACAAGATCAGCAATCTCTCCACTATATGTGATTTTGTACCACGACAAAGTTGTTCATAGATGATTTGAAAGAAACAAAATAATATTCGGCATCATCTGTCAAAAAATTTGGTAATTTGTATAATCTAGTCAACTCAACCATACCGGATCATCGGGGATCACTTACACGCGTTGTCTTTCAATTATGATTTTAACCTTTCTGGAACTACTAATTGGCTATGAAATTTAACGGTTATTTTAAATATATTTTTTTCTTACGTGAAAATTTCTAATATAAATAAATGTAAGTTTGAACTTGACGAGATCGCTGTATACGCGCCCCCCGCGGTGCACGCCTTTCGCTCAAGCTGCTGGTGTTGGATGAGATGGGGAACATTGTATTGCATTGTTTTGGGCCTATTTCTGATAAGCAGGATTATTTTTGAACATAATTCAAAACATATGGATCATATTACTACCATCTTCCTTTCTTTTAGTTCAATATTATTACGGAAAAATTAATACAATCAATATTATGTTGTTTCTTTGAATCGCATAAGCAATATTTTTAATAATTAACAATTCATTTGATAGCGAAACTTTGTTATCTGACAAAGGAGGTCAGGAATTATTATTGTTTCTTCTAACACAGCAAACTCTTTTTGTGGCACTATTTTAATTCTAAATTAATAAATACTTAATTTTAACCACTTTCATTTTCTAAAAACCAACATTTTACGTAAAAAATACTTCATCAAGGTTTACTTTAAACTAGTTACAAAAATAGACTTGTTGCAATTAGTTTTATGTAAACCCTGAAGAAGTAAGCATTGCTTACGAAACATGTTGGGTTTTTAGACAATAAAAGTGATTAAAATTAACTATTAATTAATATTGAGTATTTATTGTAAGAGGGATTTTTCATATTTTAGCCATGGTTCAGCCGAAAACTTCATACTTTGAACTGACTCTCAAAATAAAAGAAATAAACGAAACAATAATGGATTTTTAATAAAGTGGGCTTTAAGTTTCGCGAGAATGATTTTAATATTTACTTTATCAAATCAATAGGATTTTACTCTTTAATATTTTACATTGAATCTACTTGTGCACGAGACCTTAAAGCTTCACAATTTTTCTTGGTTCGTGTGATAGAAAATTAGTTATGGTTGATAAGCCAGTTACAAAACAACGCTATTCTGGAGTAATAATATCTCTAAATTTAACAATAGTTTTAAGACTTTATTTTCACACATTTTTGGGATGGTAGACCGTATCCAAATGACAAATAATACGAAGAGAGGCAAGAGACCCAAAAGACAAGAGACACAAGAGACAAAATACACAAGAGGCATAAAAGACACAAGAGACGCATGAGACGTAAGAGACACAAGTGACACAAGAGACGCATTAGACGTAAGAGACACAAGTGACACAAGAGATACAAGATACACAAGGGACGCAATAGACCCAAGAGACACAAGAGACACAAGAGACACAAGGGACACAAGGGACACAAGAGACACAGGAGATACAAGAGACACAAGAGACACAAGAGACACAAGAGACACAAGATACACAAGATACACAAGATACACAAGAGACACAAGAGACACAAGAGACACAAGAGACACAAGATACACAAGAGACACAAGAAACACAAGAGACACAAGAGACACAAGAGATACAATAGACATAAGTGATACACGAGACACAAGAGACATAAGAGCCACGAGTGGCACAAGGGACACAAATAGAAACGGAAGTGATCGTGATAAAATGTAATAATGTCCCTGAAACGTTTCTCGGTCCATTTGGTTTTTGACCAAAGAGCGATCAGCTGTCAACAATTACGGTTATGTTTTTGAACTTGTTAGTTAATCACAATTTGGTTATATCAAATTTCAAAAAATACAAATAACGCCAATGGTCGATCTGATGGTCTTCAAATTTAATATAATAGACCACAAGACCACATGAGTCAAGGCTTATGGAGTTAAATTGATGTTCATAATATGTTCTATCTAATGTTTATTTATGTAGGTACTATCTAATGTTCACATTAGTACGAGTTAGTATGCTATCTTGAGTGTGATATATGCTCTTCAGCATCCGTGATGGCATTGTGCTCGGGGCCCGCGTCCCTGGCCGAGGAGATGGGTGCAGTGACGGGCCCCACGCTGGCGCTCGCCCGCCCTCTGCTCGTGCTCAAGTGCGGCTACCTGCTGGACGAGGACAGCAGCCCCGATTCGGAGCGGCTGCACAGCCTGGGAGACGTGGACAGCGGTCACAGCACGGCGCACTCGCCCGCCGACACGGGACCCAAGAGCCTTTCGCCCACGCCGCTCCAGACGCTGCATACAGGTGATTATTGCACACTTTATTATTGGCGCTAGGTAAATACATCTTAGATCTCATGAAGGAACAGTTCAACGACTCAAGGTGTTAAATAGAAAGACGTAAGGCAGCAGCGAAGGAATTATGATCAGAAATAATAAAAACAATTTTATTGCGATTAGGATGTAGACTTATATTACTCCAATTAAAAGTTCTATTAATTGGAAAAGTTTAAAATTTAAAAAAAAACCTTATAACCATAAACGCGGTATAAATATAACGCGGCACATTTTTACGAGGGTAGGCTGAAAAGTAATGCACACATGCTTGTACAGCGCAAACAAAATGACCTTCAGAAGCGCGCCAGGTTGAATATGGAAGTGACATTCCTCCTCTATACGTACGTGCAAGTTTGAGATCGTTGAATTCATCAGATGTATTTTGAGAAGCGGAAGTACGGAGACTTGTCGGAGTCAACGAAAGGTAAACAGCGTGCTGTTATCGAATTTTGAACTGCTGAAAAAGTGACTCTTACTGATATTCATCGTCATTTAAAGGATATTTATGCTGGCGTTGTTGTTGATAGGTCTTCTGTAAATCGATGGGTAATAAAATTTCAGGATTGTGAACCTGGAAAAGCAATAATTGTTGATGAAACACGCAGCGGACGTCCGATCATTGATACATACGATAAACAATCCAAACTCGTCCAGGAGTTGATTCAAAATTACCAGCGAATCACTCAAAAACATATCAAACCATTTTGGAATATCCAAGGAACGTGTTGGCTTTATTGTTGTATAATTAGGATACCGTAAAATCTGTGGACGATGGGTACCACGCCGTTTCACAGATGAGGACAAACAGCGTCGATTAGAGCCTATGCAAAACCTGAAGTTGGAACCGATTCCACACCCTTCTCATTCCCCGATCTTTCGTCTTATTTTTTCTTCTATTCAAAAGACACCTCAAGGGTAATCATTACACCTCAGACAATGAAGTGAAGGCAGCTCTCAAGTCCCGATTCGAGAAATGCCGGAAGAACTTTTCAGTTACGCATTGAAAACACGTTGGGAGAAATGCGTTAGTCTTAACGGTGACTATGTTGAAAATATTTGATTTTGAAGCTTAAGAATCTTGCCATTTGTTTTTTTCGTATTTTACAAGCAAGTGTGCATATTTTTCTGCACTTTTCAGCCTACCCTAGGGTAAATGTCGGAACAGTGAAAACTTGAATTTACCACGTGCTGCGTTTATATTATCAAAATTAACTTTTACTACTAATATGTTTACGTTATTAATTCCGAATATATATATCTTAAATCCAATAACGCTTTTTGTATCTTGCCGCTTGGGTAGAATTAAAATTTAGTTAAAAAATAAAGTGTTATCAACAAAATGCATTCTTTCTTTAAAATGTATGAATGCTTATAAGAAACAACTTTAAAAAAAGAGAAATACTATAACAAAGATTATCTGTGAAATTTTCTCCTGATTCACTTTTTTAAAGGATGAAATTATTCACAAAATAAATAAAAACCCCTTTTTACTCGAAATCTGAACTAATCGTAGGAAGACAGAATTAAATGAGAAGGTTGGAAGAGAATATTTAGGACTTCTCTAACAATTCAGATCAAGTAATGAATGTAGGTCTCGCGCCTCGCTAAAATTACTAAATTATTTACATTGCTTTACAATAAATATCTTGGCAAGCACCTACATTGTACACATTAGAAGTTTAAAGTTTGAGTCTGAAAAATTATTAAATATTGTCTACTTCTACTACACTATATGAAGAGGTAATATTTGTTTGTTTGTTTGTTTGTGTGTTTGTTTGCATCGAATAGGCTCCGAAACTACTGAACCGATTTGAAAAATTCTTTCGCTGTTGGGAAGCTACACTATCCCTGGGTGACATAGGCTATATTATATATATTTTTTAAATAGGCATCCTTACTAAAACTTCAATAATGTAACCCAGGGTGTAAATAAATTACCTAAAATATTCTTTAAATCGCGTGCGCTGCGAAAACTATTGATGATAGAATAAAATAATGTACCACGACTTTATAGAACACATCATTATTTACAAAAAAAGTCGCGACTACATATGTCTAACTATTATGGCTATGCCACAATAAGTATTCTTTTATTTAAAAAAATTAATTTAAATGTCGCCGCTTGAAAAGGCTCTTTATTTGTATCTTGGTTTTAATCCTTATCAAAATAAATTACTTCATACTCAATACAGCTTCAATATCTTTATTTAACTTTTTGAATTTTTCAATTCGGATATTTAATTAGAAAGATATCACGAGTTTAAAATTGTTAGTATTAGAAAAAAGTTTCGGCTACAGGCCGGGCGGGAGAGGAGTCAAGAAATGCAGTGCCAGGGGGGTTGGCGGGACGGGGGAGCGGGAGAGCGGTGGTGGGGAAGGTGGAAGTGGAACGCTGGAGGGGAACGCACGGGAAAGGACATGTAAGGAGTAACATTTTATTTATTTGAATATGGCATATATTATAAAAGAAAGTCCAAAAAAACGTGCAGCTCGCAAAAACTCAGAAACGAGTCCCGGTTCAATCAAGGGAGTTATATGGTGTGGTAGATCTCTATCCCCCCTAGGGAATAAGGGTATCCGTTTTTACCTAAAGGGCGTGCTTTTAAAGATATAAGGGCTGAAAGTTTCGCCCTCTTGAAATTTCTAGAACAGTCTTCCGGAAAGTTCTAGAAGGTTCCATAGAGCTGTAGAAAGTTGTGGAAGGAGTGGCGGAGTATGTCATGGAATGATCAGGAATAGGGAATCGGGAACATCATTGTGCAACATTCCAGAACACTATCTTATTGTCCTGAGCGAAGCCGGGTAACCCAGCTATCACTTAATATTTTAGATGGTTAATTTTTAATGGCACAATTAGTAAAAACTTGGTTAAAAAATTATTTAATCCAAAAAATATATATATATATATGTATGTTTTTTTTAACCTGAATATATTTTTGGCATTTTTCCTAAGAACGGACAATCTGCCTAGCTAGGAACTAATATCGACATACAAGACATAAAACACTTGTACACATTTTTAATATTTGAAATAGGTATTATTATTATTATTATTGTGTTATTTTTGCTGTATAAATGCATCTAATTTAATAATTAATAATCATTATTCTTGAAATAGAAATTATATTTCTTAATCTATCATTGTTTGAGGTTTCCGTCTGTTTATTACGTTTGTTGAATTGACCCATTATTGATTTCGTGAATTGACCCAGAAAATCAATGTTTACATTTCTCCATTTTTGTAAACAGTTTATTATTTTTATAATGGGTATGATTGATTCATTGTGGCTTAGTTGCAACGCGCAAAGGTTCCTATTGGTCTATCGCGGAGCAAAATTTGGTCGGTCCGAATGACTGCGATTGCTAATTTTTAAAATTATTTTTTTAATTTACAATCCAGGGTGAAAAAATTATAACCCTCGTATGACAAATTGGTTTTGCTAGATTCGTGATGAAGCGGTTTAATGGTCAATGTTTTGAAGAACAACAAAACAAAACAAACGACATAAAATAAGTTCCTTGTTAGAAGTAAAAACTGCATAAAGGTTTGGTACTCTTGAGCTACAGTACAGCATTGTACATAATGTATGTTAGATAATATAGTTTAGATTCCTAAAAGAATCAGAGCCATTTAAAAAGGTGCCCAACAACAAGTGATTAATCAGTAAATAATATATTTTTATTCGTCTGGAATTAGTTCTACGAGCAGGGAAGCAGCAAAGATGGGACATGTCACATCATCAAAGCTTTCCCAAATTAGTAGAGACCCGCAAGCAATAAGTATAATTAGTGGTTTAACTAATATCTAACATTCATAAAGAACTAGGGCATATTAGAATAATTATAGAGTAGAAAGCGTATAGAGTAAGTGGTAGAGATGTTTCCTACAGGTGACATACTAAATACAATTTAGACGAAGAGAAACATCCAGAAACCTAATTCCGCGAGAAAGAGCTAGAGCTGGAGTTCCAACGAATACCGAATCATCAGTCCCAAGATCTAGGAAACTTACAGAGAACCGCCAAACAAAAGGTGTCGTAGAAGAAAAACATTTTTTTTAGATTGCTGTATTACTAATAGGCTACTTGCATCACATTTTTTTTATTTTTTTTCCGGCTTAGGCAAATATTCTAAGACATTCCTAATTTTTTATTTCTTTTTAATCGTATTTTTGAAACCCTGGCGATTTTTTGAAAATTTCAATCCCAAAAATCAGACCATTTTTTATAAACCGGAAAGACGGGACATAGTTTTATGAGTGCGAAAAAACGATAATTACGTAGCTGAAAATCATTTTAAAAAAAGAACGTTTTCCACACGAATAGCAATAAATTGTACGGGGTTCTCTTCATAACATCTGTAAAATCACCGCCATCTTTATCAAAAAATCAAACCAGAGGATAAGTTCGCATAGAACAAACAATTAATCTAGTGAACGTTAAACGAAAATTCAAAAATTCGCCGGAAATCGAAGTGTTGCCATATAAAAAAAATTAATCAATGTGGAATTTTACAAAATTAAGGGAACATAATCGGAGACGGGACATTTTCATGTAGTGACGTCACGAGCTCAAATAATGGATTTATTTATTTAAAAATAAAAATAAAACTATACATTTTTAAAAAAATTTACTAACATTTTCGTAATCTTAGTAAAAAAATCTATCCACACAATTTTTTCAAGTCGTTATGAAATCTATGCAAGTGGCCTATTGGTGGATAATCTGATCCCTCATTTCATGTTTACTTATTTTGATAATATGGTTTGAAATAAAGTTGTGTGGTTTATCGTCTTCCAGGTTCCCTCTCCCCCTCCTCGAGCTGCAGTACGTACCCCGGCGCGGCGGGCGGCGGAGTGTCCTTCAGCCAGCTGGAGATGCTCGAGGCCACTCACAGAGGCCTGCACAAGTTTATCCCGCGTCACCACGGGGAGATAGAGGTGGAGATAGGGGACCCGCTTTACGTGCAGAAGGAAGCCGAGGATCTCTGGTGTGAAGGTAGAACTAACCACACACTATTGGTTTATGTTATGAAACTCCTCATCTGGCGGAAGATTTTCGAGGACATGTAAGTTAACACTAGTCAAGCCAAAAGAGTCCCTTGGTGATGGAATTTTATTATGTCTTAAAAGTAATTTTAGGTAATGGTAATGTAGAGACGACAAAGGGATAGGGATTGGAGATGCTGCTGATACATTGCACACTCTCGTATTAATTTTCTCGTAGTAACGAATGGGTTTGGTTGTTCAATTAGTTACTCTCCGGCCTATCAATTATTACAACGGCGGAGTCTAAATTCCTGATGAGGATGTTCCATGCTCATTCATAAATCGGCAACAAAGTGAACTATTTATAAATAACTACAGAAATATATTACATTGTTTACTGAAAGAACTACCAAAACGGCAGTAGTTAGAGTTTTTGGATTGTGTATGTAGATCAATTTTTTTGGTTTAGTGCTTGTAGAATGTAGATTATTAATCTTTTATCCCGGAGAGTTTTTATAAGTTAGAAATTGTCATTATAGTAAACCTTTTAGAAAAAGTATTTACACAAAGAGATTATAATTTAGTATTATGTCACTGAAAACAATGACTTGAGGTGTAAACATTACAAATTGTCTTTTTATAATACTGGCATACGGAACGAAGTCCTAAAAGGTCCCTTTCTCTTTTATCATGCGTTTAAAAAAATGTTTATTGGAAAAATAAAAGAAAGTTAAGTTGTGTTAAATTTTTATTTGCAAGAGAACATGGCAGCAATATGGAGAGATTTAGACTCTACGAAGAATTTGTTTGGGTTTTTTGTGAGTGGTTTTTATGTTTTCATCGTACTGGACGAGGCAGTTGATGGTAGCGTTTTCATAGGTGGAAAAATCCGCATAAAATGTTTCCGCCGGACTTCCTGGGATACTACTTCCGGATATGGGTTCTTAAGGGAGAGGGACTTCAGATGTCTTTCCATTCTCTTCTCCATCTAGGGGCTCCCGTGGCCATACTCTGCGGCTTGGGTCCATATTGGGTTCGCGTAAATTAGTTTAGGCCTAATCATTGATTTATATATGAGGAATGTATTTGAATAGATATTTTTTATTGGAGTAATACTTCTTTAGCGCCGTTAGTGATTTGAAATTCGAATGAAACGGAAATGCGACACGAAAATATTATTTTAATATAAAAGTTAATTAGTTCTAATATAATACGGTAAATCGTCGCTCTCACGCAAGGCTCCAATAATCCAGCGGCGTGAAGCGCCTAACGAATCTAGTGGCCAGACAATTCAGACGACGCGACGCCGCGACGCGACGTGGTGGGGTCGAATCTTATAAAATCCAAACAAAATAAACCTTTTTTTTTTTAAAACCAATATCCAATCTTCAAACCACACCAAAATTAACAAGCGAAAAAAACGACATCTAGCGACTTCGAAGAAGAAACCATAATTATTAATACGATGACCAAATGTATAGGAAAAGGTGCACTGGAAATCAACGACAAAAATATGGAGAAAATCATCCTTCACTAACTAACTAACAATCATCACAACGTTTCCCGCAGTGGTAGGCAGAGAGGATGGACCTCCAAACAACTCGGTCTTGAAACACACTCCTTGCCTCGTTCACGTTCATACATCGTCTCTCACTTGCTCTTCTATTATTCTGACTCTAGACGTGGCCCGAATCAAGTAACTGGTTCACTTAGTTGTGCCATATTTTTTTTTATTTTTTTTTTATTAACTCCACACAGAAGGCCATGAGTAAAATAATTTCCCTCACGGCCTATGTCATCTTAGGGGATGCTGTGTGGAGGGTATTTTTAACGAAGAGAAGGATAGGAAGTTCTGGGAAGGAAAAAGGTATTAGGGGTGAGGAGGAACCAGGGGTTAAGTGTATCCAGGAGTGACGTATGAATCCATCCCTCCAAAGCTGCGCAAAGTGATGGGTCGAGAGAGTCCGGCTGGAAAGGTCAAAATTCCATTCTTGAATATAATCCTCCACATTGATAAAAAAAAAGTGTTTCGTGGCCTCCCCACTCTTGTCTACTTTAGTTGTCTGACAGCTTCCCTTCTACTGCGTGGCAATTGCACACTCTGATTTTTTTTCTTTTACATAACATGGGGTAAAGGGAGTAGCGGTCTGTGAGTTTTCAGTCAGCTAGAGTGCTAAGAGTGAAAAATACGACGCTATTGATGTTGTTGTAGCTGAAAATGTTTTTTTTTAAATCAATATTTGTATGAAGATTTTCAGGATATACTGAAGTATGGATGCGCCATACAAAAATTTGAAATTTTGAAAAAAAAATCGTTTTCAGATACAACATCAATAACGTTGTATTTTTCTATCTTAGCTTTCTAGCTCACTGAAAACTCACGGACCCCCACTGATAAAGAGATGATAGAGTTTTGTAGGGTGAGCTTAGCTTAGTTTTTATATGCTTTTGCCAAGTTAATGTGCTGTCAAGGTTTATTGCGATGTATTTGATGCTTTTTTTCCAAGGGTCGTTTTCCCTGAACAAGTGGATGTTAGGCGGCCTTTTAAGGGATCTACGTGAAAAAACACAAGCGGCGCTTTTGGAGGGGTTTGTACTTATTTGCCATCGTTTTTATTAACAACTGTCCAACAGATATGGACAACCTCAGCAGCTTTATAGTGTACGCACCGCAATGAGGACGGTTCAATTCCCACTACCTCGTTATTATATAACGATGCCACCACCATTAGACTAGTAAGCTAATTCCACATTTTCTTCAATTTGCAGGTGTAAATTTACGGACAGGCAGACAAGGAATATTTCCATCGGCTTATGCAGTTGATATGGACTACAACGACTTTGACCCGGCCAACGTACAAGTGAAGAGGGAGCGTTACTTATTGGGGTAGGTACATACTAATAGGCCACTTGCATGGATTTCATAACGACTTGGAAAAAATCCTGTGGATAGATTTTTTTACTAAGATTACTAAAATGTTAGTAAAAATTTTAAGTAATGTATAGTTTTTCTTATTTTTAAATAAATAAATCCATTATTTGAGCTCTTGACGTCACTACATGAAAATGTTCCATCTCCGATTATGTTCCCTTATTTTTATAAAATTCCACACTGATTAATTTTTTAAATATTTTATAAAATTATGGCAACACTTTGATTTCCGGCGAATTTTTGAATTTGCGTTTAACGTTCAGTAGATTTATTGTTTGTTCTATGCGAACTTATCCTTTGGTTTGATTTTTTAAACAAAGATGGCGGTGTTTTTACAGATGTTACGAAGAGAACCTCGTACAATTTATTGCTATTCGTGTGGAAAACGTTCTTTTTTTTTAAATAAATTTCAGTTATGTAATTATTGTTTTTTCGCACACAAATTATGTCCCGTACTTCCGGTTTATAAAAAATGGTCTGATTTTTCGGATTGAAATTTTCGAAAAATCGCCAGGGTTTCAAAAATATGATTAAAAAAAAAAAAAAACGGAATGTCTTAGAATATTTGCCTTAAGTGGAAAAAAAATAAAAAAAATGTGATGCAAGTGGCCTATTTTGGATTATAGTCGCAATAAATAAATAGGGAAAATCACCTCAAGGGCGCTATACAAGTATGTCAAATAAGTGTGTAAACCAAACATATTTCTTTATTTATGCAGAATCTATTATTTTGTTACAAGAAGTAATTAAATAGTTGGCCAATTAAATATTGAGTTAGCACGAAAAACTTATTAGAAAGAAATTTATTACACCAATTATTGAACAAATTCTATCGGTAGTGAAAAAATATCAGGCTCAAATACGTGATTAAGTTTGGTTAGGTTAGGAATTGACATTATTTGCTGGTTTATCTTGTTCTTCTTGATTGCTCAACTGAATATATTTGCCTGCAGAAAACATTTTAGAGCTTAGTCGGATACGAGTACGTTTTAGATTTTCACGGCCAAAAGTATTTTCGTTATTTGTTTTTGGGGTGTTATGCCGTGTTGCGCTACCTCCTTCTTTAGCCAGCGTTTCGGGCAGCTTTACAGTGTCCGAAACGTTGGCTAAAGAAGGAGGTAGCGCAACACGTTAAAACACCCCAAAAACAAATAACGAAAAAGAACATTTTTTTTCGAGCTGACAAAAATCTTAAAATTAAGCTGATCATTTTAATGACCGTTGCTCACAACTTTTCGATCGATTAATCTGAGTCTCCGTTCAGTTAATTTGGGAGGCGGGAATGGGTACCGCCGCCCCGGGAACCTTTATTGGATAACCAACACCTCTGCCATTGATTACTCCAAGAGGTTCGTTACGTTTGATGATTTACCAGGGGTGCCCGGGTTCATGGGTTGAGGTTTGTCTAGGTCTTGGAGGTGGATGACCAGGACACACTGAACCCCAGATTCCTACCCACCCCTTTTAATGCCCAGAACTCTCCTCTCCTTCCTTTCCCTAAAAAAACCCTCCTCACAGCATTACCAAAGATGACATAGGCCCTCAGGGCAATTGTTTTTCTCAGGGCCTTCCATGTGGAGCTCGTGTAAAAAAAAAAGTTAAAAGTGATTTGTTTTGTAACGCTCGATTCGCCGGAGAGTTGCGTTGGGAAGAGCGGTATTTGTGCATTCGAGGAGCGTTGAGTCAAAATTTCGGCTCAACAGTTTATCAGTCGGATTGGGAACAACGGCTGACAATCTAAAGTACCTCTCAATCAGATCGCACGCCTAAATATCGCTCCACAAAAATCACCTAAATTTATATCTCACAGTACATAATAACCGAGCAACTCATCGGTAAACGTGTTCCTGGAAATCAGTAAAGTGAATTTGTTACTGTAGTGAACTCTAATCAATCGGAATTATTCTTATTTTAAGTGATTTAAACATTTAAAGTGTGTTGTATCAGACAGTGTTGTTACCAAAATTTCTATCATCACACATCACGTAATAAACATACAAGAGCGAGTCAATTAATATTACTGTTCACTGACGGGTACTTGTAATCGCTTCGTGGTCTAGCGGTAAGAACGCCCGGCAAGCTAGACAGTAGGTACCTGCGCCGATATCAGAAGGGACCCGGAACGATCCTCACTGCCGCCAAAGATTTTTATTTTTTTCCACTCGCACCGATATCCGAAGGAACCCGGAACGATCCTTACTGCCGCCAGAGATTTTTATTTTTTTATTTCTACACCATTGAAGTTAATATTACGCAAGTGATCGGAAAACCATAATTCAGACGCAGAGACAAAAATAAACCGAATTACAATGAATTGCGAAGCCTGCTTAAACCTTATCACCAAAAATGATCATGCACTTACGTGCGCCATCTGCAAAATTGCCTTTCACAATACCTGCCTTAATATCTCCGATACTAACTTTAAGAAAATGGCAGCTAAAAATAAACAAACTTGGAAATGCCCTAAATGTAAAAGCCGTCCGAATTCACCAGCACCGTCCGCCTCAACATTTGGTTCAGATGCCGAGGAGTTATATGATCGTCTCACAAATCACTTTGACAATAAAATAAGTGAAATAAAAAAAATATTTGAGACAGAAATTAGCGACCTTAAGAAAAGCAGTGATTTCATCTGCAACCAGTACGATGACCTCCTCACACGCTTCAAAGTAATGCAGGAGGCCCTAAAAGAAACCAAATTCTTGAGAGAGTAGAACGAAAAAAAAAATTCAAGAATCTCTTCCCTAGAATGCCGTCTTGCCGTTTTAGAGCAAGAAAAGCTCTCCGACAGTTTGGAAATGGCAGGTGTGGAGTTGCGGCCGGGAGAACAAGCCACGGAAGCCGTACTTCGGGTAGCCAATTCACTGGGACTGCCCCTGCAACAACAAGATGTACGCATGGTGACCAGGACCCAAGATCGAAGACAAAATACGCCGGACAAACTCCACATCACCTTCTATAGTCAATAAACTAGGGAATCTTTGCTCTCTTTAAAAAATGCAGCCAAATCCTTAGACTTTAAATCCCCAATTTTTCTTAGTGAAGTGTTGTCACCATATTTTAAGGAACTGCTCTGGAAAACAAAACAAACGGCCAAAGACAACCTCTATCAATTCGTGTGGTTCAAAGCTAGTAAACTGCTTGTCCGCAAAGCAACTGGGGAAAAAATTATCCAAATATCTCATGAAAATGATCTTAAAAAAATGGTGAAACAATCGTAGATGACTAATCCCCCTAAACTAAATCTCATGTATTGCAACTAATTTAATATGGCCGAATTACTAAACACAATGAACTTAACTAGCTCTCACTTACATTATTCAACCAATGATACAAAACTATGTGATTTTATCTTTAGCAACCCAGGCACCCTAACTCTATTCAACCAAAATATAAGATCCCTCAACAAAAACTATGACGAACTAGACATACTCTTGTCCGCCTTCAAAATAGACTTCAAAATTATTATCCTAACGGAATGCTGGATCTCGACCGCTTTTACTGTAAAACACAAAAAAACCTATTCCACATATTTCACAACAAAAAACCAAAATCAAAATGATGGAGTTGTTGTTTACATAAAAGATAGTCTTAACGCCTCTGTCTCAGAAATCGCCTTAGAAAACACTAACTGCTTACAAATAATCGCCGACCCCGATACATGCATTCTCGCTATTTACAGATCTCCATCCAGACACAACATCGCGCCCTTTATTTTAGCTCTCGATACTCATATAAAAAAAATTACCCACTTCAAAAACATCATCATAGCTGGGGATCTAAACATAAATATACTTCCACAAGGCCACCCCCAAAATATTGAATACCAGCTGATGCTCCTGGAACATGGCATAATAAGCGCCATCAATACTCCAACCAGAGTTACCAGAGACTCAGAATCGTGTTTAGATCACTTAATGATCAAATCCAAAAGCAAATTTTGTAGCGTAGTATTTGAATCAACAATCACAGATCACTACACAACAATGATAGGCCTGACTCCACAGACTTTGAACCCAACAATTCAAAATAATAGCATAAAATATGAAACTGACTACGTTAACCTAAAAAATTGTCTAGAAAAACAAACGTGGGAACATCTAAAAAAAATTAACACAACAGAAGAAGCCTGGAATTACTTTATAGCATACCTTCAAACGCTCATCACACAAAACACCACAACAACATTCAACTCTATCACGCACCGTAAAAAAAGACTTAAAAAATGGATTACCCAAAGCATACTAAACAGCTTAAAAAAACGGGACAAACTGCACAAACAAGTTAAACACAACCCAAATGATCATTTTCTTTTCTCTTACTATAAAAGGTACAGAAATATTTGTTCGCTAATTATACGCAAAGCCAAAGAATTATATTACAGAAACAAATTGATAACTGCAAACTTTGACCCGAAAAGTGTCTGGTCAATTCTGAGAGAAAGTACACATACACAAAAAAACAAAGATGATAAAATCAAAAATTTAATTATCAATGACGAAGAAGTAGACTTCCACGAAAATCCTACACTTATTCTAAACTACATAAACAGACATTACACAAATATCGGAGCCAGCCTAGCCGAAAATATAAAAAAAATTACGACTGGAAGCGACAATCAAGAACCTCAAAATCATATGACTCAGAGCTCTATTATAAACAATGACAGACATTTCAAACTACAAAAAGTAACTCTGGAAGACACCAAACAAATAATAAAATCTCTAAAGGATAACACAACATCGGGACCTGACGGAATAGACTCTAAAACAATAATAACACTAAGCCAACAACTGCTTATACCACTAACGTACGTAATTAATCTTAGTCTTAAAGAAGGAATTTTCCCAAGCATTTTAAAAAAAGGTCTGGTTATTCCTATTTATAAATCAGGAACAAAAAACAATGTAAACAACTACAGACCCATTACATTATTAAACAATATGTCAAAAATTCTTGAAAAAACAATAAAAGTACAGCTACAATATTATCTGGAAAACAAGCAATTACTTTCAATAAACCAACACGGCTTTAGAAAAAACAGGAACACAGAAAACGCAATTGCCACTGTAACTGAGTTTATTACACAAAACCTAGATGCTAAAAAAAAAGTTATATCAATTTATTTAGACTTATGTAAAGCTTTTGACACAATTTCTCATGAAAAACTCTTCATTAAACTAAAAATTGTCGGAGTTAGTGGCATAGAACTAAACTTACTGAAAAGTTTCATGTCGGATAGAATGCAACAGGTTAAAATCAACAACATGGTAAGCGAGCCACTTCTATCTAGATACGGAGTACCACAGGGAAGCGTTCTTGGTCCCCTAATGTTCCTTATTTACATAAACGACCTGTGTGACATTGATATCGATGGTAAAATCGTAACATTTGCTGACGATACAGTACTTCTCTGCCAGGCAGAAACATGGAATGATGTATATAAAAAGGCCGAAAAAAGTCTATCTGTGGTCAAAAATTGGCTAAACAACAACATTCTTACCCTGAATACAACAAAAACCAATTATATTACACACAGCATCACACAAAGAGGCCAACCTCCACCGCACATAGACCTTATCTTACACGACTGCGGACAAACTTCTCGCACATGTCTATGCGAGCGTATTGAAAGGGTTGACCACACAAAATATCTAGGAGTTATAATAGATGCTTACTTACGCTGGACTGACCACATAACTTACATCACAAATAAACTGAAACGAGTCATGTATCTTATAAAGACAATAAAAAACATATTTCCAATAACAATCCTCAGAACCATATTCTTTGCACTTTGCCAATCCATTATTACATATGGCATACTTGCTTGGGGAAGTGCAACGAATATAGCAATAGATCCATTAGAAAAAATTCAAAAGGCAATAATTAAATTAATCCTCCAAGTTCCTCGCTACGCATGCTCGAATGTAATTTACGAAACACTAGACGTCATGACAATAAGACAACTCTACGCCAAAGCTGTACTACTATACTTCTTCCAACATAAACTTTACATTCAAATGCAACCTCAATTAGCAATTAAAACCAGGGCCTCTACTAAAAAAACACTTAACATACCGATAACTCATACCTCACACGGGCAAAGACACTTCAAGTATTACGCAATCAAACTATATAACCTCATGCCAACCACACTGAAACAACTACTAACTACAAATCCATATAAAATTCTTCACAAAAAACACATCAAAGACTGGATCAAACAACAAGGTATTTAATTTACTCAAAAAATCATAACACCTAACCAAACATAACCAAAAACAAATATTAAAAATAATTAGTAGGCAATTATTAGTTTGTTTTAAGACAAAACATTCAACAAAATCACAATATTATTCATTTCATTGGCGTGTGGTCCCTATAATAATATACCTACCTATTTATCAAAACTACTATCTATCTTGTACATAAACTAGATGCTATGTATAACTTTATGTATAGATCCTAACTGCAACTGATCTTTTTTTTTATGTATACGTTTCTGCCGCCATTCGTCGCTTTAGTTCGTATTACTCCAACAGACCAAAACGTAAATCGTGAGAAACAGCGCTTTAAAGTTTTTTTTACGAAAAAGGCATATAAAATTAAATTAGCTAAATTGTAAGTCTACTAAAATGTGTTAAAGTATTACAAATTGTTTTTTTTAAGTACAATATGTTCTAAATGTATAAAATTACGCAGAAAACACGTTTTTAATTTGGATGTTGGCCAAAGTGACGAATTCTTGTTTGCGAAAGTTGGATATTGGACAAAGGACACTGGATGTTAGACAAGAGCGCGTACTCTTGCGTGAAGTTATAAATAGTTAGTTATTTAAGTAATATTAATATAATTATGTGTATTCCTGTGTGTTGTGCAGGTATCTGGGTTCAGTCGAGACGCTAGCGCACAAGGGCACGGGAGTGGTATGTCAGGCAGTCAAGAAGATAGTCGGCGAGCCGGACGTGGAGCCTCGCTCTCAGTCCTGCATCCTCGAGGTGTCCGACCAGGGGCTAAGGATGGTCGACAGATCGAAGCCGGGGGTGAGTTCACAAACTAAACTATACTTACTACCAAGTAGAGATGCGCTTTAATTCAAATAAATCCATTTCAAATGGAAATGCGAAATGCAAAATGGGTATTTTCATTTTGCATTTTAAATGTTTTTTTTTATCGATTTCAATTTTCATTTTAAATGCTTTTTTTAATGCATTTTCCATTTTAAAAGCGTTTTTGCAACACTCTAACCGCCAAAATTTACGCGGGACTAATATTGCGAGCTGAAAAGAGTAGTAACTACTATTTAAAATTTTATATTAGAACTTCTATGGCCGCATGCACGAGTATCAGTGTTTTTAAAGTAAAACTTTATTAGCACCGTTGTGATCTGAAACTCCGTGAAACGAAAAAGCGACACTAAAAAGAGACAAACACGTAGGTACATCTATAGGATTTAGCCTGGGAGAGAATGAGATAGACTAATCGGTCTCCTCTTTGTGTGGTGTTTCGTAACCTCTCCACTCTTGTCTGCTTTAGTTTTTTGAAGGTTTTACTTCTACCGCGTGTAAACTGCACACGGTCAGTAGGTCCGTATATCAGTCGGTCTTAATGTCTCTTTTTCGTTTCATCGAGTTTCAAATCACAACGCTGCTAAAGAAGGTTTCACTTAAAAAATATTGATACACGTAGCCATAGACACTCTAATATAAAATTTCGATAAGCGTTACTATTTTTTTAATTTTGGCGGTTTCGTGATCTGTCAAACTGTCAATGTCAAAAATGCCATTTCAAAATGATAATAGTAAGTTAATAACAGTGCATATCAGCATATACGATTTGTTTGGAGAATTGAAAAAAAGTATCTATGTAAATACTTCCATTATTTATTAAATGACCAAATTGTT
The DNA here is from genome assembly GCA_917563855.2 of Limnephilus lunatus. Lineage (NCBI taxonomy): Eukaryota > Metazoa > Arthropoda > Insecta > Trichoptera > Limnephilidae > Limnephilus > Limnephilus lunatus. Next base: position 17,824,718 of record OU830604.1, on the reverse strand, counting down.
TAAAAATTCAACAATTGTTTTAATAGGAAGCTGTTTGTTTTACTCTTTCATTGGTTGATGTGAGAATCCATTTTGAAATTTCAATGTAAATTGAAATAGGTATTTTGCAATTTTTATTTGAAAGTCTTTTCTAAAAACCATTTCATATTTCGAATTTTCAAATTGGAATGTTTTGACCACTTCTGAGTACATGAGTAAGTATTCAAATGCTTTTGAATAAGTAAGTAAAAAGCATTTGAATACTTACTCATTTTACACATCTAAGTAAGTATTCAACACAATAATAAGTAAGTATTCAAATGCTTTTGAATACTTACTCATTTTACACATCTCTGCTACTAAGAATACAATTTTGTTTTCCTACAAATTTTATTAAAAATACACTTACCTACTTATATTACGCTTATTGAGAAACAACAAAATCAAGTTTTGTAATAAAACACATCCCTCCACACAGGATCTCAGATGACATCTGCCGCGAGGGAAATTATTTTCCTCAGGGCCTCCTGTGTGGAGTTAATGTAAAAAAAATAAATCTAATTTCAATTTTCAACCTAGTCGCGCCATCTCTTGGGCCGGCTGGTAGCTAATTTCAGAAAAAAATACATATGTGCACATGTGTGTGCGATAGAATTGCAGATAGAATGCAATGTCATCGACAACGAATCCACCTACTAAGTTTCAGCTCGATCGGATGTCATAGAGTTGCTTTTTCCACATCCAAGATTTGCATTAATTCGTTCATTCATTTACGAAAACTAAATTGAAATTCAAAAAGATTTATTTAAAAATACTATACCATGTTATTTATTGTTGTCCGAGTTTTACGCTTTTTATTTTTCTAAATAAGATCTTACTCTATCTATACGTATCTAAGACTTCTTATTTTGAAAATAAAGTGTGCAGAATTTCATCAAGAAATAGGTGTCAATTTAAAGAGTGGAAAAAAGCCGAGGGTGGTTGAAGTGTGCAACATTTCATCAATCTTGGAATAAACATAAACACGTACACAAACAAAATCCACGCCGACCGATACTGACCCTGACTTTTCTTTACATAAATAGCTATATATTTAGACGCCCGTAGGAATTTTACACTTTTATAAAGAATGTAAAAAAGTAGCACTATTTTTTTAACGAAGAAATGTTGTTAATGAAGAAATGTTGTAAAAAAATAAATTAAATATGTCGAAAGAGCAAGTTTCATTCCCCACACAAAGCAATCTCTGTGAACAAGAATCTATAATCCTCAGGGATTCGATATCTAAAGTATTCAATCTACTTTCAATCTTTCTCTGCTAGTCCTCCTTCATTCACCCTGCTTTCAATGACTTTCCTGACAGTCGCATACCCAATAAATACAATATGAGACTAGATGCTCCATTTTCATTTAATGTAGTTGCTTCTCGCACTAATTTTACATACAACCGGCTGAAATCCTCGGAGTTGCAAGCAGAAGTTGTTGGAAATCAGATAGAGATGAATATTTTCCTCTTGATTTGAAAGTCAAGTGTGCTAAATTTCATCAATCTCGGTATAAAACTGTAAATTTGTATAAAAATTCAATACTCGCCGTCTGCCACTGAATTTTTATACAAATAGTTTTATTCCGAAATTGATGAAATTTTGCACACTTGATCCAAATTATTGAAAATAAAAATAAAAAATAATATAATGGAAAATATAATTAAAATTTATTATAAAAATAAGTCTCTTCCTCCTTTACGATTATTGATTCAACGATACAGCACTTAAAATCACAATATGGCTCTTAATGTCGGACATGGTGTAGTCAACACTACCAAGATTGTTGAAGAATGAGCTAGCAGAATTCACTCGCCTGATCTAAACATCCCAAATGCATCTGCAAAAATTGTGTTTTTTGGTGTATTCGTTTGGTGTAAATGGTGAAAACAAATTAGCGTTTGATTACGAAATAATGCTCTTCTAATAATGCTGTTCCAGCGCTAACTCTATACACGTTTAGTCTAAAGTCTAAACCCACTTAAGGGGAATATATACATGACTTAAAAAAAATACAAGTGTTCAGCTCATACGCGGTAGAAGTAAAACTAAAGTAGAGAAGAGTGGGGAAGCTACGAAGCACCACAAAAAGAGGAGGCCGATTATTCAATCTCTTTCTCTCGCAGTCTAAATCCTATGGATGTATGTTTTTGTCCCTTTTTAGTGTCGCTTTTTCGCTTCATCGAGTTTCAAATCACTACGGTGCTAAAGAATTTTACACTTCAAAAACAGCGTGTGCAGCTCATACGCGGTAGAAGTGGAACCTTAGAAAACTAAAGTAGACAAGAGTGGGACGCTACGAAGCACCGTACAAAGAGGAGACCGATTATTCTATCTCATTGTCTTGCAGGCTAAATCCTACACATGTACGTGTTTTTCTCTTTTTAGTCACTTTTTCGTTTCACCGAGTTTCAAATCACAATAGTGTTAAAGAAGTTTTCACTACAATAATGGTACAAAAAGTACGCGCATAAGGAAGGCGTGGTACGACCAGTTGACACAAATGCTTGAGTTGGGTCATATTAGGATAGAATAACAGAAGGATATTAGTAGTTGGAGTAAAAATTATTAAAATATCATTATTAACTCCTGTGGCTTATTTGTGTTTTTTGTTTGTGTGTTGCAGCGCAGAGACAACGCGCCGTGCATCGACTATTTCTACTCCCTGAAGAACGTGTCGTTCTGCGCGTTCCACCCGCGCGACCACCGCTACCTCGGCTTCATCACCAAGCACCCCACGCTGCAAAGGTTCGCGTGCCACGTCTTCCGCGGTCAGGACTCCACGCGCCCCGTAGCAGAGGCTGTCGGGTTAGTATATATATATATTTACACAATTTTCAGCTTTCCCTGAATAAAAATAGAAATAAAATAAATACAACTAAAAAAATATTATATTAAAACAACACAAGCGTCTGAAACAATTAAATGAAACCGGCAATAACCAAGAACAACTCAAAAATGTTTTGACTATCGCCGGCAACACGACGCGTCGCGACGGTGAGAAGTTGAGAGTCGGCGGGTATGGCGTCATGATTCCATCAATCCATTGTGGGTCGTTTCCATTCAAGCAACTTTAAGCTGTTTTTAAAATCAATATGATATACATTACTCATCATCATCATCTTCTTCCCCTTGTCCTTTTCGGGTCGGGGATTCATTGCATCGACAAGGCTCCTCCATACGTCCCTGTCTTGTGCTGATTGTTCGGCCTCTGTCCATGGTAGACCCATCCTCTCCTCACACAGTTTCTGGAGTTGCCTCGCCCAACTGTGTCTGGGGCGGCCCACTGGACGTCTACCCTCTGGAATCGCACTCAGTATCTTCCTCGGAATTCAGTCATCAGACATTCTTAGTACATGCCCAAGCCACCTCAATAGGCCACTTGCATGGATTTCCTAACGACTTGGAAAAAATCGTGTGGATAGATATTTTTACTAAGATTACGATAATGTTAGTAAATTTTTTTAGAAATGTATTGTTTTTTTATTTATTTTTAAATGAATAAATCCATTACTTGAGCTCGTGACGTCACTACATGAAAATGTCCCGTCTCCGATTATGTTCCCTTAATTTTGTAAAATTCCACACTGATTTTTTTTTTATATATGGCAACACTTTGATTTCCGGCGAATTTTTTAATTTGCGTTTAACGTTCACTAGATTTATTGTCTGTTCTGTGCGAACTTATCCTTTGGTTTGATTTTTTGATAAAGATGGCGGTGTTTTTACAGATGTTACGAAGAGAACCCCTTACAATTTATTCGTGTGGAAAACGTTTTTATTTAAATGATTTTCGGCTATGTAATTATCGTTTTTTCGCACCCATAAAATTATGTCCCGTCTTTCAGTTTATAAAAAATGGTCTGATTTTTCGGATTGAAATTTTCAAAAAATCGCCAGGGGGTCAAAAATACGTTTTTTAAAAAAAATGCAGAATGTCTTAGAATATTTGCCTAAACCGGATTTTTTTTTAAATGTGATGCAAGTGGCCTATTGCGTTTTTTATATGAAGAGTAGCAGTTGTTCAATGTTTAGATCATCTCGGATCGTCGAGTTTCTTATATGATCCCATTTGGTAAACCCTGCCACTCCTCTTAAGTACCTCATTTCAACAGCTTAGACTCTAGAGCGTGTTCGTTCATTTAGCGTCGGGCGGTATACCGTTTTCAACACTGCCATCTTTGTCTTGATGCTGAGCTTGGCTTTTCTTATTACTGAGCTGTAGAGAGGACGCAATACACTGCTTGCCGCACTTATTCTTCAACCAATTTCTCCATCTAGCCGACCATCGCTGGAGAATTCGACCCCAAGGTATTTGAACCTGTCCACCTGTTTCAGCTGAGTCCCATTAGCTAGCATGTTGCACTGAGTTTGGTCCCTTCCTATAACCATCACCTCTGTTTTTGAGGTACTCATCTTCATTCCCGTCGCCGTGCACTCTTCGTTGAAACGGTTAATCCACTCTTGTAGTCCCTCCTGTGATGTCGTTAATCTCGCGATGTCGTCAGCAAATAGTAGGGAGCTGATTCTAGATATATGTATGTACATAACTAAAAGATTAGTCTTTATTTAATCTTTTAGATATACATAACTAAAATATTAAAATCAATATGAATAAAAATTACAAATTTTTAGCATGCTAATCACAATCAGAAAAATAAAGTTTATATTTTTTACATATTTCAGAGTAGTTTTAAGGTATCCCTAGTTTGTGAAAAGGCCCGATTGTATTTTAATATGTTAAAAAAATGTTAATAATGTTTAATTTGTAGGAACGAGTTTGAATATTACGAGATACTCCCTGAACAATTTCATGCCGCCCGCGTGCGTACATCTCTAGTTCGAACGCAAAACTTACTTGAACTAACTTTATCGCAGACAACTAAAATTTTGGAATATTTTTTGTTTCAGGCGCGCCTTCCAAAGGTTTTACCAGAAGTTCATAGAGACCGCTTATCCCGTGGAGGACATCTACATAGAGTAAAGAAGAACCCACCAGTTGTTTTTATTTTTAGTTTTCACCAACAAATTACTACTGTTATTGAAGCTTTTACCTAATTTTGTCATTTTCTGTGATTGAAATCAAATTTGTTTTGTTCAAAGTGAACGGTTTCATTTAACTTTATTATTATTATTATTATTATTACTAAGGTAATTTTAGACTACAAGTCGGTGATGCAAAGTCACTGTAATAATTCTCACTAAACATAATAATAATATCTGATGCGAACAAGGTTTAGCTAATATCTAAATACATATACCATCACTTGATATATAATATTTTCCAAGGAAATGTCCTTATCTTGAAGTGATTTAGAAACTTGTTTATTCCAAGGATACGATGTCGATGCATTGAGAGGTTTTAGAGGCTTTAACTAACTATACGTTAGCCGAAACCAAAAGTGAGAACAACATTACATTAGGTGTTGATTTATAATACACCGTCGTTGAAGTAAGATAGGTGTGACAAATCTATTTTTACAGATTTAATTATTATAACAATTATTATTCACAGAGACAATGAAAGTGAACTCCGGAGACTCATAAGCAATACAAAACAGAATAGTTTAAAGGAGAGCCCAATTAATCGATGATAATGTTTTTAAATGCTAGCTGAAATCAATAATAAAATACTTATTATTATTATTAAAATGGCTTTCATGAATCTGTAACCTTCTGTGATTAAATTATTATTTCGTCAGTAAAATTTTCAGATTTCGTAAAGAAATCTACTCTTAGTAATGTAAATATATAAGATCAGTATTTGAAGTAACGTAATTTAGGAATGAATGTATATAATAATCTCAATATTTTATCATTAAAACTATGAATGATCATTGAAAAGGAGAATTCGAAGAGAAAACGGAACGGCAGATCAGTAATGTGGATAGATATCAGTGGGTAGTTCCCGACACTATTGATACGTGTGGCACCTGCCGCTGTTGGGTATTTCTAATCGTCTTTAATCCTACACTACTTGCGTAGGTCTTACTCGACATACACTAGGGGTTAAATAAACTAACCGAGAATCTCTGAAAAGCAAATTAAATATAGATAAATTCATATTGGCTTAAATACTCAAAGATTCCCCCACAGGCTTCCCTTAGTTTTTTTCTGTTATCGAATAAGTGTAAACAAGTGCGGGTCTGCCGTACGAGCGGACCGTGGACAAACAGTTTATACTTCGAAGTGTGGTGTTCAGGTGATGCTTACAAACAAACTTCACAAGGTGCTGTTATCTACCAGAAGGTATTCCAACAGGCTTCCCTTAAAGTATGTTCCTGATATTGAATAAGTAATTGATTTTGCTACTCCGCGTACGCGTACGCGCGGACATACATTTTATACTTCGAAGTGTGGTGTTCAGAAGATGCTTACAGTTTTTTTTTAAATGAGGTACTGTTAAATACCAGAAGATTTCCCACAGGCTTCCCTTAGTATTTCCTGATAATGAATAGGTGAACAAGTCGTACAGTCGTGCGCGTTTATACTTCGAAGTATATTGTTCAGGTGACGCTTACAGTTTAAACTTAATAAGGTATAATATCACATATTGTAATACGCATCACGCCATGGCAGAAGATCTGCTGGGGGTGGTGTGGTCTGGTGTCAATGATTTCTGTTATAATTATTCAGCATATTTGTTCACATCAACTGATAAAATAAATGATCTGGCACCCATGCCTCTTTCAAATTCTTCTACTTATTTTACCCTTACTCATTCTGTGTTATGCTTTATATGTATTGCTTCAACTTCAATAGCCTGCATTGTCGAATTAAAGTCAAAGTAAGATAGCATATTTACAGTATAATATTATTCAGGGTGTTAAGGGACTTACTTGGCTCAATTTAACCAGTGATTACTGACATTATTTGGAGTAAAAAATGTAAATGAAATTTAGGTCTCCGGTGATATTTTTGATATCTTTTTTTTTTTGTTTTCCTACAAAAACACAAATAAATGGTAAGCATTGGACAGTTGGAGGCTTGGTAAGGGGTTTGTCGACTACTCGGCTGAGTGACCAGTGACGAATAGCAGAAGAATTTTTTGTTGTTGTTTGATCTTGAAGAAAAAAACAAATGGAAAACAAAAGTCATCGGAGACCAAAAATTCATTAACATTTTTTACTCCAAATAATGCCAGCAATCACTGGATAAAGTAAGTCAAGTACGTCCCTTAAAACCCCGTATAGTTGTTAAGGCCCGATGGCAAACTTAAGCGGAGTGTAGTACTTAAGATATTGAACATTTGATTGATTTTTTTTTATCACAGGACAAGAGAACGACGGGAAAAGTAATAATTACACAGGTTGGCACAATAGGCCACTTGCATGGATTTCATAATGACTTGGAAAAAATCGTGTGGATAGAATTTTTTACTAAGATTACGAAAATGTTAGTAAAAATTTTTAGAAGTGTATAGTTTTTTTTATTTTTAAATGAATAAATCTATTATTTGAGCTCGTGTCGTCACTACATGAAAATGTCCCATCTCCGATTATGTTCCCTTAATTTTGTAAAATTCCACACTGATAATTTTTTTTTTATATGGCTACACTTTGATTTCCGGCGAATTTTTGAATATGCGTTTAACTTTCACTAGATTTATTGATTGTTCTATGTGAACTTATCCTTTGGTTTGATTTTTTGATAAAGATGGCGGTGTTTTTATAGATGTTACGAAGAGAACCTTGTATAATTGATTGCTATTCGTGAGGAAAACGTTATTTTTTTAAACGATTTTCAGCTATGTAATTATCGTTTTTTCGCACCAATAAAATTATGTCCCGTCTTTCCGGTTTATAAAAAATGGTCTGATTTTTCGGATTGAAATTTTCAAAAAATCGCCAGGGTTTCAAAAATACGATAAAAAAAATACGGAATGTCTAAGAATATTTGCCTTAACCGGAATTTTTTTTTTTTTAATGTGATGCAAGTGGCCTAATATCCGTAAAAGTAACATACAAAATTTATATGAACCCGAGTTTCGAGAGAGAAGGTCGCAGGTGGACCCTGACTCAGGTCTCGTCTCCGGACGTTGTAAGTTACCCTGGTGATTGCATTGTTGCCATCCAAATGTGAAAGGGTTTACGCCCCGACACAGGCCTCACGTGGCCCCAATACGGGCGCCTCCAACGTGGGATATACGCCACTTCACATAGGCACACCAAGTGGGCTTTTTACGTTGTTTTTACCCTTCTCACACTGACGCTCCCACGTGGACATTTCACAATGACGTTGAGTAATTTGCCTGTGTTATATATGTGTGTCTTTGAATTTTATGCTTTTATATTGTAATTACTTAAAAGTTATTCTTCTGTTTCTATATTATGGTATTATGTTATAATTGTTCTTTTGTGTTTATACAGGGTGCGGCAGAGAGGACGGACGGTTTTTAAAAAAATCATAAAATAGTTAATTTTTACTCAAAAACAAATTTATTGAAGGAATCAGGTTCGCAAGGAAATAGCATTTGAGACAGTCAAGTGTGGAAAATCACATCAGGCATGTGGTTACCTACATGGTTAACAAGCAGAAATTCCGTTATTGGGGTAATGAAAATCCGCAACAGTTACACGAAAGACCGCTGCACAGCCCAAAAATAACGGTTTGGTGCGCTGTATCGAAAACTTGCATCATTGGCCCTTACTTCTTCGAAGACGGTAATGGTCGTACTGTTACCGTTAACTCAGAGCGCTATGTCGAAATGATCACCAACTTCTTTTTCCCTGAATTACGACGGCGACGTGTTCCAATCCGACGTGTGTGGTTCCAGCAGGATGGGGCGACCGCCCACACAGCCAGAGCATCAATGGACGTTATTCGCCCTCTCTTCCCTGGTCGCCTTATTTCCCGGTTTGGCGATGTTCATTGGCCTCATCGGTCCCCAGATTTATCCTTATGCGATTTTTTCTTATGGGGACACCTCAAGGCTAGAGTATACGAGAACAAGCCCCGAACTCTGGACGAATTGAAGGACGCAATTCGCGTGGAAGTCGCCCAAGTTGAGAGAGCGATGTTGGAGAGAGTCTACGCGAACTTCCAAGAACGCCTCCAGCACTGTATCAACGATTTCGGCCACCAAATGCCTTATGTGATTTTCCACACTTGACTGTCTCAAATGCTATTTCCTTGCGAACCTAATTCCATCAATAAATTTGTTTTTGAGTAAAAATTAACTATTTTATGATTTTTTTAAAACCGTCCGTCCTCTCTGCCGCACCCTGTATTAACATTGTTAAATTGACCTGCTGACAAACTACTCTAGCAGTTTAGCGGGTGATTAAAATGAAGAATAATTTGTTTTTATTTAAAATAATATATGGCATATTTGTTGCACTCACCAGAGTGGAAGATACTATCCCCTTTTTCATCTTCCCCATCTCCTTCGCCCAGTACCGGATTATCCTTTAGGCAGAGTAGGCAACTGCCTAGGGGCCCCGCATCGGCTGGGGGCCCCGCGCCCCGAGAAAAAATATGACTTGCGTCAATGGTGAGCAACTTATAATCAAAGGCAAGTACTTACTGTTAATTAGTGAGCAACTCCGTCACCGATTTTGGAAAAAGTCAGCTTTCAAGATGTTTTAATTTTTTTTTATTAGCTAAATTTACAGATTAATAACATTACATGCATTAAAGAAAACAACAAATTATAATAATTAGGTTATAACCCAATAACTAATGTTCTCATCATGCACAAATAATAAAAAAAGTCAATAATTCAAATAAATATTTAAACGTAGTTGTATTTTGCTTTCCTTCTATTCATGGGGATGTAATTGTAAGTGCCATGTGTGGTTTGTTTTGGCTTTTGTTTTGTTTGAGTTTTTTTTGCTTTTATTTTTAATTATATGTTTAAAATATAAATTTTGTTCAAGCTTTAGTGTGCACTACCTATCTGCTTGCTAAAATTCTTTGTTTCTCTTCGTACCAAGGTTTTTTTGAACAGATCACATTAGTGATAAGACTGCTCATTGTAGTGTTTGTTGTTTTTTACATATTTTTGGTTTTATGAATGTGTCCTATTATGTGCAATAAAGAGTTCTTGTATTGTATTTTATTCGTTTAATTTTTTTATTTAATGGGTCGATGGCATACCTTCATGATGTAGTTAAAAAACAAATTAATTATGAATAAAATAATTTTAGAAGTTAGAAAAGGGTAAAGTGCAGTGGCGGACTAAGTCTCCGTCAGAGGCCCGGGACGGCAAAGCAGAATGAGCCCCCCCCCCCCCTTTTTATTCAGTTCACACGGGCCTCGGGGCCTCCAAAGGCCTCCATATTCCCTTGATCAAATCCTTAACAAGGCTTTAAGGCATGACACTGAAAAAAAAAGTATTTTTTTTAAATCGTTTCTGATAGATGCATTTGTTAATAAGCTCTCGCCAAATCTTTTAAGGAAATTCGTAAAATTGGCGGGAGATACAGCATTTTATGTGAAACAGTTTGTATGTTTACTTTTGACACCACCAGAAAAAGTAAACATACAGTAAGTAAAGTAAACCTCTTTCGCGGCTGGCGCTCTAAGGTGAAAACGGTATCAGCTCCAACAAGAGTCAAAATAGAAAAACTACAAAACGATTATGTCAGAAGTGAATATGAGAATTGTGCAGAAATGAGATTGAATGAGAAGGAAATGGACGTTCTAAGCATAGAGGAAACATGGAACCACATTAAGGTGAGTCTATGCGAATCTGCTAGAGATGTGTGTGGAATAAGTAAGCAAGGTAGGAAAAAAGGTGATGCATGGTGGGATGATGAGATCAAAGCACTGGTCTCAGAGAAGAAGAAAGCATGGTTACGTCTGATAGCGATTGGCAGTGGTTCAAGCGAAGAGAGAGATCGAGCGAAAGAAGTGTATAAGATATGCAAGAAAAGAGTAAGTGTTGGGGTGAAAGAACGAAAGAAACGCCTGGAAGAAGAAGAGGGAATCAAAATGACAAACCACTTCCAAGAAAACATAAAACTGTTTTGGAAGGAGGTCAAAAGGTCCCGGAGTGGTCCAGAGAACGGAAGCATGAAAGTGATAAAATCGAAAGATGGACAAATGTTGAAAATGAGAATGAAATCAAAGAGAGATGGATGAAATATTTCGAGGAAGTCTTCGAAAGTAACCCGAGTGGTTGTGATCCCAGCGGTGAATCGGTTATGAACGATGATGGAGTGAATGTTACCGAAATCAGTATGGATGAAATAAAAAGATCAATTAAATGCATGAAGAGTGGCAAGGCTGTGGGTTTCGACAATATTGCTGCCGAATACTTTAAAGGAGATAGTCGTATTATTCTAACATGGCTGTGCAGACTTTTTAACCAATGTTTAAAGGAGGGTTATACGCCATTAGATTGGAGAAGGGCTGTAATCATGCCATTATACAAAGGTAAAGGGTCACGTATGGAATGTGGGAATCATAGGGCTATTAGCCTTCTAAGTTCAGTGGACAAGCTGTATGGTAGAATATTGATTGAAAGGGTAAGAATGGAAACAAAAGATAAAATATGGGATGTGCAAGGTGCTTTTATGAGTGGAAGGGGGTGCATGGACCAGATTTTCTCATTGCGTATGCTCACTTAGAAGTTTTTTTTTATCGTGTCCTGGTGCCTTAAAGCCTTGTTTAGGTTTTGATCAAGGTAACAAGGGGGCGTTTGGAGGCCCCAGGTCCAGAGGCCCGGGGCGGGCTGCCCCTCCCACCTCCCCCCCGTTAGTCCGCCATTGGTAAAGGGACCCCGAGACGTGCATTATCTAGGGGCCCCGACATGGTTAATCCGGCCCTGCCTTCGCCTCCCTTCTACCTTCAGCCTCACAACATACACAAATTGGGGATGCAATAGTATTACTGGCTCCAGGCGGTTGGGACCAATTGGGACTCTTCTGTTTTCAGTTCTGACTTCGCCTTACCATGTTTTGAGGTTTCAAAGTTTGCAAAGACGAATTGTCGTACACTATTTAACAATTTTTGATTTTGAGGTTCAATCTTGTGTAAAGTATTTTAGTTTGTCATATTTTAATGGAAAATATTTAAATACTAGCTGGGTTACCCGGCTTCGCTCAAGACAATAAGATAGTGTTCTGGAATGTTGCACAGTGATGTTCCCGATTTCCTATTCCTGATCATTCCACGACATACTCCGCCACTCCTTCTACAACTTTCTACAGCTCTATGGAACCTTCTAGAACTTTCCGGAAGACTGTTCTAGAAATTTCAAGAGGGCGAAATTTTCAGCCCTTATATCTTTAAAAGCACGCCCTTTAAGTAAAAACGGATACCCTTATTCCCTAGGGGGGATCGAGATCTACCACACCATATAACTCCCTTGATCGAACCGGGACTCGTTTCTGAGTTTTTGCGAGCTGCACGTTTTTTTGGACTTTCTTTTGTAATATACGCCATATTCAAATAAATAAAATGTTACTCCTTACATGTCCTTTCCCGTGCGTTCCCCTCCAACGTTCCACTTCCACCTTCCCCGTTACCGCTCTCCCGCTCCCCCGTCCCGCCAACCCCCCTGGCACTGCATTTCTTGACTCCTCTCCCGCCCGGCCCGTAGCCGAAACTTTTTTCTAATACTAACAATTTTAAACTCGTGATATCTTTCTAATTAAATATTGAGGTATTGAAGTTGTCTTGAATGTGAAGTAATTTATTTTGATAAGAATTAAAACCAAGATACAAATAAAGAGCCTTTTCAAGCGGCGACATTTAAATTAAAATTTTAAAATAAAAGAATACTTATTGTGGCATAACCATAATAGTTAGACATATGCTATGGCGACCTTTTTTGTAAATAATGATGTGTTCTATAAAGTCGTAGTACATTATTTTATTCTATCATCAATAGTTTTCGCAGCGCACGCGATTTAAAGAATATTTTAGCTAATTTTTTTACACCCTGGGTTACATTATTAAAGTTTTAGAAATGATGCCTATTTTTTTTTTAAATATAATATAGCCTATGTCACCCAAGGATAGTGTAGCTTCCCAACAGCGAAAGAATTTTTCAAATCGGTTCAGTAGTTTCGGAGCCTATTCGATGCAAACAAACACACAAACAAACAAACAAACAAACAAATATTACCTCTTTATATAGTGTAGTAGATAAGGTTTATTTAGCTTGGAATTGCATTAGGTAAATGTAGTTAGAACCTTGGGCAATGAATTATCTGCATGTTTAGGTATGTTGTAAAATGGTAAGTAGGTATATGTCCTATTTAAATATTTTCCTTTACAATACCTTACATAAATTTGAACCTCAAAATCAGAAATTTGTAAATACATAATGAAAAATAATGAAAGTTATAAATAACACTGTCCAACAGTGATATACTCCATAAAAGTAAGTACTGTACTCATTATATAATTTAATTGTGCAAGTTATGTAGATAACCTTTATTCAATTGGGTAAAACAGTGATTCCTGATTCTGAGTTTTAAGTTTTTTGGAAATTTCTCTTCAATTCGATTAAAAAATTAATTTATGTATAATATATAAATTAAGAATGTTTGTAAAACTGGGAAGACTTCGGTGGCTGGGTCATGTAGAGAGAATGACCGAGCATCAAGTACCGAAGTCCCTGCTGAACTCAAAACTGATAGGACGAAGGAGCCTGGGAAGACCAAGATTAAAATGGAGCGACAAAGTCCTCGAAGATATATCTACATTGCAGCTTCTAAACTGGAGAGAGCTGGCACAAAACCGAGATGACTCGTGAGGAAGCCAAGACCCACCAAGGGGTTAGGTATAGAGACAAGAGTCATGATGATTGATGATGATATAAATATTTTATAAAAGTGCGTAGGTATATATTGCAATTTATTAAATCGGAAATATCCGCCCAGATTAAGAATTTTCGGCAGTTTGACATCATGAAGAAGGTGTTTTAAAATTATTTTAGTTTTCTGTGGATAACTAAAGTTATTTCAAAAGTTATCGGGGACACGAGAATTGTTAGAAAACGTGAAACTTTTAATGACAATGAAACCCTTATAAGCCTGCTTGAGCACTAAATATTATTTTGGCGATGATTGAATTGATGCGAAATTTGAATTCTCGAGAGGGCAATGCCGAGTCCTACAATATTATTTTTATTTTCACAAATTCCAAAAACTTTCTGTAGAAGAGTACCATCAGCACCTAGCGAAATTTTATGTAATTTATCGTATTTCATATTATTGCGCTCGGAACTACGAATAAAAGCTTAAATATAATATCGATAGATGTCTTTGCTAAAACAAGAAAATCCAGAAACTCACATCATGGTTTTCATAAGAATCTGATAAATATTCTTTATTATCGAAACTCCGGCATTCAAAATAAAATAATCTCAAAATTAATCAACTATTAATATTGTTGGGTTTTTTTTCTTGTTTACATTACACCTGCAAAGCTACTGTAAGTAGCTTGTCGGCAGGAAAATAGTGTGGACAAAAACATAGTACAGTATAAAATGTCTTACAATAGAAGAAAAAAATATTGCAATTTAATAAAATACGAGTACATAATAGAAACATCAACAAGTATAAAAAATATTAAGTCAACGTCTAAAAAAAAAATTTAAAATGCACGAGGATTCAGAAAGTCTGATATCAATAGCCATGTTTTTAACAGTAGTGCAAATTAAGGTGTCGAGCAACATTTTTTCAAATCATATGGCAGCATATTACATATAAGTGGTACAATGTATTCAAAAGTTCACTGGCCATGTTTATTAGAAAATCTAGGTACTATCATACCTTCATTTTGTGTAAGCCTAGTAATGTGCACGATCCACCATTGTTTTGTATGGGCTATCTAGGATATGTTGCATACAGATTTTATGCCAAAAAAGAGCTCTAATAGGTAAAACATTTAAGGATTTATACATTATTGTGATATTTTGTCGCTGGTCATAAACTGCTTTGCTGACGAGTAATTTGACCATGGCGTTTTGAATTGACTGTACATGTTGGATATTATATCATATCTCACATTAGATTCAGCCAGGGACAAATAGATTAGTTTCATGGTTTTGATGGGCACATAATATTAAATATTAGAATAAGTTAACAATAATAATCTAAACGAAAATATGAAAGAGAACAAGACACAGAAAAAGACAATGGTCGCAACTGGGACTCGAACCCAGATCTCTCCGTCTAACCGGGACGAGTGCGTTAACCAATTTCGCTATTGCCACCTTCTGTCAAAGCCGTCATATGATGCCATATACCGGAGGTTCCCAAAGTGGGTGCCGCGGCAATTTTTGTGTCGAGCTATAAGCACAGTATCATCTGCAAAGGATATTAGTTTTCCGGTTATGGGTAGGTTGCAGAGTTTATTGATATATATGAGGAATAAAATTGGGCCTAGAACACTTCCTTGTGGGACTCCGAATTAGACTGGTAAAGGGTTACTTAGGGCTACGTTGCTAATTTTCACGGTTTGTGATCTACCAGTTAGGTATGAGGAGAACCAGTTAAGAGTTGAATCCCGGATGCCTATTTGAGACAATCTTTCTAGAAGTATGGGTAGGAATCGGTGTCGAATGCTTTGGCTAAGTCTAAGAATATAGTTAGGCAGGAATCGCCTTCGTTCAGGCTGTTTGTGATGTTTTCAGTCAATTCTAAGATTGCAGATTCTGTACTAATTGTTTTTTGGAAGCCAAACTGATTGTGTGAGAGAATCTTCGGGGTTTCCAAATGGGAGATAAGTCTACTTTTAACAATTTTTTCAGTGATTTTTGATAAGACACTCAGCAAAGAAATGGGTCTGTAGTTTTCGATATTTGTTTTGTCGCCACTCTTATATATTGGAATAACCGTTGCATGTTTTGGTTGGTTAGGGAAGGAGCCGCTATTGAAATTTAGATTTACTATATGTTTTAACGGTGTGGTAATAAAGTGAGGTATACGTTTTAGTATGTATGGTGAAATTTTATCAATAACCGCTGCACTATTTGTTTTTATGGAACGTATTTTGTCAAAAATTTCTTTAGTGGATGTGGGGGCTAGGATAAGTGAAGGATAAAGAGAGTTCTGTTGTCTTACCCGTGAAGTTAGAAGGTTTTGGGTTTTATTGGTGGCTTTAAGAATTTTGTTGGCTAAGTTCGTGCCGATGTTACTAAAATAATGGTTGGCGTGATCGGCTACGGTTTTTGGGTCTTCGTGGATTTGGGTATTTTTCCCATTAATAACTAGAGATTGAATATTGAGTGAGGTTTTTTTTTATTTTCTGAGATGTCATTGACTACGTTCCAGATTACTTTACTGTCAACCTGAATCTTCAAATTTTTTTTAATAATGTTTTTGTTTGGTTATTATTATCAGGTTATTGCAAATGTTATGATATTTTTTGTAGAAACGTGGGGCTTGGGGGGCTGGATATATTAGTGCTTGTTTATGGAGTCTGTCTCTTTTACGTATGCAGAAGATAAGGCCGTTTGTAATCCAAGGTTTTAGTTTCTTTTTTTGTTGTTGGAGGCTATTTTGGTAGGGAAGACGCTTGGTTAATGTGAGCAGTTAGTGATGCAGAAAACGTTTCTGTGTTAACATTTTCAGAGAGCAGGGTAGACTACCATTTTTCTCGTGTTCTATAGACTTTTTCAGATAATCCATTTTTACAATGTTATGGGTTGGATTACTAGACTTAAGGGGAGGAGATTTTGAGTTGTGTAATTCTAGGACGGTTGAGTAGTGGTCTGTTACAGAAGATTCAAATACAAATGATTTGGCGGTTCGCTTTGTTCTGACCACGATGTGATCTATGCATGTCTTATTAGTGAGTGTGACTCGGGTAGGTATGTTGATATATGGTATAAGGCCATGCAGACCCATTAGGTTTAGGTATTTTGTAGTATGAGGGCTAGCCATAGATACTTGAGTCGGGCCATGTCAAAAGTCGGAATAATAGAGGAGTATGTATGAGACGATATATGAATGTGAGTGAAGCAAAGACTGTGTGCCAAGACCGAGTTGTTTGGCGGTCCGTCCTCTCTGCCTACCCCTGCGGGGAAATGGCGTGATGGTTAGTTAGTTAGTTAGTTAGAGGGCTAGCTTCGTTTAGGATTTCTATGTTGATATAACCAATTAAGATGATCCTTAGTTGTGTCATCAATATTTTTTTCAAGAGAGTAGAGAAAAGATGAAACGTTGTTGGACTTTGGGAAGCGATATATGGCGAAGACATTTAAGTTGTCAATTGTGATTTTGAGGCAATGTGCATGGTCAACTGTAGTTTCAGACACTGTTGGGTTGAAGTAGGATTTGACATAAACTATTACCCCATTGGATTGGGATTGAGTTGTATTATACACAGAGTATTTGTTGATTATTTTCGGGATATAATTTGCATTAATCCAGCACTCTAACATAACAATTATATCAAATTCATTTCCTAGGTCAGTTAGGAGTACAAGTAAATTGTCGAAGTTTTTATTGAGGCTACGGATGTTCATTGCAAATATTTTTAGTGCTTTAGGTGTTGAGATAATTTCATTATATGCATTTATATCGTTTGTCGTTTGAACCATAATGTTCATAAAATTATCGATAGAGTTAGTGAGGTCCATTTTTAACGTCTGTATATGGTGGGGGCTCGAATACAACAGTGGCATTGTAAGTTAAGTAGATGTATGAGGATAATGGGAAAACCGTAGCAATTAATATTTAAGATGTTTTTTTGCAGATGTTTGGTGCATAGGAAAATCACAGTTATAAAGGGAATAATTACACTTAGAAGAACTACGATCATTGGGATATTTAAATGTATTGAAAGCATGAGATTGAGTTTTTTCAGGATGGTATGAACTAAGACAGTTAAGCGAAGTTAAACAATTAAAAGGATTAAAGGAATTATTATAATCATGAGTATCGGAGGAGTCATAAGGATGTGTGAAGTTAAAATAAAGTTAGTTGTGAAAAGGATTCGAATTAAAGGAATGTAGAGACATATAATAGGATCGTTCAAGTCATTGTAAAAGTCATAGCAGGTTATCAATAGGATCAAATAAATTGAGTGGATTTTATGAATAGACAGGAATAACAGGAAGAGTGTGAGTAAACCTAAAAGTAGAACAATTTAAATACATCGAGAATTAAATGGCATTGGGATAATAAAAGTCATTAAAACCGATAGCACGATTTAAGTTGTAAATACATTGGAAATTGTTAAAACTATTATTATTATAATAATTCAGGCGATTAGGGTAATTAAGAGAATCTAAGAAGAACTTAATTATTTGGAGAAAAATAGGGATTAAAGTTAAGTGCATAATAATTACTAAGGGATAAAAGGAAATTAATAAATATACCACATGTAATAGATTTAAGAAGGTTAAAAATTTTAAAATAAGTGCAAAAATAAAAACAATCAATAGGATAGAAACAATCAAGTAGTTAGATATTATGAAATGAATTAAGATAGTTGGATTTAATTTTTGAATAACATTATTTGGAGAAGTTAAGTGTGGAAATGATTGAAGTTAGATAATTTTATTTGGTGATATATGTTATAATTTTATTGAAATAATAGCATAATTTAAAACAATCGAAAATATCACATGTTTCAAATTTGTAAAATTATTTGGATAATTTAGAATAGTTATATAAATGGGAATTATGGAGTAAGATAGGATAAATATTTGAAATAAGTTGATAAATATTTGAAATAATACGGTTAAGAATAATAATAAGTTGATTTATAATGTGATCAAAAGTTACTGTGAAAAAAATTTAAATCACATTTATGATATAAGTAAGCAGATTTTGTAATGTTTTTTTTTGTGGACCGCAAGTCACATTTTTTATGTCCGATTCGTAGGAGATTCTAAGGATTTTGGTGTCTTCATACTTGCGATCATAAACCTGGACATCTTTCGTCCAAGAGAACTTGTAGGTTTTAATTTTTGCCTGTTGCTTTGTTTGTGCCAGGAGGATTTTTTTTCTTGGTGTCAAGTGGTCGGATATATAGATGGGCGTGCCCATCTGAACATGTTGTAGTCCTAATGAAGACGTAGTTATTCGTCCTTTGTTTTTAATATGATCTTTGAGTTTGGCCAGGAAAGTTTAGAACTGAGTGTGATAATAATGTCTCTTGGTTTTATATGAATTTCATCTGAGCCTTTCCTGCCTCCCACCCGTACCACAGACGTCACATCTTCGGATTGTAGTACCGTTTTTATGACGTTTGTGGAAAGGTTGTGGAAAACGTTTACTAGATTTTCCTGACGAGTTTCTGTGAAGTTGCGCAATTCTAAAATGTTAGACTTAGACTCGTACTCCTCATGATCAATTTTATTCTCAAGGTACTCTACTGTTTTTTTGAGGTCTTGTTGTTCCTTTTTGAATGTTTCGATTTCGGTTTCTATTTTTTGGTTTTGGATTTTGGTTTGGTCGATTTTTTGAATTAGGTCATTATATTGTTTGCTGACGAATTCAATACTTTTTTGCGTTTCTTGTTTGAATAATTCCATTTTTGTTAAGATTTCCTTTTTCGTATTATCCATTATCTTATCTATGTGTTGAGTAATTTTTTCCATGTTTTTGTCTTCAAGTTCCAACGCACTTTTACCTCTAGTTGCCATGATTAATATATGTTATGTTAGATATTTTTCTTAAATTTTATATTAATTTTTTTTTTTAATTTTATGTTTTTAATTTTTAAAGTTTTTCAATTGGATTATATTTGTTTTATCTAAATTTTAATTTTAAATTGTATTTATTATGCGTATGTTGTTTTGTTAAATGAGTATTTATTTATTTACATATAGTGCCATCTATTGCGTACTAGCCGTATCTCGTTAGATGAGTTTTTCGTTTATTGTATAATTAATTATCGCCAACTATTGAGAGGTATTTTATAAATATATAATGTTGTTGGGTTATTTTTAAGTCAGCTTTATTTTAAGGTTTGAACACAATGTTGTTAAATTTTAGATTATTTAACAAGCGGTGCTATTTATTATATTATATTCTAGTTGAATTATGAAAAGAAAAAAAAATCATCCATAATAATTGGTTCAGATTGGTGTGGGATCGATCGAACCGACGTCCTCAGAACTGCCTGGCGAGAATGATATCCACACAGCCACTCACTGGTATGCATGTACCGTCCTTAACTTTGATAAGAAGTACCTACGTGTAGCGTTTTGTCGTATTATTTCAATGTCGCTGAACTTTAAAATGTCTGTGAAGAATATTTATTTTTTATTATTTTTGAATAACTGCTTCTAGTTGTTCACTTATAAACACGAATTGTGTATTGTATTAGTTTCACTGAGATATTAGACTGATTTAAAAGACTATTTTATGTATTTCTTTATTGTTAGTTATAAGACTGTTTTGGAAAGTGACAGCTCGAGTTTCAGTTTAACTTCTTTTAGGGTTGTATGCCTATTTAATAACTTCAATAATGTACACTACTCTTCCAGACACAAGCTAATGCTTCTATGGAAGAGTGGTATTAACATTCGAACATGAACATGTATACTAATTATAACATTATCTAAATGTATACTATATTTTATATGCTAAATAAAAAGAAAAAAAAAAAAAAAAAAAAAAAAAAAAAAAAAAAAAAAAAAAAAAATGATTTAATAATGACACAGAGACACTACACTGGTTTACTTGTTAATTTAATAATAACAGTTTTCTCTGGAAATTAGCAGGTTTAATTAGTTATTTCAGTATTTAATTGCAGAGCTGGAAATTTTATTGTGCAGTATTGTGCACTAATCGATAGGTACTTGAGTGAAAAAAAAGTATATATATACTGTCCGAAAAGTAGTTGACGAAGTTGTCTGCCACTGTTTCTGCAGATTTATATTTTAGTAAGTACCTTGAGATTACTTCATCGCAATTAGGTACTCATAGATCTACGTCCTAATATTTTATTTATTTCATCCCATGTATTCTTTGTGTTTCCAAAATAATTTTTGAATTTTTCATTAAAAACGTAGATTTACATTTAAATATTAATTTAGTTGCAATATTCCTAAAAGATTCATTTTTTTTCATAAATCTTATTTTTTTGTGAATTTTTCCAAATTTAATATAAATTATCTCTCTTTTTAACGCTATCCAATACTTCATTTGTCATCCACTGTTTTACAGTCCATGGTCTTTTTCTTGACTGAAAATGTATGAATATCTTACTTTTTTCATAAATATCGTTAAATTTACATTTAATTTGTTCATAAAGCTTAGTGCAATCTTCTTCACAAAGTAATTCATTCCAATTGAAATTCCTAATGCTTGCATCGATCCTTTTTTGAGATAAAATTGAAACTTCAGTCATTGTTAATTTCTTATTACTTTTGGGAAATGGAATATTTATCGCCGTAACAAAATGATCGGCTATATTAATCTCGCATACACACGATGAAAGCATATCAGTGATTTTGTTTCCACTATTGAATCTGTTGCACAGTGCGGTATCGAACCGCTTGATAAAGACTTATGGGCAAATTAATAATTAAAAACCACACAATGTTCAATTTTTAAATACTTACAAGGCTTACCGCTAGCTCATTCGGTAGATTCTCGTGTTTTCAGTTCGCTCATTGACTTGATTCAGAACGATTATCGCTGCATTGATTGAATAAATACAGGTAAGGTAATCATAAATTAAAAGAACTCTTGTCGCTTTTAAATACTGACTTTAAGACGCTACGCTACTAGGAAAAAGCTTCTATCTCTTTGTGAACGGAAAGTTAACGATTCTAGGATGAAATAAAAGGAATGAATTGATAACATAATTAAATAGGGCTTACGTACATTTACACCGGATCACATCTGAGCAGACGACTTTGTCAGGAAACCAACATCACTGATTTTATTTTTATATCTAAACACGTGTTTTACATAACTTTTGAAAATGACCGTCTCGTCGGAATGCTAAAACCAGAAGAAGCTTGGAGAAGCGCCCGCAGCCCTTCGGCTCCGTCCCTTACCCCATCCCACCAAAATCTGGGCTAATCAAGGCTCGTTGGTGTAGCCAACCTTACAACAAATAATATTGAATATCGAGTACCTAGCGCAAATCATCGTACAGGGGTTGGAAGTAAAGATTCAAGAAAGTACTTCATAACAAATCTTATAAAAATATGATCAATGCACGAACGTATTATTTTTCCTGCAATTACCGCTTCTCGCGTGACGTCATCGATACATTTAGTAAAATAGTTCATAGATAATAGGTTTTCATATTGAATGGTTAGTGGATCCTGACATTTTAACAAATCAATATTTACATCCCCAAAGATTAGTACATTTTCGCAGTGATTTAAGGGAAGATTATCGAGTATTGTAGAAAGTTCATTTACGAAAGCTTATTTACTTAAGTTTGGTGGGCGGTAAATTGCAAGTAAGGTAAGTTCATTATTATTTGGAAGTGTGATTATACCAAAAATATTTTCAAATACCTGAGTTTCCAATTGCTTTTGTGTGAAAACAAATGTATCTCTGATGTACACAGTAATACCCCCACCAGACCTGTATTCGCGAAAATAGCTTACACTATTGAAACCTGGAATCTCGTATAAACTGGCATGTTCACTTTTAATACAGGTTTCACAAAGCATAAGTACATCTATTTTTTTCCATCAGTTGTGAAGGTACATAATATGCAATACATCCCAGTTTTTAGAAATTGACCGAATATTAACTTGTACACATATAAAACTTCCCACTTCACTATTTTTTTCTACCATTACTTCGGTCCATTGAACTAACCTTAAGAGAAAAAATGTTCTCTTAAAGTCAACATCACTGTCTTCATCTATGTATTTAGACGCCATAGCAGATCGTGGAGAAGTCCCTCGAAAGCGCAGCTAGGTATGCTGGGCAGTTTTCCCTGTCTCCGGTAGGATGAGCGGCAGGTTTTCCAAATCTGGTGCAGGTGGCGCAAACTGCCTTCGCAGCAGTATTTGGACAACTATCGCGAGCGTTAATTGTAAAATTAATTTGCTTTTTCAATAAAGTTCCTTTGAAACTAAACTACTTCTGATCTTGTAGGATGACTACCATCAGCGCCCTAGCGAAATTTTGTAAAAGCCTTTATTAAGCTTCACTAACCTCTGAATAAGCTTTTCGGTAAACCCACTAGATGTCTTCATCTCCCAATTTAAAAAAAAATGGAGTATTTATATTATGGCGAGCGACATGCTGAAATAGGCCAAGTCAAATAATAACGCTTGCACCTTTATCCCGGAGTCTGGAATACACGCGGTGGAAGTGAAACCTTCGGAAAACTAAAGTAGAGCGGGAATACTACGAAACCCTTTTTTTATCAACGTGAAGGACGATTTTTTCCATATTTTTGTTGTTGAATTCCAGTGCATTCATTTGGTCCTCCTTATTTGTGTTTTCTTCTTGAGAATCGCTGGATGTCGCTTTCCTTTGTGTTTTCTTTCTGATAAGATTGGATATTGATTTTACAAAAATATATGCGTATTTATTTTTTTTGGATTTCATAGGATTCGATAGGTGCTTTATACCCCTACACCAAAGGAGACTTGCGTGGGACTGTGATTTATCGTTTTATATTGGAACCGAGTACCCGTGAATTAAATAAATATTTTATTGTTATCTCATTCTCTCGCAGGTTAAATCCCAAAGATATATGTGTTTTCCTTTTATAGTGTCGCTCGTTTCCGTTTCACCGAAATTCAAATCACATCAATACTAAAGAAGTTTTCAGTTTTCGGTTTTGGTTCTGCTTCTCCCAGTTTGAGTGTTGGTGACCATTTTATAAATCTGATAGGAACTGGTTCTAAAAATAGCTGGTTCCTCGGATACATTGCAATCCAGTGACAGCTCACCGAGACTAACCGCGACATGCAATGACGTCGTATATTAATAATGCATAGACGCGTGGTACTATTATTAAAAACTGCCAGTTTCAACAATAAGCATACTATCGTCAATCTCTCCATATCCGGAGGGATTCATGAAATTACAAATCCAATAGTACTTACGCCTGCCAGGCAATGCTCCTCGAGCTAGCTGTTAACGTGTAAGTGGCGCAATCTTTTGGCATTGCTTTAATTCGGTTCTATTACAAAAGTAGATTTCTATAAAAACTACACGTTCTTCCGTTTTACGTAAAGCGCGGCGTCAGAGCTGTGATCGTAGTCGGATTCTTATTGTTCTTATTCGGAGGAAATGTCAACCTTACAATTGCTAGACTATTAATACCTACTATTTGATGATTCAATCAAAAACGAAAGATTGAAAAGATATGGCCAAAAACTGCCAATTAGCACTAAAACGACAAAATGGTTAAAAACTTCCATCTTGAGCATAAATCGTCAAAAGGCACAATATGTACATGCCAATAAGCTACAAAACGTCAAAAAGGTTCAAAACTGCAATTTTCAGTATAAATCGTTAAAATGATCAAAATGGTGAAAAACTGGCAATTAGCACCAAAACGACAAAATAGTTAAAAACTGCCTTCTTGAGCATAAATCGTCAAAAGGCTCAAAACGGTGAAAAATTTCCAATTTGCACCAAAACGACAAAATGGTTCAAAATGCCATCTTGAGCATAAATCGTCAAAATACTTAAAATGGCGAAAAACTGCAAATAAGAACCAAAATCGTCAAAATGGATACATGAATGGACTAGCTTTTGCACCCGGCTTCGCTCGCAAATTGCCCCCCCCCCCCCCCCCCCTCCCTCCCACTCCACCAACCACCCCCACTGCACCCCCCCCCTCCCCATTACGCACCGTTTCGCATTCATTTAATATTAATATGGCTGTTGCTTTGGTCAAAATGTAGATTAGCACCTATTTTATATTTGTACACTAAATATTCATATTAGAATACTCATATCTGAATTGTTGCCATCAAAGAAATCTCCATAGTAACCTAAACAAATAACAAAATGAAAGCCCACGTCAAAGATTTACTTAGCAACACGCATGCCAATAATCGTATAATAAATAATTTCATAACGCCAGAGCTTACCAAAATATATAGCCTTTATTACTCGAAAATAATGTTGCTTTTGATTAGAGAAAGAATTTTTTAATTTTTTATTTATTGCGTGAAAGAGTAACAAAAATCTATCCAACCATTCATACATACATCCATCCATACAAACATTCGCATTTATAATATTAGTAAGATTACTCGCAAATAATGTTGCTTTTGATTAGTGAAAGAATTTTTTAATTCCATTCGGTATTTATTGCGTGAAAGAGTAACAAACATCCATCCAACCATCCATACATACACCCATCCATCAAACATTCGCATTTATTATATTAGTAAGATGAATAAAATGATGAAAAAATGCCAATTATAGAGCCAAAACGTCAAAAATGACCTTAAACGGCCATCTTGCCTAATATCGTCAAGAATGAATAAAATGATGAAAAAATACCATTTAGTTGCATACCATTTAATACCATACGAAATAATTTTTTTTACTTTGTAGTGCAATTTTTGAATCGTTTTTTGTTTTGTTAAAATTTTTGTTTATTTTTAGTGACGAGCGTGTGTAAAGAAATTGTACTTCAAAAAAAGAATCATCGAAATCTGTTGGCGTAATATTGAGTTCATTTGTCGCGCACATACTTATTACAAATTTAAGACATATATGGTTTTCTCATGGATCACATTGTCAGAACTGGACCAAATTAAAATGGGACCACACGGGAAGCACCAGCTTTCTAATAAAAAAAGAATCATCAATATCGGTTCACCCAATCGAAAGTTCTGAGGTAACAAACAAAAACAAAAATTATAATAATAAAAATAATTAAAAAATACCGTCGAGTTCATAACCTCCTCCTTTTCGAAGTGGTTTAAAAATGCAATTTAGAGCCCAAAACGTTAAAAATGGTTTTGAACGGCCATCTAGCTCTAAAATCGTCAGAAATGAATAAATTGATGAAAAAATGCCATTTGGAGTCCAAAACGTCAAAAATAGAATTAAACGGCAATCTAGCCGTAAAATCGTCTAAAATTAATAAAATGATGAAAAAATACCATTTAGAGCCCAAAACGTAAAAAATAGGCTTTAAACGGCCATCTATCCCTAAAATCGTCAGAAATGAATAAAATGATGAAAAAATGCTATTTAGAGCCCAAAACGTCAAAAATGGTTCTAAACGGCCATCTAGCACTAAAATCATAAAAAATGAATAAAACGATGAAAAAATGCCATTTTGAGCCCAAAACGGCTTTAAACGGCTATCTAGGTCTGAAATCGACGAAAAGCTTTAAAATAATGAAAAAATGCCATTTAGAGCCCAAAAATTGCTATTTACAGCCATCTAGCCCTAAAATCGTCGAAATACCTTAAAATGATGAAAAAATGCCATTTAGAGCCCAAAACGATTAAAATGGCTGAAAACGGCATTTAGTCAAAAAAAGGCTTTAAACAGCCATCTCAAAAAATGCAATTTAGAGCCAAATACTTTAAAAATGGCTTTAAACGGCCATCTAGCCCTGAAATCGTCGAAAAACCTTAAAATTATGAAAAAATGCCATTTAGAGCCCAAAACGTTAAAAATGGCTTAACACGGCCATCATGCCCAAGATTTCTCATAAACGAATAAAATGGTGAAAAGATGCCATTTAAAGCCAAAACGTCAAAAATGGCATTACACCGCCATCTAGCCCTAAATTCGTCAGAAATGAATAAAATGATGGAAAAATGCCATTTAGAGCCAAAACGTCAAAAATTACTTTAACAGCCATCTAGCCCTAAAATCTTCAAAAAACCTTAAAATGATGAAAAAATGCAATTTATAGCCCAAAACGTCAAAAACGGTTTTAAACGGCCATCTAGCCATGAAATCGTCGAAAAACCTTAAAATGATGAAAAAAAGCAAATTTAGAGCCAAAACGTTTAAAATGGCTATAAACGGCATCTTTTTTTAAATTTTTTTTATTAGTGACTATTTAGTTACAGGTTTGATGACAATTACAAGATATGATGATATATATAAATATTTAATCCGTTTGTTCTTAGTCCTCCTCACTAGGTGGTCCTGTGCTGAGGCGGACTGGTAGATTTCTTTGATTTTCCGTTATTTAGTTTCTATGATGTCTAGTCCTGATAGCGTCAAAAATAAATAAAATTACGAAAAAATGCCATTTAGAGCCCAAAATGTCAAAAAAGGCTTTAAACGGCCATATGAAAAAATGCAACGTATAGCCCAATACGTCAAATATGGCGTTGAACGGCCATCTAGCCCTAAAATCGTCGAAAAACCTTAAAATAATGAAAGAATGCCATTTAGAGCACAAAACGTCAAAAAGGCTTTTAACAGCCAGCCATGGTGAAAAAATGAAATTTAGTGCCCAAAACGCCAAAAATGGATTTTAATGGCCATCTAGCCCTCAATTCGTCAGAAATGAATAAAACTATGAAAAAAAGCCATGTAGAGCCCAAAACGTCAAAAATGGCTTTTAACGGCCATCTAGCACTAAAATCGTCAGAAATGTATAAAATGATGAAATAATGGAATTTAGAGAACAAAACGGCCATCGAATAAAATCGTCAGAAATGTATAAAATGGTGAAAATATGGAATTTAGAGCCCAAAACGTCAAAAACGGTTTTTAACAGCCATCTATCCCTAAAATCGTCGAAAACGCTTAAAGCGATGGAAGTATGCCAATAAGTGCCTTATACGTCAAAAACGACTCCAAACGTCCATCTAGCCCTAAAATCGTCGAAAAAGCTTAAAATGATGAAATAATGCCATTAAGAGCCCAAAACGGCCATCGACTAAAATCGTCAGAAATGTATAAAATGATGAAAAAATGGAATTTAAAGCCCAAAACGTCTAAAACGGTTTTTAACGGCCATCTAGCCCTAAAGTCGTCGAAAAAGCTTAAAATGATGGAAGTATGCCTTTTAGAGCCCAAAGTCAAAAATGGCTTTAAACGGCCATCTAGCCCTAAAATGGTCGAAAAAGCTTAAAATGATGGAAATATGCCTTTTAGAGCATAAAACGTCACAAATTACTTTAAACGGCCATCTAGCCCTTAAATCCTAGAAATGCTTAAAATGATGAAAAATGCCATTTAGAGCCCAAAACGGCCATCGACTAAAGTCGTCAGAAATGTATAAAATGATGAAAAAATGGAAATTAGAGCCCAAAACGTCAAAAACGGTTTTTAACGGCCATCTAGCCCTTAAATCGTCGAAAAAGCTTAAAATGATGGAAATATGCCTTTTAGAGCCTAAACGCCAAAAATGGCTTTGAACGGCCATCAAGCCCTAAAATCGTCGAAAAAGCTTAAAATGATGGAAGTATGTCATTAAGTGCCTTATACGTCATAAACGACTTTAAACTTTGAAAAAGCTTAAAAGGATCGAAATTGCCATTTAGATCCCAAAAATGGCCATATCCCTAAAATCGTCGAAGAAGCTTAAAATGATGGAAATATTCCATTCTGTGCCTAAAACGTCATAAATGACTTTAAACGGCCATCTAGCCCCAAAATTGTTGAAAAAGCTTAATATGAGGGAAATATGCCATATAGTGCTTAAAACCTCATAAAGGAATTTAAACGGCCATCTAGCCACAAAATCGTCAAAAAGGTTAAAATGATGAAAAAATTCCATTTAGAACCCAAACCGGCCATCTAGCCTTAAAATCGTTAAAACAGCTTATAATGATGGAAATATGCAATTTTGAGCCTAAAACGTCAACAATGACTTTTAACAGCCATCTAGCCCTAAAATCGTCGAAAAAGTTTAAAACGATGAAAAAATGCTATTTAGAGCTCAAAACAGCCATCTAGCCATTGACGTATGATATTGGTCGAAGCATCTAGCACTAAAATTGACGAAAAAGCTTAAAAAAAATGGAAATATGCCATTTAGAGCTTAAAACGTCATAAATGACTTAAAACGGCCACCTGGCTCTAAAATCGTCGAATACGCTTATAATAATGAAGAATGCCATTTACAGCCTAAAACGTCATAAATGACTTTAAACGGCCATCTATCCCTCAAATCATTGAAAAAGCTTTAATGTTGGAAATATGCCAATTAGTGCCGAAAACGTCACAAATAACTTAAAACGGCCATCTATCCTTCAAATCGTTGAAAAAGCTTTAATGTTGGAAATATGTCAATTAGTGCCTAAAACGTCACAAATAACTTTGAACGGCCATCTAGCCCTAAAATCGTTAAAAATGTTTAAAATTATGAAAAAATGCCATATAGAGCCCAAAACGGCCATCTAGTTCTAAAATCGTCAAAAAAGCTTAAAATGATGGAAATATGCCATTTTGAGCTAAAAACGTCAAAAATGACTTCATACGGCCATCTAGCCTAAAATCTTCGAAAAAGCTTAAAATGGTGGAAATATACCATTTAGACCCTAAAACGTCACAAATGAATAAAACTATGAAAAAAAGCCATGTAGAGCCCAAAACATCAAAAATGGCTTTTAACGGCCATCTAGCACTAAAATCGTCAGAAATGTATAAAATGATGAAAAAATGGAATTTAGAGAACAAAACGGCCATCGACTAAAATCTTCAGAAATGTATAAAATGATGAAAATATGGAATTTAGAGCCCAAAACGTCAAAAACGGTTTTTAACAGCCATCTATCCCTAAAATCGTCAAAAAGCTTAAAGTGATGGAAGTATGCCAATAAGTGCCTTATACGTCAAAAACGACTCCAAACGTCCATCTAGCCCTAAAATCGTCGAAAAAGCTTAAAATGATGAAATAATGCCATTAAGAGCCCAAAACGGCCATCGACTAAAATCGTCAGAAATGTATAAAATGATGAAAAAATGGAATTTAAAGCCCAAAACGTCTAAAACGGTTTTTAACGGACATCGAGCCCTAAAATCGTCGAAAAAGCTTAAAATGATGGAAATGTGCTATTTAGTGCCTAAAACGTCTGAAATAACTTTAGACGGCCATCTAGTCTTAAAATCTTCAAAAAGCTTAAAAGGATGGATATACGCCATTTATAGCCTAAAACGTCAAGCCCTAAAATCGTCGAAAAAGTTTAAAATGATGGAAATATGCCATTTGGAGCCTAAAACGTCACAAATTACCTTTAACGGCCATCTAGCCTTAAAATCTTTAAAAGAGCTTAAAATGATGGAAATATGCCATTAAGAGCCTAAAACGCCATCTAGACCTAAAAACGTCGTAAAAGCTAAAAATGTTTTTAAAAAAATGCTGCTTTATCGCCCATAAGGTCAAAAATGGCTTAAAATGGCCATCTAGCCCTAAAATCGTCGAAAAAGGTTACAAAGATGAAAATTGCCATTTAGAGCCTATAACGTCAAAAATTAATTTTAACGGCCATCTAGCCAATGACGTTATATTATAAATAGACTCGCCATAGTCTCACATTCTCACAATATAATGTGGAAAGCAAGCAACGCTCTTTTGTTTTCAGCGGTTTTCAGTATAATTTCTAAATTCAAAAGTTAATTCCTATGTGATAAAGACAGACAATCAAAGAATGTACGTGAGAGAATGACATAGATTCATAGTAGGGCGGCTTATTAGTTTCTTCGCCGAATACTACTGTCACATCACGGGTGTGAGGTGTGACCTATGGGTGCGACTGAGATAACAAGATACTCTTATTCAGTTACACAATATGACAGGGAAGGGTAAAGGCGTGTAAAACGTGACACACCGGCAAATATTTTTATATTTATTATATGAGTTTTCATTAGTAATGCAATATTGGTACTATTATAGTAGTATTGTTAAGTACATATTTTATTATACAGTACAGGTTATAGGTTCAAATGATTATACAAATCTATACCTACAGATTAATAACACCTAGGACCGTTACTATTTACAATTTTCATCAACGACATTATTAAATTAATGAACGCGTTACCCTTTGTACGTTTTACCCCATCTTTCCCAATGGAATAAAACGAATGCGGGACGCTGTGTGAACCGACTTACTGTTAGTAGGTTGTCCCTGTTATGCTTATGTCACTTTGTGATGCAATTTTCGCTGTCTCCTTTTCGACTATTTGCCGTTTAATTGAAGCATTTTCTCATCACGCAGGAGCGCTTTGCAATACAATTTACTTACTGGTAAGACACGAACTCACTCGACGCGTAGCAGTTTAGTACTAAAGTACTAGAAATAGAGACAGCTACAATCGTATTGTGTTTGGCTTCCCACTTTTAGATTTCTACCCCGCGTCCAGTATTAATGTCTTTGCATCTAGCCCTAAAATCGTCAAAAAGGCTTAAAATGATTAAAAAGTTAATCTTAGAGCCCAAAACGTCAAAATCGGCTTTAAACGGCCGTCTAGCCCTAAAATCGTCGAAAAAGCTTAAAATATGAAAAAATGTCATTCAGGGCTAAACGTCAAAATTGACTTTAAACGGCCATCTGGCCCTAAAATCGTCGAAAAAACATAAAATGATGAAAATATGTAACTTATAGCCCAAAACGTCAAAATTGACTTTAATAAAAAAATCGGTGCTTAGCAACGCTATAGAGACATTTGCATTTCATTATCTCTCTGATTTTTCATTATATCAGATAGAAAATAATTAGTTTTGATCCCAAAAAATATAAATATTTGAAAATAAGTATATTAGATTACGTAATAAATAAACTGCCAGTAAACCATAGGTTATTTAGATAAATAAATAGGATATAAAAAATCTCTTTTGTGAAGGCTCCAGTAACCAAGGTAAACAATAATATTTGAGATTAATTTGTAATATCTTTTAAAGGTAAATTTAATTATATATATTTTATTTTGATAGCAGTATTCTAAAATATAATATATTATAGATTTGTAACGTTGAAAGGTAAAAGGTTTAAATTAAAATATTTTATTTTATTTGGGCATTTTGAAAATTATTTGTTGACAATTGACAATTAACAAATGATATTACTAGGTAACGATAGTTGCTTGGTTACTGGAATGTAGGAACTAATAATAATAATCATTTTCGTGTTGTTTTGTAAATTGATAATATGTCATTTACAACCAACCGAAATGAAGAGCGGTCTGTTATGTCATCTACACAGATGAACAATGATAGTCTGAGACCACCAAAAACAAAAGCAGGTATTCCTAGGCAGCGTATGAAATGGACGAACGATGTCAATATGTTCATCGTTCGTTCATATTTTTATGTAACTAAATTAGAAACAGATATGTTATTGTATAGGAAAAAATTACATTTAATTTTCTCACAAAATTATCCGATTGCCCAAGTAAACGAACAAAGATTAGCAGACCAAAAGAGGGCAATTTTCAAAAATAATTTAATTCCTGTAGTAACATTAGATCAGATAAAAAAGGAAGTAGCAGATAGATTGCAATTAGAAAATAATTTAGAACAAGTTAATACGAGTAGTAATGTTATATCAGATACATTGAACGTAGATAGTTCAGATAATATTCTAGTCGAAGAATCCAATGATATTACAGTAGACTCAAATAATTTAGACGTTATTTATAATCTTAGGGAAATCAACATTGCAAATTTAAACTTACTAGATGAAAATATTATAGAATTAGCTAACTTACTTCATAATAATATAAATAGATATATAGATATAGAGCCCACAGTTAGACCAAAATTACCAAAATTACATACGTCAAAGAAATTATCTAAATTAATTTCTGAATTAAATAATATAATTTTACCAAAAATTATATTTGATGACATTAGTTTTTTAGATCTTCATACAATAGTGTATGCTAGTGCTATGACTATATGTAATAATTTAGGAGTTAAATTAACGTCTTCTGATGATAGATCATATAGTTATAGAAAACCAGAATGGCAGAGTAGATTAGAAAGCGATGTAGTATTTTTAAGAAGTAGCATAGCTAGAGTAATAGAGTATTAAAACGGAAACAGAAGTAGGAATATTTTGAGACATGTAGATGTAATTGGGAGAAAATTTGGTTATAGCATTGGTAGTAATAATTATGAAAATATAATCAATGATTTATTAGATTTGTTAAAACAAAAATTAGGTGTAAAAGCTAGTAGATTAAAAAGATATAATTATACGTATAATAAAAAAAATAATAATAGATTATTTCAGAAAAATGAGAAAATATTTTATTCCAAACTTGACGATAAACAAAATATTATTTCGAATAATAATAATCCGTTGCCATCTGAATCAGATATGCGCGATTTTTGGACAAATATTTGGAGTAAAGATATAAAACATAATGAGTCAGGTCCGTGGATAGAAAATGAAGAACTCAATTGTTCAGACATTGAACAAATGAGTTTTTCTGATATATCGGTTGAATTGTTAGCCAAAATTATAAAAAATACTCATAATTGGAAAGCCACGGGTTGCGATTGGATACATAATTTTTGGTATAAACGTCTGACTACTTTACATCCCCTTTTGGCAAAAAATCTTTCAAAATTTGTCAGAGAACCTCAAAATTTTCCAAATTTTCTAACTAAGGGCATTACTTATATGTTGCCTAAAAGCGAACATATTAATAATCCCTCTCAGTATAGACCCATTACATGTTTACCGACAATATATAAAATTTTAACCTCTTGCTTGACAGATTTAATATACACTCATTTAGATGAAAAAAATGTTTTATCTGAACAACAAAAAGGTTGTCGCAGAAAACATATGGGATGTAAAGAACAATTAGTTATTGATTCTGTAATTCTAAAACAGATTCAAACCCAAAAACGTAATTTACACATTTGTTATATAGATTACCAAAAAGCTTATGATAGTGTCCCGCACTCGTGGCTGATAAAAGTTTTAAATATATACAAAATTAACCCAATTATTATTAGCTTTTTGGAAAAAATTATGGCATTTTGGAATACCGATTTGCTTTTGAATTTGAAAGATAAGAAAATTATAGTACCGGGCATTTCAATAAAAAGAGGGATTTTTCAAGGAGACTCATTGAGTCCTCTTTGGTTTTGCTTAGCATTAAATCCTCTATCTAAAATGTTAATTAAAAGCAAGTTTGGAATAAAAATTAAAGGTAATACTAGAGAGAGAAATATAATTTCTCATTTATTATTTATGGATGATTTAAAATTATATTCGAATTCTGAACCAAATTTAGAGAAAATGATTAAAGTAGTTAAAAATTTTTCAGATGATATTAAAATGACTTTTGGTTTAGATAAATGTAGAACGATCCATATAGAGAAAGGTAAAATTGTAGATGGAGACGAGGGTATATTTAGAAATTTCAAAATTGAAAGTATGAAAGGGGGTGAGGTTTATAAATATTTAGGATATCCGCAATCAAATAGATTAGATCATACTAGTATTAAAAATGATATTAGGATTAAATTTAAAACTAGGATCAGAAAAATTTTGAAATGCAATCTATCTGCTAAAAATTTAGTAAAGGCGATAAATACTTGGGCAATACCTCTATTAACTTACTCATTTGGCATAATTAAATGGTCTAATACAGATTTAGATAGCTTAGAACGATTAATTAGAACTACATTAACAAAATTTCATTCCCATCATCCAAATTCAGCAATAGAACGTATTAATTTACCCAGAAACTTAGGAGGTAGAGGTATAGTCAAAATAACATCTTTAAAACATAATCAGGTAGAAATTCTAAGAAATTTTTTCCATAGGAAAGCTGATAGTTCAGAAATGCATAAAATAATTTGCAAGGCAGATAGAAATATTTCACCATTAAATTTATACGACGAGAATGCCAGCATTCTTATAAATACCAACCAGGAATTATTAGATTCCTGGTCAAATAAAATTCTTCACGCAAAACACTTCAATTATCTCAACCAAACATATGTTGACAAATTTTCGTCAAACAAATGGTTGAGTATTGGAGAGTTGAGCGCAGAAATAGAAGGCTTTATGCTTGCCATACAAGATAGAGTCATTAATACTAAAAATTATAGGAAGCATATCATCAAAGATGCAAATCAAATTGATGATTTATGTAGAAAATGTTTGGCTTTTCCGGAAACTATAGAACATATTATATCGGGATGTTCTGTATTAGCGCCGTCCGAGTATACATTTAGGCACAATCAAGTTTTAAAAATAATTCACCAAAGTTTGGTAATTAAACATAACTTGATTGACTGCCGTAATGTACCATATTATGAATATGAACCAAATTCATTTTTAGAAAATGAATTTTATAAAATTTATTATGATAAAACTATTCTGACAGACAGAACAATTAGTCATAATAGACCCGATATAGTTTTACATGACAAAATTAAGAAAATAACTTATATCATTGATGTCGCTATTCCAAATTCTTGTAATATTCAGAAAACTGTTTCTGAAAAAATAAGAAAATATACAGATTTAGGAAATGAAATTAAAAGAATTTGGCATTCTCAGACTATAAAAATATTACCATTTGTTATTTCGGCTACTGGCATTATACCTAGCTCTCTCATTCAAAATTTAGGCGTATTAGATTTGTCAAAAAATTTGTACATAAAAATGCAAAAGTCGGTCATTTTAAATACATGTAGGATTACGAAAGATTTTTTAAATATTTATATTGAGGGATCAGTAGGATTTATCGGACCAGTTAGGATTTCATCAGAGCCGAACCCTCTGATATGAAAATATCTGGAGTCGGTGAAATATTTTCCCATTATGTTTCTGGTGGATTGACGTATTGTTCTTGTATTGTTTTATTCTTATATAGTGCACTTACATTGCGTTAATTTACTAGATATTCATTTGTGGAAAAGTGTGTAGAAGGGTTTAGTCTTTCATTTGGGAAAGATTCAACCCGGACATAAAATAATTGGATTAATTTAGCACTAATTAATTTAGCACTAATTAATTTAGCACTAATTAATTTTGCACTAATTATTTTAATTAATTTAGCACCGTAAAATATAAATAATTGGATAATTTATAGAGCGCCGTTTTTGTGAAAAATCACCTCAAGGGCGCTGTACAATTTATTCATAATTCTTAGGTTCTATCTAATTTTAATATTTACAAATGGATACAGAAACATATTTACCTGCAGGTCACTTCCGATAAACACTTTAATTAGAAAGTTTGTGCTTGGAAAAGATACGGCTTTGCACACGGAGGGTATTATATTTAAAACACTGGACATTGCATTGCTACCCCCATCACTTTAAGAATTACATTTTAAAAGATTAGTGGCAAAAGTGGAGTTGATAATATCAAAATATGTATTTTAAAAGACTAGAGAATTTAGGACTCTTTAGGGCTGGAGAATGTTACTGAAATGACCTTTAAAAACGCTTACAAATAGTTTTTTTTTTTTTTTTTTTCCCCTACATTTTTAGGTTAGTTATTTACAGTGTCGCGGGCATTGAATGTGAAGGTGAAAGAATTTGAGTTTATGGATACGACTGTCTGAAAAGGTGGGTTTTAAGTTTAGCTCTAAATTCTGCCGAGTCTGTGATCGTTCTTAAGTCATGTGGCAGTCCATTCCAGGCTTTAGGTCCCGACACTCCGAAAGCGCGCTCACCGAACTTAGTATCTGGTGTGCGCTTTGGTTCCTTTAACCTTCCAACAGCTGATGACGCTGCCGACCTTAGGGTTGACTGTCGAGAATTTGAATTTTCTGGAATACACAATTCCGATAAGTATGCCGGAGCCATTCCGTTAAGGGACTTAAATACCATCCAGCAGAGCTTGAACTGGATTCTTTCAGGACATTTGAGCCAGTGAAGATTTTTGAGATGCTCTGAAATATTGGAATATTTAGATACGCCGGTGATAAGTCTTGCCGCAGCGTTGAAAACGGATTGTAATTTGTTGATTTGATATTTTGGAAGACTTGCATATATTCCGTTGCAATAATCTAAACGTGAAATAACATACGAATTGACTAGTAATTTAGTCGCTTCTGTTGGTAGATTTCTC
Organism: Limnephilus lunatus; assembly: GCA_917563855.2. Lineage (NCBI taxonomy): Eukaryota > Metazoa > Arthropoda > Insecta > Trichoptera > Limnephilidae > Limnephilus > Limnephilus lunatus. The sequence goes on along the minus strand of OU830604.1, from coordinate 17,787,862 downwards.
CTTACTGCTTTAATTTGCCTTAATTTTAAACGGCCATCTATTCCAAAAATCGTCGAAAATGCCTTAACTGATGAAAAAATGAAACTTAAAGCCCATAAGGTCAAAATTGGCATTAAACGGCTGTCTAGCCCTAAAATCGCCGAAAAAGTTAAAAATTATTTAAAAAATCAGCTTAGAGCCCAAAACATAAAATTTTGAAATAAACGGCCATCTATCTAAAATTGTCAAAAATGAATAAAACCATGAAAAAATGCCATTTCCATCCCAAAACGTCAAAAATGGCTTGTAACGGCCATTTAGCCCTTGTATCGTCGAAAAATCTTAAAATGATGAAAAAATGCCATTTAGAGCCCAATTCGTGAAAAATGTCATTAAACGGCCATCTAGCCCATCAATCGTCGTAAAACCTTAAAATCATCTAGAAATGCAAGTTAGAGCCTGTACCGGAGGGGTCAACGAGGAAGACGGTTTTCCCTTCAGGACGTCTTCTTTCTCTAATTTAAATTTCAACATGCCTTTTGCCAACGAAGACGAGGATGAGTTCCCGCAAAGGCCGTCCTCGTCTTCTTAACTAAAATTTAGCTTTAAGACTTAATATTAGGTTTATGTCAATTTGTAGATTATAAGAATAATTTCCTTGAATAAAGTATACATGTTTATTGAAAATGGGCCGCTCGGAGAGGTCGACAACGAGATAAGGTTTGCTGCACCTTTTCCCTCGTTTTCGACTTCTCCGCACGCCACTGGCATTGACGCCACGGGGGAGAATTGCCTGCGGGGTGCGAGGCGGGCCCCACTTCCCTACCCTTCCCCGCACCCTAGCCCCGGGCGGACCAATGAGAGCGCTCTTTTGAGACAAATAGGTATTTTTCATGACTAAATTCATCAATGCTTCATGTTTAGAGTTAAATTTCAAGAGTCCTGTCTATCGAATCGGCAAATAAATAATAAAGACAGGTAGACCGGACTCTCCTTTATGTAAAATGACTTAAACACAAATAATATTCAATGTAATACCAATGTAATGTAAAATTCCCCGGGAATGTAGGGGTTTCGGGGCCCCAAGAAAATTTACAAATATGGATGTAATAAATCGAATAAATTAGAAGGAGTGAGGTCGTAGGGGTCAGACGAAAGAGCGGGAGGAGGAGAAGAGTTGAACATATAGCCCACCTCGCTGTGTCCAACACAGCGGAGGTCACGACCCGCGAAAGAACGGACTGCCGGAAAAAGAGGTAGAAATCCGGGTCCGCCCCCGCCGAGAACGGGGGTGGGGGTTCGGGCTATATATACCGGGGTGCCGATTGCAATCGGCACGATTGCAAGTTAAGAAAGCTGCCGGGCCTGATGGCATTTCAAATAAAGTCCTTAAATGCCTCACAATAAAAGGCATATGTGCTATAACAGCAGTCTGCAATGCGTCACTGAGATTAAATTGTTTTCCAGAGGCTTTCAAACAAGCTAACGTTATTTTACTTCCAAAACCGGGTAAAGACCCTCTTTTAACAGAAAATCATCGCCCAATTAGCCTCCTTCCTTGCTTAGGCAAAATACTAGAGAAAATAATACTCATACGACTAGATTAATTTATTCAAAATAATAAAATAATACCTGATTTCCAACACTGCTTTAGAGCGGGTCATTCTACCTTGCACCAACTCCTCCGTGTGGTTGAACACATTACGGACGGATTTAAAACTAATAAACATACGGTTATCTTTTCTGTTGACGTAAGCAAAGCTTTTGACAGAGTCTGGCATTATGGCCTTCTCTATAAGATGTTCCTCCTAGGATTTCCAATATCATTTATCAAAATCATACATAGCTATCTTACGGATCGCACATTCAGGGTTAAATTAGACGAGATCTTCTCCACTGAACGTCTACTAAGAGCCGGCGTCCCCCAAGGCGGACAGCTGTCAACTAAACTATATAACGTATATACTAGCGACATTCCCAAACCAGTCAATCATAATGTAAAAATAACTCAATTCACCGATGATACCAATCTCATTTCAAGTTCGACTGTCGCTAACACTGCTACAAGCCGCGTACAGACCCAAGCCACTCTAACCGAAGACTTTTGCAAACAATGGAGAATTTCAATAAACCCCTCCAAAAGTGCTGCCACTGTATTTACAAAAAGAAGGTTCCAGCAGCCCCCTAATATAGTAATGTTTGGGAAAAAAGTTCCATGGGTAAAATCTATAAAATATTTGGGAGTCACCCTAGATTCAAAATTAACGTGGCAAAAACATATTAAAGAAAAAGTAAAATCAGCAAATAAGTCAATAGCTGCTCTCTACCCCATGCTAGGTAGAAGAAGTAGTTTATCATCAGACAATAAATTATTACTCTACAAGATGACTATCAGGTCGGGCTTTACTTACGCTGCACCTATTTGGGGCCACGCAGCTCACACTCACATAAACAAACTACAAACCCTGCAAAACAAAGCCATTCGACTTGCGTTGAATGCGCTGAAGTGGATCAGGGTTTCCACTCTTCACAATGACAAACATTCCTCTGATAAAGGATTTAATTGTTACACATTCTGAAAAATTTTATGCCGGATTAGCCGGTCATAAAAACCCCACCATAAATTCTCTCGCTACATATAGTGAGAATGAAAAGGTTAAATACATTAAACCCAAGAATATCCTCCGCAAGGAGTGAAATCCTGCCTCAAGTTGCAGAATAGTTATTAAGTTTCATTTCCCCAAAAACCATTTTTAAAAAACAAAAATTCCATGTAAAGTTTCTTTAGATAATCCATTAGTCATTACATTAGAGTCAGTAAACGCAAGTTTAGGAACTCTGAACATAAATAATATCCAAATCCAAATCCAAAAAAACAATCGGCACGCATTTTACAAAGTCGAAACTGGTATCAACACTTCTCCGCCTCTTCTGCCTGACCCTTGGACCTCACTCTGGATTGAAATTGAAAACTGGGATTTCATTTCTTGGACCCTGCCTCTTCCCCTGGAAGGCCTCCACCCCAGCAGTTTACCAGCTCCATCTAGCGGCTACACTAAGGACTACCCGGCGCCCTATTTACAGTCTGGGTGAGTGACAGTGAGTCGCTTACAGAGCCCAAAACGTACAAAATGGCATTTAACGGCCATCAGCCCTAAAGTCGTCAAAAAAACCTTAAAATGATGAAAAATGCAAGTTAGGGCCTAAAACGTCAAAAGTGGCTTTAAACAGCCATCTAGTACAAAAATCTACAAAATTGAATAAAATGATTAAAAAATTACATTTAAAGCCCCCAAACTTCAAAATGGCTTGAAACGGTTATCTAGGCCTAAAATCGTCGAAAAACCTTAAATTGGTGAAAAATGCCATTTAGAGCCAAAACTTAAAAAAATGGCTTTTAACGACCATCTAGCTTTTAAATAGTCAAAAAAGATGAAAATAATGCCATTTATGGCTAAAAACGTCAAAAATGGTTTTTAACGGCCATCTATCTCTAACTCTTCAAAAATGGTTTTTAAAGGCTATCTGTCCCTAACTCTTCAAAAATGAATAAAACCATGAAAAAATGCCATTTAGAGCCCAAAACGTAAAAAATGGCTTGTAGCCACCATTTAGAGCCCAAAACGTCAAAAATGGCTTTTAGTGGCCATTTAGCCATAAAATCGTCAAAAAACCTTAAAATGAGGAAAAATGCCATTTAGAGCCCAAAAAGTCGAAAATAGCATTAAACGGCCATCTAGCCCTAAAATCGTCGAAAAACCTTAAAATGATGAAGAAATGTAAGTTAAAGCCAAAACGTTCAAAATGGCATATAACGGCTATCTAGCACTCAAATCGTCAAAAAATAAAGTGATGAAAAAACGCCATTTATTGCCCAAACCGTCAAAAATGGCTTTCAACGGCCATCAGCCCTAAAATCGTCAAAAAACCTTAAAATGATGAAAGAATGTAATTTAGAGCCCAAAACGTCAAAAATGGCTTTAAATGGCCATCTAGTACTAGAATAGTAAAAATAAATAAAATGATGATAAAATGCCAATTAAAGCTCAAAACGTCAAAATAGCCTGCAACGGTTATCTAGCCCTAAAATCGTCGAAAAATCTTAAAATTTTGAAAAAACGTCATTTAGAGCCCAAATCGTCAAAAATGGCTTTAAACGGTCATGACGGTCATGGCCCTAAAATTGTAAAAAATGATTAAAATTATAAAAAAAATGTTATTTCGAGCCCAAAACGTCAAAAATGGCTTTCAACGGCCATCTAGGCCTAATATCTTCAAAAATGAATAAAATGATGAAAAAATGCCGTTTAGAGCCCGAAACGTCAAAAATAACTTTAAACGGCCATCTAGCCCTAAAATCGTAAAAAATGAATAAAATGATTTTAAAAAATCCATTTAGAGCCCAAAACGTTAAAAATGGCTTCAAACCGCCATCTAGTACTAGAATCGTTAAAATAAATAAAATGATAAATTGCCATTTAGAGCCCAAAACGTCAAAAATGGCCTTTAACGGTTATGTAAACCAAAACGTCAAAAATGGCTTTAAACGGCCATGTAGCCCTAAAATTGTCAAAAATGAATAAAATCATAAAAAAATGTTATTTCGAGGTAAAAATTTGGAGCCCAAAACGTCAAAAATGGCTTTTAACGGGCATCTAGCCCTAAAACCGTCAAAAATGAATAAAATGATGATAAAATGCCATTTAGATCCCAAAACCTCAAAAATGGGATTAAACAGCCATATTGTTAAATTAAGCAGGATATTTTATAAATTTGTTTCGAATATGTTCTAAGCTATCTGTATTACTTTGTAGTACGAGTTCCAAATTGGCGAGGCATATTCCACTAAATATAATATAAACAAAAATTTTAACAAAACGAAAAACGACTTAAAAAAATGCACTAAAAAGTAAAAAAAATAATTTCGTACGATTGTTATTTTTGGAGTCGGTGTCAGCCAAGATCTCCACATCTCACCTATAACTACCTATGTATGTAGTTACCTTGGCTGATACCGACTCCAAAAACAACAATCGTAAGAAATTATTTTTTTTACTTTTTAGTGCATTTTTTTAAGTCGTTTTTTGTTTTGTTAAAATTTTTGTTTATTTTTTCATTTTTAGTGACGAGCGTGCGTAAAGAAGCTTTACTTCAAAAAAAGAATCATCGAAATTTGTTGGCGTAATATTGAGTTATTCATCCATTTGTCGCGCACATACTTATTGCAAATTTAAGACATATATGGTTTTCTCATGAATTCCACTATCATAACTGGACCAAATTAAAATGGGACCACACGGGAAGCACCAGCTTTCTAATAAAATCATCAATCATCAATGTTCACCCAATCGAAAGTTCTGAGGTCTTTTTTCAATGTTCTAGCCATAAAACTGGCACACATGCTTTCTTCACACTGCAAACTTTCATTTCACTTTTATTTTACTTTTACTTGTACTTTTTTATATATGTATATAAGATTTTCGAAATTAAGTCTGGTGTTTTTCAGTTTATTATAATATATATATACATACATTTAGTTATTTTTTCTACTTTTCTTTGTTTTTTTTATCATATCTTATCTTGTCTGTATCTTTAAATATTAGACAGTATATCTAGGTTATGCCTAGACAGCTTATCTAGTTAACTATATAATGTTAATTTTTTTTTTTTTTTTTTAAAATAAACCTAACAATTTCAGACTTTTTAATTATTATTTGTGCATGCTGCGAATATTAGTTATTGGGTTATAACCTAATTAATGTAATTTATGGTTGTTTTTAATGGATGTAATGTAATTGACCTGTAAATGTTCCTAATAAAATAAAAAATAAAAAGAATTTCCCCATCTCTAAGCTAATACAGTATTGTGTCGTTGATTCAATCCAATATGATAATAATTGTATCCTTATATCTAACTACATTCTAGCTTATAAATACTTTGTTTTATGTCAAGTCTTATTGTCAAATGTGTATTAGTTTATTTTTATTGGTACACTTTATCATTTTATATTTAATACTGTAATTTATTGTAATATTTTAATATATGAGCCCCTAAGGAGTTAAAACCCGTTTAATCGCAAGAGACCATATTTGTCCTAACGCACATAAGTCTTATATAAAGCGCTGTAATTCCCTTACTATTATAGTGGGAAATATATTCTAATCGGTGTCAGAAAGGAAAAAAAACATCACGCTTTATATTCCAACCAAAAAAAAACCACCAAAAAAGTAAAATGTCCACTTTTATGTACACAAAATTTTATATCGCAAATTAAAAAATAAATTTAAAACTTCGCGAACTTTTTATAAATTATTTTTACTTAGAGCGACATAAAAGTGAGGTTACAATATGTGTTTGTTATACATTTGTCTAATAAATTATGTGTGTGTTTTTATTTTTTTTTATTATCAGTAACTTTAGTTAGAAAAAACGTAAAGTGAGCCATTTTGAAAACTTTTATATGTTTGTCTGCAAAAATTTTATAATTTAAAAAATATAAGTTTGTTTCAAATTATATAATTTGAAGGCGTATTTCATCACCTTTCTAAAATAGTTTTTAGTTTTTGAATATGCTCAGAAATATTCCTATTATTTGCGTTTTATTGTAAAGCGAAAACAATTTGACCATCTGAAAAAAATACCAATTTTTGAAGGGTTGATAAATAATAAATATTATTTTTCCGTGTCTTTCTGGAAAAATAAAATACTTATTAAGATTCCTTTTGAGCATTTACGGGCGCAGTCAAACAATTTATCATGAAGTTTTACAGCATAACTTGCAAAAAAGGTTCTTTTTCCAAAAATAATTAAATTACCGCCATCTATGAATCGTCACGTACGTTATAATCTACGCATTCACAGATGGCGCCAATCAAATTATTTTAGGTTTTTAATACTTTTTTGCACGTTATTGCAGTGAATTAATTGTTTGCGCCCGTACATATTAAATATGAATATAAATAAATAGTTTTGTCTATAAACAAATCCAAATATTTCAAGAAAGGCTGAAAAATTCAATTTGTATCGGTAACTCAATCCAATATTTTATTCTTCAGCCTTTCTCGAAAGATTTGGGTTTGTTTATGGACAAAACTATTTATTTATATTCATATTAAATATGTACGGGCGCAAACAATTAATTCACTTAAATATTTTCAAGCATAACGTTCAAAAAGTATTAAAAACCTAAAATAATTTGATTGGCGCCACCTGTAAACGCGTAGATTATAACGTAGGTGACAATTAACAAAACGTAATTCAACAAAATTATAAGAAGGGCTAACAAAAATTGGAATAAATCACCGATGCATGCAATATTGCATCAGTGATTCAATCCAATACTGTATTTGTTAGCTTTTCTTGAAATATTTAAGTATTTTTATTGACAAAACTATTTATTTATATTCACAATGCGTACGTACGGGCGCAAACAATTAATTCATTTTAGTATTTTAAAGCAAAGTTTGTAAAGAGCGTATTTGCCTAAAATAATTATTCTCGCGCCATCTATGAAAGAGTAGATTATGAATTCTTTTGAGTATCACTTTCAGCCACCAATTTATTACATATGTACCTTAAACACTAAGTTTTAAAGCTCTTAAAATATATGTTATTCTTGAAGATAATATCTATACATTCCCCATGCCGAAATGCAAATTATATAAAATTCCCCCGAAAGAAAAAAATCGGAAATAATCGCTCTGAGAATTATTATAAACACGTTGGTTTCAGTTATTGTACAAGTTATATATATAAAAAAAATCCCTACGAGATTTTTGCTCTATTTTAAACGAGTCGTGTTTATTAAACATTTTAACGATTTTTGCTTAAATATTATCGATTTTAATATTAACGCGCTCTCTCTAACATTCGTATTTACATATCTCTCCATCTTCTTCTTTTGAGCGGCTATACCGTGCCTTAATATTAATCGGTTGAATGGTATTTTTTATTAGGTAGGTACGAACTAATTTTATAAAATTTTATTTTAAATTAGCTATAATTCAATAATGTAGTGTACAGTTTTCCACCCCTGCTACGGTCCCTGTGACGCTGACGGCTGGTGCATCCTGTTGCCTGTCGCCGTAACTTCAGCTTGCAGCTCGCTGTGTGGTGTGTATAGAGTTTGTAGTCTAGTCTGTTAGTAGCAGAGCAGAGAAAAGCAGAGCTGTCGCTGGCAGGCCGCGGCGTCAGTCTCAACGACAGCGTCAGTCGAGTGGCAGGAATCCCAGTACGCGGACGTTGGCGCGTCACCACGCTTGTCCGAAAACCATTAGCGCTTTCCTCAACCGGACTTGTTATTGACAGCTGAAGACTTTGATGACTTCACTGAAACACATCAACGTGAATTCAAGCAATGTGGAAGTCAAATACATTAAACAAAATGTTTTTATAAAAAATAATTCAAGACAGTTTTATTTTGGTGTCTGCCTCTTTTGTGTCGTGCTTTCATTGAGTTGTGCAAAAAGTGTGTTAATTATCTATCCAAGCAGAGGACAAATAGTGAGAGAGTGAGAAACAATAGAATGAAGTACGCCGATATGTCCGGAGCTTTGAAAAGTGAACCAATGGACGACTACGGAGAAGATGATTGCCGATTCCCCGTAGGACCCTGCTCTCCATACCCTGTGGGCGCCCTAACCCTGACCCCCTACCCCGTGGGGCCGTGCTCGCCCTACCCCGGCGTGGGCCACTCGCCCTACCCCGGCGGGGCTCATTCGCCCTACCTCCCGGCGCAGCAACTATACAGGCCGTACTCGCCGACCCTGTCGCGATCCAGCGAGGACAGGAAGCGAAAGCGGGCATTCGAGTACGCTATCCCGGATGACATTTCCCCCGACATTTCCCCCGAGCAGAACGGTCGCAGGTCTCAGACGAGCAAGTGCAGACGCAAGGCGGCGCAGAGTTACGAAGACATCCAGACGCAAAGGGTCATGGCGAATGTACGTGAGAGGCAGCGAACGCAGAGCTTGAACGAAGCTTTCGCAAATCTGAGGAAGATCATCCCGACGCTGCCCAGTGACAAGCTGTCGAAGATCCAGACGCTGAAGCTGGCCTCCCGCTATATCGAGTTCCTGTACCGCGTGCTCTCCAGCCCCGAGGGGGAGACGGGCGGGGCGCAGGCACCTGGCTCCTACATGGCCCACGAGAAGCTCAGCTACGCCTTTTCCGTTTGGCGCATGGAAGGTGATTGGACCAACGGCCACGAACAGCCCTAACAGAACCAATTTCCATATAATGTGTACGTACATATTTTACATTTATTTGTGGCAAATGTGATTATAAAATTTTTATTTTTGTACAAAATTTCCTTATCGTATTATGTTTGAGTAGATAGGTTCACTACAATTGTAGAAAAATTATAATTATTATTTCAGAAGTATATTTTATAAAAGATTTTGCTGCTCTTTTCTTGCTAACACAATATTCCAGTGCTCTTCAGTGATATTTTCAGTGAGATTTATGCATTAGGTTTGGTACCTACCTAATCTTTTTTCTAATTCGGTTGTTAATATAACTTTTTTGTTCGATTATTGCAAAATGAACACATTTTGAAATTTGTCAAACCTGTGGCGTAGAAACGTATTTTGAAAGCTCGCGGAGATTGGCAAGCAATGTTTTCAAAATATTTCCAGTACCTTTTCAAAATAAGCACTAATTGTGGCGTTTTTTCTTGAAACATTATTTAGCGACCTGTGCGATAATTCATAAACATGCTTTGCGTTTCTAAATATATTTTTTACAAAATAATTCTTGCTCCCTTTCGATATTGTGATCCTTATAATTAATTAATTGTGAGACTAAAATAAGAATTTTAATCATAATTATTATTAATAATAATATGATTAAAATGGTCTTTGAATGAGTCTATTGAAGAAAACAATAACTGATAAGCAGAATCAAAAAGAATCAAGACTTCTCGATTCAATACAAAAATGTATTTATTGCAGATGATGAGAGTCAGCATTCAGTAGGTACTTCATGAATATAATCAGTGTATTTTGATATTCCTTTATTTGATTTAAAAGTTTGTTGCAAGTTGCAAGATTGGGAAAACTAGCTTTTGTAAATACATGAAGGTATATAACACATTTCTTAATAATCTAACTATGTTCACCTTGCACAAATAAGTATTTCTATTGTGCCAATTAATTTTAATATTAAAAAATTATTCGATTTAATGTCATTTTAATTATTACTTAGTCAGTCGGGAAGTGCGAAATATAAACTAATGGGTTGGATTCAATTAGGTTATAATAACCATTATTTTGGTGGTTATATGGTTTATATAGTTCTTATACATTTATTTATCGAAGGCTCACCGAATTTGGTATACAATAACCGGTTTATCAGATTGGTAAACAATCTGATAAATCGATTATTACGGTTATGTATGTGTACCGAATTTGGTGTACCTTCGATAAATATATGTATAAGAAATATATAAATCAAATGTTTATACATTTCTTTTTTGATATAACCATTGTAGAATCTAATAATCATTTTTTGTAAAAGCTATCACTCCTTGAAATTGAGCAAGTGCATCTATTTATTATATCTTTTTTACAAAAAAAAAACATTAATGTAGGCACTGAAAATGTTAAAAGGAAATGGATCTTTCAGTTTCGCGGTATAATTTAACAAAAAAAAGGAGATACTTAGGATTTTTAATATTTCGCGGATTAAAAATCACAATGAAAATAAATTGTATTCACACTCAAAATAGCACACCCAGATGACGGGTTTATTATATGTCACACACATATTTATAGATGTCACACACTAGCTAAATTGCTAGTTTTCTCATAAAACTTGACACATGCCCTTTAGACGCATTTCCCTCGGCTGACTTACTCTGATCTCCGGATTGCTGAAAACCAAATATCAGTCCTTTTAAAAAAATATATGAAAATGTTAAATTGTATTTTAATCCCGATTTGTTCAATTGTTATAGTATTTATTATTGTTTCATTGAATCATTTTAAGCCCAGTTCTAGGGTTGGTTAGGTAGTGTAATAAAATGTGCATAGGATATGAAGTACGAGTAGTTTTTAATCGACAGCTAGATAATATCAAAAACATACAAAATTATTTGTAGTATTCTTCTAAATTTGTATGATTAGTTCTTATAAAAATTGTGATCTTTGTTTTTGGAATTGTGATAAATAATAAGATCAGTTAGGCAGTTACCTTAAATATTATATGGGTAGGAATATTTGGTAAACTTTAGAGAAAAACCTTTTCATTCACTTTAATTACTATAAAAAATCAGTATTTCAATTCGGCCGATGGAAAATACTGCATTAAAATTACAATCATGTAAAATGAAAATTTGCTTTTATCGTGTAGGAGGAAAGCCATATAATAATATCCTCTCCGTGTTCAATGAATTTTTTTGAACATTTTATGAAATTTGAACAATAGGTATTTTACCAAACTGCACCTCAGACTGACCTAAATAAAATTTACAAAATCGAGGTTTTGTATTCCTCATTTTTCTCCTCCGAAACTGGACCCGTTTTAAGATTTATTTTACTAACTGTATTGGAAGAAAATACTTTATATACGGTTTACTTAAAAAAATTCATTGTCTAGTCTGTATACTGAACTTCTTTTAATGGCGTTCAAATCAGGCATTTTTGGAGAGTCCCAACTCTTGTAAGAAGTAACTTATCAAAAAAAAAGCACAATGTACCGGCACGTTAGTGGTCGATATCTATATTATATTAAAAAGTATTTGCAGTAGTATCAAAATCCAGAGAGGAATTTAGGGAATACGCTTGGTTTTCTTTTAAGCATGATCCCGAAAGTTTACCGAATATTATTTAAAGTTCTAGCTACTGAATATGTAAGAAAAATGTAAGAAATGCATGATTATAATTATTGTGTAGTAAGTACCTACATATGTAGGATTAAATAATGAAATATGATTATACTATTATTTTAGAGTAAACGGATATAATAAGTATAGGCAAATGCTAACGTGTTACGTGAAATTTTTTATTTAAAAAAATACAATTTTACTCCTCGGACTAGATGAAATAATATCATGTCATCAAAAATTCCTATTTAATTTAAAATAGATTTGCATTAGGTAACTATTCTTTTTGAAATTATATCAAAGACTATTTCAAATATTTTATTTACGAACGGAAATATGCAATTAAAAATATTTAAATTTTGAACAGAAACAAAGCTTAAGTTTTCAAAATCGCTTTCCTATGATTTTCTTGTAAACTCTGTTTTAAGGCTTTTTAAAAAATATTTGAAAAAAAACTCAATTAACTAGACGATGTAAAGGTTATTGTTTTATCAAATTGAATGACTTATCTAGTTATTACATAAAAAAATGCTACAAAACCAACTTAAGCAATTCCACAAATTTTAGTGTTACAACTAGGCAAGTCTAGTTGCCTAATGCCCTAATAAATGGAAACATGGAAAACACTTGTAAATATTTTATAAATAGTTGATACCACTAGTAGATATTACCCACACCTACGTGTATCTATATTTATGAGTCTGGTTATTTACCTCAGTTTAATAACGATGTTTGATTGTTAATAGGGGTTAAAGTTTTGTGTGAATAAGTTTTTTATAGATGAATTATTATTTTCCTGTATTGTAATATCCCTCAGTAATTTTAACATGTTAAAATGCGAATGAATAATTATATAGATATTATAAAACAATGTTTGTATTAAATAAATATTATTTTTATTATTTTTTGATTTTTTATTTTTTGGAAACTTAATAATTTGTAATTCGTTTTTCTCCAGGATCTATCCAACGACTAATTGGCACTATATTATAACAAATTATAAATTGTTATTATTAGTTCATATCTTATACTTCATAATTTTATCTTTCATAGATGGCGCGAGTTTAATTATTTTAGGGAAAAGCGCTGCTTACACGTAATGCATTAAAATAATAAGATGATTTAATATATAACTCAAATCTTTCCAGAAAGGCTAACAAATACAATATATCGGTGATTCAATCCAATATTGTATTTCAATCTCCCAGTTGAATAGTCAGAAATCTCCGAAAAATCGAAATTTGAGTTGAGTATGCAGTTATATGAAAAATATATTTTATAGCATATTAAATATGTAAAACAAGGTCTCTTGTAATACTAATTGCTTTATGGTGAGCATTCGATTATTGCTTTCCTAATTATCTCAAAAATTAGTATTTTAAGATATCTGACTAATCAACTGAACGATCTATTTGTTAGTCTTTCTGAAAGATTTAAGTTTGCTTATGGACAAAACTATTTACACGTATTGCGTACGGTCTCAAACAATTTATTCATCTTAATATTTTAAAGCATACCTCGTAAAAAGCGTTTTTCCCTAAAATAATGATAGTGACTTCTAAAGTTTCAGCTTGTCAAAGAGTATGTATCGATTAGGACTAGCTCATCAATCGATAACATAAAAACTATATATATTGGTAAAAATATATGTATATCCAATGAGCGTTGATGCTGGATAAAATTGTGTAAATGTATTATGTACAGGTAGATTGGAAAAATATACAGGACCATACTTGAGTGTTTGTAGAGGACATAATTTTGGAAACCCACACGAAAACTGGACATAATATTGGAAACTTTCAATACACAAAAAATTAGGCTGAAGTCGAAATCTCTCATTGTTCAAACCGTCTACACACCTACCTATTGATTATTGGTTAAATGAGGATTACACAGACTGCAGCCTTCAGGATGAAGGTGCCCTGATGATAGTCAAATTCAAATAGGAACGGGGAGGTCAGCAGTATACGAAGAGAAATTCTAAATGAATCGATTTTCTACAACTGTACTATCCCTATTTTTAACAATTCCCTATCCAACTTTTCTTTTCTGCGATAAAATTTTATTTTTATTTGTTGAAAAATTGCGTTGCGCTTATTACTAAATATATCTATTAATATTCATCGACGAAGAAGAAAATAATAATAAATCTTAACGAAGCACGAAACAGAACAAGTCACAGAAAAATAAAAAAAATAGTAACTGTCGCAGCTTGGGAGTTAAACCCGGATCTTCATCCATCCTGGGTTCGAGTCCCAGTTGCGATTGCCTTTTTTTGTTTTTATGTGTCTTGTCCTGTTTCATGTTGCGTTCACTTATTAATAGATCTTCTTCAATGTTATAATTTGATTGGTAAGTTAGTCAGTGTAAAAAGTTATTTAAATAAAATTACACACATGTTTAGTTGTAATTCAATTTATGTACCATTATTTTTAAGGCCTTAACATTTAGGGCCAACTGAAATTCACAGAAATTCAAACGTAACATCGTCATTAAATGGTCATTCGACGCTATTTTGATTTTTCGACAGTTGACAGGTCCCCGTGAAACGCCGTTTCTTGATGCGTTTCAACTTACTGTCAGAATCGGCATTTAACATTTTCACTGTAAAAAACAAAATGGCGCTGAATGGCCAATTGATGACAATGTTACACTTGAATTTATGTAAAACAACCCTACCTTAGCATTGCAAAATCAATTATGAATAAGCCGACACTTTGGTGGATTTACAATTCATGATTTAGGTATATTATATATATATTTAGGCCCATTATGAACCAGCGGCCGAGAATTCAAACTTCATGGAAAAATGGCCTTGCGTTCCGGTAAAAAGATTGATTATTTTCATATATTCTATAATTCAACATCGATTTCATATAAATATACCTGCAATAAAAATACTCAAATGCGTGATGATAAAATTATGTACTATTTGTAATTATTTTTTTATGGTATGTATTTATAATTTTTCAATAATGTTTAAGCAAAATATGTGTGTAAAAAAATCTGAAATACATTAGTTTGTAATGCCGTAAATAAATAGACAAACCGAAGTATTTCCATCGCAAATCACGCGCGCAGATTTATATTTAATGATTTTATTTGAATTAAAATTAAAATTCTGAAAAGTAGCATCCTAGATAATTTATTGATTTACTTTACAGTATCTTTATATGATTAGAAATGTGTTGTATAATACAACATTTTATTTAAAAATTTAACAAATCTGCAAAGACCAACGGTGTAACCTTATTATCAAAAAAGTAAACTAACAAAAATAATTTAAAACATGACTTTACTAGATTAAATAACAATCTTTCGAAGTCAATTTATATTTTTTTTTCAAAGGAGTCAGTATGACTAGAATTTGATTTTAAAATCACTTATTTCCGGTTGTGTCTGGTTATTCTCTCTTAACTAACAATGGTGTATTTCCGTCCTCTCTTGTTTTTCTAAATTATATATTTGTTTAATTACATGAAAACAAATCACTTAGTACACCACATATGTTATGAAAACCAAGTTTTTAATTGTGGATAGCTTAGGGGGAAACGAGCAGGCAATACTAAAAATTGATAACGAAA
Source organism: Limnephilus lunatus (assembly GCA_917563855.2). Taxonomy (NCBI): domain Eukaryota; kingdom Metazoa; phylum Arthropoda; class Insecta; order Trichoptera; family Limnephilidae; genus Limnephilus; species Limnephilus lunatus. The sequence goes on along the minus strand of OU830604.1, from coordinate 17,772,477 downwards.
ACATAGACAGGGTTAGCAGTATTAAATATCTGGGTGAATAAATATTGGATGCTTGATAAAATAAAATTCAATTAAATGACTCGAACCCAGTGGAACCAATATCTTTTTCAATATCCTCTGGGTTCGAGTCCCAGTGGAACCAATATCTTTTTTCTGATTTTTCTGTCTTCAGATTTTGATTGAGTTTCGCTAATATTGTCTTCATTTAATTAAAAATTATAATTTGAGTTTTTACTCATAAAGTTAAAAATAAAAATAAAAAAAATAAAATTCGTCAAACACATAGAATACATAACAAAGAAAACTGCTAAAAAAATTGGAAATAATCAGAATTAACTTGGATCTTAAGACAACGCGCCTTGTTTACAATTCTTTTGTAACTCTGCATTAAAATTATTTTTCTAGTTTTTTATTCCTATGTAACGAAGCCCAAAATAATATACTACATGTTTTACAAAATAGGGGGATGAGGGTGATATTAAAATGCAACATTCTTACTAGAGTTAAAAATATGTTACATAATTTGAATATAATGACAACAAAACAATATGTAGAATTGAAATTAAAAACTTTTTCACATTGTTAAAAGTGAAAAAGTTTTTTTAATTTCAATTATATTGCAATGGAATTACAGTGCAAAAACTAGATTCATTAAACAATATTTGATATAATAATGATACAAAATCAGTTTCTAAAAACATAAGTCAGACTTATGTGTTTATTTTCCCCTTGCAAATTCATCAAATGCAAAATATTTTAAGTGATTTTGAACATTCTCAATATGAACCTCTTAACGGCGACTTTTGACTGATGTTTTAAGGGTAACACATGCATTTTTTGGACAAAAATATTAACTAATATAAAAAAACGCATTTTGTGACTTATGTTATTATTCATCTGCAGAGTAACATTACGCTTCACGAAAATGTTCACACTTATCCTACGTCCTTAAGACGTGGAAACTATAGGCTTCCCAAAACTAAACTTTCGTGCACACAAAATAGCGCGTTTTATAATGGCAAAAACTTTATAACAGCCTACTGAATGCCGTAAGGTAAACCTCAAGTCGCACTTTTCGTAGGATGTATACATTGTATGTAAAGAATGTTTTTTGATCTGTAACAATCTTACTTATATTGTTTTAGTCATATAGTTATCTGTTGTTCTTATAATATATTTTTGTCTAAAAATCTTTGTATATGAAAAAAAAGTAACTTAATTTCTAATTGTATTTGTATATATTTTTTTTACTAGATGTATGAAAAAAACTTGCGTACATCTAAATAAATATTCAAAACAAACAAAAACTTATACAATTAAAATTATCAACAAGTTTCAAAACCAATGGTTGGTTCGTCAGAAAAAAAAATTGTAAGTGATAAGAAACCATTACTTTTGAAACATGTTGATAATTTTGATTAAATAATAGGCCACTTGCATTACATTTTTTAAAAAATTTTCCGGTTTAGGCAAATATTCTAAGACATTCTGTTTTTTTTTTTTTAATCGAATTTTTGAAACCCTGGCGATTTTTCGAAAATTTCAATCCGAAAAAACAGACCATCTTTTATAAACTGGAAAGACGGGACATAATTTTACATAGCCGAAAATTATTTTTAAAAAAATAACGTTTTCTACACGAATAGCAATAAACTGTACTAAAACGTCACACCAAAGAATAAGTTCGTAGAGAACAAACAATAAATCTAGTGAACGTTTAACGCAAATTCAAAAATTCGCCGGAAATCAAAGTGTTGCCATATAAAAAAAATTAACAAGTGTGGAATTTTTCAAAATTAAGGGAACATAATCGGAGGCGGGACATTTTCATGTAGTGACGTCACGAGCTCAAATAATGGATTTATTTATTTAAAAATAAAAAAAAACTATACATTTCTAAAAATTTTAACCAGCATTTTCGTAATCTTAGTAAAAAAATCTATCCACACGATTTTTTCTAAATCATTATGAAATCCATGCAAGTGGCCTTTTGGTATAGGTATACAAAGTAAACTTAAAAGAAAACTACACACCTACATAAATGAAAATAAAATAAACGCCCGGGTTGCCGGCACTGAAATACGATTGAATTTGAAATTATTAAAAAGTAAAAAATCTTAAAAGCTATGGAAATAATGCAGAATTAGATTGAACAAAGTTAACAGGAAAAAAAAGCAGTTCGGTTTTCTAGATTTTTCGAACCCACACTTTTGAAAGTTTTTACAGCTAATATGATCACAGAAGGTTTGGATGTACTCTCGGAATATCACCTTGCACCGCAGTGGGAGGAATGGACTCATACGTCCCTCACTCTTGGACACACTGGCCCCCAAATTCCTACCCACCCCTCAAAACTTCCTCTCCTACCTTTCCTAAAAAGATCCTCCACACAACATCCCCAATAATGACAGGGTGCCGAGGGGAATTATTTTCCTCTGACCCTCTTGTGTGGATTTAATACAACAACAAAAAACAAGTGTGCTTTAGACCACACGACTGAAGTAAAACTTCACTAACTTATGCCGTCCATTAACAATATAACAATAACAGGAATAAAAATATCCCCATCCCCTCAACATCCCCATCAACTCTCAGCTCTCAACTCAATTCAACTCAACTCAAATCATTGATTAGCGTTTCACATTTTTTCGAAACGTTTCACATTTTTCGTAACGTTTCATATTTTTTCGTTACGTTTTATATTTTTTGGTAACGTGTTCATCATCATCAAGTGTCGAGCGTGCGTAAAGAAGTTTTACTTCAAAAATTACAACTGTGGCTTAAAAGTACCTAGAGACTTACAACTAACGTACTTATAATTATAATTTATCATTGGAAAGCTTTTAGAGTAGATTATATATTATATTGTTTGCTTTTTTTCTGTCTTTTAATTGCACTTGTAACATTCATTCTTATAAAATTTTCACAAATGCGATAATAACAGTGCAAACTATTATTATATTGTAGTTTTCAATTGAATTATTTAAATTTATAAATTTATGTATACTTAAAATCTTCATTTTAACCATTGAAATAAAAATATAAATCAATATTATTTATTATTGCAAAGGCACTGCCTTTGTGGATTTTTTTTTCACATTTATTGTAGGTATTAAGCTTTTTTTGTATACTTTCATTATACTATATATTATATATTATTAATTATTGTACATATGTGTTGTATCAAAAATTTTCAATAAAATTAAAAAAAAAAAAAAAAACTATAGCATAGCTAAAAGGTGTTGAATTAGTGATCCGACAGTTGATCCGCCGACAGTAAAAATTGGCCCCCAAAATGATATTCACTATAAAATTATAATTTGTGTGCATTATTTACCAATTTCAAACGAAAAATGACTTTCAAAATACCATTAATAATAAGTGAGTATGAATATCAAACGAAATTTATATACATGCAGTGTCGATTTTTTTGTACCTATGCGCTGGTATACACAATATAAATATAGAGAAGCAGATTTTTCTTTGATGCCTTATTATATAGTGGAAATATGTTTTATACTTCGAGGGGAGAAGTATCACTTGCTCCATTTAATATTGAAAGGCAAGATAGAGGGTCGCCGAGGGCCTGGTAGGAGACAAATGTCTTGGCTGCGAAATATACGAGATTGGACCGGCATTAGAAGTATGGAGGAGCTATTCCGGGCAGCACAAGACAGAGAGACCTTTTCAAGAGTGATCGCCAACGTCGGGGGGATCTGATAGGACACGCAAAGAAGAAGATGTTTTATACTATGTTATTCGGCAGTACCTACTTCCTTAGTTATATTTTTTGTAATTAGGTAAACCGTATTTTCCCTAAACCGACTGCATATTGTATATAAGTTTACCGGGGGGGGGCAATTGTCGGCGAATCAACTAATTGAGCCGTTGAGTTTATCGCAAATACAATAGATTCTAGATTCATTAACTTAAAAGTTTTATCACAAAAATATCATTTCAAAAATGAAGCAAATTTCATATGAATGAATAGACAGCGACCCCGCGGCCTGGGGTCCGCATGTATGTACTTGTGTCTTCAGTATCTTCTCCATTACGTTATATGATAGGTAGAGAGAGGTCTGGTATTATATAGTGCGACGAGACACATCTGGCGGTGCAAGGCGCAGGCTATAAAACTCCCGCAGAGGATGGCTCGCCATTCGCCATGCTAGCTTGACACACCCTGTAATAATAAATGCGGTAGGTATGTCAAATTTTCAGGAGAATTGCAAAAATAATTTTAAAATATTCAATTTCGTGCCAAATTTGACACTAGCTAAACTTAATCTAACTAACCAACAATATTACTAACTAAGCGGGTATTTCAACGTCCTCTTTGTAGCTTATCCATAGGATAACGCATATTTTCGATTTACGGTTTATTTATTTATTAAGTCGGAGTTTACCTATCAGGTTTATTTTGTCAGAAGGTCAAAATATTTCCGCTTTGCAATAATATCCAAATAAATGGAATATTTCTGAATATATACAGTTATCCTCCCGAAATCATAATAATTATAATACTATTTTTTGTGCATTATTTAATAATTTCAAACCTAAAATCGACTTCAAAATTTCATTTATTAATAAGTTGGCATGAATATTAAATGAACTTATTTACACTTTAGATTTTTTAAGTAAAACTTCTTTACGCTTGACTTGGGGAGTAAGCAGGTGAATGCGTGACGAGAGCGTTACGAAAAGTGTGATCGGGCGAGGCGAACGGAAGTTGAGAGTGAGATATAAGTTAGTGAAGATAAAAAGAGAGAGAGTATATTACTGTAGGGGCGAGAGAGAGAGGTGCGAGCACACATTTTCTTTATCTCTTTCTCTCATAGCCAGTTACGTTTCGTATATCGACACAGTGCAGGCCTATTGTCTATATCATACTGTAGGAGCAAGAGAGAGCAGTGCGCGCTCACTCGTTTTTTTATACTTATACACCGATAGATGCGGTATCTAGACAAGTAGTTTTATATTCGATGCATTTGAATGAAAACATGTTTTATATCTTTGTTTTTCGGTGATATATCCTCTCTGCATACCCTTTCGAGGATACTTAGTTATATTTAGTGTAAGTGGTGTAGCGTATTCTTCCTGAACCGACTGCATATTTTACGGGCAACTGTCCAGGGATCAACGGTCATAGAATAGTCTGAGGCGATGTATGAATCCGAATGAAACAAAGGATTGTGTGCCAAAACCGCGTTTTTTTCCGGTCCATTCTCTTCGCCTATCCCTGCGGGGACACTGCGTGGTAGAAGGTTGAAATAACTTAATAGGATTTTGTGTAATTTTTTCTTCGGATATAAAATATTAATTTTTCAATATAGGGGTACCTACTAACATGAGTTTAGAAACCCGCTGAAAACTATCGGACCACAACAAAGATCTTCTTTTTCTTTACCACAAAAATTCGTGAAAAATCTTGTGTAGACTATTGAATTTTTATTTTTAATTTTGGGAGGCAGGTATGAATAACCAAAATCCCTGCGACAGGTCACCCCAAGTGGTTCACTACGTTTGTTGACTTAGCAGGGGTGCCCGGGTTCGTGAGGTGAGATTTGTCTAGGTCTTGACGGCGGATGCGCCTGCACACCTTCTTCCTGCAGGTGTGAAATCGGGAGAGACTCAGACGAAGATCTTTTTACCTATCCAGCCGGACTCTCTTGATTCATTGCCTTGCACCGTAGTGGGAGAAATGGATTCATACGTCCATCACTCCTAGACATACTGACCCCCATATTCCTACACACTCCTCATACATTTTTACTTCCCGGAACTTCCTCTCCTTCCTTTCTGTAAAAAATCCTCCACAGAGCATCTTTAAAAATGACACATGCCTGTTGGAGAATGAAAGAAAAAATCGGTCTCCTTTTTAAGCTGTGCTTCGTAGCCTTCCCACTCTTCTACTATCTGAAGATATCACTTCTACCGCGTGTAAAGTGCACACTTATGTATTTTTTTCTAAAATCACATCTCCTGTTTTTGTATATCCACAAATATTTTTTTTTAAATTGTAAAATAACATTGAATAGATCTTATAGAATACTTATAATATTTTGTAAATTTCTTTAATAACGGTATTTAATTTATTTTTAATTTTTCGGAAAAAAATCCTATTAAGGCGATCCACTAGTACAGGAAAAAATCGAAATCGGAATTCACGCCCTTTTATGGGAGGAGTTTAAAAATACTTGAGAAAAAGCTTTTCGAAAGGTTGGAAAAGATATTTGATAATTTTTTTTTACATGTTGATTTCGTAAAGGCCTGTAAAAAACATTAATTATTTTTTTTGTGCATTGTTTATTGTAATAAAACGGAATTTTTAAATTGATTTCACGAAAACAAGCAGCGCGGACCCTAACACGTTGTTTCTCCGCTCCGTTCGGAGGAGTAATGACGGAAGAATGGGGCGGCTGCAAGTCGTTCTTCGGTGGACGGTATAAGGTTCACTTTGATATATCAAATTCGTCGACTGCCGTATTGTCGCCGTGATGTCAAAAATACTAACGCGAAAATGCATATTATATTTTATTTTGTGAGGTTCGGGCGTAAATTTCAATTTTTTTTGCGATAATTATATAAGAAACTGAATTTGCCACATTATGCAATAAAATCATATCCGAAAAAGTGTTTTTAAGTAGGAGAGTTTGCACTTAAAAATGTTTTTTATAGATCTAATACTTTATTTTTTTCTAAGCTTATTAAAAGACTTATTAAAAAAATGACCGATATTTTTAAGGGCCAAGGTATGTTCTACACGCAGGATTTAATTGAAGCATCTATAATACTTCTAAGCAGTCAAATTTTCAAAACAAAAACAAACGATTTTGTATGATTTTGCATTATTTAGTATGGCTTCATCTTAAATAAAAAAATGCCAAAAGTGTACAAGTGGACCTTTTGCTAATTAAGCGAAGTCTTGTCGTTAAAAGCTTTTTTTTTAATTTTGACACTTCCGACACTTGAGCGAAGATATAACTCACATTATACGTATTATAAAATACGGTTTATAAAACTTGTAGAAATGAGAAATAAAGTCGGTGGCTGTGAATGGCAATAACTGAAGACGTGCGTTGTTTTTGTCGGCGCAGATCACCAGCGCCAGATGCTCGGGCTGGGTTGTCTGCGGGCGCCCCAGCCAGACCCAGCCGGGTGCGGAACGTGGGAAGCAGAGAGCAAGCAGACCCGGAGGTGGGACCCCTACAGATAGGGCCTATGTCATCCTTGTGGATGCTGCATAGAGGGTCTTTTAGAGGAGAGGAAGGAGTGAACATGTTGTAGGAGGGGGGAAGTAAGAAGGTATTTTTTTGGATGATGTTGTTCGTTCTGCAAAACCACTGGCGTATTAATGCACGAAGTTCAACTAACGAGGCTTTTATAATTGAAGGAAGTCGTATGCGCGATCAATAGACTTTAATAATTCAACTAAGGTGCGACCAATTTATTCCGTTCGATCTTTGAGAAACTAACGTGGTTGAAATATGACCAAAGACCTGATTAACTAATTAACTCCCGTCTAGTGTAAAAAGTAAATGCGGACTGTCAACGCACATCGAACGTTATTAATACCCCAGCGTCTGCGTGGTTCAATTTCAGAAACCAGTTTCGAGTGCATGTTAGTCATTATAGCTAGAAATAGCTTCTGTGTACGTGGATTTTCAAACCAAACTACCGTTGTAATTCGGTTTAGAATTCAAGAATTCGTCACAAGATGTCGCCACTTACGTCAGCAGCTCGCATGTGGACGTTTCTTCCCTCGGTATACGTACTACAGATTTATAATTTTTTTAAGGATCTTTCCGGATATGGAGAGATTACATATGGCGTCATTGCCTGTCACGGTTATTTTAACTAGGTGACTAGCTGTCACAGGATCACAGTGGATCCGAGGAACTGGCTGTTTTCGGAAACAGTTCTTATCGGATTTATAAAATGGTTACCTACACTTAAACTGGGCGAAGCGAACTAAAAGCCACCTGCAGGGCCTAGCAACAAAAACCTGCCGAGCGGGTTTTTAACTGCTAGTTTAGAATAGCATTTCAATTCAACATTGCCAATTTATTAATATTTTTACGAACTGTTAATTCATAGAAAATATCTTCAGCGTTGCCGGCGTATATCGATTTCTTATTTATTCCCTGTCAATATCTGTGCTAGAGCTCTAGCTAGAGCTGTATTGTTGTAGACATGAGCGATCGCGATCGGTGGGATGGCACTCGGTATTCCCCGGGGTGCCCCGACTTGCGGATTTCCGCCTCGGCCCTGTCCCTAGTCTTTTAGCCCTAGGTAAAAATATTTCCACTTTGCAATAAAATCGAAATAAATGGAATATTTTTAATGTATACGATAACTAACAACTGTTTTCAAAAGGTGATGAATACGCTTTTAAAATTTATCATAGAAATAACCATGGTTTTTTTTTGGGATAAACATTTTGAAAAGTTTTAAATGGCTCACCTTACGTTTTTTTTTAACTAAAATTACTGATAACGAAAAAAATAAAAACACACACTTATTTTTTAGAAAAATAAATTATAAACGTTATTGTCAGCTCACTTTTTTGTCGTCTCTTGTAAAAATAATTTTTTAAAAAATATATTGCTGTCGGAAACTTTGGTTTCATAAAGGTGTAGGTACATTTAAATTATTTTATGGTTAACTTTAAGATTTTAATTATTGTTTTCTCTTTCCAATACCGTTTAGATTTTTAGGGCATACTATGATAATAAGGGAGACACAACGATTTCTATGAGACCTGTATGAGTTGGAGCAAATAAGGTCTCCTGTAATTAAACGGGCTAGTGTTATTGAATAATTAGGATAGCACATTGATTTAAATGCGCCGTTTTAATGTAAATAATGCACTTTCCCCCAAATGGGAATTATGTGAGGCTAAAGGTAGTGGGGGTGAGAAGGATATGGAGAAGAGGAAGGTGGGTAAGAACCTGGCTATTCAGATCTGACTAAAGCCATTTCAACAACAAAAGCAAAATTTCGATTTTGAATGATGGTCTTACACCAGGGCAATACTGAGATTGTATTCCACCCTGGAACGTGCCGCCAATATATTATTTAGTGGAATTTGAACCAGAGATCTTTGGAAAACTAGTGAAGAGTCTTACCCCTCGACCGCGGAGGCCGTCAAAATGGTTGTACAAATGTGACTTCCTACGCTCTATCTAATTATGTCCAAACAGAATAAATACAGAAAGCTTACATTCTTACCTTTAAACTTTAAACTCACTTTTATTAGGAAGTTTAAGTTTGTAGAAGATACGACTTTGCACATCGAAGATACTACCTATGTTAAAAACACTACACATCGCAAGATTTTATATTATTTGCTCTTTTATCAAAACTATTAATAATAATAATATTTGGATGATTTGTATAGCGCCTGATATAAATGATTTTTGTGAAAAAAAATCTCAAGGGCGCTGTTTGATATTACAAATATTAGTGGCAAAAGTAGAGTTGATATTTATTTTAAATATAATATTTTTACTCTTCAATTTTAGGATTGGAAAATTTGCTTTAAAAATTATCGAAACAAAACTTTCAAACCCTAAAGTCGAAACTTCTCCAAGATTAAACATTATTTTTAAATTTTTGTTTTCGTGTTAAGTTTTTAGAACTCCATTATAATTTAATTTGTTTTTAAATACATATATGTAGTAATATTATTTAATTATTGCTTTGTTATTATTATTATGCGCGACAGCTGTTTCGTCTTCCGAAGGCATCATCAAACTGTATTTTTGTAAATTAGCTCCACATAGGAGGTCCTGAGGAAAATAATTTCTATCAGGACTCATGTCGTCTTAGGAGATGAGTTGTGTAAAAAAAACTTTCATAATTGTATCTTTTTTGAACCTGGATATTTTGAACAGACATTGTATTCGGTGAAGACTTCATCAAAAGACGGTAAAGAAAAATTAATTATTTGCGATTACTTACGCTCATATAAAATTATCCACAATAAAAAAGCGCACAATTTTTCACTTCATTTCAAACAAAAATTTGAATATTTCACAAAGTCTGTAAGGGCCAGTTGTTTCATAAAATATTAACAATTAATCAAATTTCAGTTGAAGTTGATTTTCAGGATGAAAGTTCAATTCAAGTTCGGTTAATATTTCAGTTTTGTGAAACATCTAGTCCATAATGAAATAATAACAGAGCTTGAATGGAGCTTTAACAGAACTCGAAAATTATCTTTGAAATTTCATGAATTGTTCAAATTCTGTGAAATTGAAATTTGATGAATTGTTTAAATTCTGTGAAACAACAGTTAGCATCATAAAAAACTAGAAGAAATAATGTTTCAGATACCACTTTTCATAAAGCTATTTTTACTAAAAATGAAATTGCTTTGTTTTGTTGTTCTTATTCATAAAAAATTAAAGGGCAACATTTATTTAGTTTAGCATTCTTTATCTTATAGATATTATAAAGGCGAATGTTTGTATGGATGGATGTTTGTTACTTTTTAAACTTATACGTTTATTGTTCGTAAGTAATTGTTTGACGTGGGCTGTCATTTTGTTATTTGGTTAGGTTACTATGGAGATTCCTTTGATAGCAAAAATTCAAATATGAGTATTCAAATATGAATATTTAGTGTACAAATATAAAAATGGTACTTATCTACATTTTGACCTAAGCCAACAGCTATACTAATATTATGAATGCGAAACGGCGCGTATTTGATTGTTACGTTTTAATAAGTGACATCGTGAAAAATGAATGTAACGAGTATAAAGGGGGTGGAGCGGGGTGGTAGGGGGGGGGGGGTGAGGAGGTGGAGGTTGGTGGGGGGGGTAATGCAGGGGGAGCGGGGTGGAGTGGGGGGGGGGAGTTAGGGTTGGGGGGGGGGGGGGGGCAAATACGCGAGCGAAGCCGGGGGCAAAAGCTAGTTTTTAATAATACAAAGGAAACAATTAGATAAAAACAATGGGTATTACGTTTTTATTGTATTATAATTCATATGAATGTATTTTATTTATAACTTTCGATTACTCCATTCATTTTATTAAAATAACCCAACTGTGTAACATGATAAAAATTCTGTTGGTGTGATCTATCTCCACTGAGAGTATGGGTATAATAAGGAGGGTTATATTATAAACCAACAATATATATTTTTTTTTTATTGAAAAAAATTTTCCTTTTACGTTTTTTATTATGCTTTTGAACAAATAAAACTTCAAGTAAATCATGTTTCTCTATTGAATATAGGTAGATTTATAATAGTATTTTAAAAAATATGATTATTTTAAGCTTTAAACCTTGTTTTATCAATACGGGGATTTTGTGGACATACGAGTTGTACAAATTAATCCTCAGCAAGCGACTTATCGACACAAACCTTCACACAAAAGTTGAAATATATTCAAAAATCTCAATTTTGGATGTGAGATCAAAATACCCAACCAAAAAAAAAAATGATTAAATTTTTTGTGTTATATTTAATTAAAAAAATATGATGAAAAACAAAATATGAAACATCGTTATAAATGCGTTTTTGGGTAGTAATTTTTATGTTTAAACGACGATTTTTTGTTCCGACTAAAATAGGTAATTTGTAATTAAAATTTTCACGCTTCAAATTTTTTATTTATTTATAACAAAATATATTTACATTGGTTTTATTTGTATTCCTGTCTCACTAGGATATACCTATAGGATATACCTGTGTCGAGACAGGCGTGATGATTTAGTTTTTAAATTAAATTTTTTTATTATGTATTTCATCATATTTTTATAATAAACAAAGTAAAAGTTTTTTTTAATTTTTTTTTATTCACTAATTAAAATCTTTCATGACCTATATCTTACAATTTAAAGCAAAAATTGAAGTGTGCAGCTCACATGCAGTAGAAGAAAAATAAAGTAGACAAGAGTGGGGAGGCTACGAAGCTCCGCACAAAGAGGAGACCGATTGTTCCATCCCATTCTCTCCCGGGCCAAATCCTATAGATGACGTACGTGTTTGTATCTTTTTAGTGTCGCTTTTTTGTTTCATCGAGTTTCAAATTAAAACGGTGCTGAAGAAGTTTTCACTTCAATAAAGTATCTCTTATCCGTACTAGATATTTGATGTACCTACCTTTTGATTACAAAAATATTTTTATTAGTTTTGTTGGGTATTTTGATGTCAAATCCAAAAATTAAGATTTGTATTAAACGGGCCGCGCAAACATTTTTTTTTTCAAATATGAATTACCTACTTTTGGTTTGATCGGTACAAAAAAAACTTTTAGATGTCAAACTTTAACCTGTTGAAACTTAATTCAAATCGGAGCGAGTTTTAACTGCACTGCACCAGCCGGAGGTTGAACTGAAACATAAAGTATACGCCAAACTTTGATACCGGCCTGGCGTTGATACAGAAATCGTTGCAATATGTGTGTTTAAGGTTAAAAAAAATGTAATGGCTCATAGCCAACGGCTTTCTCTGTCGCACGTATGTTTTTACTCATCTTTCTCTTTCGCTTACGTTCATTGTAAAGTCAGTCATTAACTGCGCGAGAATTTATCGTACCATACTCAGGTCAGCATTGAAGTTTGGCGTGAATTATACATTTCAATTCAGAAGGCGAGTATGGGTACCGCCGCTCCGGGAACCATTTATTGGATAACCAACGCTTCTGCCGTAGGACACCTCAAGTGGTTCGCTAAGTTTGGTAAATTAGCAGGGGTGCCCAGATTCATGGGGTGAGGTTGTCTTGATCTTGGCTTCGGATGCGTCTGCCCATCAACTACGTGGCAGGCCGGTTCGAGAGAGACTGGTTGAGGGACATCTTTTGACCTCTCCAGCCGGACTCTCTAAAAACATTGCCTTGCACCGCAGGGGTAGGAATAGATTCATACGGTCGTCACTCCTGGACACAAGGACCCCCGTATTCCTACCCACCCCTCATACCTCTACGACTGTCTCGACACAGGTACATCCTAGTGAGACAGGCATCGAAAAACTCCATGTAAATATACTTTATATAGATAAATAAAAATAAACAAAATACCTTTCTTCCTTCCCAGAACATCCTCTCCTTTCTCCTTCCTTTCCCAAAAAAGACCCTCCAAACAGCATCCCCAAAGATAACATAGGCCCTGACAGGAATTATTTTCTTCAGGACCTCGTGTGTGAAGATAGTGTAAAAAAAACGAGTGTGCTTTAGACCACACTACTGAAGTAAAACTTCTGCTCCATCTACGTGATAGGAAGAGAGAAAGAAAATGTGCGCGCGCACTGCTCTCTCTTGCTCCTGCAGTGTGATACAGACAATAGACCTGCACTGTGTAACGTAACTGGCTACGAGAGAAAGAGAGAAAGAAAATGTGTGCTCGCACCGCTCTCTTGCCCCTTCAGTAATATACGAAGCGATCGCGTCACTTTTCGTAACGCTCTCGTCACGCATTCGCCAGCTTACCCCTCAAGTCAAGCGTGCGTAAAGAAGTTTTACTTCAAAAATCCCTCTGCCTACAGTCTCCACACACAAACAGATTGGTCTGGGAATTGGCAATCCCGCAATGTCCGGGCGGGCAACGAGTTGCAGGGATTTTCTCAAATCTTTATTACCTTAGCGACTAATCCTTCAGGACCTAATGACATCAACAAGAAGAATACACATATTATAATACATTGTTTTGACACAGTAAATTTACCGATTTCTGCGTATTTCCCAGTAATAACGGGTATCGCGCCGGCCGAGGGTGTCCCCCATAATGCCTTTATTACCGGGATTAGGAACTCCCAGTTTAATGTTTCTCGACGGACTAGACAGCCGGGTACTTCAGTCCAAATGTTTCCTTGCAAAATGTAAATAGTGAAAAAAAAATACAAGTGTGCAGTTCACACGTGGTATAAGTGAAACCATCATAAAATTAAAGTAGACAAAGTTTCCGCCCCAGTCAACCATTTATTGGATAACCATCACCACATGCCATATGTCACCCCAAGTGGTTCGCTACGTTTGGTGACTTAGCAGGCGTGCCCGGGTTCATGGGGTGAGGTTTGTCCAGATCTTGGCGGCGGATGCGTCAGGCCACCTGCTGCATGGCGGGCCGGATCGAGAGAGATTGGGTTGAGGTTTTGAGCTTTCCATCTCTCAACACATCGCCTTGCACCGCAGTTGGAGGAATGGATTCATACGTCTGTAACTCCTGGGCCTTTTTTCTTCCCACGACTTCATCTCCTTTCTTTCCCTTATAAGACCCTCCACACAGCATCCCCAAATATGATATAGGCCCTGAGGGGAATTATTTTCCTCAGGGCCTCCTTTGTGGAGCTAATATTAAAAAAAAATTAAAAAAGACAAGAGTGGGGAGACTACGAAGCACCGCACAAAGATGAGACTGATTATTCTATATCTTTCTATCGCAAGCTAAATCCTACAGAAGTATGTTTTTGTCTCTTTTCAGTGTCACTATTTTTCGTTTTATCGAGTTTCAAATCACAACGGTGCTAGAGAAGTTTTCACTTGAAAAATATATCACTTATTCAAACACAGCAAACCTAACATTGGAATACAAAATTAATTTAATACTTAATTTTAACCAAAACCAACTTGTTTCGTAGGCAATGCTTATCATGTTACGTTTTTAGATTTTCACGGCCAAAAGCATTTTCGTTATTTGTTTTTGGGGTGTTATGCCGTGTTGCACTACCTCCTTATTTAGCCAACGTTTCGGACAGCGTTGCAGTGTCCATCATCAGGGCAGATCCGGCTGATCACACATCTGTCGATTCTGCCGAATCTGCCCGAATGATGGACACTGCAACGCTGTCCGAAACGTCGGCTAAAGAAAGAGGTAGCGCAACAAGGCATAACACACCAAAAACAAATAACGAAAATGCTTTTCCCGATGAAGTAGGCATTCCTCCGTAGTATGTTGGTTTTTTATATAATAAAAGTTGTTAAAACTAAGTATTTAATTAATTTTAAAAGAAGTATGTATTTGGATCGTCATTATAATTCGCAAATGCCTATTTATTATTTTGATGATATTATTTTTACGAAGTATCATTTTGATATTAGTTTCTTATAACATGAAACCTTATTACATTGTACAATCAATTAGTGTTGGTTTTTTAATACGAAACCGTATATGTAATATTGTATGTGTATTTTAAAATGCGTGCCACCATGGTAGCTTACTGTAACATGACATACATTTCCATTATTACATTCCGTTTCTTGTATTGATACATTCTAGCAGAAAATAAATAACGACGATATTAATTTACACCAAGTACACACCGTGTGAAGCTACCTTACACGGTAAACATTTTGTTCTTGTGCTAGGATTTAAAGCAGTTGAAAGAAATAATGAATTCCAGACCGATTATTTCTTCTTTGTCCGATGAAGCTTCTTTAGTGCCGTTAGATACTGCGATTGAATTGACAACTCATTTCTACATAATTGGTTCTAATATAACGCTGCAAATTCGCGCGTGGCGGTTTTAGCGCAGTTGGCAAGGTGCCTGCCAAGTCTCAGCGGCCAGAGAGACAGACATCAAGCGAACGGAGGTTCGAATCCTACGAAATCCAAAAAAAAACATTCTTATTTTGTGAAATCAAAATCCAATCTTCAAACCACTTTAAAAAAACAAGCAAAAGAAAAGAAAGCGACATCTAGCGACTTTCTAGTTTCATTTCTACCGCGTCTGAATTACACATTCTGATTTTTTAATACAATTTATTTATCTTCTAACCTAACCCCTCAGGCTAATTTGTTCGGTTTACGGAACAACTCACGAAGGTCTCATAGAAATCGTTACGTTTCTCTTACTATCTTGGTTAGAAATATGATCTAAACGGCGTTAGAAAGATAAAATACCATGCACAATAAAATCTAAAACGGAGTGCAATTCACACGTAGTCTAAGTGAAACCTTCAGAAAACTAGACAAAAGTTGGGAGGCTACGAAGCACCGCACAAAGAGAAGACCGATTACTTACGAAGCACCTCACAAAGGGGAGACTTATTATTCTATCTCACTTTCTCACAGGCTAAATCCTGTAGATGTATGTGTTTGTCTCTTTTTAGTGTCGCTTTTACGTTTCATCGAGTTTCAAATCACATCGGTGATAAAGAAGTTTTCACTTATAAAAATTTGAAACTTTTGGAATTTTTTTATTAATAAATTAACATATCCTGAAGAAGATAACATTGTTATTGAAACATGTCGATATTCTTTATTAAAAAAGTGGTTTATTCAAAGTGATCTGTTATTAATTAAATAATAAATAATGCCACAAAGTAATTTTGCAAAGTTTGAAGAAGTAATTGTATGTTTATTTCGAATAATAAAATTTGAAAGCATACATACATCAAAAACAGATTTTAGTTTTCGGATGCGTTTAGCAATATTCCATTTATTTGGATTTTATTGCGGAGACATTTTGACCCGAGGCCTGAGGGGTTAAACGATGAACTTGACAAACTTTAACCAGTGCTTCCTGAAATTATTTACAGTAGAAACAAATTAGAGTGTGCGATTCACGCGAGGTACCTTCAGAAAACTAAAGTAGACCAGAGTGGGGAGACTGCGCGTTTAAGTTGCACACCCTTTTTTATTTTTATTAATCTTAATAGTACAAATAACTGTTTTTTCTTTTAAAAAAGACATTCATTCCCGGGTTACGAATAACCTGACAATATTTTAAAATCTCCTACTACCACAAACAATAATCGGTAATGTTGCTTGCGTCGTGATGAAGGACTTGGCCAGCCGAGGAATC
Organism: Limnephilus lunatus; assembly: GCA_917563855.2. NCBI lineage: Eukaryota > Metazoa > Arthropoda > Insecta > Trichoptera > Limnephilidae > Limnephilus > Limnephilus lunatus. The sequence continues at coordinate 17,755,724 of OU830604.1, read as the reverse complement.
AAACACTCGATGCCTATGCGATGCCAACTCAGCCACTATGTTTTTTTTAAAGATTAGTATAAAAGAAATCCTATTACATATTTTTTTAGAACAACGCTCATGTTAAAAAGCGGACAAACATATGAAAATAACGTTTTAACATAATTCTTTTCCGAAAGAGAAAAATATATATAAGCAATAATAGATATGAAAGAGAACAGAAAAAAGACGTGGAGATCAGCAAAGATTGTACGACATGGAAATAAATGTAAGATTAAGAAAGGGACCCTTAGATGATTTACCTACCTCGGAACAGACTTTGTCTTGTGATACAGAATTAGACAATGTATACGAATGTGAATGAAGAAGGGAGTTTGCAAAGACAGAGTTGTTTGGCGGCCCGTAATCTCTGCCTATCCATGTGGAGAAATGGCGTGATGGTTAGTTAGTTAATTAACTAACCAGAAATATGATTTTATCCCATTCCGATGAAAATGCATTACACTGATTTCGTATATTTTTTGCTTTTTAATTAAGTAGGTAATTACAAACGAAGAATTATGTTGTTCTTTGCTCCTTAGCATTACTTACTTTTTTGTACACTTATTACAGCCTTACCAATAAAAATAACCCCTAGCAACCGTTAAACAGTGTTTATTTTGGGTGTCCGTTAAACCGCATTTCTGCAGCTTTACTATATAATAACATAGTTAGGTTTATATGTTGGCTGCATTGACCTTTTTTATACTTTTTAAATTATACTGCCTTTGTGTTGTTCTACTTTCACTAAATTATAAATCTTAGTGGTTGTAGGGTAGGTATATGAATTATATTATATATATATAAAATACCCTTTTTGAAGTAAAACTTCTTTACGCACGCTTGACTTGGGGGGTAAGCTGGCGAATGCGTGACGAGGGCGTTACGAAAAGTGAGGCGAACGCTTCGCATATTACTGTAGGGGCAAGAGAGAGGTGCGAGTACACATTTTATTTCTCTCTTTCTCCTTTCTCTCATAGCCATTTACGTTACACAGTGCAGGTCTATTGTCTGTATCACACTGTAAGAGCAAGAGAGAGCAGTGCGCGCGCACATTTTCTTTCTCTCTTCCTATCATGTAGATGGAGCAGAAGTTTTACTTCAGTTGTGTGGCCTAAAGCACACTCGTTTTTTTTTTAGACCAGCCCCACACGGGAGACCCTGAGGAAAACAATTGCCCTCGAGGCCTATACCATCTTTGGTGATGCTGGGTATAGGGTTTTTTTGTAAAAGAAGGAGAGGAAGTTCTGGGAAATAAAAATGTACGAGTTATAGGTAAAAATCTGGGGTTCAATAGGTCCAGGTCATTCGCCGCCAAAATCTAAACAAACCTCACCCCAAGAACCCGGGCACCCCTGCCAATTCACCAAACGTATCCCACCTCCCAAATCCCTTAAGGTGATTATTACAAATACGGCGCTAATCAGCCAAATATTATTATTTATACTTACGTTAATGGCACATGTTGTGCCGTGTATATGAAAATAAATAAATAATATGAATAATATTGAATATCAAGCAGATTGTTTGATGGCAGGCGCATGTGCGGGTGGGATTGAGTTGGCGTCAACTCTTTGCCAAATCGTCACCTTAATTGGACAAGGTTCTAACTGACGTTTTTTTTTTTAAATAACGTTTGAACACCAAACCATTTCTTTTGCTCATTTCTATAAGAAAAACATTTTTCAGAGCAATCTGTCATGTAATTACGTAGATGCTTGTATGACGAAGTTCTAACATCAAGATTTTAAGCATTTTATTTATTTTACAAGGTTCTAACTTCACTTTAAACCTTTGTTAATGCCATTTTGTATCTGACAGTTCATCGTTATTAATATTAAGATCGAGGCGCAGTATAGTTCGTTAATAGGGTTCTAAATTCTCGTTACCGTGTTCTTAGTTGTCAAGGTTTGCAAAGTCGATTTTTCATTATGTATTTATTGATTTCTGATTTTGAGGTTCAATCTTATAAAAAGTATACTTATTTTAAACGACTTCCAAAAGGAGGAGGTTATCAATTCGATGGTATTTTTTTTGTTGTTACCTCAGAACTTTTGATTGGGTGAACCGATATTGATGATTCTTTTTTTATTAGAAAGTTGGTGCTTTCCGTGTGATCCCATTTTAATTTGGTCCAATTCTGATAATGGGATCCTTGAGAAAACCATATATGACTTAAATTTGCAATAAGTATGTGCGCGACAAATGGACGAATAACTCAATATTACGCCAACAGATTTCGATGATTTTTTTTAAGTAAAACTTCTTTACGCACGCTCGTCACTAAAAATCAAAACATAAACAAAAAAATTAACAGAACAAAAAACGACTTCAAAAATGCACTAAAAAGTAAAAAAAATAATTTCGTACGATTGTTATTTTTGGAGTCGGTGTCAGCCAAGATCTCCACATCTCATCTCTAACTACCTAATATATATGTAGTTACCTTGGCTGACACCGACTCCAAAAATAACAATCGTGCGAAATTATTTTTTTACTTATTAGTGCATTTTTGAAGTCGTTTTTTGTTTTGTTAAATTTTTTGTTTATTAACATATTTCAAAGGAAAATATTTAATGACAAAACTATCTTAGAAAGGCAATAGGGAAATGTAGTTAGAACTTAGAACCTTCTGCAATGAATTATCATTCCCTAGCTGGTTGCAAATGGTTCTATCTACACATTTAGGTTTACGCCCTATTTAAATATTTTCCTTAAATCCCTCAGTCCTCGGTCATATTTTGTCAGAGGGACAAAAGAAGAAAATTATTCTTGAAAGGTGATTATGTACGCTTTCAATTTTATAATTCGAAATAAACATATAATATTTTGATTATATTTTTTTTGGCATACACAGATAAAAAAACTCTTCACCGTACCTTACTTTTTCTCCAAATAAAATTATTGATAACGAAAAAAAAATATATTCATATTTTATAAGACAAATATACCTACTATTAACGTGATTGCTACCTAACTTATTTGTCGTTAAAAAAGATTCATAATTTTTGTTTTTCAATTGCAATCCGAAACTTTGACTTCATAAAGGTGTACATCTTATTTGTTTTGTGGTTAATTTTTGATTTGAAAATAAAGCGTGGTATTTTCTCTTTCTAAATCGTTTAGATCTTATTTTTCACACACAACGATTTCTATAAGACCTTTATGAGTTGTTTCGAAAAGCGAACAAATTAACTTAGGGGGTTAGAATATGTTAAATTAAAATACTTTTCATAAGATTCAAGCTCAAAATTAGTAACCTTCTTTGCAAACTTTGATACCACATATTTCAGAACAAGAAACGTGAAGTTAGAACCCTGTCCAACCAAAGTGAAATGTTCAGTCAGATTGGAAGAATGACTCCTGCGTTGGTACTTGGAACAGAACCAAAGGTTTCGTCTTTCCTCTGGATTCAGTAATGGACGGTGCGGCTTTGATGTTGGATTCGTGCCGTTTGTCCAATGGACTTCTTTGTTATCTTATTACGCGGATATTTCCTGTGACCTCATGTTTGTGCATTAATTGATTCAAACAATTTAAATCAGTTTGTTCATTTCCGTGGTTTTTTTCATGTGAACACCCCAAAAGAGTCTCAACCAATGACGGATCTTCCCTCAGGTCAATAGGTCAAAGAACTCCCAAAATTATAAGATAATAGTGAAACAAAATATTATGCAAATCAAAACAACTGGTATTATTATAATGTATTTGAAATTCACCGCGAGATAGCAGGCAGCCGCAAGTAGTATCTAACGTTTTAAATTGAAGCTTTCTTTTCCACGCACTATGATTTACTGGGTCAATTTTTAAAATGTGCCAATGTCATGTATTCTTTCTCTTAACGTGCCATACAGTAATAGAGATGGCACTATGTCGCCTAGAAATGCTTTCGGAATCTGATGACAGTTTGGGTCATTGCCGCTAGGGTGAGAGCATGATGAATATTATGCATCTGTAAGAGATGATTTGATAAACGTAGGTTGATTTTGCAAATTGTACGCTTGTCACGTGAAATAATTTACTATATTAAATGCAATTTCTCAAACTCGAGATGTACCCACAAATGAACATTAGCGTATTTCATTTTATATTGCATCATAATATCATTTTTTTTAAATAACATTCGTTTTTTGATTTTCATCTATGTACATAGATTTCAAATTGTGAATTCTTCGTACGAATATCTTTTTAAAATTTTAGAAAATCGACAGAAAGGTCGTGGCGCGCTCCTGCTTTGACTGAACGCCACTTTCATATGCAGTAAGAGCCCGTTCACACTTCCGTCGGAATAACGGAGGTGGGTTCCGTCGTTATGACGGAAGCCCTAGGCCCCTGTTCACACTTCCGTTTTCAAGACGGATCCTACTCTACGAAAACAACGACCAAAACATTTTATCATTCTTCAGTAGACGGTCGTGCGCACTGCGCAATGCGCAATGCGCAATGCAAATATTGCAAATTTTACTATTATAAAAGTTCCTCTTAGTTTGGGCCGTAAAAGGCCGACAGCAAAAACTTTCCCTTGGGGCTGCCATAAATAGTTATAGGTGCTATTTGAAATGTACACATACCTACTTAAAAATAAAACAATTTAAATAATAAACTTTTTCTTCAAATCGGGAATGTATTGTCTATGATGTCAGCTGACAGTGGTGTTTAATAGTGTTTACGGTAGTATTTTTGAAATTTACAATCAAAATACCAATCAGCACAAGTTAAAAAGTGTCAGAGAAGGATAAAGTGACTACCGCGTACCGCATGAGCGTATTTTTATACTCATCATCGACATCTGTGTCAGTTTTTTGTGCAATTTAAAAAATAACACTGAACTTCAAAGTGATTATCGTTATTCTACCTAAATATCTTCTTACAGTAAATCATATTAAAAGATAACAGTGTATAATAACAATACAAAAGTGCTTATGCGACAGTCATCAAAAACCGTGCCCAAATCTATGTTTTTAACAGCGATTCCACCATTTAAAAACTTGAAGCGGTGATTCGTTTGTGGGTAAATAACATTTTTACCTCTCAGTGCCTATCAGATTGCCTGCCAACAGGCGTTTGTACCAGTTAGCGAAAGTGTTGTGAAATTTGCCAACCAACAGGCGCAAAAAAATAAAAAATCAACTATTTAATTAATATTTAATATAAATATGTCTTGTAAACACTGTCAGAGTGAAATACTCTCCGGTGATGGCATTAAATGCTCAACATGCCTGCAAAATTTCCACTTCTTCTGTGTGAATATGAAAGAAACTAACTTTCGGAAGATGGGAGCCAAGCGTGATATCTGGACCTGTTCTGCCTGCAAAGATGATCCAAAGGGGAACCAACAGAGCGCCAACCAAGCAAGCGCCAACAGAGCTTCGACTGCCTCCCCTGCCTGCGGTACGAAGTCACTACAGAATCTGGATGTCGAGCAAATTATGCAAGTAGTTCGACGGTGTATCGCTTCGGAGTTCGAGGCCTTCCACGCAAAACTCAACATTCTGCCGGAGCTAAAAGAATCCGTAAACTACATCTCGGCTGAGTACGAGGACCTGAAGAAAATGTTCTCGGAATCGCTGACTACTATCAAAAGTTTGCAAGCCGATAACACCAAACTTCAAACACAAATACACGATCTTAACACACGCGTGTCCCACATGGAACAGATGGCCAGAGAGACTAACGTAGAGATTCAATGTGTACCTGAGCATAGATCCGAGAACTTGGTAGCTATCGTCCAACGGCTTGGAACCTTAATTACGCGCCCCATTGCTGAGTCGGAAATACTAAACATACACCGTGTTGCCAAGTTCAAACCAGAGTCCAACCGACCCAAGGCAATCATAGTAAAGCTCCCAAGCGTGAGGGTAAAGGATGAAGTCCTGGCTGCAGTGGCTAACTTCAATAAGAAAAATAGGACAAACAAGCTAAACTCTGCGCACCTAGGCATTGACGGCACGAAATCACCAATATACGTAAGCGAACACCTCTCTCCCGCACACAAGGCCCTGCACGCAGCTACAAGGATCAGAGCCAAAGAAACTAATCATAAATTTGTGTGGATCAGAAATGGGCGTATCTTCGTTCGAAAGGATGAAAACTCCGCGCGCGTGGTGTTAATCCGTAATCATGACTCCTTGGCTTCTCTTACCTAATTTATCTATTGTTATATAACTATATAATGTATAATATGTATGTCAAATTCACAACAAAATGGATATTAAAATTTTCTATCAAAATGTAAGGGGAGTTAGAACAAAAACAAATGACATAAAAAATGAAATTATGATCAACAATTACGATGTTATCTGCTTCACTGAAACTTGGTTAAATTCATCAATATTTAGCAATGAATTGTTTGACGAGCGTTATCTAGTTTTTCGAAGAGATCGCGAATCCACTAATTCTACATCCAAAGAAGGCGGTGGAGTTTTAGCAGCAGTCGATAAAAAACTAATAACAACAAACAAATCATCTTGGGAAAGTGATGGTGAGGATCTATGGTTATCGATAAAAATGCATGAATATTCGAACTCATTTATTTACATATGTATACTTTATATTCCCCCCAATTTGTCTGTTGATGAATACTCTAAAAGAATCAAGAATATTCAGGATGTTTATTTACAACATAGTAATCCCAAATCTAAATTTTTAATTATTGGTGATTTTAACTTACCTGAGATTAAATGGACACCTGACATAGCATTTAACAACAAAATTCTTGCTCCGTCAAACTACATTAGCCATAAAGCTCACTGTGTTGTTAATTTGGCCTCGGTGTGTAACCTTCACCAATTTAATTATGTTCTTAATGGAAATTCTAACATTCTTGACCTGATTTTTTGCGATCATTGTAATATTAATCTGTCCAGAACAACAGGGTTATCTAATGTCGACATTCATCATCCCCCTTTTGAAATCATTTTAAAACATGAAAAATTAAAATACTTAAAAGATAATCACTGCCCTTTTAAATACAATTTTAAGAAAGGAAATTATGAAGGATGTCGTCTGGACCTGTCAAATGTTAACTGGATCTCACTTTTCAGTAACTCAAATGTCAACAATAAGGTACAATTATTCTACGATACTTTATGGGATATTATTGATAAACATATTCCAAAAAAAAAGACACAAATTGGAAATCACTACCCCAGATGGTTTAGTCAGTCTCTTATTAAGCTCCTCAAAGAGAAAAATAAGGTAAGACTGCGGGCTAATAAATATAAAAATCCACTAGACTATACTGAGTTTGCTATTCTAAGAAAAAGATCGAAAAAAATGCAAAAAGAATGTTATTTATCATACATTAACTCTGTTGAACAAGGCATAAAGGAAAATGTAAAAGCTTTCTGGGCATACTCAAAATCAATGCGCACTACTAATTGCATTCCCAAATTAATGCACCTGGACTCTATATCTGCAGATAATGGACAACAGATTGCCAATCTGTTCTCTAATTATTTTGCATCCGTTTATACCCAATCTAATCCCTTATTATATACTGCCACGCCGAAAGTTATACAAAACAACCAATTTAATCTTGGCAAAATCAACGTTAGCATGGAAACCATCAAATCTTGTTTAGAAAAAATTGATACATCCAAAGGTCCAGGACCTGACAAAATACCTCCCTTGTTTGTAAGATGTTGTTCCAGCGCGCTGATTAAGCCACTTTTTATAATTTATAATGAATCATTAACTACAGGAACTTTCCCAGATTTATGGAAAAATGCAAATATTGTTCCAATACATAAATCTGGTGATCAATCTTTTGTGAAAAATTATCGACCTATCAGCATTTTATCGTGTTTTGCAAAAGCCTTTGAATCTATAATTTATATTTCTGTATTTTCACACTTTAAACCCCAATTATGCATTAATCAACATGGATTTGTTCCCAACAAATCCACAACCTCAAATCTTCTCGACTTTTGTTATTACGTTTGTAATGCTTTTAATGAAAGAACTCAAGTAGATGCCATTTACGCAGATTTTCAAAAGGCGTTTGATAAAGTTAACCATTCTATTTTACTACAGAAACTTGAACGAATAGGTATTCACGGTGATCTATTTAGATGGTTTAAGTCTTACTTGGAACATAGAACACAATTAGTACTTATTAATGGGTATGAATCACCTCCCGTAATTGTAACATCAGGCGTACCCCAGGGGTCTAACCTTGGCCCTCTGCTATTCTTAATCTTTATTAATGACCTTGGCCCCATGTTACGCTGTGATTTTGTTCTATTTGCCGATGATCTCAAGATTTACCGTAAAATTTCCACTGATTCTGATCATGTTAAGCTTCAAGAAGACCTTTACACACTAAATAACTGGTGCATTCAAAACGATATGTTTTTAAATATTGAAAAATGTTACATTATTACTTTTACTCGTAACAGAAGACGAAAGGATTATGCATATTCCATTAATAATGTTCTATTAAATGCAGTCACCACTATAAGAGATCTAGGAATCACTCTTGATTCAAAGTTTATGTTTGATGTACACATCAGTAAAATTATAAGTAAATCATTGAAAATGATTGGATTCATCCATAGAATATCAAAACCATTTAAATACCCCCAATCCATTATAACCTTGTACAACTCGTTGGTCAGAAGCAATTTGGAATATGGGAGTGTTATCTGGAATCCACATTATTTAAAATATTCTAAAACAATTGAATCTGTGCAAAAAAAATTCCTAAGACTGCTATCATTTAAACTTGGATTTAATGCCATACTCCAATCTTATGAGGAACGATTACAACACTTTAATTTTACAACATTGGAAAAAAGAAGACAATTTGCTGACTTAATATGTTTATATAAAATTATTCATGATAAACTTTTAACCACTCATTGTCTGAGCAACATACATATTAAAGTTCCTAATAGACGTAACTTAAGAAGTCAAAATATATTCCATATTGAAATATTTAATAACAATATTGCTTACTTCAATCCACTGTCTCGAATGTGTCGTTTGTACAACACAATTGAATGTGACCTTATTGATATCTTCGCAAACAGTCTCGAATATTTTAAAAAACAAATTAAAAATCTTCTACCATGATATGTCATGGAAGAAGATTTTTAATTATTGTTAATTGATGATATGTCATGATTGATGATATGCTACGATTGTTAATTGCTTTATTATTATGTCTTTTCTTTATTTTAACTTTATTATCCTTTCCAGAAACGTTTCTTTCTCTGTACACTTACCATGTTTTAAATTTCTTGTCTTATATTTCTTTTTTATTATTATTATTATTTCTGTTTTCTTTTCACTACTAGCATCTCCGTCGAGCCACAACTAAACCTTAATTACGCATGCTGTGAACATTTCTAATTGGAGTGTTAATATCAGCTCATATTCCAACGTTATAATATTAATGCAATAATTTGTTAACACTCTGTAAATGTTTCAAACAATAAATAAATAAATAAATAAAATACCAGCCATAAAATTACTTCAGGGGTCGGACCTTATTTGTTCAAACCGTGGGAGAATATTTTGTTTGCATACTTGAAAAAGAGAAAGTACGCGAAAATCATCCAGCAATTATTATAACTAAAATGACTAAAAAACATGAATGATATGACTAAATATTTTCTTGAGATTAAATAGAAAAAATCGCATTCTGGAACGAACATGTATATTATATAATAATATTATAAACGCCAAACGCGCGCCCCATAAAAACACAATTTGCCTGCTCGCTTGCGTCTGGGAGCGGGCGGTGGTGAAGTGTGAAGCGGGGTGTGGCGGGTTCAAAACGGATCCGTCGTCCCGCCGTAGTGTGAACAGCTCCATTGAAATGTATGAGCCAGCGCGTTCCTTTCCGGCTTCACGACGGACGCTCTGCGTAGGCGAACTCTCCGGCAAAAAATGACGGATCCGTCTTCACGCCGGATCCGGCAAGTGTGAACAGCTCCATAGAGCCACTACAGCGGCTAGGGCCTCCGTCGTAATGACGGAACCCACCTCCGTTATTACGACGGAAGTGTGAACGGGCTCTTAGAGCTTGGGGGTATCCCACCATCCTCTAGATAGCTTAACCATAGGATAACGTATATTAATAAATATATAAAAAGGAGCTCCATAAAGAAAACAATTTCTCCTAGAGGCCTGTGTCATCTTTGGGGATGCTGTGTGAAGGGCCTTTTGAGGAAAATGAAGGAGAGTAAGTTTAATGAAGAAAAAATATATGAGGGGTGTGTAGGTATATGGGGGTCAGTGTGTCGGGAGGTATGAATCCAACCCTCCCACTGTGGTAATGGTGCAAGGCAATAAGACGAGAGAGTAAGGCTGGAGAGATCTAGGTTGGGTTTCTCGCAACCAAACTCTACCGATCCGACCCGCAACCCAGTAGGTGGGCAAACGAATTGGCCGCCAAAACCTAGACAAATCACACCCCGTGAATCCGGGCACCTCTGCTAAGTAATCAAATATAGCGAACCAATTGATGTGCCCTTTGCCAGGGGTGTTGGTTATCCAGTAAAAGGGGCGGCGACGGTACCTGTACCCGCCTCCCAAATTGAAAGCTTAGCTGATATAATCCCAGCAATAGGTCTAAGGTGAAGTCATCTCCATTCTGCCTTTTTCGTTTTCATACTAGACGTGTAGGTAGGAAGATTTTTCATCGATGGCGTAGGGGAAGGTTGGGCGTGTTGCGACCAAATTACAAATTACAAAATACATTATTTTGGTATTATTGATCTAGTTAAGAAAGGGGAAAATCTTGTCGAAAAATTTGTCTCAACCTGCCCGACCCGTCGGATCAGTTGCGACAAGGGTGGGGCAGGTAAATAATGATCATTGGATAAATTGTATGGAGCCGATATTGTGACAAATCACCTGAAGGGCGCTGTACAAGTGACGAACAAATCTTAAGTAAAAGAAGTGCATAAAATTAATATCTGTAATTCTTATCACTAAGCAAAATAAATCACGGGGTGAAGTTTGTCCCAGTCTTGGTAGCGGATGCTTTTTTTCAATTTTTTTATTATTATTTACAACAAAAACACAATTTACATAAATATATAATTTAGACAATTCATCGGTAGTCCCGCGAAGTTGCCACATCGCTGCTTGTCTGCAGGTTCTACCTCAATATACACTAGTTGATATTAGAAGTAAAAAAAAAGTGTAATATCAAAAATTGTAAAGGAAAATGCTAATAATGACATCCAAATCCTAAAAACTGATTCGATACAAATCTTCTTACAATCTTACAATTAATGAAAAAAAAAGTTTATATTCTCAATAAATATGTTTAGAACTTACCCTAACATTGATAGAACCTACTCTAATTATACATAACAAAAATGTGACAAAGATGTATGTAATAACTCATGTACCATATTAAACTATACAACTGAAATAATGAACCTTGGTGTAATTGCAGATCAACATATGAAATGAAACAGACACATACCCGCTTTAGGAAATATATCTATATTTTTATCAGATTAAGAAATATACTCAAGTTAAGTAATCTAATAAAACGTCTATTTAGCAATAGTCCAATCCTTAATTCAGTAAGAAATCAGTGGATGGGGAGGCGCATATGAAAAAAAAATCCTGTAAAAGTGGTTGAAAGACAGTAATTTAAAAACAACAAAAAAACAACCAACATTGTTCAAAATTTTTAAGTACCAAAAATTGAAGACCTCTGTAAAAAGATTAAATATTACAAATATTTAAAGAAAATGTTTAAACTTAACTCTTCATAGAGGCATACCATAACATATTTCGGATTATGCAACCCCATCTTAACGTATGGTTGTATTGGGTGTGGAGCGTCAGGTAGAACAATTTTAGATCCACTAGTGAAGGCCCAGAAATCCATAATTAGAGTCATTATGCGTAAACCATATAGGTTTTCTAGCGATCAGCTCTACAAAAAATTTTATGTACTTGATGTTCGTCAAAACTATTTAAAAAAAGGTTTTTGTCCACTTACATAAAAATGTAGAAAATCTTAAACAAATTGACCGTAAATAAATAACAAGAAGTCACACCAGAAAGGATCTCGTGGTCCCTGGGAGCAATACTTCAAAGTTTCAAAAGACATATACATATCTGGGACCGAAATTGTATAATAAAATCCCCCCAGAATTAAATATTAAAACGTGTAAAATGGCATGCATCGGTACAATATGTAATAACTAAATGGTTGATTGACTTAGGTAGGAGTGCGTCTGAAAAATTATTAAATAATGTCACTTAAAACTTAAAATTAAACATGGTTAAATATTAATGGCACAATCAGTAAAAACTTAGTTTAGTATATTTAAACTTATATATGTATATTTAATCTACAAAAAAGTATATTTTAGTTTAGTATATTTTAACTTAGTATATGTATATTTAATCTACAAAAAAAAAAAAAAATATTTTTTACTTTTTACAGAATATATTTTTGGCATTTTTCACCAGCATTTGGTTCCTTAGAACAGGCAATCTGCTTAGCTAGGAACTAATAACGTACAAGACATAATAACACTTGTACACATTTTAAAATCTACAGTTATTTGAAATAATATTATTACGTAATTTTGCTGTATAAATGTAACTAATGTAATAAAATAAAATAAAAATGAAAAAAAAACAATTTTCTATATTTTCAAAACAACAAATGCACAGTAAGTATATTTACAAAAGCATACAATATTTTAATAGTCTTCCCGAAGAATTAAATAAAATAACAGATTTGGTATCATTCAATAAAAAGGACAAAATATTCTTAAAAAATTAACTGCCATAATATCACCAACCTTTCTTTGTTTCTTTGTTTAATCTTTTTTTTACAGATACACAGATTTTTGATATGCCACATCTTTACAATTTTCATGCTTAAATTCTCATTTTCCTCAAAAGCAAGATTATTTTTGAGCTTACTAAAAATCACTGGTACACAATTCTCCAGCGTTCGGCTTCCATGTTTATTGAATATTTTCAGGCCTTTTTTCTGTGAAACGTGTGCTATGACTATGTACCAGTGGTCTTTTATAAATATTATCTCCCCAGTTATCCTTAATGATAAGGAACCAGGAGCGCGATTCTGTTTCTTTTTAACGACAGTAATCCTCTCCTTTCCTTCAACTTAACGATTTTTTTGCCAATTGCGATTCACGTTCTCTCAATGATAGTTAAATCCTCTCCTTTGAACTTCGCAAAGGAAAGGATCTAAAGGAGACCGTACGGGCTGTCATTCGTGAGGTGTTGACTGACATTACGTAATTACATATATTTTTCTTATGTTTCTTAACACAACAATATAGTAAAAAGTTTATTATTCTGTAAAATATTAAATGAACTGTCCCGAGTTTTACTTGAAAAACATAACCTCAAATCACAGACATAATCTTGTTGATAATTCGGTTCGAGCCAAATATGAGTATATTTATATGCTTTTAGTTACATTGTATAGCATTTACTTACCTCATTATTGTGCTTTGTGCAGTAAAATATCGTTAAATAACCGAACCGACATGATTGAATGTATTGAAATCGTTACGGCCATCCGCCATCTCGAATCTCGGCTTGGTGGCATCTGTCACTTTTAGAAGTAGTGAATGAATAAAAAGGTCATTACCATCAAGTGAGGTATATACCTTTTATTGAGAGCAGGCCCTCAGCACAATATAAGAGTTGCACATTGTGTCTTTGTCTATATATATTTGGCGATAGAATTTGTTTTATGATAGAGGCTTGCAAATTTTGTACATACTTAATATAATTCATGCTTGTATTTCCCCAGCTTCGAATTCCATATCTGATAATAGATTCTACCAATGAAAAATACTCTACTTTGAGTGTGCTATGAGGCAAGACAAATTTTAATTTATAGAAATTGTTCGCTAGAGCTCTTAACTGGTTACATATTTTAGTAACTTGCTTATATTTTCTTTCCCCTTATCAGCTTATTCGTTTCTCGTTTTCTCCCTTGTTCGTACGCCTGTTTTTGGTTTCTTGTTGACCTTTCCAAGTACTTCTTTCTCCAGTCAGACTCTCTTGACCCATCGCATTGCACCGCATTTCGAGGGATAGACATTTACGTCCGTCACTCCTGGAAACAGTGACCACTAGATTCCTAACCACCTCTCACATATTTTTACTTCCCAGAACTTCCTCTCCTTCATTTCCTTAAAAATACCCTCCACACACTTTTCCCTAAGATCAGCTAATGAAAATTATTTTCTTCAGATATTATAGATATTTCTTCAGGGTGCAGCTAATGTAAAAAACACATAATAAAGTTTGAAAAACAATAATTCTGATAATTTGTTTTAATCAGGTAAAAAATAGTGGTTGTAATACGCCTTAATGTAGATAAAAAATATATATATATAACAATCATTTCAAATCAATCACAGCCAGTCAAGCTAAGGTCGCCGTTGAAGTCCACTACGGTACAAAACTCATGATGCCATCTATGGTAGTTTATACATCTCGCCCACCTTTCACTGGAAACAGTATTAGTTATTAGTAGACATCGGATTATATGCACTAACAAAGTGCCAAAATATGCATGCAAATATGCACTAAAAAAGGCTGAAATATGCACTAAAAACTCTTGATATGCCTAAAATATGCAAAATGCAAAATGAAAAAACCATTTTTATTTTTATATATTTTAATTAAAGGCGATACAAAAACAGCGAAATATTCTTAAAATTATGCATAGTTTTTGTGACAATATACAATTAAGTATTTTTCCAAATTTTCGAGCAAAAATGTTTGATGTTTGTCACCCAAAACGCCGAAAATGACTTCTCTACGTCAACTGACGTCGTCCGACAAAATTTAAAAAAATTAGCTCCATTTCTGGAGATACCTGTTTATGCAGGGTACGTATGACCTGTGCCGTTGATGTAGGCATTAATGTTCTTTATGTCTTCAAGACTCGGATTTTTAAACAAACGTTTAACTTTTCACGAATCTTTTCTGATATTGAATTGGGAAGAGCGTTGGCGAGTTCAATCATTGTTTCCAGTATTTCTATTGATTTAAATAGAGAAAGGTTTTTTGTTTCCAATTTCTCTATGGTATCTGGTAACTTGTGGAAATGTGTTGAGATGAGGGCGATATCTGTGTAATGGATGCGTCATTTCTTCAAACGCTTAATATGCACGATTGGGGAAAAAAAGGCTAAAATATGCATTAACGCCATAATTAGAGAGTTATATGCATTTGCATATGCAAACATGCAAATGCATATAATCCGATGTCTAGTTATTAGAATAGGGATAACAACAATTTTACATTTCTCAACGACTTCGACGTTTACGTCGCTATCCTCAGTTTCCGTAAGTGGTGGCTTCTCTTCAGTGAGGCGGTTTTTGGATGATGTGAACTTCAAAAATGGTTTCATAATTTTTTAATACTTTTCTTATATAGCTGTCTTGGTTATGGATTTTTTTATTGGGTGTTTGTTTTTTTGGTAATTATTGTCTTTCTACTTTTCCTAACTTTTTCTCTTTCTTTTCCTTTCTCAACTGATTCTTTATTGAGTTGTCAGTTAAAATTGCGCTTCAAGTTTATTCCTCTTTGATTTTAATTATTATACAAAAAAGGAAGGTACAGTACGCGCCAATCTTTAAAGCCGACCTGAACTTGATAGGGTCTATTCTCGCGCAGGTACGATCAATTTACTGACTTTACAATGACCGTAAGCGAAAGATAACGATGCGTAAAAACATAAGTGCGACAGAGAAAGGCGTTGGCGGGGAAACATTAGGCCAGTTTTCCGACCTTAAACTCGCCTTTCGCGACGATTTATGAATCAACGTCAGGTCGTTATTAAAGTTTGGCCTCTACTGTACGAGTATAACTTTTTTATATTCAAATCATTTTGTACTTTTTATCCCTTTTTTAGATATTTTATACTTTATACATTTCACCTTCAACTTATTTATTTCTTACCTTCAAGTTATATTTTTTACTTAATACTTTTGACTTCCTTATTACTTTTTACGTTTTACTTCTTACTTTACACTTAAATTATTATATTCTTTATGTAGTATTCATATATTATTTAATTATGTTGACATGCTGTGCTGTTTACATAGAAATAAATAAAATAAAGACAAGAGGCGGCCCCGACTCTCGGGTATCGCAACTTAATTTACCCATTATTAATCGTGAAATTTGCAGCAAGTGCCTACTTACTTCCTTATCACTCCTATTATTGCCAGAATTCCTATAAACCCAAGTCTTAAAAGGTCCGTTCCCATAAAGTACACGAAAACACCGTTCCATTGTCGTTTTAAAGGTTTATAATATCTATGGTATTTTATGGTATTTTTATTACAAAAGTTAATTGGCTTTATCATTTTACTGCCTTCCATATCCAACTATCCATAGTCCATCGATGTCCCGTTTTGCGTGATTTTTCAGATTTCAATTAATCTAACAATTAAAAATCAACCCGTCGCGGTCGCACACAATACTAAATTATCAATTTAGGACGCCAAAAACATTTTTATTTGAAATTCCGATCAGAAATGCGTATGAGAAGGTTACCTTAAAAAATACCTTATTAGTTAGTTAGGTGGTCTTAGAATTCTAATTAAAAAATATAAATTATTTCGTATTGAATTATTTACGTACCTATTTTGAATTAGTAATTAACTGGTAGACAACAGTGGCCGTCCGTGAGTTTTAAGTGAGCTAGTAGAGTGTTAAGATTGAAAAATACGACGTCACTGATGTTGTTGAAGCTGGAAAAGATATTTTTCAGCTTCAACAACATCAAAATTCAACTTTTTGTTAGTGAAGCTGGTTGTTAAGTGGTAGTATCTATTCATATTTATTTATTTATTTAAGCCCTTGAAGCATTTACATCAATCGTGTAACACAGTAATAATAGAAATAGAAACAAAATAGTATTTCTCTTCCTTTACACTTATAGGAAGGAAGCAGAATTAAAAATAAATAACAACGAAAACAATATTAGATGAATAGTTATAAAATTTACATCAGAATTTTATAAATTTCTGATATAAATTTAGGTAAGGAATAAATGAAAATATCAACGAATGAATCATCTGTGTACACTGTATCAATTTGGGATCGTTTATTCAATGTTTCAATTATTTGATGTTGATAAATCATAAAATTTGTTAGAGTTGATCTCGCCGAAATAAATCTATGTTGAAATGGTGTGATAACGTTAATAAATTCCCTGTTAAGTTTCGTTAATAAATATTTCGTTTTATCACATTTTTTAAAATATAGGCGTTTTAAGAAACTATTCCTCCATTGAGCGGTAAAAAATTTTCAACACTCAAATCTAAGCCAGTAACGTTGAATGTTTGACCCTGTGACTTATTAATGGTCATTGCAAAAGATAGCTTTACCCCCTATCTATTGGTGAAAACCGCATGAAAATCCGTTGCATAGTTTAAAAGATCTAAGCGCACATACATTTTGAGCGACTTCATACTATGTAAAGAAGATATTTTCTTTGAATTTCTCGGCTTTTCTCTACTACAATATCCATGTATTATACATCCAAACTTCCTCTTGAATGACCCTATCTATTGGTGAAAACCGCATGAAAATCCGTTGCATAGTTTAAAAGATCTAAGCGCACATACATTTTGAGCGACTTCATACTATGTAAAGAAGATATTTTCTTTGAATTTCTCGGCTTTTCTCTACTACAATATCCATGTATTTTACATACAAACCTTCTTCTTGAATGACCCTATCTATTGGTGAAAAGCGCATGAAAATCCGTTGCATAGTTCAAAAGATTTAAGCGAACGTACATTTTGAGCGACTTCATTTTATACTACGACGAATATGTAAAGATAATACACCACAACCCCTTGTTTTATTAGTAGTACCTACTTTCATTTCTGTCTTTACTGAACACGGTGTGGTCAAAAAGACCCAACTCCGAATTACAAATGCTATCGTTCAGCCAAGTTATCGTTTATTACACGACCTAAATGTACCATTTAAGAATTTTGTCCACGGAAATAATTACACAGACGTCAAAAAACGTCATGTTCTGATGGGGAAGAGATTCTTACGGTTGTAGCGATAAGATTGCAGTAAACAAGTATCAGATAGAAAACACAGATTCCAAGTTATACTGCACATCTTCGAAATTTAATTAGATATTTATTTAATCAGGAATTAAGATTAGAATACCGATTTGGATTGGGAAATCTCTTCCGTTGCTTTGAAACCGATGAACTGAGTTTTATTATACTACATATGCAAGAAAAAATTCACGACACGAACAGTCCGTACGTCATTGGGATAGAAAACACAAAAATAAACCACGCATGATTCCGTGACAGCTAAGCCCCCCCTGCACCCTATCCCCCTTGTACTACCTTTTTCATTATGACGGTTTGATGGAAGATGGCAATGACTGAATTGGTAAAAGCGCACATCCCGGTTAGACGAGAGGTTCTGGGTTCGAGTCGCAGTTGCGACCATTATCTTTTTCTATTTTTCTGTGTCTTGTTCTCCTTCATATTTTCGTTCAGATTATAAGTGTTATCTTCTTCTTCAATGATAAAGAAACAATCATTTTTATAAATTAAGATTACATGATACATTTTCAAACGGTGTATCTGTAATATAATGATGATGATTGGTGATCTACAGATTCATAGACATAAAATTAACTGTTAGATCAACAGGAAATTAACAGTATAAATTATATACATTCAGCAGTATAAGCATTATATAACACACACGCGCAAATTTAATGAACATCAATCCTTTCAAAGACGTAGGTGTGTACATAGGGCATAATGAAATTATAGGTCGTATTGTGAATTCCAATCAGCAACAGGTACAAGAACTTCAGTATGGCGGCAATATAAATCATCTGTATCTAATTGTCACTTTATTGGATTATTAGGAGCATAAATGGTATTATTTTTAATTCTCATTCATTGGTAGTTTTCTTAATATTTTGGCTACTGTTTGGGTTTCATTTACCATATTTATTGGTATGTTTCGGAACTAACTAGTTAGTAAGACTTAAGATTGAAGTCTTTTAATATTTGTAGATTTTTCTTGTTTCGATTTTGGCGCCATGTCTTCCTCTACCATGTTTAAATATACAATATTAACACACATTGTCACGCAACTAAAAAAATATTTTTTTATGATAAAGAGTCCAGTTGGAGAGAACTCCCTCATTCAGTCTCTCCCGATCCGGCCCGACCTAGACAACTCTGACCCCGTGAGCCCGGGCACCCCTGCTAAATCACCAAACATAGCGAACTACTTGGGGTGACGTTGGTTATCTTATAAATGGTTTCCCGAGAGGCGGTACCCGCACTTGCCTACCAAATAGAAATATGTTATTTTTTCTTTTTTCCATTTATTTATTACACTATTTATACAGCAAAAATAACATCTAAAATATAATATCTATATTTCAAAATAACATTTTTTGATACAAATAAACTACATAATAAATTTTCACTGATATTTTTTTTTTGTATGAAATTTCTCTTCTATAGAAGCAGACGCTTGTGATTAGATATCTATACAGTGCTATTCGTGTTTTTCATCAATACGGTGCAATACAAATCATCATTATTATTTTATCTTTAAATGTAACACACTATAATAAAGAGGAGAGATTTGATTATTTGTTTGTTTGTATGCATTGAAAAGTATCCGAAACTACTGAACCGATTTGAAAAATTCTTTCACCAATAGAAAGCTACATTATCAGCGAGTAACATAGGCTGTATATAATTTATTTTATTTTTTTTTATTATTTATTGAGTTAGTTTATACTACATGAATATAAACTAATAAGCACAATGTAACATTTCATTTGATAAATTTAAATATTTTTACAGTAAGCATAACATTTCTTTTTAAATACATTCATTCTTTCTTCATTCTTCATACTTTCAGGCATTTCATCATACATCTTTAGTCCTCTATACATTAGGCAGTTCTGTGATTTTGATTTCTTCATTTGTGGCGATCGAACTCTGTTTATATTTCTTGTTTCATAATTATGTACGTCTCTATTAAAAACAATTTCATCCTTAAAGTATTTTGGCATTTGGCTTTTCATAATTTTATGCACAAAAATTAATACATTAAATAGTTGTCTTTTTTTATTGAAATCCAATTTAGCTCCTCTCTCATTTGATTAATCCTTGCGTATTTGCCTTTTCCCAGTATACATCTCATAGCTCTGTTCTGTATAACTTCTAGTTTGTTTAAATTTCCTTCATTGGCCAAATATAACATTGTAGAGCAGTAATCCAAATGTGGAGCAACAATAGTTTTATAAGTGAGCTTCATAGTGTTTCTATTTAATTTATGTCTTAGTCTTCTAAGAAAATTTACCTTTTTTGACACCTTTTTTAGCACGTATTCAAAGTTTGCTGTGAAAGTCAGTTTTGAATCGAGTATTACACCCAGGTATTTGATTTCATTTACTTTTCCAATTTTTTCACCATTAATTGTCAAATTTAACCGTGTGTTACGTTTTTTATTGCCTATTTCCATATATTTTGTTTTGTTTACGTTCAGTTTCAATTTGTTTAATATCAGCCATTTTGATATATTTTGTAGGTCTTCGTTTATTTTGTTAATTGCATCTATGTAATCTTCACATGAAATATAGATTAAGGTTTCGTCTGCAAATAGTCTAATTTTGCAATGTTTAATAGTTTAAACATTGCAAAATTATACAGTAAATTATAAATAGAATTGGTCCTAGTACCAACCCTTGCGGAACACCAAGGTTGTTTTCTATCGGTTCTGATTCTGAGCTTTCAACTTTCGTTACCTGTTTTCTTTCCTGGAGATATTCTTTGAATAGATTCAGAGCTACGTCAGAAAAACCTATGTCTTCTAGTTTTTACAAAAGTATTTTCCTTTCTATCGTTTCAAATGCTCTTTTGAAATCTAAGAATGCTGCAATGGTGATTTTTTTTGTCTGTTTCTTTAATAATAATAATAATAATAATATTTGGACGATTTATATAGCGCCGTTTTTGTGAAAAATCACCTCAAGGGCGCTGTACAAACTTACCATACATGCCTAAAATCTAGAAAGACTACAAGCTAGACAAACAATTAAAAACAACTTATGGCTAAAAATTGCATACACCGGTTCATTGATCACCGATACGAAAATATATGTACAATATTTTGACCAATGAACGCGATGCTGCCTAAAAATGAATTAATACAGGACCATACTTACCTGGGAGGTCGCTTGAAATTAACACTGTTTATTGTCTATTTAAAGAAATTTAGATAGAGTTCGCACGCAGAGGACATTTTCTTCCATGTATCAATCACTATATTTATCGCCGCTTCGCAAGAGTTGTTGTTCCGGAATCCTGATTGCTCGTCACATAATATATTATGTTTTTCCAAATAATCAACGAGTTTTTTTTTTTATTACAATTTCTAGTAACTGTTCGTATTTTGGTAACATATTTATTGGTCTAAATTCTTCACATTTTCTGGTATTAACAACTTTCGGAATCGGGATCACAGTAGAAGTTTTCCATGTGTTTGGAAATTTTCCAGTTCTTAATGATTCATTTATTATATCCAGTAAATGATATCCTATTGCTGGCATTGCATTTCTCAAAACTTTAAAACTTATTCCATCTGGGCTCTCTTTTGATTTGGTGCTGTTAAGAATCTGTAAAAGATATGTTTCATCAATCTCTTTAAACACAAGTTTTTCTCGGTTTAGCCGAACATTTCTCATGTAGTTGTCTTTCTTCAGTATTGGTATACTCTGATGCAATTCTATTATGCTGTTTACGAAATATTTGTTGAAACAGTTCTGTATGGTACCCTGTATCTGATGAGGAAATTCAATGTCGTACTTCATCCCTTTATCTTCGGTAATGGTAAGCTCTGGCGTTATGAAATTTGTATAAATGAAAATATGTGTATTTCATATATTTCAACGGCAGGGAGGAAAGGCTGTGGGAAGGTAGGGTTCGCGGAGAGGGAAGAGACGAGGTAGGAGGAAGGCGGGGAAGGTTGAAGGGAACGGGGACGCACGGGAAAGGACATGCAGGGAGAATCAATTTATTTATTTGAATGGCATTTCAACACATGCCGGGTACCAACTAGTTTATGAATAAAACCTCAAAATGTAATATTTTAATTAAATGAAGACAATATTAGCGAAACTCAATCGAAAATCTGAAAACAGAAAAATGATTGAAATTTGATTGAGTTTCGCTTGTATTGTCTTCATTTCATAAATAAATTATTAAAATGCGTAGCTAAAATACTGAAAGTAGTAAAAGCCTTCAAAGCTCGGTCCCGGTCCGAGGAGATGAAATGGCTTTAGGAAGACAAAAGTAACATAAAACAAGAAGAAGCTAAACACTGTTAATAAATACCTAAAAGCAGCATGGCGTCATACACCGCGGCGACCTGTGTTTAAATGTCGGAGACGGTGTTATTGGCGCAGGAAAGTATAAATTGGGAAGCAGAAGCAGCACAGAGCGAGAGACGGTGACAGGTTTAGGGCAAAAGTGGCACCGCTTGCACTCATTGCTGTCGTTATAACGTGCATTCAAATTTTAATATTCCACGCAAATATCGTTTTATTTTGCATTCATATTTAATATTCCGTGAAAATGCGTTTAATCGGAGCGTTTAAAATATTTCGAAATGCACGTGTCGGATTCTTCTGGGCACAAAGGGGACAAGATGCCAGATTTTCCGGGAAGAGGCATTCTTGAAATTTTCTGCATTATTTATTTACTAGCTTTTACCCACGGCTTCGCTCGCATAGATCTAGTGGGAAATTACTGGCATAATTATTGGCATAATTGTTATCATTCTTGCTATTTTGTCTAATAGAAAATAATTATTGTTTAATAGAAAATTTCAAAATTTGAGAATGACATTTCGCAAATAAAAATTCTATTTTAGA
The DNA here is from genome assembly GCA_917563855.2 of Limnephilus lunatus. Classification (NCBI taxonomy): domain Eukaryota; kingdom Metazoa; phylum Arthropoda; class Insecta; order Trichoptera; family Limnephilidae; genus Limnephilus; species Limnephilus lunatus. Next base: position 17,732,776 of record OU830604.1, on the reverse strand, counting down.
AAATATTTAAATTATAGAAATAGAAATTTATTTTATGTACCTACTCCCTTTATTAGTATTTTATTTATATTTGAATCCAGAGTAACCTAAAAAAATAAGAAAATGACAGTCCACTTCAAACGCTATGCTTTATAGCAACGTTATGCTTTTTGTTCGGAGAATAAACATTTTTAGAGATATGTAGAAATTAACTACGACGCCAAAAAAGTACTCTTTTTAATCACAACAAAGCACTCTTTTTAAGCCTAAAATTAAAAAAAATAAAACATTGTTTCCAAGGTAACAATTTGTTTGACGTTTGCAATAAATACGATTTTGTTAGGGACAGAAACGTATGATACATAATTTCATAACGCCACAGCTCATTCATAACGCCAGAGCTTACCAATATATAAAGCCGTTGTTATTCGCAAATAACGTAGCTTTCAATTAGTGAAAGAATTTTTATTGCGTGAAAGAGTAAGGACCATCCAACCAACCATCCATACAAACATTCGCATTTATAATATTAGTAAGATGAGATAATAAAAAAATTGATTCTCCCTGCATATTCCTTTCCCGTGCGTCCCCGTTCCCTTCCATCTTCCCCGCACTTCCTCTTTCCTCTCCGCGAATCCCACCTCCCCCGTTCCCCTTCCCTGTGTCTTTCCTCCTTGCCGCTAAAATATATGAATACACACATTTTCATTTATACAAATTTCATAACGCCAGAGCTTACCATTATAAGTAGTCTATGTGTTATTCTGATGTATGAGCTATATTATTGTAAAGTTCCATTAAAAACCATTCAGTAGTTTTGCGTGAGAGAGTTACAAACATACATACATCCATATAAACTTTCGCGTTTATAATATTAGTAAGATTGTATTGTTCCTTTGGAGGGGTGCAGACATACGTTCACCGTTTGTCTCATTTTCGACTGTTGACATGTGTGTAAGAAAGAAGAGCAGCATTAAAGCAAAACAATCAGCGCGTTGACATTTGACGTGTTTGAATTTTTGGAATTCACTCACTACTCAATATTGTACTTATCACAATATTCCAGCAGCCCTTTCAAAAGATGAGAATTCGTTCCATACAAAATGAATGAGAAAAATAATTTTCTTCATAATTATTTTATTCGTGAATTTTTCCGATGTTTTAATATCTATTCTGCTATTCTTGGCGGAGACAAATCCAACAAATCAAATATAATAAAAATCGGTCCGGCCGTTCTCGAGTTATAAATGGTGAAACTAACCCGACTTTTTTTATATATTAAGATTTACGTGTGTATATCGTCTGCTTAGTATAATACACGCATTTAAACGTACCAAACCCTAATGCCGAGCTTACGTTGCAGGTCGGATATTAAGTTGGCGCTGTACTTTAGTTACTTCATAGGAGCTGCAAAAAAGTCCCAACTGCTCCCGTCTGAAGCCAGTGAGACTATGGCATCCCCAATTGGGGTATGTTGTGAGGCTGAAGGTAGTGGGGAGGGGAACGATATAGGGAAGAGGAAGGTGTGGAAGTACCTGGCTATTCAGATCTGGTCACCAAACACGGCTTATGCCATTTCAAGCAACGTTTCAATTCTGAATGGTGGTCTTACACCAGGGCGATACTGAGAGTATCTTCCACTCTGGAATGTGCTGCAAATAAACTATATATTATTTTAAATTAATAAATTGTGAACTAACACAAATTAATCAAATAAAATTTATTTGCCACGCCGGGATTCGATCCCACGACCTTCGGAGTGCAAGTCAAGAGCGTTACCGCTGGACTACGCCGGCTGTCAAATAGTAATTCACTTAACGTATAATACGTATGTAAGTTATCTTAAGTTATTTAATTATAAAACAACACAAATTAATTAGATTCATTTTACAAGCGCGCGCATGGATTCGAATCAGTGACCTTCGGATTTCTAGTCGAGAGTTTTTCCTCCCACTATGGAAGCCGTCATAATTATCATATTAAATAATTTACATCCTAATAAAATAAAAAAAATTAGGAAATTTTTAAGTCAATATTAATCAAAAACAAAAATTTTAACAAAACAAAAAACGACTTCAAAAATTGCACAAAAAAGTAAAAAAATAATTTCGTACGTTTGTTATTTTTGGAGTCGGTGTCAGCCAAGGTAACTAAATACATAGGCTACTTGAAGTCGTTTTCGGTTTTGTTAAAATTTTTGTTTATTTTTTTTATTTTTAGTGATGAATCATCGAAATCTGTTGGCGTAATATTGAGTTATTTGTCCATTTGCCGCGCACATACTTATTGCAAATTTAAGACATGTATGGTTTTCTTATGGATCCCGTTGTCAAAACTGAACCAAATAAAAATCGGGAAGCACCAGCTTTCTAATAAAAAAAGAATCATCAATATCGGTTCACCCAATCGAAAGTTCTGAGGTAACAAACATAAAAAAATAAAAATACCGTCGAATTGATATCCTCCTCCTTTTCGAAGTCGTTTAAAAGGGCTGCTGTGCATTGGGGTAGGTTGTAAGGAGTGTAAAATAATGAATATCTTTTTTAAAAAGCTGTCAGTTTGACAATTAAGTGTAGAAAATAAATGATGGCGCTGCGATCGATTTCTTGATTTTAAATGGCAACACCGTGATGGCTCATAAGACAATGAATGTATGTTTTAAAAAACCCTTCAGCCAAAATCCATATTTCATAACGTGTTTGTATTTTCATAAATTTTGCACAAAAACACATAATTTAATAGAAGTAAAATAAAACAAAACAGGTTTTAAGTGGGCGTTTATTTTGTTATAAAAACGTAGGTACATAGGTATTTAAAAATCTGAGTACATTTATTCAACACCCGACATGTAATAATTATTGTCTTAGTCCTCATATGATTCTTCTTCTTCCATATCTTCATCTTCATCTAAACGTTTTATCAGTTCATCTATATCATCATATAGAGTACTTCCTCGTACATAATAATCTGCCTCGATTTTCATCACGTTTTTGCAACAATTTTTTTTAATCATCAACACTTATGCTATTTTCCGTTTTCCCGGTGTTTCAAATTTTCCATCTGCCTTTTCCCTTCCTTGACGATTTATCTTACTTTTCAGATTTACCTGTATGTGGAAAACATCATTAAAATGATTATTCTATAGAAGGTAGTTTTAAAAAAGCACACCTGTAAATATTCATTTAGAAAGAAATAAAGAGAAAATTAAGAACAAGTTACATTTCTATGAGTTTAAAGAAGTTGCATATTATTATTTTTTTTTTAAATTGAGTTATTCCATTTTTCTTGTGGCCTAATATTAACTGTCAAATGGAAATGTCAAATTCGGATTTTTAAACATAACCTCAAATCAGATTGTAATGGTTATAATCGCACAAAATTGGCATAAATCTTGTAATACTAATGAAATTTATTAAAAAAAACTATACCACGTACCATTCATTTCTGCAGTTCGTTTGTAAACTTCTTTCAAATTGGATAGGAGCTTCTTCGCACGATATTCAGCTAGGCAGCGTTGAAACACGCAGTTTACAATTTCTCTTGCACCACTACGTATTGGTTTGTTCATTTTAATTCAATTCAAACAATGCACAGGCAAACAATGAAAAAAAACACTAAACGAGCGATTTTCAGTGTGTTCTACATGATTAAAATCAGTAAAGCCAAGAGCCATTCAAAATGTCATTGACAAAACGAGTATTTCGGTGTTACCATAGTAATAAAAAAAATTTAGTTCCAAATTAATTAATTTCTACACTTTCTTGCCAAACAATAAGTGGTAGGGTAGTTTGTAAGACAGGTAAAATAATCAATATCAATTAATAAGGATGTTACATATGACCGTTGTTTTCTAGGGTATGGTGTAAGATAGGTAAAATGTGTTGATTAGATTTATTTGATATCATCTGTGGGATTATAAAGTGTCCCTGAGATGGTTTTCACCAAAAAACGGGGCTATATAAAATATCCATATATTAGGTAGACACCTACTTACCTACCATGGTTAAAACGTAGATACCGCTTTCCAAATGTATTATTTTTTTATTGATTTCTATAATGAAAGAAATATAAGGCACATATTATATCTAAACAGTATTTCGGTATAAATTTCGGTTCACTTAATACAGTATTACCTCGGTTAAAACTCTGCGGGGAAACGGCGTGATGGTTAGTTAGTTAGTAAAAAATCTCATCATTTTTCAATTCCGTGTTGTGAATGAAGCACGATAATTTTGTAAGCACTATAATTGCTCATACATTTTCCCTTCCCAGAACTTCACCTCCTTCCTTTCCTCAAAATTCGCTCCACACAACTCCCCAAAGATGACATATGCCCTGAGGGGAATTATTTTCCTAACGGCCTCATGTGTGGAGCTAATGTAAAAAAAATCCGAGTGTGCAGTTCACACGCGGTAGAAGTGAAACCTTCAGTAAACTAAAGTAGACAAGAGTGGGGAGGCTACGAAGCACCGCACAAAGAGAAGACTAATATGCTACAAAGCACCGCACAAAGAGGAGACTGATTACACTATCTCATTCTATCGCAGGCTAAATCCTACGAATGTATTTGTTTGTCTGTGGCTATTTTTGGTTTCATCGAGTTTCAAATCACAACGGTGCTAAAGAAGTTTTTACTTCAGTAAAATAACGACAGGTTATTTTATAGAATTTGAACGATTCATCAAATTTCTATAAAAAGTTCTATACAAACTCTGTACCTGTTCATGCACTGTAAATCAACCGGCCCATGATTAAATAATAACAGAACTTGAATAGAATTTTCACGTTGAAATTTGATGATTTGTTCAAAGTTTGTGAAACATAAAAACAAAGTCCGATACCGAGGCATTAGTGTAAAGTAAAGCGCACGCTATAAGCTGACACTAACCGAAACATCGGCCGGGGTTTGCACCCAAGCATTACCGGCAGTGTTCGATTTCCGCTGACTACCGGCATACCTACATAACAGACATATAGATAGAATGTGTCAGCAGTCAACACATATCCCCACATTTTCTGATTCATTTTTATTATATTTAGAGTTCATCAGTTAAATACCTAATGTTATATTATGTCGGTCAGAAACAAACAAAACGTCGTAACACCGCATAGCTCATTTTACACAGGTTTTCAAGAGGAACACAAAACCGTTTGGTTTATAAAATAAAAATAGCAAATCTTTGAAGAAAAGGATTAACTAATGTTTTTAGGGATGAGTTATTTGGAGCAATATTTTTTTTTCATCAAAAACATATTGTTAGGTATTTTAAATGACATACGCGGTATAACAAACAAAAAGGCAGAAATAATGAGAGACGCGTTGTTCTTATGCGAGAAGTATATAATATTCTATTAAACTTTATTCAAATAATAAAACAAAAGAAATAATACATGGCTATTAAAAAATAATTTTATTCTTAGATATTACTATAAATTTGTCTAAAAATTTACTGCTAATATAGATGATGATATGTACAAATTATTTTGTTACCAAATTTTGTATAAAAGGAGGAATGATTGGTCAAAACATTTATTTGTCGATTCAAACCATGGTGCATGCGTAATTTTAATAGATATTCGAAAAAAATGTCGTTTTTTTTTAATAATTAGCGGTGTTATAAATTAAATTTTGATTTCGATATGTACAAATAAATTTTAAAAGTCCGAAACTCGGAGTCAATGAAGTTAATTTATTGGATAACCTTCACACCTGTCAAAGTTCACCCCGGTGGTTTGCTACGTTTAGTACATTAATAGCACATACTGGTTGGCAAATGACCACGTAGCAGCGGGCCGGATCGGAAGAGCTTAACGTAGGCCTCCCCAACCGGACTCTATCGACCCATCGCCTTGCACCGCAGTCTGGGGGATGGATTCATATGATGTTTACTCCTGGACAAATTGATCCTCAGATTCCTACCCAATCTTCAAACTTTTCTACATCTCAGAACTTCCCCCTCTTCCTCTCCCATATGATATAGGCCCGGAGGGTTATTTTTCGTCCGGTGTGAAGCTAATGTAAAATTCGGGGCGCCGCGGCGCACAATGTGTCGTTTCATACAAGCTAGGAAAAAACTCAAAAACATCAATCAAATACTTGTAGTCCACTTTCTTTAAACCCAATTTGAAAAAAAATTAAAAAACATTATAATTTAACTTTTCAAAAAAATTATTTTTTTATTTTTTTTCTCCTTATTACCTTTATACAAATGTTTTACAAAATTATTTATTTACCCGCATTTAGATTATGTTCCTACAGTATTACAGAAAGACAAACAATCCCGGGTTAACAATGTTTGAAAATCTCCTACTACCATCACCAGTATTTACAAGTTAACAGAAAAATACACATTTTAGTATTAAATTAAGCCCACCTCTGCTTTTCATCTGTTTTCACCACTTACACTAAGCTTTTCAAATTCAAATATACTTAATATATTATTATACATATTCTGAAGCCTTTCTTTCTTCGGCAAACTGGACAAACTCCGCCATCTAACGAACTTCCTGCATGGACATCTTGTATGTAATGCCTGTGATGTGACAAAATAAACGTGACGCAGGTTCGGTAGGCAAATAACGAAACTGATTGAAATAAAAAAATTGTTAAACTTTTGAAAAAAAATATATTGTGCGATTTTGATATACTCTCCGAAATAAATTCTCAATAAGTTAAAAATATAATATTTTTAGAGTAGGTATCGACGTACTATTGCAAAAGTGTCGTGACCAAAGAAAGGAAGTCTTTGCCTGTTTTATTGACTACGAAAAGGCATTTGACAGGGTAAAACATGCTGACCTAATGAAAATGCTTGCGGATTGTAACGTTGACACCAAAGACCAGAATTTCATTAAAAACCTGTATTGGTTCCAAACAGCAGAAATAAGACATGGGAATGAGAGATCTAATGCAATCGCCATTCAGCGTGGAGTACGACAAGGATGTATCCTGTCGCCACTATTATTTAATCTTTATTCCAACTATGTCTTCAAAAGAGCCCTAAGTAATACCCAGAAGGGTCTCAAGATCAACGGAGTTGTCATTAATAACATAAGATATGCAGATGATACTGTATTACTAGCTGACAGTATCAGTGACCTCCAAGACCTATTAGATCTTGTTAATAATGCTGGTGAGCAACTGGGCCTAACAATCAACGTCAATAAAACTAAATGGATGACTTTTGGACGACTAGATCACTCTGGATCAATGATTCAGTTAAATGGTTGTAATGTCGAAAAGGTGGAGAGATTTAGATACCTCGGCAGTATCCTCACGGAGAATCTTGACCCAGATATAGAGATTAGGTGCAGAATTGAAGCAGCAAGAACTGCATTCATAAAAATGAAATCCCTCTTCTGCAATGACAATATAAGCTTAAAATTAAGGCAGAGAATGCTAAAATGTTATGTGTGGTCGGTCTTGCTGTATGGTTGTGAAACATGGACCTTGAAAATAAATACCATGAACAGGTTAGAGGCTTTCGAAATGTGGCTTCACCGGAGAATGCTCAAGGTCCCATGGACCGACATGATCACCAACATAGAAATTCTCAGGCGGGCTAGAGCAGATAGGGAACTGCTTACATTAATTAAAATCAAGAAAATTTCATATCTGGGTCATATACTTCGAGGGGAGAAGTATCACTTGCTCCATTTAATATTGAAAGGCAAGATAGAGGGTCGCCGAGGGCCTGGTAGGAGACAAATGTCTTGGCTGCGAAACATACGAGAGTGGACCGGCATTAGAAGTGTGGAGGAGCTATTCCGGGCAGCGCAAGACAGAGAGACCTTTTCAAGAGTGATCGCCAACGTCGGGGGGACCTGATAAGGCACATAAAGAAGAAGAGAGTAGGTATAATATAAAATCTTATGAAAAAATACCGAATCTGATTTGAAAAGAATAATTATTTCTCTATTTAAAAAGGGAAAATTATCGTGCGATTTTGATATACCTACTCATTCAAATTTAAATGGTTTTTTATTATTATTTAATATTTGTTTGTTTTTACAATAATTATACATTTTTTTTTACATATTAAACAGATTTGTAATATTAATGTAATAAAAGCCTTTCCTCAACATAAAGAGACAAGGCTCTTGTGTTTGATGAGTGAATTCATACTCAATTATGTTATCAATGTTATCATTTGAGTAGGTGAATAATAATATTGCAACTATATACAACTATATACAACTAATATTACAATAGATATAGTAAGAGAAATTTGAGATGTGTCGATTAACAGATTTAAATGAAGTGAAATAGTAATGTAACTCTTACAGTTGTTTCAGGTAATTTTTTAATTTAGTTTGGAATTAACTTTATATTAAAGCTTCAGAAAAAAACCAGCTAGGTACCTTCTAAAGTATTTCCGTCTATTAATAACTTGTATTGGACGGTACACTGTGCGGCGGTACCCACACCTACCTCCCAAATTGATAGCTAGTATAAGTACACATAATTATACACTTTATAGATATAGACTACATGCAGGACACGTACGACACGTACCATTGAATATTTCTAAGAAATCGTAATATTTTAATAAATAATTCATCCATTTATTATTTGCAACATTATAACAACCGGTGTGGTCTTGTTTCAGTACAAAGAATGAAAATAATATTTAATTACAGTTACCTACCTACCCACTATAATGTAGGTATGTATGTGTCTGGGTTTGTGAATTATTTTTCTTGACTAGCCAAAATGACCAAAATTTTTCACAAAACTTTGATTTTTTTAATTAGAAACTTCTCCGTCAATAATCAATATATATATATATTAAAAGAAAGTCCAAAAAACTCAGAAACGGGTCCCGGTACGATCAAGGGATTTATATGGTGTGGTAGATCTCTATCCCCCCTAGGGAATAAGGGTACCCGTTTTTACCTAAATACTTGGAGCAGGTGGATGAGTTTGTGTATCTGGGTAGTATGTTTACGAGAGATGGGAAGGCTGATAGGGATATTGAAATAAGGGTGAATGCTGGTAACTCCATTAATGGAGGACTGAATGCCGTTGGCGCTAATAAAAAAAACTGTCAAAAGAAGCGAAGCTAGCAGTCCACAATGGAGTCCTGGTACCTACCCTGATGTATGGCAGTGAGGTACGGAACTGGCAGAGGAAGGATGAAAGTAAACTGAATGCTGTTGAAATGAGATCCTTGAGGCGTATGTGTGGTAAAACAATGTATGATCGTGTGAGAAATGTGGATATCCGCAAAGAATGTAAGGCTGATGTATGCATAATGAGTAAGATTAAGAAAGGGACCCTCAGATGGTTTGGGCATGTAGAGCGAATGAACGAAGAAAACAGTGTAAGAAGAATATACGACGCAAATGTGAATGGTAGAAGAAGTCGTGGACGTCCGAAGAAGACATGGCACGATCAAGTAAATCAGATACTTGAGTCGGGCCATGTCAAAAGTCAGAATAATAGAAGAGAATGTATGAGACGATGTATGAATGTGAGTGAGGCAAAGAGTGTGTGCCAAGACCGAGTTGTTTGGCGGTCCGTCCTCTCTGCCTACCCCTGCGGGGAAACGGCGTAATGGTTAGTTAGTTAGTTAGCGTGCTTTTGAAGATATAAGGGCTGGAAGTTTCGCCCTCATGAAATTTCTAGAACAGTGTTCCGGATAGTTATAGAAGGTTCCATAAAGCTCTAGAAAATTCTGGAAGGAGTGGCGAAGTTTGTCGTGGAATGTTCGGGAATAGGGAATCGGGAACATCATTGTGGAACATTCCAGAACACTCTTGAATGTTGTCCTGAGCGAAGCCGGGTACCTCAGCTAGTCTTTTATATTACAAATAGTTAACAGTTTGATTATGTGAAGCAGTAAAATTATTCGAAAGTCCTAGATTAATGCTATTATTGCAGCTTGCAACGTCATTACCATCATGCGTTATAGAGAAAAGATAGAATTATTTTAGGAGACCAATTATTCTATCTCCTTCTCTCTCAGGCTAAATCCTATAGGTGTATGTGTCTGGATCTTTTTAGTGTCGCTTTTTCGTTTCATCGAATTTGAAATCACGACGGTGATAAAAAAATGTTCACTTTCAAAAAAATTGTGTAAACTCTTTCTATATCGGGCCTAATAAACAAATAAATAAATAAATCCTGATATTTGACAATAATCCATAATCGGATTATGTCAGAAGACTTTACAAAAGGAAAAAAAGAGTAAAGACCTCCAAGTCCTAAAAAAACAGTGACCCCTGGTGTACCAGTCTCACCGGGACAGAAGTGCTTCTGGCTGGGGGTACAATCGTAGAGCGGTAGAGTACATAGTTGACAATAATCCACGCAAAAATAACGTAATAATACATCTTTATTATTTGTATGACATTTAAAAATTTATTAAAATAAATGGAAGGGATAAGTGCTCCCCATTCTGTGGCCATGATGCTAGACGTTTTCTACGGCCCGGGATGTTATAGTTATATTGTTACTCTGAGGTTATAGTATGTAGTTGTGTTTACCCGAAGTGACCTGCCAAGTAAGTTCATGGGTTCTGTACAACGATATTCAAATATAAAAGACATATGCTATGATGTCCGCGCGACTGTCGCCGTACTACGGCCTAATGCGCGTAGTTTGCATACAAAAAGAATACTGATTATGGACACTGCAACGCTGTCCGAAACGTCGGCTATAGAAGGAGGTAGCGCAACATGGCATAACACCCCAAAAACTAACAATGAAAAAAAAAAGAATTTGTTAATTTTCTTGATTTTTTGAAGGTATGCATTATTATTGGTTAACAATATAGTTCGAATACGGAAAGAATTTGTTCATTTAGTTTAGCGTTCGTTTGGTTTCTTCGTTAATTATTCGTTAGTTTAGTTTATTCGTTAATTGGGAAACAACACCGGCGATATCCGGAAGCGCAGTCTCACCTAGTAAAAAAGGCGGATAGCACATCTCCTTATATTTCAATATCTTTGGTTCTGTATCTATTTCAACGGTTTGAATATAATTAGATAAGAGTCTAGGAAATAATATTTGTTCAGTACCTACTCTTGACGTGATTTTTTTCTACAATTAGCGCTATATTTGTTCAACCTGAATTTCAATGGAAGACTCTCTGAGGAACTAGCGTCATTGATCCCTTCATTGATTCCCTTCAGGGGTGCAGAGTCGGGAGACACGCCAAACGCGCGCCCAACATATATACACGGTTGACATTTGTCACATGAGAGCGGGTCGTTTCTTCAACTCGTTCTTGAGTTCAACAGTTCAGCTATGGAACGATTTTCCGAAACCTGTGCTTCCTCCTTTCTACACCATGGGTCTCTTCAAGACCAAGTTCATTCCTTCCTCTCCTCAAAAAGACCCTCCAAACAGCATCTTAGATGACATATGCTTTGAAGGAAATTTTTTCCTTCGTGGAGTTATTGTAAAAAAAATATATATATACCTACATATTATTATATTATATTACGTCGGCAAGCCACACTCAGATGGCATAAAGTTTAGTGTCCTGCCGGTATTTCCACATAATCTACGTAAGGGGTAAGGGCATATGACACAGCTGCTTTTTTGCCTGGTTTTATGTTTGAAGGATATAATTCTAGGCTTTCGGCGAATGTAAGTTTTCAATCATTTATGACCCACCCAGGGCATATTATACCTATTATGGTCCTGCAGCTGAAAGCTCTGTTGCAGAGGAACGCCTGAGCGGCCCGTTTCATACAAAAAATTTGTGGAGCGCCGATTTTGTGAAAAATCACCTCAAATTCTTAATTTTCCATCTAATTTTGCTATTTACAAAATGGATACAGAAACATACATACCTGTCACTTCTGATAAACACACTTTAATTAGAAAGTTTATACTAGATACGGCTTTAACATTATATTTAAAACAATGGACATTGTATCATTTTACATTTGCTACCCCCATCACTAATAGTATTACATTTATGAAAAGATTAGTGACAAAAGTAAAGTTGATATTTATTTTGAAAGACTGGAGAATTTAGGACTCTTTGGGGTTGTAAAATGTTCATGAAATGACCTTTACAAACGATTACAAATAGGATTTTTTCTCTACATTTTTACAAATTACTTATTTACAGTGTCGCGGGCATTGAATGTGAAGTTGAAAGATTTTTGAGCTTATGGATACGACTGTCTGAAAAGGTGAGTTTTAAGTGATTGATCATTATTAGGTCATGTGGCAGTCCATTCCAGGCTTTAGGTCCTGACACCCCGAAAGCGCAGTCACCGAACTTAGTAGGTATCTTAATTTTGGATTTGATACCAAAATATCCAACCAAACTGAATAATTATTTTTTTATTTAAAATGCATATTAAATCAAACTAATGTGTGCTATTTTATTTATTGTTGTTTTAAATAATGATTTATAGTAATTAAAGAATTTAGATTTGTATCATTTGGAGGCCACTTTAAAAAAATTGTGAGATAAGTAGATATAATTATTAAAAAATATATTTCTCCATTTACCTACTGTGTTAATATAATGAAAAATAAAATAAAACTTCTTAATAAATGCGTTTTTTGTATGGTTATTTTATATTTATATACGAAAAAATTGTGCTCCGACGTAAGTAGGTCATTTATAACTTAAATGTACGACCACCAAAATGCTATTTTCAATAATGTTTATTTTATGTTTCATAAAATATTTTTTTTAGTATTTATCATTCATTTACCCATAAATAATTGCCCAAGTTGCCTCTAAAATCATGAACTATTGTAATCTTTAATGGCTCATATTTTATAATTTTAAATACAAATAATTAAAGTAACACCTATCCGTGCTAGATACTAGATATATCTTTTGATTGCATAAACAATTTTTGAGTTTGGTTGGGTATTTTTGCTTCAAGAGCCATCACCAAAGAGCGTGACGTCGCGTAAAAATGTGCAGGTTATTTATAATGTTCAGGTAAATTTAATATTGTACAGGAACCATCGATATAATACATCTCTATGACAGGAACACTCATCTGACAGGTCACTTTAGAGGATTTCGTTAGAGGATTTTATGTACTCATTGATATATCTCTAGACCTACTATTTTGCATGTACTTGACACAATATTGGAAACGCTTCCGTGTTATTGGAGATGCTATTCTGCTAGGTATTAATTTTAACAATTTATTTTCTAAGTGACCTCCCAGGTTATTATGGTACTGTATATTTTCTGCCTCTACAGTATATTTTTACGCAACATCGCGTTCATTGGTCAAATCTTTGTACTTATTAGTAACTTCATTAATGTGTGAAACATTTGTTATGTGTAAAAATTTGTTCCACACATTAATGAAGTTACTAATAAGGCTATGAAATGTTTGGGATTTATTTTAAGAACAGTAAAAGATTTTACGTCACTTTATTCATTTATAATTCTCTTCACTGCTTTAGTAAGAAGTAATTTAGAATACAATTCCACTATTTGGTCCCCATACTGTAAAGCACACCAAATAAAAATTGAGAAAGTTCAACATACATTTTTAAGGTTCATTAATTTCAAACTCTCCATACCCATTGAACAAATTAAATATGTTAACTTAAGGTGGAATGTAATCATAAATTATTTCGAAATAACGAAAATTTTATTTTGCAATACGATAAAAATAATGTTTTTAGTGGGAAAAAAAAATATTTCGTATTTTTAAAATTTACAGGGGGTTAGCATTTATCAAAAATAAATCAGAAATCAGACCCTTTTCTGACCGCTCTTACATATGTTTTACAAAATATTTTCAAATTATGAAGACCCTTAAAAATACTCAAACGACATCAGACGACTCAGACATACGTAAATTTAAAAAAAAATCAAGAATAGGGTTTTGGTTAACTTTTTTCATAAACCCTAAATTCAATGTTTTTTAAAATTCAAATTACAAAACTTAGGTTAAGTTTATTAGAAAAAACGAAACGACAGCAACATGTTAAAATCTTTCTCCATTTTTTAAAATAATTTTCATATTTTTAAATTTTGTATTAAAAGAGGTTTTCGGGACTTTTAAAATAATGAATTACATTACCGTAACATGGCGCTTTATCATGCCCGTGGCCCAAACTTGAACCAAAAGCTTTTATTTTTTGGCAACAGGATACGGAAAGCGATACAATACACTGTTGCCAATTAATAAAATCATCGCCTTCACTTCTGTCCATGAGTTTAGTCTTATATTATAAATAATGTCAGACTCTCCGACTTTCGAGTTAGCTTAGTGGTAAAGCGTTTGATTTCGGTCACCGGGAGGTAAGGTTCGAGCCTTGGTCAAACCAAGTTTTTGTTTTATTTTTTTTTCAATTTAAAAACTAAAATAGATGGCTACGTTCCGATTATTTTTTTAAATACATTCCTTTGAGAAATAGTTAAATTTTACTTGAAATTGCTTCAGCCGTGTTTTACCAGATCTGAATAGCCCGGTACTCTATACAGAAAAGGAAGGAGAGGAGGTTCTGGGAAGGAAAAAGGTACGTGGAATGGGTAGGAATCTGGGGGCAGTGTGTTCAGGAGGTGCATGGCGATGTTCCGAGAGATTCCGACTCGAGAGGATAAAAGACCTCCCTCAATCATTCTCTCCCGATCCGGCCTGCTGTGCAATAGGTGAGCAGACACATCCGTCACCAACACCCGACAAACTGCACCCCATGAACCCGGGCACCCCTGCTGAGTCACCAAACGTAGCGTAACACTTGGGGTGACTTATGGCAGAGGTGTTGGTTATTCAATAAATGGTTCCCGGGGCGCGGCAGCCACACCCGCCTCCCAAATTTATTGTATAACCAACAACAAAGGTTTGCTAGGTTTGGTGAGCAGGAGTGCACGGGTTTTTGGGGTGAGGTTTGTTTAAGTCTTGGCGGCGGAGGCTTTAGCCCACCCACTGCATGGCGGGCCGGATTGGGAGAGACAGGTTGAGGGATACCTTTTGACCCGTCGCCTTGCACCGCAGTGAAAGGGATGGATTCGCACGTTCGTCACTCCTAATCCCCCCAGAACGTCCCCTCCTTCCTTTCCCTAAAAATACCCTATTCACGGCACCCTCAAGATGACATAGGCCCTAAGAGCATTTTTTTCCTAAGGCCTCCTGTATCGAGATAATGCAAAAAAAGGAACAAGCACAAATCATTCTGTGATCCACGTGATCTTGAGATTTTGGGTGACGATAAATTGGCCAAGCGTCAGAAATGTCACTAGCTACAGCTGACATGCGACGCGACGTTGCCATAATGACTTCAGGCACTGAGAATTCAGGTAGTTTTTTGTCAAAAGTTTACCGTATTGACACGTGCATAGTACCCTTGGCCGGCTAGCCGACCGAATTATTTGATGCAACCAGGATGCGACATGTTGAATAATAAAATAAATAATATTTATTTTTCTAGTGGCATCTTTCGGATTTTAACGAAACTTTTTGAAAACAAAATAATCTCAAAATGAATGATAAAGACCGTTCTGACCGCTGGAGTGCTCTGTTGCAGTTTATTACGGATATTATACCTATTCCTTCTTGTCGTTAATGAAAATACTTAATTTAACTGACTTACCGTGTAGAAGAACTAAGACCGATCTGGTACTTGTATTCAAATTAGTTAATGATCACTTGACGCACCTGACTTAACAAAACTAATAACATTCCAAGTTTCACACACATTCCAACAAAACCAACAACATAATTGTTTATCTAGTTTGTAGATGGAAGTAAGATTGTAGAAATATATTATAAGTTTGTACAATTATTATTTTATGTAGGTACCTATGTGGTTTAGGAAAAAAATCAAATTTTGGAGTACGAAGATTTAATTAGAATTTATCTTCCTAAGAAATAAATTGAGCTAAGAAATAAATTGAGGTGTAGGGTGTAGTGCTTCGAATAAAAATAATAATACTTTGATAATTTGTATAGCGCCGTTTTGGTGAAAAATCAACTCAGGGCATTGTAAAAACTTATAATATATTTCTACAATCTTACTTCCAACTACAAACTAGATAAATAATTATAATAATAACCATTGTTATTTCGGCTAATGGCATAACACCTAGCTTTATCATTCAAAATTTAGGCTTATTAGAAATTGCCAAAGAATTTATAAATAAAAATGCAAAAATAAGTAATTTTAAATACATATCGATTTTTTAAATATTTATATTGAGGGACCAGTAGGATTTATCGGTCCAGTTAGGGGTTCTACCGAGCCGAACCCTCTGATATGAAAATATATAGAGTCGATGAATTATTTTCCAATTTGGTCTCTGGTAGATTGACATGTTGTTTTTGTATTGTTTTGTATTTAGCATACTTATATATATATAGTGCACTTACGTAGCGTGGATTGACTAGATGATAATTTATGGAAAAGTGTGTGGAAGGGTTTACTTTTTATTTAGGGAAGATTTAACCCGGACATTAAGTAGGAAGCATTTAAAATTATAGCAGGTATATAATTAATAGTAGTTATTAAAATTATACAATTCAATTTAAGTAATAGTTATTAAATTATTTGTTAATTTAAGAAATGGTTATCAAATTATACACTTCAATTTGATAATAATAGTATAAAAATTTTACATATATAAAATTTTACATATATAAAATTGCATTTGACAAATGAACGTGATGCTCGTGAAAATGTACACATATTGTTTTATTAATACTTTGTACAGGCAGCAAATATGCAGGACCATACTTATCTGGAAGGTCACCTGAGATTAACACTATTTATTGTTTATTTAGAGAAATATAATAATGTTAAACTAACTCGTTAAGGTGTAATTATGATTTTATATAGGGCACACAGGCAATACGAGAAAACTACTTTCAGTCATATTGAATTTAAGGGTATGAATGTCTAAAAGGGTAAGTTGTATCGTCAACGATTTTTCTTTCGAGTGAAATTCTGTTGGGCTTGTTTGATTTATAATTATAATTTCTGTTATCCGATTAGACCACATCGTGTGTATTAGGTAAAACTTACTAACTAACCATCAAACCGTTTTCCGCAGGGGTAGGCAGAGATGACAGACCGCCAAACAACTGGGATACACGCTATGTACCTCATTCACATTCATACATCAATAATAATAATTGGACAATTTGTAGAGCGCCGTTTTTGTGAAAAATCACCCCAAGGGCGCTTTACAATTCATTATGAATTCCTAGGTTCTATTTAATTTTATATTTACAGAAAGATACAAAAACATATTTACCTGCAGGTCACTTCCGAAAAACCCACTTTATTAGAAAGTTTATGCTTGGGAAAGATACGACTTTGCACGTGGAGGACAATATATTCAAAACACTGGACATTGCATGACTTTACCTTTGCTACCCTCATCACTGTTGGTTTTACATTTATATTTATAAGAAGATTAATGCCAAAGTTGATCAAACATCGTCTTATACACGGTCTTCTTCTGTTCTGACTCTTGACATGACATTCACTTAGTCGTGTCATGTATTCCTTGGGCGTCCCCATATATTCTCGTTACACTAATTTTTTCGTCATTCGCTCTACACGCCCAAACCATCTAAGTGTCCCTTTCTTAATCTTACTCATTTACACCTTGTGTAATTATTTCGCACACGATCGTATATGGTTTTATCACACACACGCCTCAGGGATCTCACTTCTACAGCACTCAATCTACTTTCATCCTTCCTCTGCCAGTTTCATGCCCACTGCCATAGCCTCAGGGTAGGTACCAGCACTCCATTGTGGACGACTCGCTTCACTTCTTTGGACAGTTTTTTTGTTGGCGCCAATGGCGTTCAGTCCTCCATTAGTGGAGCTACCTGCTTACCCCTCTTTCAATATCTCAATCCCTATTCCCAGCTCTCGTAAATATACTTCCCCAAAACACAAACTCGTCCACCTGCTCCAAGTATTCATCTTTCATAACTATGTTTTAGTACTCTCTCTTTCAAATACCGACTTTAGACTTACTTTCATCATTAACTCATTCTTCATAAATATTTCGCTCATCCTAGACCAAAGAGATTCCTAGACACGAGAGACCGTAGATCTTCCATATTGTTAGCAATTCTTTCAATATCTCTATCAGCCTTCCCATTTCTCATACTGCCATACATTTTCATAAATGAAATTTCGTCAATGGTTGAACACAGCATGTTATTTTACGAAATTAAACTTTTACCATTGAAGTCGTTTTTATGCTGTGGGATTTTGTCTTCCAAACACTGTGTGGAATATGATCTAAAAAATCTCGTTAATGGTACAGTCATGGGGGCATAACTTTACATCTGGTTCGGTGTTTGAGATGAGACATGCCGTGTCCAGATGTATGCCATGTGCAGGCATTGGTAACACACTCCAGCGATCTTCAACTGCGTCTTTCAATATTTTATGTCTTTGAATATTATCAGTCTTTGAATATTTCCAGTCTTTGAATATTTTCAGTATTTAAATATATTCAGTCTTTGAATATTTTCTGCGTTCTCTTATTGTGTTCATTTTCTCGCCAACCGCTCAGAAATCGGGGGTATTTTGTCATAAGGTCAAAATATTTCCGCTTTGCAATAATATCTATACAAATGGAATATTTCTAAAGATATCGGAAAACTAAAAACATATTTTGAAAGGGGATGAAATACGTTTACAATTGTTATTATTAGTAATAATAGTATAATTTTTTATACATAGGTATAAATAAATTTTACAATCTTTAATGCCAACATAAAAAGTTTTAAAAATGGCTCACCTTCCTTTTTTTCCTAAAATTATTGGTAATGAAAAGCCAGAGTGTGCAATTCACACGCGGTAGTAGTGAAACCTTCAGAAAACTAAAGTAGACAAGAGTGGGGAGGCTACAAAGCACCGCACAAAGAGGAGACCGATAGACTGGGAAGCACCGCATAAAGAGGAGACCGATTATACTATATTATTCTCTTACAGTCTAAATTCTACAGATGTATGTTTTTCTGTTTTTAGTGTCGCTAATTTTCGTTTCATCGAGTTTCAAATCACAATAGTGCAAAGAATTTTCACTTCAAAAAGAAAAACACACACAATGCATAAACGTTGATATCATCTCGCGTTATTGTCGTTTCATAAAAAAATAATGAATAAAAAAATCTCGAAATCTTTGTACATTATTCTCCAGTTGTGCTATCGGAAACGTTGGTTTCATAGAGATACGCATTTATTTTTCTGGGGTTAATTCTGTCTATGAAGCGTGTATTTTTTTCTTTCTAACACAGTTTAGATCATATTTCTCACCATGACAGTAAGACAGATAAAACAGTTTACGTGGGACCTATGTGAGCTGGGACAAATTTGTGTTGTGTGATTAAACGGATTAATAAAAAGAACTATAATAATTGCCTAATTTTTAGCCCCATTTTTGTGAAAAATCACCAGTAGGGCGCTGTAAAAATCAGACTTCCTACTTCCTACGCTTTAATTGCATACTTAAAAAAATATCCTTAAAAAGCTTCAAAATTCTACTCAGGTTCAAATACTACAGTTGTTTACGTTTTTTAAATGTCGCCGACTGCCTGTCAATTTTTTATGACTTTTGTAGAGCATTGGCAGTAGCTCGACGGGTTTGCGCACTAGTACATAAAATAATTTACAATATTTACATTTTCTTTATGTAACTTTATTTTACCGTCTAGCATAGCTATGTAATTTTGGTGTACATTTCTAACATTGGATAATTTGTAGAGCGCCGTCGTTGTGAAAAATCATCTCATGGGGCTGTACAATTTATTGTGAACTAGCTCTTACCCGCGGCTTCGCTCGCGTGGTATTAGTGGTAAATTACTGGCATAATTATTGGCATAATTGTTATTATTCTTGCTTTTTTGTGTAATAAAAAATAATTATTGTTTAATATAAAATTTCAAAATTTGAGAATGACATTTCGCAAATAAAAATTCTATTTTAGAAAATATTTAAATTATAGAAATTTATTTTAAGTACCTACTCCCCTAATTTATTCTGATGATTTCGCCTCAAGTAGGAATTAGAATTTTATTCATATTTGAATCTAGAGTAACCTAAATAAATAACAAAATAACAGCCCACGTCAAATAATTACATAGCAACGCTATGCTTTTCGTCCGGACAATAAACATTTTTAGAGATAGGTAGATATTAACTATGACGCCAACAAAGCACTATTTTTAGGGTGAATTGCCTAATTTTAAAAAAAACATTGTTTCCAAGGTAACAATTTGTTTGACGTTTGCAATAACTCGATTTTGTTAGGGACAGAAAACGTATGAAAAGTAATTGCATAACGCTACAGCTTATTCATAACGCCAGAGCTTACCAATATGTATAGCCTATGTTACTAGCAAATAATGTAGCTTTCGATTAGTGAAAGAATTTTTAAATTCTATTCGGTGTTTATTGCGTGAAAGAATAACACTCATCCATACAAACTTTCGCCTTTATAATATTAGTAAGATTCCTAGGCTCTCTATAGAGCCTAGGAATTCACAATGGAACTTGAAAATATCTATATATTTTCAAGTTCCTATGAAGCCTGAAGTTCTCCTGACTTGGGAGGAATCAGGTCATTTTTGTTGCCTGAAAATCTTCCTATACATGTGGAAAATGCATTCCCAAAGTTAAAGCATCAAATTCTTGCCAGGTATGAAGACCGGAAAATGAAGCGGCCCTCTCAAACCCACGTTTTTCAAGTTGGCTGGGATCGTAGTTCATCGAATTTTTATCCGATTAACTTCATTCAAAGTTAAAATTGAAGAAAATTTAATTTATATGCGGACGAACCTCGATTTACGAAAAAATATTATCTTAGAACAAAGTTATTGCAAAAGTACCTAAGACCGTTTTTTCGTCAATTTTCTTTTTATGTCCGCCATTTTTGCAATAAACAACTTTTTTGCAAACTGTGGTTCATGCGCATTCCACATTCATACTATAAGGATTATTTTTTAATTTCATGTTTCAAATGATTTCCAAGGACTCCAGAATTCCAGCCGATTTGGTCGGACCCACCGCTTGCGGCCGCTGTATCCATGTATCTACATAGATATTCAAATCAAAATTTCAAGGGTGTTTTTTTGTATTCAAATGATTTAAATTATAAATACATAACTACATAACTTACTAACTTTCACGCCTTTACCCGGCAGGGGTAGGCAGAGAGGATAGACCATCAAGCAACTTTGTCTGGGCACGCACACTATTTTAAATACATTACCTTAGCTATTTTCCTTGTGAACATTGTGGGCCCACGGGGAAATGCTTTTACCAATGATTTACCTTTTGAAAACTGTACGATAATCAATCTTCTCAGTCAGTCACTCCTGAACAAATTGACCCCCCTTTTCCTACCCGCTCCTCATAACTTCTTCCCTCTCAACACTTTATTTCCCTAAAAAGACCCTCCGCACAGCATCCCAAAAGATAACATAGGCCCTGAGGGATATTTTTTCCTCAGGGTCTCCTGTGTGGAGCCAAGTAAAAAATCTTATATTTAATTGACTGCGCCTGAAACTTTTTGGGTTCGCGAGTCGTACATTCAGAAGCCCTGAATAGTGTAAATAAATAAAATAAATTCTGCTTCGAGCAACAGGGAGTTCGTATCTCATACAAGGTAGGTAGGTAGCGAAGAAACACATCGGCAATCTTTCCAAGTAATAATGATACGAAATATAGGTATAAAAGGTAGATCTGCTGACGAGATTTATGTTTGGAAAAAAAGTAAGTATTTTTTTTGCATTAGCTTTACACAGGAGGCCCTAAGGAAAATAATTTCCCTCAGGGCTTATCTTAGGGGACGCTGTGTAGAGGGTCTTTTTAAGGAAAGGGAGGAGAGAATGTTTTGGAAAGGGGGTCAGTGTATCCAAGAGTGACGGACGCATTTATTTATTAAAATACATGATTTTTAATTCAGACATTTGTATAAAGTAAATAAGTAGGTATATTAAATCACCATACTCGGCGGCTCCCTGTTTCATTTTAACCAATCTATTTTTGCCACTAATCTTTTCATAAATGAAATACTAACAGTGATGAGGATGAGGGTAGCAAATAATGTAAAATCATGCAATGTCCAGTGTGTTAACTATAATGTCCTCCGCGTGCAAAGTCGTATCTTTTCCAAGTATAAACTTTCTTATCAAAGTGTGTTTATCGAAAGTGACCTACCTACCAGGTAAGTATGTTTCTGTATCCATTTGTAAATAACAAAATTAGATAGAACCTAAGAATTTTACGGTGCTCCAGATTTTATGTCCGGGTTGAATCTTTCCCAAATGAAAGACTAAACCCTTCCACACACTTTTCCACAAATTAATATCTAGTAAATTCACGCAATGTAAGTGCACTATATAAGAATAAAACAATACAAGAACAATACGTCAATCCACCAGAAACATAATGGGAAAATATTTCACCGACTCCAGATATTTTCATATCAGAGGGTTCGGCTCTGATGAAATCCTAACTGGTCCGATAAATCCTACTGATCCCTCAATATAAATATTTAAAAAATCTTTATATTATTATTATTAATGGAATATTGTTACTTTATATGAAGTCTAGTGTAAACAATGAAGTCTAGTGGATTTAGTATATATATAGAATTAAAATATAGATCGGAGAAAAAAAACATGCACAAGGATAAGATTATGAAATGTATAGGTACCTATAACTTTTTTAATTTGTGTGCACGCATGCACACATGTGTATATAGGTGCATACACACAAACACATAAAAACACACACATCACATTCACTCATCAAAAAGTCCCCAAGCGCCTTCCTTAGATTTATGAATCCGTCGGTGCTGGGGGATGCGGTGCAAGGGGGTGCAAGGGTGCATCTGGCTGGAAAGGTTAAAAGGCCTCCATTAACCAGTCCTTCGCGGCCTTCCACGCAGAAGGTGGGCACACGCATCTGCTGCCAGGACCTGGACAAACTTCATCCCATGAACCCGGGGCCCCCTGTTAAGTCACCAAATATTGCGAAGCACTTGAAGTGTCCTATGGCAGAGGTGTTGGTTATCCAATAATAATAATATACCTACATTAAAAACGCTCAAACACATGATGATTAAACTATTAAAATGATGTACTTTTGTAATAATTTTTTTTTATTTTAAGTAATTATAATTTTTCAATGACGTCTAAGCGAAATAAGAATGTAATTTCTTTTAAATATATTAGTTTGCAAGATTGTAAATCAATAGACAAACTGAAGTATTTTCGTCTCAAAACACGTCTGTCGATCTTTTTTTCACAAATTCACATACTCGGAACTTTTTTTAATGATTTTATATGAACTAAAATTAAAATTCTGAAAAATAGCTTTCCTAGATAAATAATTTATTGATTTATTTGACTGCATGATTATATGATTTGAAATGTGTGTGGTATTACACAAAATTTAGTTTGAAAATTTAACAAATCTGCCAACGACCTGCGATATAACCTTACTACTAAAAATAAACATGTTTTCTAAATATTTAAAATATAGCTTTACTAGATAAAAGAATAATCTTTCGAAATCAAATTATATTTTTTTGTGGAAAAAAGTAAATACGTCAAGAATTTTATTTAAAAAATACATATTTCCGGTTGTGTCTGGTTATTCCCTCCTTAGTAAACAACTGCTGACCCTGTACAAAACGCAAGTGCGCCCCACTGTTGAATATGGCAGCCACCTCTGATCTGGAGCCCCAAGGTTCTTGAAGAAAACCCTTGACTCCGTGCAGACCGATAGATAGATTCCCCTAACTTAACAATCTTTAAAGCACAAGTTTCATTGGGAATGCTGTCTATGTTCTTCGGTATTTTAATGGATATGATCCGAGAAACTAACATCATTGATCCCTTCGGCACCGGTGCAGTCGAGATTGTCGAGAAATACGCAAATGCACACCCAACATTTACACAGAATGGGCTGTTCCTATGGCTAGTTGAGTACAACAACTGACTGTGGAATGAATTGGTATCTGTGTTTCCTCCCTCCCTCAACCAACAACATGGGTATCTTCAACATCCAGGTTCACTCCTTCATCTCTTCAAAAAGACCTTCCACACCGCATCCCCAAGAATGACATTGGGATGATATTCCCAAGGGAAATTACTGTTCTGAAGGTGGAGTTAAAAATAAAAAAATCTTTTTGGTAGTTTTCTTTTGAGAACCGTTTTTAGATTACAAAACATCCGAAAAGTTCGTTCCAATCGTAGCTAATGATCCAGTCATAGAATAAAGAATAACACAAAAAATACCTCATGGGCGTGTTATACAGAGTGTTAAGAGACGTACTTGACTTACTTTAACCAGTGATTCTTTTTTGTCTCCAGTGACATTTTTGATGTGTTTTTTTTTCTACAAAAACATAAAAAAATGGTAGGGTTGGATTAATTGGATGGTTGGAGGCGGGGCTAGGGTTTGATCAGTTGCTCGGCTTAGTGAC
Organism: Limnephilus lunatus; assembly: GCA_917563855.2. Lineage (NCBI taxonomy): Eukaryota > Metazoa > Arthropoda > Insecta > Trichoptera > Limnephilidae > Limnephilus > Limnephilus lunatus. The sequence goes on along the minus strand of OU830604.1, from coordinate 17,708,390 downwards.
CAGTGACAGCGACGATTTTTTTTTGTTTGATTTTTAGAAAAAATATTTGAAAAAAAAAAACATCCAAAAAGTGACTGGAGACCAAAATTTCATCTATATTTTTTACTCCAAATAATGTCAGGAATCACTAGTTAAAGTAAGTCAAGTGCGTCCCTTAACACAGGGGCGTAGCTACCGACGTATCAATGATACGGGACCCCCGGGCTACAGGGGCCCCTAACGTTTGTAAACAAAAATTAGTAAAAAGTTATCCACGATTTCACTTAATCTCGTGCTTCCCGGGAAAAAAACATATTAACTGTCATCCGTGCCTAGGTACAGAGTTTTCACTTCAGAAATGACAAAAGCCAAAAAAAGCAATCTCTTTTTTCCCGGGTTAAGCGTGCGCCCAAAAGTTGGCAACATCCTACATCGGTTTTTTGCGGGATTCCCCGTTTATAATGACAAACCATGGAAAGTAATATTTACGTACAATGATAAACCACGGAGAGCAATATTTACGCGTTTTATTTCATTCCGGTTCAAACGTTATTTATTACATTGTAATACAATACAATCTTGTTCTTCTGATTATTTATTGGTTAATTAGTTTGATTTGTGAAAAGAATGAGTGAAACGAAAAGAGATTATCCCAGTGGAGCTACGAAAAAAAAGTAAGCAGAAAAAGGGGGAGGGTATAAAAAAATGTGACCAGAGTTATATGCTCGAAGTATTTACAACCGGAGAAACTCCTATCTTCTTCAAACGAAGTGATAAAAAACGCTTCTGGAAAACTGTCAGCTAAATACAGTAAAGAATTCTCAGTTAATCTTTATGAACAATTAATTGCTCTGAAAACATGCTTAAAATCTGAAATAAATAAAAAAAATGGAATTATTGCCGATAAAATTCAATAGCCTTGCATCCAGTTTTCCGGAGGTAATAACAGCATGCTTTCTATTCTTGACCCTTTCAGTTACAACAGCAACAGCTGAAAAAGTTTTTCAAAATTAAAACTGATAAAAAATTACCTAAGGACTACGATGGGACAGGAACGGCTATCAGACTTGTCACTATTGTCTATAGAGGCAGAAATTTTAGAAAAACTGAAATCGTCTTCAGCTATAGATGATTTAATAAATCAATTTTCCCAAAAAAAGGCAAGAAAAGTGTATATTTAATTTGATTTGTTTGGCTAGCTCAATTTCTAGGTGGAAGTGATAACTTATAATCAATAAATATTTATTTTAATTTCATGCAAGCATTTTCGTTTCTTTTGTGAGAAATCTTTACCCTTCATTTGGGCACCCCGACTAATTTTAATACGGGGCCCCTCCAAGGCACGCTACGCCCAGTGGCGTACCGTGGGGGGGGCGGGGGGGGCGGCCCGCCCCGGGCGGCACTTTTGGGGGGGCGGCAAAATTTCACAATCAATAATCATCTTGTAAAAATTTGGATTGGGGAAGTCGCGGGTTCTATTCTCGCGTCAGGACTTAAAAGTTTTTTCTAGTTTATAGTTTCTTAACATCTTTCTTAAGTTTAATATACTGTTAAAATCAAAATATTAATGACAGACGTTTTGTTTTTATTTCTAACACATACCTACATTATTTTTAAATAAAAATGTAAATGGCAACAGTATCATTTTAGCTCTAATTGATAGTCGATTTGTGTTTTATATTCGTGAAGCTTTGTGCGCCCTGCTGAAAGCGCACAAAAAATTACACTTATACGGTTTTCTTCCACGTATATATCACGGTGATATATTTTAAATTTATTATCACAGAAAAGTTAAATAGCTGACAGGTGTGTGCATACTTATTCGAATTGCAGTTATAAAATTCTAAATGCACACTATCTATGTGCTGCCAGAATCAAAGAAAAACCATTTTTATGTTCTGAGTGAAGTTTTAATTCACCGCATACATATTTAATTAAAAGCAGTTTTGTGTTCAAAATGTATAATTCCAGTTGTGGATTCATCTGACGACACATTTCGAAGGAAAACATTATATTATTTAAAGTGCTTTATAAAATTCTTGCAGACAATTTATGTGCCGCCAGAATCAAAGAAAAAACATTTTCATGTTCCGAGTGTAGTCTTAATTCACCGCTTAGAGATTTAATTAAAACCCCTTTTGGGTTCAGAATGTAAAATTCCAGTTGTGAATTCATCCGACGACACATTTCGAAGAAAAAACTTATTTGAAGTGCTTAATAAAATTCTTCCAGACAAGTTATGTGCCGCCAGAGTCAAATAAAAACCTTTTTCATGTTCTGAGTGTAGTTTTAATTCACCGCATACAGATAAAATTTAAGCCAGTTTTATTGTTCAGAATGTAAAATTCCAATTGTGTATTCATCTGCTGACATATTTCGAAGGAAAACATAACTTTTTTCGAAGTGCAAATATAAAATTCTAGTTGCAGACAATTTATGTGCTGCCAGAACCAAAGAAAAACCGTTTTCACGTTCTGAGTGTAGTTTTAATTCACCGCATACAGATTTAATTAATAAATATTTAAAAAAAAAAATTTTTTTTTAAAATCACTACCCCCCCCCCCCCCCCTCCTTGAAGAAGTACCTATATAGGGGGGGGGGGGGGCGGCAAAATTTTCCTCCGCCCCGGGCGGCTGATACCCACGGTACGCCACTGGCTACGCCACTACCTTAACACCATTTATATATTAAATTATATATTTATGTTAAATATAGTCCCATTTGGGCCTATTTTACATACAAAACTGTGTTTTCAAATTTTAAATGGGATGGGGCTCTACAATTTCAGAGGAGTGTGAGTTAACCAAACGCTGGTGGGTTCGGCTAAATGGAATATTTGCTTCCATTCAGATCTGTACAGAAGGTACTTCTTTACTAGCAGACCCGATCACACGTTGCTCTGGCTAACAAAACCTTTATAATCAACGCCATCTATTAAATCAAATCCACACCGCCCGTTTGTCAGCCCGCTACCGCGTGGCCAGATATATTATGTATTTCACCCATTTTATACAAAACCTTGACAAATTAAATAAGCACCTAAAAACTTTCCTCATGAATCACTCTATCTATTTGTGAAAACCACATGAAAATCCATTGCGTAGTTTAAAAGATCTAAGCGCACAGACAGAGTTAGCCACTTCATTTTATACTATGTAAAGATTCTACGGAACCAGAGATTGGGAATTTGCAAGTTTAATAAGCAGGATAAGATTCGAGTTCAGCTCCTCTCTAACCTCTTTTATACCAATATTGAACCACACGCGCAGAACTCTAGAGATTCAAGATTGCCGCAATTGGCAATACATGCATCATAAGAACTTAATGTAAAACCTAAATTAAATATTATTTTGATTATTAATTTTTTTTCTTATACTACTTTTTTCTATATGGAAACTTGTAAAAAATGTTCAAGCGGAAATCTGGTGAATCGACATCACATTTGGAGTCGATTTTGTATGTACCTTTTTTTGATTTGAGCTTTCATTTTCAAGTAAATCGAGTAATCAAGTAAATCGAGAATTTGGAATTTTTTAAGTAAAATTTGAAAAAAAAAAGGATCATTAATGCATCGTTAAGAATATGACCTGTTTAATGTCTTTTGAAATGCGTCAAAGCCAGAGAACCGACAAAGTTTTATTAACAATTTAATTTCCGAAAAACAAAAAAGTTTTTTTGGGTTCTTTATGTGATTCTATACATCAGGGGTGACCAACTTGATTAGACCCAAGATCTACCGTTTACCGAAGAAACCCTGTGCGATCAGGGACGGATTAACCATGTCGGGGCCCCTAGGCAATGCACGTCTCGGGGCCCCTTTACCAATGGCGGACTAACTGGGCCTCCAAACGTCTCCTTGTTCCCTTAATTTATGGCACCAGGACACGATAATTTTTTTTTCTGAAAGATGCATTTGTTTAAAATGCTCTCTCCAAATGTTTTCAGGAAATTTGAAATATTGACGGCGATACAGCATTTTATATGAAACCGTTAGAAACCTAGTGTATGTTGAATTATCCTTCGGCAAAACAATGAATGCGTTTTTCTCGAAACTTTTTAACAAACTGACTGACGAAATATGAAAAAAAAACTATATATCCAATTTACATGCACCAAGTCTTAAACTGTTCGAAAATCTAGTGTCTATGGCACCACGTAGGGGATTTTTGATATCTAAAAAAATAAAAAAATGCGGACCATCGAATTTTATTTTCGATTTTTTATGGAAAATTTTCATTTCATAAAAAAAAATAGAGGGGGACCCTTTATAAAAAAAATCCCTAAGTGATTCCATAGTGATTGGATTTTCTAATAGTGCCTTAGTGCATGCAAATCCAGGTTGAAAAACGTAATTTCGAGAAAAACGAGTTCAAAGTTTTGCTGAAGGATAATTCAACATACAAACTCTTTGAAACGGTTCATATAAAATGCTGTTTCTCCGTCAATTTTACGAATTTTCTTAAAACATTTGGTGAGAGCTTATTAACAAATGCATCTTTCAGAAAATGAATTTTAAAAATGACATTTTTTAGTGTCCTGGTGCCTTAGAGCCTTGTTTAGGATTTGATCAAGGGAACATGGAGGCCTTTGGAGGCCCTTCAGAGTCGGAGGCCCGTGTGAACTGAACAAAAAGCTTGTAAAATTACATCAACTTCTTAAACTAGGGGGGGGGCTCATTCTGCTTTGCCGTCCCGGGCCTCTGACGGGCTTAGTCCGCCACTGCACTTTGCCTTTTCTAACTTCCAAAATTATTTTTTTCTACCACAACGTAATTTTATTCATAATTAATCTGTTTTTTAACTACATCATGAAGGTATGCCATCACCCCATTCAATAAAAAAATAAACAAATAAAATACAATACAATAACTCTTTATTGCACATAATAGGACACATTCATAAACCAAAAAAAGGTAAAAAACAACAAACACTACAATGAGCAGTCTTATCACTAATGTGATCTGTTCCAGACAACCTTGGTACGAAGAGAAACAAAGAATTTTAGCAAGCAGATAGGTAGTTCACACTAAAGCTTGAACAAAAATTATATTTTAAATATATAATTAGAAATAAAAGCAAAAAAACTCAAACAAAACAAATGCCAAAACGAACCACACATGGCACCTACAATTACATCCCCATGAATAGAAGGAAAGCAAAATACAACTACGTTTAAATATTTATTTTAATTATTGACTTTTTTGATTATTTGTGCATGATGAGAACATTAGTTATTGGGTTATAACCTATATTTTAAAATTTGTTGTTTTCTTTAATGCGTGTAATGTTATTAATCTGTATATGTTCCTAATAAAAAAAAATTAAAACATCTTGAAAGCTTTTTTGTTGTTAGTTTTTGGGGTGTTATGCCGTGTTGCGCTACCTCCTTCTATAGCCGACGTTTCGGACAGCGTTACAGTGTCCATCATCAGGGCAGATCCGGTAGATCCGACGATAAAAAATCTAACAACAAAAATGCTTTTGGCCGTGAAAATCTAAAAACTTATCTGATCTTGAAAGCTGACTTTTTCCAAAATCGTTGCCGGAGTTGCTCACTAATTAACAGTAAGTACTTGCCTTTGATTATAAAGTAATTGCTCACCATTGACGCGAGTCATATTTTTTCTCGGGGCGCGGGGCCCCCAGCCGATGGGGGGCCCCTAGGCAGTTGCCTACTCTGCCTAAAGGATAATCCGGTACTGTGTGCGATCTACCCAGTAGCATAGCGTGGGTTTGAAATTTCGCCGGCCCCTTATTTAGGTACCTACTTCAACCGCAGATTTTCAAGCGCCGGGGGGGGGGTATGTGGAAATTCCACTTTTTATTACCACCTCATTTTATGCCGATTTTTAAAATCACATATGACGAGTATTCTTCCAATAAAAATTATGCTTTAATGAGAAGAAGGAGTGAACATGGGTCTTGAAGAGATCCATGTTGTAGGAGGGAGGTACACATTTATAAGTGCTCTCGGAAATCGAGAACGGTATCCATGTAATAGGATTTCGCATCTCGAATTTTTACACTGAGTTGAGAACACAAGGCTTAAGATTGATTCTGCGTCCTCCAAATAACGATTACACACGGAACAGTCAATTTCTCAGAATTTGCAGTATTTGGTATGCAACTAAAATGTAAAGCTTCACTCGGTACACGATAAATCTGCAACTTGCGATTTTAATTTATCATTATATTCTGAACCCAAAACTGGTTTTAGTTAAATCTGCATGCGGCGATTTAAAATAACACTAAAGTGAAAATGGTTTTTCTTTATTCTGGCAGCACATACATAGTCTGCAACTAGAATTGTAATAACTGCACTTCAAATAAGAGAATGTCTTCCTTTGAAATGTGTCAACAGAAGTATCCACAACTGGAATTTTACATTCTGATCACAAAACTGGTTTTAAATTAAGAGTGAATCAGCATTAATTAGTATTACTCTCATAATAAACGTATGGTTTTCTTACGAATTATTAATTTTGCGGAATGGTTTGAAACAAAAATTTTAACTCCACACGCAATATTAGAAAGGTTGTTTTCGAAATGCGTCAGCAGATTAATCAGCTACTGGAATTTTAACACATCATTTGGAACGTGAAACCGTTTTTAACCTAAGAGGGAATCTGCATGCCAGTCCTCAGTGTTAATTGATAGGTACTACACCCAGAAGAAGAAAATGGTTTTGTTCCTATTTTTGCACTTGGAACCATGGATGGTTTGATGATCCATCGGAACACATGATGATCAATGAAACTTTCTTAGAATTGTCGAAACATCGCCCCGGGCCCCGGAGCTCCCTCAATCATTCTCACTGAATATTTGTTATAAAATATAAAATATCCAAGCGCAAATCAAAATAGGGGAATTCTTGCAATTCACTACAGACGGTGATGCCAGTCGCTACAGTGATCAAGATAATATTATTATACAATCATTTTAAAAAAAAGGGATTCCCCGTTTTCGTCACAGAATAAGTAATGAAAAATTCGGTGTTCATTTCAATCGGTCCGAATCGTAGGTGCGACAAAAATATGAAATGAAATGGATAATTTTTTTACAAGATATTATTTTTATTTATTGTGGAATTTTGCCGCCCCTTAAGAGTGCCGCCCCCCTTGATATGTCATAATTCCAGTAGCGGATTAATCTACTGAAGCATTTCGAAGAAAATCGTTCTAATATTTCGAGTGGAGTTGTAATTTTTGTTTCAAATCATCCTTCAAAATTCGAAATTCGTAGGAAAACCATACACACATTATGATAGTAATACTAATTAAAGCTGGGGACTCACTAGCAGATTCACGCCTAATTTAAAACTAGTTTTGTGTTCAAATTTTTAAATTCCAATTGTGGATTCATCTGCCGACACATTTTAAAGGAAGACATTATCTTCTTCGAGGTGCATTTATATAATTCTAGTTGCAGACTATCTATGTGCCGGCAAAATCAAAGAAAAACCATTTTCATGTTCTGAGTGTAGTTTTAATTCGCCACTTACGGATTTAATTTAAACCAGTTTTGTGTTCAGAATGTAAAATTCCAGTTTTGGTTTCATCTGCTGACACATATCAAAGGAAAACATTTTCTTATTCGAAGTGCATTTAATAAATTCTAGTTTCAGCCTATCTATGTGCCGGCAGAATCAAAGAAAACCCATTTTCATGTTCTGAGTGTAGTTTTAATTCGCCATTTACAGATTTAATTTAAACCAGTTTTGTTTTCAGAAAAATAATAAATTAAATAACAAGTTGCGGATTTCTCGTGTACTGAGTGAAGCTTTACATTTAAGTGCATGGATATGCTGCAAAATTCTGAGAAATTGACTGTTCCGTGTATTACTATTATTTCGAGACTCTAACACAGAATAAATCTTAAATTAAAATCTGCCTTGTGTTCTAAACACAGTGTAAAAATTCGAGATGCGAAATCATATTACATGGATACCATTCTCGATGTCCGACCAAAGTTATAAATTAAAAATCTGCTGTTGAGGAACCCAAATATGGGAGCGGCGAAATTTTCCTTCGCCCCTGGCGGACGAAACCCATGCTACGCCACTGAATATAATGTGCTTCATTTGAAATATATCTGCAATTTTTTTAGCTATTTCATAAATATCGCTATGATCAATGGAATTATTAAACGGATAAGAAATCACCAAAGCGATTTTCGAAGTCTGATACCACTGCTTTCATTTCTGCTGTGTACTTGTCAGGAATGAAATTGTAGATGTTATGAAATTTTTCAATTATTTTCCTTTTGTTGTCGACAACAGTTTTCATAATGGTATTTTTTTTATGCTTGATGGAATTTTTGTAAAACAACTGATATAATAATTTTAACTGTTGTTATATATTTTTTTTTATTTATGGTGTGTTTTCGAACACGGTGTATATTTTACTTATAAATAATAATCTATCTGTCAGTGGCTGAGTTGTCTGTTAATGATTTATTCTTGCCTTGTAATTCCAGAATTCATGTACTCAGTTTCCGGTAAAATCTGCTAAAAATGCTAAATAACATTGCTAGTCTAAATCACATAGTTGTAGATAATCATCACCCCTCTCTTCAAGAAAATATGATATTTCTCGAAGATGGATCGGCATTTGAAAATCACACAAGATGATACGCGCAGCTCTTGTGCGGGTTCTTGTCCAGTTATGAGTCCGAGTTCTTGTGCGGGTGCGGATTATATTGGGTTCGAGTCCTTGGCTGGACCCGTGCCTCCGATCGACTGGACTAACAGCCGCGATCGACCGGTCGATTGCGATCGACCAGTTGGCCATCCCTGCTATATAGAGTCATCAGTTTTCCTACTAGTTTCTGGACACTAATAAATAAATAAAAACAAATAGTTTTGTGACCAAATTGAAATTTTATTGTTTGAAGAAGTATTCATGTAGTTACACAATATAAAAAAATACAAATGCATACATATTGGTAAGTTAACAGTGTTTACATGACAATTAGTTTAATTTAAACATTTAATGGAATCACTGAGCGAAACCTGCCTACGAGGGTAATCTCAGGTGGCGGCAAACTGAATACCATATTTCTTAGAGCAGGAAATGAAAAAAACATTTAATAATACGCAAAATAATAAAAAAATAAATCATTTAACTCCAGTGGAATGAATACAGTAGTCAATGGTTAACTAATGTGATAAAACATATACAATAATAAATCAACAATTAATTCATTAAAAGCCGAGTTTAAGGAAGTTCTAAGTAAGTTTCCACTTTACTTGTGTAAAAAGGTCACCAATGACATGGGCCAATAATTTATTTAGTTAAAAAAATTTAAAATAGTCGTTTCGTCAGAACGTCTCAAATAAAGTAAAAATAAAAATAATTCAGATCTCTACCATCCTCGGTAAAACTATTTTTAAAAATAGAAAATAAATGTTATCACAGAAGGTTGATTCTGGATTGATTACATGGCATTTAACAATAAGTGTGATGTATAATTTCTAAACATTTTTGTATATTATAATTATTTATGAATTAGGTAGGTACCATTGCCATTTTTTTTTAAATAATATGAAAGAGTGAAAACAAACTTTTTAACTTGCCTAAGACCGGGTAAAGCCGGACAGCTCAGACTTTCAACAAATTTTAAAAAATAAAAAATTTCACTGAAAACTGCTTGAAGCTATCAATGAGACTGCTTGAAGCAGTCTGTGTTTTTCCAGTCTAAATTTTAACATCGTAGAAAAGATAAATAGTCTCTTCAGAAAAAATTGTAACCATTTAAAAATTATATGTACTTACGTTACACATAACCATAAATTTAATATACCTAGGTAGTATTATTAATAATAAATTGCAATGAAAATCTTAAATGCAAGTATTAATTTAAAAAACAATTTGTGACACACACTTCCCATTTCAAATCATAATTTTTTAAATCACTTGACATATTAAGTCAAATGAAATTTGTATTTTATAAAAGATTTAAAGTAACAATCTATAAAATTTTTAATGAAGTATTTATTATAAAGCCAATTTTTTTTAACTTTGTTCCACTTTTATTTCTTTCCGACTGGATCGGTTTCAGACAATCATATCCATCTTCTTGCTAAAATTTAAGATATTTATACTTCATTTGTAAATTACTAGCATTTTGTTAATTACTATTATTATCTATTTACAAATTCAGGTTTGTTAAAAAAATAAAAGTGGAATAAAGTTTTAAGATAATAGTGTTTAATATATGTACTTTATTAAAATACAATGGAGTTCCACCAACATTAGAAAGTTAAAAACTGAACTGAATAAAAAAAATAAAATGAAAACTAAGGTTTTGTGTTTAACTCAAACGATGATTTCAGAATTACCTAGTTGTATCAATTACCCCGCGATATATTATACATACTAAATTAATAAATAATATTAAAGTGATCTACTTTCAGCTGCTCGTGGATGGACCGAGTGTTTTAATTGGGTATTTTAACTGAAAAATTAAATACTAAGTAACTTGAAAATGTAAGGCAATTATCCGAAGACCACCTCATCCTAAACTTATGTGCTTCGTCGTTTCAAAAACAGATTTATTAAAAACAAGATTATGTATATGGAAAACAGTTTTGTGACCATCTGCTTTTAATAAAGTGTCTTTGAAGTATGCCAATATTGTTTCTGGACATTTTCAACATCTAAATGAGGTGAACTTCAGCAATTTTACCAACATTTATTACAAGTAGGTAATATTGTTTTTGGACATTTTCAACATCTAAATGAGGTGAACTTCAGCAATTTTACCAACATTTATTACAAGTAGGTATGTGGTGCAAATATTTTTTCTAATTAAGTCTTAAAAAATGCTTGGCACTTACAGTGAAAACTAGACCGTGTGTATAATATGTTATCAAGACTAACAAGTATATCAAGTTCTCATAAAAAATATTATAAGCAACACATAGGTTGATCATAATTATTATTGTCCTGTCATTTTATCAGAATCGAACATTGAAATTCTAATTTTAGTGTTTTATTTGACATTGGTGTACACATAACCAAAATTGGAGGTTCAGGGTTGAAATTACATAACCAGTTGAGGATTGGCAATGGCATACATATTTTCTTTTACAATCAACAAAGGGAAGAATTTGGTTTTGAAGCTTCCCCGTTTTAATATATATGAATCTACTCCATGATTAGGTCTCTATTATATAGAAACCGCCATGAAGTGGTGGAATACTTGCAAATGAAATGTGTACAAGACCACAAATGAAATAAAGGTTCACAAGAATTGTATAAAAATAACAGCATTTTGTAGAACATGGAAGATAACTTAATGCCGTTATCACGTTGTTAAATATAATGGATATCACATGTAGGATTTTCTCACTGCGAAAACTGGGCGATAAATGTTTTTACACGTGACCTTGAACAGGCGGGGCATTGCCTTGAGATGGTTGGGCGTTGGCGTTGGGCTGTTGGTTTGGAATGTTGGGCTTCTGCTGTGTCTGTTCATTGCTTTGAGCATGCTGGGCTTGTACTTGAGGTTGTTGAGCCTGAGCCTGTGGTTGCTGAACCTGTGCTTGGGGCTGTTGAACTTGGGGAGCTTGGGCTTGTGGCTGTTGAGCTTGGGCTTGTGGCTGCTGGGCCTGTGGCTGCTGGGCCTGTGGCTGCTGGGCCTGTGGCTGCTGAGCCTTTCCCTGTTGTGGCACCTGTCCCTGTTGTGGCATCTGACCTTGTTGTGGGTGCATTTGTCCCTGTTGCGGGTGCATTTGACCTTGTTGTGGGTGCATCTGTCCCTGCTGTGGGTGCATCTGACCTTGTTGTGGATACATCTGTCCCTGTTGAGGATGCATCTGACCTTGTTGAGGATACATCTGACCTTGTTGAGGGTGCCCCTGTCCTTGAGGGTTGTAGTTTTGAGGAATAGCGTTAGGGTGATACTGTTGTGGATACTGTTGCTGGTCATGGAATTGGGGTTGTTGATATCCTGTTTGGGGCTATAATAAAAAAACAAAACAAAATTAAAACCAACAATAATTGTAAATAATTCAACATTATTTACGAAAGTGATGTATTTTTGACTCCATAAAAAAAAATGCAACGTTCGTATGCCATATCTTCTCCAAGCATAAACTTTCTAATAGGCCACTTGCATGGATATCATAACAACTTGGAAAAAATCGTGTGGATAGATTTTTTTACTAAGATTACGAAAATGTTAGTTAAAATTTTTAGAATTTTTTTTATTTTTTAAATAAATAAATCCATTATTTGAGCTCGTGACGTCACTACATGAAAATGTCCCGTCTCCGATTATGTTCCCTTAATTTTGTAAAATTCCACACTGATTAATTTTTTTTTATATGGCAACACTTTGATTTCCGGCGAATTTTTGAATTTGCGTTTAACGTTCACTAGATTTATTGTTTGTTCTATGCGAACTTATCCTTTTGTTTGATTTTTTGATAAAGATGGCGGTGTTTTTACAGATGTTACGAAGAGAACCCCTTACAATTTATTGCTATTCTTGTGGAAAACATTATTTTTTTAAATGATTTTGGCTTTCTAATTATCATTTTTTCGCACACATAAAATTATGTCCCGTCTTTCCGGTTTATAAAAAATGATCTAATTTTTCGGATTGAAATTTACAAAAAATCGCCAGGGTTTCAAAAACACGATTAAAAAAAAAATACCGAATGTCTTAGAATATTTGCCTAAACCGGATTTTTTTTTTTAAATGTGATGCAAGTGGCCTGTTAAAGTGTTTATCGGAAGTGACCTGACAGTAAGTATGTTTCTGTATCCATTTATAAATAGTAAAATTAGATAGAACCTAAGAATTCTTAATAAATTGTACAGCGCCCTTGGGGTGAATTTTCACAAAAACGGCGCTCTATAAATTATCCAATTTTACGGTGCTGTGCTCCAGATTTTATGTCCGGGTTAAATCTTCCCCACAGGAAAAACTAAACCCTTTCACACACTTTTCCACAAATGCTTATCTAGTCAATCCACGCTATGTAAGTGCACTTGACGGCCGGCGTAGTGCAGCGGTAAGGCGCTTGACTAGCACACCGAAGGTCGCGGGATCGAATCCCAGCGTGGCAAATAAATTTTATTTGATTAATTTGTGTTATTTCACAATTTATTCATTTAAAATAATATATAATATATTTGCGGCACTTTCCAGAGTGGAAGATACTCTCAGTATCGCCCTGGTGTAAGACCACCATTCAGAATTGAAACGTTGCTTGAAATGGCATTAGCCGTGTTTGGTGACCAGATCTGAATAGCCAGGTACTTCCCCACCTTCCTCTTCCCTATCTCCTTCTCCTCCCCACTACCCCCAGCCTCACAACATACCCCAATTGGGGATGCCATAGTCTCACTTGCTTCAGACGGGAGCAGTTGGGACTCTTGTGCGGTATTCATATAAAAAAAATATAAAAAACTATATAAGTATAATAAATACAAAATAATACAAGAACAATGCGTCAATCTACCAGATACCAAATGGTAAAAAATATTCACCGACTCCAGATATTTTCATATCAGAGGGTTCGGCTCGATGGACTCGATGCTAACTGGACCGATAAATCCTACTGATCCCTCAGTATAAATATTTTAAAAATCTTTCGTAATCCTATATGTATTTAAAATTTTATATATAAATTCTTTGACAAATCTAATATGCCTAAATTTTGAATGAGAGAGGGAGGTATAATGCCAGTAGCCGAAATAACAAACGGTAATATTTTTATATTTTGAGAATGTCAAATTCTTTTAATCTGATTTCCTAAATCTGTATATTTTCTTATTTTTTTCAGAAACAGTTTTCTGAATACTACAGGAATTTGGAATAGCGACATCAATGATATAAGTTGTTTTTTTTTAATTTTGCCATGTAAAAACTATATCGGGTCTATTATGACTAATTGTTCTGTCTGTTAGTATTGTTTTATCGTAATAAATTTTATAAAATTCATTTTCTAAAAATGAATTTGGTTCGTATTCATAATATGTTACATTACGGCAGTCAATCAAGTTATGTTTAATTACCAAAATTTGGTGAATTATTTTTAAAACTTGATTGTGCCTAAATGTACACTCGGACGGTGCTAATACAGAACATCCCGATATAATATGTTCCATAGTTTCCGGAAAAGCCTAACATTTTCTACATAAATCATCAATTTGATTTGTATCTTTGATGATATGCTTCCTATAATTTTTAGTATTAATGACTCTATCTTGAATGGCAAGCACAAATCCTTCTTTTTCTGCGCTCAACTCTCCAATACTCAACCATTTGTTTGACGAAAGTTTGTCAACATGTGCTTGGTTGAGATAGTTGAAGTGTTTTGCGTGAAGAATTTTATTTGACCAGGAATCTAATAATTCTTGGCTGGTATTTATAAGAATGTTGGCATTCTCGTCGTATAAATTTAATGACGAAATGTTTATATCTGCCTTGCAAATTATTTTGTGCATTTCTGAACTATCAGCTTTCCTATGGAAAAAATTTCTTAACATTTCTACCTGATTTTTTTTTAATCTTTTATTTTTCCCAAATTTAACATTTTAAATATACAGGGTGTCCGCTGGCAGATTTTACACTTTGAACTGAGCTCACGGCGCGTAGGAAGGCCGCAGCGGGGGAAGCGGGGTATCACTCAATGCGCGAGTGTTGCGGGTTGTTTTTGTTGTTTAGTTAAGTTTAGTAGCCATGAGTCAGTGGACGGGAGCACACCGCGCTTTTGCGGTTGAGGAGTATTTCACGAACAATATTTCGATCAATGTGACCAGGCGTCGGCTTTGTTCTCACTTTGATATCAGACGATTGAAGGATGGCCCGTCGAACCAATTGATATGGGCATGGGTACAAAAATTTAGAGAAACTAGATCAGTCAGAAATAAACCTCGTCCTGGACCTTCAAGGACTGTAACTACTCTTAAAAACCCAGGGCTTGTGAGGAGGGAAATTTTATGAAATCATTTTTTTTCGGTAGGGGCGAAACCGTTAACGCACAATAGTACCGCGCGATGCTGGTCAATTTTTTTATACCGGAGCTGCATCTTCATGAGAGAGCTTTTTCCTGGAAAATTGATTAGTCGCTTCGGAGACATAGCCTGGCCCTTTAGATCACCCGATCTGACCCCTTACGACTTTTTCTTGTGTGGATATCTCAAATCTCGCGTATACAGCAATTCGCCATCAGCAATAGAGAAGAGCAAGAAAATATCCAACGAAAGATTACAGCCATCAGTCCAGAACTTTGCAAGCGAGTTTTCGCCAACATGAAGGAAAGATTGCAAGAATTTTTGTGGATAGAAGGACGCCATTTGAGTGGAGTGATTTTTGAAATTTAAAATCCGCAACACGCCCGCGTCGAGTGACACCCCCCTCTCTCCGCTGCCGCCTTCCTACGGGCCGTGAGCTCAGTTCAAAGTGTAAAATCTGCCAGCGGACACCCAGTACATATTTTGAAAATCATAAGAGTTATGGGACCCACTAAGGCGCAGCGTGGGTAATATAGTTAAATATATTTTGTTGTACCTAGGAAAAATAGAGTGTATGTTAAGCAAAAAACATAATTTAACTTTATCTAAATAGTTTGTACAAAAAGGGTATACAGTAGTTAACAGTGTAATAATAAGTGTAAAAATAAAATTGACAAATTATAAAATAAAGTTTCCACATCTGCATTGTTAAGCCATATTTTTAACTCTTTTGGGTATTGGGTAAGTTTGGTTGCCACCTGAATAATTTTTGGTAAAAAATTGAAAGTACGAGGTCCAATGAAACTGCTGTGCGTTTGCATTGTTTTGGTATTCGTTTACTGCGTACATGAGTGAAGATTGCACCAGAGAAAAATAAATCATTTTCAGTTTGTCAATATTTAGTACTTCTTTAAGTCTGTAGAATATGAACGTAAGATATCTTAATTTGGAAACGGTATTATTAATTTGTGATGTTATTTTTACTATACCTCTACCTCCTAAATTTCTAGGTAAATTAATTCGTTCTATAGCTGAATTTGGATGATGGCAATTAAACTTAAACGTAGTTCTAATTGATCGTTCTAAGATATCTAAATCTGTATTGGACCATTTAATTATGCCAAATGAGTAAGTTAATAGATAGAGGTATTGCCCAAGTATTTATTGTCTTTACTAAATTTTTAGCAGATAGATTTCATTTTTAAAAATTTCTGATCCTAGTTTGAAATTTAATCCTAATACCATTTTTAATACTTGTATGATCTAATCTATTAGATTGCGGAAATCCTAAATATTTATAAACCTCATCCCCTTTCGTACTTTTAATTTTGAATTTTCCAAATATACCCTCGTCTCCATCTACAATTTTACCTTTCTCTATATGGATCGTTCTACATTTATCTAAACCAAAAGTAATTTTAATATCATCTGAAAAAATTTTAACTAGTTTAATTTTCTCTAAATTTGGTTCAGAATTCGAAAATAATTTTAAATCATCCATAAATAATAAATGCGAAATTATACTGCTCTCTCTTGTATTACCTTTAATTTTTATTCCAAACTTGCTTTTAATTAACATTTCGGTTAATTTTCTATATATTTAAAACTTTTATCAGCCACGAGTGCGGGACACTATCGAAAGCCTTTTGATAATGTATATACCAAGTATGTAAATTAAGCTTTTGAGTTTGAATCTGTTTTAGAATTACAGAATCAATAACTAATTGTTCTTTACATCCCATATGTTTTCTGCGACAACCGTTTTGTTGTTCAGATAAAATATTTTTTTCATCTAAATGAGTGTATGTATATTAAATCTGTCAAGCAAGAGGTTAAAATTTTATATATTATCGGTAAACATGTAATGGGTCTATACTGAGAGGGATTATTAATATTTTCGCTTTTAGGCAACATATAAGTAATGCCCATAGTTAGAAAATTTGGAAAATGTTGAGGTTCTCTGACAAATTTTGAAAGATTTTTTGCCAAAAGAGGATGTAAATTATTATTATAGACTCAAAAACTAATCGACAGATTTCGCTGAAAATCTCAAAGTTTGTTCTTACTAAAATAGTATTAGCAGTATTTAGAGTGTCTAAAAGAGGTTGGACGCTCAAGGAAGACTTAACGCATTATCTCTGCACTAGAATGAAATACAGAGTTGAATTACAGTCTATGCATGTATAAAGGTTACCATGTAATATATTTCATGATACTGCACTAAGGGATTGGCAGAAAAAGTCGGGAACGCCCGAAGAAGACATGGCACGATCAAGTGAATACAAAAAATAAACCTTTCTATTCCTAACAATAATATTATTTCTACCTTTAAACTACACCCAGTTTCCAAGTACACTAGAATTTACAACATCAAAATTTTACTCCAAACCATTCATAACACCGAGTACAAATATCTTGCATTCAACAAGAATGGAACAGTGCAAGCTCTTATGTGTACATAAACCTTTTACTGGCATTTGTAATTCTATAATATTCTTAGGATTGATACACTTTTCCCAACGTTTCTGGCATTTCTTTAACCCCTCCAAAATAATGATTTGTGGAACTCTTCAAAATGCGTTTCTGTTTTGGCAATAACCTCCTCATTTGAGCTCCATTTTTCCCCCGAGCCATGGTTTCATGTTGGGGAACAGAAAGAAGTCGCAGGGAGAGAGGTCGGGCGAGTACGGTGGGTGCGGCAGAAATTCATAGCAAGACTGTTAGGCCATGGAGGAATGTGTGTTACCATGGTATGGCCATGGATGAATGATGTGCGTTAACGCTTGTTGTCCACTGTGAGAAAACACGGCACCCATCGCGCCGACACCTTTCTCACACATAACTTATCAGGTAAAGTATTGATTGCAGTTCCGTACGTCACGCCTCTGCTACTTAACGCACTTTAGTTCATGCTTTAGCAAGTATCATGTCATGGACCTTTTCAACGATTTCCTCAGCAACCACTTCTTCCCGGTGGCCTGACCTGATAGCTAACCATCAAAAACAAATGTACGACCACGTTTGAATTAGTTGAACCAATATCTCACGGTTGTCGTGGTGAAGGATTCCCAGAGAGAGCATCCAACTTTGCTTTTATAACTTTGCATGTTTTTTCATCCAAAAATAAAAAGCGAATTACAGATCGATGTTGCTCTTATTCCATTTTATCGATAAACACATGTGATACAACTGGTTGCCAAATAAAAACTAACCTATGAATCAGTCAGAAATTTAGTACGGTATCGTTTGACAGATGGCAATACACAACAATAATGTCAACTTCCCTCAACATAACCCATGACCCTCGTATACATAAATAAATACTCACATGGAACTGTTGGCCCTGGTAGTTGGGTTGGGGGGGGATCTGCAAATGACATAAATATTAGTTCAGTTCTTCTTAGTACTTCCTACATATGGGTGAATGCAAATTAAAGTTGAAAGGATTTTGCTTAAATACCCTTCTTCCGGGCGAGGTAGTTCCCCTCACGCCGTTAAGATTTTAAGCATTTTGTAACAATGTGTACGCTTTAGATCAATGCTAGGAATACAACAGTGACAGCTACAACAACTGTTTGGATGTGAGTGAAGTTATGAAAGCTTTCTAGTTTTTGACATTTCGTGAATTCAAAAATGATTGTTGGCAACGGGAGCCTTGTGATTTCAATAGCCACATATATGGAATGTGCAATAAGTTGTTTGCGATGTGAGTGCACAATAAGCCTATCAGATACTCGCCTATCTCTGTGGATGTGAAAGTGTGTGGGAATAAATGAATTTACTTACAAGACCCTGTTGAACCATCCTGTGAACTTCTTCAAGTCGCTTCCTCTCAAACTCCTGATATTCCTCCGGGGTGTAGACTTGTTGCTCGTCCAATCCCTTCCACCCTTCGTCCTTGTCAAACTCCTCCCGGCGTGATTCAGTTAGGAACTCTTCGTAGCTGATAAAGCCGTCGCGGTTGGTATCAGATTCTCTGAAGACGTGTTCCCTCATCCTCTCCATCTCCTCTTGCCTCTCTCTTATGTCATCTTCAGGCAAGCCGCTGTTGTACAGCTTGTCTAGTTCCTTGACAAAGAGGGCTTTGACTTCCACCTGGTCCCACACACCATTTCCATCCACATCTGAAATAACCATAAAACAAATAAGTGTTACAGTTCTGTGAATTTTAATTGCCCTGTAATTAGGCTTGCTCTAAGCGTTTTAGGTCTTCCCAAGACTTCTGGAACAAATCCAAAGTAATAGCCGAGTTAACTAAAAATGATTGTTCTTATGTTATATATTGGTGTAAAATCCGTGAAGGATCTCGGTGTCGTCTTTGATCCAGAACTGATATTCTCTGGCCATATATTGCAGCTCACTCAGTCTTGCTAGAAACTCTTTGGGTTTATCATCAGGACTTGTAGGCAGTTTGATAACAAGAAGCTATGCTAGCATCGATGGCATAATGAAAAGCAAGATGGAGTACGCAAGCGATATTTGGGCACCGTACCACCAGAAGTACATTGACGTGTTAGAGCAAATCAAGAAGAAATTTCTCAGGTATGTTTATATGCGGAAGCATGGAACCTATCCAAGGTTCATGCACCATATTGACTTACTTGAGGAAACTGATTCTGTGAGTCTAGAAACTAGGCGGAAAGCAAGTCTTGCTATTCTGTCTTTCAAAATTTGGAACAATTTCATCGATAGCCCATTTCTCTTGGGATGCTATGATTTATATGTACCAGACCACTACAGCCGGAGTAGATATCATGATTTATTCAAAATACCGAACAGCAGAACAGACGTTTTGGCAAAGCATAACATGACGAGGGGATTGGTGCTATCAAATGAAATTGCAAACCATTGGGATGTGAGTGATTGTTTTCTATATGCCTTAAAACTATTATTGAAGAGTCACCTGCCTAAATGCTAATATGGTAACCAAATTGTACTGTAATTGGAATAATTCAGTTGTACAATAATAAATAAATAAAATAACTCAATTATGTGTGTGTGTGTGTTACTGGTATGTAGAAAATGAATGGGAAGATTAAATTTAATTTCTTTAACACTTTTAATATACGTAGTTAGAGAAAAACATTCTTGTGTTATATAAATAAAGTGAGTTTGTTATTATTATAAAAGCATTCTATTTTAAATTACTGATTTTCAAAATAAGAGGCAGTATTTAAAGAGATTGAATGAAACATTTACAATGAAAAAAAAAATTACATAATTAAATTTTGAAAAAAATTTTAGGGTTATGTTTTATTGTCACTTTTGTGCATAATAACACTTTTTACATATTTTTATAATTGGCTAATTTTAAAAACACTAGTGAATGACACAGATTGTGTTGAAACCGAGAGTGAATTTTAAAAAAATAAGTAAAAAGTATACATTATAAAATAAAACTTCAAAAACAAAATTAATAAAAAAATATTTTTACATAGTCACAAAAGAAATCATATTTAAAAAATATTTTAACTTGTAGATAATAATTATGCTCTGATTGAAAATACCCGATTGTATTATAATTTTACAGCGGAAAACAAATAGTTTTCCTTTTATATTGGATTCAAAGAAATAACATGCATTAACTTTCCTGACAAAAATATTATATTGGGAACTACAGAATTTTATAAAAAACCTAATATTAAAAATTAAATGAACTAGTTTCTTCTTTCTCAATTTGAAATGAATTAGCTATATTATTAATACACAACTCTTACAGGTCTCACAGAAATCGTTGTATATAATGTGTGCTAAGTGGTTTTAGAAATAGAAAACACCATGCTTTACATTCAAATTTAAAGATTAACCACAAAATAATTAAAATGTACAACTTCATGAATCCAAAGATTCCCGCCGCAATTTGAAAAAAAATTATGAAACTTTGGGAATTTTTTTTTTATTATTTTTACACGTAACGATGAAAAAGTGAGTTGACAATAATGCTTACAATACATTTCCCTAATAAATATTTTTTCTTAGAAAAATCGTAAGGTGAGCCATTTTTAAAACTTTTTATGTTTACATTAAAACAATTATTTATTTAAAAAAAAAATTTTAAAACATAAAATTTGAAAGCGTATTTCATCACCATTCAAAAATAGTTTTTAGTTTTGGGAAATATGTACTGCTTTATTTGGATTTTATTGCAAATCCTAAATATTTTGACCTTCTGATAAAATAGATTCAATGCCTAACTGGTTAATAAAATAAACACGAAGTGCTATTTCCTAATGTTTCTAATCCATGATATATTATGTATTGTACGCATGCATTGAACTACAAAAAATGTAAAGTCAGTGTTTTTATCACAAGGATAAAAATGGTGACTCAAGTGACTAGCAAACTAAATATAATGTTTGGGTTATTACGCCGTGTTGCACTTCCTTCTTCTTTAGCAAACTTTATCATCAAGACAGATGTTCTACATCTACTCCGATGATGGACACTGTAACGCTTGCATGTAATGTGAAACGAACGACAAATTATGGAAAAGGAATGAAGCAACAGTTACTTCGTTCCTGTCCTATAATTCGTGGTTCGTTTCATGTTTTGTTACATGCATGTCTAAAGGGTCGCACAAACTACAAGCATAAAAATTAGTAAAATTATAAGGTAATACTATCGGTGTGTAAAAACTGAACAAACTGAAACACAAAAACAGGTTACTGACTAAGACAAAAATAAAACTCATTTAATAAACAGATAATTTACCATGAATTTGAAAAAAGGACCGAAGATTAAAGTCTTGCGTGTCCATGTGGTCCTGTTTCTTCCACACTTCTTGCAATTGGTCTCGGCTCCCGGGGTGGTGGAGCTTTAAAAGCAAGGAAGTCAATAGATTATAAACTAAAAGTGACAAGACTCACCATGAAGCATGAAAAATGTCTTTGGATCAAACTGTTGGCTGTCCATGTGATCCTGTTTCTCCCAGACCTCCTCCAGCTGCTGTCGGCTGCCGGGGTGATGCAACTAGACGTCGTAATACATGAAGCATTCTATCAAGCGTGAATATATCAATAGTGCACTCACACTATATATAGATATTAGTCAAATAGGATCACACGCACTCATTTATCCATCTTAAACCAGTCAAACTTTGGCTTATAAATATTTATGTATAAATTACCAAAATTCACCTCAGCGATAATGAAAATGTTTCACAATTGAATTTGTGGCATTGAATGTCAAGCAAGTTGAGTCGCGTTGTGCTATATTTGTCAATGACAACTGACAAGTCCTCACGACCTCAAAAAAATAGTTTCATTATGGTCAGACATATGATATAAACTGTAAAGAGAGAACACCAAGAATGCTCTTTGCAATAGGCCACTTGCATAGATTTCATAACGACTTGGAAAAAATCGTGTGGATAGATTTTTTTACTAAGATTACGAAAATGTTAGTAAAATTTTTTAGAAATGGATAGTTTTTTTTATTTTTAAATAAATAAATCCATTATTTGAGCTCGTGATGTCACTACATGAAAATGTCCCGTCTCCGATTATGTTCCCTTAATTTTGTAAAATTCCACACTGATTAATTTTTTTTTATATGGCAACACTTGGATTTCTGGCAAATTTTTGAATTTGCGTTTAACGTTCACTAGATTTATTGTTTGTTCTATGCGAACTTATCCTTTGGTTTGATTTTTTGATAAAGATGGCGGTGTTTTTACAGATGTTACGAAGAGAACCCCGTACAATTTATTGCTATTCGTTTGGAAAACGTTCTTTTTTTAAATGATTTTCGGCTATGTAATTAACATTTTTTCGCACTCATAAAATTATGTCCCGTCTTTCCGGTTTAAAAAAAATGGTCTGATTTTTCGGATTTAAATTTTCAAAAATCGCCAGGGTTTCAAAAATACGATTAAAAAAATATAAAAAATAGGGAATGTCTTAGAATATTTGTCTTAACCTGAAAAAAAATTGTGATGCAAGTGGCCTATTAAAAGTTTACCAATAATATTAGTTAAAAAAATAAAAATTGAGTAGAATTATTTCAAAATAAATCTCTAACCTGCCAGATTTTGTACCTTACATTATAATATTATACAGACCCCAGGGAATTAAATTTCACAACTTTTATTAAATTTGCCAAAAAATGATGTATCATGTTATTTATAAAATTAAGAAAAATGATAGATCCTACAGACAAATGCCATACGGCAGTTTTGCGTGATGCTTTCTAATGAAAATTAAATTAAATAAAAGTGCATAAAACCAGAATCTTTCTTGGCCTTTTACATTATGATATTATATCAAAGTGAACGCCAAAAGAACGATGTTGAGAGTTTTTTTAAAACAGACTAGGTGTACCAATAGATCAGCACCCTGAGGTTAAAGGGTTTAATGTATGCATCAAAATTGTCATATCAAGAGAGACTGATTGCTGTTTTTGTGCAAATTACTTTGAAAAATTACATTCAGTTTTTATTACATTCAGTCTAATCGTAACTAACTTGACAACAGTAGTTAGTGAAGCGGGGGTCAAATCAAATATTTCACTAACAAACAGGATGCGTAATTATTATTTTCAAAAACTATAACAACACTTTTCAAACTTTAACAATATGTTAACTAATGACTTCATAGAAATAATACTATCTATTGAAATGAATAATTAGTATAATAGGTAAATAGAATAATTTTATCTTTACAGGTTCATGTTTCTTATGTTTCTCCTCTTGATCGTGGATTTCCTTTTCATATTCCTTTTTGTGTTCGTCATCCAATGTTTGTAATTTCTGTTGCTTTTCAAACTCCTTTTGCATTTCATATTCCTGAATAAAATAAGATAAATTAACTTAAATAAACAACATCACCATTTATGTTAATGAAAAGGTTATGTGAGTTAAAAGATCATAAAGTTATCACAAATTGATTATTTGGTAACATTATTATAATGACGGCAAAACCACGTATGTATACATATTTTATAAAAGCAGACTCTTATGAAACATAATTTTCTGATTATAATTTCTTAGACACTAGCAATAAGCAACTTGAAAACTATACGGCTAATATCGTTTCAGAAGGAACTAGAGATATAGAGAGCAGTGTCTGTAACAAGTAATGCATTCTACTCAATATCCTCCATCACGACACAAGCAACATTTTCCGCCTACTGAGGTAGTAGCAGGAGATTTTCAAATATTGTCAGGTTATTCCTAACCTGGGAATATTTGTCTTTTTTTATAAATTAAACAAATTTTAATTTTTTTAAATTAAAAAATTATAAAAGTTAAAAATAAAATTAAAAGCTTTAATTTTTTTTTTTTAAATCTAGCAATACATTTGTAAGCTGTTAACCTTTTAAATGCCAGTAGGTAGAAATGTAGCTGTGCACAGCAGGCCGTGAACTTTTAATCAAAATAAATCATTTTTAAATCTTATTTAAAAAAAAAATAAAAAAAATCTAAATAAAAAAATTAAAATCATCCCAATAGATGTCTCTGTGTGTTCCATATTTTAAATTAATAAAAAATGGGACATATGTATGATACAGAGGCTCAAAAAGAGCGAGAATACTCGCTATTTTTCTATGGCCGGCCTGCTGGGCACGGCCAAGAATGCGAGATATCTCGCTCTTGGCACAGAAACGGTTAATAATATATTATTCTTATTTTTAACTTTATGAATAAAACCTCAAATTGTAATATTTAACTAAATGACTCCAGATTTTCGATTGAGTTTCGCTAATATTGTCTTCATTTAATTTAATATATTATTCATTGTCAAAATAGAGCAAAAACCAAAATAAAGCTATGTATAACATTTTTATATTGCCTTTGTGGTCGAGCATGTATTCAAGAAATATGAGCAAATAAAAATACTATTTTATGAGAATGTTCCAAGGTTGAAACAAGGTTGATGTGGAGAGGTAAAGGAGATAACGCAAAGGAGGGTTGAGAAGACCCTGGATATTCTAATCTTTTCACAAAACTCAGTTAAATTACAAACAACATTTCGATTTTGAACCGTCAATTATAGATCAGGTTACTTTTTCAAAAGGATTCCATCATTTGATCAATGAGCCGTTGATGGGGAACATTGATGTATACATTTTGTAGACCCAGCATCTCAAATCTCGTTCTCGCGAAGGAGAAATAGAGATGGTAGTTACCTGAAATCTTAAATAAGCTGTCACTTCTGTTCCATTCTGAAATCGCAGTGTCTGTCCATTTCAGATTAACCGCGAGAATGACGCTCAAGATGCCCATTCTACACAATTTATACATTTATGGTCTATGTCATAGGTCCTCATTGTGGGCGATAACGCCCCCTTCAGGGGGGTGTTAGAAGACCAAGAGAAAATTGGGGGGTGTTTCAGACTTTCAGGGGGACGGTAGGAGACCCAGAGAAACCCATCCCACCCCATCTCATCGACAGTGACTGCCACAAAAGTAACGCCCGCCCCCACCGTTGTGGTAAATATAATTGGGACGACAATTGCTGTTTCGGATTCAATTCACGAATTAAGTAGGCGATGGGCAAAAAAAAGTTAAGAATCTATGGTCTATGTCAACAAGGTGTCAGCGCATCAATCTGTGTATCATTACTTTTGACCCAATCACTTGGCCAGTGGTTCGTGATTGACCCGGATCGTGCAAAATGATCAATCGGCCTAGGACTAGTATCTACCATCCTGAATATGAATCAATAATGTTATGATTTTATGGGCATCTATTGTTTTGGTTGATAAAAAACCTAGAAGAAGATTTGTTACCTTAAATTCAGTGCGCCTCTTCTTGTCAGCTTCCGCCAAGTCCTCGCTGGTCTTGATGATGAGTTTCTTCAGATCCTCAATTTCGAAAGTGTGCGGGTTGTTGTGGTCGAGGTGCTCCACCTGAATGCTGACCTTGGCATGCTCCGTGTCCAGCTCATTCTGCAGCTCAAACTGCTTGGTGGCCAAGTGCCTTAGCCTTTCCAGTTCTTGACGCTTTAGCTCGTCGAGTTTGTTACGAACGTTATGGTTCACAAAGTCCAACTCTCGTGCGATTCTTCCCGACTGCAAATCACATATTTACATATTAAAATACGTATTATACAAACATTGATGGTTTAAAGCTAAGACATTGAACCTCCATAAACCAATATTTTGAGTTAACAAATTCGAAAATTCAAATCCCTTTGAAAATCAAATTTTCCAAGAGTTTTAAATTTTAGGTAAATAAATATCTTTGGAATGATGTAACTTGGAAATGCCATTTTTTTGGCACATACAAATTCGAGTTCTGCTTAATGGCCTAGTTCACAACTCAATTTAGCCGGTAAAATGTAGATATTGGCTAAGCCATTGACAAAATATAAATCACAAAAATTATCAAATTAAAAAATTGGGCTTTACAGGGTATCCGGGGGTAAAGTGCATTAACTTCGGGCTACATGACGTAGGAGTAAAAAAGATTTTTTGTTTTGAAGAGTTTTAATTTTCATTGTACATTTGTTACATAAATTTTAAATTTTCTGCGACCGGTTTCGACACATCCATGTCATTCACGATCAGCTTAAAAGTAACTTAAAAAAAGTTAAGCTAACTTAACTTTTTTAAGTTTGCTCGTGAATGACACGGATGTGTCGAAACCGGTCGCAGAAAATTAAAATTTAAGTAACAAATGTACATTGAAAATTAAAACTCTTCAAAACAAAATGTCTAGAAATTGTTACATAGTTAATGCCCAAGAAATACAAAAAATAGTAAAAAATATTAACAACTTTTTCCGAAATTCCAACTTCTTTTTTCCCATACAAAAATACGTATCTACTAAAAATCCTTAGTGTGAGGTACAATCTTACTTGCCGAGAGCCTGCCGGGCAAGATTGTGGCAACATTCATGATTGTGATTGACCCGTATCATAACAGCGGAAAATAATAAAGTTGGCCGCACAAGACGGTCTAATTTTATCTCTTTACCACAAAACTACCCCTAAAAGTTGGAATTTCAAAAAAAGTTATTCACCTCCCAAAGTTAATGCACTTTATTCCCGGACACCCTGTAGGTATACAATATACTTTTTTGAGATTAATGTAAAAGTGTTAGGTTAAAAGCAATCAGTAAGATTGAATAGCTTGAGCAATAACATGTATGACCCGACAAGCAACAGATAAAAAATAATGCAAACCCGTATATTGATATTGATAGAACCAACGACATTACAATATATTTAGACGTGCTATTTAGAAAGGCAAGTCAATTGTAGTGTTTTTGATTTCGTAGTTTTGGTACTAAACTGCCACACATCGCGTAAGTTGGTGTGCTACCTCTAAGTAAATTGCCTTAAAAAAGTACCAAAATACGCTTCTGTGTGGTTTCATTACTGGCAAACATTAATAAAAGCCAAGGAATAACATTTAATCTGTAAATACAAGTACGCAAATTACTTATAAATAATACAATTGTTTTCCACCTGAAGGATCCGTTCAAGGCCCACTAGGGTCTGGGCGCAACAGACAAAATACGAAGTCTGTGCTGTCGCTTAGTAAACTTTACTTTTTAAAATAGTCAAATCACTCTGTTTATTTATATGCTTGCGGTAAAACAACATAAGAATCAGCAGTAACAATGAGTACAATGCCAATTGCCACCGTCATTTGTAAATCATCATTGCTCTATTATAGCTTGATCACTTGACACCTCAAAACCCGTCAGGAGCCCAGGCATCCTACTCTGGTCGGCCTTGAGGTAGTATTCGACAGCACTTTTGAATATAAACTCGCCGCCCGGTCATATTCTTTGAATGTCTATCTTTGTCATTCATGAACAATGTTTGAATTAAGAATTTTCAAACGCGAATTGTCAAAACCCTGTGATGGCCGCCCGACTGTCGGCAGACCGCGGTCTATTGCGCATTCTTTGAATAGTAGAACTTGCACGACAAGTTGTTTGCGATGAGAGTACGTACACAACATGAGTATCTGATACTCATGTATCCCTCTGGAAGAAGGACCTTAGATACTAAAAATGGCATCAGGGGAGTTAAGTTTTCCAATAGCCCATCACAGTCATCGGGTTTATGTTCAGTAAAAAGATAATGCATTTTAAATATGTAAATGTTATATTAAATAAAAGTATATATATATAGTTGGATAAATAACCCACTTACCCTTATTTCAAGTTCTTCGGCTTTCTGCAACTTGTCCCTGAACTCTGCGTCAGTTTCCAAGGCTTCAACAACTTGAGATAGATAGCGGTGATATTCGACATACTGTTCCTGCACATAAGAGGTAAATATGTTAACCCTACATTATGTTAGTACTGGTACTCAATTAGGGAAGCTGATGTGGGTAAATAATAAATAAATAATTATAAAAAAATAATTTCCCTCAGGCCTTGAGGGAAATTATTTTCCTCAATGGGCCTCCTATGTGGAGTTAGGATAAAATATGCCAGAATTTAATATAGACAGCGGCGTTCTTGTGAGGTGTAATATCAACAAATAAATTGGGTGAAGGGGGGGTTGTCAACTGATAGATCAGTTGACAACCCCCCCTTTTTCATGAAAATAAGCCTCTGTTGTTAACCCATATTTGAACCACCCACTCTATTTGAACCTCCGTCACATTTAATATTATCACAATTCGGCAAACAGTGAAAATTTCAATAATGGTATTTATTTAATTATAATTAATGGTATTTACACATTAACTCATGTATTCAAATCTACACAATGTACGATAAGAAGTTTAAAGGTGGAGTTCGACAAGTTTATCCAAAATTGTAATATATTTAATTGCTTATGTCCATTTGTAGTGGCGTGCAAATAGGTTTTAATCAGGGCAGGCAGTTTAAAGAACAGCGAATCAATTGGTTTAAAAGACCTCACTTGATTTCATTAGTAAAATTGTACTAATTAACAGATGGCACTGATTGCTACATTTGTGATTTGCATTGAAAAGCTCAACCTTTTTCGTAGCCAACACAAGCAAGACTTCCCTTGAATGAATAATGCACATTTTTTGTGTCGAATGAAGACAAACACTTGAAAATCGCATGCCCCTCATTTCGCATGCTTAGTTGCTGCAAAATGACAATGATTTGATACCTTATAGTATTGTGGTGGGTGCGTCGCGCTGTGATTCTAAATCTTAATGCTTCGCGCCTATCTCTGAAAGTAGATTGATTTCTTGAAATAATTTTATAAAATTTATTTAGATATATGTTTATATGGACAACCCCTGACCGTACGAGAGGGTAGGCTAAAAAGTAATACACACATGTTTGCACAGCGCGAACAAAATGATCTTCAGAAGCGCGCCAGATGGAAAGTGGAAGTGACATTTCCCAACTATACGAATGTGCAGGTTTGAGGTTGTTGAATTCATCCAGAGTATTTTGAGAGGTGGATGTTTGGAGACGTGTTCTGGTGCTATGTGAACGAGATTTAAACAGTGTGCTGCTATGGAATTTAACTGCTGAAAAAGTGACTCCTATTAAGATTCATTGACGTTAAAACAATGTTTATGGTGACGATGCTGTTGATAGATCTACGTAAATCGATGGATAGTAAAATTTGACACACATGTGATCTTCCGCAGATGTCCTATCACTGTCACAGACGATAAACATCGCAAATTCGTCGATGATTTGATTCAAAATGACCGACAAATCACTCCGAAGCATTTCACAGACCATATTGGAATATTTAAGGAATGTGTCAGCTTCATTATTGAACAATTGGGTTACCGTAAAATCTGTGCACGATAGGTTGCAACATGGCATCGCTTATTCACACACCTTGCGAATGCACAGGCTTTGTGAAACCTGAAGTTTGAACTGATTCCACACACTCGTTACTCCCCCCCCCATCTTACGCCTTGCGATTTATATTTTTTGCCTCTACCCAAGAAAGACCTCAAGGGTAATCATTAAACCTCGGACGATGACATGAAGGCAGCTGTCAAGTCCTGTATTAAAAAAAGTCAGAAGAATTTTTCAGTAACGAAATGAAAAAATAGAAAATGAATGTAAACGGGAATATTTGTAAATAAATCATGAATCTGAAAGATCTTTTAAAGATAACTTAACAACAAAATCTCAAAAGACCCTAACAGGCAGATACTTATTCTCCATCCCTAGCCAAGGATATGTCCCCAATATACCATCCCCCTCATTTCAGCCTTGGCACAAACCAGAGCGAGTGAGATAGTCTCCAGTCTACGCCAAAGCCAAAATGAGGGGTACGGGTACACTAAGGACATGTCCTTAGCCAAGGATAAAAAATGGGAATTCGCCTCCAGTGGTTAAACAACTATTTAAACTCACAGGGTTGACAGAGTCCCCTTCGCCCTCTGGTGGAGTTTCATCATCAGGCTTCTTCTGAGTCACCGGCGGTGCAGTAGCTACGTGCAGAATGCACACAACGGCTCCCAACCAGAATAAGGTTTTCATTCTTTATCTAAAACAAATAAATATAAAATTAAAGTGCACAACTCAAACAACAGAACAGTCCGCAAACCGTTAACAATAAATATGCTTAGGTACATACAAACAATATCGCAATATAATATTCACTGGGTAATAAAATTACACATATCTTATAATAATACTAGTTGTTACTTGTTCTTGCCAAGATGAAAACTGAGATATCTTTATTTTTTTTAATAACTAGCGAGTTGCAATCCCACTAAATAAAGAAACTGTTTCTACCTGCGTGTCAATTCCCATTCGTCCCGTTCCGCTTCTGCCCTCCCTTCCCTTCACGCGTTCCCACTCCACCTTTCCCACCTTCCCTCTCCCCACTTCCTTCTCCAGCTTCCCTCATCCCGTAAACTCCCCTTTTACGTTCCCCTCCCCCGTTCTCCTCTCCCGCAAACCCCCCTTTTGCGTTCCCCTCCCCCGTTCCCCTCTCCCGCGTTCCATACATTCAGTCCTGGTACATTTAATTTTCAAACAGCAAGCTTGCCCTCTATTGCATTTTTTTATAGAAATTTCATAATGCCAGGGCTCACCAGCATATATAGAAGAAACCTTCGCAGGCATGCTCACAAATGATCGCAATCGGATGAATAGATTAGGAAATAATTTCATAACGCTAGTGCTCACCACTATATATATATGGAAACCATCGCGGGCGTGTGCATAACAACTCACCAAAGTTTCATCACAATCGGATGAATGGTTTAGATACCAATCATAATATATTATACATTTCAAGTAGGTACATTATCGCTCCTGAATTGAAAAGAATTTTCATATAATTTCGCATACATCAGTTATAATTTGGAATGTCAAATCGCCTACACAAATGGGATTAAATTAAATTTATTGTTTAGTAATAATTAAATTATATTATTAATGAATACATTGGTATTACAGTCAGAGATTGTTATTACAGCAAGCTTCCAGAAATGTAACTAAAGTGATGAAATTATTCAAAGGCTTCCGTGTCTGTGTTTTCGAAAAGAAATCGATTGGACACATATTGCATACTGATTTAACTCAATGTCAAACATAAGGTGACCACCACCTTGAGCTGGCACAGAACAGTTTAGAAAAAAATATTGAAATTTAATCAATAATATTACATTATATTTTTATTTTTAACTTAATGAGTAAAACCTGAAATTTTAATATTTAATTAATGAAGACAATATTAGCGAAACTCAATCGAAAATCTGAAACAGAAAAATCAGAAAACGATACGGTCACTTCTAAGACTCACTAAGTTAAAAATAAAAATAAATATTCATCCTAGACTTGCAAAAAAGTCAACAGATGACGCATATTAAGACACTATCTAGATAGCATTTAGTTCGGGTTGAATCTTGCAATCCATACACAAAGACAGCAGCCAATAAAAATATACGTTAAGAAAGTGAAGATAATGTTGGTAGTTCTTAGTCGAAGAATAATACAGTTAAAATATGACCGAACCGGATAGGGACACATTAGCTCAGGTGGTAGAGCACTTTCCCAGCAAGGCGTAGGTCCTGGGTTTGTGTCCTAAATGTGACCGTATCTTTTTCTGATTTTTCTGTTTCAGATTTTAAATTGAGATTTACTAATATTGTCTTCATTAATTAAATAATATTTCTTATAAAAATTTCATAGAACTAATTTTAACAACTCATTAATATTATTTTTTTATCAATTTTTACTGTGTTTATTATCGAATGCAGACATGTACATTGTCATTAATACAAATTAATTAACTTTAAAAATAAATAAAACAGCTGTGAAACTTTGTACATTAAAAAATGGTGAAAATTTTGCCACAAGCCGCCACACTTTTATTGGACTGATTTTGGAAATTATACAATGTTTCAACTTAATTATTTCAGGGAACAACTTATAACGTTCGGGTAGATGGTAAAAGATTCATCCAATTTTTATTCAATCAAAGAACAAAATTTGCCTCATTCAATTTTTATTCAAAGTTCAAAATTTGCAGTATAAAACTTTTCCTTTGCCGCCATTTTATTTTTTTTGCATGGATTTGACATGAAGTTTTTTTCCAATCTAAATGCGCATGAATTACTTAGTTTACCCAAATTATTATGAACCTAATAACTTATTTTGTACACGTAAATGGTTGTTGTTGTTGTTGTAATTGTTGAAATGATGTGTGATTTCCATAATGTGTGCGGCGGCTTGTGGAATATTTAATTAATTAATAAAATACCTATCTGAAAATACAGCAAACTCAAGAATTGTGAAAATAAGAAAACACTAACGCAGGAATCGTGCGTCACAACTAACTTGTTTGTTTAGCACCTTCAGAGTGACGTGTACTTGCTTTGAATAACAATCACTGCTGTGGCAATGATCGCATTATTATGAATTTGTTTTAACCTTCAAAGCAATACAAGTTATAAATACAAAGCAAATATTAAATGTTAAAATGTCGGACGACATGAAACGAAGCACCGGTGAAACAAAGCACCGTTCAAATAAACACTTGAAAACGACATAATAAAAATGATGTGTTTTATAAGTGACGCCTACGGAAATTTTTCCCAGTTATGTAAATGCTATATTTTATATTGCCGCATAAATTTTAGAAAAACATGACCTCAAAATAGTTATCGACAATCGGCACACGCGTATTCAATAATCTGATGAAATGAAATGAAACATACTGCAGGTGTGGCAAGGAAAAAAGGCAAATAAATTCCTATGCATATATTAACTTACGCAAAAGTTTAATTAGAGCACATTAAATTAATATTCAGTGTACTTTTAAAAAACACTTAATTACCTTTAGACACTTGTTTTATTTAAAATTTACTAAACGCGCAGAGAACCTGTCAGACACTCACACTCACACAAACACAAAAATATTAAGCATATAATTGTATAATAGACAACTCCATAAACCATGGACCATAGACAAGAAATGCTTACAGATTTCCACGTAGTATTCATTTTTATTTAAATGCTGGCAACAAACCTTTTTAACTGGGAGGCGAATCGCAGGCGATTCTTGTGAGGTAAGCCCACACTGCGGCCAACGTTCCGTTCCAACTTCAAACGTTTGGACGATCGTGTGGAGGGATGTTCGTGCGTTTAAAGTTCGAGTTGGAAGGTTGGAGTTCGAATTGACCCGGAATCGCCTTCGAGGCGATCCCGACGGCCAACTCACATGAATCAGCCTGCCGCAGCTGTCCACACATCAGTCTGCGAACGCTGCGAACGGCATGCGATTAAGATGCGTGCCGCGTACTATTAAAATGGCGATATTATTACGGAGAATGGTATAACAATTGTTTGAAAACATGTCGTTTATGTAACTTTATAATTATACGTACGTAATAATTATAAGCAAGTGATAAGTAACAGCGTAGCTACAGCTGTTCCATGTCCGCCATCTTGGAGTTCAGAATTCGGGGTTGGAGGGTTGGCCAATGTTGGAATATTTATGATACCCTTGTTGGAATATTTATGATACCCTATGCGGCAACACTGTCAGTTCCGTTTCCGTATTCTTTTGTTTTTTCTCTTCTGTTTGAAATTGTGTGACTAGAGCATTGTTTACCTGACAATAAAATACATCTGTACCTTGCAATTGAGTATATTTAATTACAAACCAACAGGTTATGGGCCACATTATGCTTAAAGGCACTCTGTTGTGATCAATGACTTTTAAGTGTAAAATTGTGAATATTGTGATTAACGTTTGTATAGAACAATGTCGTTCCAATTCCCTATTGAAAAGCTGAAGGGCCGTGAGAACTACGACATCTGGAAGTTCGCTGCTCAAGCGTATTTAGAAGACCAGGAATTATGGGAATGTGTTGAAGGTACAGAAACAGATCAGAAAAAGAATAAAAAATGTCGTTCCAAGATTGTTTTATTGATTGAACCCGTTAACTATGTGCATGTCCAGTCTGCTACAACCGCGAAAGAAGCCTGGGACAATTTTGCTGCTGCTTACGACGATAAAGGTCTTACAAGGCG
The DNA here is from genome assembly GCA_917563855.2 of Limnephilus lunatus. Taxonomy (NCBI): domain Eukaryota; kingdom Metazoa; phylum Arthropoda; class Insecta; order Trichoptera; family Limnephilidae; genus Limnephilus; species Limnephilus lunatus. The sequence continues at coordinate 17,674,044 of OU830604.1, read as the reverse complement.
CGTCGGGCTACTAAGGACCCTTATTACAACAATGTTAGAAAACTGTAAATCTGTTGAAGATTACGTCGATAAAATTATTACCACCGCCCTTAAATTGACCTATATTGGTTTGAAAGTTGATAATGAATGGATAGGTACCATTCTTCTTGCGGGGCTTCCAGAAAAATACACCCCCATGATTATGGGCATAAAGAGCTCTGGAATAAAAGTGACTGGGGATGCTATAAAAACCAAATTGCTACAAGATGTTTCGCATAATAATTCAACATTAGAAAATCCCAATTACATTGCTATGTACGTATCAGGCTCGCCCAGATGGGGAAAATACAGTGTTTTTGGAGGTAGTAGCAGTTCAAGAGGGGTGGCAGAAAACAGTTCATACAGAAAAAAGATCGGAGGAAATAATTACTCCCAACCCTGCAGATAATAAAACGGGACCGCGCTGTTACCGATGCAACAGAAATGGTCATATAGCCCGAAACTGTGAGGTGATATTTGATAAAAAGAACTGTGGAAATAAACAAAGTTCAATGTACACTGCTTTTTCTGTGACTTCTAAATCAGCTGAAGAATGGTTTCTCGACTCAGGGGCTTCTGCACATTTAACAATGGCTGATAATAATTTATTTCACACAAATGATAATGATAGCATTCTTTGGCACAGAAGGATGGCCCACCTAAATTATGATAGTTTAAATAAATTGAAAAATGGATTACTTCACGGAATTCAGTTTTCCTCGTGTAACCCACCAGATGTATGTGAAGTTTGTGTGAAAGGGAAGGGCCACAGGTTGCCTTTCCAATCGAGCAGCTCTAGAGCTGCAAGACTACTTGAAGTGATCCACTCAGATCTTGTAGGACCAATGCAGACAAATTCATTATCTGGCTCTAGATATATTCTCACCTTTTTGGATGATTTCAGTAGAAAATCCTTTGTTTATTTCCTTGTCACAAAAGATCAGGTGGCAGAGTGTTTTGAAACATTTAAATATCATGTTGAAACGCAAACTGGAAAGAGAATCAAGGCTCTTCGTACTGATAATGGAGGTGAATTTTGCAACAAACGATTAGACAAAATCCTGCATGATTGTGGTATTGAACACCAAACCACGGTTCCATATACACCAGAACAGAATGGTCGGGCGGAAAGACTGAATAGATCAATCCTGGAGCGTGCCAGGTGTCTTTTGATTGAATCTAACCTTCCAAATATTTTTTGGGCTGAAGCAGTCTTCACTACCGTCTACTTGATGAATCGTTCTCCCAGCAAAAATGTGGATAAAACTCCCGAGGAAATGTGGTCAGGAAGAAAACCTACTGTGAAGCATGTAAAGGTATTTGACTGCAAAGCCTATGCACACATTCCGGATGCACACCGAAAAAAGTTGGACCCTAAATCAAAGCCATGCATTATGATGGGATATTGTGCTCTGTCCAAGGCTTATCGTTTGTATGACCCTAACAATAATTGTATTTTTGCATCAAGGGATGTCATTTTCTCTGAGAATGAGGAAGGAGTTTCACTGCTCACAAGTAAACAGGATAATTCAAGAGGATCGTTCTTTTCTGCAACGGAAGATGAATGTTCATCAATAAATGAAGATATTGTATCTAAGGACTCACCCAAAAATGTTGGCTCAATGGATTCAGAGGACATTGCAGATAAACGGGATACTGAAGACTTCCTAAATCGGCAAGCTGCAGACTTACAGTCTGATCTAAGAAGGCAGGACAGGGTTAGGAATCTTCCAAAAAAATATGATGATTTTGTAGTTTATACTAGTGTTAGTGATGAACCCTCAGATCCCTTGACCATTGAGGAGGCAATGGAGCGATCAGATAAACAACTTTGGATTGAAGCAATGGACCATGAAATGGAATCACAAATGGATAACAACACATGGGAACTGGTCGATCTTCCATCTGACAGAAAACCTTTAAACAGCAAATGGGTTTTTCGCACAAAGAGAGATGCAAATGGGGATATAGTCCAGCTTAAGGCTCGTCTGGTAGTGAAAGGTTGTGCTCAAAGAAAGGGTTTGGATTTCGAAGAAACCTTCTCACCTGTAGTCCGATACAGCTCCATTCGATACTTAATGGCATTAGCGGCCGAACTTGATTTGGACATAGATCAGATGGACGCTGTTTCAGCATTTCTCCAGGGCGATCTTCAGGAGGAAATCTATATGTATCAACCAACAGGATACCAAAAGTCTGGTAAAGTTTGTCGCCTAAGGAAAAGCCTATATGGATTATAACAAGCAAGCCGTGTTTGGAACATAATATTGGGTTTCAACAGTCAAGATACTATCCATGTGTGTATGTGAAAAATGAAAATGCGACTGTGTTGATCATTGCTGTTTGGGTGGATGATCTACTTATTTTTTCTAGTGACAAATCACAAAAACATGCTGTAAAAAATCAGCTCAAAGAAAATTTCAAAACGACTGATATCGGTGAAGCCAAATATGTTTTGGGATTCCAATTGACTCGAGACAGGCAAAACAAGAAGCTGTGTATAAGTCAACAGAGCTATATCGAACAGGTTCTGAAGCGCTTCAATATGTATGGATGCAACCCTGTGGACACACCACTAAGTCCTAATGAAAAACTCTCAAAACAGCAATCACCAAAAGATGAGAACACTTCAGCCATGATGAAAAATATTCCGTACCAAGAGGCAGTCGGTAGTTTGTTATTTGCCTCTCAAGTTACCCGACCTGACATTTCATTTGTGGTTAGTTATGTGAGTCGTTTCACTAACAATCCAGGTCAACCTCACTGGACTGCAGTCAAACGAATCATGCGTTATTTAAAGGGTACTGCAGATTGGAAACTGGAGTTTGATGGATGCACACCCTCTTCAATTGTTGGTTTCTGTGATGCTGATTGGGCAAATGATTGTCACGAAAGGCGATCTGTGACAAGCTACATTTTTACTAAATGTAAAGAAGCTGTTTCTTGGGGGACAAAAATCAACCAACTGTGGCGCTGTCGACAACCGAAGCAGAATACATGTCCATGTCTGCTGCGACACAGGAGGCGTTGGTTAAGAGGTCTGGCTCAGGAAATCGACAGTGCAGTATATGACACTCCTTCAGTTATCTACGTGGACAACCAGGTAGCGGCAAATCTTGCCGTGAATGGGTGTTACCAAGCCAGAACCAAACATATAGATGTGCGACATCACTTCCTTCGTGAGAAGATCCAGTGCCAACTAATTGAATTTATATATATATACCTACAACTAAAATGGTTGCAGACTCTCTTACCAAAGCATGGATAGAGAGAAACTGATGAGATGCATTTGCAATCTGGGTATCATCAAATAGGGAGGGTGTTGGAATATTTATGATACCCTATGCGGCAAAACTGTCAGTTCCGTTTCCATATTCTTTTGTTTTTTCTCTTCTGTTTAAAATTGTGTAACTTGAGTATTGTTTACCTAACAATAAAATACAGCTGTACCTTGCAATTGAGTCAATTTAATTACAAATCAACTTTCATGTGGTTTGTGTTATCATTAACAGCAAAATAAAGTTGTTTTAAAAAATTAACAATTTGCTGTAAATTGTATCTATTACCTTGCAACCTATTTTATTTACATTCCAAAGGTGGGAGAATTTGTAGCTAGTTAAAAATTAGGTTTCCTTAGTAGCTACGCCACTGCTATTACCGTATTTCAACTATTTTTAATTATAGGAGAAAAATGTGATGAAAACAACAATTTTTATCGAACAGTTTTTCTAGAATGGTAAACTACGAAATATGAATTTTGGTCGAAGTGTTTTTTAAAACATACATTCATTGTCTTATCAGCCATCTTGGTATTGCCATTTAAAACCTAGAAACACGATCGCAGGCCATCATTTATTTTCTACACTTAATTGCCAAACTGTACGGGCCTATAGAGTTTTCACTTCAGAAATGACAAAAGTAAAAAAAGGCAATCTCTTTTTTACCGGGTTAAGCGTGCGCCCAAAAGTTGGCAACATCCTAGAGAATGACTTAAATGGGGGAATCCCGCAATAACCGATGTACAATGACAAACCACGGAGAGCAATATTTACGCGTTTTATTTCATTCCGGTTCAAACGTTATTTATTACATTGTAATACAATACAGTCTTGTTCTTGTGATTATTTATTGGTTAATTAGTTTGATTTGTGAAAAGAATGAGTGAAAGGAAAATAGATTGTCCCAGAAAAAAAAAACAGAAAAATGGGGAGGTTATAAAAAAAACGCCCAAAATTTCTTTATTTTTTCAGCAATTAGCTTCTGTTATAGATTTAGATTACAATGGAAAGTACTAGCTATTTATCTACCAGTAGCGAAGGGTGAATTTTGTTTTTTGAAAGAACAATGGCAACCTTCAATACACGAAAATACCTGATCACGTACTGTACCGAGCAATAATAAGGGCCCCAACTAATTTTGATTCAGGGCCCCTCCAAGGCACGCTAGGCCACTGATTGTTATAGTTCAACCTCTTCCGATGTGTTGTTGGGTTAGGTTAGGTAAGACGTGTGAGGGTAAACATCCTACTTTATTACCCTGAGGGCACACTGGGCAGACTCCCCCAGCCTGAGGAAGCCCTGTAACTCAAAGTATAGAAATATTCATTTGTGTTTTGTTATTTCCTGTTTTTTTTTTCTTTCAAAAAGAGCCCTTCAAACTTAGTACAGGCCCCTCAAACTCAGGACCGGCTCTGCTATGCGCCGACGCCAAGAGCCAAGGCGATGTTCTGGAGCTTTTTTTAAGTGAAACTACTTTAGCCTCGTTGATTATATTGGTTGACATAAAAAACGGAAATGGCGCTAGGACTGTGCTCATGGCCACTTGATTATGACCACACTTTTAAAGGCTCCTATTGGTTGAGATTGTTTATGGTAAAGTTTCGCTTCTACCGTGTGTGAAGTGCACTCGATATTTTTTTTAATTCTCTGGTCGCCAGAAACTCAGTTCAGTGCGCCTAGCCCTCCCCCCCCCTCACACAGCATTCCCAAAGGTACATAGGCCTTGAAGGAAAATGTTTTCCTCAGGACGTCCCGTGTGGAGCTAATGTAAAAAACTATCATTATATTGTATTTCAGTTCTCCGTTATTGTTTAATGAATTGTAGAGACACAAAATACTTTTAACGCCAATTTAAGAATACCTAAAGTTTCCTAAAAAGACCCTCGACGCAACATCCTCAAATCATACTCTAGACCTAATATAAAAAAAAAAACCCGTCGACCCATCGCTACCGAATCGACAAAAACCGACGCAGACCCTGCGCAGAAAAGTAACGCTACAACCATACGGAAGCCAACCTTCCGACTCCTTCAACTCCAACTCTTCCAACTTCCAATTTATTTCGGAGTTGGAAGGTTGGCCGAACGTGTGGTGGCTGCAACCCTACAAAAACGAACACCAAAATGGCGGACGTCGAACAGCTGATTCGGCGCCGAATCTTATCAGTTGCCTACGATTGTGCAGGCTGTGCTTCGGTTTCCATAATATTGATTTCGATTCGTAAAGCTAAAAAAAATAATCATTTCAAACAATTTGTATACAACTCTCCCGTAATAATATTGCGCAGACTGATGTGTTGGGCCAATTAGCATGAACCAGCCATCGCCGAACGCCTCGGAGGCGATCCGAGGCCAACTCGAACTCCAACCTTCCAACTTGTACTTCCAACGAACCACCCCTTCATGGTAAGCCCACACTGCGGCCAACGTTCCAACTTCAAACGTTTGGACGATCGTGTGGAGGGGTGTTCGTGCGTTGGAAGTTCGAGTTGGAAGGTTGGAGTTCGAGTTGGCCTGGGATCGCCTTCGAGGCGATCCCGACGGCCAACTCACACGAACCAGCCTGCCGCAGCTGTCCACACATCCGTCTGCGAACGGCATGCGATCAAGAAACGTGCCGCGTACTATTAAAATGACGATATTATTACGCAGAGTGGTATAATAATTGTTTGAAAACATGTCGTGTATATAAGTACGTAATAATACGTACGTAATAATTATAGGCAACCTGATAAGATACAACGTAGCTACAGCTGTTCTATGTCCGCCATTTTGGAGTTCGGAATTCGGGGTTGGAGGGTTGGATGCAGCCACCACACGATCGGCCAACCTTCCAACTCCGAACTAGTTCGGAGTTGGAAGCTTCGGTGTGGACCTAGCATTGTGATTTTTTTTTTAAATTTTGAATAATATCGTAAATTAGGTTCTATTAAAAAACTATTTAATATCTAATAAAAGTTTTCGAAAGGGAAAAAAATACATTTTTTATTAAAAGGATATAACTTAGGGCCAGTCGATTCACAGAATTTTTAAAAAATCATCAAATTTCAGTTGATTTGCAAGAAGGTTGGCTTCGGTGTGGACCTTGCATCACACAATCATCCAAACGTTTGAAGTTGGCCGCAGTGTGGTCGTACCATAAAGTTCACTACGGTTTGCTGCCGACCCAGTGAGTCGACGGGCAGGTACTTGAGCTTGAAATGCCAAAAGGGGGTAAAACTTCAAGAATTGCAGTGCTTGCAACACTTTGAGACTGCGCAAGCGCACTGCATTTTCTGTAATTGGCAGATTCTTGCATTGAGCAAATTATTTGTTATGGGTAAGTAGGCAATTATTTGAATCTGGGTGCGTTCTGAATTGACGTCTGTCCTATTTGTACAACAAAGCGTCGACATTTCCACGGTGTGTGCGTCGAGCCGTCGCGATGGATCAAGTGGTAACGCAAGTCGTTGTCTCCCGGCTGGGCTCCGCTCTGAGTAAATATGACTTCGTATGCACGGTCGAGGCGCGACGTCAACACGAGTCCCTGATCCGGCTTCTGAGGGAACTGGACATCGAGGTGGTGGAGACCCCAGCTGGCATATGTCCCGACAGCGCCTTCATAGGCCACACCGCCTTCGTCCTCAACGGAACAGCCCTGATGGCCAGGGGACAGAGACCGGATCGTCAGACTGACGTGAGTTAAACTTAGCTCTTCATTTATACATTTTTAACTCATTTCGGCAGACATGTACATCTGGAAGCTTTGTTTGACGTTATTTTTATTATGTAGGCCACACCTGGGATGACCCAATTCTCACAGGCTGTTCCATATATACATACACTAGTGAACACTTTTTATAAATTTTTTGTATTTGATATTCATTAACCCTTTTTTAAATCACGTTGGTGTTTTAACTGTAATTATGTATGCTAATTAATTCAACAACATATTATTTTATTATATTTTAAAAAGATTAAAATTTGTTTTTCGAAAAAATAACAAAAATGCTGAATAAAACAACGACACAGCAAAATACAAATATTTACTAATAACAAAGATTTTGCATAATATTTCAAATTAACCTTTTAACGTTGGTATTTCGTCGGAAATCCTTTTAGTTTAATAACTTCCTCAATCCTTCTAGGCATGGAGTCCACCAAACGTAGCAAATCTTCAGGTTTGAAGACATGGAACCATTCTTGAATAGGTAATAGTTTCAATTAATTGTTTATTGCTGGATTGCGCCGAGAAACCAGTATTTTCAATCTAAACCAGAGATTTTCAATAGGATTCAAGTCTAGGTTGTTTCCTGGCCAAGGTAGAAAAACAATATGGTGGTCTTGTAACCATTTCATGCTCGTTTTGCTATGTGGCATGTGGGTCCATGCTGCATCTACCACGGTCACCCTTGATCAAATCATTGATGCTGGGCAATAATTTTGGCTCCAGAATCACATCTTGATGCCTTTTAGTCTTAATTGTGCCTTATACTTATACCACTCTCAGTCGTTCGAAACTATCTCTTTTCATGCAAGCCCACACCATTACACTCACAGGAAGTTTCATTGTCGCAGAAGTGCATTTTGGTATCACGTCTTCAACTTGATGCCAACGAACAAATCTGATTCCATCGCTCCAAAAAAGAAAATTTTAATCTCACCACTCCACATCACCTTTGCCCAGTCTTCTGAGGTCCACTCCTTATGTGTTACAGCTCGTTTCAGCCGTTTTTTCCCTGTTTCATATTAGGTTCAGGTTAGGCTTTTATTATTCTTCCCTAATTTCTTCCTAAATGTTATATCAGTAATATCGAGTCCAGCAGCTTTAACGACCTTGTTAATCTTTGGATATTTGACGATGGTCCTGCAGGGCAAGGCAACACACACTCTTTTCCTTTTTTGGCGTAACCTTTGGCTTTCGGACGATTTTGGGGCTGTTTTTGTTGTCTTTGAAAACACTAGTATATGTATATTGAATTATTTGGCGGGTATTAGATAAGCCGCCATAGCTCAGTGGTCAGAGCCCTGACCGGCAATCAGAGGGACACGGGTTCAATTCCCGTTGGCGGCCAGTATCTTTTCTCGGAAGATTTTTTCAATGTAGATGAGTGTTTCAGGCTGATAATTATTACTTATAATATTTGTTATAACAAACATTATTATCACCCCACTTTTTGTCGTTTCATGTAAAAATGATTTTTTTAAATTCACAGTATTTTTTTTCAAATCGCCTGTGGAAACTTTGGTTTCATAAAGGTGTACATTTGAATTATTTTGTGGTTAACTTTTAGATTTGAATATAAGCGTGGTGTTTTCTCTTTTCAATACCGTTCCTCACTATGATTGTAAAGGAGACACAACAATTTCTATGAGACCTATATGAGTGTTTCCGAAAACCGTACAAATTAGCCTGGGGGGTTAAACAAAGGAAGTAGTGTTGAAATAAAAAAAATACTAAAAAGTGTCAGAGTAAAAGTGTATGTAGGTTTAGTCTTATTACTTGAAATGGCTTTAGCCGTGTTTGGTGACTAGATCTGAATTGCCAGGTTCATTTTCCACATCTCCTTCCCCTCCCTACTACCTGTAGCATCATACTATACCAAAATTGGGGATGCCATTGTCTCACTGGCTCGAGACGGTTGGGAGCAGTTAGGACTCTTGTGTTATATTCAGATAAAATGTGGCATTTTTTTTATAAACACATTCATTTATTTTTATTTAAAAGTATATTAAACTCGTAAGTATGACTGTGTTTTATTCTAGATCCCCGCATTCATAGTTTATTAAAACATTTTTTTTAAGTCTACGATTTCATTCCGAGATTGATGAAATTTGAAATTGCATAATTTCGTTGAAATATCGATTTTATATGCCAACGAAATTGACACAGTCTGTGCATATGGCCCAGGCTACACGAGCGGTTCTCCTGCCGTGGGAAACCGCAGCAGACACAATATACTATGAACGTTGTATGGCGCAATCTACACGAGCGGTTCTCCCGCCGCGGGTGCTCACGGTTCACAGGTGGGAGAAATTCGATCGCCACATGTAGCGGTTCTCCCGCGGCGGATAACCGCCACGTTCATACTACACGAGCGGTTTCCCGCGATTGCATCATTTCGTGCGAGAGAGCATTGTTGATCGGTGCGCGTAAAGGATAGGGCGATTTTCTGCGGCGGTAGAACCGCTCGTGTAGCCTGGCGGGAAACCGCCACTCGTGTAGTACGATGGTCTGCGGCAGCTCTATCGGGCGGTTTCCCGCGATGGTAGAACCGCTCGTGTAGCCTGGGCCTAAGATGGGAAAGGGACGGATACTTTAGCATAAGTGAAGGCGTACAGTAGTGTTGGTTAACAACACAGGTGACACTAGGACGCGCAGTAGAAATGTCTGACAGCATATTTCTTTGTATTCTATTGTCTTTGGTCTTGTCGGTCGCTTGTTGATCACACGTATCATCATTTTTTGAACTTTCACTTTATACATTCTCCACACTCTCCGAGTACATGTGCATTTAGGCAAATGTAGTGGTCCCATTTGCATGGCGTTGAAGAACATTGAAGCAGCCTATATATTAATCATTACACAATTTCAGCAGTTAAATAACTATTAAGTGGAATTTTTTCAGCCCACAGTACCTAGCTGTCAATTACACACTAATTAGGGTTAAATGGGTCATGATAATTTAAATTTTTATGGCTTATGTTTCATAATAGTCCCTGCATTTATGGGAGAGCTTGTAGAGGCCTCCCACACCGAAGGTAGCAGGATCGAATCCTGGCGTTGCAAATAAATTTTATTTGATTAATTTGTGTTATTTCACAATTTATTCATTTAAAATCTCTTTCAATTCCTTTTTCTTCTTTCTAATCTTCATTTTCTTCTAGTATGGGGGCAGGAATAAGTTTTGAAATATGGAAAAAATTTGACTCCATCTTTCTATGTCCTGTATTAATTTTGTATATTGATTGGGATAGTTTATCTTCGATTTTAAATGGACCAATCCTTAACTCATCTAATTTTCTTCTATTTAGTTTGTGACCATTTTCAACATATACCATATCGCCTATTTTAAAATTATGAATTGTTCTTTTTTTATCAATTAACATTTTATTATATTCATGTGACTTAATTGTTCTTTCTAAAGCAAATTTTCTATCTCTAATCCAGTCATCTGCTTCTTTTTTAAATTTAAGTTCATTTGGTATGAATGAAACATCAGTACCATCCAATAGGTATCTCGGTGCAAAGCCTGTTATTGAGTGTTCCGTGTTATTATATCTATCAACACAATTATGAGCAATAGTTGTCCATGCTTTAGTATTTAGATTTTCATTTATCTTACACCTTATTTTATTTACGAGTGTTTGGTTTAGCCTTTCGTTCAGTCCATTAGAAAATGGCGAATTTACTGCAGTGAAAATTAGTGTGATTGATCTTTCATTTAAAAAAGTTTTAAACTCTTTTGAGTTAATTCCAGGATATTGGTCGGTGAGAACCATGCCAATTTCATTACAATTTGGTACAATATTTATAAGTTTTATAAAGTCCTTTGCACTCTGTGTCTTTGAGGTTACTATATAAGCATATCGAGTAAAATGGTCGACTAAAAGGTGCAAGTATTTTTTGGTTGATCGAGAGCCACCAAATCCCCCAATGGGGTATTTCCACGAACGAGGAATTCCATTGAAAATGTACGGAATATTTAAAGACGATTTTTCTGATTTTAATCATCCTACTATAAATGTTTGTTTTTTATGTTTTCATTCAATATTATTGATTTTAAAAACGGTCGAAAACTGACAAAATCAAAACGGCCCGTTTTTTCAAATGGGTTTGTGACGTCGCTGGCTACGCCCGGCTAAACCAGCACAAATAAGCACCGTCAGGGAGCGTCCGCACTCACGACGTCACTCGATAGCCACGCCCCAAATCATCGTTTTAGCGGTGACTTAAAAATGGTAAACTTTAACTCGCTCTAGAAAATTTATTCGTCAACATAAAAATAAAATAAAAATGCTGTAAACATCGTAATTTTTTGCTTAATTTTTTTAAGCAATAAAAAAAATACGTGGAAATACCCCATTGTATCTATTGAGACAATTTCAAGTGGTTTTGTGGCAGGGCCTAAGTGTGACATTACACCATATTTAGCCTGTCCTCTTGTCTTATTTTTTATACATATTTCACATTGTTTGCATAAATCGGTGATATTTCTAGTTAAATTCTTTGCTGTATAAATGTTTCCTATTTTCTTTTGCATTTGTTTTATACCTATATGACACATATTTTCATGTATCAGTTTTATAAATTTTATACTGAGTTCCTCTGACAGTAGTATTTTTTCTTGCTTTCTTACCCTCTTATAATATATATTGTTTTTATATATTAACTTGTTATTGTATTTTTTTATATCCTCATTTTTCTCTTGATCTGTTAATATATCATTCAATGTTACTAAGTTTATTATTTTTAATTGTTAATGTATATCTTTATTAGCTTCTAATACTGGGTTTCTGCTCAAGCAATCTGCCTCTAAATTATTTTTTCCTGGTTTATATTTTATTTCGAAGTCATATTGTGATAGGTAATAGGATAAATCTGCTAACTCTTCGTCCGTTCTAGATTTAATATTTAAATTTTCCAATGGTTTGTGGTCGGAATATACTGTGAAAGGTTTGCCTATTAGCCAGTACTGCCAATATCTTATGGCCTCTTTAATAGCTAAGCATTCTAAATATATAGCCTTTTTTTTCTTTTGGACTTCATTTAATTTTTTTGAAAAATATGCTACAGGTTTTTCTTTTCCGTCTTGTTGAGTTTGTTTCAGCACTGCTCCAATACCTTCCAATGATGCATCCGTATATATGTTTATTGATGAGTCTTTATCAAAAATTTCTAAGATTGGTTGTGAACACAATAGTTGTTTAATCTTTTCAAAAGCTTCTTGGCAGTCTATTGACCATATGAATTTTTGGTGCTTCCTTAGTAAATTATGTAATGGTTCTAAAATTATTGAACTGTTAGGTATGTACTCGTGGTAGAAATTGATTTTTCCTAGAAGTTGTCTAATATTTTTCTGATTCTTTGGTGTTGGGAAATCTCTTATTGAAATTAAGTTATCTCTCACCGGTTTTACTGTATTATCTTGTATTATATGTCCGAGGTATTTTACCCAATTTGTTGCAAATCGACATTTTGTGAGCTTAAGTCGGAAACCTTCTTTTTCTATCGCCTTTAAAATCTGTGATAAATGATTTATGTGCTCGGTATAGCTTTTTGAAAATATGAAAATGTCGTCAATAAAATTTACAGCAAAATCCGTTAACTTGTACTTTCTCAATATGTTGCTTAGTATTCTTTGAAATATGGCTGGAGAAGTTTTTAAACCGAAGGGTAAACATGTCCATTGGAAGTGGCCTTCCTGGGTTACAAAAGCAGTTTTTTTTCTATCTTCAATTCGCAGGGGAATAGACCAGAATGCAGAATTTATATCTAATGTTGAAAAGTATTTACAGTTTCTGGTTTTTGTTACTAAGTCCTCAATCAAAGGAAATGGTTGAGCCTGAGGTACCACCATTTTATTTAATTCTCTAAAATCGATACACAATCTTGTTTTTCTATTGTCTTCTTTTTTGAAAGCTAAGGTTACTGGTGCTGCAAAAGGGCTGTATGATTCCTCTATAAGATTTCTTTCAAGCAATTTTCTTACTTGTTCTTCTATCTCTAACTTATCTTCTATTGAACATCTGTAGGGTCTTTTACTGCAGTATTTGTCCACAAGTAGATCAATGCGTGCTTCATAATCCTTTACTGTTCCAATATCATATTTATCCTTTGCAAAGCTTGATTTATATTTATCAATAAGTTTATTTATTTCAGATTTTTGTTGTATATTTAAATGACTCAGATCCATTTTAAATTCTTTTTCTTTTGTATGTTCCTTAAAGTTTATAAAGTTCAAGTTCTTTATATCTTCATTTTCATTAGGATCGTTTTTACAATGTATTTCCTCTTTTTTAAAGCTTTCTTCAGATTTCTGAACAATTTCCAATTTTTCATTCTGAATCAAATTAAACTCTTTTATAGTATCAAGTCCAATTAGAAAATTGTATTTGAATTCTTTTCCATCTACAATATAAACATCAATTTTGTTCTCTATATTAAATATCTTAATTTTTATTGTTGTTAAGCCTTTTGTCTTTTTTACACCATTAATCGTTAGTAAGTTTGTATTGTTATGTATATTTTTTCCTTCTTCCTTTATTCTTAATAATTTAGAATTTATTAAGGAAACATTAGAGCCAGAATCATATACACCAAATATGTCTAATTTTCCTTCTAATGATAGTTTTACTTTAATTAATGGTGTAATTATTCGTTTTTTGACTCATTATCATTCAGTTCAACATCTAATACAGTGTTGTTTACATTCTTATTATATTTTCTCTTGTTCTCATAATCATCAGTTTGTTTAAACCAGCATTTCTCTTCAGAGTGGAAACGGCTACCTTTATTTAATTTTTCACAAGTTTTGCAGGGCTTAATTTTATCAACTCTTATTTTATTAACAAATGTATTTCTCTTGAATTTATCATAATTATTTTTATTGACTGTTTGTTCATGTTTACCAATTTCATTGAATAGATTTGCAGTCGATGTTATTGATTCCTTATTCATTTTGTACATTATATAATCTGGTAGACCCATAACAATAAGATGAATCAATGTCTGTGTGTTAATATTTTTATTTATCTCTAATAACAATCTTTCTTTCTTTGTTGCATATTCTCGTAATGAACCTCCTTGAAATTTAAACGCAAATGCAAATTTAACTTGTGACCAACCTTTGTTTCCGTATGTTTCACAAAAATTTGTTTTCCATATTGCCCATTCTGCGTTTACTGTATATTTTATTAACATACTAGTGTACCAATCTAGGCACTGTTTTTCAAGTAAATATTTGAAAGTCTCAATTTTTTCTGCCTCCTTTAATATCTCGAAACGTTTACATTCATTTTCAAAATCATTGATCCATTGGTGTACATTTGATGTTTTTCCTGAAAACTTCTCGAGTAAAAATCTTTCTGCTATTTTTCCTAGATTTTTATTTTCAGTACTAATATTATTGTCAGAAAGTTTCGTGTCATATATAATTTCTTCCAGGTATTGGTCACCAAATTGTATATTCTCACCTTCAAGTAAATTTTCCTCAAATCTTGGGTTAAGGGAAACCATATTTTCCGTGTTTGATATCTTTTCTTTAGAGAATTCTTAATTTTGTTATAAACATCCGTAGTCGTTATGGCGGTATGTTTGCTTGCATGTTTTAAATCATCGGGAATATCAAATATATGTCCATCGGGTGTCTCGATTGAGGTTACGCAGATCACATTGCTTTTTCCATCCGATGCTGCTGACACTGTAAATGTGAATCTTAATTTTTCCATTTCCAAGGTTATTGTTTCTCTTCACTAAAATTGTAGTTTTATAAGACAATTTGTCTATTGGTTGTAATTTTTTATTAATAATGTGACATACAAATATCATGAGTTGCTTTGCTGACAAAGAAACTACAATTAAAGTTATTTGTCCGTCTTCAAAATATTATATCACTTTGTAATTATAAACTTATTTTTCAATCTTCTTATTACTTCAATCTGTGCTACCCAGCTAGACAAAAAAACAAAAAACATCTATCATTTTCTGTCTCCATGACAACACCTATTTAAAATTCGAACATAAAGGAATCCTATGCATTTCTAGGTAGGTACCTATTCCTTTACATATAGTATATTTGCAGCACGTTCCAGTGTGGAAGATACTCTCAGTATCGACCTGGTGTAAGACCACCATTCAGAATTGAAACGTTGCTTGAAATGGTATTAGCCGTGTTTGGTGACCAGATCTGAATAGCCAGGTACTTCCCTACCTTCCTCTTCCCTATATCCTTCCCCTCCCCACTACCTTCAGCCTCACAACAAACCCCAATTGGGGATGCCATAGTCTCACTGGCTACAGACGGGAGCAGTTGGGACTCTTGTAAGGTGTTCATATTAAAAAAAATATAGTAGGAAATTATATTAATATAGTTTATGTATGATGTTAAAACTACACTCCAAAGATATTGAAATTTAAGAGATGTGCTATCGGCAGTTTTTACTGGGTGAGAATTTTTTTCCTGGCGTCGCCAATATTTTTAACCAATACTAATGCACATTGCACACCTTAAAAAAAATCAACTAAATGAACGAATTCTTTCCATATTCAAACTAACCAATACTACTACACACCCTCAAAAAATCTACTAACTGAAAGAATTCTTTCCGTATTCAAACTATTCCCATTAGGTAGTAGTCTGCCGGCGGTCGAGCGACCATCATAGCATATCTCTTGTATTTCAATAACTTTGCTACCCTCCCTGTAATGTCAGAACATTTACAATAATAATAATATATTTATGGATTATTTACATTTTTATCATTTAACAATTTTTATTTGCAAATTGCACTAGAGTTTCAACTGCTTTCAACCGACCGGAGCCTGAATGGAGATGGGAAGTAACTGCTTGTTCAGATATGGTCACCAAACTCGGCTAAAGTAACATATAGGTTTGGAATAGTGGCCTTTCACCAGGTCAATACTGACAGTATCTACCTACCTCTCTGAAACATATCGCAATTATACTACATTTTATTTTAAAATGAAATGCGACCTTCGGATTCATAGCTAAGAATCGTAACCAATCAACTGCGGAGTTCCAAGTATTCCAGGAGAACTCTTGAGCCAGCGCTGAACAACCCTCAGTATCACCCTGTGGAAAGATAACCATTCAGAATTGAAGCATTGTTTGATAACCTAGTATTGAATAACCAGGGATTTCCCAACCGTCCTCTGCCCCGTCTCTTTCTCTTCCACCACACCCTGAAGCCTCACAACATACCCAAATTATGAACATTTGGAACTCTGGTGTGTTAAACTCTATACATTAAGCAGTTCTGTTACTCACTTTTCTCATACGCGGTAATCTAATTGTATTACATTTCTGATTTCATAAGCAATTAGATATATTGAAGTAAAACTACGCACTTGGGGGTAAAATGATGAATATGTTACGAAAAAGAACCATATGAACGCTAATTGAAGTAAAAATATGTAACGCTAATCTATATGAATATGAAACGCATATATTTACGAAAAAATATGAAACGTTACGAACGCGAAAATGTTGTTATGAGTTGTTGTGAGTTGTTATGAGTTGTTATGAGTTGAGTTGTGTTGTTATGAGTTGAGTTGAGTTGAGTTGATGGGGATGTTGAGGGGATGGGGATATTTTTATTCCTGTTATTGTTAATGGACAGCATAAGTTAGTGAAGTTTTACTTCAGTCGTGTGGTCTAAAGCACACTCGTTTTTTTTTTTTAATTAATAAGAATTAACAGCGTTTAACCAGCCAGCGGCCGAAAATTCACATTTCGTTGAAAGATGTTCTTACGATTGTACAGGGCGGTTCCAATGAGAAAGATTAATTATTCTCCGTGCGAGCTTTTTAAAATTATAACTCAATACGATTTTATTTCATTCCAAATTTGCTTTAATTTATACCTACATCCAAAAATGCTGAAAGGTGTGATGATAAAACTATTAAAATTATGTACTTTTTGTAATTATTTTTTGATCATAAGTATTTATCATTTTTTAATAATGTCTAAGCAAAATATGAATGGAAAAAAATCTGAAATAAATTAGTTTGTAAGTGCACAAATAAATACACAATGGACCAATTTTCGTCAAGAAAAACATTGTACGTATATATTTTTTAATGATTTTATTTAAACTAAAATAGGCCACTTGCATGGATTTCAAAACGACTTGGAAAAAATCGTGTGGATAGATTTTTTTACTAAGATTACGAAAATTTTTAGAAATGTATAGTTTTTTTATTTTTAAATTAATAAATCCATTATTTGAGCTCGTGACGTCACTACATGAAAATGTCCTGTCTCCGAATATGTTCCCTTAATTTTGAAAAATTCCACACTGATTCATTTTTTTTTATATGGCAACACTTTGATTTCCGGCGAATTTTTGAATTGTTCACTTGATTTATTTTTTGTTCTATGCGAACTTATCCTTTGGTTTGATTTTTTGATAAAGATGGCGGTGTTTTTACAGATGTTACGAAGAGAACCCTGTACAATTTATTGCTATTCGTGTGGAAAACATTCTTTTTTTAAAAGGATTTTCGGCTATGTAATTATCATTTTTTCGCACTCATAAAATTATGTCCCGTCTTTCCGGTTTATAAAAAATGGTCTGATTTTTCGGATTTAAATTTTCAAAAAATCGCCAGGGCTTCAAAAATACGATTTAAAAAAAAAAAAAAATACAGAATGTCTTAGAATATTTGCCTTAAACCGGAAAAAAAAATGTGATGCAAGTGGCCTATTAAAATTCTGTAACATACGTTTCCCAGATAATGTATTGATTTATTTTACTGCATGATTATATTATTTGAAATGGGTGTTGTATAATACATGTACTTTTTTGAAAATTTAACAAATCTGCCAACGACCTATGTTATAACCTTATTGTACCTACTCAAAATAAACATTTTTTCTCAAAATTTCAATCATACGTTTACTAGATAAAAGAACAATCTTTCGAAATCAATTTTTAATTTTTTGTGGAAAAGAGTCAATACTTCTAAAATCTGGTTTAAAAATGACATATTTCTGGTTTTCTCTGGTTATACCCTCTTAAAGTATTTTGTCATTTGGTTTTTAAAAATTAGGTCACATTAAATTGCAGTCTTTTTATTGGAATAAAATTAATCCAATTTTTTGCATATTTGCCTTTCCTTAGTATATATCTCATAGCTCTGTTTTGTATAATTTCACTATAATTTAAAAAATGAGCCCTGCAGTGTTCCTATTTAGTTTATTTCTTAGTCGTCTAAGAATTTTTTTTGATACCTTTTTTAGTATATTCAAAATATTTATTTGAAAGTTAGTTTTGAATCCAATATTTCGTGTTATTCATTTTATTGTATTTCATTCATTCAATTAGGTATTAATTGTCAATTTTTTTTTTAATTATTAATTGTCAAATTTAATCATGTGTTATGCGTTTTACTGCCTATTTCCATATATTTTGTCTTGTTTATGTTCAGTTTCAACGTCTTTAGTTTTGGTAAATTTTGTAGAACTTTTTTTATTTTATTTATTGCATCTATGTACTCTTCACACGAAACGTTACACATAAATTAACATATTGTCTGCGAATTGTCTAATTTTGCAATGATTTATAGGTTTAATTGTATCATTTATGTAAATTATTAATAGAATTGGGTCTAACACCAACCCTTGCGAAACACCTGGGTTTGTTTCTATCGGTTCTGATACTGACCTTTTTTGTTACTATTGTTCTGATGCTGTCATTTTGTTACCTGTTGTTTGGCATGGGTATATTCTTTGAATAGGTTTAGAGTTATGTCATAAAGACCTATATCTTCTAATTTTTCTAATATTTTTTCTCTCCTTTCTATTGCTTTAAAGGCCCTTTTGAAATCTAAGAATGCTGCAATAGTCATCTTTTTTGTCAGTTTCTTTCTTCCATGTATCAATCCCTATGTTTATTTCCGCTTTGCAAGAGTTATTTTTCCGGAATCCCGATTTCTCATCACATAATATGTTATGTTATATTTGTTCCTCTTATTTTAGTAGCTTGAATTGGTGTATTAACTTGTCAATTACTTCTTGTAGGTCTTTAACAAAAACATTTTATAGAATTTCAGTGAAATTGAACATTGGCTGACTTAAATTAGCAAAGCTGTTAAATTCTAGGCAGAAATTAAAGTTAGATTTAAATTCAAATTAAATTAGACTGCTTATGTTATTTTGATATTTCTACTTGTTACAGGTTGAAAAGACGATTGAAATACTCCAAAAAGAACTGAGGATTAACGCCATCGTCCTTTTGGCGATGGATGCAAAACTGGATGGTGGAGATATTCTATTTACAGGTTATTTACATAATTTACTCATCATTTATTAATCTGTAATTTTGCTTTGATTGCGTTGATAATCCTTTGATTGCGTTGCGATTTTGGTCAATTTTATTGAAAGTAAGATAAATGCATTTATATCTGTTTATGATTCTTCTTCCGCAGGGATACGCAAATATCTGATATCGCATACTCACACAGTACTCATTATTGTATACTCACATAGCAAACAACTCGTCACGCACCAGTCATTATACCACGAGACCTGCGCCGCCAGCAATACCTCTCTCATAACCAAAGAGTTATTTATTAGTAGCTGTCATTTTTTATAACCTGTCATTATTTGTTGACTGTTTTGTTTCAACCATTGAGCTAAAGCACATGCATTGTTACAAAATGTCTAACACGAACGACACCATGTTTAAAATCTTGACAACGTGAGTGGTGACACCTCGCCTATATCCCTGTGTATGAATCTCCTCACAGATGTTTGCCGGTATTCTTGTGGAAGAAAGGCAACTTTTTGAACACATCAAAAACTTTGAATAAATTATTTCCAAGAAACAATATATCACATTCCTCTATTGCTGTTTACTTTTGTATTCACAGTAAATTTTCTTGAAAATGTTGCGAAAAATCGTAAATCTACCGGCACTGTTGTTTGCGTTTGCTTGCGAAATGCGTATATGTGCGGGTTCCTTATGATAAGTGTGGCTAATTTACTACATAGTAGCATTTGTATGTGTATTTTAATCCAAAAAGAACATTTTTAGGTCGGGAATTTTTCGTAGGCTTGTCCAATTGGAGCAACGAACTGGGAGCGCGAGCCCTTGCTGAGACCTTCCCAGAGTTCCCTTGCACTCCTATTAAGGTAATATCTTATTATCATATTACTTATTTTTCATGGATCTAATCTTTGTATCAGAGTTTCTGAACATTTTTAGATGTATATGTTTGTCTCTTTTTAATGTCACTTTTCTTTTTTTCATCGAGTTTCAAATCACAACGGTGCTAAAGAAGTTTTCACTTCAAAAAAATTACAAATACCATTTTTATCAGAGAATCTTTTATGCCCTTTTCGAATAGATATTCTGATTTAGTAGATCCTGTTACCGTAACAGTTAATCTTAATGTCGTCAGATGTTAATCAGGTTATCTCCAAAGACGACAGACACCTAATTCAAAGAGTAAATATCTACAAGCCAGAGTACAGCTATACGGAGGTTAGAATTCGTCTAAATCATTTTCGAACTGTTCAGCTTGAGTGATCTACCCGCCGCGCTTTCAGCTTGACTTGGTGGTCTCCATAAACCTGTCGGCCAACACTACAGATATATATGCATTTGCAGGTGCCGGAGGGCAAGTTGAACCAGTACGTGTCGCTGGCAGGCCCAGACGTGCTGTGCGTAGGCGAGGGCCCGGGCGCGCGCACCGTGCTGCGTCGCCTGGAGCGCGCCGCCTCTCACGCGTACACCACGCTCACCGTGCCCGAGGAATGGGCCGCTAACTGCCTCTACATCAATGGAACGCTCATACACCGCGCCATCGAGGAGATCCCTCTATCCTTCCAAGTAGGTTTAATTGAATCAGGTTTCTTTATTAATAACTATGATAATTTCAAATGATTACTTTTGCCCAAATCAAAAATCCCATTATTATCAAAGAAGAATCAAAATTTACCAAAAAAAATTTTGCAATTTAACCCATTGGCACATGAAGCCGGCAAATCGCCGGTCAACTATACTATAGTACTAGCTTATGCCTGTTGCAAATGCAACTAACGGGTTAAAACACTATGCGATTTGACGTGTGAACGTGGATGAAGCGAGGAGCGGGTGTTTAATTAAATATATGAAGAAAAAACGACATTTGAATGTGGATAAGGCGAAAAATTAATTCATACTTTCAGTACCTACTCACTGACTGCACCAATTTATTTTGAGACAGCTTTTGCACGTTGCAGGCAACTAACGGGTTATAACACAAAGCGAGGAGCGGGTGTTATATTAAATATATAAAGATAAAAACTATGTTTGAATGTGGATAAATCAAAAAATAGTTCCTACTTTCAGTACATACTCACTGAGTACATCAATTTATTTTGAGACAGCTTTTGCCCGTTGCAAAGCAACTAACGGGTTAAAACTAACTTTACTTATTAACTAACAGATAAAATATTATTTCATAGTAAGCGGGTAGGTACCTACTGCCCTTATTGTGATTTTCCACAAAATCGACTCTATAAAAATGTATTATTCAGAATTTCATAAAAACTAAAACTTTGATTTATCGGGATGAAAAACATTACAGAATAAATATTATTTTATAGTAAGCGGGTAGGTTCTTAGTAGGTATTGTTTTTAATTTCTTACAAAATAAAATTTGATTTATCGGAGTTAAAAAATTATTGAAAAAAAAAAATTTCATAGTAAGCGGGTAGGTACCTACTGCCCTTATTGTATTTTTTTTTACAAAAAACGACATTATAAAAATGTATAAATCAGAATTTCCAAGAAACTGATTTACTGCAGTTAAAAAAAATTACAGAAAAAATTTATTATTCATAGTATTTCATAACAACTCATAACAACTCATAACAACTCATAAGAACTCTTAAGAACTCATAAGAACCCATAAGAACCCATTAGAACACATAAGAACTCATAAGAACTCATAAGAACACATAAGAACCCAAAATAACCCATAAAAACCCATAAGAACTTATAAAACCCATAAGAACCGATAAGTTTCCATAAGAACCGATAAGAACCCATAAGAACTCATAAGAACCCATAAGAACCGATAAGAACCCATAAGAACTTTTAAGAACCCATAAGAACCGAAAAGAACCCATAAGAACTCATAAGAACCCATAAGAAGCCATAAGAAGCCATAACAACCCATAAAAACCCATAATTTGCATAAGTACATACTCATTTTGGCAAAAAAAAAATTGTCAAATTCTATTCAAGTTCTATAATTATTTCAGTTTTATGTTGCAACTGGCATGTACAGATAAAATAACAGAACTTGAATAGAACTTACACAGAACGTGAAAATGAACTTTAAAAAAATGATGTTGAATTATTTAGTATCGTGCAAACAACACAACCTCAGTATTGCATTTAAACCTATTGTGAATTTGCCTTAAGTAAAACCTATTGTGATTCTGCCTTAAGTAAAAATTTCCACTTCAGAATGTTCTATGGCCACGCGTTTTATTCATTTTTTTGCGAAATGTTATATGTTTGTCATGTCCTCCTGAACATTTTTACATGGAAAGGACACGTAATATTAGTATCAAAAGATGCGGAATCCTCTACTCTACCCTATTTTTCAAAAACATCAAACTGCTGAGAGATCCGTTTTGTTTTGACATTTCAGTATCTTGAACTAAATCAATATTCCTAGCTCTTTCTTTTGCATTGAAACTGAAGCCTGTTTTGATATATTTTTTTGAGACGTGACACCTGTGGGCGGGAACTATAACTGAGCCGAATTTGTTGATTTAATGAGAAGTTCCAGTTTTCGCCGTTAATTCGTATGAGAGAATAAATCGCTGGCGACATTAATTTTGTCGAGAAAAAAACTCTATTTCCGCAATTGAATTTCACCTCCTCAGTAAACCGTCTCAGAAACAATTGCTAGTGCCAAAAGAATTCGAAAGATTGTGAACTTTAAAGTGTTCCGAAATACCGAGCGCCAAGGTGCATTCTGGCTTGAGAAGATCGACACATTTTTTGGCTGAATTTTTCCCATACAAAGGGTGGGCCGCGGGCCTTTGAGGGAGAGTGAACCTCGAAGTGTGCGAAATTAAAACAGGCTAGAGGTCTTTTTGGCGTGCCAGCGGCATTTTTGCGTCGCCAAGCCGATGTGAACCTTGTGGTTGGTGAAATGTAAGGAGCGGTGCGGTCGTTTTTCGCATCAAGCGAAAAGTGAATTTTTCCAAAAACTGAACAATACTATATAGTATTAAAGCACTAAGCCGGCGTAACGCCAGTCTATCTTTGCGTAATCATTTTATGCATAAAAAATCCAAAATTTCAAATTTTTTATTTTAAACATTTTTTTTTATTTGTGCTCCATACAGGAGGCCCTGAGGAAAATATTTTCCCCAAGGGCCTATGTCATCTTTGGGGATGCTGTGTGGAGAGATTTTTTTAGGGTAAGGAAGGAGAGGAGAGTTCTGGGAAGGAGAAGGGTTTAAGAGGTGGGTAGGAATCTGGGGTTCAGTGTGTCCTGATCCACCTCCAAGGCCTAGACAAACCTCATCCGGGCACCCCTGCTAATAACCAAACGTAGCGAACCACTTGGGGTGATCTATGGCAGAGGTGTTGGTTATCCAATCATTGGTTCCCGGGGCAGCAGTACCCATTCCCGCCTCCCAAATTGAATATGAAGATTAAACAAATATCCAAATACCAAAAATTTTTTTTAGTTTTATGTTGTACCGTGCAACATACCCTCGAAGAGGCAGCATACGTTCGTCGGGTTTTGTCATCCGACAGGTTATAATCAAAGAGCAAAAAAAAACATCTTTCTCAGGATTGTGGAGTCCAGGGATCGGTGATCATGCATATAGAAAAAAAATGTTTACAAACTTACAAATCGAATGAGACTACCCCCAAGTCCATAGTAATAATGTTTAATGATATATGAAAAGTTTTTAACAAAATAACTTGAAATTCAATCCAGCATGAATAGAAATACCTCACTCGACCTAGTTTGTAAACATGTATTTTTAATAAAATTCCCCCTCCCCCCCCCCTCACTCCCCTACGGGAGTGTTCCAACACTTTTTTATGGCGGACTCTGCCGATTTTAATTTATACTGCAAATAAGAATTTATGTATGAGCAAATTATCATGAATTATGTGCATTTTGGTAGATACTAAAGGGTTTTCCAATAAGAGGTGTTATTTTGATATTCAAAGAAAAATGCCATTTTTTAATATAAATGATCTGATGTTTATTTCATTATAAAGTGGAAGGTATGCCATTAATAGTGGAAAATAACATCAGGAAAATGACCACCACGACCACGCTTACAGTACCATATCCTTTTCATGAAATTTTCCATAACCAAATCGCAAAGTGGCTGCCCTATGTCCTCGATAGCCTCACGAATTCCATCTTTGTGGTCTTGAATCGACGCTGGGCTGGTGGCGTAGTAAACCTTCTCTTTCACGTGGCTCCAAAGGAAGATGTCGCAAGGTGTTAAAGGTGGCCAATTGTGATCACCTCTTCGAGAGGATAACACGGTCCGGAAACTTTTCCCATAAAGGATCAATGGTTTCGTTGCTTGTGTGGCACGTAGCGCCATCTTGTTGAAAGTAAACGTTGTCCAGATCAATACCAAATAACATAAAAAATCATTAATCATCTCTCGATGGCGCATTCACCGTAACTGTTGCTCCAGCCTCATTTTCGAAAAAGTAAGGTCCAATGACTCCGCCGGACCATAAACCGCACCAAACAGTCACACGTTGAGGATAGAGAGAGAGGCTTTTCAACAATAACTCCTTGGGTTTTCCGAGCCCCAGATGCGACAATTTTGCTTGTCGACGAAGCCACCGAGGTGGAAATGGGCCTCATCACTCAAGATGGTTTTTCGATGGAATTCTGGATTATTTTCATGCATTTCAAGGACCCAATCAGCAAAGACATGACGTTGCTGATGATCGGCCGGCTTGAGTTCTTGTGTTAACTGAACTTTATAAGCCTTAAGACCCAAATCTTTATGCAAAATATACGGTGTAATGACGTTTGCGGAATGTCTAATTCCAAAGAACGACGAGGAATGGACAAACCTGGGTTTTCTTCAACACTTTCGGCTACAGCAGCAATATTCTCGGCTGTTCTTTAGCGACGTGCACGGGTTTTATTCTTCATATCACTAAATTGTCCCAACAGCTCGAATTTTTCCACCAATTTCTGTATTGCGGTCTGACAAGATCTGACGATCCAAAAATTTTCGAGTTTTACGAACCGTCTCTGCCAAATTTTCACCATTTTATAGTGAATTTTAATAATTTCAATGCGTTGTTGAAGCGTGTATCGTTCCATTTTTATTAATGGCGTAGTTTCTACTTGTCAAATGTCAAAAAATGACAGCTTCAAAAGTGACATCTACTGAAATAGCGGGCTAATCAAAATAATACCTCTTATTGGAAAACCCTGTATTTTATAATGTTGTCATTGTACGCTCAAAATATCACAACCAAGCCAATAAATAGACATTTAGGAACCCCGCCAAGACTGAATGTATGACCAAAGTTTTGTATTTTTTATTCCATTTTAAAAAATTTTAGGTATTCTGTGAGAAAGTGGACTTTGCACGCCGCTCTGTTTGCTATTCGGAGCTATCCAAGATATCAGCCGGTCTTACCTCGGCCTGCCTCCTCATCAGGAAGACCAACTAGAGACCCCCACAGCCCGGCCGAAGCATCTTTTGACTTCCAACGATTTATTTTTAAAGCTAGTTGCAGTTTTGCATTATTAACCAAATGATTTTATTGGCTGCCCATAGATCTGAAATCTTTTTTTATGGTAAAAAAAAGTTACCACGAAGATGAGAAAATTATTATCATAAATGAACGCCGTTTTATTCTTAAATTCTTTTAATGGCGTTCAGCTGACTTCAATTTTCAAAATCTTTTTGACGCTTAATATTGCCACTTTTATAAATATATTTGCTTGCCAAACTAAAGATTTGATCTGTTTTGAATCTCTACTTAAAGTTATTTAATTTATTTGTTAATTGAGTATTCATGTTACGCTTTATTATTTAATTTTTATCCGAAAGTAAATCAATCCTCTATTTTAAAAACTTTCTGAAAGTATGCTCTCTGTAACCTACTTGATTACCTACCTGATTAAAATCAAGTGCAAATAATAAAAAATATTATATTTTCACCTTAAATTCTTGCCATTTACTTATTCAAAAAAAAAAATATTTTTACTTTAAACACAATAATTATTAAATCATGTTAACCCCTCAGGCCTAGGGCCTATTTTGTCGGAAGGTTAAAATATTTCCGCTTTGCAATAAAATCTAAATAAATGTAATATTTTTGAAAGAATCTGAAAATTAAAAACTGTTTTTAAAATGTGATGAAATACATTTTCAATTTATATTATTTGAAATGACTGTGTAATTTTGAAGTGAAACTTTTTTAGCGCCGTTAGTGATTTGAAATTCGGATGAAACGGAAATGCGTCACAACCATCAACCGAGTATATACAAGAACCGCCCTCTCATAGTAAAAATAAGAATAAAATAATCCCATGTATGAGTAATTTCACAATACAACTGCTCTTCGAATTATTGCAGACTTACAGACCAGGCTAGTATTTTAGTTGAGTAGCGAGTATTTTAGTAACTAAACGTGTCCGAACACCATACATTTAGTGGTTAGTAGTAGCATTTTGGTCAGTCAAGTAGCGAGTTTACTCGTTACTCGACTAACTACTTGCCCAATGCGAACAAGCTATTGTAGAAATTTTTTGCAGAATAGTACAGAGGTTTTTTGTTGAGATCACGTTTCAGGCATTTTAAATAATTTTTACCAAAGTGGGATGCGATTTTTAAAAACTTTTAAAACCACTGCCGTATTGCGATGTTATGTATGTATTGGTTGACAATGAATACCACGCCGTCGTGTGGTCACGATCGGTTTTGGTGTGTAGAATGACCTCAGAAACTTTGCTTGACATGTAAGTATGTTTTCTCATTTGTTAAAACGTTGTCATAACCACTGGAGCGATTTCGGTCCAAAATTGGACCACATTTAACGAACCTACAAATATGAGATAAACGGTGAAATCTAGGTGGATTCATTAGCTTTAAACCGCAGTAAGCAGTTTATATGTTTCAGGAATGATATTAATTAAATCGAATGGCCAAATCAAAAACTGAACACCAATCGCTCGAGTGGAACAAACTGTAAGGTATGTACGTTTTTTGTGTTCAGATAGCTGATTACATTTTTTTTAAAGTTCGCGGTACATACCCTCTAAAATATTTGAATCTGGGTTATTTTTGTCATTGAAAAAAATAAACTCGCTCCATACGGCTGGGAGACCGATTCGCTCTACTCTAGACCAACAAAAGGCAAAATTCAAAGTTACCTAAATGCTGTGATACGTTACGCGCGCTTTTTCATAAATGGGCACTGAACCAAACGGATTGGTTTTTGGCGTCAATTTCAATACACTTAGGGCCGGTCTATCTTATACTTGGTCGAAGGTCACAACTCAGTTCTACATAAATACTCTGTTTCTAATATAATGCGGTGAATTCGCAGCAAAGCGCGTGCCTCCCATAGCGCAGTGGGCAAGACATCTGACAAGTCTCAGCGGCCAGAGAGACATAAAGCGAATGGAGGTTCGAATCCTACGAAATCCAAAAAAATATTTTTTTATTTCTGTGAAATCATTATCCAATCTTTAAACCACTTTAAAAGAAACAGGCAAAAGAAAAGAATGCGACATCTAGCGACTTTCTAGTTTCACTTCTACCGCGTGTGAATTACACTTTTTTTTTTCAAATATAAAAATTTTGAATGCACACTTTAAAAAGTATTAAAAATGGCTCACCTTTTTTTGTTTTTCAACTAAATGAAAAATAATAACAACACACATATTTTATTAGGTAAAAGTATTATAAACATCATCATCACCTCACTTTTTTGTGGTTTCATGTAAAAAATAATTAATAAAAAATTCCCAAAGTTTCATAATTTTTTTCAAATTACATTGAAACTTTGGTTTCATAATGGTGAACATGTTAATTTTGTGGTTTACTTTTACATTTGAATATGAAGCATGGTGTTTTCCATTTCTTTAGATAATAATATTTCTAAATGGTGTTAGAAACTAAATATTTTTAATATATTATATTATTAAATATTTTATATTAATATTTTTAGAATATTTCTAACCATGATAGTAAGGGAGACAAAACGATTTCTATGAGACCTGTATGAGTTGTTCTGAAAAGTGAAAAAATTAGCCTGAAGGATTAATAATGTCTTTTAATTTTTTTTCAAACCGTATAATTTATATTTTGATTCCACTGGAAAGATCCACATAACATGAACTGTATTGAACACATAGTATTATAGAATTTACTCATTCAAGGCTTTGCAGCTGACTATTTAATCTATTTATTAATATCAATATTATGTCCTCTGGGTTGTGTCGTTTTATTTTTTTTCAATATTGATTTAATTCTTATGTCAAAGGAATTCTTCCAAAAGGGTAATGTATAAAAGATATATATGTATATTATGGATTATAGAGAGTGAATATAAAAGTCTGCATTTTCTATTTTTTTTTTTTATTTATATAAGATGTCTTATGTAAACTAGGATTGTTTAATAATATGCAGGGTGTTACGGGACGTACTTGACTTACTTTAACCAGTAATTCCTAACATTATTTGGAGTAAAAAATGTAAATGAAATTTTGGTCTCTGGTGACTTTTTTAGACGATAATTTTTTATTTTTTTTCTTATAAATTAAACAAAAAAAATTATGTCCACTGGTCATTCGGCCGAATATACGACCAACCCCTTACCCCGCCTCCAACTATCCGACACCTACCATTTTTTAATGTTTTGTAAAAACAAAAATAGAAAAAAAAACACATCAAAAATGTCGCCGTAGACCAAAATTTCATTTACATTTTTTACAACAAATAATGTCGGGAATCACTGGTTAAAGTAAGTCAAGTACGTCCCTTAACTCCCTGTATACGAATTCTTTCAACATTCCCTTTATGTTAAAAAAATGTCCATGTACGTTCCACACCAAATGACAGACTGATGGCAGCAATGTGTAACTTTAATTCTTTAACACTTGTTAAATTCTTTCCACTATCAGAGGTTTATTTCTAAATATGTATTAATTAATATCTTGTCATTCCATTTTATTCTAGATAAATAATAATTTATCTTACGGATAAATCTAATCTTAACTCACTATTTAAGCTAATTCTAATATTCTTTAAGAGTTGTGAAAATAGACAAAGAAGAAGAAACTATGTATGTATTGTTTTTATTTATGAATTTTCTGTTTACGCACAAATAAGTTGATTATTAAATACCCCTTTACACTTAGAATCTCTAATAATTATTTAACAATTTTTAAATCTTAAAATTATTTTTGTGCACAAGAAATTATATTCCACTGTTACAGAATAGTTTAACTATGTGTCCTATAATATGTAATCGGCTGCAGTGTTTCACAGAATTTGAACAATAATTCATCAAATTTAAAAGTTCATTTTCGAGTTCTGTTTTTGTTCAGTTCTGAAAAGCTACTGGTCCATAATCCTATTATAAAGGCAAATTTTTTTAAGAGTGTATATTTATTACTCTTTCACGCAAGAAATACTAAATGGACTTTAAAAATTCTTTCTCTAATAGAAAGCTACATCATTTGCGAGTAATATAGGCTGTGTATAATGGTAAGCTCTGGTGATATGAAATTATTTATCATACGTTCTCTGTCCCTAAAAAAATCGAGTTATTGCAAACGTCAGAAGAAAAGCAAACAAATTTTTGCCTTGGAAACGATGTTTTTTTTTTTTTTTGAATTAGGCAATTCACCCTAAAAATAGTGCTTTGTTGGCGTGTAGTTAATATCTATCTCTAAAAATGAATCGCCAAAATGTATGTATATGTAATTTCCGAACGACTGCACCAAATTCGACAATTCTTTTTTTTTTCATTATTTTGTATAAAACTGCTGTTGAGCTCTGGCATTATGAAATTTGTATAAAAAAATTAAGTAATAGGTGGCACGCAAGCAGTTTGAAAACTGAATGTGTGGGATGGGAGAAGTAGGAGGGAGATGGGGGGAGGGGTAGGGTGGTGGGAGAGGGGGAGGTGGGTGGGGTGGAGGGGGTTGGGGGAGGGATGCCTTGAAAAATTTTAAATCGGAATCCCCGCCTCTTTTTGGGAGGGATTTAAAAAGACTTGAGAAGGCTTTTTTGGAAAGGTTGGAGAAGCTATTTGAGAGTTGTTTTTTACAGGTTGATTTCGTTAAGGCCTGTAAAAAACATTCATTGTTTATTATGATAACAAGGAAATTAAAATCGATTTCACGGAACCAAGCGATATAGAGTCTAGGAACGTCCGTACGCCACTGTAATGGGGCGTTAACTGATATAAAATGCACAGGTCTTTATGCCGGACCACGTACGGTTTAATTTGAAATTCGTTAAATTTTGTCCATTTTGATTTATGCTGAAAAAACAATGGTTTGTGTTATATTGTGAAATTCTGGCACAAATATTAAAATGCTTTGCAATCATTTTCTAAAAAACTGAAAAGGGGTTCATTAGTAGACGATTTTGCGCTTAAGAGTATATTATAGGGGCAGAATTGTAATTTGCTGAAAAACGGCTCTCTAAAACGGCTTAATACTACCTTTCGTGTGTCATTCTTAGACTTGATATTTTTTGTTACCAAATAATGGACTTTTATTTTTCAATCTGTTTATTTTTTTTTGTAATCGATGTAGGCATTTGACCATGAAAAATAAAAACATTGATACACCATTCAACCCACTTTTAAAACTTTAGTCTATGATTATCGCGTAAATAATGATTTTACACAATATTTTAAATTTAAAATATATACATAATACACACATCTGTAAAAGTACGGCCTCTTATTATCGTTATGATATCTGTGAATATTGATAATTAAATAAATACTTCATTTTTCACCAAAATCGAACACATTTCGTAGCTTCTATTCATTCCGGGCTAGAATCTCCCGTTGGCAGGTAGGGAATCTGTACGCTCCTCGTTTGACAGCGTATATATTTTGAAAATACGGGCGAAATGTTTTATTAATAGCTTTAAACATAGAATACCGACTCACTTGAACCACTGCAGTAAACTCAGTAAGCTACAAAAACAGGAAGTACTCGAAAATTCTCTTTTTTAGTCTAAGTTTGTCGAATTGTATTTTTTCAACCGCCATATTGTATAAATCGTTTAAAATATAACATTTCATGTGCGTTATACTTCCGAAAATGGTTTGTGCGATGTTCATATTGTTCCATGCGTGTGGCGACGGGCACGTTTTGCAAGTATGTGTGAGAATTCAATGCTGCGTACACACACACAGCTATAATATATGTAGCGTGACGTATTTCGGAATATCAGTATTAGTCTCGTATTAGTTCATTTGTTTGTGTCGTGGACATTCATTCACTCGTCGAACATTTCTCCGTAGGTACATTATGTACGCTGTGTTTGGTAGTAGATACAAAAATTACCTTATATGATTAGTATTAGTATTAAGTATAATAGACAAGATAGGTAAACCCTACGTCATCGAGTATACGAATGAAACTACTTTGTAGTGATAATGGACGTTTATAAAACCTTAAAAAAGCTGGTCTGCCGGTGCGTCTTTTGGCAGGAGCCGCGCTGTCACGGAAATAGTCAGTGATTTTTTTCGAAAAAATTACGACATCAAAACAACGAGAATAATAAAAGTCGATTAGAAAATGAGAAAAAAGCAGGTCTGCCAACCGACAGCCTGGCACGTTCGCAGGCAGCCGGCGTCAAAGTGGGGTAAAAAATAGTAAATTTTACGTCATCGAGTACACGAATTAAACCAATGAATAACTATAGTCCAGATCATTTCATTTAAGAATTTCTTGGTCTGCCGACCAGCAGCCTGGCAGCTTTTTGGGTACGACTTTAAAAAAAAAAAAATTGTAATTTTTCTTTTTCTGAATTATTATTTTTATTTCATTATAGTTTTAAATAAGAATGCCATATTTTTTTTAAATAAGCCAAAACCTGCCGCGGTGCCCCTCACTGCTGTCGCGTGTCCATATTTTTGTACAAATTTATAATAATAATAGTCATTTTAAGATTGCCAAAATAGTCCATACTAGTTGGAAGTTCGAACAACCAACGCACCGTCGCCGTAAGAGCTGTGTTCATCCGTAAAACGACGTAAATTTCCGAACCTCGTCCGTTTCATATCGGTTTCGCATGCCCTGCTGCATCGATTACATCGAACACAAGATCGAAACTAACAAAAAACTGTAATCTAGATCATCCCATTCATGATTTCCTTGGTCTGCCGACCAGCAGCCTGGCAGTTCAAAAATAAAAACACCATAAAATCGACTCCAAATGTGAACCACGAGAATAATTACGAAGCAGAATATGTTTATAATAAACTGTTTTTATTCAATACATAACTACGAAATACATAATCACGAAACAGAACTTGTTTATAATAAACTTTTTTTTATACATTAAATAATAATATTATTGAACATTTAAAAAAAATAAAAAACGATTGTGCAAGACCACACGACTGAAATAAAATTTCACTTATCTTATAAAAGAACATATGACATTGGGGTGACATAGACGTTGACATTCCAGACAATTTGGTTTGTTGCATTTCACACAGTAGTACACACTCAGGCGTCTTTTTTTCGCTGGGCAAAAGTTGCCCCGTTTTCTTTTGCATGCTTCGTTTCCTTTTTTAATAACATTAATCACCGTTCGCATCGATCACTGTTCGCATCGATTACCGTTCGCATCACACTTTTCGTAACGCATTCACCAGTTTACCCCCAAGTGTCGAGCGTGCGTAAAGAAGTTTTACTTTTAAAAAATTATTTATACAATGCATAAATACGAAATACATAATTACGAAGCAGAACTTGTTTATAATAAACTGTTTTTATACATTAAATAATAATATTATTGAACATATAAAAGAAATAAGAAATTAAAATGGAGTTCTACAAAATAAACTTAATAACAATAAATGCACCACGAGATTCCAAACGTCGCGTCGGTAGTTTATAATGGGAGCTGCGCGAGTGTATACGATTGACGTGAACTATGGGAAAAAACCATCAACAAGCAAATAATGAAACATTCGTAAAAAGGATCATACTAAATATTCTACCAAAATAATAAGTTCCATAAATTAAACACACTTTGTTATTGGTTTGGTTTTTACTTCGATATTTAAAAATATTGTGCACGTCATAACATAACACAAGTTGAATGTTGAAGTTTTAAAATTCGCGATGGCATTACTACCGACATCTAGCGATGTAATAATTAATACATTTTGACAGTTTTCGAATTCGGCCGTGGCTAGTACATCCCTTTAAAGTATTTTTTAAAGGTCTGATGTGTTATTTTTTCCAGATTTACAGAAATTAAAAATACTGGATTATTTCCAAGGCCAAGATGTGTTCTATTCACAGTATTTAATTGAAGTATCTATAATATTTCTAAGCGTTCAAATTTTCAAACCAAAAATACATGATTTTGTATTATTTTGCATGGCTTCATCTTAAATACAACTTTCATGGAACTTGCTAGAAATTCTTTCAAATAAAACACTTGTAGCAGTGTCCAATTAATGTAGATCTCACACCATCTCTGAGAATATTTATATGTTAGTGAGGGATGGAACTGGTAGAAAAAGAAAGGAAGACTGACCGAATGAAGATCCGATCTCATAGACTACGGAGAGAAATAATGATGTCAAAAAATATATATTCAAAAGATACAATGGACTCTTTGATGCTTGGCATTAATTTTTTTTTTCAGACAATTACTTAATAACTACTACTGTGAATGAGATTATATCTGATAATATATTTATTTCTTTGAAAATAACCATAGACATACAAATAACTAGACGAGAACTTACAGATGAGGGGTAAAAACCAACTATGGCGGGGCGAAGAGAGGAAAGAGACTTGTGATTCGCCAATAAATCAATCTAACAGTATATAGGCACCTCGCACTATAATATCACTATTTAGTTCTTGATAGTAAAATCTGCTTTTGAATGAATAGACCTTTTTATATGGGAGCGCGAATTGCATGCCACGGTATGAACAGATGTGTAAAATCCAAATTCGCAAAGTAAGGTTCAGAGTATTTTCATAGTGGAATATTTTGTTTCCGTAGACACTTTTACAAATGTTTCATGATTTACTTGACCCAGTAAACAGCGGCTTTGTATTTCGCGTCGCTATGTATCTCGATGTCTAAGTATGTGTTTCATACTTATGGACGCTGTAGACATACAGCGTCCGTGCGTAAAATGTACGATGAGAGCACGACACTGGTCCGGACACGCCCAGCCGTTTCCGAAAAATGGTTCCAATGGGAGGGGGAAATAACACGTTTTTTAACACGTAAGGGCATGTCCATATATTTTGTACGTCCGTGAAAATAACAAATTTTTAAATCGTCAAAAGGAAGTTAAAGACTCCAAATGTAACACATTCGTCGGCCATTCAGAGTCATTTTGTTTTTTGACAATTGAAAGGTCCTGTTAAATGCCGGTTCTATGTCCGTTTCAGCTTTTGAACAAACTGTGATCAGCAGAAGACCAACTGTCTGTTGTTAAACTTCTCAACTTATTACAATTTAACAAAAAGTTGAAAGCATCTAGAAACATATTGAAGAATTAAAAAAATCTCCATACAAAATGCTCAAGCGACGTGTTTTTCAGAGTCCAAATGACGTCACACACACACCCCGCCTCTTTTGCACAGCCCCCGTTTTGGCGGGCTTAATAAAATTTAAACTTGGAGAATTAATTTAATTATGAAAACGAACTTTCAAAAAAAAATACTGGTATTTACGTTTGAATGTTTGAACATTGATAAAAAAATGGACTCAACTTCCTTATTGTATTTCGGATTCATTAATTAAATTTGAAATCTTTGGTAATTACTTTTAGAAGGCTTTGATTAAATAATGGTAAAAAACATAGACTATGGAGAGTCCTATCACCCAACATATAATTTCATTCACAGTTATTTATTTGTTTTATTACAATCTATTCATTCACAGTATTTATTGAGCGTTCTGGCGCTCGCAAATCCCGTGATTCGTGGGATCAAGTATTGCTGAAATCCCTCTGGATTGCTAACCATATTGGTCACATGTGATGTGCAAAATCACTGGGCCTTATGGTAGGTATTGTCTCGTTTTTTGAAGGGAATTAAAACGAAATGTGTGGATCACTGATGTCACTTTTGGTTCTTGAAATCTAATTTAATTTAAAAGGATTTAGTTGGATATTTAGTAGTTGGTGATATTTAGTATTGAATATATAAATATTACAACTTTGGACATATTACCACGGTGGTTGGCAGCTTAATTTGTCTATTTTCCCCATAGAATAAAGAATATAACACTAGAAGTGCCTTCCGTACAAAATTGATTGGAAACAAATAATGTGTCATTTATTTGGTGCCTTTTGGCTCTCAACCTAACTTCAATTCATTTAGTACGCGTGTCTCTCTTACACTTGTCTGAAATTGTATAACGCTATCCCATTTGTATTTCATTATCATGATGAAAGACAGTTTTATTCAGATCCAACAATCGCCCAAAAGGCATTTCTTGTGTTATTCTTTATTCTATGATTTTTCAACATCATCATTGGGAGGTAAAGAAAAATATAGAAATTAAGCAGAGTTAAGAAACATAGATGACACTTTGCAAATGGGTAAGCACGATAAGAAGTATGAATGCGGACAAAGCCAGTTTTTTTCTGTGCAGTGGCAGAATAATTTAATTTTCCCTTTTTAGTTATCTGATGAACAAAAGTTAAACATTTTTGATTCATATTTCTATAAAATGGAGAGAGTGATACGAAATAAGCAAGGCAATATAACAGTAAATTCTCATATTTAATAGAATGAATACAATTTCAATGGTAAAAATAATGAAATTTTCGACTGTTAGCATCTATGTTAAAAGATACCAGAAAACATCAAAATCTCAAATGTCCCAAAAATCCAGATGTTTTGGTGTTCAAGATCATTTTCAAACAGTTTGCTAATGGCCTTGAGCACAAAAACAATAAAAAACTAAAATACTTGCCGAACTTAATATTAACATTATTGAATTTCATTTACTATTGTTTAAAAAAAACTTTAGTATGGTTCAAACTTTAAACTTGTAAGAAGATACTTGCCCCCAAGACCCCCGAATTAGATATTGTCAAATTCTGCCTTTTAGGCACTGATTATTCGTACCTTTAGTAAGTGTTAGATTTTAGTAAAACTGTACGCTGTTGTGTCTACTCGATATCCTGAAATAATTCATGTATTTTAAATTGTAGCTTGAAAAGGCTCTTCCCATTTTAATAAATTGTAAACGGGCCAGATAGTGGTAAATAAAAATGTTATAATATCTATTAGAAAAATTAAAGTCCCCATTAAAAATACTTACATTGTTTCATTGTAACCTTTGACCCACCTTGTAGAACTGAATGTTTGGCAATGATAATGACCTATGCACATATAGATCTTCCTGCATTACAATTACTGGTCATTCCACCAGACTATGTTAATGGCAGTCTACAACCAGCCGAGCAATTCTATATCTTTTGTGGGATCGTTATTAGATAACGGACGTGATCTCCTGTAAGAATTGTGTGATTTTTATGGCTGTTATTTGCACAACGTACGTTAAATGAATAAATAATCATGCATACTTGCAGGAATTCGTGTTTAAAACAATCTAAACAAAAATATGTGTGAGTAAATCAATGACATTAATACTGGACGCGGGGTAGAAATCTCAAAGTGGGAAGCCAAACACAAGACGATTGTAGCTGTCTCTATTTCTAGTACTTTAGTACTAAACTGCTAGGCGTCGAGTAAGGTTGTGTCTTACCAGTAAGTAAATTGCATTGCAAAGCGCCAAAATGACCTCCTATGTGATGAGAAAATGCTTCAATTACACGGCAAATAGTCGTAAAGGCGAAGGAATAACACTTCATTTGTAAGTACACGCAAATTACTTATTATTATCAATTATTATAATTATTACAATTAATTTTATAATAATACGTCATTGTATTCTTTACCCTTCCCTGTCCATTGTGTAACCGAGTGACAGTATCTTGTTATCTCAGTCACACCCATAGGTCACACCCGTGATGTGAAAGCAGTATTCGGCGAAGAAATTAATAAGCCGCCCTACCATATATCTATGACATTCACACACGTACATTCTTTGATTGTCTGTCTTTATCACACAGGAATAAGGTTTTGAATTTAGAAATTATACTGAAAACCGCTGAAAACAAAAGAGTGTTGCTTGCTTTCCACATTATATTGTGAGTATGTGAGACTATGGCGAGTCTATTTATATAACGTCATTGGAGTAAATATGTAAAAATGACACAAATCTGACAGGAGAATATATCTGTTATCTAATAATGATCCCACAAAATACATAGAATCGCTTGGCAGACCTAAAGTGGGCCCAACCAATTAAATATTATGGGACCTACATATATCAATGTTTGTCCTAGGCCAGGAGCCAGAATTTCATGTGAGAAGAGCCAAGTTGTCAAGGAAATAGGATAATAAATGTATCAAAGGGGCTCCATCTTATAAGGCTGGTTGAGTGGAGGTGAAATTGGAGTTAATGTCTGAAGAGATGCAAAGAGCCACGGTCTGCCGACCCCTGTCCTAAGGCCACTGCGACCGATCCGTGCCGCCGATGCAATACACAAACCCATACGATCGCTGCAACCAATGGCCGCCTTGTAAGACCTCCCAGTTCTGCATGTTTAATCGCACGCTTTCCCAGGATCGCTCACCATTCAATCCGTGTCTGCCTCTGGAGATAGAGATAGCACCGAGAAGGCAAAGTAATTCTTCAAAATTGACTTCACTCATTCGAAAGTAGGTATAAAAATTAGGGGGAAAAATACAAAATCGATTTGAAATCAATTCAATAACTTATTGGGATCCGGAGATATTTTTGATGGGGGTAAGATCGATTATCTCACAATTTTCCGTGAAATTTCACCTGTTTAAATAACACACCTCACAGTTAACAACTTTAGTTAGCTTTCTAGAGCCGACTGAAGGATGTGCGAAGCGTAATGAAATAGCGCTCCTCTAGAGGTATATTACAGGTTGCACGGATACCGCGAAAATCGAGTTTTTCGATCTTCCCCCAAATCCGGATTTACCCCAACTCACCCTACTTGGTTCTAAAAAAAATGAAAGAACTGGGTTCATGACATTAATAAAAAAGAAATCTACTTGGTGAATACCATCACTTGAATGACTGTGCATAATGATCTACTAGACCGTTTTTATACCTAATTTCGAATGAGTGAAGTCAATTTTGAAGAATTACACAAGGACTGAATGGTGAGCGATCCTGGGAAAGTGTGCGATTAAACATGCAGAACAAGGAGGTCTTACAAGGCGGCCATTGGTTGCAGCGATCGCATGGGTTTGTGTATTGCATCGGCAGCACGGATCGGTTAAAAAAAAAAGTTATAAAAAAGACGTTGGACGCCAAAATGTTATAAAAAAAGGGGGATGAGCTGGTCATGATGTAATGTATCTTAGTGAGAGCATGAGACAATTACAGTGATCTTATATTCTCAGATGGTGGACCTTAGGCAGGCGGCTGTGTGTAATACTTTGAATAGGAGGTTATTTAAATAAAATACTAAAGTGCATAAAACACAGTTAAATGAATTTATTGAAATTAAAGTACATACACAGCCGCCTGCCCGAGGTCCACCATCTGAGAATATAAGATCACTGTAATTATCTCATTGTCTCATGCTCTCGATACATTACATCATGACCAGCTCATCCCCCTTTTTTTATATAACATTTTGGCATCCAACGCCTTTTTTATAACATTTTGGCGCCCCACATTGGGCGCCAAAATGTTACCTGGGATGAGATGGCAACAATGTAGATAGTAAATTATTATGTGCAAAAATGTCTAGCATGGCAGATGTAAGGTTTAGGTTGATTTTTAAAGAAAAGAATGTATTAGAAATACAAATTAAATGTGTATTAAATAAAAAAAGGACATCCTACAACTGGGCTTGCTTAGGTTAAATAGTTCTTTTGATACCGTGGTAGGTGGAAGTGACGCATGATGAAGTCTTCTTTTGTGAAAATGAATCTCACATCGTGAGATGGGCAGGACTCCTGAGGAATGGCTCCCAGCCAAAAGGACCCTCCAGAAACAGCATAGGCGGATGACTCTGGATACCAATCATCCCTCCAGGATGACTTGCAGTCAGCTCTCAAGATGGCGAGTATGACATGCCAAATTTCCAAACACGATCATAGCGGTCTTCAAAAAAAGGATCTGTCGAATTGCGGTAGAGGGGACCGCCCTGAGCCCTTGGCTGTGATACAAAGAATGACCAGCTCTCTT
The DNA here is from genome assembly GCA_917563855.2 of Limnephilus lunatus. Classification (NCBI taxonomy): domain Eukaryota; kingdom Metazoa; phylum Arthropoda; class Insecta; order Trichoptera; family Limnephilidae; genus Limnephilus; species Limnephilus lunatus. Next base: position 17,634,519 of record OU830604.1, on the reverse strand, counting down.
TTTTTTTGATTCTACGGATTCTTTCGTAAACCTCTAACTAACTAGGACTAGTACTACGGCTCATTTGGCCTTTTTACTATTACCTTCTGAAGGTCGTATTTAATTGACTGAATTTAAGGTACAATTAGTGTCATCGTGAGGAAAAAGTCTTTACTGGATAAAAAACCTCACGCACAGCTCTCTTTTCAAATCTGCAGATTTTTTCATTCTCTCCAGGATCAACAACTCTTGCATTCCAAAAATATTGCAGGGCTCGCAACATTACCAATGCCCAAATGTCACTGGGCAAGCACTAGAGGTGCCACACACCGAAACCATAAATGAAGTGTGTGTAAGAGGGTGCACATACTTTGTTACAAATACTTTTATGTAACAAAAATAGTTTAGTTTTAAAAATGTGTTCTTTTTAATTTTTTTCAAGGTTGTTATGCCACGGAACTACTGCAGAAAAACACTGCGAGCTATATGTTATGCACAAGACGATGTTTTATCTGCTAATAAAGACATAAATAAAGATGATCACAGAAGTGTGGAATATCAGTTTCTGCTCTACATGACCGCGTTAAAGGGAAAACTATTTCAAAGTGTGATAGGTACCTACTCTTGGAAGACCAAATTATTTATTTTGTTCAGATAAAAAAAATTATATACAAGTTACATGTAAACGTTATAAGTATAAACACCGTACAATCGAAGTATATTTATAAGTATATACTGTATTTCATTATTACCTTAACGTCTACGACCTAGTACATCTCCAAGTAAACTATGCCCACCAAAGATAAAGACAATTTACACTTGTGAAGGCTGTAAACGTTCTAAGCCATTATGCAAAGACTGCCAATAAATATGCACAAGTTGGGGCTTTGTCAAAATTTTTATGTTTTGTTTTTAGAACTTAGTGTTAATATTTTTATATATTTTTTATTCCTTATCTTTTATTGTAAAATTAGTGAAACTTACTGACAAAGTAATTTTCCATGGGTAACGTTTCTACAAAGTGATAACTTTCTAAAAAGTAAAAATGACTGAAAAGTGCCTTTGATTGTTAAATGGTTAGATTTTAGATTAAAATAGATATATTTTAATAAAATGTCTTGTTTTATTTACATTTCTTAAAGTCCGTAAATAAATAAAAAAAAATATTTAGGTACAATACTTTCTTAACTAGATAGATTCCGGCCTTTAAAGAGAGCGGTCTGTGAGACCGCACGTCCATAGTAGTGTTACAAAAATGTAACGTCCATAGTTAAAGCTCTTATATCTTCAAAAGCAAGCCCTTCAGGTAAAAACGGGAACCTTCTTAATGGGTGGGGGACAGAGGGCTACCAAACCATAAAACTCCCTTGATCGTACTGGGACTCGTTTCTGAGTTTTAGAAGGACGCACACTTTCTTTTATAAAATATATTGATTATTATACTGATTGCCATTTTTTGATATATTTATTGTCCGCGAGTAAATTCATTAAAAAATAATTTTGAAGGGAATAACGCCCATCAAGTTTTGGGGTTATTTACATGCAGACTTAGGTATTATGATACAAACATTGACTAATTTAAGTGACGTGTACACAAATTATGTAGATACAGTAGAAGTCCATTAGTCCGGCATCCAACAGTCCGGAAAGCCCAATAGTCCGGCATCGCTCCAGTGTCTTTAAAGCAAATAAAAACGCTCAAGAGCTATTCAGAAGTTTTCGGGATAGTTCGGGATCATCCGGAAGCGCTCGGTATTGTTCGGAAACAATTAGTTTCGAACAATACCGAGCTAGTCTCAGCTGTCACAACAAATTCGAAGCGTCTTCGCCATTTTTTGTGCATTGTTGTTTTGTTCGCATCGAAGTAAACGTAACTACATTGACATTTGATAGACCGGAATTTTCGATAATCCGGCACCGAGCCGGTCCCGAACGTGCCGGATTATCGGATTTCTACTGTATTTCATTTGTATGTAGTTTAAGCAGCTAGATAATATCATTACAAGCAAGTTAACTTCAAACAAAACCTTCTTTGTTTAGTTTGGAGAAGATGGAAAAAAAATAAACAGTATTGGTTTTTTATTTTTTTTTTATAAAAGAAAAAGGACAAATTATATAAAATGTCTTATATCTGAATAACAATTTCAGAATTATAATTCGTAGATAATAAAAATACTTATTATATAAGGTACACAAAAAACATCTGATGACATTCTCAAGAATATCAACATTTGTAATATCAATCTTAACTAGTCATTTCTAATATCGTAATGAAATAGTAAGAACATTATAGATCAAATAATACTACGTCTTGTGGAATCTTAAACAAGGATTAATTCTTTCATTTTCAAAACAATTAGTAGGGCAGAATGGGATACCAGGGTATAACGGCTTGGTGGGTTTAACCCCTCCAAAAGAGTATTTGAACAAGTCGAGTGGGTTTCCATTAGAGTCCCGTAAAACAAATTTGTAAACATATTTATGTTGTGTTGTAACAATTTTCATTTCTTTTACATGAGGTTAAATGTGGAGGGTTCCTTATCTTTCAGTTCACCAAATTTAACATATTCTTTCCTTTATGTGTATTTGCCAAACTCACTGTCTAAGAAATAAATGTTTCCGACATTGATCATGTGTTGTTTCGAATGGGTCGGATATAATAGGTTTGTATTCCTTTTTGCCTATGTTATATGGAAAACTATGCTTGTATCTTATTTCTAAATATGTTAGTAGTATCATTTCTAGCTCCCCAGTTAGACCACAGATTATTTCTCTACTAACTGGGTAATGAAAATGGTTAATGAATGTTATATTATCAATCTGTACAACTTTATAATTTAAAATTTAAAAAAAAAATAATAAGCTTTATTCAAAGTATCGAAATTTATATCGAGAGCCGGTCAGGTACTCTTGTGTTCACTGTAAAAAAATTGGCCCAAAACTCCCGTGCCGAAATGGACAGCGATGACGATAATATGCCTGCCTTTGTAAAAATGTTCTCAATCTTCCTCGTGAATTATAGATTATATGTAAAATATATAAGTAAGCGATGACCACATTAAACTCCGTTCTGTTTTGTAACCTGCAAAATGCCCACAAACGTTAGCGACCCCGTTTCTCTCTGGTATCCCCTCAGAAAACCCAAGATATCAAGACCATTATTTATTTAAAGTGTTGGATGTTTCAGGTATAGTTGTGTACATTACGTTACTAAAATAAAATTAAAAAAATATATATAACATGCTAAAATTCAATACGTTAAGAATTTAAAGCCATTTTCAGTCTTCATCAAGATCAGCGGCAGCTTGTGACTTATTTGAAGCTGGAGGGTTAAGATTATGAAAACCTTTCTTTTAGATGATTTAAAAAAAAATAAAAAGCAGTAATTGTTTTAAATCTTGATACAGGTACAATGTAATTAATAAAGATTTTATCTATTTTTACAAAACAAAAAGTACTAGCGACTGATCACTGGCCTTGATGAAGATAGGTATTACTTCTGCTTTGCGACGTAAGAGAGTTCTTCTAAGTACTGAGCCATCCCGAAAGAAAGTATGAAATGTTTTCACCGAAAATAACTCGACAAAGAATAACATAGAATAAACTGGAACAAAGTTTAAACAAAATAAAAGAGAAATCAAATAAGTTTGTACTGTAAAAATGCACATTAGACTGGAAGAGATGGTTATAGAATACATTGGAAGTATTTCTATTCAGATTTCACTTGAGATCTCCAGACCATCTAATCCGGTGCAATTATACTGTTTCAGGATTTACTATTTGGTATTTTTGATTTGATATTAACGGCAAAATTTCACAACCAAAGATATGCCTTAAAAACCATAAAATAACCTATTTAGCGATCGCGGTGAAGTTAAAACAATATTTTACACATGCCTTTAATTTATTTACATATTTCAAGGAATGTAAATTACTTAGATATTATAACAACAGTTAGTAGGCCATTAACCTTATCAACCCGGCTGTCGCATCTGCCATCCATTGGAGGCTATCCCCATCAGAATGTGTGGGATAGATGGCGTTGAAAAGGTTAATATCTGTGTCAAACCACGCTATACTTTCATGGCCAATGAGAATGAATGTTGAGCGATATGCTAAAATAGACCAAGCCCGCTTGCTACTTTGTAGCGTGGTCTGGCAGCACCTTAACCCAACTTACAAGGTAAAACACTTAGAGGTATAAAACTCCGTACAACAAGATGTTACATTTTCTTTCCATATTATGTTACCAATAACACATACTTATTCTACATTGTTTTTCGTTTCATAAGGAATAAGTTAAATTTTACTACAAAAATTTATGATAGGTTTATAAAAAATAAAGGGGTTTGGACAATAATGTTCAAATCAATACATCTTAGTAATTATTATCAATAGACATTGGATTAAATGCATCATTAAAATGGCAACACATGCAAATTTACACTATCATCAATGCATAAATTAAACAATAAACACAGGAAAGTTCATTTGGATTTCGTTGTTAGATTGATTTCATCGATTTTCTGAAGGTGAAGGGGGGGGGGGGGGGTGGGGGTTTGATCAGCAAACTTCTAAAGAAAAAGAACCCGATTCAAAAATTCTTAGGGAGTGTGTGGTGTAACCGCGAAATTCAGATATGGTCATCTAATCACAAATACGTATCTCTTTTTTATAATTTCCAAATGAACTGGTTCCAAAATTAACTAATTTCCCCCGACAAGACAAAAATGTACCGTTTCTAGTAAATAATTTGAACCATTATAATATTATACTGTGTTGCGCTACCTCCTTCTGTAGCCAACATTTCAAACAGCATTAGTGTCCCCCGTGTAATCGGTAGTGATAGGCATGCTCTATATGTTTTGGGTGTTCCAGGACTTCGGGAACAAACTCAAAGTAATGGCCGGTTTCAATTAAATGCTCCGCAATTTCTAATTTGTCAGGATGGCCGAGTTCACATGTTTGAAAGTGTTGTGATATCCTTTTGGAGATCGTCCACTCTGTCTGGCCTATGTTTCCAGAGAAAACTTGGAATCAAATGGCTTAAATATGCAAATGCATGTAATCCAATGTCTAATTATCATTTTACCCTAAGTACACACATAAATATAATGTTATACAAATAGAGGTTAAAGGTAAGAAAATATTGCCCTTTCGTAGAAAACATTTTAAGTGGTTAGAAATGTTAGTTGGAATGGCTGTGAAATAGAACCTAAAAATATGTAGGTAAATACATGACGTGTTTTTGGTAGGATTTGTAATTTGAAAAACAAAATTTTCATGACTTGTAAAATTTTAAATTGTGTAATATTAGAATTTAATCTTTTTCTTATATTATTTAATATGCAATATCGACCCTTTGGAATAACAAGGTTCCATCTGTCATGCTAACGTTGTGCAATAATGAACTCGAAAGTAGTTTACTAAAGATCCCATTATCGCATGAAGTTACCGCGACAGATGAATCCTTGTTATTGATGTGAAGTCTTTATCAGCCTATAATCACATCTCATGTGGACATCTCAAATGGAATTAAACCTTTACGCTGTCTGGCTGCACACGTTAGTGACAGCTAATGCCAAACTCACCATTGCGGGGATATTGGATTAAAGACTAATATTAAATAATTTAATCCAACTGTCGAAAAAATTTCACATTTCTGAATATTGTATTGTTTAATATCTACCGTGGCCTAATGTATAAATTCTTATTTTTCATTTAGGTATTAAAGTTTTTTCAGATTGAATATAAAATTATTTTTTATTACCTATGATACCGTTATCATTTCCAAAAATAATACTATAAAAACATGAAATGGAGGTAGATTCAAGTTTATAGAGAAAATAGTTTAGTCTTATGGTTCGAATACTGGCAGCGTCTCTAACTTCTCCTTCACCGCCTCCGTGGAGTCATCGCTGAGCAGCAGAGTATGCGAGAAGCCCATGGACACCTGCGTCACTTTGGTCCCCGACATGCGCGACACTTCAATGGGTTTCGTCGAGGATTTAGTCAGGTCACCTAATCCCTGAAAGCAATAAGCAAACATGGACTAGTCAATAACCTATCTAGTCCTTCCTTTTCTTTGAATGTTCTTTTATTTATTTAATGTTTATGTTATTTACAATACGTATACATTTTAAACATGTTATAAAGGAATATAATAATAGCCATTCCTCACCATAAAGAGACAAGGCTCTTGTGTTTGATGAGGGAATTCAAACTCAATTATATGAAATTATGTAAGTAATTAAATAATAAAATATTGCAAAAAATAACAAAAAGATAAACAAAAAGATAAACAAAAAGATAAGAAAAAAGTAAGAAAAACTCGAGATTTTAAAGAAATAATAATAATAATAATAGATATGAACCCATATAGTAGTTTCAGGTATTTTTCAATTTAACCTCTCTGCGAGTGAGTTTTGGCGAACAAAACTGTATGTGAGGAGTGAGGTTTTTCTTGGTTAATTTTTTTATAAATTATCATAGATTAACTAAAATCAATTCTATATTTTGAATTAAAACGTCATCGACATCAATCCACGAAAATAAACCAATATCGAAAACAAACATGTCCATACCAAAAAAACTTATTTCCTCTGACGACCGCTAAGTGACGCAATAAGAATTTTTTAACTAAAACTATGAAGTCAGTGTATGTCTTCGAACGTAAAATTTCGACAAACTACGCGCAGATGTCAATAGATGCCACTGCACGTCAAATATTTTCATTAAATATGAAGGCGTTTGTATAATAGCCGCGGACGCAATGTTTCGGCCATACTCTTCTAGACATTTTTTCGCTTTACCGAACCATTTTGGTCATACTTGTGGAGAGGTTAAGCTGAAATTTATGATTATTTTCGATATTTTCTAATAACTTTATCACTTCTGTCAATAGTTTTTGAGAATATTACGATTTTCAAAAATCAGTTAGTAGTTTGACCAGAATAGTGACATGGAATACATTCGCAGCCAATATGATTCATCAATCATCTTTAGCACAAAGGGCAGGACTTTAGCTTTGTCCTATGTCATAATTAATATTAATATGTGTTATTGATGCATTTGTTTTTAAGTGCAAGTTGGGTGTTGAAGGTTAGGTAGGGAAGGGTAGGGAATGTAAAATTTCGCCAATTGGTTTCACACAAAAAATTATTACGTACGCACAAATTGACACAATTTTCATTTTATATTTCGTAATCGCCGCAAGTCTCGTAAAATACAATATATTTTTGAATAAAAAATGATATTGTGACAACATCCTTTTTTATCGAATAATATGTATTTATTTATTTAATGCCCAAAGGGCTTTTACATGTTGGTAGTACAATTTTAACTTGACATAATTTTGAAACTTGAGAAATAAATAATAAAAATAAAATTACATTATATTAAAAATACACACAAGTCATAAAAATACATAAACAAAAACTGAAAAATACAGCGATTAGATAGGTTTACAAAAAAAAAGATGTGTTCAGGAATATTGTTGGAATAAATATTTTACATGATCCACAAAACTCGCCAAGTTGATAATAAATATGTCAACATCACCTAAGCATTTATTTCCCACAGTGTGAAATCTTTTTATCGGAGAGTGGGCAATGTAGTTACGCTTATGAATGCTGCAGTAGAATAGTGTATTTTGTCGTGTTGTTACTGAGGGTATTCAATAGTTTATGAGTTGCAATAGTAGAATATAGAGTTTAGCATTTTGAATAAAAAGGTTAAATTAGTTATTTTACATCTGTCTTCAAATGCATGTGTTTTTAGAATATTTAACCGCTCCGATCTATCGCGTATATGCAAGTTTTTTGTCTTAACCACTCGGAACATTAGAGCGTCAAAAGACGCAAATATAATAATAGCGGTCAAGACATTAGAGCGTCTTTTGACGTCAACGCGCGAGATTTTACAAAAATTGATTTATTTCTATCACTAGTATATGGATTACCATGAAATAAAAAACGGAATATCGATAATGAACAACGCTACGCGTTTGTATTCAAAAATATCTATGGAACATAGAGATTAATTATCTGAGCCGAATGGAACCTCCATCTTGTTTGATTGTCATTTGTTCAAGCCATTGTTAGTTTTTTATTAAAATATTTTTGTATGAAATGGTAAAAAAGTGAGGTGACTAAATTGTTTACTATACATTTATACGATAGAATAAGTGTTTTTTTTACATAATCTGTGATTTTAGTACCGCTTTCATATAAAACATCACGTGGGTCATTTTTACAACTTTTTTATGTTTGCATTCTAAATTTTAATATTTATAAATGTTATTATTTATTTGTAATAATACAATTTGAAAGTTTATTTCATAAACTTTCCAAAACAGTTTTTAGAATGAGGCTACGTTTCCCAAAACGTGATTTATGAAGCTTTTAGTAAAAATCGTAAATAACACAAATATTATCACGTTTTGACAGTTTTCTAAGGGACACAAAATAAACAAAAGTCTATTTCTGAGAGGTTAACCGAAATGTCAGATTTACAAAAACTTTGTGTTATTTCCGCTTCGCAATTAAAGCTCTATAAATGAAACATTTCTGAACGTAGTCAAATACTTAAATTTTTTTATGAAATTAGCTTTAAAATGTTATTATTACAAATAAATAATAACATTTGTAAATATTAAAATATAGAATGCAAACATAAAAAAAAATTGAAAATGACTCATGTGATGTTTTTATGTGAAAACGGTACTAAATTCACGGATTATTTAAAAAAAAAATACTTTTTCTATCGTATAAATGTATAATAAACAATTTAGTCACCTCACTTTTTTATCATTTCATACAAGAATATTAGGTGATTTCATAGGCGATTTGGCGGGTAAAATCTGTATCTACGGAATAGGTCTATTTATGTATTTCTATGGACGATTTTGAATAGAGATGTGCAGCTTAATTTATTATGGACCTTCTACTTTTTGTTTTAGGGATGTCACTAGAACAATAACGGAGTTATAACGATTTCTGTGGAAACACACGCGTTGACGTGAAAACACGCTTATTGTACTTGACTGTTATCGTTATATTATCATGTATATTCGCTTACGTATCGGAGTGTTTAATAAGAAATATTTTAAGTCTTCTAGTGGGATATTTAATTTAAAATTTATAAAACGCAATTTTTTTTTTTTCAGGAAGACTTATAATAAAATTGTAATGTGTAAGTTACCAATTCTCCGTATGTGGGCGAAGCTCCCCAGGCGATGAGGCTGTCATCAGCTGCAATAACAATGGAAGTGTTGCTCACTCCAACACTATGGATATTCCAACCTACATGTGGAAATACAACCAATTATAATAACATATAACTACAAATCTGGGCTGTATTATATGAAATATCATGTAAATGCAATGTTAAATAACCTGCAAGGTCCTGGACCGGCTTTGGATACATATTAGCTTCACCGGTGCGCTTAGTTTGTCCAAATAGAAACAGTCCACCTGATGAAAAACAAATGAATTAGTAAACTAATAAAACACGGATTGGATATTATCACAGAGGTGGAGGAGCACTTACCAAGGTCATTGATGGCCAGGCTGTAAGTGGCTCCGCAGTAGATGGAGCGGATTCCGCGGCTCTGTGTGTCGAAGTATTTGATCAAACGCGGTACCATCTCATCCTTGGGTTCCGCATGCCCCAGGCGACCGAATCCTCCAAAGCCCCAGCTGTAGGCTCGCTTCTTTGAGTCGATGGCCACCTGGAATCCAAACCAACTGTTACCACTGATAGCTCTATGATTTTTATTCCCGCATCCTTATTTTCATAAAAGAAGCAAGAATAAGAAAGGTAAATTACAATAGATTCCATTCATAAAACATACCGAGTGGCTCGTTCCACAAGCGACATCTACAATCTCCACGTCGTCCAGCGGCTGAACGTGCCCATCTTTCCCCTTCTCGATGAAGAGAACTACTCGCTTGGGAGTCGGCTCAAAGTGGAACGAGAGCTTTGTGGATGTGACAAAGTATTTGCCGTCTGTGTTGTGACCTGGAAGAAAAGTATAAACAGTATTATAATATTAAAGGTCTTAGTTTCATTCATTCGGCGTAGATGACTCTGAATAAGCAACTAGTAAATTGCAAGTTCTTCAGTTAAAATAAGCATAAAGAGCGTTATAATAAAAAGCCCGTTATCGATCACATTAGATTGAATAAAAATGACATAAAAAACATTCCTGTTATAAAACCACATTTACACAAAGAAACTACTTTTTTATTCTTTGCGGAGAAGGTTTACAATTAGTTCCCGTGAGCACTTAGGCCATAGGCCCATTGTGCTATCTTCCATTTTAACTCAATTCTTTAACAACAACTCAGTCCCTTTAATAAAGTTCACCAGAGTTGTCATTGGAATTGAAGCTATATCTTCTGGTTCGACAATGTGTCTTTCCGGTAACCGACGAGTTCATCGAAAACCAATTCATCGAAAATCAATTCATCGAAAATCAATTCATCGAAAACCAATTCATCGAAAACCAATTCATCGAAAATCAATTCATCGAAAACCAATTCATCGAAAATCAATTCATCGAAAACCAATTCATCGAAAATCAATTCATCGAAAACCAATTCATCGAATGATCAATTCATCGAATCAACAATTAAATAAATATCTTATATACTATTAGAGAATGCATGAGTTTTGTGCTGAGCACATTATATGTTAAATTTAAATAATATAAAATTACTGTAAATAAAAATGAATTAAATTAAAATTACAAAATCAAGCCAACCATAATAATCTCTTATATATTTTTAATTATATTTTTATACAAATTACTAAGGTTCTTGATGTCTGTTTCATAGTTAACACATTCATATTTGTGTATGAAAACCATTTTACTAATTAATCTTTTATATAAATTAGTTTCCTTGTCCAAAGTTTTATCAATTTTTTTATATATAAATTTATTGTCAACTTTTATTGACCAATGCTTTTTTAACTTCCTGGTCCGCTCAGCATTTCTATCTAATATCTACAAAAAAAACTTTTTTTCGATGAATTGGCGATTCGATGAATTGATCATTCGATGAATTGGTTTTCGATGAATTGATTTTCGATGAATTGGTTTTTCGATGAATTGATTTTCGATGAACTCGTTTTCGATGATCTCACCGTGAACTCGCCGTGAACCGTCTTCCCAGGTCTCATTTCCCCTCTTCACTTGTCCTTGGTTCCCTGAAGGCCCCGTGAGGGAAGAGGACTTCATCTCTCCACTCCTTAGTTCCCCGAAGGCCCCACGACGGAGAGTTCACTTCCCTTTGGTTCCCTAAAGGCCCCACAAGGGAAGAGTCCACCCCACCTTGCTTCCCCGAGGCCTCTGGAAGGGAAGATGACTTCATCTCTCCTCTTCACTCCTTAGTACCCCGAAGACTCCACGACGGAGAGTTCATCTCCCTTTGGTACCCGACCTATGGTATAACCTTATACTAAAAATAAACATTTTTTCTCAAAATTTAAAACATGCGTTTACTGGATAAAAGAACAATCTTTCGAAATCAATTTATAATTTTTTTGTGGAAAAGAGTCAATACGTCTAAAATCTGAATTAAAAATGAAATATTTCTGGTTATCTCTTAAGTGGGAACTTTTTAAGCGAGTTTTACTGTATGTACATAATTATATCATTTTAAGTGGCAACAGAAATTCTTACCCAACTGGCCGTACTCTGGGAGTCCAAAAGAGTAAAGTCCTCCCTTGCAGTCCAGTATCATGGAGAAATCGGCCCCGCAGGCAACTTTGATAATTGGTGCTCCACTAAAGAAACAAATTAAATTATTATTATTTTACATATTGACGAAAGTACCATACAGCTGTGACATTAAAGATGAATCTACATAATAAGCTCAACTTTTGACCTCCGTGGTCGAGGGACAAGGTTCTTGACTAGCGATCCGAAGGTCACGGGTTCAAATCCCGGCATGCGCAGATAAATTTTATTTGATTGGTATTTTTTAAATTTAATCATTTAAAATAATATAAGGTATATTTGCAGCACGTTACCAAATTGGAAGACGCTCTCAGTATTGCACTGGTGTAAGACCACCATTCAGAATTGAAAAGTTGCTTGAAATGGCTCACCCCATCTCCTTCCCCACTCACTTAACTTCAGCCTCACAACATACCCCAGTTGGGGATGTCATAGTTTCACTGACTCCAGAAAGGAGCAGTTAGGACTCTTGTGAGGTATTCACATCATCAAATCAAGTTTTCTAGAGTTTTCCACATGCTTTGAATGAACACAAAGGATCATGCTCTGATTTGATAAACACAAGCACAAACAAACAGAATAGCTTATTGTGTAGGTGCATCTTTAATGTCACAGCTATATGGCGGTTTAAGCTTTAAAATAATTTAAAATAAATTAGATAATGAATCTCACCGATAGTTGATTCTTGTTGGTACAAGCAGCTGCTGGTTGGATACACTTCCAACTCCACACTGACCATTCCTGTTGTCTCCGCAAGCGTACACCACTCCAGAGTCTATTGATAAACAGAGAGTAGTTTGAAGTATGGTGGTAGAATATTTAGTATTGAACTAGCTGACCCAGCCATGCATTACTGTGGCTAACGAAACATAACGCCATCTACTGGATATTTACCTAACCTAGTTAAACAAGTGTTTTGTTGATAAATTAACTCACACCTCCATTTGTTAGAAACTTATGGAACTTAGAATTACAAAGCATTGTCCGTACATTTAATTTGCAATAATAAATATTGAGGTCAATAATCGAGATGAAAACTATCCCATCTTTTAAGTAGGACCAAATTACACACAGTAAGCCAAATTTCATCAAAATCGGTTAAATAGTTTCGGAGCTTATCTCAAACGAACATCATGATGCGAGATTTTTATATATATATATATATATGTAGCAGCCATGCCACCGCTGCTAAATACCTTTGCAGGATGCCGACCTGAAAACCATAAAATCAACACGAGCGGAATGCGAAGAAAGCTGAATCAACAATCAGACAACAATGTATTACAAAACACGAATTTAAATATCGGATCAATGACACCCGAGACGAAAACCGCTGACCAGGCAAAGGCATTGCAAAATATTCATTCAATGACCGCGAAGACGAAATACTCTACCCGTGCTAAAATAATAAATAAAATGACATGGAGCCCACCGTCAGCGATCCTGCGGGTTCGAGGTCCGGGCGCTTTACTCCACCATGGAAACGAGAACAAAGGTATAAACGGAGGAAGACCTACTCAAGAAGCCACTCGCTCCGAGCAACTCTACCCGCGCGAACACGCTGTACATAATCTTATCGACTTTTGCATTTACGAGTATTTAATTTGATTCACCAATAAATATATTAAATCTTCTGCTGAGTTTGCTGTCCATACTCTCCGGCGTGGTATCCGAATACCTACACATATATATAAAGATAAGTTACCAGTTAAGAAGAGCGAGTGGTTGCGGCCGGCAGCGGCGCTGATAATGTTCATTTCCGCAAGAGCCGGAATCTCTTCGGGTAGATCCTTGGTCAGGGTGTCGCCGAGCCCAAGCTGTCCGCAAGCCCCGCGACCTAAAATAAATACACAATAACCAATGTATGTTGATAACAAAGGTGGCGGCGAGAATTCAGAACACAGCCGAAGAATTAAAAAAACAAAAAAATTGATTTTTATACATAGCCAGGTGGGTCATACGAAATTGACGCGTTGTGCATCACGAATTTATGGCAAGCAAGATTTTAGAACTGAAACAAGCGATGGGTGATTTTTCTTGAAAGCTTCGAACCAAGTGATGATAGTTACAACATTTAGTGTTTTGAGGAGGAAATTGAAAAGCACGGATATGAAATATTTTAGTCAAAATAATAATACTTTTATTGATTAATTTGTTTTTTAAAGTCGTACATCCCTACCTACCTACCCCGTGCTATCATTTAAAAATACAATTATTACAACTTATACTTTTATTGATAAAGAATAAGTTGTAATAATTGTATTTTTAAATGATAGCACGGGTTAGGTAGGTAGGGACGTACGACTTTAACAAAACCTAATATGAGTAAATAAGGAGCAAATTTAGTCAGTCCCCTTGCCCTATCATATAACCAAGTATGACTGTATATACATACATACATAAAAAAAAAACTGTTATTACTTACCAAAGGCCGCAGCTTTGCCTTCAGCATTGACCAACAAAGAGTGGGCTGAGTTACATCCACTGACAATCAGGCGATACTGCAAAAGAATAAAACATACCAATACTTGAGGTTCGTACAAAGAAATGTGTTGCTGACATTTTGTAAACTCGTCGGCGACACCAGTATCCCGCGATGTGCCGAGCGACAGTGTCCCCACTCACGTCATCGAGACTTAAAACGTGATGTCGCTTGTGTCAGACAGACATTTTGTAACAACGCATTTGCTTTAATGTTAGGATCAAAACAATGAAGCAACTATTTGGATGTGAGTGAGGTTGTGAAATAGAACTTTTACAATAATTTAAAATGTTAACATGGAGATCAAAATTATTTGAATAAATTTAGTTAAACCACAGCTTTGAAAAATCCATCCTAAGCCGATTATATGCCGGGCAAGCTTTTGAATGCGGGAGCACGTTTCTCTACTAGTTGCTATGCTCAGCTAACAAAATTTTTATATCCGTTCAAAGACTTCAACAAACATTAATTATTCTTAAATCTTACCTTTGTATCCGTGAAGCGATGAAACACATGCAAGTTGGGGTGAGACCTGACTAGCTTGTTGGTCTCGCGTTTGCCTGTTAGATCCCAGGACACCTGTCCAGCAATCAGGAGCACTCCTGGCTCTTTGCACATTTTCCTGATGAGTTCCTGGGGGTATTCAATAATAAATCATTAGTACAAGCAGGTCATGAGTGTAACGTTTGGGTTTCAATTCCTGCATTGCGGAAGGGTTTTAATAACTTATTTTATGATTAAAAAATATTGCATGGTGACTCGTAACACCCTCAATAGATTACAACTATTTTAAATGCAGGTTGACACTGCTTTATCTAATAGCAATAGAATTCAGCTAACATGAAAATGCTGTTTGTTTTGGCATTTAGAATTGCCAGCTTTGTTATTTGTTTCGGAAATGAAAATAACAAATCGTTCCACAAGTATTAGTAGTAGTATAATAATGGAAGTAATTTACCTCTGGTAGTTTGGCGTCAGGCATGTCTGGCTCCATTATGGGAATCGGCTCCTGGATCGGGCTGTTGATGGTGGAGTCATCGCTCTCTGAATCGGAATGCTTTTGAGCGGCTTTCTTCGCTCTGGCTTTCGAGGCTGCAGCGGATGCCTTCGAAGATGGACGCTTGCGAGACTTACCATTTCCTTGTTCAGACATCTTACTGCAACAATTTGACAAGATGTTAGAAGCGTCAAACACTGGCGATCTCGATAAAAAAACACCGCCTCAACTAATAATATTGACTGTTTTCAAGCGTGGCGTACGAAGTGAACCAAAATGGACATAAAATGCCGGGAAATTTTAATGATTCCACAACTAATTATGGTATTTCACTTTCTCAAAATATATCACTCGATGAAGTATAAGTTCGAACAGTAATATACACAACCTTGTTATGTTAATTCAACGGAATATGGTGTGAAAATGAAAGACGCTTCTGACCGGCTCTGGATATCCTGTTGACGAGAAGCCGTTTCAAACCAGAGAGAATTGTGTCCGGTAAAACCATAAATAAAGGTAACCATAGAGACATAGACTCGAACTATTATAGACCCGCACCATAAATAGCTGAAGGGGCATTTTCACAAAAGGGGCACTGCGTTTTTGTCAAATAGTAGTCCAGTGGCTAAGACTCTTGACTCACAATCCGGAGGTCGCGGGTTCGAACCCGGCGTGCGCAAATAAATTTTATTTGATTAATTTGTGTTATTTCACAATTAATTCATTTAAAATAATATATAGTATATTTGCGGCATGTTCCAGAGTGGAAGATACTATCAGTATCGCCCTGGTGTAAGACCACCATTCAGAATTGAAACGTTGCTTGAAAATGGCTTTAGCCGTGTTTGGTGACCAGATCTGAATAGCCAGGAACTTCCCAACCTTCCTCTTCCCACCTCCTTCCCCTCCCCAACTACCTTTCAGCCTCACAACATACCCCAATTGGGGATGCCATAGTCTCACTGGCTCCAGACGGGAGCAATTGAGATTATTGTGCGGTATTCACTGTAAAAAAAAAAATAAAAAAAAACCCATTTTTTATAATAATTTTTCATTATGTATCCATAGAACATTGGAAAGTTTTTTTTTTTTTTAAATACGCAAATTTATTAATTTCCTTTATTTGTTAAGTTAAATATGTCTGCCGAACCTGTATTCACATATTTTTAATCAATTATTTACGTTGAGATGTACTGTATTTTTACATGTCCCACTGCAAAACCTATAACGAAATTTGATTTCCTATTTAATTTTAGGTGACTAAGTTAAAATTTGCACTATATTTTGAAAAATATACAATCTGGACGTACATGAAAAAAAAAAAACTTTTAAGATGTATTTTACAGGATTTGTGAAAAAATGGAAGTCCATATTCCTTTAATACTATTTTATTAAATTGGAGACGGTATACTTATAGTTCCCATAAGCACTTAGGCCACTGAGCACACTGCACCATATCTCATTCCTTTGAGCTCATTCCGGGCCCCTGTTTTCTCACTACTGGTTACCTTGGAGAATCCTGTAGCGGTTAGGGTTTTCCTGAAAGAAGTCCCTTTTTATTTGGGTTCCCTGATGGCCCCCATAGCGAAGAGTCTAAGGAGGAGACCTCAGCTCTCCTTTCCATTCCCCCTTGGATCCCTGAAGGCCCCATGATGGAAGAGTTAACGGAGGTGGCCTCAGTCCTCCCCTCAACTCCCCCTTGGTTTGTTTAAGGCCCCGTGATGGAGGAGTCCACCAAAGGCCCCACGAATAAGCAATTTATGAACAATTTTAAATCTACCCTTAAAAAATCCTGGTACAGAGAACTCTTCTATATATTCGTTGTAACCGAACTATAGATAACGCCAGTTGCAAAGGACAGTGGCTTACAGTAGAACAAACACGGTATCCCTATCTCTCTCTAAAAAATGTCTAATTGAGAAAATCTTTTTTTTTTTTTTTTTTCCTTGAATCATTGCTTTGAATGGTTGCATCATTTGTGGATTTTTCGACCACCATGCTGGGCTCACGCCCGTGTTATGGTAGTCGATGTCTACTTTTGACGAAATCTGAATTCTCGCCAGCTGGTTATTTGGTCTTAAGATGAAGCCATACTAAATAATGCAAAATCATACATTTTTGTTTTAAAAATTTGATCGCTCAGAAGTATTATAGATGCTTCAATTTAATGCTGCGTGTAGAACATATCTTGGCCCTTAAAAATATCGGTAATTGTTTTTATCAGTTTTTTAATAAGCCTAGAAAAAAATAAATTATAAGGTCTATAAAAAACACTTTGAAGTCAAAACTCTCCTATTTATAAACCTCTTTTCGGATATGGTTTTATTGTTTAATGTGGCAAATTTAGTTTCTTTTATGATAATCGCAAAAAATATATAAATTTACGCACGAACCCCACAAAATAAAATATAATATGCATTTTCGCGTTGTTATTTTTGACATCACGGCGACAATACGGCAGTCGACGAATTTGGAATATCAAAGTGAACCTTATACCATCCACCGAAGAACGACTGGTAGCCACCCCTATTTTCTGTAACTACTCCTCCGGACGGAGCAGAGAATAGACGTGTTTGGCTCTGCGTCGCTTGTTTTCTTGAAATCAATTTTAAAATTCTGTTTTACAATAATAAACAATGCGTAAAAAAGGAATTAATGTTTTTTACAGGCCTTTACGAAATCAACATGCAAAAAAAAAATTCTCAAATATCTTTTCCAACCTTTCCAAAAGCCATAATAACTCCTCAATTTATGAATATATGGGAACTTTTTGTTAATTATTTTTACATGAAACTATAAAAAAGTGAGTTGACGATAACGTTTATAATAGAGAAGGGTATTAAGTTCTGCATTTTGCCTGAGGCCTCTGAGACTTTTTTAAAAAAAATTTTACATGACCTCCACACAGGAGGCCCTGAGGAAAACAAAATTACTTCAGGGCCTATGTCATCTGTGGGGATGCTATGTGGAGGGTTTTTTTAAAGGAAAGGAAGGAGAGGAGAGTTCTGGGAAGGAAAAGGGTTTAAGGGGTGGGTAGGAATCTGGGGTTCAGTATGTCCTGGGCATCCGTCTTCAAGATCTAGACAAACCTCACCCCATGAACCCGGGCACCCCTGCTAAATCACCAAACGTAGTGAACCACTTGGGGTGACCTATGGCAGAGGTGTTGGTTATCCAATAAAGGTTCCAGGGGCGGCGGTACCCATTCCCGCCTCCCGAATTGAACTTGCTTCCCTTTAAAAGTACTTGAGATCTTGGAGCAGGTTCCTATTCGCGAATGGCTCTGACACACGGGTTCGACCGGAGACGGACCTCGGAGATGGAACCCGCAAAAGAACTCAAACCCGGGACCTACTCCCGGCTCGCGAGTTGTTCGGACTGAGACGCACGGACTCGCGAGTGGCTCGGTCTGCCGAGTTCCGGGTTTGGGTCTGAGTACTGGACCGGGTTCTCTGGGAGTAGTCGATTTGAAAAAGGAGTAGAAAAATATCCGCTTCCTGCGAAAAACCCGAGTTCAAGAGCCCACTCCAGCTGAACCTACACATCGCTAGTTTGTAATACATTTGCCTAATAAAATATGCACAAGCTTTTATTTTTTTGATTATCAGTAATTTTAGTTAGAAAAAAATATAATGTTATTTTTAAATCTTTTTTTGTTTGCATTCAAAAATTTTATATTTTATTTTGAATTACACAATTTGAAAGTATATTTCATCATCTTTCAAAAACAGCTTTTAGTTTTCGGATTGCGTCAATAAATATTCCATCTATTTGGATTTTATTGCAAAGCAGAAGTATTTTGACCTTTTGAGGCCTGAGGGGTTAATATCCATAAATATCTCCGCCAGCTATTCACTGACAAAACTGACACTTTTATTGTCCAATTGGAAAAATAGTACATGCAACTTTCTTTCATGTTTTTCGAGTTGATAATTTGAAATTGTTAAATTAAAATAAAAAGTTTTCATGGTAAATATTGTTTATTTAAATTACAAATAATGTACAGATAAATGACATAATACATATTTGAAAAATATTTATTTCGGCAACTAGCCATTCCCTTAAAACTAAGACAAAAAAAATACAAGTGCAAATAACAAAAAACCACATTTTTTTTAAATTTGCATAACTATCAACAAAAAACAGAGATATGTTATGAAAAAAATAATAATTATGCAAATATTAATTTAAAATGAAATTTTAACTGGTTTGTTCAATGTTCAGTGCACTGACGGGTGTACAAAATAAAAATGAATTATCATAAATAATATTGTTTGAAAACTGGTATCCAACATTTTTTTTTATTTTCATCACATCTGCCCTGATGATGGACACTGCAACGTTGTCCAAAAAGTTGGCTAGAAGAAGGGGGAAGGGCAACACAGCATGTTACCCCAAGAAAAAATCAGGATAATATCATAAAAAACGAGTAAATCAATTTACTCGATACATGAAAAATACGTAATTAAACAAAAATGCAGCTATCTGATTACATAATATGTATAAGAATGTGCAGGAATTATAATATCAAAAATGGCACGGAATACAATAAACACTTCCCTGATTCAAGCAACCATTGATAAATCATCAGCCTTATTAAAAAAAATCACTTCTCAATCGTTGAAACGGTTACACATTGTACAAAGGCCGTGCAATTATGGATTCTATTTTAAAAAATCTTTGACTGGGCCACCAGCCATGCGTTAGATGCTCTGCGCACTATTGGATTTTATAGATGACTATGTTCGTAATCTCTTCATAAATCGTGTTTTTATTTCATAAAACAGTAAATTTATTATTATATTTGCATTGTTCAATATGTGTACATATTTGTGTTATTTTTCGTTGATTTTAGTCAAGAAATTATTCAGTAATTGCGTGTTTTAAATTAAACTTTCGTACTGTCAGAAAGTGGGGATATATCGTTATAACAATATTCAATTATGAATTTTATGGTCCTTTTATTAGATTATTTGTTGAAAGTGGTGTTTTTTTTATATAACAAATGTCCAATACATGTATTGGTAAATGTATCAAAGAAATGAACATGAAATGTTTGGGAATTAAAAGCGACTTAAAATTTTAAAAATATTTTTTTATTGTATGAGGAAAAAGTGAAGTGAAAGTTTTCTTGCAAATTCCTTATTTAAAAGGAATAAATTTTTCAACATTTTGATTAAAAATGTTTGTGGAAAGGTTTATTTTCAACTTTTTTCGTGTTTGAAGCCTAAAATATGGAAAATACGAAAATATAAAGGGTAATTTTATCTGGTTTCTAAAATGGTATTTGTTTTTACTACATCTATAATAAAATAAAAAATGTATAGGACATTTAAAATACATTGGAAAAAATCCGGTGATGAATTATTTTTAATAACACTGTATACAACACACAACCCTCTTAGGCCGGAAAAGCAATGTATCGTTCCATGAACTATTTTTTGTCAATTTCTAATTAGTAACGTTTTCATACAGTCGTTTATCAATTGAAAAAAATATTTACTATGTTTTTTAGTAGGGCTGTATATGTTTTAGAATCAGACAAGTCTCTATTATTCTATCACGATGATGAACGCATCAAATAAATATCACAAGCAGGATTGTCGATATTACTAGAATATACATTTTTATTTTATTTTTATAATTTTTTTATGTATTTGATTTATGTACTTCTGTACATAAGTGTATGTGTTATAATTTTTAATTTTTTTTCCCTTTACATATGAGTAGTTACACTCTCGTAAAGGTTATATATTATATACATACACAGTTTCTGATCAATGCTGCATGTTAGTATTTAATGATCCGATTGTAACCTAAAAAAGGAAATTACTCATGAATATATTACATGTATAAAATGTATAAATAAAACAATAAAAAAATACACAAGGCACAATGTCAGAGAATGCCAACGGTACAAATCCACTATATTATTACTTACTTTTATTTTGTGCTTGCCAAATATAAATCAAATTAAGTATTAAAAAAAAACTTCACGAAGAAAAATTGTCAATATTTTAGAATAACTTTACGTATACCAAAGGCATTGATCTATTGGCAAAATCCTAGGTTCTTTTGAGATTGAGAACTCAATATTATTGAGAGATTCATTTTACACTTTTTAGATCAAAATAAATAAAATAATATAAAAAAGACAATTTTTTTTTACATCTACGCACTTAAGCGCTCAGGTTTATACAAAATAATATCAGTTAGTTACAAAATACGTCGTATTAGAGATTTATTTTAAAATTTTCTCTCTTAACTTTTTAAATGCCAGTAAGTAGAAGTGTAGCTGTGCACAGCAGGCCGTGAACTTTTAAACAAAATAAATTTAAAATCATCCCAATAGATATCTCTCTGTGTGTTCCATATTTTAAATTAATAAAAAATGGGACATACTTGTATGATACAGAGGCTCAAAGAGAGCGAGAATATTCATTATTTTTCTATGGCCGGCCTGCTGGGCATGGCCAAGAATGCGAGATATCTCGCTCTTGGCACAGAAGTGGTTAATATTCAATTTTAAATTTTTGAATGTACATACATATGATAAACTTTTAAATGCAAAGAGAAAACTTGGTGTTCTCTTAAGTAAAGTTTTAAGTAGTTTTCATGTTAAAGAAGTTTGTTTTTTCCATCCCTTAGAGACTAAATTTTAAAAATGTCCAATTTATCCCACATATCGATCGTCCAGTTGATTAGTCAGACATCTCCGAAAAATCTAAATTTGAGGCGAGTATGCAGTTATATGTAAAAGTGTACCCTCTATCTGGTTCAATTCAATTTACAATTTACATCTTAAACGACATGTCAGATTTACGAAAACTTTATGTTATTTCCGCTTCACAATTAAAGCTCTATAAATGAAACATTTCCGAACTTAGCCGAATACTAAAAACTGTCTTTGAAAGGATATGAAATAAGCTTTCAAATTGTTATGTTACAAATAAATATTAACATTTGTAAATTTTAAAATTTAGAATGCAAACATAAAAAAAATGAAAAAATGACTCACGTGATGTTTTTATGTGAAAACGGTACTAAAATTACGGATTATATAAAGACAATATTTATTCTATCTAATAAATGTATAATAAACAATTTGGTCACCTCGCTTTTTTATCATTTGATACAAGAATATTTAATAAAAAAATAACGATGTCATACAGTGGATAGGCAATTTGGCGGTCTATCATGTATCTGACAGAAAAGATTTTTTTTATCTATTTCTATGGACATCTTGCATAGTGATGGGTAGCTTGATTTATTATGGAGCTTCTCCTTTTTGTTGTAGGGATGTCACTAGAACAACAACGGAGTTATGACGATTTCTGTATAAACATACGCGTTGACGTGTAAACACGCTTATTGTACTTAACTGACGTCGGCATATTAACGTGTATATCTGCTTATGTTGCTGAGTGGTTGAAAACCACCAAATCAATTATAATGCAGAAAACCTTGTTGTGAATTAAACAAAATGTTGATAATTTCTGGGTAGGATACTTAATTCATAACGCTCTCGTCACGCATCCACCAGCTTATATCACACCACACATTACACTTTTCGTAACGCATTCACCAGCTTACTCCCCAAGTCAAACGTGCGTAAAGAAGTTTTACTTTAAAAATCAAACTAATGTACCGGACTGTTATGCCTCCTGGTTATTTCATAGCATATTTAATGTGTAAAACACAGACACATGTAAATAATGTTTGATTTATGGTGAACTTCCTGTCCTGGTGAATATTGCTGTCCTCATTATCTCAGAACTTAGTATTAGGAGATATCTGGATAATCAACTGAACGATCGATATAAGGTTTTCTCATTTAAGAAGTTTATTTTTTCGGTCACTTGAAAAATTTCTTATATCTGACCATAGATTTAACCAATGAGGACATGACATTGTCAGTTGGTGACAAGTCCGATGGCAGAATATGACGTGATGATTATTGATGTTTCATGACAAATATGGTCTGATTGCTTTTAAAACATAAATTACAAAAATAATGTCACAGATTATAAAGATATTTTTCTACAGGTCGCCACGTGCGTAAGTTATTTGTGGGAAACACTTTCCTAATATGAAGAAAAAATAACTTAAATTATTAAAAAATAATCACTTTATAGACGGACAAAATAAATTATAATACATTACAAAAAATATAAATAATCTCAACTTTCTAATTTGTTCGAATTTGCCCGGTTATGCAATTGCTACGCAAAGTAAATTGACCTATATTATATTATAATGTATGAACTAAATATAAACTGGGCACAATAAAATTTACAAAAAAGACACCTAAAATTCTTGTGATGCCTTGATAACTAACATTACTAAATTACAATGAGTAATTCTTAACACGATGCCAAGTCAATATTTCATGTTATATTAAATTAATAATACAGACAATATTATAATCAGATAGAGTCCTCATTTGTTGTACGACTCAGCGTTCTGAGGGTCCATGTCCTCTCCGTAATCCAAATCATCGTCCAGAGGATCTTCTTCCAAAACTGCGACTCCGTCCTTGCAACCCAAGCATCTGTAAGAGACAAAATTCAGGTAAATAGAATGTAAATTACTATTTGGTAATTTAACCTTTATAAAGTTTCCAGAGTTGTCTTTTTACACAATATTTAGGAAACTTTCAACAACCAACCATCATGCCGTTTCTTCCTGCAGAGAAGATGGATCGCCAAACAACTTGGTCTTGGCACACACTTCTTGCTTCATTCACATATTGTTTCGTATATTTCCTTTTGTTATTCCGACTCTTGAAATGGCCATGTATTCCTTTTTTTACATAAGCTCCAGACAGGAGGCGCTGTGGAAAATTATTGCCCTCAGGGCCTATGTCATCTTTTGGGATGCTGTGTTTTTTTTTTTTTTTTACATTAACTCCACACAGTAGGCCCTGAGGAAAATAATTTCCCACACAGGGCCTATGTCATCTTTGAGGATGCTGTGTGGAGGGTCTTTTTGAGGAAAGGAAGAAGTGAACATGGGTCTTGAAGAGAGCCATGTTGTAGGAGGGAGGAAACACAGAGGCCGGTAAATCGTTCCACTGCTGAGCTGTTGAACTCAAGAACGAGCGGTAAAAATGATACGTTCTCATGTGACTAATGTCAACCGTGTACAAATGTTGGGCGCGTGTTTGGCGTGTTTCCCGACTATGCACCGGTGCCGAGGAGATCAATGACGCTAGTTCCTCGGAGCATCTTCCATTGTAATACCGGTAGAACAAGGACAGCATTCCCACCTGACGCCTGTGCTCTAAAGATTGCAATCCGTCTGTTAATATGGGAGAATTTATCAAACGGACCGCCCGTTTTTGCACAGAGTCAAGGGTTTTTTTAAGGTATTTTGGAGCTCCTTAGGGACTAAAACAGGGGGATGGTCTGGATCCCACTCTCTTCAACATTGTGCTCGAATATGTAATAAGAAAAACGCTAATAGACACTGGCTCCAATATTTGTTTCAAGAACAGTCAAGTTGTCGGATATGCGGATGACATCAACATTATCGGAAGATCAATCTCAGCCATTAAGGAGGTCTTCGACCCTTTAGAAACAGCGGCACGAGAAGTAGGACTGCGGGTTAATGTTGATAAAACGAAAATGATGGTACAGAGCAGGAACCCTTCACACAGAAGAAGAAGTAGTGCACAATTTAAAGACAACTACTCATACGAAGTGGTCGATCAATTCACCTACCTGGGCTCCAGTCTAACAGAGAACAATGAGGACTCAGCATAAATCAGAAGGAGAATCACAGCAGCCAACAAAACATATTCTTTGCTGCCAGTGTTTAAGTCACGTAGTGTCCACAGAAAAACCAAAATAACCATATATAAGACCATTGTTAGAACGGTATTGGCATATGGATGTGAGGCGCTGACACTGACGGTAAAGATGGCTGAAATGCTGGATACTTTTGAAAAAAAAGTGCTGAGAAGAATATGCGGACCCGTGAAAGAGGGAGAACAGTGGCGCATCCGGCACAATACAGAATTGTATGACATATAAAAGGCCCCTAGCATCTCAGCACATATGAGACTCCTCAGGCTGAGATGGGCTGGGCATGTACAGAGAATGCCGGATACACGCGTCCCAAAAAGAATTTTGACTGGACACCCAGGTGGAAATAGAAAAGTGGGAAGACCCAGACTGAGGTGGGAAGACGAGGTAAGAGGGGATGCAGCACAGCTTCTCCAGGTACCAAACTGGAAGTCAGCCGCTGAGGATAGGAGGAGTTGGAGGCGACTGTTGCAGGAGGCCAAGGCTCGATATGGGCTGTAGCGCCATCGAAGAAGAAGAATTTTGGAGCTCCAAACCAGAGGTGAACGCCAAATTCAACCGTGGGGCGCACTTGCGATTTGTACAGGGTTAGCAGTTGTGTACTATTAAAGTATCTGCGGGCCCTGTACAGTACGCCCAGTTTCTGAGAGGCTAACTTAACTCTGGTTTCGATGGAGCCCCCATACCTGAGCTGGTCACTTAGAGTTACACCAAGCATATCAATGGAGGTCCTGTTAGGAAGAATGCTTCCGTTGAAGGAGACTAGATTATCATTTCGATTCCTTTTAGATGTTATCAAATATGATTGGGTCTTTGAAACATTAAATTCAACGAGGTTATTCTTAATGTCCATTCTCTGCTTCAAAGCCCTCCGAGCTATTGGGGTTTGTGTGCTCTTTGGAGGCTTGTCAAACAAAAAGCTATCTTGGACTGTGTGGAGGGTCTCTTTAGGAAATGAAGGAGTTGAAGTTCTGGGAAGGAAAAAGGTACGAGGATTGGGAATCCGGGGTCAGTGTGTCCACAAGTGATGGACAAATGAATCCATCTCTCTCACTGCGGTGCAAGAAAATGTTCCGAGAGAGCCCTGCTGGAGAGGTCAAAAGGTCTGTCTCAACCAGTCTCTCCCGTTCCGGCCTGCCACGCTCTTGGTGAGCAGACGCAACCGTCATCAAGACCTGGACAAACCTCACCCCAAGAACCCGGCACCCCTGCTTAGTCACCAAACGTAGTGAACCACTTGGAGTGATCTACGGTAGAGGTGTTGGTTATTCAATAAACGGTTCCCGGGGCGGCGTAACCCATACCCGCCTCCCAAATTGATGAGGGCATCCCTGACTTCTTCTTCCATTCACATTTGCTTCACATATTCTTCTTACACTCCTTTCTTAAACCAACTTAATACGCAAACATCAGCCTTTAATTCTTTGCGAATCTCCACATTTCTCACACGATCACACATGGTTTTACCACACACATACACCTCAGGGATCTCATTTGTACAGCATTCATTCTACTTTCATCTTTCCTCTGCCAGTTCCATGCATCACTGCCATACTTCAGGATAGGTACCAGCGCTCCATTGTGGACTGCTAGCTTCGCTTCTTTGGCAACTTCAATCATTCAATCAAATTTCAAAGTCACTAATAAAAGAGGAAAACAATTAAATTTTATTGATATGTATTTGAAATAAGTAACTTCACAATAAAATGCTTATGCAGTAGATAACTGATCAATTGCTGAAATGGCATTATTTTATTTAAAGACAAATCATTTTTGAAAATCACGCAAGTGGTTAAAAGGTCACTGCAGACTTTTGTCGAAGATTATAGTTACCTGCTCTCATCCAATCCATAGTCAGCACAAGTATCTCCGAAACATTCACAGCAACCATCACTGAACCATCTGTAAAAGAAAAAAAATCAGAGTGTGCAATTCATGTGCGGTAGAAGTGAAATCTTCAGAAAACTAAAGTAGACAAGAGTGGGGAGACTATGAAGCACTTTTGTCATCAATGTGAAGGATGATTTTTTTCCATATTTTTGTAGTTGAATTCCAGTGCACCTTTTACTATACATTTGGTCATATTATTAGTATTTGTGTTTTCTTCTTCGGAGTCGCTAGATGTCGCTTTCTTTTGTTTTCCTAGCCTGTTCATTTTGGAGTGGTTTGAAGATTGGATATTGATACGACTCTTGGTCGGCTGAATGTTTGGCCGCTAAGGTTTGTCAGGCGCTTCATACCACTAGATCGAAGGTGGCTTCGTGGGACCGTGGATTTATCGTATTATATTAGAACCAAGTACCTACCTGTAAAATAATTTTTTATTGCTATCTCGTTATCTTGCAAGCTAAATCCTATAGTAGAAGTATGTGTTTGTCTCTTTTTAGTGTCGCTCGCTTCCGTTTCATCGAGTTTCAAGTCACAACAGTGCTAAAGAAGTTTTCACTTCAGTAACATTATGAAATTGGCAAATTCATTATAATATTTGAGTTGTTCACATGTACCCACAATATTGGTAACCGTGCACAAAGACTATTGTGCGGTATTCATATAAAAAATATGAAAAAGACATTAGCAATCGGAAGGGCCTTTAATAGGCTGACTGAAATGGTGTACCCACAAAATGCCTGATTGAAGTTAGCAATCAGAAGAGCCTTTAACCCCTCAGGCCTCGAACATATCCTGTCAGTAGGTCAAATTATTTCTGCTGTGGGATAAAATCCAAATAAATGGATTATTTCTGAATGTATCCAAAAACTAAAACCTGTTTCTTAAAGGTGATGAAATACGCTTTCAAATTTTATTATTAGAAATAACCATGTAATTTTTTTAAACACAATTTTTTTTATTGTAAACTTAAAAAGTTTTAAAAATGGCTCACCTTACTTTTTTCTAACTAAATTACTGATAATATATTATAAAAAAATTGAGTGCAGTTCACACGCGGTAGAAGTGAAACCTTCACCCACACAATCTCAACCAACAGGAGCCATGAAAAGTGAGCTCATTATCAAAGCGGCCAATGCGCCACCATTGGACCGTTGTACACAACACATCGGGAAACATTGAAATTACATATATATAGTTCTTGTAAGCACTTAGGCCATAGGCCCATTGTGCCATCTCCTATTTTACCTCATTCTTT
This sequence comes from Limnephilus lunatus, assembly GCA_917563855.2. Classification (NCBI taxonomy): domain Eukaryota; kingdom Metazoa; phylum Arthropoda; class Insecta; order Trichoptera; family Limnephilidae; genus Limnephilus; species Limnephilus lunatus. The sequence goes on along the minus strand of OU830604.1, from coordinate 17,606,367 downwards.
GACAGTAACCCTGTCGCTTTTATAAAGTTCACCAGGATTGTTGAGTTCACCTCCCTTTGGTTCCCTGCAGGCCCCACATGGGAAGAGGACATCATCTCTCCACACTCCTCTTTGGTTCTCTAAAGGCCCCACAAGGGAAGAGTTCACAGAGATGTCCTCATTTCTCATCTTCACTCCTACATGGTTCCCTGCAGGCCCCACATGGGAAGAGGATATCATCTCTCCACTTCACTCCTCCTTGGTTCCCAAAGGCCCGCACTGGAAGAGTGTCCTTCCCCTTGGTTCCCTGAAGGCTCCATAAGGGAAGAGTTCATGGAGGTGGCCTCAGCTCTCCTCTTGGTTCCTGGAGTACAGGCCCCAGGAAGGAAGTCCACAGAGGTGACCTCAGCACTCCTAGGTTTCAAAAAGGCTCCTAGTTTTCGAATGGCCCAATTTTTTGTCCCACGAGTGACCAGGGTAATAGAAGGTCCACTCCAGCATAGCCTCGAGTGCTGGAGTAAGGTCTAAATACTCCGAGATGCGTCCTCGTTTCTCAGAGGCACCGTGCTAAACACAGTTCCCCAGGACATTCAGCCTGAGCACAGTAGCTCTCACCTTGGCTTGGGATGGCTATTACAGGTTTGTGTTTCCACTCCCTGAGCGACGGTTTCGCCACACTCTCTACTCTATATAAATAAATAAATATTACGGTGCTCCAGATTTTATGTCCGGGTTGAATCTTTCCCAAATGAAAGACTATGTTATGTATATAACATAGGTTAATTGTCGTTTTAAGTTAGTACTGGAGTCTATGAGGCGGCACCTTAGCATTGTCTATTGTTTTTCATCCTGGCAACACCAGAGAGGAGCGGAAATGGGATGGTAGCACTTCCCGGCGGGCTTCCGCCCGCCGGAGGTCGAGTCGGGGATTGGAGATAATCGGGGAATATGAAGTGCATCGGTGCCAAATGATAGATTCGAGAAGTTCCCGTAAAGTTCGGGCGGTTATTATAGTGCCGTTACAAGTTTATTTGAGTTCCCGTTATGGTTTCGACCCCGCTAGTCGCGCTCCGGAAAAAGTGTTGTGTTCACACATGGCCGAATTGTATTTCGATTAGGAATAGGAAAGTTCAATCTGGACAGTAAACGCCCCTGCCTTTAGTCCCAGAAACACCGTGGGCTAGTATGATTTCCGGCCAATATAATGTTCTACCCGATCTCCGCCAGGAAATCTCCTGGGGTATCAATTCACCATACACGTGCGTGACTCATCATTTGCAACCAACGCCAGCTTACTTCACCGTGGGACGTGGAGTAGCCTTATTTGCTCATGCTGCAGATGCCAGAGGGTTCCTGCCACCAATATAGTCAGCTTACTTCACCGTGGGACGTGGAGTAGCCTTATTTGCTCATGCTGCAGATGCCAGAGGGTTCCTGCCACCAATATAGCCAGCTTACTTCACCGTGGGACGTGGAGTAGCCTTATTTGCTCATGCTGCAGATGCCAGAGGGTTCCTGCCACCAATATAGTCAGCGCGCATCACCGTGGGACGTGGGCCGCTGCACCAACCTTAGTCACCGGGAAGATCCCTCATCGTCTAAACGATCGCGTTAATAGTCAGTTTACTTTAGCTTAGTTTTCGGTTATGGTCTGTGGGGGTAAGTTCTATCCTATCTGTACTATTACATGCAATATTTTAAATAAACCTATACGGTTAGTCCATTTATAATTAACCTTATTTTATTTACAAAACCTGGTAATTCCTGCCTATGCCTGACATCTTAGAACATAATTCCCCGCTCTGGGAGGGGGAACTCTGCTCTACCGCTGTGCTGGTCGATTTGGCGGGTCTGAGGCTGAGGATTCCTCGGGATCAGATCCTGGCGCGTCCGGTACTAACCGGCAAAGCCATTTCGACCACTCACCATAATTAAATCCCTTTAATAAATATGCCGACTATTTTGGGCGACTTTGACCCTAACATGGCGCCTACAACTGTGTCCTGGGCTCGTATAAATCTTATTTGTCTAGGTTTTGGGTTGGAATTACTATAGTTTTGTCTTGCAATCGATCAATAATTGTTTTTGTTATTTCGAAGCATCTCACATAAAACATAACCTTTAAATGTCATTCCGGTATACACGTAAATATTGCGAAGTTATCAATCTGTCAACAATGCAGCCAACTTGATAATAACGCTGTACACATTATTATTATATATTTTAATTTGTTTGTGGGTTAAGTTATTCGGACTTACGGGCAACACGAATACTAAGTGTCAATTTGACAGACGGCGATGTCAATCGTAAACAAACATCGCATTTTGACAACAACTGTCATAATGTAATTACACCTTTAAGTTATTAAGATTGTCGTGTACAATAAATACTATAAAGTGCTTATAAATACGGTTAATTATATAATTGCTCTGCGGGTAAGCAATATATTCGTAGCTATCGTTACTAGCTAATTTATTGACATTCTACATTTAATTATTGGAATTTTACAAATATACTTTTCAAAATGTCGACTACAATAGACAACATCAATGGTAGATCGAAAGATGAACTTTCTGCGGATCTTTTATCCAGGAATATAACACCAGACGGTACTTTAGAAGAAATGCGGATTCAAGCCAGAAGGCATAACAAAAATATTAAAATATCTGAAGCTATCGAGCATCATGAGGGAAGTGTTAACCCAGATAAAGACAACGAATTTGGCTCAAACTACATTAAATATACAAAAGTTATTTATAATGAATCAAACTCTTCTTCATCTTCATCCACAAGTACCATTAATAATTGGAATATTAAATTTGATGGTAATAGTTGCGTAAGAGACTTTATACTGGAAATAGAAGAGAAATGTAGAATTAGGAACGTTCGTCATGACGATTTAGTGAGATGTTTTCCTGAAATTTTAGATGGATTGGCATTATTATGGTTCAGATCAATTTATACACCTGATTTGACTTGGAATGAATTATCTATATTACTTATAAAACAATTCGAAACAAATAATAGACAGATTGAATTAAAATCACAACTTTTCTCTATGAAACAACCAGCTGGTATGTCAGCCTTTGAATTTACGTTAAGAATGCAGAAGCACAATAATATGCTTGATTCTAAATTACCACTCTCTGAACTTTTACAATTATGCATGAGGGCATTACTACCCATTTATATCAACCTTCTTGCATCCAGAGATTTCAACTCATTTTCAGAACTTACCGAAGCTACAAATAAACTGGAGTCTTATTCAACATCTAATTTGTTAGAAAATAATTCTTCTTCTTTTTCTGATGATAAAAAAAATTATTTCACCAATTCACGGGGCAGTAATAATAATAATTTCAATTCTAATCGTAACTCTTCTTATCGTGGTACCTACAATAATCGTTCTACGGATTATAATTATAAACAAAATAATAATAATAATTATAATAATAATAATAAACAAGTAAAATAAAATGGCAAAGTAACGTATTAATTTACTAAATTTTTTAAAGTAACGTATTAATTTACTAAATTTCTTAAATGGCAAAGTAACGTATTAATTTACCCAGAAATTTAGGAGGTAGAGGTATAGTCAAAATAACATCTTTAAAACATAATCAGGTAGAAATGCTAAGAAATTTTTTCCATAGGAAAGCTGATAGTTCAGAAATGCACAAAATAATATGCAAGGCAGATAGAAATATTTCACCATTAAATTTATACGACGAGAATGCCAGCATTCTTATAAATACCAACCAGGAATTATTAGATTCCTGGTCAAATAAAATTCTTCACGCAAAACACTTCAATTATCTCAACCAAACATATGTTGACAAATTTTCGTCAAACAAATGGTTGAGTATTGGAGAGTTGAGCGCAGAAATAGAAGGCTTTATGCTTGCCATACAAGATAGAGTCATTAATACTAAAAATTATAGGAAGCATATCATCAAAGATGCAAATCAAATTGATGATTTATGTAGAAAATGTTTGGCTTTTCCGGAAACTATAGAACATATTATATCGGGATGTTCTGTATTAGCGCCGTCCGAGTATACATTTAGGCACAATCAAGTTTTAAAAATAATTCACCAAAGTTTGGTAATTAAACATAACTTGATTGACTGCCGTAATGTACCATATTATGAATATGAACCAAATTCATTTTTAGAAAATGAATTTTATAAAATTTATTATGATAAAACTATTCTGACAGACAGAACAATTAGTCATAATAGACCCGATATAGTTTTACATGACAAAATTAAGAAAATAACTTATATCATTGATGTCGCTATACCAAATTCTTGTAATATTCAGAAAACTGTTTCTGAAAAAATAAGAAAATATACAGATTTAGGAAATGAAATTAAAAGAATTTGGCATTCTCAGACTATAAAAATATTACCATTTGTTATTTCGGCTACTGGCATTATACCTAGCTCTCTCATTCAAAATTTAGGCGTATTAGATTTGTCAAAAAATTTGTACATAAAAATGCAAAAGTCGGTCATTTTAAATACATGTAGGATTACGAAAGATTTTTTAAATATTTATATTGAGGGATCAGTAGGATTTATCGGACCAGTTAGGATTTCATCAGAGCCGAACCCTCTGATATGAAAATATCTGGAGTCGGTGAAATATTTTCCCATTATGTTTCTGGTGGATTGACGTATTGTTCTTGTATTGTTTTATTCTTATATAGTGCAATTACATTGCGTTAATTTACTAGATATTCATTTGTGGAAAAGTGTGTGGAAGGGTTTAGTCTTTCATTTGGGAAAGATTCAACCCGGACATGAAATCTGGAGCACCGTAAAAATAGTGGCAATTCTTCTAATAACAATAATACTCGTTTTTTCTATAATAATCAATCTAAAAAGAATACTTATAATGATTATAGAGAAAAGGAGATGTGTCATCCTGATCCGAATTCTACCAAGAACAATATTTATTGTTCCTTTTGTAAATTAAAAGGTCATTTACTATCGGATTGTAGGAAGAGAAGACAAAACAATCCCAATCCGAGAGTTGCTTCTGTCAAACATGGGGATTCAGAAAACTAGATGAGAGTCGCTCTGTTCACGCGCCTTCCTTTGCGCAGAGGAAGTGCGAGTGGCAGAGTTGGCTCCGTCAAGTTAATCAGTTTCTTTCGGACTCGAGTTCTGAGGTGGAGGTACCGCCGCCGAAGGATCCCTATAATTTACGTAGAAGAAACGTTACCTTCCAGGTAGGAGACGTAGTCTGGAGAAGGAATTTTGTATTATCTAATGCTTTGAACTATTTTTCACAAAAATTGGCACCTCGTTTTGTTCAAAACATTGTAGTACAGAAAAAGTCAGATTTAATTTATACCCTGTCTGACTTAAATGGCAAAGTAACAGGCGATTTTCATGTTAAGGATATACTTAAATCAGATAGCATACCAGCTTAGTCGGCTATCATAAAGCATCTTCACAGGCGCTATCTTTAATTTAAACCTCTTCAATACAGCTCATTTCAGTTCGGCCTGATCATCCGGATTGCTTTGACCAGTATTGGACATAAAATACATAAGTAAGTAATTAATTTTTAAGTGGTCTTTTGTAGAAAATTAAAATCTTACTCCAGTTGATTACTCGAGTATAATTTCACATTAAAATAATAATTAAGATTGGTTATTTTATTTATGTACAATTGTGAGATGCCTCGAAGTACAAATTTTTAACTTTAAGTTTATTTCCTTGTCAACTCAGAATGCATGACGATATGAACCCGCTTATCCTTTTGTATTCTGAGTCCATACAGTTTAACATACTCTGTATTTGTCCTAATAAGTTTTTTGTCAACTTGGAATATACGATAATATGAACCCGCATATCCTCGTGTATTCCAAGTTCAATCTCATATGATCTGTGTTCATATACTTTTATATTGTATAAACGTAATTAAGAACATTAAGAGGTATTCGCCCAAAATTTCAATATGTTCTCAATTTAATAATGTTTTAACTACATTTGTTAAAACAATAAAAATAACTTACTATAATTATTCAGAAATTTCATTAATTTGAAGAATTTAATCAATTCCCATATTATTGATTGTTGACTATTGATAGCACCATTTACTTACGATGGTCGCTAACTATTCTATTGTCACCATTTTTAACAATGGTTGAATAATAAATAAATTGGCATCATTCATGCGATGATTGTATGACTATCCTTGACACCATTCAGTTACAATGGTTGGTTATATCCTGTATTTCTTATACAAATGTTCTAATAAACTTATATTTTGTTTTCTATTATATAACTGTCAGAAAAACTTATCCCACGAGACCAGTTAGAGAGTTAGATAGGTAGGCTCTTCTAAAGAGGAATTCTTTTATCCATGATGGATTTAAAATCAGTGTTGAAGTGTAGATGGTACACCATCTAAGTGTATAGCCTACTTTGGCTTACTTAAAAGTGTTCTGAACAGTGATGCTTTACGCATATTTAATGTGTTGATGTTTATTGATGTCATGTCTTGGTGATAATATCTATTCTAATATTAAGTTCTATTCTGTTATAGATGCTACGTCTACGGTAGTCCCAGACGAGAGTCAGAATACATCACCCAGCGTCTTATATGCTGTGGGTGATTACGGGCCCCGTTCACGTATCTTCTTATTACTACAAATTGTCTACAATTAAGGTCTTTAACTCTAAGTACTGATTCAATTATATATAATTTTCCAACTTCGAATGGATGCGTCGCAGACTCAACCATCATGTCTTCCGCATGATGGGCGCGACTGATTTTGTGACGCACCCATTTGCGAGCATACTGTTGCTGTTAGTTTTGTTTTTTTCTCTGATGTACAACTCATTTTTATGATATTATGTTTATGTATGTTTTTAGGAACCCATCAGACCAAGTTAGGGTATCTCTTAGCTCAGGCTTTTCTTTTGTTCTCCTTGTGTTTGGGGGCAAACACGTTGGGGGCGAGCGGGGTAATGTTATGTATATAACATAGGTTAATTGTCGTTTTAAGTTAGTACTGGAGTCTATGAGGCGGCACCTTAGCATTGTCTATTGTTTTTCATCCTGGCAACACCAGAGAGGAGCGGAAATGGGATGGTAGCACTTCCCGGCGGGCTTCCGCCCGCCGGAGGTCGAGTCGGGGATTGGAGATAATCGGGGAATATGAAGTGCATCGGTGCCAAATGATAGATTCGAGAAGTTCCCGTAAAGTTCGGGCGGTTATTATAGTGCCGTTACAAGTTTATTTGAGTTCCCGTTATGGTTTCGACCCCGCTAGTCGCGCTCCGGAAAAAGTGTTGTGTTCACACATGGCCGAATTGTATTTCGATTAGGAATAGGAAAGTTCAATCTGGACAGTAAACGCCCCTGCCTTTAGTCCCAGAAACACCGTGGGCTAGTATGATTTCCGGCCAATATAATGTTCTACCCGATCTCCGCCAGGAAATCTCCTGGGGTATCAATTCACCATACACGTGCGTGACTCATCATTTGCAACCAACGCCAGCTTACTTCACCGTGGGACGTGGAGTAGCCTTATTTGCTCATGCTGCAGATGCCAGAGGGTTCCTGCCACCAATATAGTCAGCTTACTTCACCGTGGGACGTGGAGTAGCCTTATTTGCTCATGCTGCAGATGCCAGAGGGTTCCTGCCACCAATATAGCCAGCTTACTTCACCGTGGGACGTGGAGTAGCCTTATTTGCTCATGCTGCAGATGCCAGAGGGTTCCTGCCACCAATATAGTCAGCGCGCATCACCGTGGGACGTGGGCCGCTGCACCAACCTTAGTCACCGGGAAGATCCCTCATCGTCTAAACGATCGCGTTAATAGTCAGTTTACTTTAGCTTAGTTTTCGGTTATGGTCTGTGGGGGTAAGTTCTATCCTATCTGTACTATTACATGCAATATTTTAAATAAACCTATACGGTTAGTCCATTTATAATTAACCTTATTTTATTTACAAAACCTGGTAATTCCTGCCTATGCCTGACATCTTAGAACATAATTCCCCGCTCTGGGAGGGGGAACTCTGCTCTACCGCTGTGCTGGTCGATTTGGCGGGTCTGAGGCTGAGGATTCCTCGGGATCAGATCCTGGCGCGTCCGGTACTAACCGGCAAAGCCATTTCGACCACTCACCATAATTAAATCCCTTTAATAAATATGCCGACTATTTTGGGCGACTTTGACCCTAACAACTAAACCCTTCCACACACTTTTCCACAAATGAATATCTAGTAAATTAACGCAATGTAAGTGCACTATATAAGAATAAAACAATACAAGAACAATACGTCAATCCACCAGAAACATAATGGGAAAATATTTCACCGACTCATTTTCATATCAGAGGGTTCGGCTCTGATGAAATCCTAACTGGTCCGATAAATCCTACTGATCCCTCAATATAAATATTTAAAAAATCTTTCGTAATCCTACATGTATTTAAAATGACCGACTTTTGCATTTTTATGTACAAATTTTTTGACAAATCTAATACGCCTAAATTTTGAATGAGAGAGCTAGGTATAATGCCAGTAGCCGAAATAACAAATGGTAATATTTTTATAGTCTGAGAATGCCAAATTCTTTTAATCTCATTTCCTAAATCTGTATATTTTCTTATTTTTACAGAAACAGTTTAACAGAAACGAAGCTTGCCTTCTAAATTGTGCTTGATGTAAAATATTATTCTAAGTGATTCTATTTAATAATAAGACAGCTCTCCCGGCTGGCATGACCATTGGCAAGTTAGTTCTGCAAGCCAGGAGATAAAACAGTCTGTACTGTGGGTGACAGAGATACCATTGGGAACATAGAAACTAATGCTCTGCATGATAGTAGAGTTTTCAAACCATCCATGAATCAGTCTGCAAAAATGTGTTACAATGAGCACATCCCTTCTGACCCTTAGATTTATATTAAGTATTTGAATTTGACAATCAATAAATAAAACATTTCATGGATGATCAGTTAGTAGCTAAATGGACAAATGTGTTGGATTCCAACCCTGGTGTTGTCCTCCGTCGTTGCACAAACCACATTCCGTCTCATAATGAGTTTTTCAAATATTGTGTGCTTTTTCATAAACCGGGAATAATTGTCTACTTCTACGCTGACCGCCTCATTAATGAAAATAGACTATGACTTGATAGCATACCTGAAGCCAGCAGCTCCCATGCTCATGCAACTGCTTTTGCATTTAGACCAAGACATGCATTGTATGTAATATGTAACCGTACAATTTACACAAAGGTAGTTTGACTTTAGGAGGTCTTGCTCGAGGGTTTCTGAAAAATGAAAATACATAAAACAATTATATATTAGGTACTAAAAAGAAATTTATTTATAGCAAAACTTTTGTGTACGCTTTGATTCTTTTTCTACTTTTGTATAGTGGTGTAAGGAACATCTAGGTTTGCAAGCCAGTCTAGGGCCTCAGGATTCATGGCATTTGTTGACAAATGTTCAGTGGTCCGCAACGCTCCGAGCTGACTTTTTAAAGCCTCCACCTAAACAATTTGTGGGCACATTGGCTGTGGGAGCACCTTATCCTATTGACGCCAGACCAGAGTTTCAGACACCAGGCAGTCTCTCAGTGGGATTGTCTACGACAGCGATTTTCAACCTTTTTGCTTCTGCGTACCCCTAGATCCTTACTATAAATTTGTTGTACCCCGTAACTAGCATGGGTGTCACCCCCCCCCCCCCCTCCTCCTCCTCCAATTACAATATGATGAATATCACGCACAAAAACAAACAATATGTTCGGTCTGATATGAAATGTCTGTACTTTCGTCTACTTGCAGAGAAAAATATTTACTCTTTTTTACACTACCTACAACTGACATTTCGACATCTTGAGACATTTCCTGAATTTGCTGGGAAACAGTCCTGTCTAACAGCAGTGTGTTTGTTATTTTCTTTGATAATATTAATAATATAGATAATATATTTGTCCGATGCATGCTCGGCCACGAACAATGTCTTTGGCACACAATATAATTAAATCCTATGCAATTGTATGATTTTTTTCTGATTTTGCGATGAGATAACTTCTCTGTATGATGCATTCAGAGCTGTTTCCTGTGCTTTAGTAGCTCTTGAGAAAAGTGAACCTATATTGACAGTTAAATGTTTCTGTTTTCTTTAAAAAAAATCTCTAAACTGAGCTGACTGACTGACTGATATATGACGTTGCGGCAGGCTGCAAAACCACCGAGCGTAAACCGCCGTAGTTTGAAAACGTTGGCTGAGTTTTAAATCCTACATTCGTGCCGCGTACCCCCAATCTTGCTTCGCGTACCCCAAGGGGTATGCGTACCACAGGTAGAAAACCACTGATCTACGAGATGGTCATTTCTCACATCAGCCGATAGCTAATCAAGTTTCCACCTATCTTATAATGCGATTTTATGAATATATTTTCAAAATATGCTAAGAGCGATTATAAAAACCACTGACTGCCATGAGAGCACCTTGTATGCCTTGAGCTTGTGAGACCATATATCGTCGGAAACATCGTCACCTTAATAACTCTCAAACACAACTTAAGGAGCACAACAAAGGTAACTTAAAGAGCTTGTGTGTATATGTGCGCTCTCGCCTACTTTGCTAGACCTAGAGAGGTCCTTTGACCCGGGCCCAAAATACAGATTGGCGACTGAGAGGTAGCAAGCCAAGACGAGACGAGAGCGCTCGCTTTCGGCCTGTTTCAACGTGTCTCGGCGACAGTATGAGACAGTGATTCAATTTAATTACGTGTCTCGTATTGAAGATGAAGAGTAAATTATAAGCAACATGACTTACGGAGCGAGGTGTCCATAGCAGGAACGGGAGGGAGAACAAATACATTCCACAGCCTTCCATTCTCTGTTCCCTCTGGAATAGTCAGAGCGGCATACAGTTGGGGGACGATGTCCTGATCAGCAAACTTCTCCTTGTACGAATTTCGGCTGAGATTGTTCGATGGGACCACCAAGTCCTGACACATGTCTAAACAACATAACATTGGATAAACATCACATTGTTGAAAAATAAACAAAACATTAGGACGGATTGCTATTAAAGTTGCAGATTATTATGGGATTTCAAATATTATTCAGAACAGGCATAAAAGTTGATAAATAATGGAACGCAGATTACAAACACATGCAGTAGAATAGGAGTCAATAATAAACATAAATGATTTACACTGAAGAAATAAACCGATATAAGTGTGGTGTGGCCGTCTTGATGTGCCAATAATAAGCACGAAATTCTTTATTGAAATGTTCGTATGGATCACACCTCTAGGGATTATCTATTCAGTGGAAATAAATAAATAAAATCGCCATGAATAATTTTATAAATCACTGTTGAGCGGGTAATACATGTTAACCCTTTGCAACCGGCAGCAAATTTCTAGTAAAGATCTTAGTTATGATCCCACAGAGCTAGGCGACTTACTGGTTGAGATATGTGTTTCACCGAAATCGGTTCCGTTCCCAAAAATAGATTATTTTCTGTCAGGATTTTTGATGCTCTTGTGAAACCGGTTGTAAAGGGTTATGTATTTTTATTTTTATTTGATGAGATCATAAAACAATGTAGGATCTATCTCTTTTATATATACTTTTAAAGAGATATTTGCATTTTTTTATGTCAAAAATTAAAATTTTATAATTTTAAATAAATTTTCGCATATTATTTAAATGATGAAAAAAAACGCTAGATCATTACGATCTTACGATAGGTTGTTTCAAAAATTTTTAACAATTCATCAAATATTTGAAGTTAATTTTCACGTTTGGTGTAAGATCTATTGAAGTTCTGTTATTATATCATTATAGGGTAGTAGCTTCACAAAACTGAAGTAATCACAGAACTTGAATAAAACTTTTAGAGAATGTGAAAATTAATTATTAAAATATTTTGAAACAACCATAGACATACAAATAACTAGACGAGAACTTACAGATGAGGGGTAAAAACCAACTATGGCGGGGCGAAGAGAGGAAAGAGACTTGTGATTCGCCAAGTCTTCTTCATTGTCTAAGTATGTGTTTCATAGACATACAGCGTCCGCGCGTAAAATGTACGACGAGAGCACGACATTGGTCCGGACACGCCCAGCCGGTTCCGAAAAATGGTTCCAATGGGAGGGGGAAATAACACGTTTTTTAACACGTAAGGGCATGTCCATATATTTTGTACGTCCGTGGAAACAACCCATCCATAGATCAAAAGAGTTATTTTTTATCTTTTTTGAGATCATTATTGAGATAATCTGATCTCCTGAGACGTGATCTCTTGTCAGATTTGTGTGATTTATTTGCTTTTTATAAGTACAACATACATTAAATGAATAAATTATCATGCATACTTGCAGGAATTCGTGTTTAAAACGATCTTAACTAAAATATGTGACAGTAAATATGTAAAAATCACACAAATATGACAGGAGATCACGTCCGATAACGATCCCACAAATAGAGAATAATTCTTAAGGGTATGCGGAAATCTGACAAAGGATAAATAGATCACTCGTAATATAAGTAAGATACAGTTATAGAAAGGAAGGGTTGTTTCACAGAGTTTAAACAAATTCATCCCTTACTTTCCAAGTAATGAGAAACAGTTAAATTTTAACTTTGAAAGTAAATGAAATGTTCAAATTCTGTGAAACAAGAAAACCTCCTCAGAGTATGTCAAAGATTAAAGAACAGAGGGAACAACACCATGTTTCGCCAGCGTGGAGCCAGTAAAGCTATAGTATTCTCGGATTAAGGAATATTGTGAGGATGGTGTAAAGAGAGATGGGAAAGGGATAGGGGAGAGGGAAGATTGGAAAAGTCACTAAACCAATTTTAAGCAACGTTTTTATTTTTAATGGTGATCTTCCACCAGAGTGATACTAAGGGTACCCACCGCTCCGGACAAGTTCAGATATACAGAAAGCCTTTCTTCCACAGTGACTACCCCCATGTTCGTATTCAGGCACTTTTTTTAAACTCATCTCCGAACGGGTTGAGACTTTAAACATGGCATTACGTATGTTAAGCATTGTGTAACTTATGCTTTAGATCAATGCTAAGAACAACCAAAGGGTCAACAAAGGGTCAACAAAGAACGGCAGGATATAAAAATAACAGCTACGGCAACTGTTTGATTGTGAGTTAGGTTATGAAAGCATTCTAGTTTTGAAGTTTCGAGAATTCAACAAATGGTCTCATGATTTCATTAGCAACAGTACGCACTGTGGGCAATGAGTTGTGCGACATGCATATCGGATACTTGCATAAACCAGTGGAAGAACGGCCTAAGTTAAATAACCTTTATTTTCCTACATCAGGTTTGGAACCCGCAACCTTTATATTCAGAGACAAGGAGCTTAAAGCTCCGTCACGGAGGGTCAATATTGACAGTTGTAAAGTGAGTTTTGTAGTAGAAGTAGATTACCGACGCACGCGCAGCATTCGCTGTAGAGGTAACTGAGGCAGTTGGCGCAGTCCTTGCAGCAGGAACAGTGCGTGAGCTCGCACTTGCAGGACTGCGTGAGCATGCACTTGGACACCACGCTGGCGCACACGGCCTCGTTGCACAGCGAGCTCTCTCCTTGGCTCGCCCAGCCCACCAGCAGAGCTATCAACACCAACATCGGACCTAGAATAACACCAGCGTGTGATCAAAGACAGCCAAATTCATTTAACCTTTTCATCACAATCTATTCCACCACGGGGAACGTTTTATTTATTTATTTTATGTAAACGCCCTTAGGAAGTACATAAAATAATACGCCGTTTGATGTTCGCCAAGTTCAAATTGTTGTCAAATACATCCATATTGTGATTTGTTACCAAGACTATGTAAACGTAGTATTGGGGAACAAAACGATAGATAGAATGAAATGTACGTACATAGAATGTTAATATTTTTCTAGTTGTTTTACTGTTTTGAGACATTGTTTGATAGTTTAGTTACCTTTGAAAGAACATCCAGTAACAATGTCACAAATAAAACTAAGATGGATTCTAATTGAGAGTTGTTGATATGATTAAATATTATTTAAAGTCCAGTTACGGGAGTGCGATATATTCATTTAGAAAGTCAACCAAAATACCTAAGTTGTTATTGTGAAAATTCACCTCAAGGCCACTTTAAAATGTCAAATATTATCATTTAACCTATAAGCTAATATAAATTTCACGGTACCTGTGCATTGTAATCTATTTATAAAATGTTGTTATGATGACATTGAAACTTGGTAACTATTGACATTTTTGTATTGACAGATATTTTGAGAATATTATGTGATAGCAAAGATGTATAAATAAGTGGTAAATCTATGTTTAAATCATGATATTATAATACACATTGATCAAAAGTTTGCTTCTATAAACTTATATGTATAAAACACAGCACTTTAGACGACAAGTGATTATTGTATTCTATTGAAATTTCTTAATTTTTGTAAAATGTAAAATCGTGTATTTATGTTACAGTGATCAGAATATGAATAATTAGGACACAGGAAGAACATGTACACATTTGACAAAGTAAACACTTTGCCAATATTGACAACTCGTTCGTGTAAATAGAAGTGCATTATTCGAATTACAAAAAATAATACTTGTTGATGAAGAAACCAACCAAAATAATGCACTTTGTTTGCAAGGCGCTAAAAAATAAACCACTTTTTGTGAATCGGAATGAAATTAAGCGTAGTTGTCCACTTTCAAGAAAAACACATACTTTAGAGCAACTTTCAATAACTTTTATTTACCATAAAGCGCCATTTATTCAAATCTTTCTTCGAATTGCTTTAATTGGAGAAATCAATTACAGCGTGGTACCACAGCACTTTAAGAACAGAACTAACCGAATTGTGGATTATTCATATTTACCACATTCATTGCAGTAAAAAATAGTTGTAAAGAATTTACATCACAACCACAGTCACAGGAAACATCTTACTAGGCGCGTATAACTTCGGTCTGGGTCTGACCTTGAAACCGAGACACGAAGATCCGTTTTTTATAGATAAAAACTGTTGACGCTGAAAGCTTAGAGTTCATTGGCTTAGAGCAGATCTGGAATTTTGATTTCTCGCTATCTCTCGCTCTGACCATAAGCAACTCGTGTAACAGAAAGAGAGGCTCTGCGCACCGATAAAGATAACGGAAATAACGAATCTGTGGTTTACGTTAAAGGGGTCTCCACACGGTACTGCCGCAGTACGTACTGCCGCAGAACTGTAGTCAGTTAGTCAGTTCTGCGGCAGTACGTACTGCGGCAGTACCGTGAGGAGACCCCTTAAGACATTCTCCTATAATTAATAATATTTATGTAAGAGAATCGGGTTTTTTTTTAAATAAAAAAACGAGTGTGCTTTAGACCACACGACTGAAGTAAAACTTCACTAACTTTTGCTTTCCATTAACATTATAACAATAACAGGTATAAAAATATCCCCATCCCGTCAACATCCCCATCAACTCAACTCAACTCTCAACTCTCAACTCTCAACTCTCAACTCTCAACTCTCAACTCTCAACTCTCAACTCTCAACTTTCAACTCTCAGCTCTCAGCTCTCAGCTCTCAGCTCTCAGCTCTCAACTCAACTCAATTCATATTATTGATTAGCATTTCTCATTGATAAGCGTTTCATATTGATTAGCGTTTCACATTTTTTCGTAACGTGTCACATTTTTTCGTAACGTTTCATATTTTTTCGTAACGTTTCCCATTTTTTGGTAACGTATTCATCATTTTATCCCCAAGTGTCGAGCGTGCGTAAAGAAGTTTCACTTCAAAAAATGAGTGCTCTAAACCACACGACTAAAGTAAAACTTCACTATCTTGGGATGGAACCATAACCGTTTAGTTGACCCGATGTTAAAGTGGCCTTGTGCTACCCTATCCCTATCCCTTTCCCTATCCCTATCCTTATCCTTATCCCTATCCCTATCCCTATCCCTATCCCTATCCCTATCCCTATCCCTATCCCTATCCCTATCCCTATCCCTATCCCTATCCCTATCCCTATCCCTATCCCTATCCCTATCCCTATCCCTATCCCTATCCCTATCCCTATCCCTATCCCTATCCCTATCCCTATCCCTATCCCTATCCCTATCCCTATCCCTATCCCTATCCCTATCCCTATCCCTATCCCTATCCCTATCCCTATCCCTATCCCTATCCCTATCCCTATCCCTATCCCTATCCCTATCCCTATCCCTATCCCTATCCCTATCCCTATCCCTATCCCTATCCCTATCCCTATCCCTATCCCTATCCCTATCCCTATCCCTATCCCTATCCCTATCCCTATCCCTATCCCTATCCCTATCCCTATCCCTATCCCTATCCCTATCCCTATCCCTATCCCTATCCCTATCCCTATCCCTATCCCTATCCCTATCCCTATCCCTATCCCTATCCCTATCCCTATCCCTATCCCTATCCCTATCCCTATCCCTATCCCTATCCCTATCCCTATCCCTATCCCTATCCCTATCCCTATCCCTATCCCTATCCCTATCCCTATCCCTATCCCTATCCCTATCCCTATCCCTATCCCTATCCCTATCCCGGGATCAGTTACATTTCTACATTGAAGTGTGTGCTGTTTGATATCATGATTTAAAAATCTAACAAGTCCCAGAAAATACGTCCGAGTTGATATCATTAATATTGACACTTGAATCGCCATTGACATTTATATTTAACATTTGAATCGCCATTAGTACCTCCCAAAAGACTAGTACCTACCGTAAAAGATAAAGTTGAACCATATTTTCGGTTGTGGAAAAAAATAACAGATTATTGCGATCTATTATAAACGGATACACGATTTCCTATCTTCTAACTTCTACGGCCTAGGCATAAATATACCAATCCCTAGATCGATATCTTCTGGCCTTTTCTGTGGGACAAATGTTGTCCCATGGAAAAGGCCCTACAGCCTACAGCTTCCTTTTTGGCACTTCACCACGGAAAAACAAACCCGATCTATGTAGAAGGGAGTTCAAGGCTATTTGTCATAGACAATGGTATAAGGCCTAACATAGACAATATACTCGACCCACTTCATTGGCCCAATAAATTATTTAAAAAAAAATCATAGCAGAAAAATTAAAAACTTTTCCCCAAGACAACAAGGTTCCATTTGGCAAAGCGCTCTTCTGAGGAAATGAGATTTACATAGTTTTTCACAGCTCATTTTCTCAGGAGGGAGCTTTGTTAGACGGAAATGTGTTATCCCGAGGAGATGAAAAATCAATACATTAGAAAAATGAAAACTCACAGGTGCATGTTTTAAATATTTTTTTTTTTCAAAATGACAATGGATAAACAACACATAAAAAACACAGAGTCGATACCACCGATATATTGAGCGTGAGTGGCTCTTCCAAGTGACCCGGTGGCAACTATCACACTCGTTTTTATGTCGTGATTAGTTACTTAGAAAAACCACTACCTAGTCAGAAACTAATGTTGACTAAGCCATAATGTATTCACGCCTGTATTACAGAGTATCCTAGAGGTACATTGTACTTGTCATATAATTAACAGTAATAACATGACAAGAACAATGTACGTCGAGGAAACAATACAATGTACCTCGACAAGTATTGTATAATTGGATACGTTTTTAGATTTTCACGGCCAAAAGTATTTTCGTTAATTGTTTTTGGGTTGTTATGCCTTGTTGCGCTACCTCTTTCATTAGCCAAAATTTCAACTTAATAAAAAAATGGTCCGTCCTGGCTAGAGAATGTTCTCCTGGGGGTGACACTCGGCCGAGTGGCACCCCCCCATCAGGTGGCACCCCACGGGACAGGGGGGGGGGGGGGTGATGATGATAATGAGTGGGAGATGGCACACCGGGCGGTTGGGCCCCCCTCGCTATGCCACTGCCCCCGAGTTTTCATTTTTCAAGCAGAAAAACGTAGTTGTAGAAAACCATAATCATTATTTGAAAATGTTTTCCTTTTATAAGGAATTCATATTTCAAGTATTTTAGGCTTTTTTCATTTCCTCAGGTTTTAACAGGTTTCCATCTGGCAAAATGAGCTGTAAAAAATTATGTAAAGCTCATTCCCTCAGGCTTTGTCAGATGGAACTTGTTTTATTGGGGAAACATAACGATTTTCTGCTTTTAAGCATTTTTATTTTTAAATTATTGTTTGGCTAATGAAGAAGGTCGAGTGCAATTATATTGTCTATGCAGACCTTTCGTTTTTTCTGTGGTCAATTTGATGATAAAATTGGTCCATAGAAAAATATGACTGGTTGATTTATGGGTTTATTTATCGCTCGGGCTCCATCATATTGTTGTATTTATGGGCAGCATCTTCAATAAAATATATGTAATTTTATTGACGGCAGAATACAAAATAAATTATTTATTTAACAATAGCAGACAAATCGCGTCGTGCTCAAGTGTGGTTCGGGTTCTTATTTGTGATTAGAAAAATAAATAAAAGCGTCGTCGCAGTGGTGAAAATCGTTTGCGGTGGTGAAAATCCTGCTGCTTTTGTAAAACAAGTAAATTTACTTAGCTCGGGTAATGAGAAGGATTTGTATGTTTTGAAAGTCACGCGTAATTTTTCGTGTATTTGTTAAGTGCTCGCGTAAATTGTCCGCTCGTAACAACATGAATCAATGCTTGAAGACATGGATTGATAAAGGAGAATATTTCACCTAGTGCTTCCAAACAAAGGAGAGAAGTTCTTCCCAGAGTCCCATTGCACAGGTTCGTGTAATTGCCCAATGCCCTGTTGTACAGTAAAGTGCATTTGCATCTGTTTAGTTAATTGTTGCAATGTGTGCCACCTAAATTTCCCTTATTGATTTGCTCCGTTCTGCTGTCACTCAGTGCAACGTGCAACCTTGTTTATAATATTGTCGATTGCCGATTGACCTAGGACGCGTCTAAATTCTATTCTCTTCACGGGTCTGCTGCTTTGCATGTTTGTTGTTTCGTATTAATATGATGTATTTTACCCTACAACATTACATTGGTTTTTCAATTTTCAAAATAATGATGGCTACTCTCTATAAGGTATCCATCTACCTTGTTGAGATGAAAATATAAAATGACATTGTTTTGACCTCATTTGTTATTATTTGAAACCTAAACTAGGCATTGCTAAACCATTTATTCACATTTGAATCCTTGCAGCTAATTATACTAGTAGTGAGTTTTCCACCTGAGAGCTAGGAAAAACAGTATTTTGCCTATTAGAGTATTTTAATGAATGGTTTATTTGAAGCTATGTAGCACCAATACGGTAAAATGCACTCCTTATAATTGAAAACAGTGTAGATGGGAAATGTCGAAGGTGCTAGTAAAAGCCAAACTACCGATGTTGATTCAGAAATCGTCGCAATAGGCGAGTTTAAGATCCGAAAAGCGGCATGCCTCCCAGCCCACATCTTTCTCTGTTGCACACCTGTTTTACGCATCTTTCGCTTGCGGTCATTCTGAAGTCAGTACAGTGACTGACTGTACCTGCGCGAGAATGGATCGTATCAAGTTCAGGTCAGCAATTAAGTTTGGCGCGTGCCATACCGTGAGTGAAGTTTAGTTTATCATGTTTACAATATGGTAGGAATGGTTATTCTTGACTATAGTCGAAGGTACATACTTAGACTATGTTAAGTAGTCGTTCCACGTGAACAACGAGTGGGTCGAACCATCTAGAATGATTGTATCCTGGCGTTAGTATATTTTTACAAAGTTTTTTAAAGGTTCATTATAATGGCTTATTTATCAGCGATATTGGCTGCAATACATAATGTGGAGTAAACTGAAGCAGATGCTCTGAGATCAACAAGAATATTTCACCGGAGGGTAGATAGTTTTCACATGAAAATTAACTTCATAATCCGTTGTACTGTCATTTTGGATTAAATTCCCTTTCCCCGGTGCTTACCAGCTGTTTTGGTTTTGAGTAATACATCCGCCAGCCATTTCGAAGAAAGTGCCTCGTAATTTCAAATTCACACCACAGAAAGGTAAAAAAACATCAGAAACATAGAAAATATTAACAGGGCTGCCAATATACATCTCTTCAACCCTTCGACATTGAAAATACTTAAAAATGAAACAATCGACAAAGTTCGTTGAGACAATGAGTAATTTTTCATACGTAGATGGCACGTAACGAGTAACTCTTGATTGTTATTGGAAAATCGCAGCCCCGTAACATTCAACTCACTACTTACACATTGTTTCAAATATTATATATCTGACTGTTGAAGTCTTGATATACTATGTGGATTTAAATTAATGCTAATGTACAGGGTGTCCGGTGGCAGAATTATGATTTAAAATTTAAATAAAAAATAAACTGCTAAGGATATACATTTATTTCAATACCTATTACAGAGAAGAGAAGTGCGGATTTTATTTCTTAAAAATTATTTCATCTAATCATCACGTCGGACACACTCTTGGAATCTGGCCTCAGTATTTCGTGCCTATAATAAAATGTATTTTAACTGCGCGTCGAATATTCGTCGTTTACGTGATGCCCCAAGTGAAGATTTGATTCGATCATGGGTGCGGAGGTTCCGGGCAACAAGTTCGGCGGCATACGACCCACGGCTGGGGCCCAGCAGGACATTGAGAACAAATCGAAACATTGAACTCGTTATGAACATTTTTGTTATTAGTTTTTGGGGTGTTATGCCGTGTTGAGCTACCTCCTTCTATAGCCGACGTTTCGGACAGCGTTGCAGTGTCCATCATCAGGGCAGATCCGGTAGATCCGACGATGTGTAATTGTTAGTGTAGAGTGTGTGATTATTTACTTGGAAGCGATACCGTGTCGCCAGCTTCAATCCACTACGTGCTGGTAGGTATTACAGTAAAAAGGGAACTGCGATTTTAGTGAAAGCGCAGTATTTACGTTAGTCTGGGGCCCGTCCATGTGAGAATTGCCGACGAAAGTGACACGGTATCGCTTCCAAGTAAATAATCACACACTCTACACTAACAATTACACATCGTCGGATCTACCGGATCTGCCCTGATGATGGACACTGCAACGCTGTCCGAAACGTCGGCTATAGAAGGAGGTAGCGCAACACGGCATAACACCCCAAAAACTAATAACAAAAATGCTTTTGGCCGTGAAAATCTAAAAACTTATCTCGTTATGAACAGTTTGCGCGATAATCCGCGTCAGTCTGTGCGCAAGAGAGCGGCTACCCTAGGGCTTCCAAAAACTATTGTGCACGAAATATTGAAGAAGGACATTAAATTTCACCCTTTTAAGATTCAAATTGTGCAAGCGCTTAAACCTAATGATTACAATTTACGTAAAATTTTCTGTGAGACAATGTTAGAGCGATTTCGTACGGTAAACACTATCTTTTGGAGTGCTGAAGCTCATTTTCATTTAAATGGAAGTGTAAATAAGCAGAATTGTCATTATTGGTGACCTAAAGGACAGAACCCACGTTCGAACCATCAACAGCCACTTTACAGTCCCAAAGTGACAGTTTGGTGTGCATTTCAAGCAGTGGAATAATCGGACCCTATTTTTTGAAAACCGTCGAGGGCAAGCCATTACTGTGAACGGGGTTTCTTATCGGCGCATGCTTAACAATTATTTTTTGCCAAAAATAAGAGAACATCCCGCCTCGACTTCACACACATGGTTCCAGCAAGATGGCGCCACGCCTCACACTGCTAGAGAGAAGATGGCGCTTCTTCGTGATGTCTTCCCTAAAAAACTGATTAGCCGTTTTGGTGACATCCCCTGGCCACCCAGGTCACCAGATCTCACTCTTATGGACTTTTTTCTATGAGGGTACCTCAAAAGTAAAGTGTGTGAAAACGACCCTGCGACCATCTCTGCACTAAAAGAAAATATCGTTCGCGAAGTTAATGGTATCCCGACGTCACTTCTCCAGCGAGTGGCACGAAATACTGAGGCCAGATTCCAAGAGTGTGTCCAAAGTGATGGTCTACATTTAGACGAAAAAAGATTAAGAAATGAAATCCGCACTTCTCTTCTCTGTAATAGGTACTGAACTAAATGTATATCCTTAGCAGTTTATTTTTTATTTAAATTTAAAATCCTAATTCTGCCACCGGACACCCTGTACTACGCCACTAAACCATCTGCTTTTACTGCCGGTACCGAGGTGTGGATAGATTCCTGCTATTAGAGCTGCTGCGTAGCACTTTATTAAATTCTTCAATCTGCCTCTTAAAAGTCTTCAGTCTTTGAACACACTATCCAATGCTGCATTGCTTGCCTACCACTGTTAATAAACTAATGATTGCATTGTACTAGTTATTTTTATTATCATCTACTCTGTTATTCTATGGAGCAACGCATATTGCTGGATGTACACATTCACACAGTGAATGGATACATTGTTTTTGGAAACCTTCAAAAGATGTTAGTAAAATATTTCCAACAAAGCTTCCAAGTAGAGTAGAACCCGCCAAACATGATAGGTCAGAACTATTTTGGTTGTCTAAGTCTGTATACTTTGCTACAAATCATTGTTAAATTATTCTAGAAATGTTAAAACTAAAATCCTTTCATAGCCTCACTCACAACCAAACAGTTGCTGTAGCTGACATCTTTACTGTTTTGTTCCTATCATTGATCTAAAGCTAAAGCATATGTTCTCGACATGGGCGATAACACCCCCCTGTGGGCGTTTGAGACTTTCAGCTTTCAGGGGGACTGTAGAAGACCCAGATAAAATTAGGGGGCGTTGAGATGTCTCAGTGGGGGCGTTGACCAGTGAGGGCGTGGGCAGGTAAAAAAATATGGTCTAAAAAGACAAAAAACACGCTTGTCACGTACTAATAATCTAATGTGTATTATTATTAAGAATTGACACTATATCATGAATACAAGAAGGAAGAAGGTAGCAACCCGTTACTTAAAATACAAAAGAATTCCTTTTTCAACCTGCGTAAAAAGGTATAACAAATAATTTAATTATTTTTAATCAAATTATTGAATCCGTGACAGTTGAGCTCCCTCCCCTCCCGCTAGGAGGGCGCTAGACAAAAAAAAACCAAAGTGGGATGTGGGCAAAATAAGGTTGAGAACCTAAGTTCTAAAGCACTTGCATTGTTACAAAATGCCTCGATGAGTTTACAAAATGTCAGCAAGGTGTCCATGCGTACAAACTAGAAAAGTGTAAGTTCAGCTGGAGTGGGCTCTTGAACTCTGAACTGAGTGGGCTCTTGGCTCCTGAACTTTCGCGGGAAGTGGATCCTACTCCTTTTTCAAATCGACTACTCCCAGAGAACCCGGTCCAGAACCCCGGAACTTGGCGGTCTGAGCCACTCGCACTCGAGTTCACCAGCTCCGGTCAAACACTCGTGCATCTCGGTCCGAGCCACCAGCAAGTCGGGAGCAGGTCGTGCGTTCGAGTTCTTTTGCGGGCTCCAGCTCCGAGGTTCGGCTCCGGTGGAACCCGTGCGTCTCGGTTGGAGCCATTCCCAAGTCGGGAGTGGCCCCCGGGCCTTCTCCAAGAACTCAAGTACTTTTAAAAGGAAGCACGTCTCGGAGACCTTCGGCAAAATGCAGAACTTGCCCATCTCTAGTATGAACCTCCCAAGATTCCTCTGACGCCTCCAAGATTCTTGAATCGTCAAGTATCGGTTACTTGCGTATCTCTGTGAAAGAGGCTTTCCTATGGAATATGGTCCAGATTTGTATATAAATGAGGGCAAAGTTGTAGGGTTTGTCATGCAATCACTTGCAAGTTATGCAATGTCTTTCAACGTTTCCGCCACAATATACTTAGCATGACTCGCAATCTAGTTTAATTACTTCCCCACAAAGGTCTCCAATCAACATTTTGAAGGATATTCTACTTTTTATCTTATTTTTCTTATTATGTATGTCCAATGATTACAGGGATGGCACCAACATGTTAAATGGCAGCATAGATAGTCTGCAATATCAGTTGTGCGTACAATATATGATGATTAACAAAAAAAACCATTCTCTCGCACGGAAATTTGATCTTGTTCTTGCACAAATAAAATTAGATATGAGCGCATCAGCAGAATGCTGCCTGCTCATTACTTAATGATAATAATATATTTTGATAGTATAAGCAATGCGAGATTTTGGCAGGACAATAATTCAATTGACAAAGAAAGACTGGTGGTGAAACTGATGATGCAATAACACCATCGAATGCGGTAACACCATCATATACAAGATGCAATGGTTGCCATCCACATCAATAGCCATCCTGCCAAAATCTCGCATTGCTTATACTATCAAAATATATTATTATCATTAAGTAATGAGCAGGCAGCATTCTGCTGATGCGCTCATATCTAATTTTATTTGTGCAAGAACAAGATCAAATTTCCGTGCGAGAGAATGGTTTTTTTTTGTTAATCATCATATATTGTACGCACAACTGATATTGCAGACTATCTATGCTGCCATTTAACATGTTGGTGCCATCCCTGTAATCATTGGACATACATAATTGCGTAATAAGCGTCATATTACTGAGTTTGTCTAACTCACAAACAATTAGTATTCTCCGAAAGTATGACAAATCTATGAAATTAAAATTTAGCTACATACATGCAAGATACCCAATTTTCTTAGGCATATGAGATTTGCCGCGATTTTCGAAGAAAAATTTCTTTTAACCACTCAGCAACGTAAACAGATATACACGTTAATATGACAATGGCAGTCAAGTACAATAAGCGTGTTTTCACGTCAACGCGTGTGTTTCCGCAGAAATCGTTATAACTCCATTATTGTTCTAGTGACAACCCTAAAACAAAAAGTAGAAGCTCCACAATAAATCAAGCTACCCATAACTATTCAAGTTATCCATAGATATACATAAACAGTCTTACTCATTATTGCAAAATTATTATACAACCACGAGACCAAGAAATTGTTACTCAACATGGTGGGACAATCGCGCGCATCCGTGTTTTCTTACCCCGTCGCTGTACGGGAGATGTAGTAGCTGTCAGAATTTAAACCACCCGGTCACCAGGGTTAACTCAGTACCACGGCATTGTAACTTTCGAAATGGCGAACTTTTATGAGAATCTTGACGTTTTGAATGGAGCTTTGGCAAATTTTAATATTGACCGTAATCGCGGCATTCGTGCACCACGGCTACCGAAAAGGTACAAAAAAAGGTTCGATCCATTTGCGGCACTTACGGAAGGAGATTTTAGGTCTAAATATAGATTTACAAAAGTTAACATTAAGTTAATATTAATTGAACGATAAACGGGGTGGCAAAGTATCTACCGATCTCCAAGTTCTTCGTGCCATACGATAATGGGGTAGAAACGAGTGTTTATAATTGCATTCTTGTGAAGCAAATCAGCGAAATTGATAACCAAACAGGCTTTATTATTATTTTTTTTTTATAACACTCATTTCAACGTCACCCCAATTCTTATTACGCCTACTACTTTTTTTTCCTCATCCGAATTACTGTTTATAAATGATGTTGTCTATTATTAGTTATTTTGGAAACGCAAAACACAAAATAATCTCGTTGAATAATATTTTGACGTATGAATAAACGTGAAATTGGAAACACGCCACGAAATGCCAAATTGACTGCGTTTTTCAGCTTTGGAGCAGTTTGTTGCTACCGTAAAAAAATTATAACCCATAATCCAGCTGTCGAGCAATATTATGAAGATGAGTAAAGATTTTTACCCTGAGCAGTGTAGGCCCCCTCCCCTGTGTAGCTACCGCGACGCTACAGCGTCGTGGTAGGGTTACATTATGAGTAAAGCTGTTCAAGACCGATTCTGTCAGATACATGGTAGACCGCAAAATCGCCTACGGGCCGCTAGACATTGTTATTTTTTTATTAAATATTCTTGTATGAAATGATAAGAAGAGGTGACTTAATTGTTTATTATACATTTGTACAATAGAGCAAGTATTGTTTTTTTACATAGTCCGTGATTTTAGTACCGTTTTCACATAAAAACATCACGTGAGTCATTTACATTTTTTTTTTATGTTTGCATTCTAAATTTTAATATTTACAAATGTTAATATTTATTTGTAATACAACAATTAGAAAGATTATTTTGTCACATTTAAAAAACAGTTTTTAGTATTCGGCTACGTTCAGAAATGTTTCATTTATAGAGTTTTTATTGTGAAGCGGAAATAACAAAAGTTTTCGTAAATCTGTCATTTCGATAAAGACGTAAAAAGTGCTTATTCGCAATAGATCGGAGTGGTTAAATACATATTGGACAATGTTTCTCGCACCAACAAAATGCTTGGACTTGAGTTTATTTACTAATGGAATCGCAATATGGAGAACATATCGTGGGCTTACTGCGGAAAGCACCAAGTCAAAAATTCTAGTTTCGAGATAATTGAATTTGAAAGCTTGAGCAAACGTTAACTTTTTAAAAATATATTAAAGTCATTTTAGTGACGATTAGAGTATAATAGATTTTTTTTGTCTACTTATGCCTATACTTATTATTTAAAACTAACAGAAAAATTCATACTATCTTTAAAAAAATAGAAGAGTATTGCATGACTTAATGCTTTTTTGCTGACACAGTTTTGCAAGCATCAAAGTAAAAATAGTTTGGTGTAACATTTTTATTTTAATAAAACATATTGTATTACAAAATAGATGTTTTTATGTAACATGATTTTCATCCGCTTCATTAATATAATTATCATTTATTTCGCTGTCGTCGACTCAAGAACTTTGAAGCTCAAAAGCTATAATTTTTTTATCACATTAAACCGTCAAATATTTTTTCTTGGAATGTGATATTGATATCATGTTGTTGTATAATTTTGATATCATACAATTCTGATCAATGACTTCTTGTCGCCTACCCCTACGTATATTACGGACTTCAATAATGAGAAATGAATATTATTATCTACTTTTGTAATATTTTTGCCGCTCTTGACAACATTTTTGTAATTTAGTCAGCGAGAAACTTACCTTAAGCACAACTGAGCCCTTGAGGTGATTTTTCACAAAAACGGGAACATGGGGTAACCCGGGTACATGGGGTGAGGTTTGTCCAGATCCTAGTGGCAGATGCGTCTGCCCTCCTGCTGCATGGCGGGCCGGATCAAGAGAGACTGGTTGAGGGAGGCCTTTTGACCTTTCCAGTCGGACTCTTGACCCATCGCCTTGCACCGCAGTTGGAGGGATGGATTGATACGTCCGTCACTCCTGAATACACTGACCCCCCAGATTCCTACCCACTCCTCGTACCTTTTTCCTGCCCTTCCTTAAAAAGACCCTCCACACAGCATCCCCTAAGATGACATAGGCCCTGAGGGAAATATTTTCCTCAGGCCCTTTTGTTTGGAGCTAATGTAAAAAAAAAGTACGCACCCTCGAAGTGAAATAGCACAAAACTATGCTATACAAGTTTTATTTATTATTATTACATTGAATTTTTGTTGTTGAAAATCTGTGAATGCAAAGCGTGAGTCTGGTAGACTCTTAGAACTCAAATTCGAGTGTTGCGAAAAGTAACTTCTTATTATGAAACAGAGTGTTCATGAAGTATAATTTATGCTTTCAGAAAAGAAGATGGCCGTAAAGCAGAGGCAGGATAAGCCGCCGGAGGTCATGAACCTGGCGCACCTCACATCCTACATCCGCACTCTCACAGAGCAGCTCAATAATTTCCCTCCGGTAGACCCAGTCGCCACCTGCGGCAGCATGGTCAGCATGCTCTGTGAGTACCAAATCCCAATATGTACTTACTTGTATGCCACTGTACGTGGCACTTACATACTGAAAAATATATTTTTATTTTTTTAAATTTATTTATTTATATAGAAACAAACAGTACATTGGTTACAGTGATGAGTAAAGACCGGATTATATGCAATAAAAAAAGCCCAAAATATGCATGCAAATATGCAATAAAAATAGCTAAAATATGCACGAAAATCCATAAAAAGGGCCAAAATATGCAACATGAAATAATATAGGAAGTCGTATTTTTAAATATTTTATTTTATTTTAGTAAGCTATTAAGGTAAAGTCACTAATGCCGGACAGTGAACTAAAGGAAGACACTTACCAAAAAACCTTCTTGTTTTAAGAACAATTTTAGTAATATGACTCTAATGTCAATATCATAGGACTCCTTGCTCTATCTATAAATCATTCTCAAAAGCTTTCAAAGAGTTTCTGAATGAAATTTCAAAATTACGTCAGTTTTTGTAAATTATGTGACTGAGTGAACGCGCGTTTCGCGATTTCTTATTTTACAGGTTAAGGAAGCATAAATTTTGAAGGTAAGTTTTGAATCAATATTTATTAGAACTTTACTTTTTTAGTTGTTTCTGAAGGTATCAATGTTACTTAAGAATAGTTATAAACGTTTTTTTCTTGTTTTTGTTAATGTTTTTCTAACAAATTATGACATGTCTACTATTAGTTCAAAAAATAGGGAAAAATCTAAAAGATGACATGTGTGTCTTCCATTGGTGTTCTAAGATATTGAATTTTTAAGTTTATTTCAGCACTATCTTGATCACCATTTCCAATTACGAGGTTACTGTAGAAATATCAACAATTTTGGATCACTTTTACTAAAGGTAGACATGGTGTCTATTATTGGGGTATACGTGATGTCAACTATTGGTTCTATTGTTTTAGACCGATAATCATGCCGCCAATAAAAGAACAGATATTCCGTTATTCCGAAGCGGACATGGTAGCAGCTATTCAAGAATGCAGACGAGGTGTACCGACATCAACTGCGGCAAAAAAATGTGGAGTACCTAGGGTAACTCTGCTGAATAAAGTAAAGGGGAAGACACCAATGAAAAG
Source organism: Limnephilus lunatus (assembly GCA_917563855.2). Taxonomy (NCBI): domain Eukaryota; kingdom Metazoa; phylum Arthropoda; class Insecta; order Trichoptera; family Limnephilidae; genus Limnephilus; species Limnephilus lunatus. The sequence continues at coordinate 17,577,548 of OU830604.1, read as the reverse complement.
AAGAATGGGAAGAACATGCTACATCTCAGAAGATAATTAAACAATGCTTGTAAAGTGGGCAAAAGCAATGGTGAAACAAGGATTTTAGGCAAGGTGAATTTACAAGACAGTGTGAAAAAAATTGTTGATGATTGAATAATTCAACATCAGAACAAAGCAATACCATTGAAACATTACCATCACTTACCACGGGTCCAAGTAGCAATCCATTTATAATCAAACCCATATCACAAGATACAATTTTAGAGCCTCCATTACAATATTTACTCCTAAATGAAGACCCTAAAACTCCCTGTAAAGAAGTCCAAGAAAGCATTTCTCTAAATCTCGAGGCCACAATGGACAAAGGTTCGTTGATAGAACCACCTACGTCAAGGCGTTATAGACCACAAAAAAGTTGTTCAATAGAATCATATGGTAATACCAAGTCCATTCAAAAGAGCTTTTTTTTGGCCAACACCCAAAGAAAACTCAAAACGAAGAAAGAAAGAAAAAGTGCCTTCTGTTATATCATCTTTGGAATGGCAAAGATATTATGAAAACAAAGAGAGAAAGAAGACTGAATTAGATGAAGAGAAAAAAGAAGAGCTGAGGAAAGAAGAAAGAAGAGACTAAAGAAAAACGAAAACCTAAGACTGATACGAAGTTATCTAAGAAGAGTAAAAATAATGAAAGAAAGAAATCTAGGAAGACTGACTACAACTCAGGTACGGAAGAAGAATGGGTAGAGTCTGGAGACAGCGCGGGTGATATTTCTGATGAAAGCATTGATGAAGAAAATGAAGAAGAAAGAAATGAGGAAGCAAGTGGAATTAAGCAGAGTGATTATATTATTGTAAAGTTTCCTGGCAAAAACAGATATTACAAATAAGTTTGTGTTCAAAAGGTAACTAAAAGAGACATTGAAGTTATGGCTACGGTAGCATGTGACGAGTCTAAAACTTTATTCAAAGAAAATGAAAAGATATAAGTATTATAACTGAATCTCAAATAATTAAAGTCCTTGATGCACCAACAATGATTATAACAGGGGATAGAAGTACAAATTTGATAATGCCTTAGAGGTTGAGGGATAATTATTACACTTACATTATTAGAATAAGTTTGTATTGTTATTAAGTATTTCATTTCTTTCTTAATTAATGTCAAGTAGTATGTCAACTATTAGTGCAACTGACTGTCTACCTATGGTGATTTTATTTTTTGATGATGTCATCTATTAGTACTTATGACAATATTAAAATAAAAAATTGTAATAATTGAAAGTATGTTGATTATTGGAAATTTTATAACAAAATATTATTTTCTATGATTCACTGTATTCATACATAAGAAACTGAAGTTGTTTTGTTTTGATAAATATATATTTTTTTTCATCTAAAGATTGTGTTTTCCTTAAAGTGTCGAGCATTAGTTCCTTTACCTTAGGTAGTTCTCAAGGATTACAAACGTATTTTCGAAAATATCAATTACAAAATGTATTTAACAATGAAATTTACAATTTACCTTTAAAAACTTATATGACTGAGTACTGTTTTAAATGTTCTGTAGACATATTGTATCTGCGATCGCTTAATATATTTTTGTAAGCGGAAAGGACCGTTCTACGTCTACTGGTGTGACTGGACAGAATTGAAATTTGGGAGCGATTTTTGAACTTATTGTGCCGGGCAAAATTTCACCTGCCCCATTGATGAAGCTATCAATTTGTCACAAGGGTTCAAACCCTGGGTTATTTTTCCATAAGTTTTTCAAACTTTTCTTTGAGTTTACTCGAGAAAGCTTTGACAATGAGGAATTCATAAGGCGGATTTTATTCACAACCTGAATAGATTCATTAAACGCCAATCCACGAGTTTCAAGCGTTTTGCTTTTTATACTTGCAGGTATATGGCGAAATGAGTGCTAATCATAGCTAGGTTTTTTTTTAAATACTAGTATCGTCGAATGCTTTTTTTTCACTGGAAAACTGCCAAAGCCTCTGCACTATCGAAGTCATTGATAAATACCCTTGGTGTCACTATGTGAAGCATCTGAACGATGAACGAGATCGAGCGTAAATATGCATGATATCAATTTTTTTGCTAAAATATGCAACTTCTGCCGAAAAGGGTCTAAATATGCAAATGCATATGCAAATATGCATTTGCATATAATCCGGTCTCTAGTGATGAGAATATTTACAGATATTAAGTAATATTTCATGGTGGGTACCTATGATACGTTTCTTTTGCGTAGTGAGTAGGTGTGTGTGTGTGTATGTTTGTAGATATGAGAAGTGGTGATGTGTGAAGGGATATGGATTGAGCGGTTTATATGATTGACATGATGCTTTTTTTAAATTTGGGCAATGAATCGGAGAAAATATCAATGTTAGTATTTAGGCCCATATTATTGAACGTACGAAGAGCACGGTTAATTGGCAAATTAGTTGCTGTATTTATTTTATAATTAAGCATGTGGAATAGTTCTGTATGGAGTGGACGTCTTGAGGGTATGTTAAAATTAATTAGGGAAAGAAGTTCGGAACAGTCAATGTTATTATTTTAAAATTTTGTGTATAAATGTTAAATAAACTAAAACCCGCCTTTGTTGCAAAGTTTGAAATGTGCATTCAAAGTTATTGTTGAATTTGAAGATAAGATATTTTAAAAATTTGTTTTGAATATGTTCTATGCTGTCTATGTATACTTTGTACCGCAGGTTCCAAATTGACGAGGCATATTCCAGTATACTTCTGACTAATGCAAAATCTAACATTACTACTGTACGCTAAATATAAAATTGTACTGTTTTAGCTCGCGTTCCCATTCCCCGAGAGGCTTATCTGGAGGACAACTTCTATGCTCAGCTGAATGGTGTTGAAGTCTATCTTCAATGCCTGTTGGCTGATTTGAGTGAAGATCTCAGGGAAGGTATGATCTACGGAATCTTGAGGGAAGTCTTCAATTTGATTGCCAAACCGAGCACTGCCGTCAGCCCAGTACTCTGCGTGTTGCTCACCCTGGTCCACCCGTCCGTCATTGACAGTGCCGTCATATGGCTGATTGGAGACACAAAGAAGGAGGACCAACAGGAAGAAGAGAATAGAGAGATAGAAGAGCCGACAGATCCTATGATGTGTCCGGTAACCCCGGACGAGATGCGCCAGGCACTGCTGACCCTCTGCAACTGGCTGTGCTACTGGAGGACCCCGGTACTGTCCCCTTGGGTGCAGGCCTTTGTCACAAATCTGCAGGTACCTTGCAACTTCCTCATAAACTACATTGAAGATCTGGAAATGTGAATATTATAATGAAAGGTGTTCTGTTCTTCAGGATGGTGGCAAGTACGACATCCTCATCGATGTGGCTTTGGATACGATTAGTCCCATGTTCGAGGCACTGGCCATTCCCAAGATGCGACCCTTTGTATCCGGAATTTTCCTACACGTGCTGGCCTGTATGCGCCACACCACCGAGGCGTTCGAACTGGTGAGTTGCAAACTATGAAATGCCCTCTGCAGGTGATCTGCCTTTAAGTAAATAATAACTTGTGGTTTGTGTGCAGATTGCTTTTGACGTGCCCTCCATGCTGGAGCTGCTGGCATGCGACAGTCACACAACCAGCCGCCCACTGCTGCAGACGCTGGTGGAGACTCTGTCCTCGCTGCTGGATGAGCACCCCTCCCTGAAGACGGCTTTCCCTGAAATCGTAAGCTTTCTTTCTATTATCAAAGGTTGTTATTTAACAAAACTGTGTTTAACTTAGTCATTGTAAATTAGGTACGACACTTGATGACTTTGAATAATTTAGAGAAAGTGAATATATTTGTTTGTAATTAGACGCAGTGCCTGGACTCGCACATCAAATCGGATGGGGATACATTGCAGCAGTTTCCGGTGTGGAAGGCATATGACATCCCCAGCGATGCTTATAACAAGTTGCAGCACAATGTTGGGCTCGTCAATATCGGCAACACCTGCTATATGAATAGCATCTTCCAGGCCCTCATGATGACCAAAGGGTAACAATACACTTCATTACTTACCCCCACTTAGTATGTCATTTTCTACTATAACTTTTATATTTCAATGTCTTGAAACATGTCAGAGGCCAAAGTGTGAATCTTTTAAAATGCTTTTAAAAACTATAAATTTAAATGTGCATTAATAAAATTAAAATCTTGTGTTATACCGCTCTTATTTGCCTGCAACCTGAGGTTGATGGAAGTGGGGGAGGGAAAGGAGATAGGGAATAGTAGGAAATATCTGGAACTAGTAACTGCTCAATACTAAATTCATTTAAAAAATCAAAGATAACATCTTCCACTCGGAAGCTTGGACCATTGTTAAATGCTTATGTTAAAAGATAGACACTTGGGCCTCGGTAAATTTATGCATACTGTCCAATACTCTTATGCAATGGCTGCGGCGTTTCTGTCATCAAAATAATTTTGCTGTTTTTGATATATTTTCTGCGACCATTGTACTCCTTTGATAATGTATCCGCGTTTGGTTTTCTTCTACAATAGTAAATACCTACCACTCTTATGATATGTATATGTATTGCGTTGTCTTACAATAGATGTTTCCTAGATTTCCGTATTGCCTGTGATTGTGTTGTGTAACTAATGATATTATTTAATGTGTGCAGATTTTCCAACGGGCTAATAATGGCCAAGGGGACGTTCCCCCTGATCTCTAGACTGGGAGCGCTGTTTGCCCATATGATGTATTCTGAGCGGCCCTGTGTTTTGTCCAATAATTTCCTCGATTTTGCGAGGCAAATTAACTTTACTCATAATTTTCAGCATGATAGCAGCGAATTTTTGAGGTGAGATAGTTTTTAATTTATTTTCATTTTAATTGCTTTCCACGACAGAATCCTTGGTATTCTCTCTATAATAAATTGATACAACTCGGAAAATTCTGTAGTGTGAAGTATTGTCTTATCAAAAAATGATGTTGTTTTTTTCAGTATAATTAGTATTACCCTATTACGTAGTGTCATAAAATTTTGAAAAGAAATGTTAATTTTGTTTTCATATTTTCCAAGTATTTTACCTAAAAAGCTTGTGTCATTTCTGACAAACCGAATTTTGGATTATATAAAAACTGTGACTAATTCTACTGTTATGGTTTGTCGTGCGGTAAATACATTTGATTGATGGATAATTATTGCAGCCACCTGCTGGAGCGTCTACATGAGCAGGAGCGCCTGCAGGTGTGGAGCCAGGGGCGCATGCTGATCAACGGAAAAGTGATGAGCGCGGAGATGGCCATGGCCATGAGCCAAGAGATCGCGCAGGTCATGAGCCTGTCGCAGGAGATGGTGATGACTATGTGCGTGAGTGAGAATCTTGCGCTGACCATGAGCAACAATGCGGAGCTGGCGCAAGCGCTGACCATCACCTGTATGGAGGACGTGCCACGCTCTCTCAGTCCTGCACCCTCTGAACCCCCTTCCCGTTGCGAGTCGCCTCAGCCGGGCTGCTCCTCCGCCCCGCCCATGGCCTCACGCCACCCCGTGTACCGCGCTGCCAAACATAAGCACCGGGACCCCGTGGCGGAGATAGTCGCCAAACGCAAGCGCACCGGCACACCCTCATCCTGTATATACACCCTCAATCTGCAGATGATTCCCGACAAGTACTTCTTCCCTACAATTGTACAAAAAGCATTTGGGGGATTGCTTACGACTACGATCAAATGTATTACCTGCAACTTTACGAGCTCCAAGACCGATCGGTTCCGAGACCTGCAACTGGCTTTCCCGACTAAGAATTACTCCGATTACAACAGGGGAAACAAGCGCCCGTACTATTCGGTCCAACAGCTGGTGGACTATTATTTCCAAACTGAACATCTCACAGGCGACAACAAATACCGATGCTCTCGTTGCACCGAACTGAGAGATGCGGAGAGGTCCATCGTGGTGGAGGAAGCCCCTAAGAATCTCATTCTCATTTTGAAGCATTTCTGGTATGATACCAAGAGGCAGGTTAGGAGTAAACTTCTAGAAAGAGTGGACCACAACAAGACGGTGAGTCTGAAGCATGGCGACAAGACGCTGCAGTACGACCTGTACGGGGCGGTCGTTCACTCAGGCTCACAGATGGACTCGGGCCACTACTACACCATGGCCAGGGATGGACCTCGCCAGTGGGTGAAGCTTAACGACCACTGGGTAACGCAGTGCACGGAGCAGGACCTGCACAAGCTGGCACCGCCCAACACGCCTTACATCCTGTTCTACCGCCAGCGCCGCGACCGCACCGAGGCGGCCGGGGAGGACGAGGAGCCTTTTGACCTGCTAGAGGACAACGTGCCCTTTGCCTACCTGCCGCTGCTGCTGAAGGAGCAGATTCGCGCCGACAATAGCCTATACCGCTCGCAACCCAAGAAGGAGACCCGCCCTGTCTTCCTGTTCCCGCCGTACCACGATCACACGCTGCTCGACGACGATTACTTCGGCCCAAACTACCTCTACTAACTAGGCCACTTGTGATATTTTCTTTTCATTTTTAAATATCTAGTTTTTATAACATTTTTGTGATAAATTTGTTTTACGTACTATATATAGTCAATTCCGCTTAATTGGTACACTAGTTTAACGGGTCAGCCAGTTATTTGGGCCAGAAAGAAACCCAAGGAACAGAAACCAATCAAAGAAGTTACAGTAGAGCCTTGATTATCCTAACTAATTAAAAAAACACCTGTTCGGACTTGTGAAGCGTTCGGATTATTGTATATTTGATAGAAGAATTAAATGAAACGGTTATTTGCTTAGGAAAATTTAATTAAATTTTCATTCTAAATCACAAAACACATTTACTTTGTCACAAACTTATCATTTTTAGTCTGGCAGGTGACATTTATTGACCAAGAAAAAGCTTTATCCGATCAAGAAACGTTCCTTCTTTGCTCTAAAAACTATGTGAGAAGAGGTTCTTCGAGCCATTTCTCAGTTTGAGCAATAAATTATCTAATCTTCTGTTCTTTTTTCTTCGCATCAGTGATTGCGGATTTTCAAAAACCATATTTATGAAAAAGTGAAGTTGCAGGCACACTTTTGCACTGTGGTTAATGTTTTATGTTTTCATTTTGGCTTAGGAACCATGTTAAAAACTTAAAACACCAAGTGATGCACTTGCAGCACTGACGCACAAGACATAACATTAGCGGCCACGGTATGAAAAGAAAGGAGTCATTTGACAGTTTGGATTACAGAGGCGTTCAGATTAGTCTGGGTATGAATTATCGAGAATCTACTTTAATGCTAATTTACTGTGGTTATCTGGGACACCATTCCATTTAATAGGGACCAATCCCCACCCTGTCTCAGTAAACAAATTTTATGCGGCGCGGGTGAGGAGAGGGGATGCAAATTTTTCAGGATTTGGCTTACAAGTAATTAATAATTTGAAAATATAATATTTTAGATGAGAGTGATAAAACCAATGTTGAAGCAGGAAAATTAAGGTGGACCTCCAAATAAAATCTGTACACAATAATAATAAGAAGTCTACTTTCATGTTCCTGCTAAAAAATATGTTTTTTTACCCTCCTGTAAAATTTTAATAATTTCACAACGGAGGTAGTACTATTTGCACAGTGAAGATATTTGTACATTTGGTTAGTGCATGATTATTTTTCTGTAATTAAATATTTCTCTTAAAAATTTAATAAAATTTAAAAACCGGTTTGAGTGTAATAAAAAAGCTCAATAAATAATTAAAAATTTTAGCTACTTTAAACATTGCTTATTTGGGTTAGCAGTTTATTTGGGATATTATGTTTGGTCCTGATGTGACTTAATTAAGTGGAGTCGACTGTATATTATAAATATATTAAAATAAAATAAAATTATACTATTTGTTACATCTAAAAACACTCTTCTACCACACCACCTAAAAATTTAAGTTGTTTTTGTTTTAATGTTATATACATAAATGTAAATATTAAAGGGCTCGAATTGGTTTGGAAAACCCTCCCGTGGGCCCTTTTTATCCCGCAGTACGATACCGTACACTACTACACTAGCCACTCTTTAAAATTATTTGCCTGTACATTCATATGCAACCAGCGTTGCCAACTCGATTTTTAAAATAAAGCCAGAAATCACCCGAAAAGGAAAAAAGAGCTAAAATCTTGTATTTTCTATAAATAAATATATAAACTGGTTCTTTCTAATTTTCGTATATCCTAGGGAGCGACTGGAGTAATTCTGAGGAAAAAACAACTTTTCAATACGAAAATAAAGGGTTCCTAAAGAAATAACTCTTATATTGTCACTTTTCATTCATAAATTTTGATTAAAAAAAACGGAGCTAGATTATCTGAAAATCTAGCTACGTAATAAGCTTTTGTTGGAGCTGACGGTCTCGTTTTGCAGCTAAACCTAGCTCTAAAGGAGCTGAGTTGGCAACACTGTATACAGCGTACATTAATTAGTTAGCTATCCTTTTCTGTATACATAATAATAGGCCACTTGCATCACATTTAAAAAAAAAAATTCCGGTTTAGGCAAATATTCTAAGACATTCTGTGTTTTTATTTATTTTCAAATCGTATTTTTGAAACCCTGGCGATTTTTTGAAAAATTCAATCCGTAAAATCAGACCATTTTTTATAAACCGGAAACACGGGACATAATTTTATGGGTGCGAAAAAACAATAATTACATAGCCGAAAATCATTTAAAAAAAATAACGTTTTCCACACGAATAGCAATAAATTGTACGGGGTTCTCTTCGTAACATCTGTAAAAACACCGCCATCTTTACTAAAAAATCAAACCAAAGGATAAGTTCGCATAGAACAAACAATAAATCTAGTGAACGTTAAACGCAAATTCAAAAATTCGCCGGAAATCAAAGTGTTTCCATATAAAAAAAAATTTATCAATGTGGAATTTTACAAAATTAAGGGAACATAATCGGAGACGGGACATTTTCATGTAGTGACGTCACGAGCTCAAATAATGGATTTTTTCATTTAAAAATAAAAAACTATACGTTTCTAAAAATTTTTACTAACATCTTCAGAATCTTAGAAAAAAAATCTATCCACACGATTTTTTCCAAGTCGTTATGAAATCCATGCAAGTGGCCTATTGGAGTTCCACATTTGATTTTTTTTTAATAGTAGAGATCTATGGATAGAATGTAAGGGAAAAGAGCATTTTTTTGTTTTAAGTTTTTATTCCAGAAAGACTGGGTGGATGGTGCTATGCTTAATCTGCCGTAGTACATGAGATTATATTTATTTTTATTTATTTATTTATTTATATTCTCACCATACATTTTGTACATATATGTACATATATGTAGAACAATAACATGAAATTAATAATTTTACAATAAAAGGTAAATAAAAATGAAATAAAAAAAAAATTAAAACAATTTTTCAACAAAAAACTTTGTTTAAAGCTCTATTCTTTTTTAAACGCCGACCAGTTTCGGAAAACCCGATCCTTCCTCCATATACAATATCTTGTGATTTCGGAACATATGTATTGTTCGCTTACCATAAGTAAAAAAAAAACAATGATTTGAAGATATTAGTTTATTGTTAAATATTTTGTAGTTTTTTTTCTAATACTTTTCAACTACATACTGGTTGTGCGCGTTATTGTAGGCTGTACTCAACTTCGTATTCAAGGAGTTCGTAAAACTTTTTTCTTGAAATTTTGATATAAGTGGTTTTGGCAGTAAGCAGACTATATATATCATGAACAGTCGATTCCGCTTGATTGGGACACGTCAGGCCTAAACATTTCATCCCAAATAAACGGCTATCCCAAAGAAGCTATGTTTAGGTTTAAAAAAATGAATAAAAATGTATGTATTGAGTTGTTTACTGATTACATTTATTTGAGTTTTCTCGAATGTGTTTTTAAACTTTTATTAAATAAAAACAATATATATTTAATACACAAAAATAATTATGTTCTGACTTTAGGTACATAAATGTGAAAAAATAAAATAATCAAAGATAGACACAAATAAATAAAAATTACCACACCCTCGCCGCTCACTGCTTGCCCTTTCTTCTTAACTAAAATTCGATCACTGGGACAAGTTTGGCATCGACTTTAGATTGGAATTTGTCCCGATTGAACGGAATGGTGTCCCAGATAACCAAAGTAAATTGGTTTGAATTTCTTTATTTAATTTCTATTACTTGGGTTTTGTCCCAAATAATCCTGTCCCGATAAACCGATTAATTAAGCAGAATCGAATGTATGTACTTTGCCCTAAGGAAGGAACGGTTGTTCCGAAATCGGTCATCCTTTTTTAAAATATAGTGGTTTAAACAAAGTTAAAAGGTTTAATTTAATTATAATGGAATAACCACAAAGCTATACATTTAGTAGAATTAAAATGATTTATAAAAAGTTAAAAATGAGTTATGTCATAATTTCGTACATAATTGCATTGGTATTAATTTTTTGTTTGTCACATCAGTGTCTAATTTTTTTTTTAAATTTTGTCTGATGTATTAATACATCAGGCAATAATATAATTTATTACAGTGAATTATAGTTGTCCCTTGTATTCTGTCTAAGCAATCCTTTATGGTACAATACTACATAATATGTGGTTCTGGTGAAAAGAAAAAGTTTCTTCTGTTAACGTTTCACCAGTTCTCATACTCTTGTACTATATGTTTCCGGACAATTTATAAAGAAATCGAATATTTTCCATAAACAGCCTTCATGTTTGCAAACATTGTCTACTGATCGGTTCAATTTATGAATTTTTTTTGAATATTTCATTTTGCTTATACAGATTATTATAGTGCACGCCAAACTTTAATACCAACCTGATGTTGATAAAGAAATCGACTCTATAGGCGAGTTTAAAGTTAGAAAAGTGGCATGCCTCTCCGTGTACGCCTTTTGCATGCATCTTTATATTTCACTTGCGGTCATTATAAGTTAGTAGCAGGTGCTCTGAAATGAGTATTGCAAACTCCCTGGGCCGTTTTAGTAGGAGCCATAGGAGTCTTTTTACTAACATACAAGTAGGCGATATGGGTATCAGACTGCAATCTGGGTATCAACAATAAAGTGAGATCCTATCAAGTCAGGTTGGCATTTAAGTTTGGTACGTATTATATCTCTAAGTTCAGTAAAATGCCCAGATTATAAACCAATGGCTCTTTCAACCTTATCCCGTCTCATGTATAATGTTAGCAGGAATTTTGCCACGGCGTCAATACATACTAATTTTCTAATATTATTATTTATTTACAACCATACTCATTCATTTATGTTTTTTTTGCAAATGTAAATAATGTAAAATCCAATAATTTTTTTTTCTAATTTCACAAGATTATGGCAGATTAGGTTTATGACGATTATGAATTATTCAGCATAGAAGCATATTTAATGTTAAATATTTAATATATTCTATAAATGTTTATGTAAGGTTTGGGTTTTCTAAACAAATTAATATACCGACATTTCTGAAATATCTCTGATAAAAATTAGGCTGATGGTCATAATCTTTACGCTATATATAGTTTCTGCAGATTGGTGTTATTTATTAGAGCCACAATGACACTTGAACTTGTCTAGCTCCTTCAATATTGATGTTATTCATTAGAGCAGCGGTTCTCAACCCGGGAATCTGGTATGAACCGGATTATGGATTTATTACTTATAATTTTTTTACATTTGCACAACTTACCTACGTTCCTGCGGTCCTTTGCCAATAAAGACCAATTAATAGCAACATTTGGGAAAAAAAGGTTGAGGAACACTGTATTAAAAGCCAGAGTCACAAAAAGTTCACACTTGATTTTATCTACATAGTTTCTGCAAAAATGAAATTATTTATTTTACATTTTATTTTAATGTTTAAACTTTATATTATACTTTCTGCAAGATAGGCTTTCATTGTTTATGGAATTACGATCACGGTATTAACATACATATTTGTAATATCTGCGAAATTGGTGTTAATTATAAGTTATTAAGGTACTAATGTTCATCCTTGAAATAATTTCTGCAAGATATGTAAATGCATTTTACTTTGGTTTCTGATAGATTCATGTTATCAAAGATCAACTAGAATAAATATCGCAGTATTATCATGATGTCTATAAGCACTTGAGTTTACAATATGTCATTATACCAAATATATTATTTTTAATTGTTATTAATTATGAATTAATTAAACTGTTGTTATAACCATCCTGTTTTCTCAAAATGTTGTGTATCTTTGCTCTCACTGGTTGACTGGTCGGGGTCCCTGGTTCAATAGATTGCGAGGGAAAAATACCCCAGAGCCTCCTACATAACTTGTAGAAGGAATTACCGATCAAACTACATCATTTAGATTAGAGGTGGACATTTCAGTTTATTTTTTCTAAATAAACGCAAAATATACAGTTTCTCGAAACAGTTTATAAATAACATAATAAATTAGAAAAAAAATAAGGTGGCGGTGAGAGCTTTTCACCTGGGAGTGTTTTGTGGCAACTGTCTTTCATGACGAATTACACGACAGGTATTGCAGTTTAGTAAATAATAATTTGTTCAGCACCGTTTTTGTGAAAAATCACCTCAAGGGTGCTGAGTGTGTTGCAGGAGTTGCTATTCGGAATTCTCTAACGAATTGTGCTCTGTTGGGATTATTTTGCGCAGGTTTATTCAAGACCACCTAGAGCAGTGGTTCTTAACGTTGTTGGAGGTACTCACCCCCACCAGTTTCATTTAAAAAATTGAACCGAATCATATTAGTCAGTGGCGTGTATTGACCTCCGCCGAACCCGTGAGACTGACTCACCGAACCCCTGGTTCGATCGAACCCAGGTTAAGAACCACTGACCTAGACCATAAGGCCGGTACACTGAATAAAATCAGCCTCTTAACTTGTATAAACAAGATCATCCAAAAAAAAAAATTAAAACATAAAAAAAAAATTAAATGTAAAAAAATATTATTTTTAAAGTTCTCATACAAGTTAAAGCGCACCAATCTAATTTGACAAAAGTTTATTAATATAATTTTTTTATTATGTTAGGGGTTACGCCTCAGTGTCCTGTGATCCTTGTGATCAGGGTAGTTTTGGTTTGTTGCGTGTGTATTTATACTTTTTTAAAACAGTTCTCCCGAAATTAACAAAACAATTTCAACTGTTTCAGAACTTAAATGGTCACGAAAAAGTTTCATTTTATTTTACTCACCTCTAGTTTAGATGAAGAATAATAGATACAGATAATATTTCGTGATAAGAATTTATTCATGTTTATTTCTATGAGATAATCTTTTAGCATTATTATTGTATTTAATTTAATGTAATTATTCTGTTATTGATGAGTGAAAATATGTAAATGAGGAGAAATTTATGATGTATGGTGATTGAGATTTCCTATCCACTGAAGTAGATGTTAACAGTTACATTATATTTTTGTGAAGAGAAAGGTCAAAGATACGGGAATATCTTTTAAATATCGGTCGCAAAGCTCAATAAACAGCAGTTGTGAAGGTTGTGTGCCCTTAAGACAGACGATGTTGATGACTTCTGTTATAAGTGTTGTCCAAATAATTGTTCAAGGAATGTGAAATATCCTTTTCATCCACCTTTGCAGCCTTTCTTCTTCAGTGACTAATTTGATTGACAAATAAATTGATTAATCCAAAATAAATAAATACATTCTCAAATGTCGCATTCATACCATTTTAATTTGTAATATCATAAATATTAAAAGAGATAAAATTCAAAATGTTTTGGCTTAAGGAATGATGGTGTACAATAACTCGAATATGTGATTTAATGGTATTTAATATATTATATTCTGTGTATTTCACCCTGCAGATGTGAGTGTATTAGAAACAATAAAAATAACTATATATATCATATATATTAAAATATGTGTTTTAATTCACAGCAACATTTTCTGCACAAAAACACTATTGACACAACACAATCTCTGAAGTACTCCAATTTAGTACAGCAAGACTCCCACTATTGCCAATCTCCCGCTTTAGATCAACTTTTCTTTATGTCCGAGGGTGTGTGGTGTATACCATATAACATTATTATATTGCTGCTATGGAACGCAATAACAAGCTTTATTTGAAACAAGTAGTAACAAAATGTTTCTCATTTTTAGTTTTTTACAATTTGTTTAGTGTACTCTCAGTTACAATAATGAGATTTTTTTTACAATAGCTTCTCACAGGAAAAAATATTTACCTCAGGGCATATGTTATCTTTGGGGATCTGTGTTGAATGTCTTTTTAGGAAAAGGAAGAAGAAGAAGTTCTGGGAAAGAAAAAGGTTTGAGGGGTGGGTAGGAATCTGAGGGCAATATGTCCAGGAGTGACGGACGTATGAAACCATTCCTTCCACTGCGATGCAAGGCGATGGGTCAAGAAAATCCGGCTGGAGAAATCCTAAAGTCTCCCTCAACCAGTCTCATCCGACCCGGCCCGCCACGTAGTAGGTGGGCAAACGCATCCACTGCCAAGACCTGCGCACCCCTGCTAAGTCACCAACGTAGCGAACCACTTGGGGTGATCTATGGAAGGGGTGTTGGTTATCCAATAAATGATTTCCGGGGCGGCGGTATCCATACCCGCCTCCCAAATTGAAAAATTGTTTTCTATCCCCAACGTAAATTAATTGAAATCTATTTTTCGGAATATGTAAGTACCCTTTTGTAATAATTATCGCCTGAGTATGAATTTGTCTCTTTGAACGCCCAGTGCTCAGTGGCGTATCTCGGGAGAGCCGAATGTTGTATTTTTTGGTAATTTGGGTGAACTATTTGAATATGACGGAGGTATTGTGTCAAGCTCAATCAAAATATACACAAATTTACAGAATGCCAAACACTGAACGAAGTTTGTTGTCTGTGGTAAAAAATAATCAAATCCTACATATTTTATGTAATACATTTTATTTATATAATATTTTACACAATAATAAATACAATAAGTTAATTGAAAAGTGCAAACACTTTGTTTTCAAGTAGCTACAATGTACATAATATTTAAAAATAGTGTAGACCTTGTTGAAGAAACTTTGGTAGAAATGACTGGCTTTGTATTAAACAGACCTGAATGTCCCCCCTCCCCCAAAGTTGGAGTGACTTACGGCCGTTGTTCCCAACTTTTTGATTGATCAATCTGAGTCTCAGATCAGCTTCTATTGTTTAGTAACGCTCGATTAGCCTATTGGTCCGAGAGTTGCGTTGGGAAGATGGTATTTGGGCATTTGAGGAGTGTTGAGCTAAAATTTGAACAGTTGATCAGTAGGATTGGGAACAATAGGCGTTAGAAGGTATCTCAAAATAAATGGAAATCTGTCTACATGTGAAACATTCTTACTTTTGAAATCTACAGATTTAGCAACTCATCAGTGTAGGTGGCCAAAAGTGGAACCAACATATTAACCCGTCTGCTTGTTAAGGAATAAATTCATCCCAAAACACGTAATCGCGTTATACTTTCATAAGACCAAAAACGTCCCAGAGCGACCTTACATTTCGCTCTCTCTTCCTCTCATGCAAACATGTGTATTTTTCTTTTAACTAGAACGAAATAATGCTTCTTATTGTCTTTGAAATATGAAAGCTATCTTGCATAGATATTTTACAAGCTCGATCCAAAGTGATGGTTTGACTTCGGTTTGATGAAACCGACGCTTCCGGATTGTGAGTTACGAATACATATATTGAACCAAGCAGACGGGTTAACAAAGGTCTTAATAAAAAAATCCACCTCAACCCAAGCCAGGACACTGAATCAAGTCAGTCTCTATTTACATAAGTTCATAATAATATGTTATAAGCCATTTCACACCTTGTACGCAGTGTCCGGAAAGTCATGGTACAAGAGAGTAACATTGGGAATCATTTTGTGGTATAACTTTTTTTGTTTAGAGCTTTCTTTTTCGAAGTCTGAATTTGAATTTTTTGGGGTCAAATTAAATATATTCAGTCGTACACAGTTTCGTTCAGCTATTTATTATATTTAAAAATGACCAGGTTTCAAATTTTTTTTACTATTTAGTTACCGTAAAAAGTTTAAATAAATATTTCGCGATGCTCGGAAAAAAAAATCTTGTTTTGGATTTTTATAATAAGGTTAGATTCACCAGTTTCCCGCTTATTCCTCTAGTTTACGGACACCTCGTATATCAAACAAAATTATAGAGGAGGATCTTAAACATAAGAGGCTGACTTCATTTAGTGTCCTGGCCTGAGTTGAGGTAATTTTCTATTAGTAAGTAACTGTGTTGCGCTTCCTCATCATTTAGCCAACTTTTCTAACATCCTGGCAGTGTCATCATCAGTGCAGATTTATCATTGTTATAAAAGATTTTGTTTCTGTTAATACTTTTGAGAATCTTAAATAATATCTATCATAAGTAAATTTATTGCATCCACAATATCTATTACGATGTACATTAGGCTGTTTCAAAAAGTAAAAGTTTGTCTTTTTTATCGGGGCACCCTTGCAAATGCTTTCAATTGCCAAAAAAATGTACATTTTATTTTTATTTAAATAAAATTTAGGGGTCGCTACCTCACTACCATTGATCAAAGTTTCGTAATGATTGGAGGGCTTCAGAGTTAACATATCAATATGCATGCAGAATTAAATGAGCCACAGATAGGTGGCACCATAGACATTCGTACGTCCGTGGGTGGCACTCTCCCGACCCCCGTAGTATTGTAAACAATAATAAGCGTTTTTAAACGTGTTAGTATCACAATTAGAGATTTTGTTTTTGTTAACGTACTTTTTGTTTTTAGAGTGAATTTACAATTAAATTCTTGTTTCAAACTCTCTCTCTCTGGTTTCAATCCTGGGATTGGTTTGCAGCAATCCAGGCAGGTCCTCCAGGTACTCTCGGCGTGGGCGTCTCCTAGAGTTTGTCCCCTCGGTCATACCCTCCATTATGGCATGCAAGAGGCCTCTTGTCGTATTACATGGCCGATCCATCTTGCACGCCTTTCGGACAAGGTTCTGAGCAGGTGCCTTCCTCCTTAGATTCTTTGGAGAACCTCCTTATTTGTAATGTGGTCTCTCCAGGAAATACCTAATAGTCTTCTATAGGATCACATCTCAAAGCCTCTAGTCTCCGTTTATCTCTTTCGGATAGGCACCATGTTTCGCAGCCGTAGGTACGTCAAGATACTCCATACATAGGTCTTGAGGAGTATTCTCAGTTTTAGGTCTATATTATTTGTTAGAATATTCGAATAAACCAAACAGTTTTATGGCAACACTATACAAGCTACCTGTCACCTTCTTGGTCGGCTCACACTTTGTCAATGTCGTGTACGTAATTCATTATAATAAAACTAAGTTATAATATTCAATCCTGGTTTATTTTGCTCTCTATCCTTCATTATTCGATTATATTATTATTTTCGACCTTTTATTGAATGCAAGCCTAGCCTGGTGTATACGGCTGTCGACCTCGCTCTTAGACCGACCGTCCCATGTTATTTTGCTCCCGAGGTAGACAAACTCCTTGGTGTTCTTTGTTCTTTTTGTAAAGAATCGAACCAAAAGTGTCAAACTACATCCTGTAATGTAGATGTAAATATTCAGTTTAAATAACAATTTATACTTTTTGGTCAAAACCCTACATTTTCGCAGGTGGTGACGACCCCTAAAACCATTAAAAAAACTGTGTAATTCTTTTAGACATTTGGAAATATATGAAAGAGTGTCCCATGGAAAATGAAAATTCGAAAAAAAAATCTTATGTTTTTGAAGCCTCCTAATGTACATATACACAGTGGCGTAGCGGGGGGGGGGGGGGGGGGGGGTACCACTTGGGCGGATTTTGTGTTTGTCAACTTTAATGGGGGGAGAGGGGGTGTGACACCACGTTATCCGCCCCGGGTGCTACCCATGCTAGCTACGCCACTGCGATATACACATGTTCACATTATTTACAACGAAAATTAACATTTCTACAATATAATACTAATACTAGAAAAATGAATACTTCAAACTCCATCACACGATGACCATAAAAAAAATCAGCATTCGGCATCATTTGAATTTTCGACATATTATTCATACATCAACAACAGCTGATAGCAATTTGATTAAAAGCTTAGCTTACTCATGTTTTACCGATATTTAAATGCATAGAACAGGCAGCCAACTCTGGTCTGGAGCCCCAAAATTCATGAAAAATATCTGTCTGGTTGGATATTTTGGTCTCAAATAATAAAAAAACCATTCTTCTTAAAATGAAGAAAAAAAAAAAAAATGGCGTTGATCGGAAGTTTCTAACAATGTTACACTTAAATATCGGTGAAACAAGTGGCTCGATTTCGAATCACTCCAAATGAATTGACAAATTCCCCCCCCCCCCCCCGTAAAAGTCTGTAGGTAGCAGGTGGTACTGGATGGTGTGATTAGGGAGAGTCGATATCCCTGAGCAACGTCTCGATGGCCACATCGCCCACTGTGGGGCGGAAGAAGAGGCGCTCCAGGCGGCCCCCGGCGGCTAAGCGCGCCACCTCGGGCAGCAGCAGCAGCAGGCGGCCGCAGCGGCCCGGGCTGTGTCCCTGCAGGGCGAGCAGTGCCTGGGACTGCAGCCCTTCGCTGCCCCCTGCATCTGAAACAAGTACCATCATCGGCTACTTATAAATTCCCGGCTCAGCCCCCTGCCACCATTCCAGTATTTTGCTCATTATAGAATCCAGTAGGTATAGCATAGTTCATGAAAATTTGGTCTATAATATATATTGATATTGAGCGCTTTTATTATTACCGTGATGATCCACGATTACGGTACCGTGACGGCAAAAAAAGGTAAAAAAACATACATTTTCTTACACATTAAATAATAGTGAGACACAAGATGAAACACACAATATGCGCATGTCTGTTTCCACTACACTACCTACCTACTGCTTTTTTCCTTTAGAGGAAACAGATAAATTTTATTAGGGCTTAGCTACGGCAACGGGAACTGCGTTTCGTTTGCGTTAAGAAAGAGCTGCAGTATTATATGCTTAGGAACAAAAGCAATACCAACAGCGCATTGCGTTTGATGTTTTGGAATTTTACGAGACGTCACGGTGCGATGTGTGAGAGAGATGCAAGATTATTTTTTTCCTTTGGAGGAAACAGATCTACGAACATTGTGTATTTCATATTTTGAAAGAGCTGCAGCATTGTGATAAGGATCGTATGTTTATTGCCTCTTATGCTGTCACGGTACCATAATCGAAAATCATCACGGTAATAATAAAAGCGTTAATTGTAGAATCCAGCGTCGCATAGTTCATGAAACTTTGGTGGTACATTGATATTGGTAGTATCTATAAATACTAAAACCAGTGTTGGAACACAGCAACAAAAACCTTTAATTTTTCTTTGCTAAAAACCTGCCTTATCTCGCCATATATTGGTAGGTGTTATCAGTTTGGAAGTGGTCTCATTTAAGGGGGGAGTCTGGTATACAGCCGAGTGGTTTTTTTTGTCAATGTGTTTTTCTTTTCAAATTTATAATTTATTTTCGTTTACGAAACTTTTGTTACATGTAAACATTGAGGTATATACATCAATGCATGTAAAGGTACATTTGAACAATAAAAACGATATTTAAAATTTGATTTGAATATCTATACATATATATTATAGATAAAGCGACCGCAAGCGAGGGTCTGACCAAATCTGGGTATCTAGCATGGTCAATCGATAAAGGTTTTATCGAAAATTTCGGTAACTTGTCATCGCTCCCGAACATGACTGCAGGCCGCTAACGAACAAATAACAGTTCACGTCAGATAAATTAGGAACCCTTAGGTTTGTTGGAAGTCGTTGTGAACTGTTGTTTCTTCTTTAGCGACCTGCAGTCGTGCTCTAGAGCAATGACAAGTTACCGACATTTTCGATAAAATCTATATCGATCTACTATGTTAGATACCCTGGAGTCCTTGAAAATCACATGATAAATGTAATTCCATAAAATTTCGTTACAGTATGAAAGTAGAATTCGCATGAACCACAGTTTGCAAAAAAAGTTGTTGATTGCAAAAATGGCGGACATAAAATGAAAATTGGCCTTAATTTTGCAAAAACTTTGTCCTGTAATAATTTTTTTTTATAAATTGAGCTTTATCTGCATATAAATTTAATTTTCTTTGATTTAAACATTGAATAAATTGAATTGGATGAAAATTCCCTGTGCTACGTTTTCAGCCAACTTGAAAAACGTGGTTTTGAGATAAAAGGTTTCGCTTGTAATCTGCCCGTTCTATATTTTATTCCGTTCTACTCTTTGGCGCGCACCGCTCCTAACTATATTTCAAGGTCGAATTTGATGCTATATATTTGGGAATGTATTTTCCACACATATAAATAAATAAATATTGGTAAACGTATAGCAAGATTTTCTACTTAAAAAAAAGATTTTTTTTAATTCAGCACTAATGAAAACATAGTAAATTATATCTCACTCAATCTAGCTTATGCCCCCCTTCACCAGAGAGGCATTCCACTTTTTGGGTGGACTCTGTAGACTCATTATACTGCTAATAGACTAGGAGACGAGATAGGTAAACCCTACGACATCGAGTACACGGATGAAACTACTTTGTAGTGATAATGGACATTTAGAAAACCTTAAAAAAGCTGGTCTGCCAGTGCGCCTCTTGGCAGGAGCCGCGCAGTCATGGAAATAGTCAGCGATTTTTTTCGAAAAAATTACGTCATCGAGTACACGAACGGGAATGGTTTCATATGATAAAGGTCGATTAGAAAATGAGAAAAAACGCAGGTCTGCCAACCGGAAGTCTGGCAAGTTCGCAGGCAGCCGGCGTCAAAGTGGGGTAAAAAATAGTTAATTTTACGTCAATACGAATGAAACCAATGAATAACTATAATCCAGATCATTCCATTAAGAATTTCTTAGTCTGCCGAACAGCAGCCTGCCAAATTTTTGTGTACGATTTTTTAAAGTTTTTTTTTTTTTTTTTTAATTTTTCATTTATCTTTGTTATTATTTTTACTTCATTATAGTTTTAAAAACTAAGATTGCCATATTTGAAAAAAAAATAAGCGATATGATAAAAAAAAAATTTAAGAGTTCCGAGTGTACCCATCCGTCGGGCGAGCCGTTCGACGCCAAACCACTCACGAAACTTGCCGCGGTGCCCCTCACCGCTGTCGCGTGTCAATATTATTGTACAAATTTATAATAATAATGATTCGTGACAAAAGACGAATTTTGTCATTTATTTTGTGCATTTTGGTATTTTACCTATGGATCCTAATAATATACAATTGGTTTTAATATTTGGGTTTTAATTACTTTAATATGTAGTTGTAATAGTTCTGACCTGGCCGGAAGAGCACGATGGCCTTGAGGCAGGCGTACTCCGTGTGGTCCACGCGCAGCGTGGCGAGGCGCTGACTCAGGGCTGCTAGCTGGCGCACGTGCTCCTGCAGGTCGGGAGCACTTTCGCTCTCTGGAACATTAGATACAACTTGGTGTTGAAATTCATGCCAGTTTTCATCATTTTGAAGTAGGATGTTTTCTCCACAATTACAATGTTTCTTGAAATTGACATATTTAAATATAATAACTAGGAGAACCGGCCACACGTTGCTGTGGCTAACGAAACACAAACACTCTTGAATGACCCTATCTATTGGTGAAAACCTCATGAAAATCCGTTGCGTAGTTTAAAAGATCTAAGCGCACATAAATTTTGAGCGACTTCATACTATGTAAAGAAGATATTTTCTTTGAATTTCTCGGCTTTTCTCTACTAAAATGTCCATGTATTATACATACAAACCTTCCTCTTGAATGTCCCTATCTATTGGTAAAAACCGCATGCATATCCGTTACATAGTTTAAAAATCTAAGCGCACATACATTTTGAGCGACTTCATTTTATACCATGTAAAGATAATATCATACATATTTTCTAATTTTAACACTTTATTATTATATAATATATCCGAAGTGCTATAGGCACTTATTTTTCCTTTCACCTTATTTTTTTCTCATTTTCTACTTCACCTACTAGCCTAGCACTCCAATCTGAACAGTAAGATATCTCTGTGGTTTCTGCACACAAATTGAAGTGATGTTGAATCACCATTGGCCATCATGAAGAGCATTATTTTCTACTAGCTTTTACCCACGGCTTCGCTCGCATGGTATTAGTGGGAAATTACCGGCATAATTATTGGCATAATTGTTATTATTATTAATATTTTGTCTAATCGAAAATAATTATTGTTTAATAGAAAATTTCAAAATTTGAGAATGACATTTCGCAAATAAAAATTCTATTTTAGAAAACATTTAAATTATAGAAATAGAAATTTATTTTAAGTACCTACTCCTTTTATTAGTATTTTATTCATATTTGAATCCAGAGTAACCTAAAAAAATAAGAAAATGACAGTCCACTTCAAACGCTATGCTTTATAGCAACGTTATGCTTTTTGTTCGGAGAATAAACATTTTTAGAGATATGTAGATATTAACTACGACGCCAAAAAAGTACTCTTTTTAATCACAACAAAGCACTCTTTTTAAGCCTAAAATTAAAAAAAAACCATTATTTCCAAGGTAATAATTTGTTTGACGTTTGCAATAACTCGATTTTGTTAGGGACAGAAAACGTATGATACATAATTTCATAACGCCACAGCTCATTCATAACGCCAGAGCTTACCAATATATAAAGCCGTTGTTACTCGCAAATAATGTAGCTTTCGATTAGTGAAAGAATTTTTAAATTTCATTCGATATTTATTGCGTGAAAGAGTAAGGACCATCCAACCATCCAACCAACCATCCATACAAACTTTTGCATTTATAATATTAGTAAGATTAGTAAGATAAGATGTTCCCGATGGTTATCTTCGTCACCCCCAGCCATGGGCATAGGCACGGTGGGGTAAGATGGGGCGTTTGCCCCACCCTGGCTGACTGATGCTTGACCTCTGGGATTGTTGACCGAGTCGCGTTTTCAAATTTACAGCACTTCATGGGATAGTTTTTCCTTCTTCTGTTCATATTCTTTGTATTCATAGAGCCTAATGCATCGATATGTTGTAGAAGCTTACTTTTTTCGGTATCTACTCTATATTTTTATTTTTTGCCCCACCCTAAATCAAAACCTGCTACGCCCAAGCCCGCACCATAGACTGTTTTATCTCCTGGCTTGCAGAACTAATTTTCCAATGGCCATGCCAGTCGGGAGGCTGCCTTGTTGTTAAATAGAATCACTTTGAATATCGATATGTTTTTTTTTATTTTATTTTTTTATTATTTATTGAGTTAGTTTATACTACATGAGTATAAACTAATAAGCACAATGTAACATTTCATTTGATAAATTTAAATATTTTTACAGTAAGCATAACATTTCTTTTTAAATACATTCATTCTTTCTTCATTCTTCATACTTTCAGGCATTTCATCATACATCTTTAGTCCTCTGTACATTAGGCAGTTCTGTGATTTTGATTTCTTCATTTGTGGCAGTCGAACTCTGTTTATATTTCTTGTTTCATAATTATGTACGTCTTTATTAAAAACAATTTCATCCTTAAAGTATTTTGGCATTTGGTTTTTCATAATTTTATGCACAAAAATTAATACATTAAATAGTAGTCTTTTTTTTATTGGAATCCAATTTAGCTCCTCTCTCATTTTATTAATCCTTGCGTATTTGCCTTTTCCCAGTATACATTTTAACATAAATGAAGCACAAGTTAGACGCCAAGCTTTGTTGCTGTTAATATAAATCTGCTTATCTATCATATCTCTTTTAAAAAAGCTTAGGAATGTTAATTTTGTAACGTTTTTAAAATGAATAAATTCATAAATTGAATTGATTTGAAGAGATTTATTAATTATTACTTATTGATGATAATATTTTACATTTCAATAGTAATCTAGTAATGTTGGCCTGACTGGGTGAGAATGATTTGGAGAAAGTGAAATGTCTTACCTTCTACGGGCAGTCCCCACTGAGTAGCGGTCAGAATGAAGAGCTCCCTCCAGGAAGCCCCGAGAAGAGAGTCTTGGTCTGAACGGGAGAGTTGGAGGAAGGAGGGGATGGCTCTCACCCACTTCACGGTCAGGAACAGCACCTGAGCTGCCGCCTCGTGAATACTGTCACAAAGACTGGGCCCTGAAGATAAATCCCATACTCCCGGACTATTTGGCCCACTCAATACCCCGGTTCCGTTGATAGCCTTCTTCAGAGTTTTGGCCTGGACGAATATATCGTTGAAGTTGAGAAGTGGGCCTTTGCTGTCAGCACTGCTTAAGCATTCATTTTTTACAAATAGCTCCTCGTTCGCATCCGTTGTGGTAGATGGAATTCCCGGGTTGGATTTGGGATCGCTGGGTTTTATTGCCGGAGAAACTGAGCCTTTGGTGGTGTTGGTGGGTAAGGGAGAAATAATTATGGCCGATGCGATTTCGTGTGAACCTAAAATATAAGAAAAACATTCTTTTCAGTCTTCATCAATTTTCTTTAATATAACTTTATTTAAATGTTTACATTTTACATGTGGGTAATAAACAATAGAAACAAACACAAGTAGGTACCTACAGATGCACATTTACCTACATAATCGTTTCTTAAGTTTTAAGTATAAATACCAAAAAGGATATTTCTTTCGTTATGGAACGATATCTACTACGAAATATTTTATAATTTTTTTTGTTATTTTGTTTTGTTGAATTCGTTTAACCGAAGGAACGGTTGTGCGGCCTTTTTCATAAAAACATTATATTTGGATTAGATGCCAAAATACTCAACCAAAATTAATTATTATTTTTTTATTCAAAAGATATTATAGCAAGTATATAGTTCGGAAATATGCTTCTTTATCTGTTTGTGTTTTAAATTATAAAATAAAGGCGATAAAAGAATTTTTTTTTTCTTGATTTTAGAGGCAACGCATGGCGTGGCAAGCGTGCAGCGTGGATTTGATTTGTATGCCTACAGTTATATTCACAAGTTGATAAAATTTTGCAAACTTGACTTTCAAAATAATAGAAAGGTCATTCATTATAGTCTATACGAACTTTTGAAAAACAACCCAAAATCCACGCCGCCCTCCCATCAGCCACAGACACTCTTTGGTCACGAATTTCTAACCGTTAACCTCTCTACCCCTCGATGAGTGAACTTTGGGTATACATTTTCTACGAACTTTGACCTCTCCAAAGATAAATAATCTGTAGGTGTAGTTTTCTCAATCATAATACTTATATTCTATTAAAATGAGATTGCACTTCGAGCTGGGTCATTGGGCAATACAATTTTTAGGTTTTCGTTTGAAATCGAGATCTTTGAATTTTTGGAAATTTCACATAACTGTGAAAAATGTAGAAACTCAAGAAAATGCATAGCCTTTAGAACTTCGTCGAAAAGATACCCCCCAAAAATTAGCCGCCGTAGGCAGCTGTCGAGATTGCTAAGGCCTAATCACGGCCCTGCCCAGTACCTGCGAGGAATAATATAAGACGAGACGTGTTGAATGTGCTTGCTTGCTGCTCACCGTGTCGCCTGTGTGTGGTGGAGAGACTGCTGTCACTGGAGACGGACCTGTTCTCTTGAGAACTGCTTACTTCATCCTCCTTGGCTGCCGTAACCCACAACCCGCTCCGGCGGCTGTCATTTACTGAAACAGGCGAGAGGGTATTGTATGTATCCTGTGAAGGTGAAAAATTAAAAACCCTAGTCCTTGAAAAATTCGAAATCGGAATCCCCGCCTCTTTTTGGGAGGTATTTAAAAATACTTGAGAAGACTTTTATGGAAAGGTTGGAGAAGTTATTTTTTACAAAACCTCTTTCCTGTAAAAAAAACATTAACTCCTTTCTTACGCATTGTTTATTATAATAACAAGAAATTTAAAATCGATTTCACGGGACCAAGCGACGCGACGTAGAGTCTAGGAAGGTCCGTTCGCTACTGCAATGGGCTTTAAGGCTCCGTTACCGGCCCCAAAAAGAAGAAGATGGAAAGATACGAAATTACGAATGTTAGAGGAGAGAGCTAACATTTACAGCGCCAAAATCGATGCAAAAATTGCGAAATTCTTTAATAAAACACAACTCGTTTAAAATAGAGCAAAAATCTCTTGGGGGCTGTCTAAAACAGTATTTAATGAAACACTGTGAATTTTTTCATACATATATAACTTGTAAAATAACGGAAACAGACTTGAAAATAAAAAAAATTGGAGCATACTTTGCGATTTTTTTTCTATCGAGGGAATTTCATATAGTTTGCGTTTCGGCGTGGGGAATGTATAGATATTATCTTAAAAAATAACATATATTTTTTTAAGAGCTTAACAACTGGGAGGTTTGCAAGAAATCGGTAGAAATTCGGATAAAATGCACATTGCACATAGTCTTTATGCCGGACCGCATGAGGTTTAATTCTTAATTCGAATTTCGTTGAAAGCCTCCCATTTTGGTTTAAGCCGAAAATAACAGCGAAAAATTATAATGTTTTGTGAAATTCTGGAACAATTATTATAACGCTTTCCGATCATTTCTAAAAAACTTAAATTGCAATATCATTATTATTATCATTACATAGTATAAAATGAAGTCGCTCAAAATGTTTGTACGCTTAGATCTTTTAAACTACGCAACGAATTTTCATGCAGTTTTCACCAATAAGTAGAGTGATTCAAGAGGAAGGTTTATATGTATAATACATGCTTATTATAATAGAGAAAAACCGAGAAATTCAAATATTCAATTCAGGCAGCGGGCAGCTGGCAAGCGGGTGGTATGGATTTTATAAAAGGTTGGGTAATGGCGTTGTGTTTTGTTAGCCACAGCATCGTGTGGCCGGGTCTGCTAGTTATATATAATAGTAACACTTTATCCGAAAAGGGGTTCATTAATAGGAGATTTTACACTTAAAATTATTTTTTACAACCCTGATATTTTATTTTTTCCAGAATTATTAAAAGGCTTATTAAAAAAAATCAGAATGAAATTCACATGCGATAGAAGTGAAACTAAAAAGTCGCTAGATGTCGTTTTTTTTTCTTTTGCCTATTTATTTTAAAGTGGTTTGAAGAATGGATATTGATTTTACAAAAATAAAAATGTTTATTTTTTTTGGATTTCGTAGGATTCGAACATCCGTTCGCTGGATGTCTATCTCTCTGGCCGCTTAGACTTGTCGAGCGAATATTAGAACCGCATTATATTAGAACCGAGGACCCGTCAAATAATAAATTTCGGTGACGAATTTCCGTTTCATCCGAATTTTAAATTACTAAAGGGGTTAAAAAAGTTTCATTTCAAAAACTCGCTTATTTCCATGTGTTCTACTGGCAGTATTTAATTGAAGCATCTATAATATTTCTAAACAATCAAATTTTCATAAAAAAAACCCATGATTTTATGTGATTTTGCCTTATTTCGCATGGCTTCATCTAATATCCTTACTACATGGTACTACCTATATTTAATACTAGCTGGGTTACCCGGCTTCGCTCAGGACAACATTCGAGAGTGTTCTGGAATGTTCCACTCTGATGTTCCCGATTCCCTATTCCCGAAAATTCCACGACATACTCTGCCACTCCTACCAGAATTTTCTAGAGCTCTATGGAACCTTCTAGAACTTTCCGGAAGATTGTTCTCGAAATTTCAAGAGGGTGAAACTTCCACCCCTTATATCTTCGCAAAATAAGGGTAACCGTTTTTACCTAAAGGGCGCAAAAGCATGCCCTTAAGGTAAAAACGGTTACCCTTATTCCCTAGGGGGGATGGAGATCTACCACACCATATAACTCCCTTGATCGTACCGGGACTCGTTTCGTGAGTTTTTACGGTCCGCACGTTTTTTGACTTTCTTTTATAATATATAGCTGTTTTCCGGCATGCGTTGCAATGCCATATTCAAATAAATAAAATGTTACTCCTTGCATGTCCTTTCCCGTGCGTTCCCCTCCAGCGTTCCACTTCCACCTTCCCCGCCACCGCTCTCCCGCTCCCCCGTCCCGCCAACCCCCCTGGCACTTCATTTCTTGACTCTTCTTCCGCCCGGCCCGTAGCCGAAACTTTTTTCTAATACTAACATTTTTAAACTCGTGATATCTTTCTAATTAAATATCCGAATTGAAAAATTCAAAAAGCCAAATAAAGGTATTAAAGCTGTCTTGAATATGAAGTAATTTATTTTGATAAGGATTAAAACCAAGATACAAATAAAGAGCCTTTTCAAGCGGCGACATTTTAATTAAATATTTAAAATAAAAGAATACTTATTGTGGCATAACCATAATAGTTAGACATATGCTCTGACTATCTTTTTTGTAAATAATGATGTGTTCTACAAAGCCGTAGTACATTATTTTATTCTATCATCAATATTTTTCGCAGCGCACGCGATGTAAAGAATATTTTAGGTAATTTTTTTACACCTTGGGTTACATTATTGAAGTTTTAGTAAGGATGCCTATTTTTTTTGAAAATATAATATGGCCTATGTCACCCGGGGATAGTGTAGCTTCCCAACAGCGAAAGAATTTTTCAAATCGGTTCAGTAGTTTCGGAGCCTATTCGATGCAAACAAACAAACAAACAAATCTTACCTCTTTATATAGTGTAGTAGATTCAATCAGAGCGTATAACCAGAGAAAACCAGAAATATGTCATTTTTAAATCAGTGTATTGACTCTTTTCCACAAAAAAATATAAATTGATTTCGAAAGATTGTTCTTTTATCTAGTAAATGTATGTTTTAAATTACGAGAAAAAATGTTTTTTTTTAATATAATAAGGTTATACCATAGGTCGTTGGCAGATTTGTTAAATTTTCAAAAAAGTTTTTCTATACCCATTTCAAATCATATAATCATGCAGTAAAATAAATCAATAAATTTTCTGGTAAACGTACGTTACAGAATTTAAATTTTAGTTTAAATAAAATCATTAAAAAATATATACGTACATGTGTTTCTTGACGAAAATTGGTCCGTTTGTGTATTTATTTGCGCACTTACAGACTATGACATTTCAGATTTTTTAACATTCTTATTTTGCTCAGACATTATTGAAAAATGATAAATACTTATGATCAAAAAATAATTACAAAAAGTACATAATTTGAATAGTTTTATTATCACGCCTTTCAGCATTTTTGGATGTAAGTATAAATTAAAGCAATTTTGGAATGAAATAAAATCGATATTGACTTATAATTTTAAAAAGTTGGTACGGAGAGTAATTAATCTTTCTCATTGGAACAGCCCTGTACGATCGTAAGAACATCTTTCGACGAAATCTGGATTTTCGGAAACAAAGAAAGGTAGTACTCACCGATGTGTGGTTGATAGATAGCGCTGTTGGCGAGCATGGCCGGATAGATGAAGTGCGGAGTGAAGTAGGCCGCGTGGTAAGGCAGCGGGGGCAGCAGCAGGTCCGGCTTGACCGCCTGGCCCAGCAGGGGCGCGGGGTAGGGCCGGCCCGCCCGGGGCGCCCGTTCGTGCTGGACTGCTGCACAAACCGTTCAATTATTAACATTGGCTGGTGATAACATTGGTTGGTGATAACATCCAAGTTGTTTTACTGTCTACGAATTGTCTGCATGACGAACTTTCAATAACCTTGTTTACAAGTTGGGAGGCGAGAATGGGTCCGCCGCCCCGGGAACCATTCATTGGATAACCAACTCCTCTGCCAACAGTTGCCCCCCGGCATACTAATGTACAATATGCAGTCGGTTTAGGGAAAAAACAGTATACCTACCTACACAAACTAAGTGTCCCCGAAGGGGTGTGTAGAGGGTACACCACCGAATAACCAAAGTATAAAACATTTTTTCCTTCAAACGCATCAAGGAAAACTACTTGCTTTATACTGTATATATATATATACCAGGGTATATAAATACAAAAAGCTGGCACTGTAAATAAACTTGTTTGAAATCCATACCAACTTATTATTAAAGGTATTTTTGAAATAAAACTTCTTTACGCACGCTTGACTTGGGGAGTAAGCTGGTGAATGCGTTACGAAAAGTGTGATGCGAACAGTAATCGGGCGAGATGAACGGTGATCGGGCGAGGCGAACGGTTGGGCCTTTACGCACGCTTTTCTTGGGGAGTAAGCTGGTGAATGAGTGACGAGAGCGTTATGAAAAGTGTGATCGGGAGAGGCGAATGGAAATTGAGAAGGATATATAAGTTAGTGAAGTTTTACTTCAGTCGTGTGGTCTAAAGCACACTCGTTTTTTTAAAGTCGATTTTAGGTGTTAAATTGATCAATAATGCACAAAAATATAATTTTATACTAATTACAGTTTCAGGCGGCCAACTATCAGGTCACCACATCCGAGGTATGTTAGTATAGGTACCTAAT
The DNA here is from genome assembly GCA_917563855.2 of Limnephilus lunatus. Classification (NCBI taxonomy): domain Eukaryota; kingdom Metazoa; phylum Arthropoda; class Insecta; order Trichoptera; family Limnephilidae; genus Limnephilus; species Limnephilus lunatus. The sequence continues at coordinate 17,547,195 of OU830604.1, read as the reverse complement.
ACATATTAAGGGATGTTCAGACATGGCTATATACCGCGAGTAGATATCTGTTGAACCGCGAGCGCTTCTGTTTTGTGCTGTTCACACGACGCTATCAAATATTTCTTCCTACGGTAGGAGAGGGGGTCAGATTAATTAGCAAGCGGCCACGGAATGCACATTTTTTGTACTGAATCTGTCAATATGACATCTGTCATCCACCTTTCAGGCAGCTCGGTAATTAAAATGACCCCCTCTCCTGTTTTCGTCGGAGAGGGGGGCGCTTAACTTTTCGCATATCGCCTCAGGAGCGGTTACGGCGTAAGTTGAGTATATTGTCTTTGGTTGATCTGCGCTTAAACCGCTTAGGTGTTAAATATAAAGGGGTTTACGATAAAATTAAACATAATGAAGGAATTATATCTTTTATTATATTTTATTTTATTGTACACCCCTTTATATTTGGTAAACTTTTAAATCGATTAAACTTAGAGGCTGATCTAGCATCAAAAGGTAGTCAGCAAATGTAGCCAAGGGGCCCCAGAGTGGAAGATACTATCAGTATCGCCCTGGTGTAAGACCACCATTCAGAATTGAAACGTTGCTTGAAAATGGCTTTAGCCGTGTTTGGTGACCAGATCTGAATAGCCAGGTACTTCCCAACCTTCCTCTTCACCACCTCCTTCCCCTCCCCACTATCTTCAGCCTCACAACATACACCAATTGGGGATGCCATAGTCTCACTGGTTCCAGACGGGAGCAGTTGAGATTCTTGTGCGGTATTCACTGTAAAAAAAAGGGGATTTTTGAAAATATCATTTATGCAAAAAAAATATTTACGAGGATCGGCTGCGGCTGCGCTACCTTTTTCATTAAAAACTTACTCCCATTTCACCTTAAATTTTAGCAGCCCGCTTCGCCCAGTTCGGCCCATTTCGCGAATTGTTAATTTATTCAAAACGCAATTTGCTTCTATCTTGTCATTAAGCTGAGTTTTTTCAAAGATTTTACCTTTTCTAATTGCTTTTCTTTTTTGCTGACATGAAGAGTTTTTACTTTAGTCTATCATTATGAAAGGTATTTTGATTACTAATAAGCGAGTGGCGAGTAGAATTTTTTCCCTGTAATGTACACGTATTTACTACCTTAGTAACTAACCCTCGTTTCTGCGAATGTTTCCATTTAACCTACATTTTTTAACGATGCACAATTAGTACAATATTGATTTAACATTTGACCGAATTACAATCATCATCGTCATCATTACATAGTGTAAAATGAAGTCGCTCAAAATATATGTACGCTTAGATCTTCGAAACAACGCAACGGATTTTCATGTGGTTTTCACCAATAGATAGAGTGATTTAGGAGGAAGGTTTATATGTATAATGCATGCTTATTATAGTAGAAAAAAGCCGAGAAATTCAAATATTCATCATCTCTTTACATATTATAAAATGAAGTCGCTCAAAATGTATGTGCGCTTAGATCTTTTAAATTATGCAACGGATTTTCATGCGGTTTTCACCAATAGATAGGGTCATTCAAAAGGAAGGTTTGTATGTATAATACATGGATAATATAGTAGAGAAAAGCCGAGAATTTCAAAGAAAATATCTTTTTTACATAGTATGAAGTCGCTCAAAATGTATGTTCGCTTAGATCTTTTAAACTATTATGCAACGGATTTTCATGCGGTTTTCAAAAATAGATAGGGTCATTCAAGAGGAAGGTTTGTATTATAATACATGCTTAATTATAGTAGAGAAAATCCGATAAATTCAAATATTCATTATTACATAGTATAAAATGAAGTCGCTCAAAATGTTTGTGCGCTTAGATCTTTTAAACTACGCAACGGATTTTTATGCGGTTTTCACCAATAGATAGAGTGATTCAAGAGGAAGGTTTATATGTATAAAAAATGCTTATTATAATAGATAAAAGCCAAGAAATTCAAATATTCAATTCTGGTAGCGGGCAGCGAGGAGCTGGCAAGCGGGTGGTGTGGATTTTATAAAGGTTGGGTTATGGAAATTTTCCGACCTTCTGAAAGAATATATAGTTAAGTATCTGTGCATTTCAATGTAGGAAGGTAGGTACTTTTCGTTTATTAGGTAGGTACCCACATAGGAAATTAAGCCAGACGATAAAAGATCAGCTTGTGTAAGAATATAATATTTGGAGTGCTCTGTTCAATTCTCACTTTATTCATGCTAATACAATTTTGTCACGGTTACAATATAAGGCAAGTGCTACACTCCTAACGTTTTATTTAGAAATAATGACCCATGAAAACAGTGTCAATAATGGAGCGTCTCTCTCTCGAGTGTCAAAGTCAGCTGATACAGTTCTCACGTATTATACAATACTTCAATATTATAGGGAGAGGGAACCTCCCTACTTCTGTTGTAATACTCTGGCAGGACCATTGGCTTACAAGTCACTAGGTTAGAGCTAACCACCAAAGATATTAGTCGTCCCTTAACTATACTTTATTCTGAAGTATTAATAATTGAAGTTTCGATTGTCTTGAAACTACTGAAAGTACTTATAAAAAGAATATGTAATAAAAAAGAAGAGATTTACCTATCGAATCTTAGTAAACTTGAAAAATTACATGTCTCCAATGGCATTATAAAAATACGCGACACGATATGTAAAATGTGCCCCCCGCACGGATAAGCCTACCAGTGAGATAGATATTATCAAATATTGTTGTAAAGTATAAGTACCAAAATAAATAAAAGAGACTGGTTGAGGGAGAACTTTTTACCTCTCCAGCCGAACTCTTTCGATCCATCGCCTTGCACCGCAATGGGAGGGATGGATTCATACCTCTGTCACTTCTGGACGTCTGGCTCCCAGATTCCTACCCACCTATCGAACTTTTTTCCTTCCCAGGACTTCCTCTCCTTCCCTTCCATAAAAAGACCGTTCACACAGCATTCCCAAAGATGACGTAGGCCCTTGGGATTTTTTTCCTTCAGGGCCTCCTGTGTGGACCTAATGTAAAAAAAAGCTCTGGTGTCAGTGAGCGCAACACTCGGTAGTTCATCTTATTTCCTATTTAGGATGTGCAGATATAGATTTGTGACGACGTGAATGGACTGAGCACGACAAGCAGGTTGCGACTAACCCTCCTACTTTGGCAGGTTTTACTCTATTGAAAACTTTGTTGGAAATATTTTACTAACATCTTTTTTTTTGCCCACCACTTTCCCACGGCGTTCTAAGGAAACAGATGGTTTCCTCCTTCACCGTACACCTCGGGACTCAATTTTTTGTTTATAAAGAAGCTACTTTTTATTTAACACTTTCTACTAACATCTTTCGAAGGTTTCCAAAAACACTGTATTCATCCACTGCTCTATAGAACGCAATAAAAAAACAACTAGTACAATACACGCCGAACTCTAATACGTCACAATAGGCCGGAAAGCGGCATACCTCCCGCCAACGCCTTTCTCTGTCGCACGTATGTTTTACGCATCTTTTTCTTTCGCTTCGGGGGAGAAAGCACGAAAGTGACAGCAACAGTTTAGTAAAATATCTATTGTTCAAATTTCTCGACGACCGGGTTTCATCTTAATAAACCTATAGATTTTATTTTATTTTCCATCGACGCATTTTTAAACTTTTGTCTCCCATACCAAAACCCAGAATCTTACTGCTCTGCCAAGGAGGATTTTCATTATTTTCTTGTTGCTAATGCCATTCTAGAGTAAATTATACGATATTTAAAAATACGAGTGTGCTTTAGACCATACGACTGAAGTAAAACTTCACTAACTTATAAAAGAAGAAAGAAAGAAAATGTTCTCGCGCACTGCTCTCTCTTGCTCCTACAGTGTGATACAGACAATAGGCCTGCACTGTGTCTTAGATACACGAAACGTAACTGGCTATGACAGAAAGAGAGAAAGAAAATGTGTGCTCGCACCTCTCTCTCTTGCCCCTACAGTAAATACGAAACATAACTCTCTTTCTTTCTATCTTCTCTAACTTATATCTCCCTCTCAACTTCCGTTCGCCTCGCCCGAACACACTTTTAGTAACGTTCTCGTCACGCATTCACCAGCTTATTCCTCAAGTCAAGCGTGCGTAAAGAAGTTTTACTTTAAAAAAAACGTATCTTTTCCTCGTACTAGTTTGTTGTAATTTCTAGGTTACGAGAACTACAAACAATATTAAAAATAATCAATCTTTTCGCGACCAAAAGATTTGAAAAAAAACATAACCCAGGTCCGATTTAGCTACTATACAAATCTAATTACTGTTAATTACCCCTTTTCTAGTTAATTTACCTATTCCCAGTGGCGTGCATTACTTGCAATACTTAGGAATAAGTTGCAGCTTTCAGGTGCTGAATATCGACATCGTTATAAAAAAGGATGGTCAAATGGCCGAGCCTCTTGACGCGGTGGCTTCAGTTAGCACGGGTGAAAATGTTAGTCTGTCTGTAGGCTTCGACCAAGTGATGTATATATATAAATATACATAATATAATATATTATATATAAATATTCTAATATGTACATACTTGGTCGATGTCTGTAGGCCTACACGTTGGTAAATCTGAACGATTAACACAAAAAAAACCATTTTCAAATTAAAATTTTCATATGAAATTTATGATTTTTTTTACTCTTTTCATGGTTTTCTTTATCTCTCCAATCTTTGTTTTATTTTACATTTTCTTCAGCCTCACAACATTATAGACCAGAAACATAGCTAGCTTGGGACAAAATGCTATCTTCATTTTTTACTATAGCTGGTTAACCCCTTACCGTGTTTTGCATGAGGGTCAAAATATTTCCGTTTTGCAATAAATTCCAAATAAATGGTATATTTCTGAACGCAATCCGAAAACTAAAAACTGTTTTGGAAAGGTGATGAAAATGAAATACGCTTTTAAATTTTGATATTTCGAAATAAACATATAATTTTTTTAAAATATTTTTGTCTGTAGGCCTACACGTTGGTAAATCTGAACGATTAACAAAAAAAAACTATTTTCAAAATAAGATTTTCATATGAAATTTATGATTTTTTTTACTCTTTTCATGGTTTTCTTTATCTCTCCAATCTTTGTTTTATTTTACATTTTCTTGAGCCTCACAACATTACAGAGCAGAAACATAGCTAGCTTGGGACAAAATGCTATCTACATTTTTTACTATCGCTGGTTAACCCCTTACCGTATTTTTTAGTATAAACTAAAAACTATTTTGGAAAGATGATGATGAAAATGAAATATGCTTTTCAATTTTGATATTTCGAAATAAACATATAATTTTTTTTAAATATTTTTTTTTACAGGCAAACATAAAAAAGTTTTTAAAATGGCTCACTTTACCTTTTTTCTACCTAAAATTACTGATAACGAAAAAAAATAGAACACATACTTACATAATTATGCAAAATATATTATGAACATTATCGTCAACTTATTTTTTTATCGTTTCATGTAAAACTAATAAATTAATTTTTTTTGATAGAAAGCAGTAACTTTGTGGTTTGACATATTAATTGAAATAAAACAATCACTTTGTTTGTAATATGGTGAGTCATTAGTCATCACCCGTCTCTTTCTCTCTATCACTATGTAAGATGTTAAAACCCTCTCAATGTTCCTGTATATTATGTTTTGTCCCTTTCTATATGTATATTTTTTTTACGGTGCTCCAGATTTTATGTCCGGGTTGAATCTTTCCCAAATGAAAGACTAAACCCTTCCACACACTTTTCCACAAATGAATATCTAGTAAATTAACGCAATGTAAGTGCACTATATAAGAATAAAACAATACAAGAAAAATACGTCAATCCACCAGAAACATAATGGGAAAAAATATAAGCTATAATATATATATATATATATATATATACATCCCGCAACAGATTTGGCAACCTTTCACTTCGCATCCTTTTGGCAACCACTGCTTACGGTAGGTTTTTAAATAAAATTGCTGTGAATGTTCACATGTTTTTAGCTTAAGAAAAGAGTGATAGTAAAAGAATTATCCAGAAATTGTGTTTTAAGGGTATTCAAATTTTTGGTAGTTACGTATACTTTAGAGTCTTTTGGACTTCCTTTCATATTGCCGTCGTATTGGTAACCGCGTATATCGTACGTATATCACACTTCATTCCATATTTAGGGCGTCCGTTCATTACGAACATTTGACGACCTCCGTATATTCCTGTATGCATTACGTTTATATTACGACGCTTTCAGAATCCTTTTAATTCGGTCGCGATTTGCCAACGGTGTATCATAGGTACATAATGATTGGTTATCATACAAAGGCTAACTTGACGACATAATAAAATTTGGCATTTTTTTTTTAAATTTACTTGTTTGGTTTGGTGGTGCTGGGGAGTGGGGATAATGCTCGCTTCCTGAATAGAATTCTACCTTCAACATTCTTCTACCACTACGCGCTTAGTTTAGCGAGGAAATTAAAAGAATGCGTTCATGTTAAATCTTTTATGATTTAAAAAAAAATAGCGTTCAGAGCTGCTAATATTACAAATATTATTTTGAAGGAAACCAAAACAGAATCCCAATAATTCAAAACGGTATACGATTATTATGATAACATTTTACATTTGGGAGGCAATATCAAACAAATTATAAATTTGGGAGGCGGGTGTGGGTACCGCCGCCCCGGGAACTATTTATTGGATAACTAACAACCCTCCCATAGGTATCACCAAGTGGTTAGATATGTTTGGTGACTTAGCAGGGGTGCCCGGGTTCACGGGGTGAGGTTTGTGTAGCTCTTGGCGGCCTATGCATTTGCCCACCTACCACATGGCGGGTCGGATCGGGAGAGACTGGTTGAGGGAGATCTTTTCATTTCTCCAGCCAGACCCTCGATCCATCGACTTGTACCACAGTGGGAGGGATGGTCACTCCTGGACACATTGACCCCAGATTCCTAACCACACCTCATACTTTATTCCTTCCTAGAACTTCCTCTCCTTCCTTTCCCTAAAAATACCCTCAACACAACATCTCCACTCTCCAAAGATGACATAGGCCCTGAGGGAAATTGTTTTCCTCAGGCCCTCCTTTGTGGAGCTAATGTAAAAAATATAAAGTGTCAAAATTAACTATCGCTTTTGGCTTCTATTTTAAATCTCTGCATTGATCCAATCATTATTTTAGTTACCGATTAATCAGAATAAAAGTAGCTACCATTTTGCGATAGGTAGCAAGGTAATATTTTTATAAAAAAAGACAATCATTCTCGGGTTACGAATAACCTGTCACTTATATAAAACTAGCTGTTACGCGGCATGCGTTGCTATGCCATTGAATAAATAATTGTTTCTCCGTGCATGTCCTTTCCCATTCGTCCCGTTTCCCTCCCCGCCTCCCCTTCCTCAACTAAGTCCTCGAAGAAAAAGATGTACCTACCTATGTTTCACTTCATTCCTTACTTTAAGTGGCGATCGGGTATGACGTATTCCACATTTCATTCCTAGCCTTTAGTGGCGACCGGTGGCGAAACAACGTTGCCGGTTCAAGTCAAATCCCGTACGAGTGTTGAGGTGCACGCCGCGGCGACGTGATTTGCGACGTTGCCGCACATATTTCTTCTTTTCGATCGTTTTTACGGTCAAATTTACTTCTATAAAATTTCGTTTTCTTTTTTTAAATTTTTTTTTATTATTATTTATTGAGTTAGTTGGACTACATGAATACAAACTAATAAGCACAATGTAACATTTCATTTGATAAATTTAAATATTTTTACAGTAAGCATAACATTTATTTTTAAATACATTCATTCTTTCTTCATTCTTCATACTTTCAGGCATTTCATCGTACATCTTTAGTCCTCTATACATTAGGCATTTCTGCGATTTTTATTTCTTCATTTGTGGCAATCGAACTCTGTTTATATTTCTTGTTTCGTAATTATGTACGTCTCTACTAAAACAATTTCATCCTTAAAGCATTTTGGCATTTGGTTTTTCACGATTTTATGCACAAAAATTATCACATTAAATGGTAGTCTCTTTTTTATCGGAATCCAATTGAGCTAATCTCTCATTTGATTAATCCTTGCGATTTTGCCTTTCCCCAGTATACATTTCATAGCTCTGTTCTGAATAATTTCTAGTTTGTTTAAATTTCCTTCATTGGCCAAATATAACATCGTAGAGACGTAATCCAAATGTGGAGTAACGATAGTTTTATACATGAGCTCCGTTGTGTTTCTATTTAATTTATGTCGTAGTTTTCTAAAAAAATTGACCTTTTTTGATACCTTTTTTAGCACATATTCAAAGTTTGCCGTGAAAGTCAGTTTTGAATCGAATATTACACCCAGGTATTTGATTTCATTCACTTTTCCAATTTTTTCACCAATAATTGTCATATTTAATCCTGTGTTACGCGTTTTATCGCCTATTTCCATATATTTTGTTTTGTTTACGTTCAGTTTCAGCTTGTTTAATTTCAGCCATTTGCTATATTTTGTAGGTCTTCGATTATTTTGTTAATTGAATCTATGTAATCTTCACAGGAAAAATAGATTAAGGTATCGTCTGCAAATAGTCTAATTTTGCAATGTTAATTTATAATTTACAGGAGTTCACTTACTCTGACAGTGATAGTGGGATACGACCCAAATCCCAAATTAACACTGATTTCAGGTTTTAGACAGCGAATGTGTGAAACAAAGACGAGCTCACCAGTTAATTTTACTCGAAAAAATATTTAAAAAATTCTGATAACGACCATCGTACATCGTTTCCACAAAACTTCAATGTATTGACCAAATCCAAGAAGAAAATATGAATAAATGATATAGAAATAACAAAATAAATACACTGCGAAGTTCACACGCCATAGAAATGAAACATCAGAAAACTAAAGTAGGCAAAAGTGTGTAGGCTACGAAGCACCGCACAAAGAGGAGACCGATTATTCTCCTCTTTGTGCTTTGTGATTTAAGTATTTGTCCCTTTTTAATGTCGCTATTTTTCATTTCATCGAGTTTAAAATCACAAAGAAAGATAGACTAACATTGCTGGGTTACAAATAACCCAATAATGTTTGAAAATCTCCATCATTATTTGGTTACAAATAATCCAATAATGTTTGAAAATCTCCTACTAACACCACAGAAAGCCGAAAATGTTGTTTGTGTTGGAGTGGGACTTTTTTTACATAAGCTCCACACAGGGACCCTGAGGAAAATAAATTCCAAAAGGGCCTATGTCGTCTTAGGGGATGCTGTGTGGAGGGTCTTTTAGGGAAGGGAAGGATAGGAGGTTCTGAAAAGGAAAAAGGTATGCGGGGTGGGTAGGAATCTGGGGGTCAGTGAGTCCAGGAGGGGACGTATGAACCCATCCCTCCAACTACGGTGCAAGGCGATGGGTAGAGAGAGAGAGCACTACTGGTAAGGTCAAAAGGCCTCCCACAACCAGTCTCTCTCGATCCGGCCCACCACGCAGCAGGTGGGCAGACGCATCTACCGTCAAGACCTGCACAAACTTCATCCCATGAACCCGGGTATCTCTGTTAAGTCACCAAACGCAATGAACCACTTGGGGTGACGTACGGCAGAGGTGTTGGTTAACCAATAAATGGTTCCTAGGGCGGCGGTACCCATACCCGCATCCCGAACCTAAACGCGATGCCCATTAAACCACTGACCGGTCAATGATTCTATCTTTAACATAAATATATAAAACTTGTGTACAGTTTACCTTCACAAACCTACCTTACACCCAACATAATAAAATTGCCAAATATATTATGTAAAAATGTTAATAATTAGGTAAATACTGTAATACTTATATAGAAATAAATAAATAAAGTTCACACGAGGGAAAAGTGAAGCCTTCATAAAACTAAACCTAGAAAGAATGAAACGAATCAGGGTAGGATAATTGTAGAGTTTATTTATTGTAATATTTTTACCAAGTGTACAAATTATTTTATTCTACGAAACACCGCACAAAGAGGGCACAGATTAGTGTCATTCTTTCGCAGGCTAATTCCTATATGTATAATCCTAACATTTGGTCTCTGAAAATGCAAATAAATGCACATCCATTGTCAAAGTATGGCTCAATCAAAACCTTATAACTCTGAACTGCGGAAAAACTCTTTATATTCCATTTAACAATACCAAAAAGGCGACAGACACCCTTAACTCCCTTAAATATAAGGTTTCACAAAAATACTTACAATCCTGTCTAATGCTCTAACTGTACGGAAATGAATACGGGGATTTTTTTATATGAATACCTCACAAGAGTCCCAGGTGCTCCGTCTGGAGCCAGTAAAACTATGGCATCTTCCATTGGGGTATGTTGTGAGGATGAAGGTGGCGGGGAGGGGAAGGAGATGAGGGAAGGGAAGGTGGGGAAGTACCTGGCTATTCAGATCTGGTCACCAAACACGGCTAAAGTCTTACACCAGGGCGATACTGAGTGTACTTTCCACTCTGGAACGTGCCGCAAATATACCATATATTTACTTCTTCAAACTTCGCAAAATTACTTTGTGGCATCATTATATAATGAATAACAGATCACTTTGTAGAAACCACTATATTATAAACAATATCTACATGTTTCCATAACAATGTTATCTTCATCAGGATATGTTAATATAAAGAAAAATAAATGACAAACAAGTATAGACAAATTAGAATAAACTAGAACATAGACAAAATATTAAAAAAGTAGAGGTGATTAATTGCTTAAAAAACATAAAAATAGTTATACAAAATTAAATATAAAAATTATTTAAGGAAAAATAAAATTGCATTTAGATAATAAAAAAATTTTAAGAACAAATAATTCAAATAATTAGTCTAAATCAAAAAATAAATAATTATTGTAAGTATTAATAAGAAAATATATTTAAGAGATGGCTATTTTTAAAAAATGTTTGGTTTTTTATAAAATTTAATTTACTATTAATGCTTTTTCTAATTTCTAAAATTTCTAAATTATCCAATTGTATGCCCGTAGTGTTAATTTTAAGACCTGTATTAATTTCAAAAGAATGACTTGTTTCCAAAATATGGTTGGCAAATTCAGAAAAATTATTATTACTTAAACATCTTATATGTTCCTTAACTCTAATGTTAAAATTTCTAGAAGTTTTTCCAATATAAAAAAAGTTACAATCATTACAAATTAATTTATAAACCCCAGATTTGTTCAAAAAATCACATTTATCCTTATTATTTAATATATAATTTTTTAATTTGTTATTTGTATAAAAAGCTGGTTGTACATTATTTGGCATGTTTTTAATTTTTAAATTTGAAATGCTATTATTTAAAAAAAAAAAAATTCTCCAATTATTATCATTTTCAACAACGTGTGGATAAACAAAAGATCTAAAAAACTTTTTCTTATATTTTTTGTTTAACAAATTGTCTATTAATTTTGAAGTATAACCGTTATTAATTGCAAATTTGTTTAATAGTATTTAATTCTGTTTTAAAATTACGCAAAGATAAGGGAACATTAAATAATCTACTTAGCAAGGTATGAAAAGCTGCTAATTTTTGTGAAAATGGATGATTAGTTGTTTCATGTATAATGATATCTGTATATGTATCTTTACGAAAAATATTAAATTAAAAAAACATGTAGATATTGTTTATAATATAGTGGTTTATACAAAGCGATCTGTTATTGATTATATACCATATATTATTCTAAAATAATAAATTGTGATATATAACAAAATTAACAAAATAAAGTTTATTTGCTAGACAGGGATTCGATCCCGCAACCTTCGGGTTGCGAGCTAAGAGCCTCACCGCTAAACACCGGCCACACCGGCCATCGAATACAGTTAAATACTTAGGAATTACATTAGACAGCTAACTCAAATGGACAGATCACATAGAAAAGTTTGTAAATAAATTTATGAATTTAACTTATATTTTTAAACGTTTAAATTAAAGAGTCGACATTAAAATAATGAAATTTGTGTAACATGCATTGGTGCAATCATCAGAATCTTATGGAATAATTGGATGGGAGGGGAGGGGTGTATAATAATAATAATAGCCCTTCCTGCAATTATTCCAAGAAGCTGAATTGTAAGAGATGAGAAAAATTTACTGTGTACAATGTTTAAAATACACATTTTCTAGAAATATATTTTTTTCAAAAAATGAAAAACGATTTAGTAATAGGTTAAATTATGCATTTGAAATTCCACTGTGTAAAACTAGGCTTGTGTAAAGACATGCGAATTTTATTACACCAGAAATTTATAATGCTCTTTATAAGACTACAGAAATTGAAAGTAAAAATATATCCTCGTACAGCAAATATAAAAATGTATAAAGTCTTGGATAAATACCATTGAAACCGACATTTACTTGCTGTAACATCTGAGCCGATGTAACTTCACAAATTTTATTAATCTTTATTAACATGTCGTGTGAATTATAATTCAGTAATCACGATCACAATGATTTAATTTTTTATTTATTTAATTTTATTTTTTTATCTCTACGAAGATAGTGCATGCTTATGAGTAAAATTTTAACTGTTTTAAAAACACACAAGTACACCCACGAACTGGCGATGCCTTTGTGGGTTTTTTTGGTTAATCTGCTAATTGAATTATTCTTTACTTTTCAACTGTTTATATAAAAACGATTATATGTATTGTAAATTTATACCAATTTAGGTACCAAAAAAAAAATCCTATATTGTTTGTCTCTTTTTAGTGTCGCTTGTTTCCTTTCGAGTTTTTTTCTAATCACAACGTTGCTAAAGAATTTTTCACTTCAAATAATTGCTTCATCGCAGTTCTCGATCCAAATTGCTACCCAGCGCAAAAATGTGTCCATTTTCATGCATTCAGAATAATTATTGGTAACTAACATAATGTATGATCGAAAGCGGAGCTTTAAAATAAAAGTCAAAATCGATTGATAATTTTGACACCCGAGAAGAAAGATATTTATAGATTTGTGTTATTTTTCTGTTCAATTATACAACATAAAATGATATCATGAAATCGTCTGCCGTTTTAAATTTTCAGAATTCTATTCTGAGTTTTTTTAAATAATAATATAGTGGAGTATTAACGGCTCTGAAAGCAAATTATGTTTAAAAAAAGAGAAATCTTATAAAATTGTACACTAATACACTATTTCAATTCCATTATTTCCACGCATAGCTAAAGGGCTTGTTCACATTGGTCAAGTAGTAAGTCAAGTAGATAGTACACTTGCTACCTGACTCGCCGAAAACCGTTCGCCTTAATTTCAAATAGAGTAGATACATTATTTGTGCCCGCCGCCCGTTGTAGGATGACGGCGGATGACGGGGTGCTACAAAGCAAAGTAAATACGCTAATTAAGCTGATTTTAATGCTTATTATAGAAGACGTGGAAGAATAAATTAGTGAGATAATAATAAATAAAATGTCCACAAAAAGAGATTAATAGCATTACAAATAAATAATTTTAGAGTAGCAACTTCGCTCCAATGCCTCGACATTTCCGCGGGTCTACAAATGAACTCTGCTAAAACGGCATGTCAGTGCACAGGGATGCGAGGGGGGGGGGGGGGGTCCCTATACGCTCTAAAAATAGAACGAAATTGATTGAATCCACTAAAAAGCTGACTAACCCACTCTACTAAAATGATGGTGTTCGGACGCGTTTAGATACTACTTTACTCCCCACTCGAATAAAATACATAGCGTGTTTGAACGGCTCTTAAGCGCTTGGGTAGTGGAAAATAGGACAAAATCTGCGGACGTGGGTAGGATTCTAACAAGAGGTCTTCTGTTCAGGAAGCGAGCATTATCCCAAGCACCACCAAGACAGACAAGCACATTAAAAATACCAGTTAGTGGTTGAGTGGGCATCGCGTTTGGGTCCCACCCGCGGGCGTCGCGTGCCCTATTCCTCGGCTGGCTATGGCTATGTCCTCCATCACAACACAAGCAACATTTTCGGCCTTTTGTGGTGGTAATAGGAGATTTTCAAATACTGTTGGGTTATTCGTAACCACAGGGAATGTTTGTCTTTCTTTAAAAAAAAAAACAAACAAAAAAATCTTTGTTTATATGAATGCGTCTTTAAAATGACAATGCATATGCATTACCTGAAGTTCAGCAAAAAGCTGCCCGCAGAGTGCTTGAAAACGCCCTTTATTCAGGAGAACGTTTTACGGTGAAAATTTGAATGTGGGATGGAAGGTTACAAATAAACTTATTTTTTATGTGTAAACCTTAAAAAAACCAAATTCATGTACAGGATTTAGCCTGCAAGAAAATGGGATAGTGTAATCGGTGTCCTCTTTGTGTGGTGCTTCGTAGCCTTCCCACTCTTGTCTACTTTAGTTTTCTGAAGGTTTCACTTCTACGGCGTGTGAATCGCATACTCAGTTATTTTTAAATATGAAACTACAAAAATCTGAGGTGGCAATAACGTTTAAAATACATTGGTCTAACAAAATATGTGTTTATTGATTCTTTTCTCGGTATCTATAAGTAGTTTTAGTTAGAAAAAACGTAAGGTGAGCCGTTATTAAAACTTTTTAATGTTTGCATTGAAAAATTTAATGTTTTCAAAATTATATGTCTTTCTAATAATAAAAATCTTTCAAAACCAGTTTTTCGTTTTTGGATACATTCGAAAATGTTCCATTTATTTGGATTTCATCGCGAAGCAGAAAATTATGTGACATTCCGACAAAACATGCCCGAGGACTGGAGGGGTAAATTAATGTAAAAGTTCAAAAAGGTGGCAGATTTTAATTGATAATTTTTTTTAATTAGTAAATTAAAACAGAAAAACGAATCAAAATGTACACATCTATGAAAAACAATTTTTCCAATTGTGTTCAGTATTACTTAACTAAACTAAAAAATGCAATTTTATCAAATTTAAAGAAAAATATGAGTACCTTGCTGACCAACACACCTACACTACAAGGATGAAATCCTCAAAACTACTAGACATCCCGAAATTAAATAGATCTTTTGGGCAGAGAAACCATAATTTCCATGCTACAAAACTATATAATGCCCTTCCAATTGAAATTAAGAACACCATGCAGAAAAAAAAGTTAAAAAAAGACATCAAATTATGGCTAAGTAAACATGAAGATGAGGAAATAATTAAAATTATAGAGTAATCCTAACGTAACCTACAGACAACAAACTTAAATACTTTTAATTTTATTTATTGTTTATTTTGTGAAAATCAACAAAAGATGCAAAAGTGATTCGTAAATAATAATATCTACTGGTTTTTTAAATATTCGAATGGAACCTCCGGGGTGCCCGGAGCTACGATTTTTAGAAATAAAGATAGCATTTTTGTATTTGATTGATGTACGCTTTTACTCATGCGTTAATGTTAAAAAAATATAACGGATAATATAATCAATACAAACAGATTGCATCAATACAAAAGGATTGCAATCTTTAGAGCAATCTTTAGGGGTCGGGTGGGAATGCTGCCCTTGTTCTACCCGTATTTCAATGGAAGATGCTCCGAGGAACTAGCGTCTTTGATCCCTTCGGCGCCGGTGCATAGTCGGGAAATACGCCAAACGCGCGCCCAACATGCAGTTCATTCCTAGTTTTTAGTGACGACAAGAAGGGAAGATGCATTCTGCATTTCAAAACTCGTTGTCAGTTCGTTTGAACTCCACTGTTCACACACAGCTATAATATGCGTGGGACGGCATATTTCAGCATAACGCTCGCCTTATATTCCAATTTGGAATGTACGGCAAGCGATATGCCGAAAAACGCCATCCCACGCATATTATAGCTGTGTGTTAACAGAGATATCCGGGTTTCAGGGGGGGGGGGAGTTTGTCCAGGTCTTGACGGCGGTCTACCCACCTGCTGCGTGGTGGGCCGGATCGAGAGAGACTGGTTTTGGGAGGCCTTTTGACCTTTCCAGTAGTGCTCTCTCTCTACCCATCGCCTTACACCGTAGTTGAAGGGATGGGTTTATAATATATGTCCCCTCCTGGACTCACTGACCTCCAGATTCCTACCCACCCCGCATGCCATTTTTCCTTTTCAGAACCTCCTATCCTTCCCTTACCTAAAAGACCTTCCACACAGCATCCCCTAAGACGACATAGGCCCTGAGGGAATTTATTTTCCTCAGGGTCCCTGTGTGGAGCTAATATAAAAAAAGTCCCACCTCAACACAAACAACATTTTCGGCTTTCTGTGGTGGTAGTAAGAGATTTTCAAACATTATTGGGTTATTCGTAACCCATCAATGTTAGTCTATCTTTCTTTGTGATTTTAAACTCGATGAAACGAAAAATAGTGACCCTAAAAAGGGACAAAAAAATAAATCTATAGGATTTACACTGCGAGAATAATCGGTCTCCTCTTTGTGCGGTGCTTCGTAGCCTACACACTTTTGTCTACTTTAGTTTTCTGAAGTTTCATTTCTATGGCGTGTGAACTGCGCAGTGTATGTGTTTGTTATTTATATATCATTTATTTATATTTTCTTCTTGGATTTGGTCAATACATTGAAGTTTGGTGGAAACGATGTACGATGGTCGTTATCAGAATTTTTTAATATTTTTTCGAGTAAAATTAACTGGTGAGCTCGTCTTTGTTTCACACATCCGCTGTCTAAAAACTGAAATCGGTGTCAATTTGGGATTTGGGTCGTATCCCACCATCACCTTCAGAGTAAGTGGAACTCCTGTAAATTAGAAATTAATATTGCAAAATTAGACTATTTGCAGACGATACCTTAATCTATATTTCGTGTGAAGATTACATTACAAATGGCTGAAATTAAACAAGTTGAAACTGAACGTAAACAAAACAAAATATATGGAAGTAGGCAATAAAACGCGTAACACAGGATTAAATTTGACAATTAATGGTGAAAAGATTGGAAAATTAAATGAAATCAAATACCTGGGTGTAATATTCGATTCAATACTGACTTTCACAGCAAACTTTGAATATGTGATAAAAAAGGTATCAAAAAAGGTCATTTTTTTTAGAAGACTAAGACATAAATTGAATAGAAACACTACGGAACTCATTTATAAAACTATCGTTACTCCACATTTGGATTACTGCTCTAAGATGTTATATTTGGCCAATGAAGGAAATTTGAACAAACTAGAAGTTATACAGAACAGAGCTATGAGCTGTAAATGTGATGAGCTAAATTGGATTCCGATAAAAAAGAGACTACCATTTAATGTGATAATTTTTGTGCATAAAATCGTGAAAAACCAAATGCCAAAATGCTTTAAGGATGAAATTGTTTTAGTAGAGACGTACATAATTACGAAACAAGAAATATAAACAGAGTTCGATTGCCACAAATGAAGAAATAAAAATCGCAGAACTGCCTAATATAGAGGACTAAAGATGTACGATGAAATGCCTGAAAGTATGGATGAAGAAAGAATGAATGTATTTAAAAATAAATGTTATGCTTACTGTAAAAATATTTAAATTTATCAAATGAAATGATACATTGTGCTTATTAGTTTATATTCATGTAGTATAACTAACTCAATAAATAATAAAAAGGGAATTTTATAGAAGTAAATTTGACCGTAAAAACGATTGAAAAGAAGAAATATTATTTGAAGGCACACATCTCACAGTATCTGAATTCTATGTCAGAGGGCTGGTGTGACTCCGAAGAGTAATCTTGGTATGGCTATTCTGTTATTCTTTCAATTATTTTGTACCATTTCAATGCATCAACAGTAATCAATACTGTATTGTAAATAAGACACTAAAATGATCGGTCGCCAAATACACCCTAAGCCGCACGGACGTCAATGCTCGGTATACGATAATACGGTTGATCGCGACAAAATTTGAAAAGGCAAAACATTCGCAGCAACCGGCCAAATATTTGCGGCAACGTCGCAAAATCACCCCGTCGGGGCGTGCACCTCAACACTCGTACGGGATTTGACTTGAACCGGCAACGTCGCCAATGTGGGCTAGTACGAAATGCCGAATACACCACCAAAATTTGCCAACGTCACCGGTCGCCATTAAAGGCTTGGAATGAAATGCGGGATACGTCATACCCGGTCGCCACTAAATGCTCGGAATGAAATGTGGTATACGTCATACCCGATCGCCACTAAAAGTTAGGAATGACGTGAAACATAGGTAGGTACATCATGTTCTTCGCGGTCGCCATTTCGGACTTTATGAAATGCAGGATACGTCGTTTCTGGTCGCCACTAAATGCTCGGAATGAAATGTGGAATACGTCACACTCGGTCGCCACTAAGGGGTAGGAGTGAAATGCAGAATACATGGCCATGTATATCACCTAGCGCCTAGCAGCGTAGCGACAGACTCCGGAACTTTAATATTCGAAATCATCCACTTCAAGCCCAATTTGGCGACCAGGACAAATTTCGCCAAGATGCTTGTGACGACATATATTCATGAACTGTGTAAAAATTTCGAAAAATAAAGTGGCGACCGTATATCGGTCGCCAAATGTCGGTGGTCGCCACTTTAAATGCATATTTGCCCATGATGGTCGCCAAATAGACGGTGTGATATATATATATATATATATATATATATATATATATATATATATATAGCTTATATACCTATATAAGCTCACACATTGTATGTTTTTGTTCAGTTTGATTTATATACCCTGAAGATGATTGTGATAAACGAAACCGGTCGGTAGTAAAAATTAAATCATTAAAATTCGTGGTTAAAAACAAAGTGATTGTTTTATTACAATAAAAAAAAAATCTCTAGGTTACATTATTATTTTTTTTAAATTGCGTTCGGAAACTTTGGAATCATAAAGGTGTATATTTTAATTATTTGGCGGTTAACTTTTACATTTGAATATAAAGTGTGGGATTTTCGCTTTCTAACACCGTTTAGATCATCTTCTATGATAGTATTCTAACTATGATAGTAAAGAAGACAACGATTTCTATGAGACCTACTACCGAATAAATAGAATTGACGGGTTTTAGTATTTCGGGTATATTCCGATTCCGCTCCCTGCGTACATACGACGCAATCGTAACCTTACTTTGCTCATCCTGTCTTCAAACTACTCTCAATAGTACCTATATATTTTAGGATAAAGTTAACGCTTAGAGGTGCGATTCATAATACGTGGATATGTTCACACAGCACACCCACCTATTTACAAGACCCATATTACAACGTACATTCCACCAACCTATAACGAAAACGACTTTTTGACAAAGAAATATTTCTCTATAAAATCATTTAATATACTCCCTTTTGCAATAAAAACTAAAAACTATTAAAAAAAGAATTGACTTCAAAAGAAGCATTAGGTTGGATTATAATCGGTACTATTTTTCACACAAAACTACATCGAGAGCCTCTAGCGGACGTTATGGTACTTTCGATAAATTTGGAATATTTTTGGTTTCTAAAAGTTTGGGTTGTTTTCGAAAGATGTCGCTAAAAACACGGAAAAAAAGGAGCATAAAAACATTTTATGGTTCCATCGAGACCCGCATGTCTACACGTGGCAAAATTCCGAGCGAGGGTAATATACCGTAATCACAAATAATAATAATTCTAGAACATATGAAAGCGTAGGTACCTATCGATATTCCAGATGTGGTATGTTGTGAGGCTGAAGGACGTGGGACCTTTCTTTAAATTATCTCCGCACAGGAGGCCCTGAGAAAAAAAACCCTTAGGGCCTATGTAATCCTTGAGGATGCCGTGCAGTAGGTCTTTTTAGGGAAAGGGGAAGTTATGGGAAGGGCAAAGGTATGTGAGGCGGGAAGGAATCTGGGGGTCAGGTGTGATGAACGTGTGAATCCATCGCTTCCACTGCGCTGCAGGGCGATGGGTCAAAAGGTCTCCCTCAACCTTTCTGTCCCGATCCGGCCCGCCACGTAGTAGGTGGACAAAATCAACCGCTTTCAAGACAAAAAAAACTCGTAAAAAACTAACAACGGATAATGATAACATTTTATATTTCCGTCGAATTCGTCGGAATTAATTATTAGCAAGGAGTTATGTGTCAAGACAGAGATCCTATACCTACTGATTTATTATCGTTTATGAATGGTCAAACACCATGCACAATGATTCTCAAATGGTAAAACACCGTGCACAAACAGAGAATTTGCTTCTGCGGAGAGAGCTTATGACTAAAGCTGTAATTTATGGCAGAATCAACGAAAAGACTGCGATAAATTTATACGAGGAAAGACATAAGGTAAAAGTATTGCCATGTGGTCTTTTTTTATATTTTTTTTATAGTGAATACCGCACAAGAATCTCAACTGCTCCCGTCTGGAGCCAGTGAGACTATGGCATCCCCAATTGGGGTATGTTGTGAGGCTGAAGGTAGTGGGGAGGGGAAGGAGGTGGGGGAGAGGAAGGTTGGGAAGTACCTGCCTATTCAGATCTGGTCACCAAACACGGCTAAAGCCATTTTCAAGCAACGTTTCAATTCTGAATGGTGGTCTTACACCAGGGCGATACTGATAGTATCTTCCACTCTGGAACGTGCCACAAATATACTATATATTATTTTAAATGAATTAATTGTGAAATACCACAAATTAATCAAATAAAAATTATTTGCGCACGCCGGGTTCGAACCCGCGACCTCCGGATTGTGAGTCAAGAGTCTTAGCCACTGGACTACGGAGGTCTATTTGTAAGAAAGGAATGGCCATACTTGGGGGCAAGTCCAGATGGATTGGTTGGAGAAAATGGTTTGGTGGAAGTAAAATGTCTACCCTCAATTGGAAATAAACCCATTTTTGACGCTGCTCTGGAAGACAACATCTTCATCGCCGTGCAAAACGGAATACTTGAATTGAAGTAGTCACATAATTATTCATTTCAAGTTCAAGGCCAATTGTTCATTACAAGAAAGGACTTCTGTGACATTATAATTTATTCTGAAAGTGGAATAGAAGTAATAAGAATATATCCTGACGATGATTTTGAGCTGAAAGTGTTACCACGTCTGACAAAGTTTTTCAACGAATCACTATTGCCAGAGTTAGCGGATAGCCGAATTCAACGCGGTATGAAGATTAGAGAACCTGAACATGTTATAAATGCTCAAAAACCAAAATGTTCAGTGTGATCAGATGTATACAGCTATTATATGTATATCAGATATATATGAAGTTATTATATTTTGTGCGTAGGCTTGTCTTTAATAATAATAATATTTGGCTAATTTATATAGCGCCGTTTTCGTGAAAAATCACCTCAAGGGCGCCGGGCTTTATTGGATTCTTTGTGTTAGTTTGTGTTGGTTGAAAAATTTTATTTTGGTAAAAAATGTATTTAATTTTATATATTTATAGTACGTCAAATGTGTTGAATACCAACTTGATCCATGTCAGACATTCGTTTTGTGTAATCTTATAGATATTATAAAGGCGAAAGTTTGTATGGATGAGTGTTATTCTTTCACGCAATAAACACCGAATAGAATTTAAAAATTCTTTCACTAATCGAAAGCTACATTATTTGCGAGTAACATAGGCTATATATATTGGTAAGCTCTGGCGTTATGAATAAGCTGTAGCGTTATGCAATTATTTTTCATACGTTTGCTGTCCCTAACAAAATCAAGTTATTGCAAACGTCAAACAAATTGTTACCTTGGAAACAATGTTTTTTTTTTAATTAGGCAATTCACCCTAAAAATAGTGCTTTGTTGGCGTCATAGTTAATATCTACCTATCTCTAGTGTTAATTGTCCGGACGAAAAGCATAGTCACTTTTAAAACTTTTTAATATTTGCATTCAAAATATAAATATTTCAAAAATAAAATGCTTACTTCTAATGATATAATTTGAAAGCTTATTTAATCACCTTTCAAAAACAGTTTTTAGTTTTTGGATACATTTAGAAATATTTAAATTATTTTGATTTTATTGAAACGCGGAAATTCTCAAGAAATCGCTGGCATTTGACAGGACTTTTATGAGCAGTATCAATAATATAACTCAAATCTTGAAGGGTTAAACAATAATTATTTTTTATTAGACAAAAAAGCAAGAATAATAACAATTATGCCAATAATTATGCCAGTAATTTCCCACTAATTCCATGCGAGCGAAGCCGTGGCTAAAAGCTAGTACCTACTTTTATAATAGTTTTGATGTCCGATTTTATTACTATCTATTGCTGAATTTATTGTTTCCATTATTTGATGAATCCATCTGAGATTATGATCAATCATGATATAGACTACTACTAAATATGAAAATATAGATTTCAATACTATATATATTATAACATTGCTTTTTAATACTATCTATAACGCTTCTATTATTAATCATTACATGTATAAAATGAAGTCGCTCAAAATGTTGGTGCGCTTAGATCTTTTAAACTACGCAACGGATTTTCATGCGATTTTCACCAATAGATAACGTTTTAAGAGTAAGGTTTATATGTATAATACATATTTATTATAGTAGAGAAAAGCCGATAAATTGAAATATTCAATTCAGGCAGCAGGCAGCGGGCAGCTGGCAAGCGGGTGGTGTGGATTTTGTAAAGGTTGGGTAATGGCGTTGTGTTTCGTTAGTCACAACAACGTGTGGCCGGGTCTGCTAGTTCTGCTGCCCCGGGAACCATTTATTGGATAAGCAGAGGTGCCCGGGTTCATGGTTTGTCTGGGTGTAGTTAGTCCGGGTCTTGGCGACGGATGCGTCTGCCCACCAGCTGCATGGCAGGCCAGATCAGGAAAGAATGGTTGAGGGAGGCCTTTTATCCTCCCCAGCCGGAATCTCTTGGAACATCGCCTTGAACCGCAGCGGGAGGGATGGATTCAAACGTCCTCACTCCTGGAAATACTGCCCCCAGATTCCTACCCACCCCACATACCTTTTTCTTTCCCAGAACTTCCTCTCCTTCATTTCCTACCCGCCTCCCATAGCCGCCTCCCAAATTATACCTTGACCGTTTTGTAGATTTAAAAAAAACATTTATGTGAATACTGCACAAGAGTACCAACTGATCCCGTCTGAAGCCAGTGAGGTGGGGAGGGGAAGGAGATGGGGAAAAGGAAGGTAGGGAAGTACCTGACCATTCAGATCTGGTCACCGAACACGGCTAAAGCCAAATCAAGTAACGTTTCAATTGTGTTCGGTGGTCTTACACCAGGGCGATACTGGTATCTTCCACTCTGGAATATGCCGTAAATATGGTATTGGTACTCAACGCATTTGACGTAGGTACTAGAAATACATAAAATAACATTTTTTTACAACACAAACACACCACGTGGCAATGGCAAGAATTGTGTACGGTAAGGTACCTAAATGACCCTGTTGAAGTACCACATTTCAGAATTCAGATTGTAATGTATGTAGACCCCATAAATACCTAGTGATAGGTCTACATAACAAAAATAAATAAAGTAGTTTTTATTTATTTTGTGAATACCTCATAAGGGGCTATCCTAAATTACGTCACACGAATTTTATGATTTTTTTACCTCCCATAATAATATCTTAGATTCTCACCGCGTTTGATTACTGCCATCTTTTGAAATAATTTGAACAAAGCTTTTAGTTTAAAATTATCCCGTAAGCCGAAAGATAAAACGGCGCCACACGACAGTGGGCATTTGCTAGTAATTTAAAATCCCCTATGTCATTGTTAAATTGTAGTTTAAAATTATAAAATTATCTTTAAAAAATGGAGAAAGATTTTAATATGTTGTTGTCATTTCGTTTTTTCTAATAAACTTAACCTACGTTTTGTAATTTGAATTTTAAAAAACATTGAATTTAGGGTTTATGAAAAAATTAAACCAAAACCCTATTCTTGATTTTTTTTTAAATTTACGTATGTCGGTTTAAAGAAAAACCTCCAGAGTATTTTTAAGGGTCTTCATCATTTGAAAATATTTTGTAAAACATATGGAAGAGCGGTCAGAAAAGGGTCTGATTTCTGATTTATTTTTGATAAATGCTAACCCCCTGTAAATTTTAAAAATACGAAATATTTTTTTTTCCCAATAAAAACATTATACTTATCGTATTACGAAATAAAATTTTCGTTATTTCGAAATAATTTATCATTACATTCCGCCTTAGGATATGGATTATGGACATGAGAAGGAAGAATATATATACAATTTGGTAACCTAATAAAGATGTTTGTATTGTGTTTTCTTCTAGATTTCACTTTACAATAAATTTTCTTCTCATATTATTTTAGAACAGGTACTGTACTTATAATTCATTACGTAAACATTTATTTATTTATTTGTAAGAAACAAACAGCTTTTACATAATAGGTACATATACCTACAGTGATAAATGTACAAGTCAACTGGAGTCAAGCCACAGAAGTTTCTTATGCTAAAGAACATCGGAAATGAAGTTTTAATATCTTAAAATTAATTTTGGGATATAGGAAGAGAGGAAGAGGAATATAGGAAAAGGATAGGAGGTGCTCCCGATCGTACGCGTTACTTCATATCGGTATTTCTTTAGGTTGTTACTAAAAATGTCAATGCTGTGAAATTTTGTATTATATAACATGTAAAATGTGACATTACAACGTGGTACCACAGTGTAAAGAACACATTATTTTCTAAAAAAATTGTAAAAAAAAGCACACACACAAATACCCAAATACATAAGTGTAAGAAAAGTGTCTATGCTACTTAGCCGTACCGTGTTTTTCATCCTCCCATCGGAGAGGTGTGAAGAGAAAAGGGGGACGTAAGAGTGAGGTGTTTGCAGGAGTAAGAATCAGAGGGAGGGTAGGATCGATGCCGGAAAAGCAGTTGGCCACATTTGGCCGGGTCTGTTTACCGCCAACACTTGGGGGTGAATCTGTCACTTCCCAAACACGTTTAGAGGGCTTGAGTCAATGTTTGCTTCACCCGGCGCTCTCCCAGCACACTCAACTCAACTCAACACCACGCCAACAGTTCACTACTCCCGCGCGATGTCATTCATTCCATTTAGCTCCTATTACCTCTTGCTCTTACCCGGAGCTAAATCAACCAACCCCTTATTAATTCAATACCACCACAGGTGTATAATGATAATGTCAGATTATGTTCATTTACGTAATGCATTTTAACTACTCAAGCCTCGATATTATTTTGACAGAGGATCAACATATTTCCGCTTTGCAAAAAAATCTAAATAAATGGAATGTTTCCGAACATATCCGAAAACTAAATACTGTTTCTAAAAGTTAATAAAATACGTTTTCACATTTTAAAATCGAAATAAGCACATTATTTTTGAACTACAAAATTTTTGCGTGAAAACTTAAAAAAGTTTTAAAAATGGCCAACCTTGTGTTTTTTTCTAATTAAGATAAGTGATAACGAAAAAAATAATTTAAATGTTATTTTCACCCCACTTTTTGTCGTTCTTGTGAAAATAATTATCTAATAAAAAAATGCCAAAGTTTCATTTTTTTTTAATTGCGATCCGTAACTTTGGCTTCATAAAGGTATACGTGTACATTTTACTTATTTTAAAGTTAAATTTTAGATTTGAATGTAGAGCGTGGTGTTTTCTCTTTCTAACACCGTTGGTGTCAAATTTCTCGATATGGATAGTAAGGGAGACAACGATTTCTATGAGAGCTGTATGAGTCGTTCCGAAAAGTGAACAAATTAGCCTTAGGGGGTTAAGCAAATACTAGTACTATTATCACTAGCGCGAACGCGTAAAAAATCACGGGATAGTCTGAATTCATGACAAATCAGTTTTCTCATTGCGTATGCTCACTGAGAAGTTTCTTGCAAAAAACCAGAAACTCTTCTGTGCCTTTGTAGATCTACAAAAAGCGTACGACCGAGTTGACAGGAAAAAGCTATGGAAGGTGTTGTCCAAGTACGGAGTGAATACGAAGCTCATTCAGGCAATTGCGTCGCTATATAAGGGAAGCGTTGCATGTGTTAGGGTGAACGGCGATTTTACGGAGTGGTTTGACATCACAAAAGGTGTTAAACAAGGCTGCGTAATGTCACCGTGGTTATTCAATCTATACATGGATAATTGTATGCAAGAATTGAAAGAGATGGGATTGGGCGCAAAATTGAGTAATCTGGAAGTATGTTGCCTTTTGTATGCTGATGATGCGGTGCTAATTTCTAGCAGTATGGAAGATCTACAGTCTCTCGTGTCTAGGATGAACGAAGTATGTATGAAGAATGAGTTAATGATGAATGTAAGTAAGTCTAAAGTCATGGTGTTTGAAAGAGAGAGTACGAAAACAGTATGCAATATAGTTGTGAATGATGAATACTTGGAGCAGGTGGATGAGTTTGTGTATCTGGGTAGTATGTTTACGAAAGATGGGAAGGCTGATAGAGATATTGAAAGAAGGGTGAACGCCGGTAACTCCATTAATGGAGGACTGAATGCCGTTGGCGGTAATAAAAAACTGTCCAAAGACGCGAAACTAGCCGTCCATAATGGAGTGCTGGTACCTACCCTGATGTATGGCAGTGAGGCATGGAACTGGCAGAGGAAGGATGAAAGCAGACTGAATGCTGTAGAAATGAGATCCCTGAGGCGAATGTGTGGTAAAACCATGTACGATCGTGAGAGAAACGTGGATATCCGCAAAGAATGCAAGGCTGACGTAAGCGTGATGTGTAAGATTAAGAAAGGGACTCTCCGATGGTTTGGGCATATAGAGCGAATGAACGAGGAAAGGAGTGTAAGGAGAATATATGATGCAAATGTGAATGGTAGAAGAAGTCGGGGACGCCCGAGGAAGACATGGCACGACCAAGTGAATCAGATACTTGAGTCGGGCCATGTGAAGAGTCGGAATAATAGAAGAGCATGTATGAGACGATGTATGAATGTGAACGAGGCAAAGAGTGTGTGCCAAGATCGAGTTGTGTGGCGGTCCGTCCTCTCTGCCTACCCCTGCGGGGAAACGGCGTGATGGTTAGTTAGTTAGTTAGTTAGTCAGTACCAATTTTTAAAGATACACAGTAAAAATATATTTTTCTACCAAAATGTTATATTACACGAGCAGATAGGCATTTTCTGAATTCTTAACAGAATAATTTCCAATTTTTAAAATGACATTTAAATTCAAAGGATATTTGAGTTCATTGAACCTGAGGTACGCAGCACGCACATACAATCGAAATAAGTATTTTTGATGATGATGATTATATACTAAAACAACAGTATAATTTCGGTTGTGATGTACGAAATATTAAAAAGAAAAATACACCATTCTTATATTTTCAGTAAATAATGATTGAAATGCCACCATTCTTCTAATATATAGGGTGGGCCAAAAACATTTGCACTTTTGTAATCGTGCTAGCGGGGATTGGAATGGGGGAGGAGAGCGGGGTTACTTAATGGCTCCTTGCTTCTTGGAAATTACGGTCGCTTTACGGGAGAGCAACGCGCTTTCTGGGTAAAACGATTTTACAAAAACAATGATTTTGTTCTTTTCGATTCAACAATGATTCTATTCTGTTTTACAAAACAATGATATACGCCGCTTATTTCGTTCGCAGCACCAATTACAGAGTATTAATTAGTGTCTAAGTGTTAATTGATTTAAATAATGGTTCAAAAATTTCGAAGAAATCGGCAGGAAAACAAATAGGGAGGCCATGGAGCATAAGAAATTGGTTAAAGAAATTTTCCATAACAAACCGATCGCGTGCATAGGATAAATTCCATGGCCTTCCCGACCCCGCAGCCCGGATCTAACCTCAGCTGATTTTTTTATGGGATATATTTGTGTATACACATTAATATATATTTTATCTTACAAGTCGAGTTTACGTAAATAAACCAGCGACTGTACTCCAATTAAAGGAGAACACCCATCAAGAAATGGTCAATATACCACGAGATTTAAGTCGAGAAGTTTTCGAAGGGCCTGATTTGAGTTAATTTGAATAATTTTTATTTGATTAATTTGTGTTGATTCACAATTTATTCATTTAAAATAATATATAGTATATTTGCAGCACGTTCCAGAGTGGAAGATACTCTCAGTATCACCCTGGTGTAAGATCACCATTCAGAATTGAAGCGTTGCTTGAAATGGCTGTAGCCGTGTTTGGTGACTAGATCTGAACAGCCAGATACTTCCACACCTTTCTCTTCCCTATCTCCTTCCCTCCCCACTACCTTTAACCTCACGACATACCCCCATTGGGGATGCCATAGCCTCATAGGATCCAGACGGAAACAGTTGGGACTCTTGTGCGGTATTCATATTAAAAAAAACGAGTGTGCTTTAGACCACACAACTGAAGTAAAACTTCTGCTCCATCTATATGACAGGAAGAGAGAAAGAAAATCTGCGCGCGCACTTCTCTCTCTTGCTCCTACAGTGTTATATGAAGTGTTCGCCTCGTCACGCATTCGCTAGCTTACTGCCCAAGTCAAGCGTGCGTAAAAAAGTTTTACTTCAAAAAGTAGTTTTATCCTTTGATGCATTTGAATGAAAATAATATGTTTTATTAATTTGTTATTCGGTGGTAGGTATTATAATAATAATTGGATAACTTATAGAGCGCCTTTTTTGTGAAAAATCACCTCAAGGGCGCTGTAGGTATATACATACTCTCCGCTTACTTCTTCGGGGACAATAAAAATAGAACTTATATTTTGTGTAAGCGGGTACACCGTACTTTTCTTAAACCGAATGCATATTGGACATACCTATGTATATATGGGTGGCAACTGTCGAAGAATCAACTGTCATGGAATCCGTTATAATAACACCTAGTTGCAAATAGATAGGTATGCTAAAATGGTAAAAAGTTTTTTTACTGGCGTTATGATGTGTGGAAGAGCCGAACCGAGAAAAAGAGACACAAAAGTAGGTACAAAATATAGTCACGGGACCAATGCAATTGTCAAACAGATAGGCAAGAACCTTCGAATCCATCAAATTGTATATTTGACACATTTGTTGAAACTTCCTACTATTCCACTTTTTTAGAATCCGATACCGGTAGAGGTAATTAGTTATAATATATGGGTGTGATAACTTATAACAAATGACTAGAACTTACCATCTTTCTTCATGTTGACTCTGAGGCATTTGGAGAAGCGGCAGGCCTGGCACTGGTTGCGTCGGGTCACGTCCACCACGCAACGATTAACCTCCTTGCATACATAGTCCAGGTTCCTAAAAGACAACACACAGCATCTGTAGGTAAAAAGCACGTGACGTGGTACGTGGTGCTCTCTTACACTAGCAAAAATCACCCACTTAGTGATGACAATACGCCAACTCCTTTATACATATAAAATAACGGACGCAAACACAATCTTTTAGAGCTGTTGCCAATTAACAAAAAAATCTAATAATCCGAAAGCTATTTTGATAAATGGACAAAAAAATAAATTTCACTCGCCGTTTACTGTTCAAATATCGAAAATCTTTCTTGAACAAATAACTAAATGCATTGGCCTGTCTGGGGATAATGATCAGATATCAATTGATATTCTATTCAGTTGTATAAGAGATCACATAAAACATAAAATCACATTGTACCTACAATACCATAAACATAATCAAGCACATAATAAAAACCGCAATTCGCACAGAATATATAAGAGCGAACATAAGAAAGAATCCTAAATTTCATCAAACCAAAGAAATAAGAAATTCTGTAAATTATCACACACAATATTAAGATACATAAATAAAAATTATCGCGAACATAAGAATTACCCTTTAATGCCTGTAAGAAGACATAACATAAAGAGAAGTCCTCAATTGATCGCACACGAAAGGAAGCCACGAAAATCTTTGTTCGCATACATGATAGGTAAAGTGTTCGCTGAATGTAACAACTTACGAGATTTGTACCAAATGAATATTAAATAAATAAAAATACAGGAGGCATATAGAAGGATCTAACCATGTAAATATATATCATTAGATTAAGTTGTAAATAAGACTGCATAGAAAAGAACAGCACAGAAAGTGCGATTTTTATTAGAATGACAAAAAAGGTATTAATTATTAAAAGCGATTTAAAAAAATCCTAAATACTTTTCATTTATTGGCTGCTTTTATAATTCTCGCGGAAACGGCACGGCGACGGTAATGGCTTGCGGCATCTCTCTTCTTTAATATGAGTGGGGAAGAGGCAAGAAAATTAATCCTTTTCTTACATCTCCCTCATTCGTATTAAAGAAATCAGATGACGCAAGCTATTCCGTGCGGTTTCGGCTGGAACATTAAAAGCAGCCGATGATCTCTGCGGGTGTTTCTCTTTTATTTCTAAAAGGTTGAAATTCTAAAAATAAAAAAAAATCATAAAAATTATTATTTTAGTTCATTATGTGAAGTTCAGGCACAAAGTAATATCAAAATGATTTCCAATTCTCTAATTCTCTCTAGATCTCTAACTTCCCACACTTCAACAAAACCATATCTGAAAAGGGTAAGATTGTTTACAGTTCAAAGCATTTTTTATAGCCCTGATTCTATATATATCATATCAAAAATAAGTTTTTGAGACACAATATTTTATTAAAGCAGGATTTTATTTATTTGCATTGCATGGCCAATTACAATAATTGAGCATAAAACTAGTAATTTTTAAATAAATCCATCAAATTAAAGTTATTTACTTAAAAGTAAGATTTAAATAGCTAGCACTGAAAATTAAAGTTCGCTTAAAAAGTTTGTTTTTATATTCAAGAAGGTCGCGCAAGAGAGTCCCTTGGGTTGTTTGAGAAGAAAGAATATGAAATAGTGATTGATCATTGGTAACAAATTTCTTTGTCAGTTTGTCAATGTTTGAGGTGAGTCGAATGGGGGATAAATGAGGCATGGTGTGATCTGTATTTACATAATATCGGCGGCAGCGGTTGACCTGACACCTTTCTCCCACAGGCCTCTCTAAACCAATATTCAATAGGGAGTGCAGCTTTATACATGGGGCGAGGGTGGACAAAAACCCACTCTACTTTAACCTATGGTTTATTAAATTAAATATCTAATTGGAACAAAACTACACGAGAACAAATACAATTATTATAGATATTGACTTTTTGGGCGGAAAAAAGTCGTTTAAAAGAAAATTTAAAACAGTTAACCTTTTTCCTACGAACAATATTTTTGATAGTGCTTTTAGGAGTAGTAGTGGTACAGTTTCACAGTTTATAGTATGTGCAGTCGGTAACATCGCTATTGTTGACATTAGTCGTGTTTCGTCTTAGACCCTCGTTTAGCTAGGTACCTTAATTTATATTATTTTTCTGAGGAAAACAATTTCCTTCAGGGCCTATGTCATCTTTGGGGATGCTGTGTGGAGGGGGTTTTTTAATGATAGAAAGAAGATTAGAGTTCTGGGAAAGGAAAAAAGGTTTAAGGGGCTAGTAGGAATCTGGGGTTCAGTGTGACCAGGTCATCCGCCTCCAAAACCTAGACAAACCTCACCCCATGAACCCGGGCACCCCTGCTAAGTCACCAAGAGTAGCGAAGCACTGGGGGTGACCTATGGCAGAGGTGTTGGTTATTATTTATTTTTTTTTTTAAAGTAAGACAAACTTTCCCGGGTAACGAATAACCCAACAATGTTTGAAAATCTCCTACTACCACCACAGAAAGCCGAAAATGTTGCTTGTGTTGTGATGGAGGACTTAGCCAGCCGAGGAATCGAACATGCGATGCCCGGGTGAGACCCAAGCACTATGCCCACTCAACCACTGACCGGTCATACAATAAAGGTTCCCGGGGCGGCGGTACCCATTCCCGCTTCCCAAATTGTAATTGCTGAAACCATATCAATTAGGAAGGTACACATATTTTTTGTTTTTTTTGCGATTTCAAAATAAATTGGGTTTATAACGTGTTCAGTTAAACTACCATATATATTACATATAATTGCAATATCATGTTGATATTAAGCGGGGTCTCTTCCGACCGTGAACATGTATATTTGCTACACATTTGCTCGAGCATTAGGTACTATAAACATTGGCAATGGGAGCGTGGCTTTGCACATTTTTCTACGCGTCTGCAGTAATGTCACGCCCCCATTCTCAATGTTTATGTTCAAGCAAATGTGTAAGCAAATGTTCATGTTCACGGTCGGAGGAGACCCCGCTGTACCTACATACTGAAGGCGTACTGCTCGCTGATGGCTCGGTATTAAGTTGTCCATCTTAGCAGAAATAGAGGTAGTTTCCGATGGAGCTCTCAATGGAGGCATATCGAAAGAGATTTTATAATGGATCTCTTAGCTAACTAACTAACTAACTAACCATCAAGGCGTTTCCCCGTAGGGGTAGGCAGAGAGGACGGACCACCAATAAACAACTCGGTCTTGGCCCACACTCTTTGCCTCACTCACATTCATACATCGTCTCATTCATTCTCTTCTATTATTCTGACTTTTGACATGGCCCGACCCAAGTATATAATTCACTTGATCGTGCCATGTCTTCCTCGGGCGTCCCCCGACTTCTTCTACCATTTAAGTTTGCGTTGTATATTTTTATTACACTACTTTCTTCGTACATTCGCTCTACATTCCCAAATCATCTGAGGGTCCCTTTCCTAATCTTACTCATTATGCTTACATCAGCCTTACATTATTTGCGTATATCCACATTTCTCACATGATCATACATTGTTTTATTTAACAAACGCCTCAGGGATCTCATTTCAACAGCAATCAGTTTACTTTCATCCTTCCTCTGCAAGTTCCATGCCTCACTGCCATGCATCAGGGTAGGTACCAGGACTCTGTTGTGGACTGCTAGCTTCGCTTATTTTGACAATTTTTTATTAGCCCCAACGGCATTCAGTTCTCCATTAATGGAGTTACCGGCATTCACCCTTCTTTCAATATCTCTATCAGCCTTCCCATCTCTCGTAATCTCAGATTAATAAATAACTAATAAAGATCTTAATTGATATCTCTCAACGGTAGGGTTATAAGGGTAAGTCGCTGTTGGATTAGTTGAAACAAATATTTATCTTACCTTCTTTTTGATTGATGAGAAATTCAGTAAGAAAAGTCACAGAGGAGTTCTTAACGACAACATAACATTAACGCCTAACGCTGATATATAGATCCGTTTATACCTCTTTCCCATAAACAACGAAATATAAGAGATAAGAACATTTTCCATGCAAACCATGACAGATAAAAGGTACCTGCGGATGCTCCTCTTGAAGAATCCTCTGCAGCCGTCGCACGAGGGCACGCCGTAGTGGCGGCCCGACGCCTTGTCCCCGCACACCTGGCACGCCGCCTCGCGCCCCGCTCCCTCCATCCGCCTGTCCCTGTCCGCTTGGCCGAACTCCAACCTGTCAACTCTCCGCGCCGTCTGCAGCAAGCAAGGAAGGGACATCATTCAACTGACGATTTCTGAATTTGATAATCCCACCAGCAACCACGGAAACACCGGGAGACTATGCAATACAGGCTTTTAATCACATCATTCCGTAAATATAAAATACCTGATATGTCTTACTTTTAATAATATAATACTAAAAATGTTACCAATATCTTATATACATACATAAAAATCAATATTTGTTTAATTGTTCATATTTTATGCGCTGCCATAAATTTCGTTCATCCGATTCATCGAATTGCGATGCAACTTTGGTGATTGTTGCGCGCACGTCCGCGAAGGATTCTATTATTGGTAAGCGCTGGCCGTGCGTATGTGCGTATTTGCGTATTTCATATATTTTAGCGGTATGGAGGGAAGGCAGGAGGGGGAGGGTAACGAAGGAGGTGTTTCGCGGAAGAGGTGACGAGGGAGGGAAAAGGTGCAAGGGGAACGCGGAACGGAACGGGGACGCACAGGAAAGGACATGCAGGGAGAAATATTTTATTTATTTGAATGGCATTGCAACCAATGCCGGGAACCAGCTAGTAAGATATAAAATATTCTCATTAGGACGGAAATTCCCCATGAATGAATTAATTCCAAAATAGGATTTATATTTAAACATAATATCTTCGCACAGTACGGTTACCTATATAGAAATGTTTAGAAACTTCAGGTTGACTGATTAAAACTGTAAGGTTTCGATAATCTAATATATAAAGTTGATTGTGTATTTGTGACGGTGGCGTAGATTTGTGTACAATTCTATTGATTTTGATGGAACTTTGCAAACTTGACCTTCAAAGCAAGAGAAAGATCACTGCGTACAAGAGTTTTCGAAAAACCATCCTATCCCATTTTTCGACATCCGATCTAACAACAGAATTTTGATACTTTTGATGAAATTTTGCACACTTGAAGTTCAAAACAAGATGAAAAATCGTTTTCGAAAAACTTTGCATAAAGCTCGGGAAACACCGGAGACTTCGGCTATATTTCAATTAAAAATCGCAATAAATAAAAGACAATATCCATATGCATGCATGCAAAATTGTTTATTCTTATTAATGCCAGGAGCGTTCAGATTGGGATTTAGAGAGTGGTTTGAATGGTAGAAGAAATCTACGACGCCTGGGGAAGAGTTAACGCATTATCTCTTCACTGGAATGAGATACAGATTCGAATTTTATGATATCGAAATTTGTGTTTGTCAAATTTAATGGGGGGGGGGGGGGGGGGGGGGGCTTTTCCGACCGCACTTTCCCCCGGCCGGACCGCTCTCGCAAACGCTGATTAACTTCCTTCATTTGCAAGTGCATGAATGGGATGCAACGAACAAAATTCGCAATTCCAGCCAGAAATAGACAAGAGTTTGACTCATGTTATTTCTGTTATTTTATTCATATATTTTAACAACTCTGATAATTTGATTTGCTTCTAAGTATGTAATGTGATGGAATCTCCACAGTACACAAAAATACCGTCCTGGGTCCCCCCCTAAATCCGCCCTTGAGCACAGTAGTAAATAGTGGGAAAAGATGGAGACGCTCGAGGAAAACTTAATGCATTATCTCTGCACTGGAATGATATACGGAGTCGATATAATGTAGTTTTTTTAATGTGGTATACAGTAGTGAATGGTAGAAAGTCGGGGATGCCCGAGGAAGACGAGGCGTGATTAAGTAAAAGAAATACTTATATATCTATGGTAAAATTAGGCTATGTGATGAACGAAGAAAGTGAAAATGTGTGATGTGAAAGTAAATGGTTGAAGAAGTCAGGGACGCCCGAGGAAGACACGGCACGATTAAATTAATCAAATACTTATGTGTGGTAAAATGTGGCGTATGTGACGAACGAAAAAACGGAGTAATGAGAATGTATAGCTTGGAATTTAATGGTAGAAGAAGTCGAGAACACCCGCGGAAAATATAGAACAATCAAGTGAAACCATTTTTTTTAAAATATACAATAATATTGTTTCCACCTAAAAATGTACCCAGTTTTCAGCTCAAAACTACACAAAATTACAAGTCAGATAGTATCTATAAGTGTAAGTATATTTAATTGAATAAAGTTGTATAATTTATTTTTAATTAAAATAAATAACTCTAGATGCACCGCTATTTAATCAAAATAATGACTTCTTTTTACATTAGCTCCACACAGGAGGCCCTTAGGAAAATAATTACCCTCAGGGCCTATGTTATCTTTGGGGATGCTGTGTGATATAATAAAACACATATAATACTTATTTCCACTTCTGGTTTCAGCTTGTAAAAGCCATCTTCAGTCTTGTACAAGAATTCTTTATCTGGAATTTATCTTACCAGGGGGAGAGGGAGGGAGTAATTTACAAGAATTTTATTCAATTTTAATTTTTAAATATTTGTAAACTACCTCCTCCCATACACAATATATGGGGAGAGGGAGGGAGTAGTTTGCAAGGATTTTATTCAATTTATATTTTTAAAAATATTTGTAAACTACCAATAAAATTACACAATAAGGCAATTATCGATGCCCAAATATCCGTGCTTGGTTTTCGTCAGTATCAGAGATGGCGTTGTGTACGTATTTATATTTTTTTATGATTTTCTTACTTTTCCACTTACTTACGGGAATTTTTGAAAGGAAGCGGGTACGGGTGCCGCCGCCCCGGGAACCATACATTGGATACACAATATATGGGGAGAGGGAGGGGGTAGTTTGCAAGGATTTTATTCAATTTATATTTTTAAAAATATTTGTAAACTACCCCCTCTCATACACAATATATGGGGGAGAGGGAGGGGTAGTTTGCAAGGATTTTATTAAATTTATATATTTAAATATTGTAAACTACCCCTCCCATACACAATATACGGGGAGAGGGAGGGGGTAGTTTGGAAGGATTTTATTCAATTTATATTTTTAAAATATTTGTAAACTACCCCCTCCCATACACAATATATGGGGGAGAGGGAGGGGGTAGTTTGCAAGGATTTTATTCAATTTATATTAATTTTTAAAAATATTTGTAAACTACCCCCTCCCATACACATATATGGGGGAGAGGGAGGGGGTAGTTTGCAAGGATTTTATTCAATTTATATTAATTTTTAAAAATATTTGTAAACTACCCCCTCCTATACACAATATATGAGGGAGATGGAGGGGGTAGATTGCAAGAATTTTATTCGATTTAGGTATATTTAAAAAAATCGAGTGCAGCTTACACGCGGTAGAAGCGAAACTTTACCAAAACAATTTCAACCAATACTTGAAAAGTGAGGTCATAATCAAAGCGACCAATGAGCGCAGACTAGCGTAATTTCCGTTTCATATCTCAACCAATAGGAGCCTTTAAAAGGGACATCATTATCAAAGCGGCTAATGACCGCAGTCGGTGCGTCGCAGGTGCAGTAATCGTCATTTCCGTTTCACCCGAAATCCAAATCACAGCGGGGCTATAGAAGTTTCACTTCAAAAATCCTTGTAAACTACCGCCCTCCCTCTCCCCCATAAGTTGTGTAGGTATATGTTAGTCAAGATTAAGAATAATTTGTACCAGTCTGAAGATCGCTTTAACAAGCTGAAAGCTGTTACGGTAAAAAAATAAATTTAGTGGAAATAAGATGTGTTTTATTATATTACTAGCTGACCCGACGAAGTTCGTACCGTCTCAGAATCAATAACTGTTGAATTAAATTCAGTTTTTTTTATTAAGTTAAAAATTACACAATAAGGCAATTATCGATGCCCAAATATCCGTGCTTGGTTTTCGTCAGTATCAGAGATGGCATTGTGTACGTATTTATATTTTTTTATGATTTTCTTACTTTTCCACTTACTTACGGGAATTTTTGAAAGGAAGCGGGTACGGGTGCCGCCGCCCCGGGAACCATACATTGGATAACCAACACCTCTGCCATGCATAGGTCACCCCAAGTGGTTCGCTACGTTTGGTGATTTAGGAGTGGTGGCCGGGTGCATGGGGTGATTTTTGTGTGGGTCTTTGCGGCGGATGCGTCTGCCCACCTGCTGCGTGGCGGGCCGGATCGAGAGAGCCTGGTTGAGGGAGGTCTTTTGACCTTACCAGCCGGATTCTCTCGACCAATGTTGGAGGGTTGGATTCACTCCCGGACACACTGACCTCCAGATTCCTACCCACCCCTCATGCCTTTTTCCTTCCCAGAACTTCCTATCCTACCCTTCCTTAAAAAGACCCTCCACAGAGCATCCCCTAAGATGAAAAAAAAAAGGTTTCATTTCCGAGATTTATTATTATTGTATTTTTCCTTTGGAAGGGTGCATGTCTCATTTTCGACTATTGTCATTTAGTGTGTAAGAAAGAGGGGCAGCTTTATATTATTATGAACAAAAGCAAAACAATCAGCCCATTGACATTTAAAGTTTTTGAATTTTTGGAATTCACGCACAGCTAAATATTTTACCTATCACAATATTGATGCAGTTCTTTCAAACTATGAGAATTCGTTCCATAAATAATGTATGAAAAAAATAATTTTCTTCATAACTTTCTTTTTCGTGATTTTTTGCGATCATCGATCAACATACGTCAATGTTTGCGATGTTTTAATAGCGGAGACAAATCCAACAAATCAAAAATCATCAAAATCGGTCCAGCCGATCTCGAGTTATAAATAGTGTAAACATGTTGCTGCGGCTAACGAAACACAACATCATTACCCAACCTTTATAAAGTCCACACCACCCGCTTGCCAGCTGCCCGCTGCCCGCTGCCAAAATCGAATATTTGAATTTCTCGACTTTCTCTACTATAATAAAGCATGTATTATACATATCTATTGGTGAAAAACGCATGAAAATCAGCTGCGTAGTTTAAAAGATCTAAGCGCACATACATTTTGAGCGACTTCATTTTATACTAAGTAATGATGATAATGATGGAATAGGCCACTTGCATCACATTTTTTTAAATTTTTTCCCGGTTTAGGCAATTATTCTAAGACATTCTATATTTTTTATTTTTTTTTTAATCGTATTTTTGAAACCCTGGCGATATTTTGAAAATTTCATTCCGAAAAATCAGACCATTTTTTATAAACCGGAAAGACGGGAAATAATTTTATGGGTGAGAAAAAACGATAATTACATAGCCAAAAATCATTTAAAAAAAGAACGTTTTCCACACGAATAGCAATAAATTGTACGGGGTTCTCTTCGTAACATCTGTGAAAACACCGCCATCTTTATCAAAAAATCAAACCAAAGGATAAGTTCGCATAGAACCAACAATAAATCTAGTGAACGTTAAACGTAAATTCAAAAATTCGCCGGAAATCAAAGTGTTGCCATATAAAAAAAAATAATCAGTGTGGAATTTTACAAAATTAAGGGAACATAATCGAAGATGGGACATTTTCATGTAGTGACGTCACGAGCTCAAATAATGGATTTATTTATTGAAAAAAAAAAAAAAAAACTATACATTTCTAAAAAAATTTACTAAAGAAAGTCCAAAAAAACGTGCGGACCGCAAAAACTCAGAAACGAGTCCCGGTACGATCAAGGGAGTTATAAGGAGTGGTAGATCTCTGCCCCTCTAGGGAATAGGGGTACCCGTTTTTACCTAAAGGGCGTGCTTTTGAAGATATAAGAACTGGAAAAGTTTCGCCCTCTTGAAATTTCTAGAACAGTCTTTCGGAAAGTTCTTTATGAGTATGTTATGGAATGTTCGGGAATAGGGAATCGGGATCATCATTGTGAAACATTCCATAACACTCTCAAATGTTTTCCTGAGCGAAGCCGGGTAACCCAGCTAGTTATTAATAAATAAAAGTAAAATAATTTTGAATATGACACTCAAAGACAATCTAAGTTCCAATGGTCATTGAAAAGGAGTTGCAGACAGAGTCACAACCGAAAATAGCAATTATAATTAATAATAGTATTTGGTACTATATTTATTTCATGGAATATTAGTATGTGGACTTACCCCTAGGGCCGATATGATGAAGGAAACCAGTAATAATTAAGGTACAGCAAGTATGACACATGACCCCACATTAGGTGGCGTGTCTACAATAAATGGGTACTTTACCTTACATCTGGCTCACTACTAATTACTAGG
This sequence comes from Limnephilus lunatus, assembly GCA_917563855.2. NCBI lineage: Eukaryota > Metazoa > Arthropoda > Insecta > Trichoptera > Limnephilidae > Limnephilus > Limnephilus lunatus. The sequence goes on along the minus strand of OU830604.1, from coordinate 17,507,779 downwards.
TTTTTGAGCAGCCATATGCCCAGATTTGTATCAATGATTAAAAAAATAGGAAAGAAATTATGAAAACAGATTTTAAATTAGACTGCAGGTAACTGAATTCAAAATATAACGTAATCTCCTTTTGAAGAGAAACCTTCTTTAGCGCCGTTGTGATTTGAAACCCGATGAAACGTAAATGAGCGACAGTAAAAATAGACAAACACATAATGAAATAACAATAAAATGTTTATTTAATATACGGGTAGGTACTACTCGGTTCCAATATAATTCGATAAATCCTCGGTCCCAGGTAAGTCTTTTTGGTGCAGTGATATAAATCGCCTGACGAACCTTTGCATACATTTAGTTGACAAACAGGTGTACTGGAATTAGCCGAAAAAAATATGGAAAAAATCATCCTTCAAATTGATAATAAAGTGCTTCATAGTCTCTCCACTGTTGTCTACTTTAATTTTCTGAAGGTTTCACTTTTACCACGTGTGAATTGCACACACTGATTTTTATTTTTTGTAAAACTGCCGTTGTAATTAAATAGACATTCAAAGGTGTAAGTTTTGTTTAACCCCTCAAGTTAAATTGCATTTACATAAAAAAACAACAGCATTTAATTTTTTTTGCATTAGCTCCATACAGGAAAATAATTCCCCCCAGGGCCTGTGTCTTCTTCAGAGATATGTTGAGAGTTTTTTTTCGAAAGGAAGGTGTCGATAGAGTCCGGTTGGAGAAGTCAAAAGACCTCCCCCGCCCCCAAGACCTAGACAAAGCTCACCATAAACTCGTGCACCCCTACTAAGACACCAACGAAGCGAACCACTTGAGGTGACTTATGGCAGAGGTTTTGGTTATCCAATAAATGGTTCCTGGGGTGGCGGTTTCCATTTCCGCCTAACAAATTGAGTAATTCAATAAAAACAAAAACATTTTTAATAAAATGTATGAAATTCGATACTTAAAAACCTTTAGTACTTACTCAACCCATTTTTGTTAATTTTGGTAATTACTGTGTTTTTAGTTACGAGGACGCATCGCGACGATAGAATAGTTGCGACGATGGAACAATGCATAAGTGCAATGCATTCTTACATGTAGCTACATCTACAATATACATGGGTTAATCGTATGTCAAATTATACCCCGAAGGTGTCACCCTCGTGTCTCGTGCTTATCTGCGCCTCAAATGTATGAAAACTTATACCATATAAGGTCGGATCGGTTTTAATGCTCGGAGAAAATGGAATTGATACCTCAAACACAGAGAAATAGTTGAGAGGCGGTAGAAATGGGATAAGAAGAAAAGAAGAAAGTACAGGACCCCTCACATTTAGTTTTGTTTCAACGTGTTGATTCCGAATGGTGGCCGATCAATATGCAAGATGATAGATGAAGGTTGGAAAGTAGGTAAGAAAGTTCACTAATTATTTATTATTTTTAATTGATAAACTAATGTTTAAGACAAAAACTTTATGCATAGCACAAAGGGAAACAATTATTATAAGCAATTAAACTGACGCCACCTAGTGAGAGTGGTGGAAGAGTTAACATACCTGAGCTTCACCTTAACGCAGGATAACGAAGATCCAGCAGAAGTCATCATTAGCTCATCACAGCCTCTTACAACACTTAGGTACTTCGCGTTGTTGCCAGTTCTCAAATCTCGAAACGTCAATAGGAAAACCAAAATACGCCTTGACAAAACAATTATTAGAACAGTCCTGGCCTATGGATGTGAGGCGGGAACACTGACTTTTCAAAGAGGTGTTTAGCAACTGGTGCGCTTTTTGCCACAATATGGCACTATTTAAAATACCTCGAATTACTTTTCCGCCAATTTTGGCAAATCTTATGTATTTTTTATAAATCCCACGAATGTATGATAATCGACAAAAGATAGGCTAATTAATTCGCTATATAGAACTATAACAAGTTTGTATGTCTTCATATTAAAATTCTGAGTAATGATTTTTTTAATGTGGGTGGAAAATATTCCAAACGGTCATCAAAAAATCTCGAGCAATCAGAGAAAAAGTTTTAAATTGCGCTGTCGCAAACTACACGAGTTCTCCCGCCGCGGCAGCTCGCGGGCGGCTTCCCGCGATTGCATCATTTCGTGCGAGAGAGCGTTGTTGTTTGGTCGTGCGCGTAAAGGATCGGGCGGTTTCCCGCGACGGTAGACCCGCTTGTGTTATTTGGACGTGGCGGTTTCCCGCCGCGGGAAACCGCCACTCGTGTAGTTTAGATGGTCTGCGGGAGCTCTCTCGGGCGGTTTCCCGCGGCGGGAGAATCATCGCTCGTGTAGCCTTATATTGTTGTAATTAGTTTTAAGTAAAGTCTGATGAAGTAACTTTGAAATAAAAATAAAAATTTAAAAAAATAAAAAAACAAAATCAGTCCTTCAACTGAAAGGCCCACTGTAATCGAACTTTATGTCTTTCATGAAAAATATGGAGAGCTTAGAACGGAGTTTTCCGTGGTAAAATAAACCAAGTAAAAAATAAAATATGTTTATATCTTGTTGGAAACAAAACCCTGAAAAGTGACATTTGCTGTCAACCCTGGCTGTGAAAACTGACTGGAGCACGGGGAGAAGACGGGGAACGCCAAGTCACCTTTGCGGGCTCCACGTTACACCACGCGCACCGCCTCCTGCATTAGTAATGGCCCGTGGGAAGCGCCGCGTGGCGGTCCGCCGCCGCCCCGCACTCCACGCCCCACGCCCCACGTCCTGGCGGGTCGCACGCGCGGGGAGCGAGGTCACGACGATACGACCTTTATCACTATTAGGTACTATCCGACACTCTACAATAATTGCTGTTTCTTCATTTAAAACATTCACTGCCAAGAATAATTGCACGAGTGAATCGAAGAATGATTGGAAGAAGACACGAAGAACGATTCGAAGAAGGATGTGTAGATGATTCGAAGAAATTTTTTTAAGGCGATCCACTAGTACAGGAAAAAATCGAAATTGGAATTCACGCCCTTTTATGGGAGGAGTTTAAAAATACTTGAGAAAAAGCTTTTGGAAAGGTTGGAAAAGATATTTGAGAATTTTTTTTTACATGTTGGTTTATTGTAATAAAACGGAATTTTTAAATTGATTTCACGAAAGGACCCAAACACGTTGTTTCTCCGCTCCGTCTGGAGGAGTAATGATGGAAGAATGGGGCGGCTGCCAGTCGTTCTTCGGTGGACGGTATAAGGTTCACTATGATATAACAAATTCGTCGACTGCCGTATTGTCGCCGTGATGTCAAAAATACCAACGCGAAAATGCATATTATATTAATGCATAATTTTTTTTTGCGATAATTATATAAGAAACTGAATTTGCCACATTATGCAATAAAACCATATCCGAAAAAGTGTTTAAAAGTAGGAGAGTTTTCAGTTAAAAATGTTTTTTTATAGACCTAATACTTTATTTTTTTCTTATTAAAAGACTAAAAGCCAAGGTATGTTCTACACGCAGTATTTAATTGAAGCATCTATAATATTTCCAAGCGGTCAAATTTTCAAAACAAAAACATACGATTTTGTTTGATTTTGCATTATTTAGCAAGGCTTCTTCTTAAAGTCTATTGATATGAAGAATGATTTGAAAAATGACCCGAATAATGATTGGAAGCAGTGCTGCCAAGCCCGAAAATGAAAAGATAAAAAAAACCTCGTAAGCTTCTTATTGAGGATATAAATAAGAAAATATCGGTTCCTAAGTAAATAATCTAAAATGTTTAATTTAAAACTATAATTTAAAAAAATCCTTTGAATAAGAGGAAGAAAATAGTTTTGAAAAAAATACACCGCAAATAATTTTTTTTTATGAAAGAATTTTCTTACCGCTATCAAGTTTAATTGGAAGCACCTATTTATTAGAATATAAATAACTTTTGTATATTTTTTTTCCGGTTGATGAAATAAGGGAGAAACAATTCCCCCACAACAATTTTTTAAAAAAAATTTAATATTAGCTAGTGGGTACTTAATTAAAGTTACCTACACGACATAAATATTAATTTATTTTTATTAATGTGTTCTTATTACTTATTCGTCAAATTAGTCAAAGTCAATTGAGATAAAGATACATTGTGAACCCTTGCTGAAGTTCAAGAACTCCATTCCTGATTTCGACCCACGCGACCCATGCTAAAAAAAGTGTCACACTTCGTTGACCGGTAAACAAACATGGAAGTAGATATGACCCTAAAACCATTAAAACATGGTAAAAAACATGCAATAAAAAAATAGCAACACTGATTGGAAGTATGATTTGAAGAATTATTCAAAGAATGAATTCCAAAAAATTTATCCTTATTTACAGTCGGTGTTTTACGAATGTGTGGCTAGACTCGGTCCGACACAGCAGAGAGCAGCCACTAAATAAACCGGCCTTGACAAAATGAATTTCGTAAAACATGAGCGACCCTTTAATACAGTAAATTTATTAAATTTAATTAAAATAAGGGTTACTTTGTATCAAATGGGGGAGTTGTGATTTTTTGGTATTATACATGACGGAAGCCTAATGATCACGAGTTTTTGACTTCAGCAGACCTCGCAGACCTCCGGACTACAAACAGAAAAAATAACTTTTTTCGTTTTTTCGTCGTTTTTGACCCTTTGGTCTAATTTATCAGCAAAAAAGGATTCCAAGTACCTACCTATCCTAATTTTGAAAAAAAAGTAAACTTACCCCTATTTGAGGTACATCTGATCAAAATTACCCATTTAAAAAATATATTTTGAGAATTTTGGCGGTTTTAACTTGGAAAGCTGTGAAATACCTACCGGGCCGAACCTGGCTCCTAAAGAGACCCCTCCCCTCTGATCACGATTTCGAAAAATTGCGAAAGATGTACCAAAAATGTTGAAAGCCCCTCGAAGGTGACTTAACTAATTTGAATTAGTACCGAGCATTTGAAAAGCTTCCTTCTTCGGTGATATCTCCAAAAAATTAAATAATAAGTTGCAAGTTCCTGTTATGCTGGAAATCATTAGTTTGCTGTTAATTTCAGATGCAAATAATAGCCGGAGCGAAGTGGGAAGTAGGGTCGTTGCGGTCTATCGCCAGATACCATAGTAATTGACCATAATTCATGTTTGATTCCTCTTGGATAGACGTGTGTCGTGTATGATAGCGGAATAATAATGGGGTGGAGTTGTGTGGGAGGATGGAGTGGGGGAAAGGGGGGGAGCTGGGGGGAAATCAAAGCTTTATTGGCATTTTAGGGGTGAATAGGCAACGAAAGTCAACATATGTCCATGATACGTAATGCGTATCATTAAAGCCAATATGTTGCGACAACTTGGACCGTGGGGCGGTTCTTAACAACGAGTTAATATCTACCAGCACGAACTCAACTATTTAGTCGGCATCGTCGGGACATTGTCATATCTCAAGCGATTCTAAAAAAACACAAAATGTCTTCAAAATAGGTGCTTTTACCAAGCAAGTACATAACCCAGAATCATCACTACGCCATCGACAGTCAAAATCTAACCGAGGTAATTTTGGTAGATATATGTATATGTTTCTATTGGGAATAACCAGACACAATATGATCAAATTCTAGACGTATCGACTCTTTCCTACAAAAAAATAAAAATTGATTTCGAAAGATTGTTGTTTTGTCTGATAAAGCTTTTTTATATTTTGAAAAAAATATGTTTATTTTTATTGTGTTAGGATCATGCATTACATTGCCGTTGGTCGTTGGCAGATTTGTCAACTTCTCATCAAGATGTTGTATTATACAACACACATTAATTTCAAATAATATAATCATAGAGTTAAATAAATAAATTAATAATCTACTTTTCTAAATTTTAATTTTAGTTAATATAAAATCATTAAAAAAATTCTGCGCACGCGTTTTAGTATGCACATACTTCAGTTTGTCTATTAATTTACGCGGTCTTAAAAACTAGAATATATCAAATATTTTTATACATTTAGGTAATTCGCTTAAAAATTATAAATAGATACTTACGTTCAAAAATAATTACAAAAAGTACTTCATTTTAAAAATTGAATAATCAATCGTTTGAGAATTATTTTTATTGCAAACTTAAATGTTTTTTATGAAAGCAAATTTTGAATGAAATAAAATCGGTATTGAGTTATTGGTCAGTGGTTGAGTGTGCATAGCGCTTGGGTCCCATGCACCCGGGCGTCGAATGTTCGATTCTTCGTCTTGCTTAAGTCCTCCATCACAACACAAGCAACATTTTCGGCTTTCTGTGGTGGTAGTAGGAGATTTTCAAACATTGTTGGGTTATTCGTAACCCGCGAACGTTTGTCTTTCTTCAAAAAAATATGCTGGTAAGGAGAATAATGAATCATTCTCATCGGAACCGCCCTGTACAATTGCAAGGGTTTTTCAATTTTGCAATTTCTCAGCCGCTAGTTAATGGGGCTTTAATTACATTAACTAAGACTTTACTTTATTTATTCCGCAAAAAAACACCCAAATCACCGCAATTTTTTCACAGATTAGTTAAGAACTCAACTTAATGAATTTTCATACGATCTAAATTTATCTACAACATCAGGACCCATAGAATGATCGATCGATAAGGATTGTATCATAACTTCTCAACGTTTCCTAACATGACTGCAAATCGCCAACGAATAAATAACAGTTCACAATTACTGTGTGTTCATAATATATTCGACATCAACTGTCGTTTGTACGTTAGCGTCTGTAGTTGTCCTAGGGAACGATGAGAAGTTATCGAAAGTTATTGATACAATCCTTATCGATCGACCGTGCTGGGGGGCTTGGTCGAGAAACAAGTACGGTAAAAAGGGTGTAGGTACCTATGAAATGCGATCCCGCAAGACAATGTAAATCCAGGTATTTGCGGGACTGAACAATCTTAGTCCCGCTGGACCCAGGTATTTGCGGGATCCAGCAGGGTGGACTTAGATATCTAATCAATCGGATAATAAAGACATAATGCATCGATCTACCAACCTTGTTTTTAAGGTTTTAAATTTATACCTAATCAATCAAGTTCTTTGGGACATTTTAAATGGTTTATTAATATACCTTTAAGATGAGTGTCCATCTGCCACCGGTAAATACCGGTGGTCCGGCTCGCGCAACGGATTTTTCTATGTAAATATATAGGAAAAATCCGTTGCGTGCCGTGCGTGCGTTGCGGCCGGTGCGGGTAGATGGACGCTCACCATTAGTTAGACATAGTTAAAGTTTAAGTCATAAATTGGCAAATTATAAGATAAGACATAAATTTACATAACAACTTAAATTTGAATAATAACGTTCACACGATAAAAAATATTCTTGTACAGTAAGCATCATAAGTTTAAACATTATTTTGGAAATAGCTTCGTATAAAAGATAAAGTATTAATTGTGTCGTCTGATAAACGGCTTCTGATATTGGACACAAGGTAGCCAGCGGCTGAAAAAGCTCGTTCAGCTTCCACGCTGGTTGGTACAATAGTCATTGTCATTAGCGCATTGTAAGTGAATTGAAGGTAGGTATGTGCCTTTTAATCCACCGCACTCGAAGTAATTCATTTCCTTCTTTACCAAAACCTCAAGGGTGCTCATATTGCCAGATCTAGGTTGTAGGGCTGTTGATCTCGAACTCTTCATACTAATCAAAGTAAGTTCGAGTTCGTCTTGAAGTGACATTGGTGCTGCTGCTGCTGCTGGTATGTCTCCAGATTAGCGAGAGGAGTGTCGTCATCGTCATCGTAAGGATCATCAGCGTCAGCAAGAGCAGTGGCTACTGCGTTGTTACCCGTGTCCGTGTACTCTAGCCTTTCGACTATAGTTTTGATGGCCTTGCGTATGACACTTTTTGAAGGTAGACTAAATGTGTCATCAACATTAATAAATTGACTTCTGTCTTCTTCGTACTTATATGCAACATGTAAGTATAATAAAACCGCTGTCAAGTTAGTTCGCCGCTCTGAAATCCGTTTCCACAACGAATCAACAAATTTTTGGGCCAATGGTTTATTAATATTTTTCAGTTTGCTAATAACAAATTTTAAAGTGGTTTCCGTAGTAATCAAGTTTGACTCTCGCCTACATAAAACTTCGTCTTCTAATTTCACCGGCTGTAATATTCCTTCCAGATAGTTCAGCACACCATATTCCTCTTCAGTGAAAAAGTAGTCAAGATTTGCACCGTAAGTCAAGCGCGCAGAGTAACACGTATGAACTACGCTTCTCTGTAATCCCGCCGGTTCAGCGGGATCCCGCAAAACTTTCGACCGAGATTAGTCCCGCAAAATGTCTGCGGGATCTCGGTATTTCGGGATCCCGGTATACCGGGATTGCATTCCCTAGGTGCATGTATGTGGTAGTTGGTTCCAGAATTTATCGTTGCAGAATAATATGTTTTGCCTAGTGCCTAGTTGCTCGATTAGGCACCTTGAAGTTTATGAGATGTTACCTTGGTACACATATGTAATGGGTAATTGGTGTTATAATTTTGAAGAATTTTGGAATTAGAAGAGATAATAAATAATATGTCTCTAAATATAGAATTTGGAAGGTACCTACCTATTATATTTACCATCCTAAGATCCTATCCAATAATTAGGCAGGCGGAAACAAGGTATACAAATCTACAATTAGAATCATTTAAAAAAGATTCTTACTTGTGTAGTGGTCTACTGTACCGTATGACTATACGTCGCGTCGCGTCGTAACCAATTAGAACTACTACTGTCTACTGTACCTAGATTATTAATTTACGATTCAAAATACGTATATAATATGGCTTTACTAATTAATTGAAAGGTTATAAGATTTTTTTTTAATAAAATGATATCTAAATATTTAAAAAAAAAATAGCCTAGCAATAATCTACGACCGCATGACGAGAGTAAAGGCTGAGATGGGCTATTATAGATGGCCGGCATATGCTGAGACGCAGGTCGCGCAGAGCATTGACTGGTGTGTCTGGAATCTTATTCTTTCTTTGAATGTTACCGCCCGACGGACGACGCGGAAATCGGTGACGAGCATGGGCGTAGGCACGGTGGGGCAAGGTGGGGCCGATGCAAGACCTCTGATCGACGATGTCGACCGAATCGCGTTTTCAAACCCCCACCCTAAAATAAAACCTGGCTAAACCCATGGTGACGCGCATATGTTGCGACGCAGGCGACACATTTAAGTTCAGCTTGGGCAATGGTCGTTTGTGAGAACGTCGAGTTCCGAACCCGATTCTGGCTTTAAAATTAATAATTTAGGTACAATTGATTTGTAGTTTTTCAAAGCACAAATACCTAAAAAAGTGATATTCTCATGGGGAAAACTGCCCATCTACATCAGATTCTGTTCTCAGCGTCAGGTTTTTAAAACACTGATAAAAGCAAAAAATGTACCCACCTTTGGAGAAAGTTTTGATGTTGCGGTTATTTGGTTGCAGTAACTAGGAACTCAATGCCCGGGCCTCTCAATGCTGCCACTCTGAAGCCGACCGAAGCTAAAGATATGCCAAAACCGGTGGAAATGAAGATGAAGCGGTGAAGATACTACCACGAGGAAGTCGTGGAAAAACTTCTACGCTGAAGTCGTGGTGATGCCAACATGATGAACACAGATTTCACACCATGCTCTGGAAAAAAATACCCAAATAAATAATCTGGAAACAAATAAATAAATAATAAAAAAATTAAAAATATAAATTGTAATGGTAGGTACCCTGATGTATGGCAATGACGCATGGAACTGGCAGAGGAAGGATGAAAGTAGACTGAATTTTGTACAAATGAGATCCTTGAGGCGTAAGTGAGGTAAGATCATGTACGATCATGTGAGAAACATGAAGATACGCAAAAAATGTAAGGCTGATGTAAGCATAATGAGTAAGATTAAGAAAAGGACGCTCAGATGGTCTGGGCATATAGAGAGAATGAACTAAAGGTGTGTAAGGAAAGGAATGTAAGGATAATACATGACGCAAATGTGAATGGTAGAATAAATCTGGGGCGCCCAAAGAAAACATGGCACGCCCAAGTGAATCAGATACTTAAGTCGGGCCATGTCAAGAGAGCTAAGTTAGAAGAGCATGTATGAGACGATGTGTGAATGTGAACGACGCAAGGAGTGCGTGCCAAGACCGAGTTGTTTGGTGGTCCGTCGTCCGCCGTTTCACCGCAGAGGTAGGCATGCCTACCTCTGCGGTGAAACGGCGCGCATGATGGTTAGTTAGTTTGTTAGTCAGGTACTCATTTTTTTCGGCATAAGCAATTAATATAACTAAAAAGAAGTCTCCCTACTCCTGTGCACAGTGTGGGATAAAGAATTTTTTTTTATCAACAACTTACATAAAAACAAAGAATATAACTAGGTACCTACTTCCGTAAAACCGAACATAATATTGTAGGTAATACGTTGGAGGAAGAAGCAGTGGCGTAGCGTGCCTTGGAGGGGCCCTGTATCAAAATTAGTTGGGGCCCTTATTATTGCTCGGTACAGTACGTGATCAGGTATTTTCATGTATTGAAGGTTGCCATTGTTCTTTCAAAAACAAAATTCACCCTTCGCTACTGGTAGATAAATAGGTAGTACTACCATTACAATCTAAATCACTGAAAAAATGAAGAAATTTTGGTAATTTTTTTTACAACCTCTTTCCTTTTCTTTTTACTTCTTCTTTTCAAAGCTCCACTGGGATAATCTCTTTTCCTTTCATTCATACATAACCAATAAATAATCAGAAGAACAGGATTGTATTGTATTACAGTGTAATAAATAACGTTTGAACCGGAATGAAATAAAACGCGTAAATATTGCTCTCCGTAGTTTGTCATTGTACATCGGTTATTGCGGGATTCCCCCGTTTAATAGAATGACTTAAAAGGTGTAGGATGTTGCCAACTTTTGAGCACACGCTTAACCCGGGAAAATAAGAGATTGCTTTTTTTTCACTTTTGTCATTTCTGTAGTGAAAACTCTATATATAGACACGTATTTCAGTTTTTTATATGTTTTTTTCTCGGGAAGCACGAGATTAAGTGACATTGTGGATAACATTTTGCTAATTTTTGCTTACACACGTTAGGGGCCTCTGTAGCCCGGGGGCCCCGTATAATTGATACGGCGGTAGCTACGCCCCTGGGAATAAGGTAATATCAAACTCTAGTAGACACCAGATACGTTAGTTAGCTAGAGACGAAAGGATGTGCTTTTAAATTGAGAGTAGATAGCTGTACAATCATAGTGTAATTATGTACCTACATAGGTATAAAAAAAAACATAATGTGTAATTCACACGCGGTACAAGTTAGTGAAACCTTCAAAAAACTTTAACTATTTTTTGTTTCATCGAATATCAAATCACAACGGTGCTAAAGAAGTTTTCATTGCAAAAACATTCTGTTTAATATCTTGGATCAAATTATATAAATAGGTATACCTACAAAATAGGTAAATTAATTGTTTTCTTTAATAGGCATATCAATAAAAGGTATGAATAATTGTGTAAATAACCAACTGAAGTCCCCAACGATGCCTGGACTTTACCTAGAGTGTTTCGATTGATGTAGACATCAATTTTCCTTTAATTTTGAACGACAAGTAATTCTACAAACTGGATCCAATATTTTTTTTTATTTTTTTTTAACGTTTTCTACAAATTAGATCGTGGCTGTATTAGTCCGGTCAAGTTAGCTAGAAAAATAGTGGTCAAATAACAAAAATTCGCACAGAGCTGAAATTTAGTCCTTTAGTCCAGACCTTGGGAAGGTACACCATTACAAATAAAATACCAAAAGTCCCCACCGATTCCATGTCTGCTAAAAAAAGTTATTCAACGTTAGTCACAATTTCACACCACCTGTGAAGTAGTGTGCTTTCTAAGTACACATTTTTTAATTTTTTTAACTGTTTCCCCGGTAGAATCCACGATCGGGTATGATCAAATTTCATGGATAATATTCTATTTACTGCGTATTGACGATATTGATGTTGATTATTGATCGTAATATTTATTATTGATATCTTAATCTGATTCATACTCTAAATTCGACTTCTACAGTAATGTCTCTTTCGATTTCTTCTTCTTCTTGCTGGATGTTTTTAAATTGTTCAAATAATATATCCTTTTCCACTCCGTAGGCTAGACATTCTGGCCCAAACGATTTTGGTAGGCAACTCCGTCGGCCAGAGGTCCTGGCCCGGCGCAGGTATAAGTTTAATCACCAATTTCTATCTTCCTAAGTATATTCTACGAACTATTATTTCCGATAATTACAAAGAATCGTCGCAAAATATTGGATAAACCAACATTTATTCATTTAAATTTGCCGTTATTCATGTAAAAACAGATGCATCATTTTAACACACGAAATATTTGTTTTCTTCCAATATTTTCGGAACAGTCAGTCGTTATCCTGCGTTTATGACGGTTCTCCGCAGCTACTCCCACTTTTAGTGACCATATTTTTTCGTTTTGTGGAACTATTGATGTTGATATCAATAATTGAAAGTAAAAAAATTACTAATTTACGTATTCTATAAATCGGTATAGTTAATTAACCGTCATAGAAAATAATGATAGTTTTTCTTCGAAGTAATGGTGAAGAAGTCGGTATAGATAGTGATATAAATAGAGGAAGTGACATTATCCCGCCCAAAAGAAGAAGATGAGCTTATTTCAGTAAAGATAGTGATGTAGAAAATATTGTAATTCCGCAACAACCTTCAACATCCATCAATCCAACCTCGTCAAGCTTTTCTGATTCAGAAAAAATATTGGAATTGAATGCATACTAATACATTGATCGATGAATACACCGAATACACCACAACAACAAATATTTTTTTCTATTGGAAATACCAATGAGTCATCTTCAATTTGTGGATAGGCTAATTATTCGGCTGGTTGGAAATTATAGAGAAGATGTAAAAACTAGAAAAGGAAGCCATTCGGTAGATCCAGAACAGCGGTTAAATCATGTCAATCTACATGTAATAATGCCTAATATGCATAAAAAGTATTAGGGATTGCATCGTTTTCAATTTGGGAGGCGGGAATGGGTACCGCTGCCTCGGGAACCATTTATTGGATAACCAACACCTCTGCCACAAGTCACCCCGAGTGGTTCACTACGTTTGGTGACTTAGCAGGTGTGCCCGGGTTCATGGGGATGCGTCTGCCCATTTACTGCGTTGTGGGCCGAATCGGGAAAGACTGGTTGAGGGAGATCTTTTGATCTCTGCAGCCGGACTCTATCGAACCATTGCCTTACAACGCAGTGAGAGGGATGAATTCACGCATCGCCTCTCCTGGATACACTAACCCCCAGATTCCTACCCACTCCTCATACCATTTTCCTTCCCATCCTTTTTTTCCTTTCCTTCAAAAGACCCTCCACACAGCAACCCCAAAGAGGACATAGGCCCTTTAGAATTTATTTTTCTCAGGGCCTCCGGTGTGGAGCTAATGTAAAAAAAATCGTTAGTGGTTCTGATTATGATAGAGAAGGAGGGAAAATAAAATGAATAATTATCACTGTACAAGTTGTGAAAACAAACTTGCACTTCATGTGGGATAACATTGGAACGAATAAAAATGTGACAGTATTATATTATGTATATATAATATGTACGATACTCTCACTTGTAAACACCGTGTAGAATGTTTGCCAAACTTATTATCTATTTTATGTGTTGTGGGCTGGTCTATCTTTTGTTTCCTGAAAGAGGTTCGAAACCTAAAATAACGTAACCAATGCAAAATAAGAAACCATACACTACCCATAAAACCTAAGCCAATCAGGCCAAGTAGCCACTGGTCAACCGCTGTGCGGTACAGGACAATTAGAAAGGAATTTCTCCAAGAATTTATATTGGATTGTCTGCATATTTTACCCGTATTATACAAATTATTGCTATGCAATAAAAGATATAATGCAAATAAAACGCGTTGAAATCAAATGTATTATCTTTTAGTTACTAAATGTGTGATTTAACAAGTATTTTATACAAAATATACCAAACAACTAATGGTCATATGAATTATCCGATAGGGTGCCGCAAAAATAACTAACCAAAAATTTCATTTAAATATAAAATATAACACACATTTTTGATCGGAGTAGCTAAACAGTTTTGAGAAAAAATGGTCGGAGTGGAAAAGGATATATAATGTAATATCATATTTCAGTCGTGTATTGGTTACATTTTAAGTATATTTTCCCTTTTTACTTTTTATTTTCTTCCTTTTCTTTTCACAGTAGTAATAATAACATTCAGTTACTCACAATGTTAAAAACATAAGGTAATAATGCGAAATAAATGAAGGCGAATCAAGTGTCTCTTCCTTGAAGATGTTGTTTTATTAGAACTACTCACTTCGCGAACTCCAATTGATAAAATTATTTACTTTTTAAAACTTGGAAAGGCTCAACATCCAACAGAAATATATTCTTCAAAAAGCTTATCTGCTTATCCAAAATGCCAAAACCATATTTTATTTTTACATTCGATAACCGGCTGCAGTACTACATCAGCCATTTTAAAAGGGGTAAACAACAGTATTTAAATTATTTGAAAAAGATTTAATTGATTGTGCAATAAATTCTGCTTATCTCCAACATCTGCTTCTTCTCGTCAATACTTGTATCGAGTCTAATACCAAGTTAAGGTATGACTAAGAGGCTAAGCAATCAACTCCGAAAAAACTAGCTGCAAAAAAGGTTGTAGTGCTAAATGTGGCTGTAAAAAAGTAGGGTTACTTTGTTCACCAGCATGTACTAACTGTCAAGGGCGTCAAGGTCAGTCTTGCTCGAATGTTGAATTGAATACAACAGATAAGGATTCATGCGATGTCAATGATGAGACAGTTGATTTATCTTCATTTGTACAGTTTATAAATATCCATCAAGAAGAAGAAGGAGGAGAAGAAGAAGAAATCGAAGAAGACTTGACTGTATATAGAAGTCGAATTTGAATAGCATGAATCAGATTAAGATATCGATAGAAATCAATAATAAATATTACGATTAATGATCAACATATATATATCACCAATTTATTTATTCATTGATCTATATAAGGGATGTTTACATTTTATTATTCGATACCTGTCTCGCTAGGGTATACCTTTGTTGAGACAGGCGTAGAGGTAGATACATAAATGAATATCATATAAAATTGTTCAGAAATGCACAAAATCATTTGCAAGGCAGATAGAAATATTTCACCATTAAATTTATACGACGAGAATGCCAGCATTCTTATAAATACCAACCAGGAATTATTAGATTCCTGGTCAAATAAAATTCTTCACGCAAAACACTTCAATTATCTCAACCAAACATATGTTGACAAATTTTCGTCAAACAAATGGTTGAGTATTGGAGAGTTGAGCGCAGAAATAGAAGGCTTTATGCTTGCCATACAAGATAGAGTCATTAATACTAAAAATTATAGGAAGCATATCATCAAAGATGCAAATCAAATTGATGATTTATGTAGAAAATGTTTGGCTTTTCCGGAAACTATAGAACATATTATATCGGGATGTTCTGTATTAGCGCCGTCCGAGTATACATTTAGGCACAATCAAGTTTTAAAAATAATTCACCAAAGTTTGGTAATTAAACATAACTTGATTGACTGCCGTAATGTACCATATTATGAATATGAACCAAATTCATTTTCAGAAAATGAATTTTATAAAATTTATTATGATAAAACTATTCTGACAGACAGAACAATTAGTCATAATAGACCCGATATAGTTTTACATGACAAAATTAAGAAAATAACTTATATCATTGATGTCGCTATTCCAAATTCTTGTAATATTCAGAAAACTGTTTCTGAAAAAATAAGAAAATATACAGATTTAGGAAATGAAATTAAAAGAATTTGGCATTCTCAGACTATAAAAATATTACCATTTGTTATTTCGGCTACTGGCATTATACCTAGCTCTCTCATTCAAAATTTAGGCGTATTAGATTTGTCAAAAAATTTGTACATAAAAATGCAAAAGTCGGTCATTTTAAATACATGTAGGATTACGAAAGATTTTTTAAATATTTATATTGAGGGATCAGTAGGATTTATCGGACCAGTTAGGATTTCATCAGAGCCGAACCCTCTGATATGAAAATATCTGGAGTCGGTGAAATATTTTCCCATTATGTTTCTGGTGGATTGACGTATTGTTCTTGTATTGTTTTATTCTTATATAGTGCACTTACATTGCGTTAATTTACTAGATATTCATTTGTGGAAAAGTGTGTGGAAGGGTTTAGTCTTTCATTTGGGAAAGATTCAACCCGGACATAAAATCTGGAGCACCGTAAATTTATAGTATTTCAGAATGTCGTAAGAATATTTAAGGTTAAAGACATGTTAATTTGAATACAATTAAAAATATATATATCAGAGTATTTAAGAATATCCTAAGAATGGATAGGTTAAGGTTAGATATATATAAATTTGAATACAAATGATTGAAAGTGTGGGTAAATTTAATAAAGAGAGTTATCTACTTCTACTACACTATAAAAAGAGGTAAGGTTTGTTTGTTTGTTTGTTTGTTTGCATCGAATAGGCTCTGAAACTACTGAACCGATTTGAAAAATTCTTTCGCTGTTGGGAAGCTACACTATCCCTGAGTGACATAGGCTATATAATATTTTCAAAATAATTAGGGATCATTACTAAAACTCCAATAATGCAACCCAAGGTGTAAAAAAATTACCTAAAATATTCTTTACATCGCGTGCGCTGCGAAAACTATTGATGATAGAATAAAATAATGTACTACGACTTTGTAGAACACATCATTATTTACAAAAAAGATTGTGACAGCATATGTCTAACTATTATGGTTATGCCACAATAAGTATTCATTTATTTTAAAAATTTAATTAATATGTCGCCGCTTGAAAAGGCTTTTTATTTGTATCTTGGTGTTAATCCTTATCAAAATAAATTACTTCATATTCAAGACAGCTTCAATACCTTTATTTAAATTTTTGAATTTTTCAATTCGGATATTTAATTAGAAAGATATCACGAGTTTAATAATATCTAAAATTAATGTGTTTTGCATTGATGACAACAAATCTACTATCTATCTACTATCTACTATACACTATATAAAGAGGTAAGGTTTGTTTGTTTGTTTGTTTGTTTGCATCGAATAGGCTCTGAAACTACTGAACCGATTTGAAAAATTCTTTAGCTGTTGGGAAGCTACACTATCCTTGAGTGACATAGGCTATATAATATTTTCAAAATAATTAGGGATCATTACTAAAACTCCAATAATGCAACCCAAGGTGTAAAAAAATTACCTAAAATATTCTTTACATCGCGTGCGCTGCGAAAACTATTGATGATAGAATAAAATAATGTACTACGACTTTGTAGAACACATCATTATTTACAAAAAAGGTCGTGACAGCATATGTCTAACTATTATGGTTATGCCACAATAAGTATTCTTTTATTTTAAAAATTTAATTAATATGTCGCCGCTTGAAAAGGCTTTTTATTTGTATCTTGGTGTTAATCCTTATCAAAATAAATTACTTCATATTCAAGACAGCTTCAATACCTTTATTTAAATTTTTGAATTTTTCAATTCGGATATTTAATTAGAAAGATATCAAGAGTTTAAAAATGTTAGTATTAGAAAAAAGTGTCTGCTACGGGCCGGGCGGGAGAGGAGTCAAGAAATGAAGTGCCAGGGGGGTTGGCGGGACGGGGGAGCGGGAGAGCGGTGGCGGGGAAGGTGGAAGTGGAACGCTGGAGGTTAACGCACGGGAATGTACGCACGGGAGTAACATTTTATTTATTTAAATATGGCATTGCAACGCATGCCGGGAAACAGCTAGTCTTATATATGAAGGAAGAGAAACAGTAAAGTAGTAAATCCTGTCAAATCTATTTAGGCAGTTAGATTATTTAGGATTTTATTGTTTTAATTTGTTTTATATGGGTAGGGAAGTATGTAGATTGATATTTTTGTCTATTTGTAATTTATTTTACAGATGTTTACAATAGTGTGACGACTAATACTTATAATTCATTTCTTTATAGGTAACTTGTTTGAATTTGGTCATTGATTCGGTTTGTCTAATCGTAGCTGGTAGTGTATTGTGTAGTTTGCAAGCTATGTACTTAAAGTGTCTTTGTCCAAAGGTGGTTTTAGAAAAGGGAGTTTGGAGGAGTTCTTTGTTTTTGGCTCGGGTATTGTGTATCGTTTGTGTTGCTTTGTATAGGGTTATATTGTTTTTTTGTAAATTAACTAAGATGGATCTTGCGTAGGGCTGTTTAATGTCAACCAATATGCATGCATAGAATAATGTCCCGCATGAAACTTCATCATAACCGATCGTGGATTATGCCTACCGGGGAAACCACGTTAAAAAATGCGCGAAGTATACACTACCTAACAGGTGGTGTGGAAAATGGAAATATGTGCATATTATATAGAAAGTAACTCCTTCAACTTTTAGAATCGCTATATCTCAGAAATGACGATTCTTAGAAAAAAAAATATGAAGATAATTTTTGTTGATAATTTTATGATCTACTTACAATTTCTGTTTAACCAATTTTTTATATAACTTACTGTTTACGAGAAAAATCCAAAAACCTGAAAATTATGATCTTTGACTTTGAATAACTTTTTAGCAGACATGGAATCGATGAGAACTTTTGGTATTTTATTTGTAATGGTGTAACCGAAGTCTACCAAATTTCAGCTTTGTGCGAATTTTTGATAGGTATTTGGAATGTTTATATTGACCGGAGTTTATAGTATCTCAGTACAAACTTACGCTTGTATGAAATATTACATAGGTATAATAAATACGCGAGTTTATTTACCCTTTGTGATTTTCCTGGATATGAAAAACTTTTGTACATATTTTTAACTTCATCGGTGCCTGAAGTTGAGTGAGCATTAATTTAATTTGCGATTTGACAAAATTTTGATGAACAAACGAAGAGTAAATACCGACCTAATTAAAAATCAAAAGACTTTCGGGATAACATGTTTTTGTTGAGTAGCTCTTCTTCACTTTTTACCATAAAAATTGGTGTTAAAAATCCTCAAAAAAATTCACATCATGTCCCTGAAATCATTTTAGGATAAATGCTAAAATCCTCAAAATAAAGTCACATCACGTCCCTGAAAACATTTTAGGATAAATGCTAAAATCCTCAAAATAAAGTCACATCACGTCCCTGAAAACATTTTAGGATAAATGCTAAAATTCGTAAAATAAAGTCACGTAACGTGTTTGTTAGTAACGTAGTTTCTTGTGTTTCGTATTTGTTTAGTATTAGATCGCTGTTTAAAATCACCCAGAATTTTGAAATTTAATAAAGTTTGAAATTTAATAAATAAAAAAAAACATAAATTAGTACTACCTACAGGAAACGCGCTATTAGACAAAAAAATTAGATTTTAAAAATAATTTCGAAACAATGGACCACAAGTAAGTGTGTATTTTTTACAAAGACAAATAATATAATCAATGCGGGTGAAGAAAAATAAACTAAAATTCAATACAATGAAAACAAAATTTACGAACATTGGAAAACGAGTACCTAACACTAACAAAAAGAGATATATCGATTGTACGAGAAGCTTTGAAATAAGTGTTTGAAATTAAATGTTTTTTGAGTAATAGGTACTGGACTCTTAACTAACTGACTTTTTCTCAAAACTAAAAATGAATTCTAATAAAAAGTCCAGAAAAATCTCACTGTTGGGAAGAATAAGAAGATTCCTAAACACAGTCTCGAGATGTACACCTAAAACGCAATCATTGTACAACACGTTATTTACTGTGGTAGCATCCTATTCTTAGACAGCTGTGGATTAATGGAACGAATGACAATACCTACCACAAAATAGTCCTGTGAGATGAAGAAAAATAGGTATACGAAAAGCAAGGAAATGTTAAAGGAGTTAAATATCTTGTCATTTAAACAAATTATTTACATAAATACATTATTTTTAATCTACAAAATAATTAGTTGCCACCCATCAACTATATTTCTAAGAAAAATTAAAAAACCTGCAGCATTTTTTAGGAGACGATGAGTTTCAGGAGACGATGAGTTTCAGGAGACGATGAAAATAAATTTGATAATAAAAAAGAAAAGAAAAAACTTACAGAGTCAAGAGTCCTTGACGTATCTGCGGCGCATTGATAATAGAAAATATTAACAAATTTAAACTTAAAACATGAAAATAACTGATCGATTTATACTAAAAAATAATATACGTATAATGATTGTATTAAGACATAGGTATCTAACTACGTGACTATTTTAAACACCTCAAAAAATTGAACTATTACAAAGAAATGTACTCACATCGGAATGCAAATCTTATATTAAACCTATGTGAATATTAAACGAAGATCCATTATATTATGTTCCTATAAAATATGAAGAGAATATGAACAATTTGTATCTTAACCATGCATGCTACAGGTACCTACAATGCAAAATCTTTTAGAAAAATCTGTGATTGATAAAATACCTAAATAAATCCTCGGCAGGAAAATAACTTTAACTTTTACGGTTTTTTTATGTTGTGTTTTAAACTTTATATTAAGGCACTATGATTTTATAATAAATTCACCAATCGATACTATTCGTACATACCGCATTATAAACGAAACACAATTGTAAGTAGTAAATAATAGGTAGGTGTAGGTAGGTAGTACTCACGATTACCTCGACGAGCGGACCTCTCTACTCGGCGGAGCGTTTGACTTGACGTGAATCCCGGGGGATGAAATAGTTGACTTTCGATTGAGGGTGCGGGCGACGCCTTGACCGGGGGCGGGCCGAGCGGGCCGGCCTCCGCGGGGAGGGGCCTCGGCGCCCGGCGCTCGCATTGGCCGCGCCGCGACGCCGACCTCGCTCGCGGTGACTTTCAATCTTTCAATCACCCTGTTTAGCAGGGTGGAAAAGCCAAGCACATTGAATATACTGGATACTGTCATCTTATCGTTTTTCTTTTACATTTTAGACTGCTGTGTCGTCTCCCATAATTTATTATGAATTCAATATGGAAACACGGGATGACGTGCCTAAGGACTACTCAGCGATAAAGTTTATCTTCTGTGCGGTTTCGAAGACAGTGGTGATAGCCTCAAACTGGTTGACGTTGGTCCGCGTAGAAGATGACACCACAAGCAGAAGAACAACTGAGGATCTGGGAACAATATGGAATTCTTGCTCGGAACTCCTCCACGAGTTCCGATACATACCTAATGATCATATCTACTACTTTCCATCCGGCTCAAGTTGCTCGGTTTTCGGAACAATTCATGTAGGTCTCATAGAAATCTTTGTGTCTCACTTATTATCATGGTTATAAATACGATCAAAATGGTGTTAGAAAGAGAAAATACAACGCTCTATGTTCAAATCATGAAGTTAATTGCAAAATAATTGAAATGTACCTACACCTTCATGAAACCAAAGTTTCCAGCCGCCATTTGAAAAAAATAAAACTTAGGGAATTTTTATTAATTATCTTCAGATAAATAAAACAACCAAAATAGGTACCTAATGTTTATAATAAATTTTCTTAAAAAAATTTGTAAGTAGGTGTGTTTTTTATTTATTTTTGTTATCAGTAATTTAAATTTTCTTTTGAATTGAGCGCTAAGCCCGAGCTCACCCCAGACCACGCCCTACATACAATTGATTATTTATTTTTTATTTCTTGTTATTTTATTTTTTTCTATTTATGTATTTTATTCTTTATTTAAAAAAAATGTTGTGTGAATATTTATAATTATATGTGACTTGTGGGATTGCACTATCCTCCCCACATCCTGGAATTAAAAAAATCGAGTGCAGTTTACACGCGGCAGAAGCGAAACTTTACCGAAACAATCTCAACCAATACTTGAAAAGTGAGGTCATTATCAAAGCGACCAATGTGCATGCGCAGATCTAGCGTAATTTTCGTTTCATATCTCAACCAATAGGAGCCTTTAAAATTGACATCATAATCAAAGTAGTAGGTAATCGTCATTTCCGTTTCATCCGAAATCAAAATCACATCGGGGTTTGAAGTTTCACTTCAAAAACACTACATTACATTATATTAATTAGAAAAAACGTAAAGTGAGCGATTTTTAAAACTTTTTATGTTTGCATGTAAATTTTTTTGTATTTAAAAATTAAACATTTACTTCGAATTCTAAAGTTTGAAAGAAATTTTCATCACTTTTCAAAAACAGTTTTTAGTTTTCGGATGCGTTCAGAAATTTTCAATTTATTTGGATTTTATTGCGAATAAAAATATTTAGACATTCTGATAAAATACGTTCTGAGGAGTTATTTACTGCAACTTATTAATTAGTAGGTACCTATGTGGGTACGTAAGGTTAGGTCACAGTGGGCAGTCACAACCCTAATAGACTAGTAACGTTACGTTTGCGGTAATAAATAACACAAGAGATTTCTAACTTGCAATACATGTGTATGTTGGGTACGTTTTTTTAGATTTTCACGGCAAAAATTATTTTAGTTATTTGTTTTTGGTGTGTTATGCCCTGTTACGCTACCTCCTTCTTTCGCCAACGTTTCGGACAGCGTTGCAGTGTCCAATATCAGGGCAGATCCGACAGATGTGTATATTGCATTACAGACATGCTACAATGTTTATTTTATTTATTCATGTTGATATTTATAAAAAATTGGATTTTTTTTAATCGGCCTTGTATTCCTTCCGGAACTCCACAATTTAACACTGTCTTACCTTTAATATACCTACATGGATTAACAACACATACTTTTTTTACAATAGCTCAACTAAGGAGGCCCTTAGGAAAGTATTTTTACTAAGGTTTCCCTGTGGAGCAACACTTTACTCCACTATGATTCATAAGCTGACCCCTTGCGGAGTAAAACCTTTTTCATGTTCCGAATGTAGTTATACAAGTTCTCAAAGGGAAGATTTAAGAATCCACGGTATTTTTTACAGAAGAAAAAACCTTTTTCATATCCTGATTGCAACTTATTCGTTTTCTCAAAAGGGATATGTAAGAACGCACTCGCTGATTCGCAGTGGAGAGAAAACTTTTTTGTGTCCTGACTGCAACTATTCATGTTCTTCAAATGGAAGTCTTAAACATCACTTGTTTATCAACTTTTTCATGTCCTGACTGCAACTAATCTTCTTCTCGAAAAAAATAACTAAAACGGCACTTGCTGACTCACGGTGATGAAAAACCTTTTTCATGCCCGACTGCGACTATTCATGCGCTACCAAACATCGTATCTAAAAATTCACATGTTTACCCACTTGTCAAGAACCTTTTTCATGTCACTACTGCAATTATTCACGTTACATAATATCTATTTATGACCAGTTCTTTATGAAAAGTATAGGTTTAGTTTATACATTGTATACCTATTGTAATAGTATTACATTTTAGCAGTAAACTTACCCGTATGTAATAACCAAAAAGCGTTGTTGCTTTCTTCTTCGTGGGCGTTACCTTGAACTCTCATATAACATTTTTTATATGTTCCATAAATTTTTCTTTATTTTTTCTTTTGCTGTTTTCCAAATTTCGTTGGTATTTTTTTTGGCAAAGCTGCGCTGGCAAGTCATCATGAGAGCCTTTATAGGCCAAAAAAGCTGACGATGTAAATCTCCCGCTTTAGAGGACATTATAGTACCTACAAACTCACGTTAAGGCGATCCAATAGTCCAGGAAAAAATCGAAATCGGATTTCACGCCCTTTATGGGAGGAGTTTAAAAATACTTGAGAAAAAGCTCTCGGAAAGGTTGGAATAGGTATTTGAGAGATTTTTTTTACAGGTTGATTTCGTAAAGGCCTGTAAAATATATTAATTCCTTTTTTACGCATTATTTATTGTAATAAAACGGAAATTTAAAAAAATAAATAAATTTAAAATTGATTTCACGAAAGCAAGCGCCGCGGAGCCACACGTCTATTTCCCGCTATGGGCATGACCAGTGCATGGTTCTTGTGCCCATGGGATAAGGGTCACTTCAAGATCCAAATTCATAGAGTGCGGGCCGTATTGATTGATGTCAAAAATATCAACGAGAAAATACATGTTTTATTGTGCGTAAATATAATTTTTTTGCGATTATTATAAAAGAAACTGAATTTGCCACATTATACAATAAAACCATGTCCGAAAAGGAGTTTATAAGTAGGATAGTTTGCACTGGAAAGTGTTTCTTATAGACCTTATACCTTATTTTTTCTAGGCTTATTAAAAGACTTATAAAAAAATGACCGATATTTTGAAGGGCCAAGGTATGTTTTACATGCAATATTTAATTGAAGCATCTATAATACTTCTAAGCGATCAAATTTTCAAAACAAAAAACATATGATTTTGTATGATTTTGCATTATTTAGTACCTATGACTTCATCTTAACAACACTGACTACAGCAATTTGAGTTTATGCGTATTTCGTTTTTAAAACACTTTAAAATAGTGACAACGAAAATAAAATAAAAAATTACGTACCTACAACACAGTCGAGGGATTCCCCGTAAAACATAAATGAAAAGAGTTGCTAACTTAGGAGAACAAAATAAAAATTACGTACAATACAATCCCCGTAAAACATAAACTAAAAGGGTTGCCAACTTGTAAAATTTTAATTCCCTAGTTTTTTTATTTAATAATAAAAAACATGTTACGTAACATGACGTTCGAACCCCCCTCCCGCCCCGGTAACGCGCAGTAACGTTTTTAAAGCGCCCCCCCCCCCCCCCTCCACGCGAATTGCGTTACGTTAAGAGGCCGTTCTCCGAATTTCTACCGATTAAATATTAAATATTATTAATTTTTACCTCCCTTAAACATTTGAAGTTTTTAAGCTTTTAAAAAAATATATGTTATTTTTGAAGATAATATCTGGACATTTGTCGCGCCGAAACGCACATAAATTTATAAATTCCCTCGATAGAAAAAAATCGTAAAGTATGCTCCAAAAATTATTATAAACACGTTTGTTTCGGTTATTTTACAAGTTATATGTTTAAAAAATTCACAGAGTTTCTTTAAATAAAATTAAAGACAATTATCGCAAGATTTTTGCGCTATTTTAAACGAGTCGTGTTTTATTAAAGATTTTCATAATTTTTTCATCGATTTTATCGTTGTAAATGTTAGCGCGCTCTTCTAACATGAGTAATTTCATATCTCTCCGTCTTCTTCTTTTTGGGGCCGGGAACTGAGCCTTAAATACTTGAACGGCCCCAACTAAGTAGGTACCTATCTATTAAATTAAATCCTACAGCTACTCTCGCAAACCTCGCAGCTCGCAGCTATGCATCTTATTTACAATATAGATATATATTTTTTTACAATATATTTTATTTTATTTATTTATGTTATTTATTTTTTATTTATTTATTCAACGCCCAGGGGGCTTTTACAGTAGTACAGTTTGTTTATGACAGATCATTTTTAAACATATAGAGAAATGATAAGAATAAAATTAGATAAAAATGCAAACAAGTCACAAAAATACAAAAATACAGCGATTTGATAAGTTTTTCAAAAATACATATATGTTTAGGAATAGTTTTGGAATAACTTTTTTACAAGATCCACGAAATTCGCCAAGTTGATGTTGAATATGTCAACATCACTTAAGTACTGATTTCCCATAGTGTGAAATCTTTGTATTGGAGAGTGGGCAATGTAGTTCCGCTTATGAATGCTGCAGTAGAATAGTGTATTTTGTCGTGTGGTTACTGTCGGTATTCGTAAGTTTATGAGTTGTAGGAGTTCGCAACAGTCGAATTTAGAGTTAAGTATTTTGAATAAAAATGTCAAGTCGTTTATTTTACTCTGTCTTCTAGTGTGTGTATTTTTAGAATATTTAGTAATAGATTATATTTTAAGTCTTCTAGTGGGATATTTAAATTAAAATTTATAAAACGCAGAGATTTTTTTTGTATTCGCTCAATATTATTAACGTGAATTTTGTAAGATGGAGACAAAACTACCGAGTTATACTCAATTTGGCTTCTAACTAGAGATACATATAATAGTTTAATGGCTTCTATGGAATTAAAGTTTTTAGTTGTTCTTAAAACGAAGCCTAGTGTTTTCATACCTTTGTTCATAATTTGGTGGATATGATTGGCGAAACTTAGTTTTTCATCCAAAATGATTCCAAGATCCCTCATTTCCGGGACTTTTTATAAAGCTGTGTTATTGATGGAATATTCGAATAAAACAGGATTTTTATTTCTGAAGAAAGTCAAGGTTTTACACTTTTCTACATTTAAAAATAAATTATTTTGAATGCACCAATCTTTAAACTTACTAATATTTGACTGTAGTATTTGGCAATGATTTATATTAGTTATTTTCTTGTATAGCTTGATGTCATCAGCAAAGAGCAATACCTCGACGTCATTGAAGCAATTGATTATATCATTGATGAAAATGAGGAACAAAACCGGGCCAAGGTGACTGCCTTGCGGTAGGCCACTAGTAGCCCAGAAAGCTTTCGACATCCAAGATTTTACTTTGACCAACAGTTTACGATTTGATAATTAGCTAGTAAACCATTTTAGCATGTTACCCCTTATTCCTAGAGCAAATAGTTTTTGGATTAGTAGTTTATGGGATACTTTGTCAAATGCCTTCGAAAAGTCTGTATACATATATGCAGTCGACTTGTTTATTTTCTGCAAAAGATTGTAATATGAAGTTTTGAAATATTGTTAAGTTAGTTGCGGTAGATCTACCTTTGATAAAACCGTGCTGTTTTTGGTCAATTAATTTTATTAATTTGGGATAGATTTCATCGAGGACCAGTGATTCGAAAAGCTTAGGTAGTACTGACTGTATACAAATGGGGCGATAATTGGCTATATTAGTGTCATCTCCTTTTTTGTAGATAGGTGTAATGAAGCTAGATTTCCAGCGGTCTGGAAAGTGTCCAAGGTTTAAGAGACGGTTGAATAATAATGTAAGTGGTTTAGATAATGTATTAGAGCATTTTTAATAATAACCCATGAATTATTTAAATTATTAGGTACATATTTATGGTGCATTTCATGCTATCTCGACTGAACATTTCGATTTTCATTTCATTTTTAAATGGATCGAATTTTATTGTCTTTTTTTATTCTGTGATATATGTAATACTCATACCTATACCTTATACCTATCCTTGGTTCAGTAGTTGTAATGGTATTGGTAGCCTTATTAATCTCGCCTGGTGCATCTCACTTGCTGGTCATACTCTAGACTCCTGAGACAGCTCCAAGACACATATTTACCCAGTCTAGTGTCCCTATATTGGCTTTATTACTAGCTACTAGAAAAAAGAAAAAAATATATTAATTTATTGATTGAAATTGGTTTGGAATTTAATCGACACTGTTTGATTATTTAATTGGAAGTAATCGGGTCTGACTTCCTCCAATGATTATTTCCATTCCTAAGGCAAAAGTCCTGATGCGAGGAAAAAATGAAATAATCAAATTCAAAAGTCGTTCATGAGTCACGATTGTTCATGAGCGAGTTCGTATTCCGACTCGCACTTGGCCGATTTTCGGGTGGCTGTGCCCACAACCTTTTTGGAGGGCTGGATCCGCGCCTGATGCAACAATCGTAATGGTAATTAAAAAAAAAAATCAGAGTGTGCAATTCACATGTGGCAGAAGTGAAACCTTCAGAAAACTAAAGTAGACTAGAGTGGGGAGGTTACGAAGCACCGCACAAAGAGGAGATCGATTAAACTATCTCATTTTCTCGCAGATCCTATAGAATTATAGATGTATGTGTTTGCCTCTTTTTAGTTTGTCTCATTCTCTCGCAGGCTAAATCCTATAGATGTATGTGTTTGTCTCTTTTTAGTCTAGTTTCCATTTCATCGAGTTTCAAATCACAACGGTGCTAAAGAAATTTTCACTTCAAAAATGTCAGTTAGAACCTTGTACAACTGAGGTATCGATTAGTTAACTTAGTTGGGAGAGTAACAAGAAATAAAATGAAAAGTTTATTCAACACTAACCGGAATTTTTTTAATGTTAAAAAAGGCGTCATTTCCTTTTTCGGCCACCTGAAAGTGGGGGGTGCGAACCGCTCGCGAAGCCTCACAAAAGGAGCACTCAGAGCTCAGGGCGTTGTCTTGTCGCGCTAATGGCCCCCTATTGACACTCTGTGTATCAATAATTGTGGAAAGGGGCTTGAAGGCAAGGGCGGCATTGGAATAAATTGTTCACTTTTACGAATAAGTAATGGTCGGGTCTAGCGATGGGCATAATCGAAACATAAGCATCGCGATAATCGAAAAATTATGATAATCCTAACATCATTATAAAAATATTGCATCGTCATAATGTTGTTTGGTTGGACGACAGCGACGATTTTTCTTCGAATAAAAACGAAGGACCTACTGGCAAGTGTATGTGTTGATACACACGGATAGGAGACATATCAAAAGTTTTGAAGTTTTTGAAGTGAAACTTCTTTAGCACCGTTGTGATTTGAAACTCGAATAAACGGAAACTAGACTAAAAAGAGACAAACACATACATCTATAGGATTTAGCCTGCGAGAGAATGAGATAGAATACAACCTTACTGCTCTAATACGTGCTCACTTTTCAAGGCTCCTATTGGTTTAGATTGTGTGGCTGAAGGTTTCACTTCTACCGCGGCGCTTGTGAACTGCACTCGATTTTTGTTTCATTGATGTTTTTTTCGTCTATGACTTTCAAGCAAAAACTAACATAAATATCAAGCGTTAAAAAGGTAAATACTAATTTTGTTGTATATTCACCACTCGGAGGCGTAGCGTGGGGGAACTTCCCAATCCCTCTTTCCCACTCCTTGAATTTTGATATATCGTGATGAAATTTTGCACACCTAACATTAAAAACAAGAGGATCATTACCGTCCCCATTTGAATTCATAAGCCCAGGCAACGCCGGGGCCATACAATTTTCTTTGACAGGTACCAAATAAGCACCTTCAAAGCTTTACGCTCAATTACCAAAAGCTTAGACTCAATAAAGCTCAAACTTCATAGCTCAAAGCTCGAAGTTCAAAGCTCAAAAGCGCAAAGATCAAAACTTGTGGTGTGGGACGATCCTTTAATTTGAATTTAAATTATTTCCATATTTTGTATAATCATTACCTTATACTTTTTCAAATTAATTTTTATCTTTATTTTCAATTTGAGAGGCGGGTATGGGTAACCATTCATTGAACAACTAACACCTCTAACATAAGTCACCCCAAGTAGTTCGCTACGATCACTTAGCAGGGGTGCCCGGGTTCATAAGGCGAGGTTTGTCCTGGTTTTGGCTGCAGATGCATCTGCTCACATGCTGCATGGCGGGCCAGATCGAGAGAAGCTGGTTGGGGGAGGCCTTTGACCTGGATTGATACGTACACTGACCCCCAGATTCCTACCACCCCTCATAGCATCCCTAAAGGTATACACGCCTTGAAGGAAATTGTTTTCCTCAGGGCCTTCTGTGTGGAGCTAATGAAAAAAAATCTGATAATTAATAATATTAGCATTTAAAAACCCTCTCCGCAGGATTTTGCTGCTAGGCCCTGCGGGTGGTTTGGTTCGGCTTCGCCCAGTTTAAGTGTGATTGACCATTTTATTAATTATATAGGAACCGGTTCCAAAAATAACCAAAATAACGGCGACAGGCAATGACGTCATTGTAGCCGACGTGTTCACACCCTCGAAATATTTTTCATCAAAGCTCATCGCTTGGCTCGGTCCTCTACAGTTTTGTGATCATTTTTGGGAATCAGGAAAAAATGGCCTGCCCTCACAATACTGGAGTACCGTGCCGCCGGCGACGCTTTGATGGAAAATATTTGTTCTAGTTAGAAAATGTCATTTTTATCAATTACTTATTATTTTCTTATTGGATTTCAAATATTTAAGTTTTTTATTTCTTATGTACATCTCCCCGGTGCGATCAATAAATAATACTTTGAAAAATCGCTACTGGGGAGGTTGTAAACTCATTTTAAATATGTTTTATTTTTGTACTTATTTTTAAATGTTTATATCTTAATTATTATACACACGGGCCTTGTAGGACAAATGAAATAATCAGTTTTCATTTGAAATCCTACAAGGTCTCGAGTAAAGCCAAGATTTATCACACAACATATTGGGAGGCAAAAATAAAGTCATTTTTGCCTACCAAAAAACACTTAGAAAATTTCGAAGGTGTAAATTTTATGTTTTTCCAAATAACAAAACCTGCGGGCCTTGTAGGACAATGAAACAATCAGTTTTCATTCTTGATCCTACAAGGCCTCCAGTCAAACTGAGACTTTGCTCTCAAAATACTTAGAGCCAAAATTAGAGCTCAATTTGCCATGTCAAAAAGACTTAGAAAATTTCGGTCATGACATTTTTACATTTTTACCTCTACAAAATTCTAGGGTCCCTGTGAGATGGTGAAATAAACAGATTTCGTTAACTTATCTCACAGGGAACCTAGGAAAAATAATTATAACTTGATAAATCATAAAAACATTTCCTTAAAAATCAAAAATTCTTAAAATCACAGTAAATTCACCAAACTAAAATTCTTGTCATAAATCTTGGCTTTATTTATATGTTTTTTCTATTTAATATGTATTTTGATTGTTAATAAAGGCTACAAAATCCGTAAAAGTTGCCAAATTTAGACGAGCACTTTTACGGATTAAGCCGGCAAAATAGATACTAAGCAGTTTCTTGCCCTTTATAAAGGAAAAGTGCCTGGGTTCCGTTTCCCCCTCCACTTTCCGTGAGCCACCTACCGATTGGTATAAATACGACAAATTTTTCGATAATAAATCAGTTCAACGTTTTCTTTAAATCTTCGTGTTTTACTCCTTCCTCTGGAAGAAACCTCTCTCCGACCTGCCTCCTGCTGAAGCTCTGCCTGAACACAAGTCTGGTGCCTACCTCCTCAAGACTAGCCGGCCCAACTACTGGACACCGCAAGGCGCCAGGCTCAGGCAGAGACCAAGGACATCCAGGGCTACCACTCACCAGCTCTGGGTGCAGGGAGGCAGATCAAGGGTTACCACCCTCCAGTACAGCAGGGCTGTCACCTTCAAGGAAGGCCAGCCAGTACTACATTTCAAAACAATATTACAATAGTCGACATCCAAGTGCACAGCCACCGGTGCCCTTTTCTACAGTCTTGTAGCACACGTCTGTTACAGTCATATTATATAATATATAGACGCGTGGTATTATTATTCACATCTGCCAGTTACAATAATAATTAAATATCCAATAGTACCTACTTATACCTGCCAGCGGCAGTTCCTCATGCGATCTGATAACGTAAGTGGCGCCATCCTTTGGCATTATTGGCTCCTTGCTTGGATTCAGTTCTATTACAAAAGTAGCTTTTTAACAAACTTCAAGTACGAAGATGGTTTTGCATAAGGCGCGACGTCAGAGATGTGTATGTGTGATGCAGGATTGTCATCTAGGTAGGTAAGGTTCAGTGGCGTAGCGTGGGTGTTAGCTGCCCGGGGCGGAGGAAAATTTACTAGCCACCTTATTTTTAGGTACTTCAACCGCAGATTTTCAAACGCCGGGGGGCGGGGGGGGGGGGGGGGGGTGCATAGAAATCCTATTTTTTTATTGCGACCTCATTTTATGCCGATATTTATATCACATTCCGTATTCCAATAAAATTCATGTTTATAAATTCTACTGCAAATTTATAACTGAACACACAAGGCAGGTTTTAACCTTAGATTGCTTCTGCGTAAGAGTCCCGAAATAATAGTTACATACGGTCAATTTCTCTGAATTTTGCAGCATATGGCATGCAACTCAAATGCAAGGCTTCTCTCGGTACACGTACACAATGAATCGGCAACTTGTTATTCAATGTATCGTTTATGTGGCAGCACACCGCCAGCACATGCATAGTCTGCAACTAGAATTTTATTACTGCACTTAAAAAAGAGAAATTTTTTCCTTCGAAATATGTTTTCCTTCGGGATAAAGAGAGTAAATTATGCTTTATGCCAATCTCACCTGGAATATGGAATAAAAGGATAGGGCTCAGCAGCATCGAATGATGTACCTAAACATTGTAAACTAACTGAAGATAACTCAGAATTTTATCTTAAAGACCATACTAAAGGTCACCATAAGGACGTCAACAACTGAAATTTTTGATGTTACTAGTATACAAAAAAACCAAAACACCAGAGCCAAACAAACATAAATATTCCAAAGGGTAATTCTACCTTTGGAGTCTTTGGACATTGAAGTTCCGAATATTTTGCAGTAAAGTTATATAACAACTCCCTCTCAGTATCAAACAAAAAATTACTACATTAAGGAGATCAAATCTATTGGAACTATTGGAAAAAATAACTAGTACTTTGGTATATTAAACACACTGTCATAAAAGTTTCCGAAAAAAACCTTACCCAAACCATCAAGTTGTACCATAGAAGTCGATGAAAACTTTTCCAAAAGATAGTCCCCCTCGGTGCAGGATCTCCTAGTGAGGAGGACTATGAAAATAGTCTACATCTATTTTATATTGATTGTATATTTTGAATGTATAAATTATAAAAAAATTGCAAAAAGTGTGCAATTCATATACGCCATAGAAATGAAATCTTCAGAAAACTAAAGTAGACAAGAGTGGTCTAGAGTGCACTTCAAAAAAATTATAAAGTCGTAGTACCTATATTTCAGAAAAAGGAGAACTCGCTAGGAAGACATGGCACTTATGTGTGCCAAAAGCAATGACATTAATACTGGACGCGGGGTAGAAATCTCAAAGTGGGAAGCCAAACACAAGACGATTGTAGCTGTTTCTATTTCTAGTACTTTAGTACCAAACTGCTACGCGTCGAGTGAGGTCGTGTCTTACCAGTAAGTAAATTGCATAGCAAAGCGCCAAAATGCCCTCCTGTGTGATGAGAAAATGCTTCAATTACACGGCAAATAGTCGTAAAGGCGAAGAAATAACACTTCATTTCTAAGTACACGCAAATTACTTATTATTATCAATTATTATAATTATTACAATTAATTTTATAATAATACGTCATTGTGTTCTTTACCCTTCCCTGTCCATTGTGTAACCGAGTGAGATTATCTTATTATCTCAGTCACACCCATAGGTCACACCCGCGATGTGAAAGCAGTATTCGGCGAAGAAATTAATAAGCCGCCCTACCATATATCTATGACATTCACACATGTACATTCTTTGATTGTCTGTCTTTATCACACAGGAATAAAGTTTTGAATTTAGAAATTATACTGAAAACCGCTGAAAACAAAAGAGTGTTGCTTGCTTTCCACATTATATTGTGAGTATGTGAGACTATGGCGAGTCTATTTATATAACGTCATTGGCCAAAAGGATAAGATAAGGAAAGATTTTTGTGTAAACAGCAGATGAAAGAAGTGAAACGGGATTAAGAAGTCGGGGATCCCCAAGAAAGACATGGCAAGACACGATCAAGTGAACAGAATACCTTAAAAATATACTTTTGCAATAATTCTTAACAATACATATTATTAATTCCACCATATCTTGAGCAACGCCTGACTCACCTCAGCTAGTTATAAATAAATTGAAACGAAAGCCAGTTTAAGGCCATCCCCTAGTACTGGACCCATTCGGAATCAGGGAGAGTTAAGGACTTTAGGGCGTTGACGCTATTGACCAATAAAAACCATAATCAGTAGCCAACAACAGTTCGCAAGTACAATTTTACAAAATGAAGCGATGCGGAGAACAGAGCAACGTCTTTTCGGCCCGAAATCCAGGCGGCAACTAACTGTGAATATACTACGCGCTATGGGTCCTTCTGCAGATGGCGTAGGGATTATATTCGCAGTTGGGTAACGCCTCTTTTAATGCACTGGGAAAAAAACATCGCCAAAATTTATGTTTTATTTAATTTTGTGAAGTTTAGGCGTAAATATCAATTTATATTGCGATTATTATAAAAGAAACTGAATTTGCCACAACAAACAATAAAACCATATCCGAAAAGGGGTTTGTAAATAGGAGAGTTTGGACTAGAAAGTTTTCTTTATTGACCTTATACTTTTTTTTTCTAGGCTTATTAAAAGACTTTAAAAAATGACAAATATTTATAAGGGTACGCAGTATTTAATTGGAGCATCTATAATTCTTCTAAGCAATCAAATCTTCAAAACAAAAACACGTGATTCTGTATGATTTTGCATTATTTAGTATGGCTTCATCTTAAAAAATACATTGATAGAATAGTCAAACAAAATAATACAGATCGCCAAAAAAGACACTACATTTGTTAGGCTTGTCCTGAGCTAGAAAAGTGCGGACAAGTATCATGCAAATATGGACGTCGTCCTCGTGGACGAGTTTGGATTGTTTATGATTGTCAATGATCGGACGTCCGCTCCGTATTTCATCAACAATTACTGCTTTTCCAGGCTCACAATCATGAAATTTTACTACCAATAGATTTATAATAGACCTATCAACAGCATCGTCATCATAAACATCATTTAGACGACGATGAATAACAGTAGGAGTCACTTTTTCAGCAGTTAAGAATTCGATAACAGCACGCTGTTTACCTTTCGTTGACATAACACTAAAATAAAACACGTCTCCATACTTCCGCTTCTCAAAATACGCTGGATGAATTCAACGACCTAAAACATAGGCGTACGTATAGAGGCGGAATGTCACTTCTATATTCTGTAGGTCATTTTGTTCGTGCTGTCAAGCATGTGTGCATTACTTTTCAGCCTACCCTCGTATATTGGCTTGCTTGCATGTATGTGTGTCTGTTTGTTCCTTGCTAAACCATTCATCCGATTGCGATGAAACTTTGGGGATTTGATGTGCGCATGTCCGCAATGCTTTCTGATGAGGGAAGCGGTAGAGGGGGTTGGGGAGAGGGAAGGCGGAGAAGGTGAAGTGGGAATGCGTCAGGGGAAGGGGACGCGGGAGAGGAACGGGACGAATGGGAAAGGACATGCAGGGAGGAACAATTTCTTTATTAAGTGGCATTGCAAAGCATGCCGGGAACTCGCTAGTTATACATAAAATTGTGGTACAGGAGGGAAATGAAAATCACAAATCAAAACAAATTCATTGTTGTTTTATTAAAAAAAAAAACTTTATCTATAAAAATGTAGAAAATATTTTGCTACATCTATTAACCACAAGATTGATTGACTGCAATTTCTCAACTATAGCAATAGGGTCCACAAAATTTAACTTAAAAGCAAATAATTTTAAAGAGAAAGTGTTTGAATGTATTTGAGCACACTGATAGTAACGAAAGTTTCACAAAGTTTTTAGTTTGGAACACCCGCCTGCACTCCGCAATGCCTAAAGATACTGGGTACATAGTAAAAAATAATTATTTTCACCAGGCATAAGTACTCAAATACTAATAAAAGTAAACAGTAAATTTATTTAACCTTGTGATTTAGGTATGTTTACTTGATAATGTCCAACATTAACCGCTCAGAAATTGGGCGTATTTTGTCAGAAGGTCAAAATATTTCCACTTTGCAATTAAATCCAAATAAATGGAATATTTTTGAACATTTCAGAAAACTAAAAACTCTTTTTGAAAGGTGATGAAATACTTCTACAAAATTTATTATTTATTGCAAAAAAAAATGTAATTTTTATAACATTAAAAAATTTAATACAAATATAAAAAAGTTTTAAAAATGGCTCAATTAAGTTTTTTCTATCTAAAATTACTGATAATTAAAAAAAAAAAACTTTAATATATTTTGTTAGGCAAATGTATTTATTATATAGAATATTATCACCTCACATTTTAGTTGTTACATAAAAAGGTAATGAATAAAAATTGTCTAAATTTTATAAATTTTTGTCAATTAGCGATCGGAAACTTTGGTTTCATAGAGGTGCACATTAAAAATTTTCTGTGGTTAAATTCTAAACTTGAATATAAAGCGTTGAGTATTCTCTTTCTAACACTGTTTAGGTCATATTTATCACCATGACTTAAGGGAGATACATCAGTTTATATGAGACCTATGTGAGCTGGGACAAATTTGGTCTCCTGTGATTAAACGGGTTTATATACACGTATTGTTTATTGGATTAACTGTATAAAAAAGGATGATCTTATAACTATAAACTTTGTATTTTATTTGCCCAATAAAGATTTCTTTAAATTGAATTTGCGTCCAAACATCAAGCATTAAAAAGGATAAATAATAGTTCTTTTTACCACCACAAACAAGGGTCTCTTTAAAATTATTTATTTACCTGTACATTTGAGAATATTTATTCTATAAATCAACTACAAATAAAAATAATTTGATAAAAGTATTCATAAAAGCTGCATATTGCCCACAGTAATGTTTGTGATGCCAAAAAAATAACACTGTGCAAAAAGTGCACAAAAAAATTGCATGTATGTATATACAAACATGAGGATTTAGATATTAAGAATATGTGATGTTGATCGCTGTAACTAATATTAAACCTATTTTCAGGCAAACTCTACCATAAATACAACATTAAATGCTTCTGTAACGAGGGCAGTGATGAGTGAATTAGAATAATTGTGACACTCTAAAAGTGGCACTAGAGCTTGATCGTAGATAAAAAATCAATTATTAGAAAGAATATTTTGCCTCTTCTCGGCAATTGTTATCGTCAGTCAAACTTATATCAGTTGGTCAAAAACTGAGTGAAAAAAAAATTGCACTATGAAAATATTATTTTATCAGTGAAGTGAGTCCAGTGGTGAAAGTGAGTTGAGATTTGGCTCCATGAACAGGAAGAAACCCACTGACATTTTTACAACACAGTTTAAATACTTCCAGACCTATTCACTTCTACGAAAATTTCATACAAAGTGTATAAAAATAAAGAATCTATTATAAAACAGTAAACAAATAGAATATTTTTTTAAACATACACCTAATAATCTCATAATTTCTATAAAAATAATGGTAGATATTAACGGAGAGATGATGGATAATACATCATACATAATACATAAAAGAAATCACTGCTAAACCTTTTTATTCAACGACTTAAAATGAGAATCACTCACTCAATAACTAACTTCCTTGTATACCATTGATATCAGTATAAATGTTTAAAGAAATGAACTATGTAATTACACAGCCTTAATGTACACAAACCACATATTTTGTTGGTTATTAGTTATTACGTAACTACTCTTAATTTTTTAATCATTAATCAATAGGAAAACAATATAGTCTTTTTGAAATAAGACTAAATTCCATAATAAAGCAGTACTAAAAAAATAATTGTAGCAATAAAAAAATTATTTTATGGCCGTCTGTTTCAAAACAAAGCTAAATAGTGAACTAAATTAAATTTTAACAGTCAGTAAGCGCGCGTCAGTGAACCGTGCGCTGTTTCGTGTGCACTTTTGCTAAAGTAATAATTGTTAGTGTGGCCAGTCTAAAAAGCATAATAGTCCTCGAAATTATGTGAAAACATGCACCACTATGTTTTAAAAAAAATTAAATTTGAAAACCATCAGAACAACTGTCAAAATGTAAGGCTCTATTTTGTTTCGCGTTACTGTAGGATCTGACAGCTTTGTTCCTATAAAAATATTTGTAGCATATTTAAACAAATAAATGACGAAATATTATATATACGATATTACACGAAAAAAACATTATTTACTTTCCAGTAGTAGTCGTAAAGTCTTCTTGAATTTGATGTGTTAAGCCACCGCTACCCGAATTTCTACCGATTTCTTACATATCTCTCCTTCTTCTTCTTTTTGAGCGGGGATATGGTGCCTTAAGGGGGTATTCTAGTCTACAAGCATGAATTGTAGGTATTTTTTCAGGTGCAATAAAAAAAAACAATAATATTTTTACTAGCCATTATTTAACCAAATATTTATGAAACATTCGAATTTTGAAAAATCCTTTTTAGGAGATATTCATGAATATCTAAACTATCAAAATATGAAGATTTTTTTTTTCTAGTCTAGAATACCCCCTTATCATATTTATTCTATAAATTAACTACAAATAAAAATAATTCGATAAAAGTATTCATAAAATTGCCCACAGTAATGTTTGCGATGCCAAAAAAAATTAAACATGCAAAAAGTGCACAAAAAAAAATTGCATACATGTATGTATGTCCAAACTTGAGGATTTGGATTTTAATAAGAATATGTGATGTTGATCGCTGTAACTATATTAAACCTATTTTCAGACAAAGCCTACTTTAAATGCTTCTGTCACGAGGGCAGTGATAAGTTAAATTTTACGAAATCTTTCGACATGCGGTTCCGCGCCAAAAAATTCAGAATCGTCCCAAATAGCCATTTTATTAACACGGGTTCAAAATGTTTCCGGTTTTCACTGCAAGACATATTGGATGAGGAATTCATCGTCACTGTCATCATCTTCTATAATATTAATTATGATTAATAATCAATGTTGAAGCATGCAATTTCGTACCTCTCTATATACCGTGCAATTTCATATCATACCTCTAATAGGGCTGTCAAATGTGTCAAAATGGCGGAGTAACTCTAGAGTAACTATCGGTTTTCGGAAAGTAAAAGCAAAAGTTAAAAGTGACGTAAAACAGGTGATTATAATGATTGAAAAAACGCATTTTTGTGAAATTAAACAGTAGTAATTTCTTTTACTCTTGCTTTTACTCTAGCAACCGTTGAAACAGACAACCCTTACCTAGAAAAATTAAAAACAATATGTTAAAAAAATAATTGGTTAACAGTCCATCATAAAAAATATTTTTATGAATATGTTTTTATGCTTTGCTTACGAGTTTTACAATAATAAGGAACTCCAGAAAAAATATTGTCTTAAAAAATATATGCATATTTATTATAGATCAACAAACACCGATTCTGAATATATTATAAGTTTTATTATATATGAGGCCGAGAAAACCAGAGTGTCCTCTGAATTTTTGGCGAAATGTACTTCTTGGCCTAAAAGGTTGTGTAACCTTTGATGCCAGTGACCTAAAAACCTTACTCTAAATAAAAGATGGCAGTATATATAAAAAAAAACTCCTTCCACAAACAATAAATTATGCAACACTGGCCTTGGTTTTATTGTCCAAAAGTAATTATTTTGTAATCTATTTCTGGCGGCCTAATATTATAATTATACTTAGAATTAAAAAATCATTCTGATGTCTTATTGAGTATTCTAGAGTATGTACAAGTTCATTCTTGATTTGTTTATAAATTTTTGGGTTGGCTTTGTTTTAATATAAAACGGTGTATATGTTTTTTAATTTTTATTGAAATTCAAATCCTTATTGAGTTAAATAAAATAATCGAGCTACCTAACAAATTTAATTGAGAAATTTTAAGGTGAGTTTCAACAACAGGTGCATACAATGAGTTTCAAATACATATTCATCAAATAATCAATGGACAATATGATTGTACATAAACCTTACCTCTGAATACTGAGTAAATGCAACGCGGCGTGTAAGGTCGGAATAGTCAAGAAGATAAAATCTATAAAAAGTTTTTTGGGGTGGAAGAGTTGGTAGGTTGTGGGGGGGGACATTCCGCTGGATGGTGTGTGCCTCAAAAAAATACCACAAACGACATAGCCGCATCAGCAGCACTACCAACAAGTCCAACTCTCTGGCGTTCATGAGCGGTCAGCATGGCCCCGCGACCCTGGGCAATGTGATCTCCAGAGAGGGGGCGAATGGCAAAACACTGGCGCCAAACCTGGGAACCTTCCAGCTAAGGGAAGGAAAACCCCTACAGAAAAACCCTGGCCTCCAGCGTACGGAGTGTGGCGAACCCATCGCTCAGGGAGTGGAAACACGACCTGCAATAGCCATCCCAAGCTAAGGTGTTAGCTACCGTGCTTAGGGCTGAATAGCACTGGGGAACAGTGACACGAACTGTGCCTCCGAGACACAAGATCGAATCTCGGAGTATTTAGACCTTACCCCAGCATTCCCCAGATGGACCATGTATTTCCCTAGATACTCGTGGGACCAAAAAAAACGTGGACTTTAAAAAAAATAAAAAAATGATGAGGGGCCCTTGGGGAACCTGAAGGGAGAGGAAGGGAGAGATGAGGCAACCTCGGTGGACTCAGTGGACTTGGGGCCTTCGAGGAACCGAGAGGGTGTGGAAAGGAGAGATGAGACCGCCGAGGTGGTCTCTTCCCTCTTGGGGCCTTCGAGAAACTGAGAGAAAGTGGAAAGGAGAGATGAGACCACCGAGGTGGACTCTCAAGACAACCCAAGAAAAGAGGAATCTCAAAAGAACTTAACGCGACTGAATCCTCCAGGGGATTCAGATGCGGTAAGCAGGGACCTTCACGGGACCTGCAAACTAACTCCTGTAAGAACCCCCCCCTCCAATCAGGACCCTCGAGGAACCGGAGGAGAGGGGGTGGCGTAAAAGAGGACCGTCCAACAGCCACCACGGAGAAAGATGCGGTGAATTCCCTTATGGATGAAGTGGGGAAAATCAGCATCAAAAAAAGACGCAGTGGGGCTGCGAGGAAAAAATATAACAAGGAGAGGCGGGGTTCCGACCGGGAACCTCTGTCACAGGGAACCTGTCAGGCAAAGCCGGGAACCTCTGGAGTCAACTGGCGACTAAAGAGAGGATACCAGGAGCAACCAGGGACTTCTAAAGTCAGCTGGGGACAGCCAGGGACCTCGAAGGACAGCCATACCGGGGCTCAAAAACCAGGGACAGACCCTACAGGGTAACCGGGAGGAACCAGGAATGCCCAGGGAACAAAAGGCCGGAAAGAGGAGTAGGTCTTCACCGGAACGTAAACCCTCCGGGATAAAACCGGAAAATGCCCAGAAAAAGCCCCGAGGAACTCCCACCCCTGCCACCTATGCGGAAGCCGCTGACAATAAAATTAGGGTGGCTATTGTCCATAGGAACAGGGAGGAGGAGTTTACAAGGGAGCAGGAGGCCCTTGTGAGTGAGGGTGCCGGCGATCTGATTCTGAGCATCCCAAAAGGACAGTTCAGATCCGGATTCGACGAGTGCTTCATTCAGAAGGGCGTCCTGAGAATGACCTGCTCCGACAAGGAGTCAGAGAAATGGCTGAGGGAGATAGTGCCGACCTTACGGAAATGGCAGGGTTGCGACCTGGAGGTGGTAGGGTTAGATGAACTGCCAAAGTATGTGAAGGTCAAGGCGGTAATCCCTGAAAACGGTGCAGTAAAAACCGAGAGGCTACTGCAACAGCTGGAGAACCAGACCCCGTGGCTTCACACAAAAAAGTGGATCGTCCACGACTCGATCAGGGAGAAAGATAGATATCGCCTGATCATGAGCGTGGACGAGGACAGTGTGAAAGTGCTGCGGGAAATGGGAATGACGGCGCACGTCGGTATAAGGAAGGCCACCTTCACGGTGCGCGGACCCAACACCGAGGAGCGGATATTGGATATAAAGGGTAAGGATTAGACCCCCAAAAATGGCTAAAAACTTACATTTCATCCAAATAAACTTACATCACAGCCCAGCAGCGGCTGCCATGCTCAACAGGAGAGTTACCCGGGACCGTGTGAATGTCGCGCTGATTCAAGAACCCTGGACTTACAGGGAGAAGGTCAGAGGACTAAACATGAACCAAGGTCTACTCTACTACAAGGAGTCGGGGGACAGACCGCGTGCCTGCATCCTCATCAGAGGAATAGCAGGCACACTACTTCCCGAACACTGCAGCAGGGACCTGGTGGCTGTGAAGCTACAGGTCACGCTGGACAGAAGAAGCCGGGAAGTAGTGGTGGCGTCAGCGTACATGCCCTATGACTCTGCGGAACCACCACCCTCAAGGGAAATAACGAGACTCATCCAGGACTGCAGGGAGAAGGGTAGGGAACTGATACTCGGAGTAGATGCTAACTCACACCACACTGTGTGGGGGAGTACGGACGTCAACAAACGAGGACAGGACCTCCTGGAATACCTGATGACAGTGAACCTTGAGATTCTCAATAGAGGTAGGGAACCTACCTTTGTTATAAGTAACAGACAGGAGGTGATAGACCTGACTCCATGAACTTTGGGAGTCTCAGGATGGAGAGTTTCGGATGAACCATCCTTGTCGGATCACCGACACATAGTATTTAAACTAGAGGGAGAGACAAATAAAACAGGGACCGACACATACAAGAACCCAAAAGCAACTGACTGGACTCGTTATTCAGAGGAATTAAACATATGAATGACAAGATTCCCAGCGAAATTCGGCTGCCCTGAAGAAATTGAGGACGCAATAGAAATACTGAGGGACTCAATGATAGGGGCATACGAAAATAGCTGCCCTCTGAAGACAAGTACCAGGGACAAAACACCGTGGTGTAGCAGAAAACTGTGGAAACTAGTAAGGCAAGCCTTCAACAGGGCCAAAAAATCTGGAAACTGGGATGCTCACAAGCAATACCAGAAAGAGTACAAGGAAGCAAAACGGATAGCCAAAACAGGCTAATTCTCGCTAAAGACCCAGGGGTAGCTAAAGGCCCATTTCGGAAAGCCGATTGAGGCTTCACCGATAACTGCGAGGAGGAGCTGGAGGAACTGCTGGGGAAACATTTTTCCGGCTACAAAAAGTTAGAAACAGGTGACTCCGGTCCACCACCAGCCCGAGTTATACGGGATGGTTAGGACTGGGACACGGCTAAAATAGTGACTCCCTCCAAAGTTAAATGGGCAATTGAAGGGTTCGACCCTTTTAAAAGCGCGGGAGAAGATGGTATCTTTCCGGCATTTCTGCAGAGAGGTCTGGATACAATCTTACTTCCGGTGACTAAGATCCTGAGGGCGTGCTGCGCCCTCGGATACATCCCCATACCATGGAGGAAAACAAGGGTATACCTAAACCTGGGAGAACTGACTACGACCAACCAGGCGCATTCCGTCCAATTAGCATCACCTCTTTTCTTCTAAAGACAATGGAGAGGCTAATGGATAGACACATAAGAGACGGGGCACTGAGAGAAAAGCCCCTCCACGAGTTACAATTTGCATATCAACCAGGTTGGTATACAAACTGGAGCAGGCGCAGGCAACCGGGGAACTAGCAGTAGGACTCTTCCTAGACATAGAGGGAGCATTCAATTGCACCTCTATTAAATCCGTCGATAAAGCGGCAGAAAGACATGGACTCGATAAAACCACCAGAAGGTGGCTGAAGAACATGCTTTCAGGTCGGATTCTTACGATGGAAAGCGGTGAGGTGAACCTCAGAGTATTGGTGATGCGAGGGTGTCCAGAGGGAGGGGTCTTGTCACCCTTGCTGTGGAGCCTGGTGGTGGACAACCTCATCAGGAAACTCAACAACAGGGGCCTGTATACTCAAGGGTATGCGGATGACATCGCAACCATAATAAGGTGATGGGATGCAGACACGTCCAGAGGCCTCATTCAATCAACACTGGCAACAGTGGAAGAATGGTGTGTTCTGATAGCCAGGCAGCCCTAATGGCACTGGAAAGTAACCGATGCGACTCCAGACTGGTGTTGGAATGCAGGACTGTTCTTAGAGAACTCGCTACCATCGATGAAATAACACTGATATGGGTGCCAGGACATAAGGGTATTGAGGGCAACGAGCGGGCTGACAAGGAAAGGGGCGAAAGCACCACTTGCGGGATCCGAGCCGGCCGTAGGAGTAGCAGCTTGCCACACGAAATTACATATTGAGAGGTGGGTCAAATCCCAGCACTGAAAGGAATGGGAGAGGGCACCCGGAATGAGGCAATCCAAAGTACTCATAAACGGACGGACCAGGAAACTACTCGATATGGACAGAAACTCGCTGAGGGAACTGGTAGGACTACTAACCGGACACTGCCATCTCAGGAGACACATGCAGCTATTGGGAGTGGAAAGCACCAATAGATGTAGAAAATGTGAAGAGGATGAAGAGACTCCAATTCACTTGTGGTGCCAATGTCCTGCCCTAGTGGGAACTAGGCTCAGATACCTGGGGAAACACATCGTGGAACCAGAAGACTTAGCCTCATATCCAATGACAACTCTGGTGAACTTCATTAAAGGGACTGGGTTAT
The DNA here is from genome assembly GCA_917563855.2 of Limnephilus lunatus. Taxonomy (NCBI): domain Eukaryota; kingdom Metazoa; phylum Arthropoda; class Insecta; order Trichoptera; family Limnephilidae; genus Limnephilus; species Limnephilus lunatus. The sequence goes on along the minus strand of OU830604.1, from coordinate 17,463,702 downwards.
TGTTAAAGGATTGAGGTAAAATGGGAGATAGTATAATGGCCTAAGTACTCACGGGAGCTAACAGTAAACCGTCTCCGCAAATTATAAAAAAAAAAAGTTTTTAACAACATACTTTTTCTTGAGAGCTGCCAATGAGCGCTTTTATTGTTACCGTGACGATTAATGATTATGGTACCGTGACAGCATAAAAAAAAACATAAAACGTACATTCTTTATCCTAATAAAGCTGCAGCTCTTTCTTACACATTAAATAATGGTAAGACAAAAGATGAGACACACAATATACATGTGTCCATTTCCACCATAATACTACTTTTTTCCATTGGAGGAAACAGATACATACATATTTTTTTTGATAAAACAGTTACCGAATGCAAAAAAGAAAGCACCGCAGATGAAAATTTTGTATCTCTAACCATACCTCTCTATCTAAAGTTTCTAAACCAATAATGTTGTCGATTTTTTTTATCATTCTGAAATATTAAAAACATAAAAAATAACCTAGACTTGAAATTTTGGCAAGTAAACTTTTAGTATTTTGTAAAACGGAAACCTTTAAATGCAATAAACATTAAGAAGAAGTGCTTCACTGCGAAGGTGAAATTTTTCTACACAGGTCGACTCATGAAATTTTGTCTTTTTAAGAATAATTCAGAAAAATGTTATTATTTTGGATTACCATGGATGATGAACTGACGTAAATATTAAAGTGTTTCAGGGTGAGCGGATTCTAGTAAAGGATAACTACTATCTGGATAAATTCACTTTGACTAATTTACCCCGTAAGCCCAGGGGAGAAGTTGAAGAATATGTGACCTTCACAATAGATGTCAATGGAATACTCAGTCTCCGAAATGGAAAAAATAACCCTACAAAATAAAAGTATAACTATCAAAAACGAGAGAGGTCGACTATCAAACGCATGACTTACTGTGCAGAAAAGTATCGCAAGGATGATTAAATCTTCAGAAACGCTATCACTGCAAAGAACAAATTACTGCTCTGAAATCATGGCCATACTTCCCGATAAAGAGCATGGTTTATTTGAGGGCGACCACGCAATCATATTAGATAAATGCAAGAAGACCATTGATTGGGTAGACTCAGATCAGATGTTTAAACAGGAAGAGTATGAGTATGAGGAACTAGAAACCGAATACAAATGTTGTATTTCAAATAACGCAGGCCTCAAATTTGGTCCCGAGTAAGGTATTTTGTAAATGTGGGTAGTTAATAAAATCCTGTTGTTTCTTTGATTTGATTTAGATAAATATAAGTTCTGACACTATTTTGAGTTATCATATAATGTTTAATATTATATATCTAAATGTTTTTTCTTTTTTTTACCTTTCAAAAATTTTAATTAAACGATATCTACTCGTTTAATGTTTATGTACTTTGATATTTATGAACTCGTTTAATATTTTTCTGGCACTCAATTTAATCCTTTATTATCACAATGAAAAACACATTTGTCTAATTTTGTGTCTTAAAATTTTTGCATTATGTGATACAGCGAATAAATACTGCTTACTGTGGTGAACGTATGTCTTGCGGTATAAAAGAGACATGCGTGTGTGAGTGAGACAACATAAGGAACGTATAAAATGGTGTGTTTGTTGTCCATTCGTCCTCTTACCACCAGACTTCCTTGATAGAACCATTGTACCTTATCCCGGAATAAATATCAGCAGACTACCTACGCATTATTATTGCTATCACCCTGTACTGAGATCATTATATTCAGAAGAATCTGGATCCAACAAAGGGAATCCAGAGTATTATGGGATAACCGGCCACGGTCATCACACTTACCATACCTTTTTATTACGTTAACCTCTCAGAAATAGACTTTTGTTTATTACGTGTCCCTTTGAAAACTGTCAAAACGTGATAATATTTGTGTTATTTACGATTTTTACTAAAAGCTTCATAAAACACGTTTTGGGAAACGTAGCCTCATTCTAAAAACTGTTTTGGAAAGGTTATGAAATAAACTTTCAAACTGTTTGTTACAAATAAATAATAACATTTGTAAATATTAAAATTTAGAATGCAAACATAAAAAAATTGTTAAAATGACCCACGTGATGTTTTATGTGAAAACGGTACTAAAATCACAGATTATGTAAAAAAAAAACACTTATTCTATCGTATAAATGTATAATAAACAATTTTGTCACCTCCCTTTTTTACTATTTCATACAAAAATATTTTAATAAAAAACTAACAATGTCTTAAACAAATGATAATTAATCTCTACGTTCCATAGATACTTTTGAATACAGACGCGTAGCGTTGTTCATTATTGATATTCTGTTTTTTATTTCATGGTAATCCGTATACTAGTAATGGAAATAAATCAATTTTTGTAAAATCTCGCGCGTTTATGTCAAAATACGCTCTAATGTCTTGACCGCTATTATTATATTCGCGTCTTTTGACGTTCTAATGTTCCGAGTGGTTAAAATAAATTTACATATTTCACTTTCTCAACTTTAGTACACATTAAAAATTTCTTAAATTGTTGTTTATTGCCTAAGTAAAACATAAGGACATTTTAATTTTGCTCACAAATCTTAAGATAAGTAATATCTATATCTTATTACGGCTCAGCTACGGCGATGGGAATTGTGTTTTATTTTCTTAATACATATAAGGGAGATTTATGACAATGATTGTATGTTTCCTTTAAGGGGGAGCAGACGTATGTTTAACGTTTGACTCGTTTTCGACACTTGTAAGAAAGAACTGCAGCCTGCAGCATTACATGTTTAAGATAAACAGCAAAACCATCAGCACATTGACGTTTGAAATTTGTGAATTTTTTGAATTTACTCACACTTCAATATGTCGATTTATTGTAACTATATTCCATACTTTCAAAATTATCATCACGGCTAGTAGTATTTTAGGGGTCTACGGAGACGTCACGGTGCGGTGGGAGAGATGCAAGAAAATGATTATTTTTTTCATTTGGAGGAAACAAAACTACGTACATTGTGTTTCTCATCTTTTGAAAGAGCTGCAGCATTATTAGGATAAAGAATGTACGTTTTATGCTTTTTTTTTGTGTCATCGTGGTTCCGTAATCATGGATCGTCACCGTAATAATAAAAGTGTTCAATCTCATTTAAAAACTAAGTTTGAAATTCCACACTTTCGAATAGTGAGAAAAACTCAATGCCCATTAATTTTTGTAAATATATAATAGTTTAGCACACACCAGCTTCCTATATTACATTTCTTCATTTTTGCTTTCAAAATTTACAAAATTGTATCCTAAAATAGAAGTCCATTTTCTATGTTTTCAATAATATTCACCCATCCTGTGATTATAATCTGAAATGTTCTATTATGTATTTGTTAGTTATGTCTATATACAGTGAAACCCTCTTAAGAAGTTCTCTCTTAAGACGTTTCGTGGCTTAAGAAGTTTGGTTTTTTGGGTCCCTCGGCTCAAAATTGGCCTAATTTTTCCCACATATAAGGTTTTCCTGCTTAAGAAGTTGGTTTTTTCTGGTCCCTTGGAAAACTTCTTAAGAGGGTTTCACTGTAATTGGCCTATATGATGGAACCATCAACATTTTCAGAATAAGTTCATAAATATTATGTATGGTTATCCACTCAAACGATGGGTCGGTTTTCAATTTGGCCATTCAATTTAATTAATATTAATATGGATATATAAGAAACTGCTTACTGCGGTTTAAAGCCAATGAGTCCACCCAGATTTCAATGTTTATCCTATGTTTTTAAGTTCAATAAAAAAAGGTTGAATTTATAAATCATAAAATTAACCTACTCAAAATTGGGTACCCATCGCTCGAGTGGATTATGTAACAGTAAATTATCATACTTACATAGATATATTATTATATTACGTACAACATTTCTATTACTTGAGCAATTCTGTTGCAGCATTTAGTACCACGGAATGATTCAGAATTTAGTACATAGTCCATTAGATTATGAGATTAAATTATTGCTTTATGAGTATTAGATGAGATTCACCGTAGCCATTCTGATTTGTAATAACAGGAGTAAATAAACCATCGAGAGGTTTTTAACTCTTCACAAAGTCCCAGGAGTTGAGATTGGTGCTGGAGCAGATTTGCATCACAATTGGAGATTCCCGAAGTTTCTCGTTCACCCCGAGGCAAGTGCCTGCCGCGGAGTTGTACACAGGAGATCCATTCTGTAAACATAAATTTTGTTATTTATTTAGTTATTATGAATTAACGCCGATTAACGGCTTTTACACAGGAATTACAATAATTTGAAATATGGATACAGAATATACATAGAGAGCAGTGGCGGTGCTTGAGATTTCAGTGAGCTAGAGTGCTAAGATCGAAAAATTGACGTTGTTGATGTAAGCGTAATGATTAAGAAAGGGACGCTCACATGGTTTAGACATGTAGAGCGAATGAACGAGGAAAGGAGTGGAAGGAGAATATATGACGCAAATGTGAATGGTAGAAGAAGTCGAGAACGCCCGAGGAAGACATGGCACGACCAAGTGAATTAGATACTTGAGTAGGGCCATGTGAAGAGTCGGAATAATAGAAGAGCACGTACGAGATGACGTATGAATGTGAACGAGGCAAAGAGTGTGTGCCAAGATCGAGTTGTTTGACGGTCCGTCCTCTCTGCCTATCCCTGCGAGGAAACGGCGTGATGGTTAGTTAGTTAGTTGGTTGTAGCTGAAAATGATTTTTTTTTTACAAAATTTCAATTTTTTGTATTAAGATCTTTAGGATTCTTTCAGTTAAGGGATGCGCCGCATCTACATACTGAATACAAAATAGATAACAATAATACAAAATACTTTATACAAAAATTTGAAATTTTGAAAAAAAAAAAAATTCATTTTCAGCTACAACATCAGTAATGTAGTATTTTTCAATCTTAGCACACTAGCTCACTGGAAACCCACGGACCGCCACTGATAGATAGATAAGAAAAATATAACTATAAATAATATATATGAGAAAAATACAAGTGGAACAGTGCCATGAGTTAGATGAAAAGTTCAAATTACAAAAAATTTAAAAAGTAAATATTGTGGTATGTAACAACATAAAAGTACAAAGAGTGGCAAAATATGTATAAATACAAGAATGGAGAACAAAAGAAAAGAAAAATACACCACAGGCTCATGCATACAAGATATTTTGAAAAGTACTTAAGAAATCTGTACTTTAAAAGTACAAAAATAACTTTGTAAACTATGTAATAAAAATTGATTAAAAAATCCTGGAAAATATGTTGTTGAGTTAATATAATATATACAAATTGTTAAGATAATGATATGGTTGGGTGAAACGAACTCTCACTTGGATTATAACTAAATAATGATTATTTTAATGAAAAAACACACTTTGTAAAACACCACTTTATTTGAATTAATAATTAATTAATATAATAGCCCTGATGAAGCTTGAGCTAAGCGAAACCTGGTTGGCTGTGTAATAATTATTAATTCAAATAAAGTGGTGTTTTTTCATTAAATATATAATGTCACAGCACAAAGTATTTGCTTCCTTCGATAAATAATGATTAATGAATTAGAAACCTTGGCTTTGTGACGCCACTCCTGGGTACCGGCCATCTCGTGACACTTGGAGAGGAACACCTTTCCATTGCCACCGGGAGACGCTTCCAGGCACAGCATCCGGCCAAGCACCAGCTCGTGGAGAACACTCTCATACCACATCTGTAAACAATACGTAATGATTTAACAATGTGTGCTATTACTTGTATTATTATACTAAGATTGATTCACATTACATTCTTTGCAAAAGAAAATAAATATGTTATTTATTGTGGCGACTGAGATAATTTTGTACTGGAGGCATCCATTACCTGATTGGGAACACGCAGACAAGTTGCCAGCATCAATCCTCCATTTTTAGTTTTGATGTCTTTCACTGACTGAGCGCAAAGGTTGGTACCAGTGAGCCTTAATTGGTAGCTGTCTGTATAGTTGCGCTGTCTGAAATATTAAATTATGAAAATCCATCTACTATTTTTAATAGTCACCAAGGTAATCTTTTTTTTTATTTAGGAAAAAACACAAATGAAGTAGTTCATAAAAAAATACAAATCACCTGTAAACAATTTCTCACAGATTAACCAACTGTAGAAGTATGCATGTACATATTTCTAAATGACATGCCAATATATGATAATGTTATTATTTCTTCAAATTTATTTATTTAAACGCAATAAAATGGCTTTTACATTTAAGTGATACATGAGAATATAGGTATATGATGGTACACAGGAGTGAATCAGTATTATATTAAGAACAAAATAAGAATGTATGAGTACACAAAAATAATATCGCTGAAATGATAGTTATTATCAGAAGTCCAATGAGATAATATTGAAAAGAAATAAGTACTTGTACAACAGTTAAATAATGTAACAGGTTTATATAACTTTTATAAAAGCTTGTATTAGGTATAAAATACTATTATTTAATCTGAGTTACAACAAAAAAAAATGAAGTACTCTTATGGTAGAGAATGTTGTAATATTATTTTATAATATCAGAGAACATTTTGATTAAACAGAATAATAAATGCAAAAAAGGTGACGTGTTAGCAAGTAGGATCAAACTAAAATTATGAATTAGCATTACCTCGAATGCCACAGTTGGTATTTATTTCTCTGCGGATCCGACAAGGAGTTAAGTTTTTCCTTAGCCCTCGATTCAGAATCTGTATCCAAAACCAGTTCCGGATAAACATTGTCCAAATACCACTGGAAAGACTGACAATTAAGATTTTTCCGCAACTGAATTCGTTCTGATATATTTCCATAGTTGATATTGGCAGCGGTGGGAACTTTCTTCAAGTAATTGTCCTAAAACAAAGCAATAAAGTCAATGCAAAATGAGGATACAAAAAACAAGATTTTTGACATAACGCATAACAGACATTTTTTAATCGCAAAACATCACAACATAATAATAATAATAAACGGGAATAAAAAATACGGCACAAATTGTTTCGCCAAATAAAATTGCCTACGCTCGAAAATGTCTGAAGAGAAGAAAACATAATATATGACACGCAACTTACTCTTTTATCATATTTAAGGTTTAAACAAAATCATATCATAATTCTTTAATTTTAATATTAGAGTAATAATTAAATGCTTAATCCGAAAATAATTAAAAAATGGCAGCAATTTGTATTTGGAAGGCATCTTATCATTTTCTTGAACTTCAAAGAAGAGAAGAAACTAGAAGACTTTAAAACTGCAAAACAAAAATATTTGTAATATTACCACATACAAATTTTTCAGAGCAAAAAACGTCAAACATTGGCAATATAAGTCATACCACATAAGCATCCATCCAAACATAAGCCAAGCGAAGGGAGTTATGAAGCATGGAGTCCGTTCCGTCGGTAGAGTGGTAAGGTCTCCTCTTCCTGAATACATGACCAACGCGACTGCAGGGGATGATCTCCAAAGAGCCTCCGCACATCCAAATCTATAATTAAAACAGACTTATACACAGTGGCGTAGCAAGGGGGGGGGGAACGGGGGGGGGGGGGGGGGAAGTTCGGCCCTGGTGCCACCCGATCGTGGAAAAAAAAATTACGAAGGATATTGTCACAAAAATATTGAAGAGGGGGGGGGGGGGGTGACATCATCACGTTATCCGCCCCGGTTGCCACCCATGCTAGCTACGCCACTGCTTATACATCAATACAGTGGTGATTATTTTCTAGGATTTTTCAGGATAATTATGGCAAATCTGTGGAGAAAACGAAAATCAATGTTCCCTTTTTGACATTAGAGATTTTCAGTTCAGAATTTATACACAAAGCTTAGCATGTAAAAAAATGTTATATTTTTCTAGTGCAGTTCTTACCCTAAATGACATTTCAATATTTTCTCCTCCCCAAGTGTCCATTCCTGAATCGTAGGCTCCCATGGCATCAAAGTATCCCTTGTATATAGCAAACAGTCCTCCAGCCATTGTGGGTGTTTTCATTGGCTTAATGAAATCTGATTTGGCTGAAACATTCAATCCACAGCATCGGAGTTTTAAGTAGTAGTCGACACAAACAAAAATTCGCAATTGAATTCTACATCTAAAATTAATAAATCTGGATAAGAATAGAACATATGATAATAAATAACTCACTTTGTAGAGAGTCTTTAGGAATGTTATCCCATTTGAAGTGGAGTCCCCAATTGAAGCCCCCACGAACCAGCGGACTGGCCGTGTACTCAAACGTGTCGGCGTTGATGACGTCGATGATGGGGATGACCACCCTGCTGGAGTAGGCCTGCGAGGAGTTAACTCCCTCGGACAGTCGATGCAGCAGAGGTTCCAGCCAATTGACATTCACCTCGATGTGGGAATCTAAAAATACCATCACCTAAAAGGACAACAAGCTTTGAGTGGTTTCCTTGTTCTACAGGCATAAGATAATTTATTGGGCATTCACAATATTATTGATATTAAAAGAGATGACGACTTTACAGAAAAATAAAGTAAAATAATTTAAAAAAATATATATCACTATTCCAAAACTATATTTTAACATTGAATCAGTAATGGCAATTACAAAATTACAATGGTAAAAATATCATACTTTTGCTCTGCTGTTTTCCGCACCAAAAATTCTAGCCCGAATGAGTCCTTCCCTTCTATGCGTCTTCAACACTTTGATTGGAACTGGTCTGTAGTTTCCATTAGCGTCAAAGCTAATAGGAGCATTTGACAGATTATTGACATAATCGGCAACATCAGTGTGTAAATGCTTCGTGTCGCTGTAGTCATCCACCAGCACTATTTCATGGAGCAGCGAGCGAGGGGTTCTCTCGAGGATTGAGTGAACAGATCGGATGAGGGTGTGAAAGTGTTCATTGTAGAAGCAGATGATGATTGATACACTCGGCAGCGTCTCTGTGTATGTTTTGTTCTTACATCTGTAAAACAGGATTTAAATTGAAATAGTATAGGTTAAAGATTGTTCCATTTACTTGGTGCTATTACACTATTTTTCAACCTGGAAAGACAATCCCATAACCGTAAACCTTTAATATCTAATGAACATAAATATTGTACATGCGTAATTTATTTATTTTGATACAATATTTTACATTTAAATAGTAATCCAGTAATGTTGTCCTCCACTGGGTGACTAACCCATGCTGAAGCCTCCATTTTATAAAATAAAAAAATAAAAAATATATTACGTGAGCTCAAAAGGGGGAGGGGTGGGTTCAGCAAAATCTCACGTTACTTGAAAAGAAAATACAAAGTGGCACAAATTTATCTCACCAAGAGGAGGGGAGGGGTCTAGATTGGAAGAAAAACTGCTCACATAATTAATGTATGCCTCCTGAGGGTATGTTTTATTATTTTATGTTTTGAAATTTTGGTAATATTGTATTTTTTGTTCTTTAATTCATTTTGTAATTTTATGCCTAAATTTATTTTTGTTTTCCTCAATTTTATTTTCAAGTGTTAGACTGTTGAAAGCTTTTATAGCGTGATATTTATAGTGTCTTTGTCCAAAACTTGTATTTACCGTCGGAGTTTTTATGTTTTCTTTGTACACTAACTGGTCTGTTAGTTTTTCATAATGAATTGTAAAGTGCCCTTGAGGTGATTTTTCACAAAAACGGCACTCTAAAAATTATTATTATTATTATTAGTGATATTTTGTGTTTTTTGAAATTTGTTTTTTCGGTCAAAAATGTAGTTTAGTAGTGTTTTAACATATAATTGGCGTATAACAACCGGTCAGTGGTTGAGTGGGCATAGCGCTTGGGTCCCACCCAGGCTTCGCGTGTTTGATTCCTCGGCTGGCTAAGTCCTCCATCACAACACAAGCAACATTTTCGGCTTTCTGTGGTGGTAGTAGGAGATTTTCAAACATTGTTGGGTTATGCGTAACCCAGGAATGTTTGTCTTTCTTTTAAAAAGAAATTTAAATTTAAATTAAATATCTAGTACGTCACAACTGTTGAATATTTGGTCTGTTTCAGTAAGTCTATGTTTTTTAAGTTTTACCTTTAAGATCGTTTTATGCGCGATTTCTATGTAATCGATAGCCAAGTTTGTAGCTTCTCCCCAAGCAATTATTCCATATTCTATTATTGATTGACAAAGTGCAAAATATACTGTTTTCATTTTTTTTATTTTATACATGTTTCTTATGTTTAGGAAAATGTGTATTGTTTTGAGGAGTTTATTTGTGATTTGTTTGATATGATGTGTTCATCTAAGGTTATGGTCAATTACTTTATTGGTTCTGTTTTTTCTAGAGGAGGGCAATCGCAGACGTTGGTGTTTAAACATTTGTGTATTTATTTGTGTTGTTTTTAGGCTGTCCCGTGCTATTTATACTGTACGTTGTGAATTTTGTTTTGATATGTTTAGTGTAAGTATGTTTGAGTCTATTTGTATTGGCATTTACTTTTTTTGAGTTAATATTTAGATAATATTTTTTAATTGATAAACTAATGTTTAAGACCAGATTTTTATGCATAGCACAAAGGGTAGTTGTTTGCAGGTAGAAAAATGTAATAAGCAGTAATTGTTGAATGAAAAACAGGTATATATTGAATAATTTAGTGGGTAGGAGATAAGCCGACGTAGGTCACAGCATTTGACCGGAAATCAGAAGGATGCGGGTTCAAGTCCCGTCGGCGGCATGTTAGCATCTTTTCTCGGGAGATTTTTTCAATGTAGATGAGTGTTTCAGGCTAATAATTATTGCAAATAATTGTATATACTTAGATGTTTGATAGTATTTTTATGTTTGTATTTTTGTGTGTACATAATTTCTTTTAAAATTTTCCATATTTCCTTTGAGTTATTGTTTTCTTTTTAAAGTTTTTCTCTATAGTACAACTCCTTAGCTACGTTAATAATTTTCGTGCAGATGTTTCTATATCTTTTATAGTAATTAGGTTGTTCCATGTCTGTATTCTGTCAATTGGTGTATTTTAATTTGTTTGTGAATTTTGTCTCTACGAATACAGTTTAATATTCCTTCTGTTATCCATAGTTTATTTTTTTTTGCTTTGCGTGTAAGTTTTACTTGTTTTAGATTTGTGTTATTATTTATTTCTTGCGCTAATATAGTTGTAAATTTATCCCAGGCCTCTTCGACATTCTCTATTTGGTATATTGTAATCCAGTCTATTTTTTTGAGTTTTTCTTTTAAGTTTGAGTAGTCAATTATTTTTTTTTGTGAATATTTTATGTTGGTTAGATTTTGTGTTTTCGCTATCATACTCATGTATTTATTGCTATCATACTCATGTAGTGATCTATAATAGTGCTTTAAGTACTACGGTTTTGGTTTTTAGTTTTGCTTTGATCATTATTTTGTTATTTATTTTGTCTCCTAAGAGCATTTCTTACACTTTACTTTTTCATATTTATAACTTTTGTGTTTTTTATTATTTTTAAAGATATCTCGTAGTCTATACATTTTTCTTTTTACTATATTATTTCCTGCATTTAAACTTTATATTTAAACTTTTTACTTTTACATTATACTTCAGATTTTATAATTTCATTTTATACATCTTACTTTTTTACTACTTATTACAGAATTGTAATTTGCTGAAAAACGGCTCTCTAAAACGGCTTAATACTACCTTTCGTGTGTCATTCTTAGACTTGATATTTTTTGTTACCAAATAATGGACTTTTATTTTTCAATCTGTTTATTTTTTTTTGTAATCGATGTAGGCATTTGACCATGAAAAATAAAAACATTGATACACCATTCAACCCACTTTTAAAACTTTAGTCTATGATTATCGCGTAAATAATGATTTTACACAATATTTTAAATTTAAAATATATACATAATACACACATCTGTAAAAGTACGGCCTCTTATTATCGTTATGATATCTGTGAATATTGATAATTAAATAAATACTTCATTTTTCACCAAAATCGAACACATTTCGTAGCTTCTATTCATTCCGGGCTAGAATCTCCCGTTGGCAGGTAGGGAATCTGTACGCTCCTCGTTTGACAGCGTATATATTTTGAAAATACGGGCGAAATGTTTTATTAATAGCTTTAAACATAGAATACCGACTCACTTGAACCACTGCAGTAAACTCAGTAAGCTACAAAAACAGGAAGTACTCGAAAATTCTCTTTTTTAGTCTAAGTTTGTCGAATTGTATTTTTTCAACCGCCATATTGTATAAATCGTTTAAAATATAACATTTCATGTGCGTTATACTTCCGAAAATGGTTTGTGCGATGTTCATATTGTTCCATGCGTGTGGCGACGGGCACGTTTTGCAAGTATGTGTGAGAATTCAATGCTGCGTACACACACACAGCTATAATATATGTAGCGTGACGTATTTCGGAATATCAGTATTAGTTCATTTGTTTGTGTCGTGGACATTCATTCACTCGTCGAACATTTCTCCGTAGGTACATTATGTACGCTGTGTTTGGTAGTAGATACAAAAATTACCTTATATGATTAGTATTAGTATTAAGTATAATAGACAAAGAGACAAGATAGGTAAACCCTACGTCATCGAGTATACGAATGAAACTACTTTGTAGTGATAATGGACGTTTATAAAACCTTAAAAAAGCTGGTCTGCCGGTGCGTCTTTTGGCAGGAGCCGCGCTGTCACGGAAATAGTCAGTGATTTTTTTCGAAAAAATTACGACATCAAAACAACGAGAATAATAAAAGTCGATTAGAAAATGAGAAAAAAGCTGGTCTGCCAACCGACAGCCTGGCACGTTCGCAGGCAGCCGGCGTCAAAGTGGGGTAAAAAATAGTAAATTTTACGTCATCGAGTACACGAATTAAACCAATGAATAACTATAGTCCAGATCATTTCATTTAAGAATTTCTTGGTCTGCCGACCAGCAGCCTGGCAGCTTTTTGGGTACGACTTTAAAAAAAAAAAAATTATAATTTTTCTTTTTCTGAATTATTATTTTTATTTCATTATAGTTTTAAATTAGAATGCCATATTTTTTTTAAATAAGCCAAAACCTGCCGCGGTGCCCCTCACTGCTGTCGCGTGTCCATATTTTTGTACAAATTTATAATAATAATAGTCATTTTAAGATTGCCAAAATAGTCCATACTAGTTGGAAGTTCGAACAACCAACGCACCGTCGCCGTAAGAGCTGTGTTCATCCGTAAAACGACGTAAATTTCCGAACCTCGTCCGTTTCATATCGGTTTCGCATGCCCTGCTGCATCGATTACATCGAACACAAGATCGAAACTAACAAAAAACTGTAATCTAGATCATCCCATTCATGATTTCCTTGGTCTGCCGACCAGCAGCCTGGCAGTTCAAAAATAAAAACACCATAAAATCGACTCCAAATGTGAACCACGAGAATAATTACGAAGCAGAATATGTTTATAATAAACTGTTTTTATTCAATACATAACTACGAAATACATAATCACGAAACAGAACTTGTTTATAATAAACTTTTTTTTATACATTAAATAATAATATTATTGAACATTTAAAAAAAATAAAAAACGATTGTGCAAGACCACACGACTGAAATAAAATTTCACTTATCTTATAAAAGAACATATGACATTGGGGTGACATAGACGTTGACATTCCAGACAATTTGGTTTGTTGCATTTCACACAGTAGTACACACTCAGGCGTCTTTTTTTCGCTGGGCAAAAGTTGCCCCGTTTTCTTTTGCATGCTTCGTTTCCTTTTTTAATAACATTAATCACCGTTCGCATCGATCACTGTTCGCATCGATTACCGTTCGCATCACACTTTTCGTAACGCATTCACCAGTTTACCCCCAAGTGTCGAGCGTGCGTAAAGAAGTTTTACTTTTAAAAAATTATTTATACAATGCGAAATACATAATTACGAAGCAGAACTTGTTTATAATAAACTGTTTTTATACATTAAATAATAATATTATTGAACATATAAAAGAAATAAGAAATTAAAATGGAGTTCTACAAAATAAACTTAATAACAATAAATGCACCACGAGATTCCAAACGTCGCGTCGGTAGTTTATAATGGGAGCTGCGCGAGTGTATACGATTGACGTGAACTATGGGAAAAAACCATCAACAAGCAAATAATGAAACATTCGTAAAAAGGATCATACTAAATATTCTACCAAAATAATAAGTTCCATAAATTAAACACACTTTGTTATTGGTTTGGTTTTTACTTCGATATTTAAAAATATTGTGCACGTCATAACATAACACAAGTTGAATGTTGAAGTTTTAAAATTCGCGATGGCATTACTACCGACATCTAGCGATGTAATAATTAATACATTTTGACAGTTTTCGAATTCGGCCGTGGCTAGTACATCCCTTTAACTCTTTTTTTACCTTTTGTTTTTAGATTTAACTCTACATTTATATGTTACTTTCTCTGTTATTGTATATAATTGTATATACTCTGTTATTGTATATAATTGTATATAAATATTATTATGTTAATGGTACATGTTGTGCCGTATGTTTTTTAAAATAAATAAATAAATTATATGATCTATACAACTTTTTGTGTGACTCGTGTTGGAACATTTATCGTTGGCTCCAGTCCATGCTGTGCTTGTATTGTTAGGTATTTTAAGTTTTGTAGGTGTCCGTTTTGTAAAGTGTTTATGTTTAGGTCTCCAATGATGATGATATTTTTGTTTCTGTTAAAATCATTTAATGTATTAAGTGCGGTTAGAAAATCTGTAATGTTGTTTTTGGATGGAGAACTGTACATCGCAACAATTTCTTTTTCATATGTTATTTGAATGCAGTTGGAGTCTATGGTGTGTATTTATTGTATATAACTAGACCATCATTTTGATTTTTGTGTTTCTTTGTGTGGTGTGTGTTATAGTTTTCAATTGTTTTTGGTATACATATATTTGTCATTCAACCAACATTCTGTCAGCACAATTATATCAAAATTATTATCAAGCTGTTGTAGGTATATCGTAAATTCATCAAAAGTTTTATTAATCAATCTAATATTTTGGTGTAATATTTTGATTCTATTTTTTTCTTTTGTGATGTTGGTCCATAGATTAAAATCGTTTGTACTTACGCAGTAGTGTTGGTTGTCGGAGTCTATATATTCCATGTAATCAACCATGTTGGTAAGTATTTGTGTAAGTATATGATATGTAGTGGTGTTAGGTATGGAGTTGTGCTTATGTCAGTTTATTTATAAAATAAAACCCAAATGTGTATATGTACATAATAATGTCGACAAAAAAAAAAATAGAGTGTGTAATTTACACGTGATAGAACTGAAACTAGAAAGTCGTTAGATCTCGCTTTCTCGCCTGTTTATTTTAAAGTGGTTTGAAGATTTGATATTGATTTACAAAAACAAAAATGTTTATTATTTTTGGATTTCGTAAGATTCGAACCTCTGTCTGCTGGATTTCTCTGGCAGTTGAGATTTGCGACGCACTATACCGCTGCGCTATGGGACGCGCTCGGCGAGGCGCGAATTTACACTTTATATTCTGACGACCCGTAAAAAAACAAAGCGGCCAATGAGTGCAGACCTATCGTCATTTCCGTTTTATATCTCAACCAATAGGAGCCTCGAGCGCAGTTTGATGCTTCGCATGTGCCGTAGTGCATCATTTCCGTTTCATCCGAATTCCAAATCACTCTAAGGGGGCTAATGATGTTTCACTTCAATAAACAATACTGCCCAAACGAGTTTGGCGGTATTTCATTAAAAACATAATCGATGTCGTTGTCTGGTCGCTTAGGTGGTATTGTTTACTTATCGATGATATGCATTATATAACGTTGATCTTCTTCATGATAACTTCTATCATAATTGGAAGCTGGTAAAATACGCTGAAGCATATTGATTTTAAATTACGACTGAATGATATAAAATATAATACATAATGTACATATTACTAAAATGTTTACACTCACAATTCATTGCGTGTATCAGGCAGAGATCTAGTAAATGAAATCCTCTGTGAAGCAAGAACATTGAAAGCGTAGATTTTATAGCCTTCGTCTCGCAATATTCTATCTGCATCAGTTTTGATCAATCCAAAGTTCCCATCTGGAAATCAAAATGAAACATTAAGTGATGGAATTGCGAAACTATGTAAAAAACATGCTTATCAGCTAATACATATATTTTAAGAGGTATTGTTCTATGTATGTGCAACCAATGATGATTATGTACATATGAAACCAAAATAAGCTCTGCTTCTGTCAACTCAAAAGCAAAAATATTTTTAAAACTTTACATTATAATTTTAATTCAATTAAGATCAGAGTTCCTTGGTTATGGTTGTTCACCCTTAGTGGCTTATTTGCTTCCGGGATTTATATGTGCGTGGGTAAGTGGAATTTCTTGAGATAACATTTTACCTCTAAAACATTTAGCAATGTGTTCTTCTGAGAAGTATTCTATTATTACATATTGCCATGCAGCATGCGCAATGAAAACAGACTTACCCATGCCATTGCTTTCATCGGGGGGCTGTTTCGTTATAGGAAATTGTTTTTTGAAATAACTTACAGTCTTGAAAGATTTCTTTTTAACATATTTCTTTTTATCGGAATAACGATCAACCGAATTGTAGGGTATAAAATTTTCTGCAAAAACGTATTGTATTAATTTTTCTGTTTCTATAATATTCAATAAATATATTTCATAGTACATACCTTCTAACTACTTATAGATCGTCATGAAATTTAATAAAAAATTAATTAAAAATTTATCAATGCTATGGCGGTTAATACTGATTACAAAAAAAATTTAAGTAGATTTGAATGTGAGGTTACGTGTGAATCTAACAAATTGACAATAGACACGAAAAATGGCGTAACTCAATTTATTATAATGATTTTTTAAATTGTTAAAAGTGAATGTTTCTCCCAAATAGTTAATTTTTATTTTGATTTAACATTCAATAAATGACTTCTTTAAACATACCAGTCGATTCCGCTATATTAGGACACATCGGGAACCAAACGTTTTGTCCCAAATAAGCGATTGTCCCAAATAAGGGAGTTTAAGGGGGTAAAAGTTACTAATAAATATTGAACTTTTTTAATCTATACATGTATTACATTTATTGGAGTTTTCTATAATGTGTTTTAACTAAGTATAATTAATTACAAAAAAAAAATTAAGTACTAACTATTAGTACAAATATCATCGCTATCATCTCCCAAATGAAAAATTAAATTTTACATAAGAGTGAAAAAACAAACACAATTTTAAGCAGGAACATGAAACGAGACTTCCATTTATTTTTATTTGTCGTGGTTATTTACCCTTTGCACTCCAATAGCGAGTATCACCTGACGTTGATTTTGTTCCACCACCTCAAATGTCGAGTGACACTCGACATTGTGTAATACTTCTCTTTGCGGACAATTTTAAGATTTTTTTTAATAAAATTTTTGAATCACGATTGAAAGACACATTCTAGAATCGCACAATACTTTAGTACTATGATTGAGAGGATGAGTTTTGTTTAGGGCTGCGTCTCAATGCAGGTAGAGGCGCAAGCATCAATGTTACAAAAGTACACTAGTAATTATCGCAACGTGCTGTCGTCAACATCTTATCAACTGTGCATTATCGTGTTTGTCTTTGTGCAAATACTTGTTGAATGGATTATTTCTGATTTCTATTTTCTATAGCTTGATTGTGTATTAGTGAAATAATCCTCAATCCCGTCATGTCTTAAAAAATAAAAAGAGATGTGTCGAAAAGGTCAAAAGCCGAAAATATAAATCTAAATGAAAACGAATCATCATTTAGAACTACTCCTCTTAAGTTTTTTTATAATATCAATTTTATTTAAACAAAAAAAAAAAAAAAAAACACTAAAACTTAAAAAAACGCAATTTGGTTTGGAGCTGGTGGAATAAAAACAAAAAGAGGCTTGGAGTGGAAAGGGTTAACCCATTGGCCACAAACCCCGGCAACCTGCCGGGTGTGCAACTCAGGTACTTAACCACCAACCCCGGCGCGCTGACGGGCTAGATTACGTCCCCCAAAAAACGAACAACGAGCATGACAGTAACATTTTTAAAAAAAAATTCGAATGCCGAACGCTGTGTAGGTTATTATACACCGGTGTATCAATTAAACGGAATCGACTGTATATACATTTCAAAAATACAAAATAAAATTCCCATGTGATTATCTCGCAAACGACATTAAAAATTGCACATTTTTAGGAAGTACCAGAAACATTATTTGATACTGATGTGAAAAATATTTAATCAGACAATAGTGCTTTTTAAATAACTTGTTTGTTTGTTTCAATCATCTTGGTGTTGCCATTTAAAGGATTATTTAAGATAAATATTCTCACAAAAGATAGAATGTTAGGTATTGTGAAACCATCATACAGTAAATATATAGTAAAACCAACATTATGATTATTTTATATTATAAAGAAACACATCAATGTACAGTGCAGGCAAGTACAGTCATTGGATAATGTACAAATAATTTTTCATAGCTTTTAGACTTTTAGGATCATTCAATTTGTTCACTCATTTTTGTAGTCGTAATCAATTACGTATTAATCAAATGTAATGCAAATCTTTGAAAAGTTACTCTTGATTGTGTAGTGGTGTACTGGAAGTTAAAAAAATATTGAATTTAATAATAATTTTGTTTTTGTTAGGAAGCTGAAGAATGAAACAATACCACATTAAAAGAACATTGTCGAATTTAATAGCATGTCTAAATTTAAACGACACTTATGGCGTGTTCGGACTAGGCAAGTTTTATTGGACACATATTGGATTATTTTACACTTTTGTATACTTTTTACTACACTATTTTAACTAACTAACTACATAACAGGTAGGCAGAGAGGACGGACCGCCAAACAACTCGGTATTAGCACACACTCCTTGCCTCGTTCTTTCTAGGTATTAAAATAAAATGAATATAACTATATTACCCACGCACAGGCTGCGCCTTAGTGGGTTCCCATTACTCTTATGATTTTCATAATACTGTATTTATCAAATGTAAAAATTGGGAAAAATAAAGGAGAAAAAAAACGAGTGTGCTTTAGACCATACAACTGAAGTAAAACTTCTGCTCCATCTATATGATAGGAAGAGAGAAAGTAAATGTGTGCGCGCACTGCTCTCTCTTGCTCCTACAGTGATATACGAAGCTTTCGCCTTTTAGCTTTTTGTAACGCTCTCGTCACGCATTCACTAGCTTACTGCCCAAGTCAAATGTGCGTAAAGAAATTTTACTTAAAAAAAAAAGTTGTTTAGTTGAGTAGCGCGTAACTCGTCACTTGACTGACCAAAAAGGGTTTGCATTATGGTCGAGTAGAGAAAGTACATTAATGAGTGGCGCATAGCAAGATGAACAGACTGCAACGCAACAAAGTAAAAAGGCCAATAAAGCTGATTGTATGCTTATTTTAGAAGAAGTGGAAGAAGAAATTAGTGAGTAGAAGTAAATAGTGAGATGAAAGTAAAACTATGGTAATTAAAATAGATTGATAGCAGAAAAAATAAAGAATTTTAGAGTAGCACCTTCCATCTAATGGGATGACTTTTCTGCGGCTACTAATTAACTCTATTAAAACAACAGGTTCGGACTTTTCTAGTGGTTGAGTCAGTGAGTTGGGTAACATGTTGGAGGGCACCCGAAAAAATAGAACTGGATTGACTCTCTAAACCGCTGGCTAAACTACTCTACTAAAATTATGGTGTTCGGACACGTTTAGTTACTAAATTACTCGCTACTTAACTAAACTACTTGCCTAGTCCGAATAGGTCTTTAGCACCCAGTATCTATGCGCGTTTAAGGTGTAAGAAAAACTTTTAAAAAATGTATTAGTGTGCACAAAAACATTAAAATGGGTCCTCTATGAATTCCCCTGTAGCCTATTGTAAATACCGTACACATTGATATTGTTTCCACTGGATGCTGGCATGCTGGAGGCGACAAGTGCTTCTCCAGAATTGGCAGTGTGAGTGAATTAATTTCTTTAGCACAATTCTACTAGGTCAGTCTCCATTAAGATTTCACCAGAGCAAATTCATTATTTTTCTCATTGAAGAAGAATAACACTAATAATCTAAATGAATATACGAAAGGGAACAAGACACAGAAAAATAGAAAAGATAATGGTCGCTACTGGGACTCGAACCCAGAACCTCTCGTCTAACCGGGACGTACGCTTTTACCAATTCAGCCATTGCCACCTTCCATCAAACCGTCACAATTGCCAATCTCATATTTTAAAATTTCCGAATTAACAATATCATCGTCGACTAATTTTTCCATATCATAGGCAACTGGGTCATTTTCAAATTTTGCGCAGGTAAATGAAGCCTGGAGTTTCAATAGAGATTAAAAGTTTTTAATTTTATTCCAAACTCATTTTTACTGCTCTTTTGGATTCTTTATTTATAACTAGCGAGTTCTCGGCATGCGTTGCAATGCCACTAATAAAAAAATTGTTTGATTTATACGACAGAACAAGTATTTTTTTTTACATAATCTGTGATTTTAGTGCCCTTTTCACGTAAAAACATCACGTGAGTCATTTTTACATTTTTTTATGTTTGCATTCTGAATTTTAATATTTACAAATGTTAATATTTATTTGTAATATAACAATTTGAATGCTTATTTGATAACCTTCCAAAAACAGTTTTTAGTATTCGGCTATGTTCAGAAATGTTTCATTTATAGAGTTTTAATTGTGAAGCGGAAATAACACAAGGTTTTTGTAAATTTGAAATTTCGTTTAAGACGAAAAACTTGCATATTCGCGATAGATCGGAGCGATTAAGATCTTTGTATTCTTATTTTTTAAATATTTTTTTTTCTTCAGGGACAAATTTACCTGTGCAAAATTTGAAAATGACCCAACTACATTTTTCATTGGAAACAATCGTTCTAAGAACTGGTTTGTAATCTAGATAGCGTCTCGGATAAATATATCTACATATATATAAACGAGAGGTTCTGCGTTCAAGTCCCAGTTGCGACCATTATCTTTTTCTCTTTATCTGTGTCTTGACCTCTTTCATATGTTCGTTTAAATTATAAGTGTTATCTTCTTCAATGATATATAACATTAATGGGAATAACCTTCAAAAGTTATAAAAAGAGAGTTGTTCTAAAAAAAAAATAATAATTTTTTGTTTAACACTCATATACACATTTAAAAAACAAGAGAATGATTAGAAAATTTGTACTTTATAATATATAATACGTAGTACTTTAGATTACATAAACAGAATTGAAATTAAAAAACTTTTTCACTTTGTTCCACTTATTTATTATTACCAGGACCGGTTTCATCCTACTACGGACATTTTCAGACTGGTGTGTGATGACCAGTCTGAAAATGTCCGTAGTAGGATGAAACCGGTCCTGGTAATAATAAATAAGTGGAACAAAGTGAAAAATTTTTTTAATTTCAATTCTATTACAATGGAATTCCACCACGAATTAAAAGTGCAAAAACTAGACTCATTACATAAACACTGTAAGAATATGAAATATACAATATTTTAATAAATGCAAAAAAAATTAAATGACACTACTGTACACAATATACAAGTTTGCAAAACCATTAACAAAATACGGTTCATGAAACATATAAACAGCTGGTTATTATTAAAAATTGTTTATGTACAGGTTATAACATAATATAAATGTACATAATATCCCACATTATATCGACGGTCCTGAAGAACAATGTCAGATCTGCTAAAAATCGAAAATCGTTTTGAAGGCTTATTTTAATTTCCCTTTGATGATTTAAAAGCATGTTTTTTCTGAGTTTTGAATGAAATGAAATAAAACTTTGTTTTACTTATTTGCTATATTTCTTGATCTCGTAAAAATGCAGAAACGAAACTATAAACAGCTCTACTGCAAAACTCTAAAATCGCACATCCGACATTGTTCTTCGAGATCATCGATATCTTCCCTATTCTGTCAGAAAACATTCTTGGTTATGTTAGAATTGATGATTTTTATCAGAACAGGAAAGATTTTAGGTTCAGTTGAATATTTTTTCCATAACACAAGTACGATTAGTTATTTGGAATGAAATGTATTTTTTAATAGAAGAAAATTAGTTTTAGTAGAAAATGTTAGTAAAGATGCGTTCATTAAACAATAACATAAGATGATACCTGTTTTCAAAATATACCTTCTATCATCTAATTTTGAAGGATCAAAGGTAGTGTTATCACTTAGTACAATAAGGCTTTCTTTTAACGAAATAATAGAAAAACTGTTAGTAACATTAATCGACCCTGAAAAATAAGACTCAATTACACATCCATGGATTGCAAATTACATGAAATAAATATACATACTAGTTTAATTTTATGGGTAAGAAGACTACCGTTGACTGTGTGAATTATAAGACAAAGAAAGATTGAACTAGTAAGGAAAGTTTACACCAAACTTAAACTTCAATAGCAAAAGACTGACACAGAACAAAATTCATGTCGTGCCACGGAGTCAATCAATACTGCATCCTTTTAACTCAATGGCAAATTTGTAAACCACTGCACCACAAAGGGTCAGTCTGCTTTACCAATAAACAAGTTTAATGCTTAGACTCGTCAATTTGTTCTATTTATAGTTGGAAAAGGCTCTCAGAGGCAATTCATATTAATTTTGGTTGATGTAGTCATGTGTTATTGATTGTTTAAATAAAACATATTTGTCACAATTTTTAAGCCCCTTGAAATTTCTAACTCCATTTGTGATTTTGTGGATTAAACCACTTCTCCGATGGACCGCCTAATACACCTTTTTAATTAAATGGTTCTGCCTTTAAACCAATAATAGTTTGATAATAGTAATTGTTATTAATTAATGTAAACATATTAAGAGCAGATGGCGAATGTTAGAGAAAATTGTTGTAAATTATTTGCTTGTGTTGATTGGTCAAATGATTAATGGCAAATGATGATTAATTGATTTAAAAAGAAAAATGTTTAAATTATATAAAAGCTTTATGAACATAAATTAATGCTTTATTACAAATGCGTGCTATTGATAGTATTCCATCACCATTTATGAATTTAAGAATGTATGAATTATAATATAATAATATGCTACATAAATATTATGTACTTCTCGGATATACCTTGTGTCCTTTCTTCTGATTTAAAATGTGCGTGCTCTTCAAACTGCACCCTGTAAGTGCTAGCAGAAACGGCTGAAAATGATTAAGTACTTATTAGCTACATGTTCATCAAACCTAACCAGTTCAAATACAATGTTGTGGAACAGGACAGCCAATATAATGATGCTTTTTAAGGGGAAAGTATGCGCAGCCTGTTTTAACCCGTTTAATATAAATCTTAATTTTGAATTTGAGGCCAAAATACCCAACCAAACTGAAAAATTATTTTTGCAATCAAAAGGTATATCAAATATCATATACGGATGTGTACTACTTTATTTATTTGTTTTTTTAATTTATAAAATGTAGGCAATTAAAGATTTTAATATTTCATGTTTAATTATTTGTGACTAATTGATAAACATATATAAAAATTATTTTACTACATTCGTTATAAAAATATGATGATATATAAAATATTAAGTAAAAATTATCAAAGGAAAGCATTTTGATGGGTGTAAATTTAAATTACAAATGACCTGATATGATTTTAGATTTTCACGGCCAAAAGTATTTTCGTTAGTTGTTTTGGGAGTGTTAAATAGAGTCTCAAACAAAATCAAAGTAAAGAAATATGAGAATGTTGTCATTTAGCTTTAATTTAAGGCGAAACACCGTGAAATAATGTAAAATCACTTGTTATTGGTTAGAAAACTTGATCACTTCAATCACGTAGAAATATTATAGATGCTCTAATTAAATACTGCAAATAGATCACATTTTGGCCTTTGAAAGATTTTTTTATAAGCCCAGAAAATAAATAAAGTATCAGGCCCATAAAAACTGCTTTAAAGCAAAAAATCTCCTACTAACAAATCCTTTTTCGGATATGGTTTCACTGTATAGTGTGGCAAATTAAGTTCTTTAGAAAATGGCGGGATTTTTTTTTTAGTATTTGTGTCAGAACTTCACAAAATAAAAGAAAATATGCTTTTTGGTATTTTTTTTTTTGAAAAAACAAATTACTGGTTTTAAGTGAAAATTTCAACCTTCTCGACATAAGGACTACGTCTATATTCTGTGCCGCGGTGCATCGCCTTAAACATAAACATGATTTAAAAAAAGTTTGAGCATAATAATTTAAGACTTTTTATCAGCCAGTGGTGAATCAGTCATATTTATCGGTAACTGTTTCATTACATCCTTAATAAAAATGCAGTTATATTTTGCACATAATTTTCAATTATTATATCGACTGTGTTTTAATAAAACCCATCAAGGCACAATTTTTTGGAATCTAAATTTTTTATTTTTTCATACATCCTTCAAGGAAGAGTCTAGTAAAACCATTTTTGCTGATAAATGCATTTTAAATACTGAAAACTGAATTATTCTCAGATAATTTTTTTAGGTTTAGTAAAAAAAAGGTAAAATGAGTCATCCCACAAACATGCATTCCTTCGAATTTAGCTTATTTCTATCCAGAAAGGTCAGAGAGTTGAAGTCGCTTCGCTGTTCCTTCTGTAGGTAGGGGCGTAAAATAAACAAACAAACCCTTCAAGCAGTATTGTAACAGTTATGACGTTTAACTCTCCAAGAATATATTGGCACGTCATTACAATAATTATTTGAAAGAAATTACATTACAAGTAGACATCTTTTGCATTAGCATTTTAACCAAAAAAAGTACTGTTAAAAGCTTAGATGAATTAAAAGAGAAGATAGATTACTGAGACAAAGCGCGTGGTTTCACTGGCCTAGATCCATTGAACATACTGGAGATTGACGGGTGCCACATGCGAAGATAAAAGACCATGGCGTGCACAATAACACTCTCCATACAATCCCATCAGACCTGGCACACCTAAGCAGTTTATGCGCTCGAAGCTCATGTCGTAATCTGCCATGACAAATTGAAAATGTATGCGACCCCCTCCCAGTTGATAGATTCAGCACAAAGAAATGGCATTTCCTGGCAGCTCTCAAGTCATCTGACCCCCCTCCTACCATATGAAGAAATATTTGACAGCGTCGTGTGACGACACAACACATAAGTGCTTGTGGTTCAACAGATATCTGCTTGCGCGTTTATCTTTGCATGTGGCACCTACATTATTGAGTTGAGTATCACACATAAGTTTATAGGTCAGACAAGCTGTCACCAGCTACCACAAACACGTCACTCTAGGTTCTTTTTGGTGCAAAAAATGTATTCCTGTACTTTTGAGAGGTGCACAAATCATTCTCCAGCAAAAACCAAATCTGATGGAATTTCTTTACTCTTTTAGTACTCAAAAATCACTTATTTTTCAATAAATACAATTAGACACAAGGCCTTTTTTCTACCTGAAAATGGTAAATGTCAAGCAGGAACACATTTATGTGTTCCGTATCATAACTATACATACCATACTGTATCTAGGTTGTCCTTCATACACTTAGAAGTGTATGAAGGACATCCTAGTTACAGTACATTTGTATTCTACTAATCTACTCAGCAGTAGGGGAAAATCCCACTGATGGGCGAGCATGTTCGCGACGAGCAGTCTGCACGTGATGTCGACTGAGTTATATGGCAGACATTCATACAAAAATACTCATCGCTCGCATGTGATGTCTGAACATGCTCAGTGGGACACTTAAGCTCGCAGCTGGTGTTGTGATGCATGCATTCAGAAACAAGGGACATTCATAATAAAATAACTATTTCACACGTACATACATATTCTTTAAAAGGCTACCCCTTTAGTTAGCCATGAAGGCTCTTTTATATGTGGCTATTTCACACATACACACATATTTGATATGGCTATTTTTTTTTTATGTGTTTCGTTATTCGCTTTCAATCTAGAAACAGGAATGTACTATATTTTTGTTTAATTAGTATGAACATAACGTGTTTTTGACTTTAAATCAATGGTTAAAAGGGTATAAAAACTCATAAAATAATACCAAAACTAAACAATTAATTAGCTTTTATTTTAATCAAAAATATGTTTTATTTTAAGTTTATAGACGCATGTTTTAACCTTAAAATCTCATATTTTACAAATTTTTTTCTGGATTATATTGAAAATACAAAGACATCAATTAGTGTCTGAGTGTTGAAATAACGACAGATACAATAAGCCACAATTTTTTATATGTTTTTCTTGAATATCTCTACAAAAATTGCATTGTTTAAGAATGCGTAGAAATACATTGATTTTACAACATTTAATAAAATAAACATTGTCTATCTAATAAACACTCGAGATTTGAAATTAAGTTGAGGAGTCATAAGTTACTATTTTTATAATCTCCTGTAAACTTTACATTTTATGGCTTGAGGGGTTTTAGTAGGCATAGTTTAGTAGGTATCTTTGAAAACCAGATTAGAAAAGAAGTAACCTTTTTCGTTAGTGCTTGTCAACTGCCAATACAGGTATAGAGATGTGATCCACGAGGCCTGCGCCAGAATAACCTTCATTATGAAGGACTTGTTGTACGAAAGCATCGCAAGTCTTGTGGGAGCACCGGGCATATACCGTTGACCTTAGAACTTGATTTTCTGTAAATAACATTATACACCATTAAGTCAGATGTTGTTCAAGGTTGGCTTTCGCTTTAAAATTTGTAATAAATTTTTAAATCAATGCTGTAAAATTGGAAAAAAGTTGGGCAATCCAAAATTTCTTTCAAGAAATATCACAAAGCCTTATCCAGTTTATTCCGCTTAATTGGTACACCGATTTATTGGGACAAAAGAAACTGATACTAATTTACTTTGTTTGTCTGGGACACCATTCCGTTTAATTGGGACAAATCCCCGTCTGAAATTGATGCAAAATGTCTCAGTGAACGAAAGGGAAATCTGGAGAGTTATTTTTTGAAACCGAGAGACATTAACCACTCAGGTATTTTGCGATTAATCAAGTTTGTTGTCTTAAACGAACCTATCAGATTTATAAAAACTTTGTGTTATTTCCGCTTCGCAATTAAAGCTCTATAAATGAAACATTTCTGAACGTAGCCGAATAGATACTAAAAACTGTTTTTGAAAGGTTATCAAATAAAATTTAAAATTGTTATATTACAAATAAATATTAACATTTGTAAATATTAAAATTTAGAATGCAAACATAAAAAAAATAGTAAAAATGACACACTTGATGTTTTTATGCGAAAACGGTACTAAAATCACGGATTATGTAAAAAAAAAACACTTATTCTATTGTATAAATGTATAATAAACAATTTTGTCACCTCACTTTTCTACCATTTCATACAAGAATATTTAATAAAAAATTAACAATGTCTAACGGCACGTAGTCGATTTGGCGGGTAAAAACTGTTTCTACAAGAAAAGTCTTTTTTATGTACTTCTATGTACAAATTTGAATAACAATGTGAAGATTGATTCAATATGGATCTTCTAATTTTTTTTTTTAGGGTTGTCACTAGAACAATAACAGAGTTTATAACGATTTCTGTGGGAACACACGCATTATCGTGAAAACACCCTCATTGAACTTGACTGCTATTGTTATATTGTTGTGTAAACACGCTTACGGGTCGAAGTGGTTAAGGAACACCCCACGACAACAAGGCGAACTTTATTGGTGGGCTTCCGTTTGATGTTTGCAAAAATTTCGTTTCCAAATTCGCATAAATTACTTACGTAATTAAACGAAACTAAGAACCTAATAACCTATTAAGTAAATAGTTAATGTGATTTATTTTTGAGGTATTATGCCGTATTGGGCTATCTACTTTTATAGCCAACGTTTCGGGCACAGTTTATTTATTTAAATGCCCAAAGGGCTTTTACATACAATGTAGTACCTGTACTTTCTAAGTTACAATGAAAGTAAAAATAGATAATCTGCCAATATCCTCCAAATCAACTGATAATATTATAATTACTGATAATATTAATAGAAATGTTTAAAGTTGGTGCACACAATAGTTTATGAAATATGTAGAAATAGTTGGCTCATCCGGCATTTGAAGTTTACTAAGTTCAAATTGTTGTCAAATACATCCATATTATTTAAATATTTGTTACCAAGACTATTTAATGTAAACATTGTATTGGGAAATGCAAACTATAGTTGGAATGAGATGTATGCGTATAAAATGTTAATGTTTGTCTAGTTGTTGGTGTAGGTACATATAGATTTATTAATTTATTAAATGCAGGAGTTCACAACAGTGTTGCAGTCATCCACGTCTGTCCTGATGATGGAAACTGAAACGCTGTCCAAAACATTGGCTAAAGAAGAAAGTAGCGCAACACAGCATAATATCCCAAAAGTAAATCACGATAAATCTTTTGGCCGTGCAAATCTAAAATCATGTCATGTACCTAAATGGTTATTTATTGTAGTAATTGTTGAATCGAAGCGTAATATCCATAATCTGTGCCTAAAGTGCGGCGGTTAGGTAAATAATTACCAAATATTATCAGACTTCATCCGCTGGACTCACAGAGATCACAAATAGGACTTCATAATGTCAATTAGGTCAAATTGTCAGTTGTCAAAGTCGTGGCCTGCTGTCTGTCTACTTGCTCTACTGGTGGTCTACTCGCCCGAGCCAAGCAAGTGCACCGGGCCCTTGACGGTTCCCGTGGAGATCGAATTAACCAATTGCGCACGTTTTGTCCTCTGACTGGGTCTCATTCATCAGTTAAAACAAACCCATCTATCTGAATTAACTACCCTATAATAATAAACCAAATGGAGCCTCGTACCTGTATTATTTCATCGTGAATACAATCACATAAAAAAAAGATTAATATAACACACATAAAATAAAGAGATTCTCAGATGACAGACTAAACACAATTTGACTTTGACAGTAGTTATCAGAAATCACAAACGAGCACTTAGATTTCAAAAGTTTTTCCATGGACAATGGACAATGGACAATCAAAGATATCTATGATTTCTATACAGAGTGTTAAGGGACGTATTGTTTGGCAAGAAAGTGTAGAAATTAATTAATTTGGAACTAATTTTTTTCATTACTATGGTAACACCGAAATACTCGTTTTGTCAATGACATTTTGTATGGCTCTTGGCTTTACTGACTTTAATCATGACTTTAATCACTGAAAATCGCTCGTTTAGTGTTTTTTTTTTCATTGTTTGCCTGTGCATTGTTTGAATTGAATTAAAATGAACAAACCAATACGTAGTGGTGCAAGAGAAGTTGTAAACTGCGTGTTTCAACGCTGCCTAGCTGAATATCGTGCGAAGAAGCTCCTATCCAATTTGAAAGAAGTTTACAAACGAACTGCAGAAATGAATGGTACGTGGTATAGTTTTTTTTAATAAATTTCATTAGTATTACAAGATTTATGCCAATTTTTGTGCGATTATAACCATTACAATCTGATTTGAGGTTATGTTTAAAAATCCGAATTTGACATTTCCATTTGACAGTTCATATTAGGCCACAAGAAAAATGGAATAACTCAATTTAAAAAAAATAAAATAATATGCAACTTCTTTAAACTCATAGAAATGTAACTTGTTCTTAATTTTCTCTTTCTTTCTTTCTAAATGAATATTTACAGGTGTGCTTTTTTAAAACTACCTTCTATAGAATAATCATTTTAATGATGTTTTCCACATACAGGTAAATCTGAAAAGTAAGATAAATCGTCAAGGAAGGGAAAAGGCAGATGGAAAATTTGAAACACCGGGAAAACGGAAAATAGCATAAGTGTTGATGATTAAAAAAAATTGTTGCAAAAACGTGATGCAAATCGAGGCAGATTATTATGCACGAGGAAGTACTCTATATGATGATATAGATGAACTGATAAAACGTTTAGATGAAGATGAAGATATGGAAGAAGAAGAATCATATGAGGACTAAGACAATAATTATTGCATGTCGGGTGTTGAATAAATATACTCTGATTTTTAAATACCTATGTACCTACGTTTTTATAACAAAATAAACGCCCACTTAAAACCTGTTTTGTTTTATTTTACTTCTATTAAATTATGTGTTTTTGTGGAAAATTCATGAAAATACAAACACGTTATGAAATATGCATTTTGGCTGAAGGGTTTTTTAAAACATACATTCATCGTCTTATGAGCCATCACGGTGTTGCCATTTAAAACCAAGAAATCGATCGCAGCGCCATCATTTATTTTCTACACTTAATTGTCAAACTGTACTTGACTTACTTTAACCACCTGACAATTACTTGGAGTAAAAAATGTAAATGAAATTTTGGCCTCCGGTGACTTTTTGGATGACTTTTTTTTTCAATTTTTTTTTCTTCCAAATAAAACAAACAAAAAATTCTTTTTGTTTGTTTTATCTTACACTGCTCATTCAGCCGAGTAACCGACCAACCCCTAACCCTGCCTCAAACTGTCCAACACTTACCATTTTTTATGTTTTTGTAGAAAAAAAAAATAAAAAAAACACCAAAAACCGGAGTCACCGGAGACCAAAATTTTATTTGCATTTTTTACTCCAAATAATGTCAGGAATCACTGGTTAAAGTAAGTCAAGTACATCCCTTAACACCTTGTATTATATTAGTTCGTTTTCAAATTAAAGTTTCGTTTGTTTTTGCAAATTGATCGTGAATTAAAGTATTGTATACTAGATATTTCAACAAACGGCTTTCCCGTGGCGCAAATTGACAGTGCCCTAAAATATGTTAATGATTTGGCCGAGGGAACAAAGTATTCGCTTGTTAAATTTGAAGATGCTTTTAAACATTTATAAGACTGCACAATAGGCCACTTGCATCAAATTTAAAAAAAAATTATCGGTTTAGAAAAATATTCCAAGACATTCCGTATTTTTTTTTTTCTATTGTATTTTTGAGACCCTGGGGATTTTTTGAAAATATAAATCCGAAAAATAGGACCATTTTTTATAAACCGGAAATACGGGACATAATTTTATTGGTGCGAAAAAACAATAATTGTATAGCCGAAAACCATTTAAAAAAAAAACGACGTATTCGACACGATCGGCTGGTAAGTATTACGAAGCATACCAAAAATATTAAATAAATATTTCCTGCTTTAGCAATGAGATTATTTTGAACAGTCGAACATTCTTGTTCTTAAACATATAATTTGATCTTGTGCCTCTTGTTTGATATTATCGAAATCTTATGATTTAAATTATACTTCTAATAAAACTGTACTTGTAAATTATAATCATACATAAATAAAATGTTATTTTGCTAAAATCAGCACCATCACCGGTATGGTTATAAGTTATAAGACAGCTGCTAATCTGTGCGATGTTCACTGCAAATCAGCTGTCAAAAAGTCAACCGCGCCAAACCATAAAAGCCAGAAAACTTCAATTCGAATTCTGACGCTGCGTTTAGGATTAGTATAGTAATTTAATAAAAATGGATTCGTGTAACCACCGTACGATCGGAGATCGTAAACATAATTATAAATATTGTATGGTTCCTTTGTGCACAAATACTTCAGCTACGACTAAGGAAAAAAAGATTTTTCGTCGTACCGCGAATTGAAACAGTTCGTAAACAATGGTGTGCCGCAATTCGTAGTTTTTTTTTTTTTTTTTAGAAATTTATTTAAATTTATATTTGATATGTTATTATCGAGTTCTGCAAGTATTTAAGAATGTATTTAAGTTACAGCTGTTCATCACAGTTTGAAAATGACCTTACAAGTCGAAACAGCTGTAACTTAAATACATTCTTAAATACTTGCAGAACTCGAAAATAACATCAAATTTAAATTTAATTAAATTTCTAAAAATTAAAATGGAGTTCTACGAATTAAACACAAAAACAATTAATATATATTTTACAGTATAATTGTAACATAATATTTAAAAAGTACTTATTTTGCTTTATTGCCTCATGAATAGTTTGCTGTACTACAGTACAGTGGTACTGTAGATGGGTCTGTTATCTAGTGACAATAAGCGTTCAAAGAGCCTACATACAATACAATATTATTACACTTTTGCAAGCCTCTCTCAAATGGAGATTTATTTAATGTAAGCTACTGTCGAATGGAGATATTGCACTGTCTGTATTGAATACACATGATGTCTCACAAACAAAAAGAATTAATAAGGTTGAATTTTTATTTTCAGTTAAGCGTGGATGCTCGGAAATTGCCCCAACATCTAAATGAAAGAGTGCTTTTAAAAAAAGGAACCATTCCTCATAAATTTGAATGTCAAATTGGAGCTGATGGACGAGATCTACTCAATGTGGTGTATCATAATCCATGCTCATCTAAAGGCAGTGAAGTGTTTATTGCAAGTTTCAAGCCAATGTCTCCTCGCCTGTCTGATATAGATGAGTCTGCGCTACAACTTATCATTGATCAACCTCAAGACCACGTTGAACTGGAAGCTCTTGAGAAGCCTCAATGCTCTGGACTCTCTCTACTTCACTAACACGAGGATGGACATCAAGACACATCAAGCTCCGAAGAAAACTTTCACATTTTGGTAGTTGAGCATGCAACTGATTCGAAGGCCATTCAATGCAATATGAAAAAGAAGTTCAAAAATAAATTTACAAATACAGGAAAAGAACACAGTAGGGATGCAAGCCTTTATCCAATTGAGTGTTTAACTAATCGTGACGTGAGTACTTCTACTTTGAAGGATTGTAAGAATACCAAGAGCGTACAGCTAAACCAAGTCACTCTAGACAGTTCTGCCTCCGAATCAGCGCCTGATTCCGAATACTCCCAACAAGCTACGTCAGATTCGTACGCTGACACTAATTTAAATGGCGATTTCAAAAGTCTGTCATTAAAATTAACTCTGCAGCATATTGAAAACAAACCAAAGTTGTATCTAGGAATCCTTAAAGATTTTTATTGGATTGTTAAAACCCTTGCAGTCCTTGAAAATATAAACATTTTAAATGTACTAATCGTTTTAAAAAAAATTAAGTTAAACTCTAGTTTCAGTATTTTAGGTGATGAATTTGGTCTTTCTGAGGCTCAAGCTTCCAGAATCTTTAAGCAGATTTTACCAAAGATATCTCGTCATCTCGCAGAATTGGTATTTTGGCCTAAGTCGGAAATAATAAAAGCATTACTACCAATTCCATTCAGAGCAAGATACAAAAATGTTGTATCAATCATAGACTGTTTTGAAATTCAGATAGAGAAGCCATCTAATCCACTTCATCAGGCACTAACTTGGTCAGAATATAAAAAATGCAATACACTCAAGTACCTGATATCAATCACACCTGATGGCTTTATTAACTTCATATCAAAGGGCTTCAGTGGGCGTACTACAGATATGATTGTTGAAAAGTGCGGTTTCTTGGACAACTTGTCTGCAGGCATGTCGGTAATGGCAGATAGAGGGTTTAAGCAGCTGGCTACTATTTTAGAAGGCAAACATTGTCAACTAGTTCGTCCACCAAGTGTTGTTACAGGTGTAAATAGCACTAAAATAGAGGTCAAGTTATCCAAGCAAATAGCAGCACTGCGTATACATGTTGAACGAGTAATAAGTCGGCTCAGAGAATATCACATTTTAAAGCCACATTCCTGTATAGACTTTCATTTGACTCAAGAAGTTGACCATATTGTTATCATTGCATCTGGACTCATAAATCCACAAAAACCAATAACCTAATCATATTATTATTAGATTTCTGGTGTTTTTTGTTCTATGCATATTTTAAATTTTAAATGTAATGTGCGCCTCATTATGATATACACTTAAACTTGTACATTGATAATATCAGTGTAATTTTGTTTATCCTTCATGTATGTGTGTAAACACCTTCAACTTCTGACATTTCCCATACATTCTGATCAACGAATTCTTCGTTTAAGTGGCTAAACAGATATGCTTAAGGTAATATGAAATTAATTATAGAGGAATGTGTATTTACTATGTTGATATTATTATAAACTTAAACATAAACATAAAAAGTAATTACTTAGGTTATCTATACACAAGCATCAGAAGTTTGTTATATAATAGAAGTAATCATGCTGTACTAGCGCCTCCTAGCCTTCTGTGGGTTGTTTTTTTCTTGCGTTTTAATGGATTTTATTTGTAATGTTTTACGTTAATAAATTATAGAAATCGAAAATAAAATATTTAGTAACCTACATAAGACCTTACAGCTTTTTAACAGACTTTACATATGTAAAATAATACTAAAGCTCTTATTAGGTTTGTATTGCCCAGAAGAAATGCAACGTGCTACACTAGCGCCATCTAGCGGCCAGCGGTACCAGTCAGACCAAGTATATTACGTACTTCCAATATTTTACTGGGAGTGGATCATTGCTATTCATTTATTGGTAAGGGTAAGCCTGGTGGGCTTTTACATGAAATTAATATAATACAGCGGTGCTAACGTTGGTGTGTTTGTGTTGCTATCATGGAGAGCATTCATTTCTATATATCCGATGGGTATCTTCGCCACCGACAGCATAGACTGTTCTATCTTCCGGCCTGCAGGACTAATTTGCCGGTCGGGAGAGCAATCTTGCTGTTTAATTTAAACGGGCTTAAAAAACAAAATTATTTAAAAAATCGTACCATTCATGAATCCTAACATCTTTTCAATACAAGTAATAAGTCATGTTCTCAAGTATCCGGTAATCGTTTGGTTTCGGTTTCCTCCTAATTGTACTTTTATGTTTAATATCTGAATTTTTTTGTAAGAAGTTAGTGTATTATATAAACAAAGTGTTTTAATAATTCAATTATTATATTTTAGTTTAAAAGTTCTTGTTTTGTCCTGTGCTACAATAACACTGTTATTGTATATTATTATTTTCCTCTGTGCTATAACAGCACTGTTTTATTAATCTTTGTTCTCTTGTCATTGTTTTGTAAATATTATATGTATATTCTTTATTTCATAGGTATTATTTTATAAATATTTTATAATGCTCTCGTAAGGAACACTGTAGGATTATTTTTTAATTTATTATAGTTAAGCGCACTTGAAGTGAAATGACACAAAACTGCGCTATACAAATATTAGGTTATTATTATTATTAAACAGGATTAATTCGGATATCGACATATTTAGCATTAGTGAAGCTGCCTTTAAAAGGCAAGCTCTATTAATGCTTATATAGTTTGTGTTCAATGAAGTACAAATGTATTTTAAAAACGCATAGAAATGTAAAATTTTGTAATGTTTTTGAAATGATAAAATTGAATTGAATTGAATTGAATTGTAGCAAAAACATGGTATCCATTCTTATGTCTCACTTTTTAAAACTTCTTGTGCTAGGATTTTATTGTAATGATTGTGATATGTACAACATAAAAAAAATGTATAACTTTATTCCACTTTGTAATAATTTTCTTAGTTCGAATAATAAATGCAAAAAAAAAATCTAAGCGATAATACAAAACATTTGTATGTCTTATCAAATGAATAAATGCAGGGTATAAAGTAAAAATATGTGTTGTCATGTAAAGTTTTTATTTAATATGGAAATAATCATTATATATACCTAATATCTGTTTTTCTGTCACTTTATACAAATACATACATGGTGGATTTTATGTTGATAATAAAGAAGCGAGTGTAGTGGAGTAAATAGATTATTTATTTCAAATAATATGTATTTAAAAAAATCAAAAAGAACGTTATGTGAACCCAAGACTTTATTTCATTAAGATGGAAATATGGCTCGGGACCAAAACAGTGTGGCTTTATTAACAGCCTCCAGACAGAATTCTTCATCATAATCGACGTGGAAAACATTCATTTTTTCGGATGATTCAAAATTGGGTTCAGCAACACAAAACACTACCTTGACTTTGTTCATCACAAACATTTGTATCTGCATTTGCGCGTAATATTTTCTGGCAACCACACCCTCAAAGAAATAATTTTTCATGGTACTATCTTTGACTGGACACTTGACTTCAACAATATAATCATCAGTGATTGCATCAGGGGAGCCGCCGATAATTGGTATTTTGCAACTGATTTTAAAACCGCATTCTTTACAGTTGGCTTGCTAGTGATTTTAACACCAATGGTTCTAAAACCCGACCTCGTTGCATAGCCTTTGTGTCTGGAATCTTGGCTGCCCCTAAGATGACTTCGGTCAATGTGCCATCCAATGTTTTGCAGTTAGCTGCCTCATGTAGTTTGGATGCAGTAATTCTGCCGTATCGCATTTCGTGCCACAACGGGCAGTTAGCATGCTTTCTAGTTAATGAAAAAACTTCCTGGAAGATATTTGTAGAAATATCTAGATCACATGTAATAAAATTAATTAAATCTGTAGCACTTCTATTTATTTAATTTTTTATTTTATTTTATTTATATACATATATATTAAATACATTACAAAGTGATACTTTGTCTGTCCAACTGGGAAGGATACCCGTTTTAGGACAGCCAAATTGTATATTTAGTTCATAATATTTTTAACAAATATTAATCGAAATAACTATTAAGAACATTAAATTTTGTTTTCTGAACGAAGCGATGGTTTCTATATGCCTTTGAAAGAATCGCAAAGATGTGTTTTTTTTCAAGGTCATTTTGAGGAACTTTAATACTTGCATTCAGAGTGGATGAGTGGTTTCTTTAGTGATATCACAAGTAGGAGATTCTTTCCAAGTCATTGTAGAGAACATTTACAATTGTATAATTAGGATTTACATATATGATATAAATTCCCAGTGTATTTATGGCTTTAATAAAGTACTATAAAATTTTATAATTTCTTAAGTAGTAGTATTTACACATTTATAAACCCAATATATGACAAGTGAAATTTTCAGGCTCGTTTTGGAGAATATTAATTTATTTGGTTGTTTATTTATGTGTTTTATTTTTTATTTTACGCCCAGAGGGCTTTTATATAAATAATAATAAAGGCAGTTCATCTTACAATGAGAAAAAAAATAGAACAAATAAAGTTACGATGGAATAAAAGTAAATATATAATATTGTATAAATATATATATAACTAGCTGGGTTACCCGGCTTCGCTCAGGACAATAAGATAGTGTTCTGGAATGTTGCACAATGATATTCCCAATTCCCTATTCCTGATCATTCCACGACATACTCCGCCACTCCTTCCACAACTTTCTACAGCTCTATGGAACCTTCTAGAACTTTCCGGAAGACTGTTCTAGAAATTTCAAGAGGGCGAAACTTTCAGCCTTTATATCTTTAAAAGCACGCACTTTAGGTAAAAACGGATACCCTTATTCCCTAGGGGGGATAGAGATCTACCACACCATATAACTCCCTTGATCGAACCGGGACTCGCTTCTGAGTTTTTTCGAGCTGCACGTTTTTTTGGACTTTCTTTTATAATATATGCCATATTCAAATAAATAAAATGTTACTCCTCACATGTCCTTTCCCGTGCGTTCCCCTCCAGCGTTCCACTTCCACCTTCCCCACCACCGCTCTCCCGCTTTCCCGTCCCGCCAACCCCCCTGGCACTGCATTTCTTGACTCCTCTCCCGCCCGGCCCGTAGCCGAAACTTTTTTCTAATACTAACAATTTTAAACTCGTGATATCTTTCTAATTAAATATCCGAATTGAAAAATTCAAAAAGTTAAATAAAGGTATTGAAGCTGTCTTGAATATGAAGTAATTTATTTTGATAAGGATTAAAACCAAGATACAAATAAAGAGCCTTTTCAAGCGGCGACATTTAAATTAAATTTTTAAAATAAAAGAATACTTATTGTGGCACAACCATAATAGTTAGACATATGCTGTCGCGATCTTTTTTGTAAATAATGATGTGTTCTATAAAGTCGTAGTACATTATTTTATTCTATCATCAATAGTTTTCGCAGCGCACGCGATTTAAAGAATATTTTAGGTAATTTTTTTACACCTTGGGTTACATTATTGAAGTTTTAGTAAGGATCCCTATTTTTTTTGGAAATATAATATAGCCTATGTCACCCGGGGATAGTGTAGCTTCCCAACAGTGAAAGAATTTTTCAAATCGGTTCAGTAGTTTCGGAACCTATTCGATGCAAACAAACACACAAACAAACAAATCTTTCCTCTTTATATAGTGTGTTAGATAGATATATAATATTGTGCAGGTTTCGTGTTTTCTTAAACGCAGAAATCATCCTGTGGATGGACAAACAGTCGGTGGGCTTCGGGTCCATGTGAAGTTGAGTCAGCTGGCATCGAAGCCCCTCCTTAAGACTCCTTTGGAGTACTGCTGCCAGGAAATCGCCATTACCTTTCTCCACGCTTTTTACTGCGTTCTTGCCAACTTGAGATGCCATAATGAACTTTTGGGAGGTTCCGACGCATGATAATTTTGACTTTCTCCAATAACAGTTGACAGATGTCGACGCTGGTTCTTCACTTCTCCTATGGATCCATGTTAAAAATGCCAGTGCATGTTTACAGCCACCTGAAAGCAAAAAGTTCAGAATATAAATAATTATTTGTCAATAGCTAGCCTCACAATGATTGTGTGTTTGTTACATCACACAAGAGTTTGTTCTTCCCTACATCATCAGACTATACCAGGTAGAGGAGAAAAATGTTACAATGTAGCAACATACAGTTCAACTAACCTCTAGAGGCTGCACAGTCTTGACATTCCAAGACTTGTATTTCAACTTCAATCTCATCACACACAAGTACAACAGAGTATGCTTTTTGGCGGACACGGTGCTCGGGGGTTATTTTTGCTTTCACTGTGCAGATAGAACCTTCTCTTTTTACCTGCACATATCTAATTGCATTGTCACCATAACT
The DNA here is from genome assembly GCA_917563855.2 of Limnephilus lunatus. Taxonomy (NCBI): domain Eukaryota; kingdom Metazoa; phylum Arthropoda; class Insecta; order Trichoptera; family Limnephilidae; genus Limnephilus; species Limnephilus lunatus. The sequence goes on along the minus strand of OU830604.1, from coordinate 17,424,834 downwards.
TTCACGTGCAGACCTTCAAAATACATAATAATAACACATTAAAAACAATAAATACCTACGTATAACTGAATGTAAACAATGACATACTAGCCAAATATGATTATTGCTTTAATTATAATAATTGATGAAACATAATGTTAGAGTGCTCTATTTTTAGCTTTTCGAATACTATAGAATATAGAAAAAATACATACCGTTTTGTTTTGGCATTTCTAATTTCGGTTCCAATAAAATTGATATTATGACTTAAAAAAGCAGCCATCATAAATGAATCTATTTTTGGCAAATTGTCAGACTGACCCTGAACAAAACCTATTTCCGACATTTATCAAATCCAAAAGTTTGCATTAATGTCGTAACATTAAGTTCCCGGGCTGCAAAAAATAAAGCTAGAGAATTCAAGTGTTACATTCAAAAACTGGCCGGAAATCGAAGTGTTGCCATATAAAAAAAACCCAAATCAGTGTGGAATTTTATAAAATTAATTGAATATTATCAGCGACGGGACATTTTTATGTAGTGACGTCACGAGCCAAAAAAAAACTATTTTTAATTTATTTAAAAAAAAAAACTGTAAATTTAAAAAATTTTTTAGTAACATTTTCGTAATCTTAGTAGAAACATCTATCCACACGATTTTTTCCAAGGCATTAGGAAATCCATGCAAGTGGCCTATTCGAAAAGGTTTCTCGACTGAAGTTCTGAAATCGTTTGCAACACAAATGTAAAGCTTCACTCGGTACACGATTAATCGGCAACTTGTTTTTTTAATTTATCGTTATATTCTGAACACAAAACTGGTTTAAATTAAATCTGAATGCGGTGAATTAAAACTACACTCAGAACATGAAAATGGTTTTTCTTTTATTCTGGCACCACATACATAATACATAGTCTGCAACTAGAATTTTATGACTGTACTTCGAAAAGAGAATGTTTTCCTTCAAAATGTTTCAGCAGATGAATCCAGAACTGAAATTTTACATTCTGAACACAAAACTGGTTTAAATTAAATCTGTACGTTGGGAGTAAAAACTTCACTCAGAAAATGATTTTTATATTTTTTTATTTATTTTGGCAGCACAAACATAGTCAGCATATAGAATTTTTATAGCACATACATAACTTTGACGAAGAAAATGTTTTCCTTCGAAATGTGTCAGCAGGTGAATCCACGACTAGAATTTTACATTATTTTTAAATTAAATCTGAATGCGGCGAATTAAAACTACACTCAGAACATGAAAATGGTTTCTCTTTGATTCTGGCAGCTACAGAATACATAATCTGCAACTAGAATTTAAATAAAGGAAAATGTTTTCATTCTTATGTATCAGCAGATGAATCCAGAACTGGAATTTTACATTTTGAACACAAAACTGGTTTTAAATTAAGAATGAATCTGCTTGCAAGTCCCCAGCGTTAATTAGCATTACTCGCATAATATGCTTATGGTTTTCCTACAAATTACGAATTTGAAAAAGAGATTGAAACAAGAATTTTAATTCCCTTCGAAATATTAGAACGGTTTTCTTCAAAATACGTCAGCAGATTAATCCGCTTCCGCAATTTTGACAGATCATTCGGAACATGAGAGTGGTTTTAAGAGTGAATCTCCACGCGAGTTCCTCAGCTTTATTTGATACTACACCAGGAAAAACAAAATGGTTTTCCTCCCATTTTGGAATACTTGGAACACACGGATGGTTTGATGATCCACCGGAACACATAATAATCCATGAAACTTTCTTAGAATTGTCCAAGCATCGCCACGGATCAACCTTAATTATCCTCACTGAAACTTAGTCATAAACAATCCAAGCGCAAAATAAAATTTGGGGAATGGTGAATGCAATTAGTGAATGTAGCGACAGATGGGGTTGCCAGTCGCTACAGTGATCAAGATGACATTATTATACATTAATTTAAAGAAAGAGGATTCCCCGGTTATGTCACAGAATAAGTAGTAAAAAAATTCCGTGCCCATTTCAATCGGACCCAACGGACTATTAAGGGGCGACAAAAATATGAAATGAAATGGTTAATTTTTTTAATACACAAAGGAGTGAAAGGGAGCGAGAAAGGAACGAAAAAAGGAGCGAAGGGATAGCGAAGGGGGCGATTTGCAAATCAACGAGATAGGTTTGCAAAGTGATACCATGATTCGACTACCATAATACGGGAATGTGCCTAGTGTGGCAGTCGAAAATTTGTTTATGTATATCTAAAATATGTTTATGAATACAGAATAATAAAAAATGATGATACAAAATGTCTATTAAAGGAAAAACTTGGTTTACTTGATTACTGTGGGGGTTTGCTTTCTGAAAATTACAAGGAATTAAAATGGTTAAAAAATTAAAACCAGCACTGTTTTCGGTTATCGAATTCACATTTAGATGCAATACTACGAGACTCTACTTCGAAAATGCAAGCTAATTTAAGAAAACTTAGAAGTCAAATGCAACCACAAAAATCTCATTGATTTTATTAACTACAATAAATTTCATAAAAATATACCTACAATTAGCGTTTTATTTTTAAAACTAAAATATTTGTACACAAATATTCATCTTAGGGGAAGCCGTGTGGAGGATTTTTTTTAAGGAAGGGAAGGATAGGAAGTTGTGGGAAGGAAAAAGGTGTGAGGGGTGGGTAGGAATCTGGGTGTCAGTGTGTCCAGGAGTGATGGACGTATGAATCAATCCTTCCAACTGCAGTGCAAAGCGATGAGTTGAGAGAGTCCGGCTGGAAAGGTCAAAAGGCCTCCCTCAACCAGTCTCTCTCGATCCGGCCCGCCACGCAGCAGGTGGGTAGGTGCATCCACTGCCAAGACCTGCACTCATTGTGGCCCGCACTAATCCCCGCATAAAATATTTGGGGGGGGGGGGGGGGGTGTCAAGCTTTGCTTTTTATTCCAACCGCTTGACCCTGTCATTCAATTTTATTATTTATATTTACACAGAATTATCAGAAATTATCGTAAATCAGAATACAAAATTATCTTCAAATTCACGTCCGGTACAGCGGGGAAATTGCTTTCGAAGATTCCTTTGTCAAACAATCAAATTGGGAGGCGGGATTGGATACCGCCGCCCGGGAACCTTTATTGGATAACCAACACCTCTGCCATAGGTCACCCCAAGTGGTTCGCTACGTTTGGTGATTTAGCAGGGGTGCCCGGGTTCATGGGGTGAGGTTTGTCTAGGTATTGGAGGCGGATGACCAGGACACACTGAACCTCTTTTCCTTCCCAGAACTCTCCTCTCCTTCCTTTCCTCAAACAACACCGTCAATCGAAGAGTTCAGCACATGGCTCAGGATCTGAATGATCAATTGATAGAAAAAATGAAAGGAAACGAAATTTGACTGCAAATAGATGAGGCCACGGATAGCAACAAGGGCGCACATCTCATCCGGTAAGCATTAATGGAGGTGAAAGACTCAAGATCTGTTCGACATCTTTGAGACGTTTATGAGGGAAAATAATTTGGAGTGGACAAAGTGCATCAGTGTGTGCACTGATGGTGCTCTGATCAATGTCCGGTTGCTACGGACGATTACAGGCCCTGATTCGCAGCAAAGCCCCCGTTGCTCTGTGGACCCGTTGCATCATCCACAGATAAGCACTCGCATCGAAATCGCTGAGTCCGCCACTGAATCTCGTCCTTGAATGTGTGGTAAACTACATAAAAACTAGGCCACCTAAAGTAAGATTTTTCAAAAAACTATGGAAGGATTTTGGAGCCGAGCACACGTCCCTGTTCTACTGTAGCTCGCGATGGTTCTCACGTGGCAATGTACTATCTCGTAAGTTTTAACTACGACAAGAAAACTTTCCTGGAAGAAGATGATCGTGTTAACACCAACAATTTCACGAATGAAGACTTTCTGCTGAAACTGGCGTACTTGAGCGACATATTAGAAAAACTAAATGTCTTAAATCTGTCTCAACAGGGCCATAACATGCACATAATTAAGCTCATCATGACTAAGGAAAAAATACAACTGTGGAAGAGAAAATTGAGTGATATTGTAGGCAAAGATTGCTTTCCAATATTTTAGTACATGGCCCATAGTGGAGTTAAGGTTTCATGTAACTTGCCGACCCTTTTCACAGAGCACCTTAACTGATTGGTTTGTTGTACTTTGCAGAAGACCATGTGGAGAAGGTTGTGTGGATCCGAGATCCATTCTCTGCTCAAGCTCCACAAGATTTTACTACACAAGAAGAAGATAATCTAATTGACCTCTCTAGCGACAACCGCAAAAAACCGCCGAAAATGAGTATCCGATTCCAAGTAAAAATTCCATACTAAAAGTACTGGGGGGTTGGGGCTGGAGATAAGGGTGTGGGAGGGGGGTCTCTAAAGGTCACTTTTTTTTAGTTTTTCGTTAATAACTCGAAAAATACTGCTTCTAGCGAAAAAATGTCCAGGAACTAAATTATCTACGTAAAGTTTTCTACAAAAAAGGTTCTATAAAGTTTTTTTTAGGATAAATGCTTAAGGAGATATGGAGGAGGGGAAATGTCACATTAAAAAAGAAAACAGATTTTATTGTTAAAAATTGTTTTTTTATTGTTAAAAATGAAATTTATTTATTTTATTTTAGGAAAATCAACAGTTTACAATAATGATTAATTTATACATGTGTATAATTTATCTAACTGAGAAACCAATTATAGATTTCTTCATTATACTATTACATTTTTTTTCTAGAAATCAAACAGTAATCTTAAAACAATTAAAAGATAGTAAGTACATTAAAAGTTATTACATAGGTATAATAGGTGGAAGGTAGTGCATAATAATAATATCAGTACTCATTTAATACATTTTTATACACTTTAGATAGAATTTTTATATTTACTTTCGTTACAATTAAAGATATCTATATCAGAGTAAATGTTATTATATGTTGAACGCAGAAAGCATTTTGGTTTGAATTTGTTTTACAGTGTTTTTCCTTAAAAACATTACACGAACGTGTGTGCCGTGTGGGTACTTTAAAATCTATTCTGTTCAATAATTCAGGACAGTCGGTTGTGTTATTTACGATTTTATAAAGCAACATCGCATCTGAGAATTGTCTGCGTACACTCAATCCATCAATTTTGAAGACATTTATTGCATCAAGATAATTATTAAATCGATTGTACGATTTGTAAGAAAGGTATTTTATGATTTTTTTCTGAATCGATTCAATTTTGTTTATATGTACTGCATAAAATGGAGACCACACAGTTGACACAAACTCTAAATGGAAGAGAAGAAAGAGATCTTGACTATGCTGACCAGCAGGACGAAATTAATTCAGACAAATTTGAAGAGTTTCCTTGGTGTCAGCTTTGATTAAATTTCAGAATCATCTGAAATCCCTCAAGGATAATGGGCCTACCGCTTCTTTGTGGCTTTAGTAGATACTTCCAAATGGTAACCCTGATGAAGAAGTTCATTGATTCTGAGCGTCATGGTGTTTGGGACGGCGACTTGGCGTGTGTACAGCAGATGATCCCATTCTTTTATGCAAGTGGGCACTTCCAGTATGCAAAATGTGTCCATCTCTACTTGCAAGATATAATAAAACTAAAAGCCAGCCAACTGGGGGCGTACAAGGAGTGTGCAGAAAATTGGTACTTCACTATTAACCGCACAGTAGGTACACATTGGGCAAGTATTTGATCGGATATGGTCACTAAACAAACCCTGCTGAGGGATCTGTGAATATTGCTGAAATGTTTTGGGTGAGGCCAGGATCGTTTTGGCGAATGGAAGCTGTTAAAGTTGTTGCACCGAAAACAATTTGATCTCCATATTCCCACGGCCTGGCTTCGTGAAGTACATATTGATTGTTGGTGGTGCCAATCAAATGAGGAAAACTATTAAGTTCACATCCTCCACAACTATTGCAACAGTTGGATATACAGCAGCTTCATCTAACCCACACCTCACAATAGTGCTGTCAGCATCCCCTGTAGCAACAGTTGTTTCAATCCCAGTTGCTGTCATTTTCTCGCTGAGCAAGTGAATCAATCTTGTTTTGTTCCTTTCATTAGCAAGCAAACGCCCTCGTTCAACGATCTTGTTCAATTGAACTGTGATGGTCGTGCTTTCATGAAGTTGATGTCAAAAGAAGTTTATGCGAGTCCTCTTCGCTTCTGCTCCGCTCGTTTTGTGCTGTTGACATAACAATTAGCATCAAGAACCACCGTATTATTTTCACCGTAATGTTTCTGTACATGGGCAATGTACTGATGGAAAATTGAAGAAATGTAGGAGGACTGTTTCCATTTCATGCGGTGGAGAAGGAAACCACGATCTACCACATTGGTGCTCTGAGTGAGATCTAGAGTTGCGTTGTCCTCTACTGCAAAACATCGTAGAAGGAAGATTTTTTCATTTTCGCATTCCGCCCTCGCTGAACAGATCCAGGGGGTATGGTTAATTAATTAATTTGTCAAAAGCTCTGCTACATCTTTGTCGTTCTTTTTTGCTATGACAGTTCTTTGGAAAATTGTCAAAGGGTTAATGGTAACCTTCTCACCGTTGATTTTAATGGTGCTACTCGTACTGGCTATTGTCAAAACACATTCTTTCTAGATTGTTTAATGTCACCAAATTTGCTGCCAATGAAACTTTGCATAGTATGGTTCCAATATCCAAGGCTTAGTTGGAAGTTTATTTTGGAATTCCCTAGGATGCCCGCTGACAGCGACATTAGCGAATCCAACTTTGGAAAAGGGGGATGGTCATTGAACCCTTCGTGAATCTTAGCTCGATCTCGTGAATGCTGCTCTCCAGTTGCGAAAACCACTTCAGCAAATTCAGTCAATGACGTGCAGATGGCGGTGCCCCCGGGTGACCCACAAACCCACTTGGCGAGTACAGAATCAGTAATTCCTCATCCTTGCATCAGGCCACCTAACCTCTTCATGGAGCGCATAAGTGTTTGTTCTATGACCATATCCGATCAAATACTTGCCCAAGGTGTACCTGTGAGATCAATGGTGAAGTACAAATTTTTTGCAAACTCCTTGTACGCCTCCGGATGGCTAGCTTTCAGTTGTATCATATCTTCCAAATAGAGATGGGCACAATTTGCATTCTTGAAGTGCCCACTTGCATGGAAAAATGGGATCATCTGCTGTACACACGATAAGTAGCCGTCCCAAACATCACGACGCTCAGAATCAATGAACTCCTTCATCAGGGTAAACTTGTGGAAGTACTGAACCCACAAAGCAGCGGTAGGCCCATTATCCTTGACAGGGGTTCCAGATGATTCTGAAATTTAATCAAAGCTGACATCAAAGAAACTCTTCAAATTTGCCTGGAGTAAGTTTCTCCATCCTGGTCAGCATGGTCAAGGTCACTTTCTTCTCTTCCATTTCAATTTGAACAATAAAACTTTAATTTTTAACAACAAAAACTTTTTTTTATATATGACATTTTTCCTCCTCCATATCTCCTTAAGCACTTATCCTAACAAAAAAGTTTATAGGAACTTTTTTGTAGAGAATTTTATGTAAATAATTTAGTTTTTGATAAATAATAATTGACATTTTTTTCACTAGAGGCAGTATTTTTCGAGTTATTAACGAAAAACTGAAAAAAGGGATCTTTGAAGACCCCCCCCACCCATAGCTCCACCCCCCACCCCCCCCCAGTACTTTTAGTATGTTGTTAAGGACACCTTCTATTACATATGTGCCAAAATTGGCTTCTACATGAATTATTTCCGCTATTCGGTCTTTTTTGGGTCCTCTCTGCGACTTCATATCTAAGCGAAGCTGGATTTTCAGCAGGTGCTGTTATAAAGAGCAAATATAGCTCGAAAATAAATGTGGAAAATGAAATGAGAGTAGCTTTATCAAGCCTTATTCCCCGATTCGAAAATTTGTGCAAGGAGCAGCAAACTTACCGTCGCACTAAACACATACACCTCAAGAGCACGTGGTTGGTTTTTGTAATTACATATTCATTAACTTTGTATTTTCTCCTGTATTTTCCTACCAATAAATGTATTTATTCATTTTAAATAGTATTATGTATTAGTTTGTTACCTGATTTCTTCTTCGTAGTCGTCCAAATATGAAGTATAGCTACCACAGATAGATATTGTATGACTGGGGTGCCGCGCCGTGAGAACATTCAAATTTTCTAAGTGTGCCACGACTTGGAAAAGTCTGGGAACCCCTGTTCTAAGCAAACTTCAAGTACAAAGATAGTTTGCGTGCGGTGCAGCATCAGAGTTGCATTCTTAGCCGTATTCTTAAATTTCATCCATACAGTCTCTGGTCTATTAATACTGTTCGATTCAGAGAAATTAAAGCACTTACGGGGTATTTCACTATCCTCTTGATAGCTTATCCATTCGATGACGAATAAAATACTTCATTTTTGACCAGTAAATTGGGGGATAAGTTAGTGTGATTTTTATGATATCACAAAAACTTAGTTTAAGATTCATGAAAAGTACTAAATGATAAAAAAACTGGGTGGTTATCCAAAGACATTAAAAATAATCTCTCACATCCATTTTATAAATGCGAAAATGTGGATAGTAAAATATTGTTTGCATTTCTTGGTTTGTTGAGGGAGCTGAATGTTTTTACATAAAGTCAGTACGACAGAATGAATAATAATTGATCCTTAGTGCATAATCTTTTGCAATGTGTTGTATGGACAGAATGATTATTTCAGAAATAAAATTTTATATTTAAAACCACTCGTTTTTTCTTTCATATGTAAAATAACCCATCTCACAAGCAATAGTTTGATGTAAAAGTAAATACAAAACAGATATCCTAACTAAAATAGATAGAGAATAGAAACACTTTAAATTTGTATTTATTTTCAAACTTAATGTTAACAGCCTGGGAAAATATCAACATAACGGTTAATAAGTTATTGTCCCGGCTGCGACCGTTATCTTTTCATTTTTCTGTGTTATTCTTTTTCATATTTTTGTTTAGATTTATTAGTACTATCTTCTTCATCAATATATATTGCATTGACCGGTCAGTGGTTGAGTGGGCATAGCGCTTGGGTCCCACCCGGGCGTCGCATGTTCGATTCCTCGGCTAGCTAAGTCCTACATCACAACACAAGCAACATTTTCGGCTTTCTGTGGTGGTAGTAGGAGATTTTCAAACATAGTTTGGTTATTCGTAACCCGGTAATGTTTGTCTTTCTTTAAAAAAATAAATAAAAATAACCTTCAAAAGTTATTATAAATGAGAGTTATGCTAATAAAATGAATTATTTTTTAAATCAAATATTTAGTGTCGATAAGCACTACTTTATTTATTTGTATAATAAATTATAAAACATAGGCCATTAAAGAATTCCAATTTTCATCATTCTAGAGGCAGCTTTCGAAATTATTTGCGAAAATGATGAAAATTGATGAATAAAATGATGAAAATTGAAAACTCGAACCCATTAGGTCATGCAGCAACACAGTTTACAGTCAGAAGAGTGTTAACGTATAAATGTATTATCTTAATCAAAATTATTATTTAATTTTTATTTTTAACTTTATGAGTAAAATCTAAAATTATAATATTTAATTAAATGAAGACAATATAAGCGAAACTCAATCGAAAATCTAGAGACAGAAAAATCAGAAAAAAGATATTGGTTCCACTAAGAATTTTACGGTGTTCCAGATTTTATGTCCGGGTTAAATCTTTCCCAAATGAAAGACTAAACCCTTCCACACACTTTTCCACAATTGATTATCTAGTAAATCCACGCAATGTAAGTGCACTATATAAGTATAATAAATACAAAACAATACAAGAACAATACGTCAATCCACAAGAAACATAATGGGAAAATAATTCACCGACTCCAGATATTTTCATATCAGAGGGTTCGGCTCTGATGAAATCCTAACTCGACCGATAAATCCTACTGATCCCTCAATATTCCTACATGTATTTAAAATGACTGACTTTTGCATTTTTATATGTAAATTCTTTGACAAATCTAATACTCCTAAATTATGAATGAATTCATATTCATTATTATTTATTTATTTGTAAGAAACAAACAGCTTTTACATAATACATGTACAGTGATAAATATATAATTGAACTGGAGTCAAGCCACAGAGGTTTCTTATGCTAAAGTACATCGGAATGAAGTTTTATTATATTATAATTAATTTTGGGTCATAGGAAGGGGAGAGGAAGAGGAATATAGGAAAAGGATATGAGATGCTAACGATGTATTCTCATATTAATAATCGATCGTACGCGTTACTTCACATCGATATTTCTTTAGGTTTTTACTAAAAATGTCAATGCTGTGAAATTTTGTATTATATTGTGCGCATTCACGAGGAATTGGGGAGTTTTTTCTAACGTTTGTTCTACAAGAGGGTAAATAAAATAAATCGGATTGCCGGGTTGATCTTGACGAAATGTGAAAATTTATTAAATTGGTAAGTTCTGGTGAGTCCAGGCCATTGTTTAGAATTTTAAACAATAGGATTTGATCAAAAATTAGACGTCGTGTTTGGAGGGATTTGAAATTGTGAAATTTAATGGATTCGGTATAATTTGAGAAGTGTAATTTAAATTTATATTTGAAGTGTTTTTAATTTTTTTTTTGAATTCTTCTGTTCTTTCAAGGAGCCCAGATCGGTGTACAGTGTTCCAAGTGCGGGCGAATATATGAGGTGTAAAGGGAATATAGAGTGTTTATGTTGTGGAAGGGTTTTGCTATACGAATTATAAACCCCAGCATTTTATTGGCCTTGTTAATTACTTCATCAGTGTGTTGGATAAAGTTTAATTTGACATCCATTGTTACCCCAAGGTCCCCGATGTATTTTACTTCATTGATATGTGTGCCGTTCAGTGTGTATACAAACGAAATTATATTTTTATTACGTGAAAATGTTAATTTATTGCACTTTGAGATGTTAATAACAAGTTTGTTTAATTCGCAATAGACAAAAAGACGATTGAGGTCTTCTTGGATTTTAATGCAGTCATTGATTGATTTGATAACTAAGTATATTTTTTTATCATCTGCATATGCTAGGTAATTAGCATGTAAAAAACATTTGTAAATATCATATATATACACATTAAATAATTATGGGCCTAAATGAGAACCTTGAGGTTCACCGGAGGGCACGGAAAAAAAGCTGGACATTGTTCCCCCAATTGAGACACTCTGAAGTCTACTCCAAAGGTATGAAGTGAGCCAACGGAGTAAGTCACCATGGATGCCTAACTGTTTTAATTTTTGAATAAGGATGAAATGGTTTACCTTATCGAAGGCCTTAGAGTAATCAGTGTAGATTACATCTACTTGGTTTCTTTTGTCCATATTTCTCGTTAAATATTCCGTAAAATTTACCAAGTTTGTTAGTACTGATCTTTTTTGAAGAAATCCGTGTTGTTGGTTTTGTATATTGCGAACAATTATTGTGTAAATTTGATCGTAGACAACACGTTCAAAAAGTTTACTAAATACCGTGAGTATTGAGATTGGGCGGTAGTTTTCAATGTTAATTTTTGAGCCTGTTTTATGAATAGGGATAATAATTGCTTCTTTAAACTTTGTGGGAAATTTACCTTCTTTTAGTGACATTATAAATATGTTAGTCAAAGGGTAAGAAAGAGTTTTGGCACATTTTTTGACAAAATATGGCGAGATACCGTCACCACCAGCACCCTTACTAACATCTAAATTAATCAGGTATTAATTGATCACTTTTAACTATTTATTCAGGTATTTATTGATCACTTTTAACTATTTATTCAGGTATTTATTGATCACTTTTAACTATTTATTATTATTTAAATACGTTATTATTTTTATATTTATATATAGATAGCATATATATTAAACATTATATATATATATATATTGAAGATAATATATATATAAAAGATTATTCATATATAAAGATAGCAGCCAATAGTATGTGCGTTAAGAAAATAAAGATAATGTTGGTAGTTCTTAATCGAAGTATGATACAGTTAAAAGTGACCGAATTAGAAATGGGTTCCATAGCTCAGTTGATAGAGCTCTTGTCATGTCAACAAAGGTCCCAGTGGAACCAATATCTTTTTCTGATTTTTCAGTCCCTGGTTTTTCGATTGAGTTTCGCTTATATTGTCTTCATTTAATTAAAAATTATTATAACTAACTTATAATAGTAATTCTGTCAAGTTCGAACCAATATTGCGCACGGCCAAGCGGCAGCGTATATATATATGGAGCGCCAAACTCTGTTCAAATCAGTCTTATCCGAACTTCCATAATCGCAACATTCTACTCTGACCACCTCTATCTTATTGGACCGCTTCTTCCTGCCTGAAATCTGCAATCGCCTTTGACTTCCGACCTTGCACTTCCTTGGACCACTGAATTCTCTCTCCTTGGATACTTCACAGCAACCGGACCATGCCCTGAGTACTAGAAGCCCAGCACCCGTATTTTGCAGTCAATATAGAGGACATCAGTCCGCTATACATATCTTCATTCTGTTTATATAAAATGTTCTCTATTATTATAACTATTAACCGAGTACACATTTCTTTTTATATTTCTTCTCAATTCTATTTTTTTGTAAAAAAACAACTGTCGAGTTTAAAAAAAAAACCACCGGATCTCATATATATATTATTTTTGTCTCATTCATTCTTATTTTGTCCTTAATACTATTAATACCCTAATTGTGCCACTGTTACTTATAATTTTATCATTGTAATGTGAAAGCCTTTTTATGGCGTTACATAAATAATCTATGCGGAGGATGGTGAAATACCCCTTGATAAACGACTGAACGAAATAAATGTCGGTTTCAAAAATCTGAATTTAGGAAGGTTGGTAGCACGGTTTGTAAACAGTTTGTATGTTGAATATTATCCTTCAGCAAAACTTTGAATGCGTTTTTATCAAAACTACGTTTTTCAACCTGGTTGACAACATATTAGAAAAATCCGATTTGCGTGCACCAACTCTGTTCGAAAATCCAGTCACTATAGCCAGGGCCGTATTATCCATAAGGCAGTATTGGCAACTGCCTAGGAGCCCCGCATCGGCTAGGGGCCCCGGGACGTGCATTGCCTAGGGTCCCTGATATGTTTAATCATAAAGAAGTGTAGGTCACTGCCTAGGGGCTTCGCATCGGCTAGGGGCTCCATAGTAAAGGGAGAAGTGCATTGACTAGGGGCCCTGGCATGTTAATCTGGCCCTGACTATGACCCCGACGCCCCCACTTAGTCCATCACTGTTTCACACGTATGTTTTTTAACACCACGTTTTTTTCATTGTTTAGTGCATTGGAAGAATCTTCAGGCAATCATATTAGGCAGACAGTATACCTACTGGTATTTCTCCTTTATCGTTCAATATCAAGTCGGCACCCGGACAGCTTCAATAGGCCACTTGCATGGATTTCATAACGACTTGGAAAAAATCGTGTGGATAGATTTTTTTACTAAGATTAGTAAAATTTTTTAGAAATGTACAGTTTCTTTTATTTTTAAATCCATTATTTGAGCTCGTGATGTCACTACATGAAGATGTTCCGTCTCCGATTATGTTCCCTTAATTTTGGAAAATTCCACACTGATAAATTTTTTTTTATAAGGTAACACTTTGATTTCCGGCGAATTTTTGAATTTGCGTTTAACGTTCACTAGATTTATTGTTTGTTCTATGCGAACTTATCCTTTGGTTTGATTTTTTGATAAAGATGGCGGTGTTTTTACAGATGTTACGAAGAGAACCCCGTACAATTTATTGCTATTCGTGTGGAAAACGTTCTTTTTAATTATCTTTTTTTCGCACCCATAAAATTATGTCCCGTGTTTCCGGTTTATAAAAAAATGGTCTGATTTTCAGATTAAAATTTTCAAAAAATCGCCAGGGTTTCAAAAATACGCTTTAAAAAAAACAGAATGTCTTAGAATATTTGCCTACACTGGTAAAAAATGAAAAAAAAGGTGATGCATGTGGCCTATTGCGCTTGCACAGGGCCGGCCACGTGTGTAGAGACTGTAGAGTCATGTGATAGAACGTTAGAATGAACATGGACCCTGAAGAGAGCCATGTTGTAGGAAGGAGGAAAATAAATTTATTCATAAGGTTTTTACAATTCATTCCATTCAATAAGGAAAAAGATTGTTCAAACCAATTCGAAGTCGGGCACTAAAATAACTAATAATTTGGATGACTAAAACTGGAAAAAAACTGGCTTTGTATGGTTTGCGGTTATTTAGTAGGTTGCAATAATTATTTACCTAACTATTGGTGCAACCATTGACCTTTCCATGCATTTTTCATGCATGGTCTAAAGTCATAAATCCATTATATCCTTGTGGATCCAATGATGGATGTAGGACTTTTTGTGAGTGTAAATTTAATTCTCTATATTATATTATTTACTAGCTGGTTCCCAGCATGCGTTGCAATGCCATTCAAAGAAATAAATTGATTCTCCCTGCATGTCCTTTCCCGTGCGTCCCCGTTCCCTTCCACTATCCCCGCCTTTCCCCTCCCTCGTCTCTTCCCTCTCCTCGAACCTCACCTCCCCGTTCCCCTTCCCCCTGCTGCTAAAATATATGAAATACACACATTTTAAAATTCATAACGCCAGAGCTTACCATTATATATAGCCTATATTTTATTCTAATGTATGAGCTATACTATTGGAAATTTTCATTAAAATCCATTCAGTAAATTTTGCGTGAAAGAGTAGCAAACACACATACATCCATAGAAACTTTCGTGTATAAACTAAAATAAATATTTGCAAGATTATAATCTTCTGTTGGATTTAAAGGAATTCCAAGCATAAAATTACTACACCTCAAAAATTTGCGTTAGACTCTTTCATTGGTATTTATGTGATTACTAAAGACGGGTGACCAAATTGTAGAGTTACGTTCTGGAATGCTTCTAACGAAAGATATGAACAAAATTTTTAAAGTGCGGATGTTTTAAAATCGTAGGGAGTCCATACCATAAAACCCAATATTTTCACAAACCTTTTAGAATAGAAATTATTTGAGACAAAGCAGAGTTTCTGGTCTACGGGCTTTTGTGGATAGGATATACAAAATAAAGTATTTCGTGCCTGTAAGTATAAATTTTAAAATTATCCTACTTATCTCTTGCTGAATCAACCATCCGTATATGAATTACTTCTTGTGGATTTTTCTTCATTTTATGTAGCAGTCGATAGTTTCACCCAAATATACATAAACTTTAACAATTTCAACGGTTTCACATGAACATTTCTGCAACATTTTTAATGTATGCAGGCTTTACATTGGGTCTGGCGTGCGGAGATTTTATGTGCATAGTTTTAGTTTTTCTGGCATTAATTATGAGGCCTGCGTCATGAGACCATTTCAGCAAGGAAATAGCTGAATAAGGTTCATTGCAATAATAACAAAACCTGAAATATAATAATAATGAACCAAATTCATTTTTAGAAAATGATTTTTATAAAATATATTATGATAAAACTATAGTAACAAGCAGAACAATTAGTCATAATAGATACGATATAGTTTTACATGACAAAATTTAAAAAATAACTTATATCATTGATGTCGCTATTCCAAATTCCTGTAATATTCAGAAAACTGTTTCTGATAAAATAAGAAATTATAAAGATTTAGGAAATGAGTCAGAATATAAAAATTTAACCATTTGTTATTTCGGCTACCGGCATTATACCTATCTCTCTCATTCAAAATTTAGGCTAATTAGATTTGTCAAAGAATTTATATATTATAAAAATGCAAAAGTCAGTCATTTTCAATACATGTAGGATTACGAAAGCTTTTTTAATTATTTATATTGAGGTATCAGTAGGATTTATCGGTCCAGTTAGGAGTTCTATCGAGCCGAACACTCTGATATGAAAATATCTGGAGTCGGTGAATTATTTTCGCATTTGGTCTCTGGTAGATTGACATGTTGTTCTTGTATTGTTTTGTATTTATTTTACTAATATACCTAATGCACTTCCGTAGCGTGGATTGACTAGATGATAATTTGTGGAAAAGTGTGTGGAAGGGTTTAGTTTTTCCTGTGGGGAAGATTTAACCCGGACATAAAATCGGAAGCATTATTAGAAAAAAAGAGAAAAACCAAAACTGGTTGTAACGGTACAATTGAAACCGCGCTACTTTCTAACCCTGATTTTTTTAAAGTTTCTGTGACGACAGCTCCCAAGTCTTCTAAGCTTGTACTTGTCCGCCTGTTGACATTGTATATGTTAAAACCCCTTTCGCCTTACGCATGTTAGTCCAAAAACAAGAATAAATTTATAAAGCGTTGGGTTTTCGAGATTTTAATAAAAATGTAATTTTTATTTTGGCAGATGGCGCGAAACAGAAAAAGAACAATGCCAAGCATGTTTTTTACTGTTTTATTTTTAATCGCGTTTTTTTTCAAATCTAAGTTTATTTAAATAAAATGTGTATTGTATGGTTAATACAAGTTTATGTTATCGTTATTTTAATTTACAAAAATAAATTATATTACAAAAATAAATTTGTGCACTACGTGCAGTTAACACGTAGAAGTGAAACCTTCAGAAAACTAAAGAAAATAAGAGTGGGGAGTCTACGAAGTACCGCACAAAGAGAAGACCGATTATTCTATCTCATTCTCTCGCAGGCTAAATTCTATAGATGTTTGTGTTTGTCTCTTTTTAATGAGGTTCCTTTCCGTTTCATCGAGTTTCAAACCACAAAGGTGCTAATGACGTTTCACCTCAAAAAAAATCATGACATTTTAATTTAATTAAGTTTTAGACCGTGTTTGTTTTTTCGTACCTTTGTACCTTTTGTATTTCTCCCTTCTCTATGACAAAAGATAATATTTTCATTGCATAAAAACGTATGTTCTTTGCAGGACAGTCGTACCGCAGGGACAATTGCACCATCATTCTTTTTGTAAGATGAAAACAAGATGAGGTACTAGTATTAGTATAGAGAATTAATCAATATATATTATAAAAGAAAGTCCGAGTCCGAAACGAGTCCGGGACGATCAATTGAGTTATATGGTGTGGTAGATCTCTATCCCCCTTAGGGAATAAGGGTACCCGTTTTTACCTAATGGGCATGCTTTTGAAGATATAAGGGCGGGAAGTTTTAACCTCTTGAAATTTCAAGAACAGTCTTCCGGAAAGTTCTAGAAGGTTTCATAGAGCCCTAGAAAGTTCTGTAAGGAGTGGTGGTATGTCGGTGAGTATAAAAGTTTCGAGAAGTAGGAACGTTCTGAAATGTTCAGGAATAGGGAATCAGGAACATCATTGTGGAACATTCCAGAACACTCTGTAATGTTTTCCTGAGCGAAGCCGGGTACCCCAGCTAGTATATAATAAATTTGTTTTATCATTTTATTAAATTAAAATAGTTAAGGTTCCTGAAAACATTTTAACTCACCAATTCTACAAGAGTTTTCTTGAGATCAGATAAATTATCAATTTCCTTAAAATAAATGAATACAAATCACTTTGTAAAAAACCACTATTTAAAAAAAAAATCAACATGTTTCGAAACCAAAGGTTAGAATAAAATTTAAAATTAAACCAAAGGTAATAAGATTAATATAATATTAACCATTCGAACCCATACGCTTGTTTTCACGATAATATTACATTACCAGAAATATTTGTGACGTATGAGGCGTACCTGACTTATAATCTTATATTCATATAATATTAATTGAGAATATTAGTAGTACGAAGAAACCTTTGTTTTCGAAGCAACTTGATAATTTTGAATAAATAGTGGTATTTTACAAAGTTATTAGTTTTCATTTAATTAAAAATGACGCAAAAAAGTGAATTTGAAAACTTTGAAGAAGTATCTATTTTCTATTTATGTATTACCCATATAAGGAAGAAAGTCTGTGGCGGGAAGGCAGGAGGGTGGCGTGAATTTGATTTGTACATAAATGAACAGTTTTATTCTTACATACCTAAAGCGATAATTTGCACACTTAAAAAAAAATACTGTCTATATTTGATTTCGAAATACTGTGCATGAAGTCCGTGCAACAGCAGGGACTTCGGCCATATATTATCTACTAGCTTTTACCCTCGGCTTCGCTCGCATATTCGTCCCCCCCCCCCCCTTACACTCCTCCCCCCCTCCTGCACTACCACTCCCCCTCCCCAATCAATCAAAAATCAAATACGCTCTGTTTCGCATTCATAATATTAGTATAGCTGTTGGCTTAGGTCAAAATGAAGATAAGTACCTATTTTATATTTGTATCTACTAATATTTCAATTTTCGCTGTCAAATAAATAATATTGACAGCCCACGTCACTCACTTTTATCCTTAGTGTCTTCAGGTATTTCCCGCTTAATCCCAAAACTTTCTTCGAGGGCCTACCGGGAAGTCGGCTTAGGGGCGCGGACACCGAGTCTCGCTTGCAACTGGACTGAAGGCTCCGCTTATTCTTGGCGGGACCGCCGGACGACTGCAGCTTAGCTGCTTTGGTTAAGTCAAACAATCTCATCTTTAATAAATTTTTTTTCCTTATTCTATTAACTTTTCTTCCTACATAATAATAAACTTTTATTTCAGCTACATCAAGTGGCGGAGATGAGACGTGATACTGTGAAATAAATAACTAACAACATGTACGCACTCGCATACTGCCTGCTAACAATGTATGCCTGGACATTGGAGGTCTAGAATCATTTTTAATAAAAAGTAGCTTCTTTATAAAAAAAAATTAGAGTCCTGAGGTGTACGGTGAAGGAGGAAACCATATGTTTCCTTAGAACACCGTGGGAAAGTGGTTGAGCAACCTCCAAAGCCCACGTCACCCTCTAGGACGATTACCAAAGATTGTCCTGTACAATGTACCAAAGGGAGAATCCACTGCTGATCCAGCTCTCTTCACCGAGATCTTCGATAACAACCTGGAGGGACGTACCCCCCTGACTTTGGAGGACCACCTCCGTACGATGAGGAGGGTGTCCCTCTTTGGAAAGAGAGACACCGGCACCATGAACATGGTCCTGACGTGCCACCCGGCTGCCAGGAAGGTACTTATAGACAGCGGGATGTGCTTCCTTGGGTGGAATGCTTGTCGGACCCGCGATTACACTGGAGCCACTAGGTGTTACAAATGTCACCAATATGGTCACATCTCCAAAAGTTGCTCTCAAGAGAAGGAATCTTGCCGACACTGCGCCGCAGTGGGTCATGGCTTTGAAGATTGCCCCAAGAAGGCACTACCCGCTGTCTGCGCCACCTGTACGCGCTTTAAAAAACCGGCAGATCAACAGGTGATAGGGACTGTCCGGCCCAGAAAGCAGCGGTTGAAGCAGCCTTCCGCATGACGGACTATGGATCCTCGTAGTCCCCTTTCCCTTGGCCAGATTAACCTTCAGAGATCCCGAATGGCCACGCTGGAGGTGCTGAAGGTCATGTCTGACCACCACATCGACATCATGCTCATTCAGGAACAGTACACTTGGGAAGGTAAGACCCCCATTAATTTTCCGGGTGCGGTACTTGAAGTGGGCCGCTCGCCGGGGGCGGCTGTCCTGGTCAACACTTCGTTGATCAGTCCCCTCCTTCTGGCTGGTCTCTCTGACGAGTTCCAAACCTGTGTATGTATTAGATTTGGCGATACTGAGATCTTCTTGATCTCAGTCTACTTTAAATTTGGGAACCCAGTAGGACCCCACATCCTGAGTCTGACGCGCGCGCTCAACGCGCTTAAAGGCCGTAACATAGTTATCGGAGGTGACTTTAATGCACGCTCACCATTATGGTTCGACTCTAGTGATTGTAGAACGGAACGGTCAGACGCCGTTGAGGATCTGATTGCCGCGCAAGGTCTTAGTATCATTAATGAACAGAGTTCTTTTTATACCTTTTCGAACACTCATGGTGAGAGCAACATTGATCTAACTCTCTGCTCTGGATCTGTTGCGACAAGGATTTCAAAGTGGACAGTCCATGAGTGCGCAATAAATTCGGATCATAGATTGATTACTTTTACAGTTGGTGTTAGGAAAACAGAAGCTCCAAGATCCTCCTGGAACTTCAACACCACTAGGGCGAATTGGGATAACTTTGGGGAAGCGCTACGAGATACGTTAAGGGATTTTCAACACGTAGCAGCTACTGATCCGGACAATTTGGGAAATTTTTTCAATAGGGCGGTTGTATCTGCCGCCAACTCGTCTTTAGGAAGATTAAACCCGAAGACGAGTATTAAAACGCCGTGGTGGTCACCTGAGCTGACTTCGCTGAAGGGGGCATTCAAGAGGGCCTGCAGGGCGCTAGGGCTGTCCAGGAGTGGCAACTGTACGGAGGAGGAGACGGTTGCTCTTCAGGCGAGCCTCAGGTCTGCCAGGTCGGCCTTCAAACGGGCCGTCCTTCGAGCGAAACGAGCTGCTTGGCATAACTGGGTTAAAGACGTGGGTAACGCCAACCCGTGGGAAATCCACAGCGCGATTGGAAAATCCGGGAAAGGTTCTGATCGGTATTTGTCAACAGTAATTGGGTTCACAGATGGGAGGAACGCTGAGACTGTGGACGTGGCCTCCACTCTCAAGACACTATTGGGCGAGTTAGTTCCTTTAGAGTCAGTAGTTGGGGAAAGTGACCACCATAAACAGATTAGAAATCTAGCACGGCTACCACCTAGAGACCTCGCCCAAGAGGCTAACTTCACTAGAGTCACTAAAGCTGAAATTGATGTGATAATTAAGGGTTTGGGTCCTAAGAAGGCACCAGGGCATGATAGGCTCAATGGCGTGATTGCGAAGCAAGTCTGGGTCCACGCCAAGGAAGAGCTCTTCCAGGTGATGGACACGTGCCTGAGGAGAGGAGTTTTCCCCTCCGAGTGGAAGCGCGGCGTGCTCCGGATCATACCAAAGGGGAACGGAAAACCACTGACCGACATCAAGGCGTACCGGCCAATTACCCTCCTCCCAGTACTCGGCAAAATTCTGGAGAAACTGATACGAGAGCGACTTCGGCAAATCCTGTCTCCGGCAAGTGACCTGCAGTTCGGCTTCGTCCCCGGTAGATCCACGGTGCACGCCCTGTCGTATGTGCTTGACTGGGTGAAGGCTTGTCCAAAGAGGTATGTAGTTGCAATCTTCCTCGATATCACTGGTGCCTTCGATCACGCGTGGTGGGATATGATACGGACAAAGGTGAAAAACAGACAGTGTTCCAAACTTTTGTTCCAAGCAATCGACGATTACCTTTCCAATCGTACTATCACGATTTGCTTCGGAGACTTTTTGATCCAGAGGGAAGCTGACATGGGATGCCCGCAGGGCTCCATTCTTGGACCTGACCTGTGGAACATCAACTTTGACGACTCCTCCAGGTTACCCTTGCCTGAAGGATGTATCGCTGTCGACTACGCTGATGACAAAACGTATCTGGTCGCTGGGGACAGCAGAAAGGAAGTTGAGAGCAAAGGCAGTGAAGGTTTGAACATGTTCCTCGATTGGGGGAAAAGAAACAAGATGACCTTCGCTCCCCACAAGACCCAGGGCCTCCTGATGAAGGGCTTTCTCAGCAGAAAAAGAAATCCTGTCATCAAAATGGGGGATTCTACTGTCCGAATTTGCGAAACTGTTAAATATTTAGGCGTTACACTAGATCGATCGTCCTCTTTTCTGGCTCACGTTAAAGAAGTATCCAGCAAGGCCCAGGCTCTCTTCTTGAAGCTGAGGAGACTCTCCACAGCTGAGTGGGGATTGCGAAATCCGGCTTTGCGAACGCTATATAGGTGTGTGTACGTGGCGCAAGTCTCGTATGCCGCCTCTGTGTGGGAGCACCGCCTGGACAACTCGCTGATTCTCTTAGCTCTCAGGCGTGGCCAACGAACCCCCTTGCTGGCACTCTCTGGCGCGTATAGAACCGTTGCTTCGGACGCTTTACCCGTTTTGGCTGGCATATTGCCAATCGATCTGGAAATTAGGGAAGTGCTCACTAAGCAGAAATTAACTAGAGGAACCCCGGCCACTCACCTAGGTGTTGTTCTGACACCGGGCGGGCCGGGGACTCTCCCTGGACTGCTCCGTCAAATGAGGGATCTGTCGCTCCAAGAGTGGCAGATCCGTTGGGATAGCTCGAATATGGGAAGATGGACCTTCTCCTTCTTCCCATCAGTTAAAATCAGAATGGAAGGGGCATATTTACAACTGGACCACCACATCACCCAGCTTCTGTCCGGGCATGGGGAATTCAGGCGGAGACTTTACACCCTCGCCCTGTTTCCCCATCCCAACTGCGCATGCGGATCGACGAACCAGTCAGCCGAGCACATTCTGTGGCACTGTGAGATCTTGACGGATGCGAGAGAGGAAATGCTCGATGGTTTGGACGTACCTATCAGACCAGTATGGAATACTGATCTGGTTTCGAATAAGACGAACTTCGAGTGTCTGAAGAAATTTGCAAGAATCTGGGTTGAGAGATGGCCTGAACTTAGAGTCGCTGACTAGTTTACTTTGACACCAGGTGTACTTGTTCCTGTTTTACCACGGACTATCCCATATGACTCTATCATCTTAATTTGCCAAGGATGTACAGTTTTTTTTGTTTTTTTTTCTTTGTTTTTTATTTTACACTTTTATGTTTATTGTTTATACCCTCGACTTTTATAATTGAATACTGTACAGTATGTTTATTTTTTAGGTTTTTTTTACAGTTTGCTTTTTTTGCATATGTAATTTTATGCTGTTTTTATTTTTTACATCTTGATTTTTCTATTAGCACTATTATGTTCACACATGTCCGCATGATTTTACGCTCATGTCTTCTTTTTTTTTTTACACATATTTTTTAAAACATTTTTATTTATAATTTAGGCTCTTTGGTTCCTGATACATATAGCGTAATTAAACGCACATGCCTATTTCATATTATTTTGGTTTTCTTGGTTGCCTTACTGTTTTTTATTATTTTTATTTTGTCATTTCTTTCAGTTTTGTTTAGCGAGTGAGAACTGAACTCCGTTGCCCGTTTTGTATCGTCCTTATCCCCATTTAAGGGGTTGGACCCTATAGTTTATATTAGTAATAACAAAATACCCAAATCATAAAATAATTATTTGCGGCGATTATAACCTACCTAATTGCAATTTTAACGTTTTAGACAGTAACTCTAATTCAATACCAACAACCGCCTACGAACGAGAAATTCTAGATATGTCTTTACTTTTTAATTTAACCCAATTTAACCATGTACGTAATATTAATAATCGTGTTCTTGATCTAGTTTTGTCAAATGAGAGCAACTTAATTGTAAGTGAATCATTGGAGTCTATTCTTCCGATAGACAACCACCATCCCCCACTAGCAATACTTATCCCTAGTACTAAAGAAAGCAATCAAAAAATTTCTACTCCTACTTTTAACTTTAAAAAAGCGAACTATCGGGACATAAATGATCGTCTCCACAAGGAAGATTGGTTATTTCTTAAAGAAGGTGATATTAATCAAAATATTGAATCATTTTATTATTTGTTGGATAAAATTATTTCAGAACTCATCCCACTCATTCATTTTAAAGAATCGAAATATCCGAGATGGTTCAATAAAGAACTTGTTCAATTAACTGCCCTTAAAAAAGTTTTACATAAGAAATATAAAGAAGACAGGTCTTTATCAAATTATATTGAATTTAAAAACGTTAGAAAAGATTGCAAAATCTTATCAAAAATTTGCTACAATTCTTTTATTAATAATGTTGAAACTTCAATAAATCATGATGTAAAGTATTTTTGGAACTATGCAAAATCAATGAAAAATAACAACTTTGGTTTACCCACCAACTTAGAATATGCAGGTAAAAAGGCCAAAGATACTCAAAGTATCGCTGACCTTTTTGCTGATTTTTTTAAAAGTGTTTATGAATGTGATACACCAGTTTCTGCTAGTACAACATCAAATTTTACCACTGATCATAATCTTAATTTATCTTGTATCCACATAGAATATAATGATATATTGACTGAACTAAAATTACTAGATCAAAGCAAAAGTGGTGGACCTGATAAAATACCTCCTGTATTTTTGAATAATTGTGCTTCCAATCTGGCGTATCCTTTATATTTGCTCTTTAATCAGTCTTTACGAACAGGATGTTTTCCTACTAAATGGAAATTCAGCTTCCTTACGCCTATTTTTAAAAAAGGTGATAAACACGAGGTGACTAACTACAGACCGGTGTGCCTTTTATCAACAATTCCTAAAGTTTTTGAAAAATTAGTTCTTAAAAAAATTATTTTCCAATTAAACCACATCATTTCTCCTAAACAACATGGATTCTGTACTGGAAAATCTACCCTTACTAACTTGTTAACGTATCAAAACTATATATCTGACTCCATGTCTAGTAAATGTCAAGTTGACTCTATTTATACCGATTTAAGTAAGGCGTTCGATAAAGTTAATCATGAGTTATTGCTGAATAAACTGCATAAATTCGGTATAGGTGGTTCACTATATGAGTGGATTAGCAGTTACTTGATTAAAAGATTACTGGCTGTTAAAATTGATGGTATATTTTCATACAAATTCACTGCAACGAGTGGTGTTCCCCAGGGGTCACATTTAGGTCCAATCCTTTTTTTATTATTTGTTAATGATGTGTTATATATTTTCAATGATGTTCAAGTATTAATGTTTGCAGATGACCTGAAATTATTCAAAGCAATTAGAAACATTAATGATTGCCATATTTTGTCAAATAACTTGTTAAGATTTATTATATGGTGTCATGATAACCGCTTGCAACTTAACGTAACCAAATGTCAAATTATGAGGTTTTATCGAGTAAAAAATCCAATATTTTTCGATTATTCCATTAACAATATGTCGTTAGTATCTGTCACGGAAATTAATGACTTAGGTATTTGGTTTGACACGAAACTCAACTTTATCAATCATATAGAAATTATAACCAATAAAGCTTTGAAAATGTTGGGATTTATTTTAAGGATATCTAGTGATTTCAATAATGTCAATACTGTAAAAACATTATATATGTCACTAGTAAGGAGTCATATAGAATACAATTCCACGGTTTGGTCCCCAAATTATGAGGTTCATTCACATGCCATTGAAAGAATCCAAAATAAATTTTTAAGATATGTAAATTTTAAAATGGGCATTCCTAGTGAATGCCTAAATTACGATAACGTACTTTGTTCATTAAATTTAATAAAATTATCTGATCGTAGAATCATTTCCGATTTAACCTGTTTGTATAAAATCATTAATTCAATGTTTGATACCCCTGATTTATTATATGCAATCTCTTTTCATACTCCAGGCAGGACAGTAACAAGACAGTACCTACCATATTATTGTAGCAATTCCACATCAATATCACAATATTACACTCCTATGCGACGGATTCAACAGCTAGGAAACAAATACTCCGATGTTGTTGATATATTTAGTACATCAATTTTAACATATAAGCATACCCTATTGAAGTTTTTTTCATCAAGTAGGGGAATATTTTTATAAATCTATTTAAATTGTCTAAAACATTAACAGTATTTTTGGATTTCTATATTTTGTAATAAACTATTTTGGATTTCTTATATTTTGTACCTACATACTGTGTGGATCAATTCAATAATATTTTTATTTTATATTTATTTTTGTGCAAGTGTTTTAAACAGTTGTTTCCTGCACTGTAATTATGAGTAGAATTTTTGTAAATGTTGTTATATATACTTATGTAAAAGCCTAAATAGGCGTAAATAAATAAATAAATAAATAAATAAATAAATAAATAAATAAATAAATAAATAACGTGTCCCCGTGTACGTGCCATGGCCGATCTCTTGGAACTGGTGGGGCTGCACCCGGCCACCGCGCTAACCCTCGTGACATGAAGAAGTTGGGGAGAGGGCTAAACGTCATCCGAAAGCTGTCCGTCCCGCCTCCAGCGACCCGACGCTTCTCTCCCTAGGGTCTTCTTTTTGATTTCCACACACTCCTCGTCTAGGCACCACCGGGTAGCTGGCTTACGGACGACGCTGCCGGTTATCGGGAGGCCTGACAACCAGCCTTCTTCATTGTCTCTGGGACTGCCGGTGGCTGGATTTCGGTAACACCAGTTCTACATTGTATATACGTTTATTTTTTCTTCCTTTTTTTATGTACAGTGCACGGTGCTGCCTGCTGGATCATTGTGTGGTCCTTCGCCGCCATGAGCTTCCCACTCATGACGGTTGTCGTTCATTTTGTTTTTTCCTTATATTTTCTCTATTACCTAGTTTTGTTACTAACACCTTGTTTGACTGTCCATGGGACTCACTGCTTTAGCAGTGATTACCTTCATGGGCTTTAGAATTGTAGAATTGACCATCACAGTACATTCCTTCAAAGCCCACGTCAAACATTTACTTAGTAACACGCTTTGCCAATAAAAGTATAATAGAAAGTTTCATAACGCCACAGCTTATTCATAACGCCAGAGCCTACCAATATATATAGCCCATGTTACTCGCAAATAAAGTAGCTTTCGATTAGTGAAAGAATTTATAAATTCCATTCGATATTTATTTCGTGAAAGAGTAAGGACCATCCAACCATCCATACAAACTTTCACATTTATAATATAAGTAAGATATCTTCTGAATTCAGTTATATACACTTACGAAATTACCTTGTGGGTGTTCGGTGCTACAGGTGGTCTGCGTTTGACTTTACATCGGGAAACTATGATCTTCAAGCCGCAAAAAAGTGTGCAGTTCACATGCGGTAGAATTGAAACCTTCAGAAAACTAATGTAGACAAGAGTGGGGAGACTACGAAGCACCGCACAAAGAGGAGACCGATTATACTATCTCATTCACTCGCAGGCTAAATCCTATAGTTGTATGCGTTTGTTTCTTTGTAGTATCGCTATTTTTCGTTTCATCGAGTCTCAAATCACAACGGTGCTGAATAAGTTTTCATAACAAAAATAAATACCAACGAAAATAATAAAAATAATAAATGAAAACGGATTTATCATATAAAATGACCTGAAGTGTTTTGAAATCCGATGTAGTCAGTCAGTTTTCTTTAATTTTGAACGTCAAGTGGGCAAAACACTATTTTTTATATAAATAAAGAATATGTTTATACGAACGCTGCCTGATCTGTACGACATAAGTCACCATCGTAATCTTGAGTTGTAGGTTTTTTATATGAATACCTCACAAGAGTCCCAGCTGCTCCCGTCTGGAGCCAGTGAGTCTATTTTATCCACAATTTAGGTATGTTGTGAGGCTGAAGGTAGTGGGGAAGGAGACGGGGAAGAGGAATGTAGTGAAGTACCTGGCTATTTAGATCTGGTCACCAAACACAGCTAAAGCCATTTCAAGCAACGCCGTTTCAATTCTGAATGGTGGGTATCACACCACGGCGATACTAATAGTATCTTCCACTCTGGAACGTGCCGCTAATATAATATAAATTATTTAAAATTATTTTATCGTGAAATAACACTAATTAATCAAATAAAATATATATGCCCTAAATATAGATAAAATATAGATCACCCTAAGAGGATCGCGAGGTTTGGTGACTAAGCAGGGGTGCCCGGGTTCATGAGGTGAGGTATGTCACGGCCTTCGTGGCCGATACGTCTGCCCACCTGCTGCGTGGTGGGCAAGATCAAGAGAGACTGGTTGAGTGAGATCTTTCATCCTCCAGCCAGTATCTCTCGACCCATCGCCTTAGAGCGCAATTGGAGGTATGGATTCATATGTCTGTCACTACTGGACACACTAAGCCCCAGATTCCTACCAACCTCTTATACCTAATTCCTTCCCAAAACTTCCTCTCCTCCCTTTCCTTTAAAAAAAACCTCAACACAGCATCCCCTAAGATAAAAAAAAAGATTTCCCTCAGGGCCTCCTGTGAAGAGCTAATATTTAAAAAAAAATAGGTCAACCATAGTGGTTCGCTAGGTTTGGTGCTTAAGCAGGAGTGCCCGGGTTCATAGGGATGAGGTCGGATCGGGAGAGACTGGTTGTGGGGACGTTTTGACATCTCCAGCAGGAACATCGCCTTACACCGCAATGGTAGGGATGGAATAATAATATGTTCGTCACTCCTGGACAAACTGACCCCCAGATTCCTACTCTCATAACAATAATAATAATAATAATAATTGGATATTTTGTATAGCGCCGTTTTTGTAAAAAATCACTTCAAGGGCGCTGTACAATTTATTAAGAATTCTTAGTTTCTATCTAATTTTACTATTTACAAATTTTATCCTTCCCAGGACTTCCTCTCCATCCTTTCCTAAAAATACCCTCCACACGACATCCCCAAAGATGACATAGGCCCTGATAGGAAATATTTTCGTTCAGGCTTCCTGTGTGAAGCAAATGCAAAAAAAAAATTACATATACATGGTGGGTCAAAAGTAATCATCCGATGTTCTTTGGCTGTAATATTTTTTTTGTGAAAAACTTTGGTTCTGCTTGTGAAATTTGTTTATTTTATCCATTAGAATTTATTCTATCAAGTCGAGAAAATGATATCAGCCAAGTGGCCGCCGCCAGAGTTGATGACCAAACAGGCCCGTTTTATGGCATTTTCCATCATTCTTGCCAGAACTTTGGGCGACAGGTTCTCGCATTCCTGGCGAATATTTTCCTTAGGGGCTTGAAAGAGTCTGAGGTTTGTTGACGTAAACCCGCGACTTCAAAAAACCCCATAAAAAGAAGTCTGGAACAGTTAAATCGGGTGATCTGACCGGCCAGTGCAAATCACCAAAACGAAAGATTAAGCGACCCGGAATAGCTTCCTTCAGAATATCGGTTGTGGCTCGAGCAGTGTGCACCTTTGCACCGTCCTGTTGGAACCACATATTCTCCAGTCCTATTTCTTCCAATTGAGGAAGAAAAAATCGGTAATTATGGCTTTATTGTGCGCGCCGTCCACAGTCGTCGTTTGGCCCGCGGCGTTCTAAAAAAAAATGGCCCAATGAGCCTCCAGCGTAAACAGCACACCTCGCAGTAACTTTGAGCTGGTGTAATGGCTCTTCTTGGGTGATACACGGATTTTCGGTGCCTCAGAAATTATTATTTTGTTTATTTACATAACCGCTAAGATGGAAATGAGCTTTATCGCTCATGATAATTTTCGATGAAAAATCATCCACCTCTTCATTAAGATTCAGGATGGCTTGAGCGTAGGATATCATTCTCTCGACAAAATGGATTAAATTCTAATGGATTAAATAAATAAATTTCACAAGCAGAACCAAAGTTTTTCATTAAACAAAAAAAATACAGATGATTACTGAAACATCGGATGATTACTTTTGCCCCACCTTGTATAAACTCGCATTTTAAACGATGCATTTGGAAACCATGTACCTAATAGGTTCGAAAATGCACAATTCTGCATGACTGAAAGTACCTACCAACCATGATAAAAAAATATTATTTGTAATACAGAACTAAGCAATAAAATGTACGTATAAATACCTGAGTAGGTACTTACATCAAAACAAGTTACGTACCTTCCTATTCATTGGTAAAGTGTGTGTATTGAGTCTGGTACAATAAAGTTGGACTTGGCCTTCAAATAAGGCATTATTCGCTCATAATAATCAATAATAAAGTTCTCGCGGTGCATTCATTTCGAGCTGTCGACTGTTGTATGGAGTCAGTTCGGTATTCAGCAGGCAGTAGGCTGACTGGGCACCGGGCAATAGTGTAGTATAGTTAGTAGGTAGTGACTGCACGCATACTACACCAGTTACCAACACAGTACTACACCAGGCCCAGTAGTGGTAGTAGTAGAAGTTATACCACACACTAGTCCACTACCACTACCCAGTCTCGTACTCGTTACTTCGGCGGGCAGCGGCGACGGTTACGCTCGTACGGCCGCTATTTGACGTTTGGGAACTTCGCTGCCAAACAAACTACAAAACTAGTTTCAAAAGTGTTCAAATTCTTTTCGGACAGCGCAAAAACTTTAACTTAACGTAACTTCTGTTATGCACTTGCATACAAATATAAATATTTGTTACACAGATAATCTAATTAGAGAGTTATCGATGAAAACGCGTAATAAAATTGTGTACTACACAAAAGTTTAAATTTGGTTGTTTTTTGTTCGGTTGCCTTGCTGCGTTTGTGTTTTTGTCGTGAGTTTGTTTCGTTTTATAATACTTGGTAAAAGAGTTGTCAACAATGTGATAAAGTTTTGTGCAAATATGGAGGTTCTATAAAAGTTATTTTATATTCCGCGCCGAGGTGTAGTGGGCATTTATAGGCACTGTTTGTCATTAGTCTGTTGATAACGGAGCGCGGAGATAGGAACACGAACGCTATTCACACTGTTATTTGTATCAAATGTTAATGGTTCTATTTGGTGGGGTGGCTTACAGTGATCGCACATCTGCCGTTGGTTGCGGTGGACTTACTCAGTGAACACTTTGACAGCCCTTCAAGTAAGTTCTAACTAACTTCGTTAAGTTACCTATACTTGTAATCCTATGCTAATTATTATTGACTTACCTACCGAATACCTTCTTTATTATTTCGCTTCATAATGCGATACTGATTCAATATAAGTTTGCCATAGTTCTTATCTTTATTAGCAACTGAGGAGGTGGATTATTTTTTGTTACAGAAAGTTAATGTTGGTTACAGAGTTAACTGTAAATAATAGATATATTCACATACACCTATAGTTAAGTATATATTTACAGGTGTACATAAATATATAAGTACAATTTACGGAGATAGATATATGTATATTTTCAGATATTTGTAGATATATATGTATTAACAGGTAAAGATACATACATGATTTGACTTACTTTAACTAGTGATTCCTAACAATATTTGGAGTAAGAAATGTAAATGAAATTTTGATCTTCGGCGATATTTTTTTTTCTACAAAACTAACAAAAAATTATCGGCATTGGACAGTTGGAGGCGGGGTAAAGGATGGGTCGGTTTCTCGGCTGAGTGACCAGTGACGACATAGGGCAGATTTTTTTTTGTTTGATTTTAAAGAAAAAAAAAATTGAAAAAAATAATATCACCGGAGACGAAATTTCATTTACATTTTTTACTCCAAATAATGTCAGGAATCACTGGTTAAAGTTTATTAACAGTGTGTAAGTATAGGTAGGTATATTTACAGGTAAAGGTATATATTTTACTATGTTTAATATATTCCCATTACAAATTTACGATTTTAACATATTTTTATGTTTACTAGCGGGTTCTCGTCATGCGTTGCAAGGCCACTTAAATAAATAAATTGTTTTTCCCATTCGTCCCCGTCCCCCTTCCACCTCCCTTTCCCCTGCCGCGTCCCCTTACCCTTCCCGGTGTTCACCCTCCACCTTCCCGCCTTCCCCCTCCCTTCTTCCGCTTCCACCCGCACCACGAACCCCCCTTCCTCTTACATAAATTTCATAACACCAGAGCTCACCAATATCTATATATAGAACAACTCAACAAAGTTTCATCGCAATCGGATGAATAGTATAGGAAATAATTTCATAAAGCCAGAGCTCACTATTATATATAGAAACCTTCACAGGCATGCGCACATCGAATCATCAAAGTTTCATCGCAATCGAATGAATGATTAAGGAACGCATAAGGAACAAACAAATAAACATTCATTTCTATATACATACTAGCTGGTACCCGGCATGCGTTGCTATGCCTTTTAATAAATAAATTGTTTCTCCCTGCTTGTCCTTTCCCATTCGTCCCGTTCCCCTTCCGCCTCCTCTTCCTCTCCCGCGTTCCCTTCCCCTCTCGCGTTCCCTTCCCCTCTCGCGTTCCCTTCGCCTCTCGCGTTCCCACTCTGCCTCCTTCACCTTCCCTCTCTCCACTCCACTCCCCCCTTCCCCCGTCCCGCGAACCTCCCTCCTGAGTTCCCCTCCCCCCTCTCAGGTTCCCCTCTTCCCTCCCCGGTTACCCTCCCCCCTCTCGCATTCCATACATTCAGTTGTTAAACAGCTCGCGTGCCACCATTTGCAATTTTTTTACAAATTTCATAATGCCAGAGCTCACCAGGAGTCTTATACAAACCTTATCCTGACAATAACGAACACAAAAAAAAAATTTATCCAATTATTGATTATATTAATGTAATCAATCTTATCCAATTATCGATAATATTGATTCTAACTGCAATTGTGAAGTTTCGGAAAGTGTGAAAAACATCAAATATCTAGGCGTTATTATAGACAATCACCTTAAGTTGGATTATAATCGGTACTATATTTCACACAAAACTACATCGAGAGCCTCTAGCGGACGTTATGGTCCTTTCGATAAATTTGGAATATTTTTGGTTTCAAAAAGTTTGAGTTGTTTTCGAAAGATGTCGCTAAAAAACAAGGAAAAAAGGGAGCATAAAAACATTTTATGGCTCCATCGAAACCCGAATTGCATGTACCCGCATGTCTACCTACACATGGCAAAATTCCGACTGAGGGTAATAATTCTAGAACATATGAAAGCGTAGGTACCTATCGATATTTCAGATGGGATATGTTGTGAGGCTGAAGGACGTGGGACCTTTCTTTAAATTATCTCCGCACAGGAGGCCCTGAGAAAAAAAAACCCTTAGGGCCTATGTAATCCTTGCGGATGCCGTGCAGAGGGTCTTATTAGGGAAAGGGGAAGTTATGGGAAGGTCAAAGGTATGTGGGGCGGGAAGGAATCTGGGGGTCAGGTGTGATGAACGTGGGAATCCATCCCTTCCACTGCGCTGCAGGGCGATGGGTCAAAAGGTCTCCCTCAACCTTTCTGTCCCGATCCGGCCCGCCACGTAGTAGGTGGACAAAAGCATCCGTCACTTAAACAAACTTTACCTCAAGAACCCGGGCACCCCTGCAAAGTCACCAAACGTAGCGAACCTCTTGTTGGTTATCCAATAAATTTGGGAGGTGGGTATGGGTGCCGCTGCCCCGGGAACCATTTATTGGATAACCAACACTTATGCCATAAGTCTTTTTAGTTAACAGCTTTCAAGACAAAAAAAACTCGTAAAAAACTAACAACGGATAACGATAACATTTTATATTTCCGTCTGAAGTCATTATAATCGTTATATATTTTGGTATGTTGTGTGTTTGGTAATTGGGGTATGTGGCACACTGCCCCCAGATTCCTACCCACATATGTATATTATTTTTTTATTGAAATAAAAGTAGAAGAAAACATAAACAAGAAGTGTTTAATTTAAATCACGAAAATATTCACATGTAAGGTTCGCGTAATAATATTATATTGTAATAAAATATATATATTTTTTAATTATTATTAATTGATATACATGTGCAAAATCCTCTCGCCAGTCAACACTTCTACTAGCCGATTACTAAAAATAAAAACGGACCATAAAAACATTTGATGTATTCATTGAGACCCGCATTGTATATATCTATAACCACATGTCAGTCTTTCGACTAAGGGTCGAAATAATAATAATACATTCCTACTACCTAGAACATTTGAAAGCGTATCGATATTCCAAACCTTGGTGGTTGAAGTTATTTCTAATCTTGTTACGATCCTTGGCTACGAATCCGGAAGTCACGAGTTCAAATTTCGGCGTGCGCAAGTACCTATCTACATTTTATCTGATTAATTTGTGTTATTCCACAATATATTATTTTTAAATAATTTCGTTTAGATTACCTCTTATTGTTGGTTATCCAATAAATTTGGGAAACGAGTGTGGGTGCCGCTGCCCCGGGAACCATTAAAAATGTGTTTTAATTATCGTTGGTGGTATCATTTGTTATGTTTATATTCAACCGCAGACGTTGTCATCGTTGATTCACACACACACTCACACACACATGCAAATATAGGTGAGGAAACGCAATCACCACCAACACCTAGACAAACCTCATTCTAAAAACTCGGGTACCCCTGATAATTCACCAAACGTAGAGAATCACTTGGCGAGACATATGGCATACTTATTTGAAGAAATAATCTTTTAGGGGATCAACTGTTGGGATTGACTGTCGGGGGATCAACTGTCGGGGA
Source organism: Limnephilus lunatus (assembly GCA_917563855.2). Classification (NCBI taxonomy): domain Eukaryota; kingdom Metazoa; phylum Arthropoda; class Insecta; order Trichoptera; family Limnephilidae; genus Limnephilus; species Limnephilus lunatus. Next base: position 17,390,778 of record OU830604.1, on the reverse strand, counting down.
CCAACTGTCAAAGATATCAACTGTCATGGAGCCAATAAAATAAAGCATTTGCGTTTTTTTTTTTTTAAATACAATTGTTGTTTAAAATTTGTCACGACTAGGACTGCACGATTTGTCAAGACTGTCAGACTGGGAAGGAAAAAGGTATGTGGGGCGGGTAGGAATCTGGGAGTCAGGTGTGACGAACGTGTGAATCCGTCCCTTCCACTGCGCTGCAAGGCGATGGGTCAAAAGATCTCCCTCAACCTTTCTGTCCCGATCCGGCCCGCCACATAGTAGGTGGGCAAAAGCATCCGTCACTTAAACAAACTTTACCTCAAGAACCCGGGCACCCCTGCAAAGTCACCAAACGTAGCGAACCTCTTGTTGGTTATCCAATAAATTTGGGAGGTGGGTATGGGTGCCGCTGCCCCGGGAACCATTTATTGGATAACCAACACTTATGCCATAAGTCACCCCTAGTGGCTCGCTACGTTTGGTGATTTAGCAGAGGTTCCCGGGTTCATGGTTTGTCTGGGTGTAGTTTGTCCGGGTCTTGGCGACGGATGCGTCTGCCTACCAGCTGCATGGCAGGCCAGATCAGGAGAGAATGGTTGAAGGAGGCCTTTTATCCTCTCCAGCCAGAATCTCTTGGAACATCGCCTTGGACCGCAGCGGGAGGGATGGATTCAAACGTCCTAACTCCTGGACATACTACCCCCAGATTCCTACCCAACCCACATACCTTTATCTTCCCAGAACCTCCTCCCTTCCTTTCCTACCCGCCTCCCAAATTATACCTTGACCGTTTTGAAGATTTAAAAAAAAACATTTATGTGAATACTGCCCAAGAGTGCCAACTGATCCCGTCTGGAGCCAGTGAGATTGTGATATGTTGTCAATTATAATCCCCAAATTGGGGTTTGTTGTGAGGCTGAAGTACCTGACTATTCAGATCTGGTCACCAAACACGGCTAAAGCCATTTCAAGTAACGTTTCAATTCTGTTCGGTGGTCTTACACCAGGGCGATACTGGTATCTTCCACTCTGGAATATGCCGTAAATATGGTATTGGTACTCATCGCATTTGACGTAGGTACTAGAAATACATAAAATAACATTTTTTTACAACACAAACACACCACGTGGCAATGGCACGAATTGTGTACGGTAAGGTACCTAAATGACCCTGTTGAAATACCACATTTCAGAATTCAGATTGTAATGTATGTAGACCCCATAAATACCTAGTGATAGGTCTACATAACAAAAATAAATAAAGTAGTTTTTTTTCGTTGTTAGTTTTTGGGGTGTTATGCCGTGTTGCGCTACCTCCTACTATAGCCACATCGTCGGATCTACCGGATCTGCCCTGATGATGGACACTGCAACGCTGTCCGAAACGTCGGCTATAGTAGGAGGTAGCGCAACACGGCATAACACCCCAAAAACTAACAACGAAAATGCTTTTGGCCGTGAAAATCTAAAAACTTATCAAAGTAGTTTTAATTTTTTTTTGTGAATACCTCATAAGGGGCTATCCTAAATTACGTCACACGAATTTTATGATTTTTTTACCTCCCATAATAATATCTTAGATTCTCACCGCGTTTGATTACTGCCATCTTTTGAAATAATTTGAACAAAGCTTTTAGTTTAAAATTGTCCCGTAAGCCGAAAGATAAAACGGCGCCACACGACAGTGGGCATTTGCTAGTAATTTAAAATCCCCTATGTCATTGTTAAATTGTAGTTTAAAATTATAAAATTATCTTTAAAAAATGGAGAAAGATTTGAATATGTTGTTGTCATTTCGTTTTTTCTAATAAACTTAACCTACGTTTTGTAATTTGAATTTTAAAAAACATTGAATTTAGGGTTTATGAAAAAATTAAACCAAAACCCTTTTCTTGATTTTTTTTTAAATTTACGTATGTCGGTTTAAAGAAAAACCTCCAGAGTATTTTTAAGGGTCTTCATCATTTGAAAATATTTTGTAAAACATATGGAAGAGCGGTCAGAAAAGGGTCTGATTTCTGATTTATTTTTGATAAATGCTAACCCCCTGTAAATTTTAAAAATATGAAATTTTTTTTTTTCCCAATAAAAACATTATACTTATCGTATTACGAAATAAAATTTTCGTTATTTCGAAATAATTTATCATTACATTCCGCCTTAAGTGGAAATATGAGAAACGTGAAATATGCTCTTGAGCTCAATTTATGGAGTAGTACCTAGTAATATAAAAAAAATTCTTGAAATAAATAAATAAAAATATCACATCGACGACCTCTCAATAAGGGTAAGAAAACTGATCAACATATTCTTTGTAATTACGAAATATAATCAAACAGCAAGACCTAAGAAAAATATATTTCGGATTATGCAACCCCATCTTAACGTATGGTTGTATTGGTTGGGGAGCGTCAGGTAGAACAATTTTAGATCCACTAGTGAAGTCCCAGAAATCCATAATTGGAGTCATTATGCGTAAACCGTATAAGTTTTTTAGCGATCAGCTCTACAAACAATTTAATGTACTTGATGTTCATCAAAACTACATAAAAAAGGGTTATTATCCACGTACAAAAAAATCTATAAAAACTTAATAAAATTGATCATAAATGCATCACAAGAAGTCCCACCAGAAAGGATCTTGTGGTCCCAGGGAGCAATACGTCATATTTTCAAAAGACATATATAAATACCTGGGACAGAAATTGTATAATAAAATCCCCCCAGAATTAAATATTAAAACATGCAAAATGACGTGCATCGGTTCAATAATAACTAAATGGTAAATTGGCTTAGGTAGGGTTGAGTCTGAAAAATTATTAAATATTGTGACTTAAAACGTAGTATGTATTTAATATACAAAAAACAGACGCAGTCGTTCGGAAGTATATATATTTCGGCGATTAATTTTTATTTATATAGAAGATAGATAGATTAAGATAATATAAATAATAAGATATTATTATTACAATACACGCCCGGGTTGCCGGCATTTAAAAAAAAAAAATTGAACAATATTGTTAGCTGAATATCTTCAGAAATTTGAAACAAGCATTCTGAGAATGGGTTAATAACGTTCGGAGAGCGTAATTTAATACTATGTTAGCATATTACACACCCAGTGCCGGATCCACGAAATCTGGCCACGAGCCTTGCGCCCCCCAACATTTTTAAAAATTATTTAGAAATTTTGATTAAAAACTCTTATCCTCTGAATAGAAAAGTCTACCTGCATATTGATTTTTACACTTATATAATTGATTTTCAATAAACCTACCCAACTCAGTGGTTGACTCAAGGTAACAAATTGATAAACACGGCTAATATAAAAGGCACACAAGAAAAATAAAAATATTTTTAAAATTCATATAATATTCAACGTTATTTGTTGGTTGTGTTTGAGTAGGTATTTGTCTAGGTTAGAGAATACGCGTTAATTTTTTAATGACATGTCCCATGCCCTAACTCTTCCACAATCATTATCCACTAATATTTTTAACTGCATAAAAAATATAAATAAAAAAATTTAAAAAGTTAATTTAATACCAATTTGCATACAAATCATATCAAAAGTTTGTCATTCCATTTACACAACATACTTTTTCTTTTAGATTCATATACACAAGGAAAGGATTTCCCAAAAATAATAGTTGTTGAATAGCCAATTGATCGTAAATTAAGAGTAGAACAGAGAACCATAAGCTCTAAGTGAGTGTAACAATTATGATATTTGTAAAAATTCTTGGGATGAAATCATATTGAAAAGAAACCGTTTTGCAAGAACGGGAACAAGAAAGGCACAAAGACGCGAAAGACGTATTTGGTTTTTGAATTTTAATCGCATCCATTCGTCTTAAGAGGGAATAACTAGACAAAACCGGAAATATGTCATTTTCAAATAAAATTTTAGCCGTCTTGACTCTTTTCCACAAAAAAGTATAAATTGATTTCGAAAGATTGTTCTTTTATCGGTAAAGTTACTAGGGTAGGCTAAAAAGTAATGCACATATGCTTGTAAAACACGGACAAAAACAAACAGCAAGATCGTGTAAAAAGTACATTAAATTACGATTCTTCAAAATCATATATTTATTTTTCAACTTAGTCACCGTTAAGGCTAGCGCATTTTTCCATACATGTAACATATTTTTTTATTATGTAACTGAAATTTTTTTCCGATATTTCTCGAATCCAGGAATTGACAGCTGCCTTGACCTTATCGTTGACCTTGCCTTGACCTTATCGTATTGACCTTGACCTTCTTCGATATGTTCAATTCAAATTGAGACAGCCTGTAATTGAAATACGCTACAATGCATTAATGTCTGATCTGAACCTACCACTACTTTCTACCCGGCGTACTATTAATGACATTCTTATACTTTTTAAATTACTGAACAATCTCATAGACTGCCCTCAAATGTTAAGTGTTATAAATATTCGTGTCCCTGTTAAATCAACTCGACTCCACCACCTTTTCCACAGTGACAATCATATCATCTGTGAAACGGCGTTGTACCCATCGTTCACAAATTTTACGGTATCCTAATTATTCAAAAATGAAACCGACACCTTCCTTGGATATTCCAAAATTGTTTGTGATACGGTTTTGAGTGATTCGCCCATCATTTTGAATCAAATCGTGGACGAGTTTGGATTGTTTATGGTTTGTATCAATGATCGGACGGACAAAGCGTGTTTCATAAACAATTTTTGCTTTTCCAAGCTCACCCATAGATTTACAGCATCATCACCATAAACATCCTCTAAACGATGATGAATCTCAGTAGGAGTCACTTTTCAGCAGTTAAAAATTCGATATCAGCACGCTGATATCGAATTTTCTTTGCGTTGACATTACATTAAAACACGTCTACATACTTCTACTTCTCAAAATACACTGGATGAATTCAACGACCTCAAACTTGCGCGTAAGTATAGAGAAGCAATGTCACTTCCATATTCCACCTGGCGCTCTTCTGAAGGTTATTTTGTTCGCGCTGTACAAGCATATGTGCATTAATTTTCAGCCTATTCTCGTATGGTTTAAATTATTAGAAAATATGTTTATTTTTAGTATAATACAGTTAAACGGTAGGTCGTTGGCAGATTTGTTAAATTTTCAAACAAAAAATTGTATTATACAACACACATTTCAAATCATATAATCTTGCAGTAAAATAAATAAATAAATTATCTGGGAAAGCTATGTTTCAGAATTTTAGTTTTAGTTTAAATAAAATCATTAAAAAAAGATCCGCGCACGTGTTTTGTGACGAAAATATAAAGATAAAAATCGTGAATATTAACGATTTTTTTATATTCTTATTTTGCTTAGACATTATTGAAAAATTATAAATACTTATGATCAAAAAGTAATTACAAAAAGTACATATTTTTATCATCACGCCTTTCAGCATTTTTGAATGTACCTAGGTATAAATTAAAGCAAATTTTGAATGAAATAAAATCGATATTGAGTTATTATTTTAAATGCTGGTACGGAGAATAATTAATATTTCTCATTGGAACCGCCCTGTACGATCGCAAGAACATCTTTCGGCGAAATTTGAATTCTCGGTCGCTGGCTGGTTAATGGCCCTTCAGAAGAAGCTATACTATACCTATGTGAAATCTTATTTAGATTAATCTTTATTACGAATCGGTTTACATTATGAACATCAAAAATATGTTACAGATAAATTGAAGCTTTTAATACGTTTTGAATGTATTGGAATTACAATAAAATAATTATTTACGTTACAAAAATATAAGCGTAAACTACCAAAAAAAAAATTATTTCAAATGTTTAAATTGTAACGATTTTACGATCTTTATTTTCCCAAAACGCGGCGCGGCGCCCCTTCGGAATTATCGCCAGGTTATTTGCACATTTTTGATCCGGCGCTGTGGTATTTATAATAATAACGCTACATGGTATTTGTAATAATATAAAACACTATGTATCACATAGATATATACAGAAATACACGTGCTTATGTTGTGTACTTGGTAGATTAGTATGTGCATATTAATCATCCATATCTATAAATCTATATAAATAAAAAGCTACGTTCGTATGAGTGTGCTCTACGGACTAAATAACTACTCGACAGATTTCGCTGGAATTTTTTTTCTTCTTTTTATACCAGGAGTGTTTGAAGAGTGGTTTCAATGGTAAAAGGAATCGGGGATGCCCGAGGAAGGTTAAACGCATCTACCCATTGAAATGAGATACAGAGTTGAATTACGATATAATGAAGTTATTTTTAAAAATACAATGTGGTATATTTCATGATGTGAATGGTAGAAAAAGTCGGGGACTCACGAGGAAGAGATGAATCAAATAATTATTTCTGATAAAATGAGGCGTACGTGATCAATGAAAAAAGAGGTGTAACCAGAATGTATTACGTGGAAGTGATGAGAGAAGAAGTCGAGGATGCCCGAGAAGACACGGCGCTATGAAGTAAAAGAAGTAATAAAAAATCTTTAATCCTTAACAATAATTTTGTTTCCACCTTAAAAATATCCCAGTTTTTAGGTACAGCTGTATTCTGACCCTCAAAACTTTACTCCAAACCATTCCATTATCCCCTGAAATGCTGAGTATATTGGAAAAGCTTTTGTAATGATACAAATTTGTTAAAAAAATCACATATTTATAGGTACCAAATGATTTAAAGAGATAATTTAGACTGTTAAAATGGTTATGATTTATTATGATTATAAATGGCTGGTGAGTGGGCTTCAGGATTGAACCCTGCCACCAGAATTTTTTGGTGCTTCGCGCACATTTATCGTAAGGTTAATTGGTATTTTGTTTTGTTTTCAGACCTGCACGGGACAGGCGACAAGACGGAGTCCTTCCAATACCAGCAGTTGCTAACACTACGCAGTTCTCCTTCATGCAAACCATCCGATAGAAACGTCAAGGTTTAGTGGTACCGCGCAGTGATAGTTCAATGATACCTCGATTTCATTATTGCGCCAAGCATTGTCGGCTTACTTACAATACGCGTGTTAAGTGCCTGAAGTTATGTGCTATTTAATGTGAAAAAATATCTTTAACTTGATTATTCCTTCGAATAGTCCGGAGATTTTGATGATCTCGTGTCCCAGTCAAAGCTGGGATTTAATTAAGGAAACGGTTGTTCAAGATCAGAAATATTGATGAGTATTCAAGATACGGTCGAAAAATTTCTAGAGGGTGATGTTATTGTCGATCGTAGAAACCCCTTCAAGGATGGGGGCGACTCACTTGAGGGGCTGAACATCACGGCGCCGGGCATCGCCGTCCACAGGAGCCCCCCTGTCGCTGATGAGACTAAAGGTCCCGTCTCTGCCCAAACACCTTGCATTAATCCCAAAGGCAACAGCAGACAGACGACCAACAACCATAAAAGCAAACCTCGTCACGCAAATAAAATTACAAAAAATCAATTCAACCGAAAGCAATATTCGCAAACAAAAAGTAAATCTCTAGCCAACTGTTCAAACAGTTTGATAAGTGTCGATAATGAGATTCAGAACGACAATTTAAAGCAATTTAATAGTGTCAGCAAACCTGAAAATGATGAGCGTACTAGTTTCTTAGAAGAATACCCCTCCGTAGGCCAACTTCAGGACAGTTCCGACGCGTACGCCAGTTTAATCGAAATATTAACCATGGAGAACAAAACAAAGAAACGAAGTTCTCTTAAAAAAATATTTCCTTCCATATTTTCATCCAATTCAAAATCCAGTAAAAATGCTGATAAGTCTGCCTCGGTGAGCCCCCGGGCTCCAGGCGCCCCCGAGGGGGAGCCCGCCCCACCGGAATCACCTGACCAACTGAAGAAAACTGTTGCTGTGAATACAAACAACGGAGAGGAGAATCGGTATTACTTCGATGAGCGGGCAAGTCCCAAACAACCAAATTTTCTCAAAAGGGATAATAACGATAACAGTCAGAGTTCTTCCACTAGCACTCTCGTATCGGATGGAGATAATGCCAGGAACAACTTCAAGGCCAAAATCCCCGTGCGGAAATCGTCGCTTAAAAATGAATTGGGATCTATCTCACCAGCTGGTGGACATAATAATCGTTTTACATCCGACAAACAAGATTCGCTCAAGGCTCAGACGACTCAGAAAATTGATCAAATTGTGCCACCGGTCAGGACGGCTTCCATACCACTCGTCAAGACAAATAATGAACTGGTGATAGTAGAACCGAGCACTTCAATTCCGACTCAAAAGTATGAAACAAAAATATTCAGACCGATCATTGTTAAAAGTTCTTATTTCCACCCAGAACTTCAAGATGGTAATTCCAAATCATCCACTTTTTATTATCACAATACAAAGAATCCGGAAAATAACAACCGAAATGAATTCAGTTCTTTGGATAACTCGCAGCCCGGGTCAAAAGTTTTTGCTGATATTATTTCTGTCGGCGCGGAAATGAAGATTTCCACTACCAATGTCGCCGTGAGCCCCAAAAAGGAATCGGAAGTACAGCTAAGGAAGCAACTGAGAGCTCGCAGTCTCTCGCCGGCCGAATGTAAGATTAAGAATAATCTCCAAGCGAAGGACAAAGACGGGACCGATAGTAGCCGCAATCCTACCCCCGTTCAAAGCCAATTAACTGTCACGCCAATGGACAGATGTTCAAACAACGATGATTCGGACAATGCGATCATCACTGAAGAGCAATATGCACAAACCAAAAAGAGAAACTCAGAGCTGAGGTCCAAAAGTAATCCGATTATTAAAAAAGAAATTAAAATATACCGCCCGGTAATTTTGAATTCTGTTCCTGATAAACTCAAATACGATTCAGATTCTGGAAATAATTTGAATAACAATGTATCGAACCAACCTACAAAAAAATCCGCTGATTCTTTGGTTGATTTAGATTATCAGAAGTTTAACCATAACGAAATGGCAACTTCGTCTCCTATGAAACCCAACAATGGTAAAGCATCTAGTGTTGAATATCGTCATACAAAATCGCCTGATAATATTCCACCTGAACAGAAAATAAAAAATCTTCACAATGTCGAAGCATTTTACTGGCAGCAACTAAAGAAAATTAAACAACAACAAGAAGAAGAACTGTTACGGCAAACCATGTCATCAAATGATGTTATTTTAAATAGATATGCTTTGCAAAATAATGGCAGGTCATCTAGTTCAGATTATAACCTGGGACCCGTGGGCCAAGTGCCCTGGCGTTGCAGGAGTGTGAGCCCGGGTTTCGTGAGGACCTCCGAACAGAGGAGTAACAGCCTGCCTCATTTCAATGACAACCCTTTCACTAAACCTCCCACAGGAATAAAGGAGTTCACCAACAAACTAGATGGTGGGTTAGTCCCGGTTCCTCTTGAAAGAAAGAATATTGTCAATCCTAATTTTGTTCGTGGGTCTTCCACCAGATATACCATCGGAACCACAAACGATATAACGATTCGAAAGAATCCAGGCCGGCAGATAGTGCAAAACTACGGAAGTTACACCACCCACCGGGGAGCGGGCGCCGGTGACAGGAACTTATTACTACCCATTTTCAAGAAAGGTAGTTTGTCGGTGGAACCGATGAAAGAGTCCACGTTGGTGAGAGAAAAGCGAGTGAGCTTTTCCAACAGCCAGGGAAACGATCCCTTGAAATTGAAGAGCGTTTACGAGAATTTAGCCAGTTCCCAAATGAGTGGGAGCTTGGACCCAAATTTAGCCAGGCCTTCGAGAAGTCAATTGCAAATGTTTCGTGTCGCTCGATCACTCGATCAAACCAGCTCGTTGCCTCGTGGCCAATATAACATTCAGCAATCCGTAATGCCAACTTATGGAAAAATAACTAAAAATAGGCAGTCGGAAGGGGTATACGCAACGATACAGAATAGAGGGTTCGATAGAAATGTTCCGCGACGGATTCAGAATGTATCTTATGCGGGTCCCGCGTCTCCGCCCCTCGAACCCAAGGATTGCAAAACCAATTCTGCAGCCGGTGTGGCAAAGAACTTGTTCTTTCGCAGGGTGAGCAGCGCCAGAGCTGGCCAACACTTGGCCTCCGTCGGTCAGTCCGAGTCGGAGAGCGGCTCAGAGGCCGGGGAGGTACAGAGGATCATGCTGGGAGGGAAGATGTCTCCTGGAAGGGTGTTCCAGTCGTATCAAGGTAAACATTTACAATTTTTCTTAAAATTATTTTTAACGTTCGACGCTTAAGCTACTTCATCTATGTTTAATATTGATTTTGTTTTATTAATTAATAGTAAGGTAACTTATGTAAATTTGGCTGTAATACCGGCATTTTTGGCAGTTTCGCAGTGCGGTGGTGGGGAGAGAGAGGTATCCTTTGATGAACGATCGAACCTTTCCCAATAACTGTGATGAGTGTGAAGCGACGGTGGTGTAGTATTCTTGCTTTGTCGCTCGGAAGAGATTAGCCGATATTATGAAAGCAAAAACCTACAGACAGTGTAATGTCTTCTAAATACAGTTGTAAAAAAAAACGGTCAACTTTTGCTGTAGAAAAATGGGGAATACAAAACTTCGACTTTAATGTTTTTATTTTGGCATTATCAGCCTGAGATGCAGTTGTCCCTTTCGCTTCGGTATTCGGGGGAGTGTGAGCTACAGTGACAGCAACAGTTTGATAAAATTAAATGTTCAAATTTCTCGGCGACCGGGTTTAATGGAATCTCCGCGCCTTTACTTACAATTTATTATGTTTGTAATATATTTTTAACACGCATTTAAATAATTATTTTATTTTACACCTATAGAAACAAGGCGGTAACACCGGAGCAAATAGTTGTAAAACATGGCAATGTTTGGGAAAATTATTTTATTTTTACACATATTTTTATTTTCCTCTGTTCATGTAAAATTTACACATTCGAGCATGTGGGAATGCGACCTGCCGACCTGTAGTATGAGACCTATGTGATAAACTAAACGCGAAATACATATTCGATCTACCTACCTACATACATCCTACATACGAAACGAGAATTTTTGTAACTCAATGAATCCTAATACTTAGAACACGTAGGTTCTGCGTGATAATGCAAACCTAAGTAAACTTTCATTTTATAGAGCGATAACGCACCAGATAAAAAAAGATTAAAAATACTTTTGCAAATGTGTGAAGTGAAGATGCTTCTAATTTTTCCCAATGTTCATACTTACTGGCTTTTTATGTTCAGTCAGTTCAGTGTAAGTGTGAGTCACTGAATAGCCAGTTCCTTATAAGACGTTTCAACAGCTAGGCCTAATAAATAACATGTCAGTGAAATTATGTATCTGGTCAAGAAAGAATTTCGATATTTTGTTTTTAAGATGAAGCCATACTAAATAATGCAAAATCATACAAAATCGTATGTTTTTTTTTGAAAATTTGACTGCTTAGAAGTATTATAGATGCTTCAATTAAATACTGCGTGTACAACATACCTTGGTCCTTAAAAATATCGGTCATTTTTTTAATTATATTTTTTTTAATAAGCTTAGAAAAAATAAAGTATTAGGTCTATAAAAAACATTTTCAACTGAAAACTCTCCTACTTATAAACACTTTTTCGGATATGGTTTTATTGCATAATGTGGCAAATTCAGTTTCTTATATAATTATGGCGAAAAAAAATGATATTTACCGTATTTTTGACATCACGGCGACAAAACGGCAGTCGACGAATTTGTTATATCAAAGTGAACCTTATACCGTCCACCGAAGAACGACTGGCAGCCGCCCCATTCATCCATCATTACTCCTCCGAACGGAGCGGAGAAACAACGTGTTACGGTCCGCGCTGCTTGTTTTCGTGAAATCAATTTAAAATTTCCGTTTTATTACAATAAACAATGCATAAAAAAGGAATTAATGTTTTTTACAGGCCTTTACGAAATTAACATGTAAAATAAAATTCTCAAATATCTTTTCCAACCTTTCCAAAAGCTTTTTCTCAAGTATTTTTAAACTCCTCCCATAAAAGGGCGTGAATTCCGATTTCGATTTTTTCCTGTACTAGTGGATCGCCTTAACAATTTTTTTTCACATGTACATTTGTTAATTCGTTTTTCTTTATCTGCTGTTACTTCATTTCTCCACATACGACTATCCGTGTTCACTACCAATCTTAAAACAATTTATTTTTTTTTATTTTGGAAGTAAAACTTCTTTACGCACGCTTGACTTGGGCAGTAATCTAGCGAATGCGTCGTCACGCATTCGCTAGATTACTACGAGAGCTTTCCGAAAAGCGAGGCGAACGCTTCGCATATCACCGTAGGAGCAAGAGAGAGCAGTGTGCGCGCACATTTACTTTCTCTCTTCCTATCATATAGATGGAGCAGAAGTTTTACTTCAGTTGTGTGGTCTAAAGCACACTCGTTTTTTTTATTGTTTTTATTTCTGGATTCTATCATTTTAGGACAAGAGGAACATACAATTCAGGGGTGGGAGGAAATAGTTCCAAGTTTACATAGGAATTTAGATATTAAAAATATAAGTTTAACATACAATATAGACGAAAATAAAGGTTGAGTAGAACAAACAACAATAGAAAACAATTAAAGAAAAAAGGAACAAGGTTATACAAATATGGATGATCAACTTAAATTTATACAAGAACTAATGATTATATTTTATTAGGTGAAGATGGTGGGAAGAGTGAATTTGGAGGAGGGGTAGAATGGTGGGACGAGTCAACACAACAGGGGAACATTGTCAATAGTGGTGATTTACAGGTTGCAATTATTTCGGTAATTAATTTCTTATCAATTCGTTATCCGTGTCATTCACTAGCAATCTTAAAACTACCTTAAAAATTATGTAATAACATAAATGATTAGATTTTATTAGATGAAGGTAGTGGGAGGGGTGATTTTGGTGGAGGGGGAGAGCGGTGGGACGAGTCAACACAACAGGGGAACATTGTCAATAGTGGTGATTTACAGGTTGCTATTATTTCGGTAATTAATTTCTTATCAATTCGTTATCCGTGTCATTCACTAGCAATCTTAAAACTACCTTAAAAATTATGTAATAACATAAATGATTAGATTTTATTAGATGAAGGTAGTGGGAGGGGTGATTTTGGTGGAGGGGGAGAGCGGTGGGACGAGTCAACACAACAGGGGAACATTGTCAATAGTGGTGATTTACAGGTTGCTATTATTTCGGTAATTAATTTCTTATCAATTCGTTATCCGTGTCATTCACTAGCAATCTTAAAACTACCTTAAAAATTATGTAAGAACAGAAATGATTAGATTTTATTAGATGAAGGTAGTGGGAGGGGTGATTTTGGTGGAGGGGGAGAGCGGTGGGACGAGTAAACACAACAGGGGAACATAGTCAAGTGGTGATTTACAGGGTGCTATTATTTCGTTATTTAATTTAATATCCGCGTCATTCACTAACATTCTTAAAACTAACTTAAAATTTATTCAAGAACAGATATAAACACAGATTAGATATAATTGGGTGAAAGTATTGGGAAGGGTGATTTTGAGGAGCTGGATAACGGTGGGAGGAGTAAACACAACAGGGGAACATTGTCAATAGTGGTGATTTACAGTTTTTCTTATCTGTCTTTGTCTCTAAAGCGCAAAAATTAAAGTATGTATTATTATTTGAATGTTTAATGTGCTGATGTGTCGAAACCAGTAGAAGATAAATAAAAAAGTAACGTGGGAAATAAAACCCTTCAAAACAAAAATATATTTTTACATAGTTAATTTTTTTTTTTTACATTAACTCCACACAGGAGGCCCTGAGGAAAATAATTTCCCTCAGGGCCTATGCCATCTTTGAGGATGCTGTGTGGAGGGTCTTTTTTGAGGAAAGGAAGGAGTGAACATGGGTCTTGAAGAGACTCATGTTGTAGGAGGGAGGAAACACAGAGACAGAGAAACACATCCGAGCTGTTGAACTCAAGAACGAGTCGTAAAAACGACCCGTTCTCGTGTGACTAATGTCAACCGTGTACATATGTTGGGCGCGTGTTTGGCGTGTTTCCCGAATATGCACCGGTGCCGAGGGGATCAATGACGCTAGTTCCTCGGAGCATTTTCCATTGTAATACCGGTAGAACAAGGACAGCATTCCCACCTGACGCCTGTGCTCTAAAGATTGCAATCCGTCTGTTAAGATGGGATAATCTATCAAACGGACCGCCCGTTTCTGCACAGAGTCAAGGGTTCCCAATTCCCAAGAAATACAAAATTAATATTGTTTCGGATAGACGGATCCGCACACAAACAAAATACTTTGTTAATAATATAGTGGTATACAAAAAGATATTTGCTTTAATTAAGTTAATAATGAAGCCACAAAGTTTATATGCGAAGTTTGAAGAAGAAAATACTTTCTGTCAATTAATCTCTTTAGTGGTATGATTGTAAATATGATCCAATTTTTTTATAGTTCTTTATCGTAAAGAGTATGATTGGCGGTTATTATGACAAACAACCTCAAAGGAACTCTTGCTCGCATCGATCAGTTGGCAGTTGTTGTATCTACATCATAAAGTGACGGCAGGTGATTGAATAAACTGATTGCAATCCTAAATTTGCAAAGACAGCTTTTGGATATTTGGACAGACTGCCCAGAAAAAAAAAAGAATTTAACATATATTTTTTACAAATCCGAAAATCGTTTAAGAAAAGCCATATTCTTTCAAGTTTTCTCCATCCACTCATCTTCTTCTTCTTTAGTCCTTTTCCGCTCACACCATTATAATATATCTTTATTTTTATTTTTTAAATTATGAATAGAACTTCAAATTGTAATATTTTAATTATGTGAAGACAATGTTAGCGAAACTCAATCGCAAATCTGAAAACACAAAAATCAGAAAAAGATACGTTCATATTTATAACACGAACCCAGAATCCGATTCGGTCACATTTAACTGTATGATACTTCGACTAAGAACTACCTTCCAACATTATCTTAATTTTCCTAAAGCATATTTTTATTGGCGCTACCTTTATGTACTTATGTTTGCAAGATTCAAACCCGAACTAAATTCTATCTATATAATTCTACTAGATAGTGTCTTGGAAAAAATTAATCCATTTTTATTTTTAATATACGACAGCTATTGACTTTTCTGCAAGTTTAGGATAAATTTTTATTATTGTTTTTAACTTAATGAGTAAAACCTCAAATTGTAATATTTTAATTAAATTAAGACAATATACATGAATACATTTAAAAATAATATCGCATACTTTAGCCCTCTGACACAGATGTGTCAACTAAATAACAAGATAGAGTGTGCTGAAGTGAATATTTTCGTTGATAATTTGTACGGATTCAAAAGAAAAGTTCTGGCGCTGTTTAAAAATCTAACTAATTATATTGTGTGAATTGTCTCTGTATGCATGCCTCGCGTATTTCAAATGTCTCTTACCACTCATTGTAATGTGTTACTCGAGTGAACTTGTATATAATTCTTTATTTTTATTTGTGATGTTTTTGTTTTTCTAATTGTATGTAATTGTAGATTTTTATAATTGTGTTATAACTAAGTTTTACAACTGGATTGTTCTCAGGTAAGTGCGAACATCTGTAAAACCCAGTATAAATAAATAAATTAGCGAAACCCAATCGAAAATCTGAAAAGATACAGTCACATCTAGGTTCGTGTCCTAGAAGTGGCCGTATCTTTTCTGATTTTTCTGTTTTCAGATTTTCGTTTATAATTTATCCTTTAACCCGCCAGTATTCCTCTTATGTTATTATTAGACATCGAAATAAATGAACTAAAAAACGTCACGTACATAAAAATAACATAACTAACATTGCCAAAATATGCATCAAAAATGCTAAAATGTAAATATGCCTAAAGAATACAAATATCTTTTAGAACCGGTTCACGAAGGCGGGGGTGGCCAGCGAAATTCATGGTTTTGCATTTGTGCTTCTCGGTTCAAACTAAACAAATTTTTGCGGAAATTATTTTGATTTTTGAGGAATGTATGGCGAGCGATTTTCTGAAATACGCCAAGCCAAATAACGCTGACATTTTTATATCTTGGTCTGTCACTAGTATTAATGTCATGGGAGGGAGTTTTATTGCGTAAAATGCCTATCTTAGGTTTGGTTGTTTCCAACTCTGAAATGACCATCAGCACATGAATTGTCTCCGTTAAACGCTGATTCTTGGTCAGTTTTTGTACAAATTGTGATCAGCTTCTGAGCGCAGCGGTCGCGTTGTTTTGCTTGTCTCCTGATCACATTGTGTTGAAAAGCAGAAATGGACCGAGAATTCGCCTTCAACGGGGACGGGGAAAATGAATGTAAAAAATGATTATTATTAAATGTGACAAGAATTAAAAACAGCCTAACCAGACAAATCAGCGAAACGTTTACAAAGAAATTTAATAATCGAATCGACATCAAATTTGTTTCTGCCTTATCATTCTTTTTCAAAACGATTATTGCGATTACGTAACAATAAATAAATCTATTGTTTTATCGAATTTTTCTATTCGAAGTCATTCGAATGCTTTTTGCCGTTTACTTCTATTCGAATTCATTCCTTGTGTTTTTAACGATTATTTCGAAATGTTTTTTTTTGCTGATTATTTCTATTCGAATCCATTCCATGTGTTTTTATCGATTATTTCCAAATGTTTTGTTGCCGATTATTTCTATTCGAATTCATTCCATGTGTTTTTAACAATTATTTCGAAATGTGTTTTTATCGATTATTTCGAAATGTTTTTTTGGCGATTATTTCTATTCGAATTCATTCCATGTGTTTTTATCGACTATTTCGAAATGGATATCTGAAAGAACAATGTTCACATTGTTAGTTGTTAGAAGTGGGCGATATCCGATAAAGCCAAGTGAAGATTGCGCGCTGCTTGCTATCACTGTAGGGATGTACTCTGTTGAAAGGTAAATAAAGGCGCGGACCCCGGCCCTAGCGTGCGTTGCGTAGGTGTCTATTGGCGATAGGGTTGCCAGTAAGTTGCTGGTAAAGTTGCCTGGTATCCCGTATTTCATATCTCCTGTCTCGGATTGATTTTCATCCTGATTTGCGCTTTGTGATTTGTAACTCGAAGAAACAAAAAATAGCGACACTAAAAAGAGACCAACACATACATCTGTAAGATTTAGCCTGCGAGAGAACGCGATAGTGTAATCGGTTTCCTCTTTATGCGGTGCTTCGTAGCCTATCGGTCTCCTCTTTGTGCGGTGCTTCGAGATTTCTACCGCATGTGAATTGCACACTATTTTTTGATTGTCTTGCTGAAGTCAGAAGACATATATTTTTGTTATTACATACACGGGGTGTAGGTACCTATATTTGTACTTGATACATTTTTTACCCGCCACGTTACTAATTTATATAATTGCAATGATCATGCATGTTGAATGTGTATTTTAAACATTTTTCTATGATTTTTTATCTGTACCTCTTTGCAACTCAACCCTATCCCAGATCCATGCCTGTCCCGTATCCTTGCTCAAAAAGAGACATGTCTGGCAACAGTGGCAACCCTAGCGATACCCGATATGAAGCTATTGATTACGATTACATTTTGTTTACTAAACGTGTGTGTGAGCGAAGTGTGATTGCAGTGTTTATTGTTTTCTTTCAACTTACTGATAATAATTTGTTATGGGCGATTGATTTACAGCAGTGTTTCGTTTTATATATTTTCTCCCCAAGACTGTGCCAAAATGATTGTGTAATGACAAATGAGAAACTGAACTTCTGAAACTGAATCCATCATTTCAACGCGCCAATCCGTATGTGTTTCATACGGAATGCCGTATTCCAAGAGAAATCTGGCTTCACAAGCTCAGCCAAGAAAGAGCAAGTAATCTTGACAGATCATAGGGAAAAATTGGTCTTTGACGGGTTTAACCATGAATTAAAAACACTTGGTTAGGTACAATCTACAATGTAATAAAAAGGTATATTTAAATTATAGCGTGACAAGTACAGAGTTTTATACCGTGAAATTAAAAACGTACTCACTCCAGACCGACAGGTATTAAGAATATCTAGCTAAACTAACTTCACGCGTCGAGATGTTGATAGAATCTCGGGGTCCGTGTCTCCATCCAAGTGAAGGTAACCGAAGACCGATTATACTATCTCATTCTCTCGCAAGCTAAATCCTATAGATGAAGTTTGTCTCTTTTTAGTGTCGCTTTTTCATTTCATCTAGGGTTGCCAACCGTCCTGTTTTCTCAGGACATTTCCTGCTTTTTGGGGTGTCCTGGGCTGTCCTGGATAGTTTTTAGCATCATCCTGTGTTTTTAAAGAGTCCTGTTAAGGACCTTTGTTTAAAAATTTGCGCGCCACTACTCTCTCCAATCGTTTTGTCACTGGGCTGGCGCAGCGCGTGTGACGGTAGTTGACTCTTTTTCAGTGCAATATAACTATAACAATTAGGTACTGCTCTTATACATATGTAGTCCTGGCTTTAAACCGAAATGTCCTGGTATGTCTACCTTCAAATCCTGGATTTCAAAGTTTGGAGATGGCAACCCTAAAATTTCATCGAGTTTCAATCACAACGGTGTTAAAGAAGTTTTAAAAAAAGATTATCTTCTCTTATTTGAATAATCGAGTAAAGAAATTGATCTCGATCACGCCAGGCAATGCTTTTACCGTTCTTCTACAGTCCGCTGGCCTCACCGGCTTCTGCCGTGACCTCTCGGGCATCTCGCTGCTCGCTGTTCACCAGACTAACCAATAACTAGCCTCCGTGAGGAGAGAACAGAGGACCGCCGCGGCCGGTCTAGAGTCCAGCCGCAGCCATGGCGCTGAGAGGAACTTTGCACCGTCTGGTGACTTGCGGAGGATGAATGGAACTGGTTTTAACGGAAACGCGTCCATTATACCGGTTACGACGAATAACGTGTTTAGAAGTCTAGACTGCATAATATCTATCTTCAACACGTTTTTGCCATTCATTATTTAAAAATGGGTAATAGCATTATTTGATGTTTAGCGAATTAGAGCATGACCAATGAATCTATTTTTTTGAATAGATGACCTGCGTAGTGCAGCGGTCAGTGTATTTAACCATATTAATATTTTAATCTTGCCCCCCTGCTTTTTCTTATATTCATAAATGACCTTGGCTCTAAATTAAACTGTGATTATACTTTTTTCGCAGATGATCTTAAAATTTTTCGTAAAATTAAGTCTGTTTCCGATCATCAGCTGCTTCAAAATGACCTCGACACATTCAATAACTGGTGTACTGTCAATGATATGCACTTAAATGTTGAAAAATGTTACATTTTAAACTATACTAGAAATAGAATTATAAAGGATTTTTCTTATGTTATCAATAATATTATTCTCAAAAAAGTTTCTTCAATAAGGGATCTAGGAATCACTCTTGATTATAAATTCATATTTGATGTACATATTAACAACATTAAGTGCAAATCATTAAAAATGATGGGATTTATTCAAAGAATATGTAAACCTTTCAAAGATCCTCAATCAATTCTAACTCTTTACAATGCCTTAATTAGAAGTAAACTTGAATATGGAAGCACTATTTGGAATCCACATTACTGCAAATATGAAAACATTGTAGAATCAGTTCAAAAAAAATTACTAAGAATGTTATCCTTCAAATGTGGACTACACGACCATCTCAGATCATACGATGTACGTCGTGATTACTTCAAGATTGATACACTTAAAATTAGAAGGCAATTGATTGATCTAATATTTATTTTATTTATTTATTTAATTATTTTCATATTACATTAGGTTATAATAATGTTTACATAAAATAATATGTTTTTAATATGTTTACATAAAATTATTCACGGCCATCTTGATACTACATTATGTTTTAACAGTATTGAAATTAATGTCCCCAATTCCCATTGTTTAAGACGCCATAACATTTTTCAAATGAATACATTTAAAAATAATATCGCCTACTTTAGCCCTCTGACCCAGATGTGTCGACTGTATAACAAGATAGAGTGTGCTGAAGTAAATATTTTCGTTGATAATTTATACGGATTTAAAAAAAAGTTCTGGCGCTGTTAAAAAGTACTAACTAATTATATTGTGTGAATTGTCTCTCTATGCTCGCGTATTTCATATGTATTTTACCACTGATTGTAATGTGTTGATTGAGTGACCTTGTATATAACTGTGTATTTTTATTTGTGATGTTTTTTGTTTTTCTAATTGTATTTATTTGTATTTAATTATATGTAATTGTAGATTTTTAAAATTGTTTAATAACTGAGTTTTATAACTGGATTGTTCTCATGTAAGTGTAAACATCTGTAAAATACAGTATAAATAAATAAATAAATAATAAAATTTTATTTCAAAATCGTATGGCTTTTGTTTTGACTTTTGCATTTAGTGTAGGATGTTCTTACAAATACACGTAACACGATACAAATCATAATTTTTGTTTCATTTACAAAAACGTGGGGTTAACGAAAACGAAAACTATATTAAGTAGTATAAGAGTAAGTTAACAATAATAATCTAAACGAAAATATGAAAGAGAACAAGATACAGAAAAACAGATAAAAGACAATGGTCGCAACTGGAGAAAAATAATTAGTTGATAATAATGTAATTCTAAAATTTTAAAATATGAGATTAACAATTATGACGTTTTGACAGAAGGTGGCAATAGCCAAATTGGTTAACGCGCTCGTACCGGTTAGACGGAGAGGTCTGGGTTCGTGTCCCAGTTGCGACCATTGTTTTTTTCTGTTTTTCTGTTTCTTGTTCTCTTTCATATTTCGTTTAGATTATTATTGTTAACTTATTATAATATGATATATTTCACTGATGGGAATAACCTTCAAAAAAGTATAAAAAGAAGGTTTTTCTTAAAAAAAAAAATAATAAAAAAAAAATAAAAAAAAAAAAACTCTATATATTAACTGTTGATACTGTATGTGTTCAAACCCATTTCGTTTTCAGCCCAAAAACAAGAATAAATTTATAAAGCGCTGGGTTTTCGAGATTTTAACAAAATATGTAATTTTTATTTTGGCAGATGCCGCGAAACAGAAAAAGAACAACACCAAGCATGTTTTTTTACTGTTTTATTTTTAACTAGCAGACCCAGCCACACGTTGCTGTGGCTAACGAAACACAACGCCATTACCCAACCCTTATAAAATCCACAACACCCGCTTGCCAGCTGCCCGCTGCCTGAATTGAATATTTGAATTTCTCGGCTTTTCTCTACAATAATATGCATGTATTATACATATAAACCTTCCTCTTAAATGACCCAAACTATTGGTGAAAACCTCATTAAAATCCGTTGCGTAGTTTAAAAGATCAAGCGCACATATATGTACATTTTGAGCGACTACTATGCCGTTTTAAATCGCACACAAATATATTTTCTTTGAATGTCTCGGCTTTTCTCTACTATAATATGCATTTAGACTTTTATAAAAAGTCAATTGTTCCATATAAATAAATTCGGATATATCTATCCGAGACGCTATGTAGGTTACAAACCAATTCTTAGAATGATTATTTCCAATGAAAAGTGTAGTTGCCCGTAATATGGGGAAAAATAATTAGTTGATAATAATGTAATTCTAAAATTTGAAAATATGAGATTGACAAATATGACGGTTTGACAGAAGGTGGCAATACCGAAATTGGTTAACGCGCTCGTCCCGGTTAGACGGAGAGGTCTGGGTTCGAGTCCCAGTTGCGACCATTGTCTTTTTTCTGTTTTTAGTGTGTCTTGTTCTCTTTCATATTTTCGTTTAGATTATTATTGTTGACTTATTCTAATATAATATAAACTTTAGTTGATATTAAACAAAGCAGTGGGCCGGGGATGTGTGACATGACAATAGTGCCAATGATCACTGAGCGGCGCCGTAGAATGGACTCGTGACAATGTATGACACAGATGTAATACGATAAGCCAACCGACGACGCCGCACCGTTCAAATGTTGGCGTGTCGAATCGAGATTCTTTCACAACAATGCGACACAAACACGTACCAAACCTACCTAACTTGCTGGTTGCTGGTGAACATGGAAGTTCGTGTGCACTTGTTTTTTGGACCAAGAAGAAAAAAACAGTGGTAGTCTGTAAGGAGGTTATTGGTGTGATGAATAACTTAGTGAATACATATTAAAAAAGAATTAATTAGATCAGGAAAATATTGACAATAGGTTACTAGCATGGATTTCATAACGACGTGGAAAAAATCGTATGGATAGATTTTTTTAATAAGATTACGAAAAAGTAAAAATTTTTAGAAATGTATAGTTTTATTTTTATTTTTAACTAAATAAATCCATTATTTGAGCTCGTGACGTCACTACATGAAAATGTCCCGTCTCCGATTATGTTCCCTTAATTTTGTAAAATTCCACACTGATTAATTTTTTTTTATATGGTAACACTTTGATTTCCGGCGAATTTCTGAATTTGCGTTTAACGTTCACTAGAGTTATTGTTTGTTCTATGCGAATTTATCCTATGGTTTGATTTTTTTATAAACCCCTTACAATTTATTGCTATTCGTGTGGAAAACGTTCTTTTTTTAAAATGATTTTCGGCTATGTAATTATCGTTTTTTCGCACCCATAAAATTATGTCCCGTCTTTCCGGTTTATAAAAAATGATCTGATTTTACGTATTAAAATTTTCAAAAAAAAGTGTTTCAAAAATACGAAAAAAAAATACAGAATGTCTTAGAATATTTCCCTAAACCGGATTTTTTTTTAAAATGTGATGCTAGTGGCCTATTCTGAATTTGAAATATGAGATCTACAATCCCTACTAATATTATAAATGCGAAAGTGCGTGTGTTTGTTTGCTACGCTTTCACGCCTAAACCACTAAACCGATTTTTTAAATTTTTTCACCCATAGAAATCTACATTATCAGCGAATAACATAGGCTGTATAAAATGGCGTTATGAAGTTTGTATAAATGAAAATGTGTGTATTTCATATATTTTAGCGGCAGGGAGAAAAGGCAGGGGGAAGGTGGGGAGAGGGAAAGGACAAGGGAGGGGAAAGGCGGGGAAGGTGGAAGGGGACGGGGACGCATGGAAAAGGACATGCAGGGCGAATCAATTTATTTATGTGAATGGCATTGCAACGCATGCCGGGTACCAGCTAGTACTTAATAAAAATGGCTTAAAATGAATGGGTTCCAAAAGCCGAGTTGGTTAAGGTGATGTTTCCCGATAAGACAAGAGATCGTTGGTTCGATTCCCTGTTGCGACCGTTACCTTTTTATTTTTTCGTGTCTTTTTCTGTTACATGTTTCTTTTAATTTATTAGTATTATCTTCTTCTTCAATTTTTAAAAAATATTTTTTTATATGTATACCGCACAAGAGTCCCAACTGATCCCATCTGAAGCCAGTGAGACTATGGCTTCCCCAATTGGGGTATGTTGTGAGGCTGAGGGTAGTGGGGAGGGGAAGGAGATAGGGAAGAGGAATATAATGTATTATATAATTAACGGAAAATAATTTTAATTGTCATTTTGAAAATTGGAACAGATTTTTCAAGATTTCATACAATCCCTTGATTGTCAAAACCTCCATTTATTTTTATTATTACTTACAACAGTTACAACCATGTGTTACATTATTGAATTGGATGGATCAAAGGAAACAATGGTGGATCATAATATATACAATACACGTTTCATACAAAATAAAGTACCCGTGTTTTAAACCAAATGTGGTCAAAGAATCCTTGAATATATTATACCATTAACAAATAAATTCCCATACGAATTTAAAGAAAATTACTCTATAACGAAATTCTCACTGATGTTAAAATCATGGATTTTTACTCACTCTTATGTTATTCTAAATACAACGGTCTCCATAATTGTGTGATATCTGCGTGTACACAGAGTTATATTATTTGCTTTCACCATATTGTTAATACTTTATTGCATTCTCAACTGTCTACTGATATTTAAATAATTATTTTTCTATTTTACATTATTTTTAACCATAAAAGTACTGTTTACGTATTCTTTTCAAATTGTGTATATCACTATGTTTGTAGATATGTTAATGCGTTTGTGATTTCTCATTTATTGTTTTAATAGAACTAATCTTCTGCAGACATTGCAGTAGCTCAGCGGGTAGGCATAAATTCCCATTGTATGCATGACGTTATATATAATTGTATGTCATTTTTATACAATTAAAAAAGTATCGATTCATATTCACATAAATATTTCTAAAGAAATGCTGATCAAGCTATCTCGGCGAGCTGTACATGACTTGTCATTCCATTACCATTCGGTAAAACCGTTGTAATAGAATCGAATAATATAGACCTAAAACTGAGAATACTCCTCAACAAGACCTATGTATGGAGTGTCTTGATGTACGGCTGCGAAACATGGTGCCTATCCGAAAGACATAAACGGAGATTAGAGGCTTTTGAGATGTGGTCCTATAGAAGACTATCAGGAATTTCCTGGAGAGACCACATTACAAATGATGAGGTTCTCCAACGAATCGAAGGAGGAAGGCACCTGCTCAGGACCTTGTCCGAAAGGCGTGCAAGATGGATCGGCCATGTAATACGACAAGAAGGCCTCTTGCATGCCATAATGGAGGGTATGACCGAGGGGACAAACTCTAGGGGACGCCCACGCCGAGAGTACCTGGAGGACCTGCTGGTGGACGTGCGCTGCTCATCATACGCAGACTTCAAAAGAGCCGCACAAAACGGGGAAGAATGGAAGAGAAGATTAGAGGAAATTGCTGCAAACCAATCCCAGGATTGAAACCAGAGAGAGAGAGCGAAAATCGGTAAATTAGAACCATTCTTAGTGACGTTTCTAGCCAAAGGTTATACATATATTTTATTTACACACTTGAGCCTTATTAAAAAACTTTAATATTTTATTCGATTGATAAACGACCGTGTATGTGAAATCCTTACTTTGAGTAATTAGAAACTGACAAAAAATAAATCCATCCAAAAAGTCCATATACCATTGCTTAAACACCCAAAGACGGTAGTTCATTTGTGGTATGTACCGTTTTTTTAAATAATTTATTATTGAATTTCGGAATTTTTCCAAAGTATTTTTAATATTCTAATATTTCTTATTTTCGAAAATATCGTTAAAAATATCAGTTTAGAAATTAGACAAAATTACAATTTAGGTATTTGTATTCGCTTTATTGTTTAAAAATTGCAAAATTTTAGTTTGAAATTCGAAAAAGTTTTAAATATAAAGTTTTTAATGTAAACATTTTTAATTAAAACGCCGAATTTTTTTTTAAAATTCACAATTAAAAAAACACAGCATTTTTATTAAAGAAATGTGCAAGAAAGCTGTCACTTCATCTTTTCATCGTGCATACAATAAAAATTTAAAAAAATTTTGAAGATGCTTTTAATTCTAAAAAAATACCTAACTTCAAAATAAACTGTCATTTCGAACGTGTTGCTTGCGTATCTAAAAACGTTAATTTCTTTGATACATTTACCAACATTTTTATTAGACATTTTTGTTATAAAAACATAACTTTCAAGAAACACCCTAATAAATAGATTATAAAATTCAATTTTGGATATTGGTATAACCCCACTTTCTGACAACACGAAAGTTCAATTTACAACACAATTACTATATAGGTATGTATACAAAATTTCTTGACTAAAACTGAAAAAAAAATGAGAGTGTGTAATCCACACGCGGTAGAAGTGAAACTGAAAAACCGCTAGATGCCGCTTTCTTTTCTTTTTCTTGTTTTTTAAAGTGGTTTGAAGATTGGAAATTGATTTCACAAAATGTATTTTTTTTTGGATTTCGTAGGATTCGAACCCCTGTTCGCTTGATGTCTGTCTCTCTGGCCGCTGAGACTTATCAAGCACCTTGCCCACTACGTTATGGAAGGCATGCGCCGAGGTGCAAAATAACCGCTTTATATTAGAACTGAGTACTTGTGTAGAACTGAGCTGTGACGCCATTCTGCTTCACCCAAATTTCAAGTCACTAACGGCGCTAAAGAATTTTCACTTTAATAACATAAATGCATAATCGTAGAGCGCCGTGAAGATTAACGTTTTTATTTTCATATTGAAGAAAATATCCAAAGGGGCACGCACTTTCAGTAATAATTATTATTCACCTGAGTATTGAGCAAGCTTCGCGACTGTGCGAAGTACGTGTGTGTCACAATAGGTAATCAACATGCAGCATTAGCAATTATTTTCAACAGCAAAGAAATAACTTAAAAAAGAATATTACATATTTATAATTGCGTAAAACAGTTGCCGGTAAATATTGCCACACCTTTGAGTTCGTTGATAAAATGTGCATATATTTATATTGTTTATACTTTGTACATATAAATCATGTTTATAAATCAAATAATCAATAAACTCCCGCGTGGCTGGGAAACCTAAACTGATAAACATGGCCTCAATCTGACATGCAACTTTGTGTAAACGTATGAAATTTGATATTTATATAATATCTTGTAAACATAGACAATAGTTCGATTAGCAAATTAGACACAATAATATATAGATATCGTAAGTCAAAGTACGCGAGTAATAAAATATTTTCAGTGAAGGATAACACAAGCATTATGGCCGGTATATCAGTTAATTATAAGCTCGGCTTGGTTAGAATTACAGATGCCACGAATAGTGATTTTGGCGAATACCGAATACCGAATAGGCTAAGCTCTCGGCCGAATACCGAATATTCGGCGACACTTAGTACACTTCGCTGGTGATTGGTTCCGACCGGCATCATTGAAGTGCGTGTGGTAACTACGTATTTGTTTCACTTGTATGTAGGTAGTGTCCCAACGCGCATTATTTGTTGATTGTTACATCAAATTGTGTTACTTATAGTGGGTATCACGTCTGCTTGTTCGCGAAAAGCTTTACAAAATGGCACCATTTAATAAAAAATCACCTATTTGGGAATATTATGAAATTTGTAGTGAGGACAATAAATGTTAAATATTAAATTTACATGCATTTTTTTCATCATTTGGTATTCGGTATTCGGCCGAATGGTTCGCAATATTCGGCCGAATACCGAATAGTAAAAAATGTGGCCGAATAGGCCTAATACCGAATAGTAGCCGAATATTCGTGGCATCTCTAAATAGAATGTCGAGCTCAGCACAGCTTGGAATATAATCCGTATATCGATCGACAGCCTAGATGTCACCAATACATATTACTTGCACATATTGTCTATAAATTTAATTCGGGAATGTGTTTCTTTTTTCCTTGAAAAACAAACCTACTATCAACATGAGTGGTATAACTCTGACTCAAAAGAGCTTGAACCCGGGACCTACTCCCGACTCGCGAGTGGTTCGACCGGAGCCGGCGAACCAGGAACCTGCTCTCGACTCGCGAACGGCTAGGACCGCCGAGTTACGGGTTTGAGTCCGAGTACTGGACCGGATTCTCTGGGAATAGTCGATTTAAAAAAAAAGGAGTAGCAGTAGGATCCGCTTACCGCGAAGAACCCGAGTTCAAGAGCTCACTCCAGCTGAACCTACTCATCCCTACTATTAATGTAATTAACCGCCGAAAACTTTTAAAGTCTCTTATCAGACTATTTTAGATTGATTATAAATTAATAAAATCGTAATTCCTCATCACTAGATGAATATAATATTCCATACATATAAAATTAGGCAATTTACGTAAATTTCGGTGGGAAGTATTCACACATTATTTACGTAAATGTCAGATTTGGCGTGTGACTGCTAGCGCCTCGGTGTGTAAAATAGAAACTATTCATTATAACTGGATATGATGGTGTAACTACAGAAATCCTAAAAAAATGTTCTAACTCACTAACTAAACCAAATACTCATATAATTATATAAGCATTGAAAATGGAATATTCCCATCAAATTACAAAAAAGCCATTGTAACACCTGTGTATAAATCCGGATATTCGAAAGAAATAAACAATTACCGCCCAATATCGTTAATATCCAATGTAGCTAAAATATACGAAAGAGTAATAAAGAAACAAATTGTAGATTATGTGGAAAATAAAAAATGTATTAATCCTAGTCAATACGGTTTCAGAGAAAAAATGATCACACAAGACGCAATAGCGGAATTAACTAGAGTTATTTATAAAGCATTGGATAAAGGGAAAAAAATGCTTAAGTATATTCATTGACCTCCGTAAAGCTTTTGACAGTGTTTCACACTCAAAATTAATCAACAAAATAAATAATATAGGAATAACCGACAAAGCTAAATCGTGGATAAATAGTTATTTACATCAAAGAACACAGCGAGTGAAAATAAATAACGAGTTAAGTGATATAGAAAAAAATAATTTTGGAATCCCACAAGGAACTGTACTGGGCCCAATACTATTTCTATTATATGTAAATGAACTTTTTGAACTCCCAATGGTCGGAAAGATTATATCTTATGCGGATGATACAGTATTAACAATTGAAGAAAACTCTTGGAAAGAAGCCGAAATATCGGCAAATAATGCAATAAATATCATTAAACAATGGTTTGACAAAAACTTACTTTCTTTAAATGTTGAAAAAACTCATTTTCTACCTCTGAGCCTAACAGAACATATTTCAAATATAAATGTAAACATTAAAGTTCACGACAGAAATTGTCTACTTAAAATCACACCCTGTAACTCAAATTGTATACATATTAGTAGTAAAGAACAAATAAAATATCTTGGAATAATTATCGACAATAACATATGACAGAATGAGAAAACTAATATATATATTTTTCAGACTTAGAAATACTATCACATTAAAAATATTAAAAGAAATTTACTTTGCACTTGCGCACTCGGTATTACAATATGGAATCATAGCTTGGGGGGGTGCATATAAATCATCCCTTCTCCCACTCGAAACAATTCAAAAAATTCTTATAAAAATTATCCTAAAAAAACCGTATTACTACCCAACAATAAACGTATTCCAAGAATTCCCTGTCCCCCCACTTACAAAAATTTACGAAAAAATAGCACTACTTCAGCTACACAAAGATATATTTAAAAAAAATATTACCCCACTGCTAAATATTAGCATAAGGAATACTTCTATTGGTGGACTAACAACTATACCACCCATCCGAACCACAACAGCACAGAATCACTATGTATATAAAGGAATAAAATTATTTAATCAATTACCCGCCGATATGCGAACAGAAAAAAATTACGACAAATATAAAAAAAAAATTAAATCATATTTTGGTAGTCCCACCATATAATTTTAATCTTTTATTAGATATGTTTTTGACTGTTTGTTATTCCAAAGGTTTTATGTACATCCTATATATATATTTTGTTTAATTACCCTTATAATCTTTAAAAAATATGTTATTAAGTCTAAATCTATTCATAAGTTAAGTTCTTAAGTTTGTAATAAGGATTTGAAAAAAAAAAAGAAGTTATTATCAAGTTGTCCTCTCCTAAACACAAGCACTTGCTTTATTAGGAGAGTTTATAAAATATGTAATATTAGAATGAAATAAACTTATTGTAAATATTAGAATGAAATGTAATATTAGAATGAAATAAACTTATTGTAAAAAATTTACTCAATAAAAAAAAAAAAATAAAAAAAGAGTCTTGCAAAAAACCAGAAACTCTTCTGTGCCTTTGTAGATCTACAAAAAGCGTACGACCGAGATGACAGAAAAAAACTATGGAAGGTGTTGTCCAAGTACGGAGTGAATACGAAGCTCATTCAGGCAATTGCGTCGCTATATGAGGGAAGCGTTGCATGTGTTAGGGTGAACGGCGATTTTACGGAGTGGTTTGACATCACAAAAGATAACAAATATTATAATCAATAATTATCAGCCTGAAACACTCACCTACATTGAAAAAATCTTCCGAGAAAAGATACTGGCCGCCAACGGGAATTGAACCCGTGACCATCTGATTGCCGGTCAGCAGCCCTGACCACTGAGCTATGGCGGCTTATCAAATACCCGCCAAATAATTCAATATATACTAGTGTTTCATTCGACAATTACTTATTATTACATTTTTCCAACTGAAAACAACCAACTTTATTTTTTGTGAGAGAGGTATTTTTAATACTAAATCTCCCGCTAGGTGGCGTCGAGACTAATTATGTCTGCATTTTTTGCTGAAATACTTTAACTTGTCAAATATTAATTATTATTTTTAATTGATAAACTAACGTTTAAACAAGATTTTTATGCATAGCACAAAGGGTAGATAACAAATATTATAATCAATAATTATCAGCCTGAAACACTCACCTACATTGAAAAAATCTTCGGAGAAAAGATACTGGCCGCCAACGGGAATTGAACCCGTGACCATCTGATTGCCGGTCAGCAGCTCTGACCACTGAGCTATGGCGGCTTATCAAATACCCGCCAAATAATTCAATATATACTAGTGTTTCATTCGACAATTACTTATTATTACATTTTTCAGTTGGAAAAATGTAATAATAAGTAATTGTCGAATGAAACACTAGTATATATTGAATTATTTGGCGGGTATTTGATAAGCCGCCATAGCTCAGTGGTCAGAGCTGCTGACCGGCAATCAGATGGTCACGGGTTCAATTCCCGTTGGCGGCCAGTATCTTTTCTCCGAAGATTTTTTCAATGTAGGTGAGTGTTTCAGGCTGATAATTATTGATTATAATATTTGTTATCTACCCTTTGTGCTATGCATAAAAATCTTGTTTAAACGTTAGTTTATCAATTAAAAATAATAATCACAAAAGATGTTAAACAAGGCTGCGTAATGTCACCGTGGTTATTCAATCTATACATGGATAATTGTATGCAAGAATTGAAAGAGATGGGATTGGGCGCGAAACTGAGTAATCTGGAAGTATGTTGCCTATTGTATGCTGATGATGCGGTGCTAATTTCTAACAGTATGGAAGATCTACAGTCTCTCGTGTCTAGGATGAACGAAGTATGTATGAAGAATGAGTTAATGATGAATGTAAGTAAGTCTAAAGTCATGGTGTTTGAAAGAGAGAGTACGAAAACAGTATGCAATATAGTTGTGAATGATGAATACTTGGAGCAGGTGGATGAGTTTGTGTATCTGGGTAGTATGTTTACGAAAGATGGGAAGGCTGATAGAGATATTGAAAGAAGGGTGAATGCCGGTAACTCCATTAATGGAGGACTGAATGCCGTTGGCGGTAATAAAAAACTGTCCAAAGACGCGAAACTAGCCGTCCATAATGGAGTGCTGGTACCTACCCTGATATATGGCAGTGAGGCATGGAACTGGCAGAGGAAGGATGAAAGCATACTGAATGCCGTAGAAATGAGATCCCTGAGGCGAATGTGTGGTAAAACCATGTACGATCGTCAGAGAAACGTGGATATCCGCAAAGAATGCAAGGCTGATGTAAGCGTGATGTGTAAGATTAAGAAAGGGACTCTCCGATGGTTTGGGCATGTAGAGCGAATGAACGAGGAAAGGAGTGTAAGGAGAATATATGATGCAAATGTGAATGGTAGAAGAAGTCGGGGACGCCCGAGGAAGACATGGCACGACCAAGTGAATCAGATACTTGAGTCGGGCCATGTGAAGAGTCAGAATAATAGAAGAGCATGTATGAGACGATATATGAATGTGAACGAGGCAAAGAGTGTGTGCCAAGATCGAGTTGTGTGGCGGTCCGTCCTCTCTGCCTACCCCTGCGGGGAAACGGCGTGATGGTTAGTTAGTTAGTTCTGCGGCTTATCAAACCTTGAGCGGCAGATTCAGCGCGCTTAAATTTGAGCGAGGAATGTCATACATAGCGAGGATACGGACTAGCTGATATACCGGGCCTATAAAAAGGTTTATTTATTTTTCGATCCCATTGGTTTCACCTATTCAACATGGTTTCATCAACATTCTGAGATAGGTAAGCAGGAGAGGAATGAAAGCACATTTAGGTGTAGCAATTTCGCACTGTGTACTTAAATCTCATATATTTAATATTGGTTTTGCTAAGATGACGCGGCTTTGAAAATTTTCATCTTTCAATCTAAAATTTAATGGAAACTGAGTGGAAATACTCCCACCGCCAGCCGTGGTCCGCCAACATTGCCTATCAGCTGTTTGCGGAGTGAATGATCTTTACTGTGAAGCGAAACATCATGTATCATTTAAATATTTGAAATATGCCAATGGCGATCTTTGGCCTCACGAAATTTGCATATCTATTTCTGTCTGGATTTTCTAGATTAACATGTGTTATTTAGTTTTTATTGCTAAGTTACTATGTTATTTTTGTTGCTTTATTTTGTCGACTGAACTTGTTCTCAATCGTTTTGCATTTCGTCTGTCTGTAAATCCGTTCGTTAACGCGTTTGAATGGTTCTTTAAAGATATTTTTTTCAAATGTGAAATCATCGTATTTATTTTGCTTGTTGATATTTTTCAATTACACTAAGTACCACCTGCCCGAAAAAAGTTTTAAACGGGAATTTTCATTGAGTTAGTTACGTTTCTTTTGAAAAAGTGTGTATTTTCTTGTCTTTTCATTTTATATTATTTAAAAAAAAAAACATAAAATGGGTACTTAAGTGCCTACTTTCAAATCTTACGTTATCAGAAGAAATTTTAGTTTTGATTTTTTTTAAAAAGAGATAGTTAGAATCATTCGTTATTAGAAGCGAGGTCCCTGTTCATGGAACTGCTAGTTTTTATTTTATTTTTTAAATTTATTATAATATCTTATTTCATAACTTAAAGGTTATGGCCATCAATGTAATATATCATTGAAGAAGTAAATATGCATTTCGTCCACCTCACGGATAATACGGAACGTTCGTGTTGTCGAAGTTTGATGCACGGATAATACGGAATATTCCCTTTTTAGGTTGAGTTTAAACTACAAAAGCTGCATGTCATCATAATTTTTAAAAACATCTCGGGTTTTGAATGGTTTGTTTGGCAAGGCAGGGTTTATCCTTGCGGGTTTGCGTAATTATGATTGATTGTCTATGAAATAAAACGGTAAATACAAAATGGCGTTACCGCGTAAGTGAATTAATTTTAACAAAATTAAAATGTTAAATGTATATTTTTTGCATGATTCTTTTTCTCTCCCGACATAAATACTTTTCGTGATAATAAAGCTAAATCTAACTGTTTGAATAAAAAATATTCCCTATTAACGAGTAAGCGGAGTAAGACATACATAATGAAGATAATACTAATAAATCTAAACAAAACATGAAACAGAACAAGACACAGAAGATATTACTGATAAATCTGAAACACAACAACTTATATAAACCTTGCATATTATTTAAATATTGCTTAACTATTTTATTTTTGTTATTTTAAAAATACTGATATCCTCCTGTGAACCATTGTGTCATGTATCACTTGAATGTAAAAGCCAAATGTATGGCGTTTAAATAAATAAATAAACTCTCAATCCTTTCGAGTGGCGATGGCATTGTATAGAGACACCTCTAAATACCTTTTCTGCGGTAGTTCACCTTGACCTATTATGTCCTCACAAGGAACAAACTGACGTCTTGTACTAATACCGCTCAGCCGTGTCTTATAAGTCACACTTTGACATTGCAAATATGAAGTATTTATTGATGAATACCAGACCTCAATCGCTGCTTCTCTGCCAAATTCCCTGTAAGCGTTGGTTCCGAAAGGTCAACCATCGCAATAACGCAACGTTTTCAGTTGTTCTCCGAATTCAATAAACATTTGGGAATGGCCAGAGCAACAATACCCGCGGCGGCAATGAGGAGAAAAGAGACGGAAAGACCCCTCGTCTGGATCCCGCCCAGGGGCCGATTCATTTCAGTGACCCAGGCAGAACTAAGAATCAGTAAGAGGTAATAAGAAAAAAATCAGAGTGTGCAATTCACACGCGGTAGTAGTGAAACCTTCAGAAAACTAAAGTAGACAATAGTGGGGAGATTACTCTTTTTTCTAGCTCTTTTTTTGAAGTAAAACTTATTTCGCACGCTTGACTTGGGGAGTAAGCTGGTGGATGCGTGACGAGAGCGTTACTAAAAATGTGATCGGGTGAGGCGAATGGAAGTTGAGAGAGAGATATAAGTTAGTGAAGATATAAAGTAGGGGCAAGAGAGAGAGGTGCGAGCACACATTTTCTTTCTCTCTTTCTCTCATAGCCAGTTACGTTTCGTATATCTAAGACACAGTGCAGGCCTATTGTCTGTATCACACTTTCTTATTTCATAAGTTAGTGAAGTTTTATTTCAGTCGTTTGGTCTAAATCACACTCGTTTTTATCAATGTGAAGGATGATTTCTTCCATATTTTTGTTGAAATCCACTGAACCTTTTCGTATACATTTGGTCAACTTATCAGTAATTTAGGTTTCTTCTTCGGAGGCGCTAGATGTCGTTTTCTTTTGCCTGTTCATGTTGGAGTGGTTTGAAGATTGGGTATTGATTTATATAAATTTTTATTTTGGATTTCGTAGGATTTGACCATTGGTCGGCTGAATCTCTGCAAAGATTCGCGAGGCGCTTTATACTACTACACTAAAGTGGACTTGCGTGCGACCGTGGATTTATCATTTTATCGTATTGTATTAAATCCGAGTTCCCGTGAATAAAATAAGTATTTTATTGCTATCTCGCAGATCTGCTTCTGCTTCTGTCTGCTTCTCTCGCAGGCTAAATCATTTAGATGTATGTGTTTGTCTGTTTTTAGTGCCGCTCGCTTCCGTGTCATCGAGTTTAAAGTCACAACGGTGCTGAAGCAGTTTTCACTTCAAAAACCTGCCATGATATCTCCATATTCATAAATCTTTCCCTGACCGTTAGCACCATTCGTTCCTACCTATCTTTATTAGGATCCAAAGGTGCTGAATCGATTTAGCACGTTCCAATATTATGATTAATTTCAGACTCGCTCTTGGGCAGTATATAACGAGTTGATTATTTAGCACAGAATTTGAATGACACATTGCTTAGATGGTCGTAAAATTACAGTTTCGCTTTTCGTTTTCCGGCAACTTCTTGTAGGTACGTGTGCGTTACCCGCCTCACATAATATATCAATGGCCTCACTGGACAATGTCTTCTATTACGAGATGGATGGCAATAAATTTTAATTTAGGTACGTTTCTTTATTAATTATTATTGAAGTGAAAACTTCTTTAGCACCGTTGTGATTTGAAATTCGATGATACGAAAAATAGCCAGACAAACACTTACATCTATAGGATTTAGCCTGCGAGAGAATGAGATAGTAACTATAATCTGTTGTTCGACTTCATGCTAATTCGTGCTACGTTATGCGTTGTCTACTTTAGTTATCTACTTGGTTTCACTTCTCCGCGTATAAACTGCACACTTGTATTTTTCAAAATCAATGACACTTGAGGCGGCTTACCACGAAAACCGGTTTAAGATCTGCACTCTTACAAAAGTCACCATCGTTTTAGTGCATTATGAATCGACTCCTGTGATCGGTTCGAGTTCTTGTTCCTGCAGTTAAAGTTGGACGGTTGGTTGGCCGTCCGGTCGCACCACCCAATAACCGGCTTGGGTTTGGTTTTGGCACAGTTCCACAGCCAGAGGGCACGGGTCAAATGGAATCAGCTTTCTAACCTCATAATAAAAAATAAAAAAATCTATGAATTCACTCGGTACAAGTGAAACCTTCAGAAAACTAAAAGTAGACAAGAGTAGGGAGACTACGAAGCTCTTTTTTTTTATCAAAGTGAAGTATAATTTTTTTCCATATTTTTATCGTTTAATTCCAGTGCACCTTTTCCTATACATTTCGTCATCTTATTAGAATTTGGTTTTCTTCTTCGGAGTCGCTGGATGTCGCTTTATTTTGTGTTTTCTTTTGCCTGTTTATTTTGGAGTGGTTTAAAGATTGGATATTGAATATATATTTTTATTTTGGATTTCGTAGGATTTGACTCTTGCTTCATTGAATGTCCGATCGCTAAGGTGCTTTTTACCAATACGCTAAATGATACTTGCGTGGGACTTTGGATTAATCGTATTATATGTACTGGAACCGAGTACCCGTAAATATAACAAATGTTTTATTGCTATCTCATTCTCTCGCAGGCTAAATCCTATAGATGTATGTGTTTGTCTCTTTTTAGTATCGCTCGTTTCCGTTTCATCCAGTTTCAAATCATAACGGTGCTAAAGAAGTTTTTTTGAAGAGGGTAAGCCTGTCAGTTAATTGTTTTCCCTAGTTTCAGTAAAAATTTTCCTGCATTAGTATCAAAATTCTTGCTTGAACAGACATAAAATCAATTTGATTTACCTAGAGTGGTAGATGTTCTCATTGTCGTCCTGGTAAAGTTCCATCATTCAGAAATTTTGCTTGAAATGGTTTTATCCTGATGACTTTACAGCAGGAACAATACTCTCACTTGGTTATTATACGAGCAGTCGTATCACATCCCGGTGGCGTGGGGTACCTATACGCAACACGATCCACGTGCAAATAATAAAACTGAAAATCTTGCGGTTCAGGGGAATAGCATTCAACTGGGAAACAATAGGAACTCCAAGCAAATGGGACGTGCCATATCTGTAAATTGGATATGATTCCTGCCATATCTGTAAATTGGATATTGGTTACACACTACAATACGATGATGATGATTTTATTTATTTATTTAAACGCTCATAGGGCTTTTACATATAATACAGCACATGTTTTGTTTAATTACAGTTAAAATAATGTGTTTACAAAATATGTAACATAATATATACGTTAATAAACAAAAAAATTGACAAAACAAAAAACGACTTTAAAAAATGCACTAAAAAGTAAAAAAATAATTTCGTATTCTTCTACAACTTAATAATCAACTTACTTTTTCTACTCATCAGTATATTGGTACGATTGTTATTTTTGGAGTCTGTGTCAGCCAAGGTAGGTTTGTAACTGCATACATAGTTATAGGTGAGATGTGCTTGTGTAGCACGCGCGACAAACCTACCATATTGTCATATACATATAGTTTTGAAAGAGTAATAATTTTTTAGCAATTGATCTACCTCTAATGAAGCCATGTTGTTTGTAATTTAATATCTCTGTTTACGTGGGTTATATAACTAGAAATTCAAAGATTTTAGGTAATAGAGATAGCTGGATTTCCAGTAGACAGGAAAATATCCAGAAGATAGTAGTTGGTTAAAGAGAATGGTTAGTGGTTAAGAGTTTAGACAATACGGAGAAGCAATGTTTTATGAAAATTGGCGGAATGTTGTCTGGGCCTGCAGATTTTTTAATGTTTAAGGAACATATTTTCTTCTTTTCTTTTGCAAGATTCTTCTGTTATGTAGCAGTCTGGTAAATATGTGTTTTTTTTTTAAATATGTATGAGGGAATTTTTTCTTCTGATGTTTCGTCATCGTAAACATGTAAGAAATCTGAGAAACTATTTACGATATCTTGTGTGCAGTTAGCACATTTGTCGTCCATATGCATTTGTAGTGGATAGTCTGTGCTGTTGTTGTTTAGGGTTTTGATAAATTTCCAGAGATTACTCGAGTGCAAAGCTGTGTGCTCGATAGAGTTTATATATGATAACAGATTTTAGAGAGATCTTTGCATTTTTTTATAATTTTACTGAAAATTACATAGTCGATTTTCGATCGAGTTTCTTTGAATTTTTTATGAAGTTTTTTTTTGGTTAAAGTGAGGCTTTTAGTTCTGATGAGAAATGAGTTGGAAATGTGTGTTTTAGGAGTATATGGTGCTACATACGATTTGATGGTGCTAGAAAATATTGAATATAAATTATCTAAGGATATTTGTCTGTATTCACGCCGATAAAAAAGACCAGTCGAAACGGGAATGTTACGGGATGTTAGTTAGTTTTTTTATATACGAGTAGGATATAAAAAGACAAACAAATTACAAGTAACCAGTTCGCACGCGGTAGCAGTGAAACCTTCAGAAAACTAAAGTAAACAAGAGCTGGGAGGCTTCGAAGCACTGCACAAAGAGGAGACCGATTATTCGATCCCATTTGGTTCAAAATAGTACTCAGGACGGTGTTTCATAGAATTTTAACAACTTCTATTCAAGCTATGCTTTTTTCCAGGTACTGTGAAACAACAAACTTGTAATATAATAATTTAAATTACACAGAACTTGTATTTTTACTTGGAAATTTGACGAATTGTTTAAATTCTGTGAAACAAACCGTCCGTAGATGCAGTAGGTACCTACCTACTACGTACTGCAGTAGGTACAAAACACAGGTTATGCATCGCGCATAACCTGTGTTTTGCGTGATCATTCGAGTCATGTTATTTTAAAAATACTGATACGTATTTCATGATAAACACGAGTAGGTTAAACTGTCGCCATGTTGAAAGTAAGGCTTAAATAATTTAAAATACATAAAAGATATCAACGGCTGGAAACCGCACTAAATATTAGTATCAATTTATATTGTTACATTTAGGTTTATATATAGTTGTAATAATAAGTTGTAAATTTTGACTTCTTCAAATCCACAATCAGCGACATTTGAACGACCCAGTTAGGGGGCCGCGACTCGAATTTCTACCGATTTCTTACATATCTCCCTTAAAAATTTGAAGTTTTTAAGCTCTAAAAAAAATGTATATATGTTATTTTTGAAGATAATATCTAGATGCTGCCCAAGCCGAAACTCAAATTATATGAAATTTCATCGATGGTAAAAAATCGCAAAGCATGCTCCAAAAATTATTAAAAACAAGTCTTTTTCTATTATCTTATAAAATATATTTATGAAAAACTTCACAATGATTCTTTAAATGATACTTAAGATGCTCCTCAAGAGAATTTTGCTCTATTTTTAACGAGTCGTGTTTTATTAAACATTTTCGCAATTTTCGCATCGATTTTGGCGCTCTAAATGTTAGCGCTCTCCTCTAACATTCGTAATTTCGTATCTCTCTATCTTCTTCTTTTCGAGCCCGGTTGCGGAGCCTTAAACGCAACAATTTGATCAAAAGTTGAAACGGGTCGAGAATCGGCGTTTAACTTTAATCGTTCTAATGTGCGCGTTCCGTGACGGCTAAAAAAGGCAACAAACATTCGTTCCTTAACACGATAATGCTACAGCTCTTTCAAAAGATGAGATACACAATGTTGAGTCTGTTTTTTAAAGGAAAAAAGTCATCATCTTCTTGCACCTCTCTCACACACCGCATGTATTCGTCTCACCATTATTTAATGTGTAAGTAAGATCCGAAACAGTATAGCGATAAAGAACGTTTTTTATTGCCTTTTTTGCCGTCTTGGCACCGTAACCGTGAAACTTTAATGTAATTATAAAAGCGCAAAATTTCGAAGATTCAAAATGGTTCTGATCATGGTTATGAGTTATGACGATTATAAAATTTGGTGGAATTTAAAATACTCTGGTATACTCGTACTTACTTAAAAATGGATTGGATTCTAATGGAGTTTAGAACCGCGGCAAATACCTTTATTGCACCTCCTACACCAGGCATATTCAACCTGCGGTACAACTGAAGATTTTTTGCGGCCCGAAATGAAGTTTCCAGCAGTCTGTTTTTTTTATTCCCCCACGTCGGCGCCATTGTAATGCTTTATAAATGGTACAACATTTTAATAAGACATTATTAGTTAAAATAAAAGAATGGTTTTAACACAATTAAATTATATTGTTCAATAAAACAAAACCAGAACATGGACTTTAATTCATAAAAAAATATTATTTTATTATTTTAAACTCAGGTCGTGTTTAGCCTAAAAGAAACTAAATAGTTTAATACTATTTGAAGCAAATCTATCAATAGCTTGTAGCGTTTAAAATATAATAAAATGTTTTTAAAAAGATCATCACGATGTGAAAATTATTACAAGGGCGCCAGTTCAAATTGAACGAAATATTAAATGGTAAATCAATATTAATATATTAAACTGAAAACTGAACGAAGTACTAGCTCACAGGTCAATAGAGATCCATCAAAGTACGTGTCTTTCCTCGTCAAAATAACGATCAGGCACTATGACTTTCTATTTGGAACTGTTTTCAAAAATTAGCTTGCCGATAATCTGTTTCATGCAACAGAAGAATGCAGAATTCCATTTGTTCTAATTTTGTCTTTCCAATTAGGAATTAATCAATTCAAAATGTGTAGCAACCGACTTAATGACTGGGTGCTTACTTAGCATCATAATTTCAAACCTTTACATTGTGGGTTTTGATTTATTGCTTGAAAATATATAAATTGCATACATGGGCGCACGCATAGTCAAATAAGACTTCTAGCGTTGAAGATCGCGGTTTCACAACAATAGCATGTTTGGACACCGAATTACCGGTAAAAATGAACGATTATTTATGGACGGATCTAACGGCCAGCATATATCAGCAAATGCTGACTGCCCCCTCCCCCCCCCGCTCACCGCTCACGGGCTACTGTGAGCGGTGAGCGGGGGGGGGGGGGGGGGTTCTCAACCTAGGCTCAGTAATGTTTTTTGGCCCACCAAACGATTTGGTTTAGGCACCCCTGTCGTCCACAATGCTGTCGGCGTACATTGGTCATGCCTGGGAAGAGTCGGGCGACGAGTGATGACGGAGCACTTTAACATTTTTTAGAACATGACCGTTTTATAATAAAAAAGTCAATTATAATACCGCGTTAGAGGTAGAGCCAAGGACGTACATGTGGAAGGGGGGGGGGGGGGGGGGGAGGGGGAGGGTAGGAGGAAGGAGAGAGGAGAAGGAGGAGCGGGAACGAATGGGAAACTACGTGTAGGGAGAAACCACGTCTTAATTTAAGAATTTAAGTGGAATTGCAAAGCATGCCGGGAATTCGCTATTTGATCAATAAAAATAATCGATTTAATCGTGTTTTAATTGTAATATGGTTTAGGCTACTGGCGACTCAAATAGTTTATCTACTTACGGTGTAAGCATTTCGGTTTCCTCTACTAAATATATTTGTTTGCATCCTCCCATCGTTAATAGTTATTACTCTCCTGTAAAACTATGCACAATGAAGTTACTGAGTTGTTTACATTACACCAACCTCCTCAAACTCACCAAGGAACGAAGGAACGCCGGCGACTTGTCGAGTCGCCCAGGGTTATAAAGTCAACAATGAATAGTACTATAAGTCCGCATGTCCAGCAGACCGCGAGGCCTTTTGGTGTGGCCTGCTGAAAGCACCACAAAAAACCACGTTCCCCTTCCCCCTCCCGCTTTCCGTACATTCAGTTTTCAAACAGCATTTTTGAAAACTGAATGTACGTGCCGCCTATTGCATTTTTTTAATACAAATTTTGTAATGCCGCCAGAGCTCACTATTATATTTAGAAACCATCGCGGACATCCGCACATCTAATCCCCAAAGTTTCATCGCAATCGGATGAATGGTTTAGCAACGCATAAGGAACAAACTTACATACATAAATACATATAAGCAAGCAAAAGCAATTTAAGTAGATATATATGTATATGCCAATGTTATCTCATAATTAGACATCGGATTATATGCATTTGCATATTTGCATACGCAAATGCATATAACTCTATAATTACGGCATAAATGCATATTTTTGCCTTTTTTCCCAATCGTGCATATTTGGCATTTGAAGACCCATCCATTAAACAGAATATCGCCCTCATCTCAACATATTTCCACAAGTTAGGTACCAGATGCCATAGAAAAATTGGAAACAAAAAACCTTCCTCTATTTAAATCATTAGAAATACTGGAAACAATGATGGAACTCCCCAACGCACTTCCCAATTCAATATCAGAAAAGATTCGTGAAAAGTTAGACGCTATTTTGTTTAAAAATCCGAGTCTTGAAGACATGAAGAACATTAATGCCTACATCAACGGCAAAGGTCATACATACCCTGCCTTAACAGGTAACTTCAGAAATGGCGCTAAAATTTTTAAATTTTGTCGAATGACGTCAGTTGACGTAGAGAAGTTGTTTTCGGCATTTTGGGTGACAAACATCAAAAATTTTTGTTCGAAAATTTGGAAAAATACTTAATTGTTTATTGTCACAAAAACTATGCATAATTTTAAGAATATTTCGCTGTTTTTATATCGTCTTTCATTAAAATAAATAAAAATAAAAATGTTTTTTTTATTTTGCATTGTGCATATTTTAGACATATCAAGAGTTTTTAGTGCATACTTCGGCCTTTTTCAGTGCATATTTGCATGCATATTTTGGCACTTTGTTAGTGCATATAATCCGATGTCTACTCATAATAAATAGTGTTTCATTATTTGACTCCTCCAAGTTCTCCCATCTTATTCGAATATTTTCCGTCCAACTCATTACCGAGACGTTTCTTGCGCGTTTATTTGCCTTCGGATGAAAATTCGATTAAGATTAAAATGCGGACTGAAAGTTTCGCAATTACCGTTGGTAAGAGGACGAAACTCGAGTAGCTGGCTTTTATTTTCGTAACTAGAAAAGCTTTGTATATTTTTTATTCTGCCGCCCGAGCACTAATTAATTTAGAAGAAAAACTCAGCGTTTAATTAATCGCAAACATTAATTTTCGCCACTTATGTTCGACGAGGTTTGGGTTTTTTTAATGAAAAAATAGTAAAGCAATATTAAATACTTATAAAAAGTTACAACCCCAAATTTTGAAGATGTTTTTCATTCACAGTAGTTGAAAATCAAAAGGTACTTAACCACTATTTTCATTTTTTGTGATTTGAATGCTAACATGTTCTCTTGGATCATAGCTATGTTTGAAATATTATTTCAGTGCCAAAACATGGTTAAATCCTTAGTTATAGCTTGTTAAAAATCGTCTTCAAATTCAAAACGTACTTAAATCCAAAATCAATTATTTTTAAAACGTACTCAACTCCAACAACCAATAAGGGCCATGGAATTGGTAGCCATATTGGTTTTATAACCAATCAATGAGATACTTTCTGTGCAATGGACACCATAAGAAACACATGTTTTTTGAGTGGTTTTAAAAAAACTTTTAT
This sequence comes from Limnephilus lunatus, assembly GCA_917563855.2. NCBI lineage: Eukaryota > Metazoa > Arthropoda > Insecta > Trichoptera > Limnephilidae > Limnephilus > Limnephilus lunatus. The sequence continues at coordinate 17,347,826 of OU830604.1, read as the reverse complement.
TTTATGGTTAATATGAATTATGTTTTATCTATCTATATATAAATGATGTAGTTTTCTTACTACACCCCTGGCAGAGAAGTATAATCAAACACAGTTTATCAGTTTTAAAATTTGAATAAATCCAAAGACTTCACTTTCAAAATGTATCTACATCCATGGTTCAATATCAAAATGTATCTAAGTCCATTTTTTAATATTAAATAACTAATTAATTATCTTCTTCAAATTTTGAAAATTCACTTTGTGGCACCATTTTATTAATTAAATAATTAAAAACACTTTGTTTTTACCACAATAATCTTCAAACATATAATGTCCTGATGAAGAGAACATCGTTCTCTGAACATGTCGACTTTTTAAATAAAGATTATTGTGGTAAAAACAAATTGTTTTTAATTATTTAATTAATTAATTATCTATCAGATTTATATTTCAAACTAGCTGTTTCCCGGCATGCGTTGCAATGCCATATTTAAATAAATAAAATGTTACTCCCGTGCGTACATTCCCGTGCGTTAACCTCCAGCGTTCCACTTCCACCTTCCCCGCCACCGCTCTCCCGCTCCCCCGTCCCGCCAACCCCCCTGGCACTTCATTTCTTGACTCCTCTCCCGCCCGGCCCGTAGCAGAAACTTTTTTCTAATACTAACATTTTTAAACTCTTGATATCTTTCTAATTAAATATCCGAATTGAAAAATTAAAAAATTTAAATAAAGGTATTGAAGCTGTCTTGAATATGAAGTAATTTATTTTGATAAGGATTAACACCAAGATACAAATAAAAAGCCTTTTCAAGCGGCGACATATTAATTAATTTTTTAAAATAAAAGAATACTTATTGTGGCATAACCATAATAGTTAGACATATGCTGTTACGACTTTTTTTGTAAATAATGATGTGTTCTACAAAGTCGTAGTACATTATTTTATTCTATCATCAATAGTTTTCGCAGCGCACGCGATGTAAAGAATATTTTAGGTAATTTTTTTACACCTTGGGTTGCATTATTGGAGTTTTAGTAATGATCCCTAATTATTTTGAAAATATTATATAGCTTATGTCACTCAGGGATAGTGTAGCTTCCCAACAGCGAAAGAATTTTTCAAATCGGTTCAGTAGTTTCAGAGCCTATTCGATGCAAACAAACAAACAAACAAACAAACCTTACCTCTTTATATAGTGTAGTAGATATGCATTTAAAATGTTTTATTTTGCCGTAATTTTTACAAAAAATTTAATTTAAATTTATTTTACTTAAATGCTAAGAAACAGTTTTCTTGCTTTTGCCAATAATTTGGTTCGTGGAGATAAGGACGTTTTGATATTCAACTACTCATAAGCTTTACGGTGTAAAAAGACAGAATATTGGGTATGGGAAATAAACGAAGTAAGAATGATTAGATAAGAAATGATACGTAGGTATAAAAGAAACAAATTTAATGAAATAACAGAAGAAGAATATGTGTAGATACTTAAGTAAACTGAACTGAATGAACCAGTTTGGACCGACAGAGTACACTCGTATATCGTGGTTTACTGAAATAATAATAATAATCGGATGCAGAGCCCCGTTTTAGTGAAAAATCGCCTCAAGGGCATTGTACAGTTAATTATGAATTCTTAAACTCTATCTAATATTATTATTTACAAATAGATAGAGAAAACATACTCACCTGGCCATAGGGTAAAGTTATTATATTTAAAACATTGTACCTTGATTTTACATTTGCTACCCCCATCACTGTTAGTATTACATTTATGAGAAGATTGGTGGCAAAATTAGAGTTGTATTTATTTTGAAAAACTAGAGAATTTAGGACTTGATAATTTTCATGAAATGATGCTTACAAAATAAGTATTTTTAACATTTTCACACGATTAGTTATTTACAATGTCGCGGGCAGTGAAGTAGAAGGTGAGAGATTTTTGACTTTATGTATACTTTGTGGATATGTCTGTTAAATATAGATTAAAAAAAATAATTTTGGAAGGGATGAGCTGTAAATGTAATTTTTATACTCATATTAGCTACCGAGGTTGTATAGTCTAGGTATTGGGAAATGGGCATCATATTATAACATTATTTACTTATGCAGTGAAAATTACAAAAAAAAACAAGCAGTTTAATCAATGATAACATCAGGGCAATCAGTGAGGACAACTAGTGAGGTGACAATTTATAAGCATAGGTTTTTATAGCCCTGAGGGAAACAATCCTTCAGGGCCAATGTCATTTTTAGGTTTTCGGTGTGGAGGGTATTTTTAAGGAAATAAAGGAGAGGAAGTTCTGATAAGGGAAAGGTATGAGGGGTGAGTAGGAATCTGCGTCAATGTATCTAGGAGTACTGGATACATGAATCCACCCCGTCAACTGGAAGGCGATGGGTCGAGATAGAGATTAAAAGGCCTCCCTCAATCAGTCTCCCGATCCGGTCAGCTATAGGTGGGCAAACGCATCCGCCGCTAAGACCTAGACAAACCTCACCCCATGAACCCGGGCACCCCTGCTAAGTCACCAAACGTTGCGAATCACTTGGGGTAACCTATGGCAGGGGTTTTTGTTATCCAATAAATGTTTCGAGGGGCGGTGGTGCCCATATCGGCCTTCTAAATCGATAATACTACAAAGGCCCATTAGGGCGTTTAAAATTAACAAATAAATAAAATATAAATATAATTTAGGCTAAGATCGTCCAATTCGGTTGTGAAGTTTTAGAAGTCTTAGGACGGGATAAGGTGCAGTGTCACACTATTGTCAGAATGACACACTCAGTGTAGCAGTGCCACACTGTTGACAGAATGACTCCTTGCTTGTTGTACCAACAGAGATGGGAATTACTTTGTCCACTCCGGCCAGATATGATTGCTCGTCATGTTATCCGCTGTATTCTCGCAATTAGCGTGCAGGGCCTCGATTCTCAAATCGAGGCCGCTCGCATTCGCCGTCGAAAGCACATACATTAGTCGACTTTACCCTTCCTACCCTTCCCTATAATTGCTATCCAAAAATTCCGCGAGCTCCGAAGAGGATTATCCTAATCATCCTTCTCGTATTCACATAAATTGTAATATACAGTTTTTTTCGAGATGTATGTTCACAACTATCTGGTCTAGCGCAGAATTTGACAAAGACCGCCGACCGCCCAAACAATCGGTCGCCAGTGCTTTTTAAATCGTGGGATGTATTTTAAAAATAAAACCTAATTTGTTAAAAATTGCTATGGACACATTCTGTTCTTTATTTTCCATTAAAACTTAATAGCTCGTCAATGAATTTACAAAGAAGGCATATTTAACATAACAATTATAATTTCTTTACATCGAAAACCTTGCTTTCAAAAATAATATCACCTTGACCTATTTTATTTCACAGGATCAAGGTTAGGTATCCCTAAACCAGTCTCTCATGATCCGGCCCGCCACGCAGTAGGTGTGCAAATACATTCGCCACCAATACCCAGAAAAACCTCACCCCATGAACCCGGGCACTCCTGCTAAGTTACCAAATGTAGCGATGAGGTGACCAATGGCAGGGGTTTTGTCTATCCAATAAATGGTCCCCGGGGCGGTAACCATTCTCACCTCCCAAACCTTAAGAAAAACGACTAAGAAATCATTTGAAGCGCTAAAAACGCGTACAGAATATTTTTTTTATATTAAAAAAGGTTTTTATTATAAGTAATGGTATTGGGTACGTTACTAGTAATTCATAAAAATGTTTTAAAAAAATTAAAAAGAGTTCTACAAATTAAACATCAGAACCATAGACAATATTCACTCTTCGAACTGTCAATATAATCATCATCTCTTCAACCCTTCGACATTCAAGAATACGTATACATATAACATTCGTCAAGGTTCGTCGAGACGACATGTAATTAATTCGTTCGCAGATGGCGCACGACTGATGACACTTGATCGCCATTGAAGAATCGAGCCGGGTAATACCACGTTGTTGTAGACGTAGACCATTCTCTATCCGCAGGTTCGCCAACCGGTCTACTGCGAGCGATTCGGGCACCGCCTTAATTAATTGGTTGTCTTATCAAAACTATGTTTATTTGAATCTTTGCCGGATTCTCCGGGAGTAAACTCATTAACTCTAACTCAAGCGAAATGCATCGAAAAATAGCTCATCTCTCTAACGGGAATATTTGCTGTTGCTCATGCACTGCACACTGATGAGCTGGCGAATTACACTTTGATTTTTTCAAATACAATCTATATAAGCATGTACCTAATACATACGAGTATTTAAAAAGAACACTTGACGGAACATATTATTGTAAAATTGATTCCATTCTTATCGCCCGTAAAGCTGTAACTCTCGCAAAAGGTTTATTATGCGCAGTATCCCAACTTCTACAGAATCGTACGTTGCAAGGTCATTTGGTTAACAAAGTAATTAAGTATAGTTTCCCAGCGAAACATTGGCTATTTTGCACGAGTACTAAAATAACCCGACAAGGAAACATAAGTAGTTCATGTTTATCGCGTCAAACGCGAAGTCGTAATAAATATCTTTACCTGCCGTCTGTGCGCTTAGATCTTTTAACTTGACTTAACTACGCAACGGATTTTCATGCGGATTTCACTAATAGATAGAGTGATTCATGAGGAGGGTTTTTAGGTGTGTTATTTGTCAAAGTTTTTTGTAAATTGGTTTAAATATATAAATAATGGGAACGGGCTGGCAAGCGGGCAGTAGAGAGCGGGCAGCGGGCTGAAAGGCGGGTGGTGTGGATTTGATTTAACAGATGGCGTTGGTTATAAAGGTTGGGTATTCACAATTCACTTCCATGTCACACATTCTCCCCTTACCCCTATCCTTGTTCATCACATGGTACAGTTTTAGATAAGATTTAAGAATTCGTTTCACTTGATCGTGCCGTGTCTTCCTTGGGCCTCCCCGACTTCATCTATCATCAATTCTAAGTTTTTTCAAGTGGGAAAAATACCACCTAGTGGTATCAAAATTCTTTTTTAAGCCGCCGCTACCCGAATTTCTACCGATTTCTTACATATCTTCCTGAAACACTAAGTTTTAAAGCTCATAAAAAATATATGTTATTCTTGAAGACAATATCTAGACATTCCCCGCACCGAAACGCAAAGTATATAAAATTCCCTCTATAGAAAAAAATCACAAAGTATGCTTTAAAAATTATTATAAACACGTTTGTTTCAGTTATTTTATAAGTTATATGAATGAAAAAATTCACAGTGCTTTTTTAAATGCTATTTAAGATAACCCCCGCGAGAATTTTGCTCTATTTTAAAGGGTCGTATTTTATTAAACATTTTAACAATTTTCGCATAGATTTTATCGCTTTAAAAATTAGCGCGCTCCTCAAACATTCGTAATTACATATCTCTCTATCTTCTTCTTTTTAAGCCCGGTTAAGGCGCCTTAAGGGATGGGAAAGGGGGATGGGGTGATTTTTCGATCGGTTTGATTTCACGTGTTCTTTCTCTTTATTTTTTACTAAATGTTAAAAATAATTTGGGTAGTTCTATACCGACGCGATTCACCTACCTAGTTGCCTAGAGTTCATAAATTGAAATCTCCAATCCGAGATTGTTTGGTCGAAATGGGGAAGAGGAAGGATGGAAAGTACCAGTCTATTCAGATCTTATTACGGGAGTTTGGATTCTTCACCTTGTTTGTGCTAAACCCGTAACCCTAATACCCAGAGAAAAATTATCACACCGTTATGCCACAGAGTTCTCCAAAAGCTTAACATTATTTATACAATAATTACGGCAAAATTGTTAAAATTGGTTCGAGAACTAGGTAGCGCGGGGTCAGGTATAACAGGGTGTTGTTGGATTAGGTTAGGGGAGGGTTAAGGTGGGGTTAATGCAGGGTTGAGGTATGTTGGCTTAGGCTCACAAGGTGTATCATGTCAGTCATAATACTGGTAATGTTTCTGTACTTGCACTTGTAGGTTTCCCCCGTGCGTCAGCCATTTCTCCGGCCCGCGCCCGCCTCGTGGTATTGTTTTACCGAGCCCGTGTATTGTGAAAAATACAAAGGGGCAGTTTATGCAATTCTTCCCAACAGTAAACAACAACAAGGGAGTAGGTATTTAAGTCATCTATCCATTATGCAGGGGCACTTAGTAAACTAGCTGAGAGAACTGTAAAAACGTCTGGAGATTCTGATGATGGGAAAAAGGCCGGTTGCCCAGTAGTTTGGCCCATTTCTCTTGTTTCTATTGTCTATTTCAGTGCTTCTTAATCTGTGGTCCGCGATCCCCTGCGGGGTCCGCGAATATATGTATGGGGGTCTGCGATTTCATCTCAGATATTACTGGCTTCACAACGGCACAGGAAAAACTTATAAATATCTTGTAATTCAGCTTTGAAACGTAATTTCAAAGGATCGTCTTCATCAAGTTTTTGGTGAATGTAACAAAAGATTATAAGGACATTTTAGAAAAAGCACTGAAACATTGAAAACAGCTTACAAGTGCAATCCGATTTGAGATTACAACTTAGTAGTGACATCAACCGGAATATCACTAATTTAAGCAACACAATAATCAACCGCTATTATATGTGAATGTTGGAGTTGCTGTTGTACGTTAATTATTAACGTGTTTTTTATAAAAAAAGGTTTATTTTGTACTTATGGTACTAAAATAATTTATCCAAAATTTATTGGTGTTTTTTTTTAAATTAAGGGGTCCTTGAAAGTTGTGATGATTTCCTAGGGGTCCGTGCCAGAAAAAGGTTAGGAAACGCTGGTCTATATTAAAATACAGACTTAAAACGTTGGATCTTTGCAACCATTCAATGTTTTAATATTATAGACCTAATTTACCTAAATAGAATTAGTTGATTAATTTATCGCGTTCTTTGAAATGACTCGGGTTAATAATTATGACTAGCAGTGTTAGTAATTATTAATAACTAGCTTTTGCCCACGGCTTCGCTCGCAAATTCGCCCCCCCCCTCAACTCCCCCCGCACTACCCCTCCCCCTCCCCCCATCTCCCCTTCCCCCAATCAATCAACAATCAAATACGCTCCGTTTCGCATTCATAATATTAGTATAGCTGTTGGCTTAGGTCAAAATGTAGATTAGTACCTATTTTATATTTGTATCTACACTAAATATTCTTATTAGAATACTCATATATTCTTATTAGAATAATACGCTATCAAAGAAATCTCCATAATAACCTACACAAATAACACAATGACAGCCCACGTCAAACATTTACTTAGAAACATGCTTTGCCAATAAACGTATAACTTCATAACGCCACAGCTTATTCATAACGTCAGAGCTTACATATAACCTATATATTATATACGGGGTCCGCCAAATAACTTTTTTTTTTTGAAAATGCTATAAAAAAAAAACCACTGAATATTTTCTCAAATTTCTTTTTTTATTTATAAGTACAATCCTTCCGGTTAATAATGGAAAATAATTTCATTCAAATGGCTGCCTCGGCTGGCCATGCAGTAGCCTACACGATCGGTCCAATTTTTAAGCACATTATCGATTGTGTGCAGCTGTATTTCACCAATGGCTTCACGAATATTGTCCTTTAAAGCGTCAATTGTCTCTGGCTTGTCGGCGTAACATTTATCTTTGAGGGCACCCCACAAATAATAGTCCAACGGTGTCAAATCGCAGCTCCGAGGTGGCCAAACGACATCAGCTCTGCGGCTGATAATGCGATCTTCAAAAACAGGGCGCAAAACATCGAGTGTAGCTTCGGCTGTGTGGCACGTAGCGCCGTCCTGTTGAAACCAAATGTTGCCAATATCCTCCTCTTCAATTTTTGTGAACAAAAATTCGTTCAACATGGCCCGATAACGATCGCCATTGACTGTAACGGCCACTCCTTGCTCATTTTCAAAGAAAAATGGCCCAATTATGCCTCTGGACCAAAATCCGCACCAAACAGTGACTCGTTTTGGGTGTACCGGCTTTTCAATGTATGCGTGCGGGTTTTCTGTGCCCCAAATACGACAATTTTGCTTGTTTACATACCCGCCAAGATCAAAATGAGCTTCATCCGAAAAGATGATTTTTTTGGCAAAATCGGCATCTTCTGTAAGTCGATCGCAGGCCCACTCAGCGAAGCGAAAACGCATTATACACAACCATATTCGCTCAGCGGAAGGATAAAACTAATTATCTGTCAAATCAGACATGAGCTAAGTGTTACCATTCACGAAATAAGCACTAGTTGAAAAAAAAAACTTTAGATGGCGGACCCTTTATAACCTATATTTGTTCATATGAAGCAGTTACTTTGTGATGTGACATTATAATTTAAAATAAAACAATAACTTTGTAAACACCACTTTATTTTTTTATACTTTATGCCGACCGAGTTTCGCTACAACCGTAGCTGCTTCAGGGCAGTACAATCTCTACTAAAATTAATTTGCATGTGTGTTATAGCTAATACACGATTTAACCAAATGGGCTGGACTCCTCAAGTAACGAAGGAAGTAGGTATAGGTGTAGATGGAGAATAGGGAAGGGAACGGGCGTGTTCTTTGTCAATTGGGAACAATCTTACTATGGGACTTTTATTTAAATTTAGTTGGTTATTAACTAACTCACTATCAGTGTTTATGGCTTTCCTTAGTTCAAGTGCTTCTAAATTGTGTAGCCTAATACCGATGTTGTTTTTATGAATTAGTGTGGCGCCTGTCTTTTTATCAAATTTATGGTCTTTTTCGATCTTAGTCTATATTAATCGCAAATAATATAGCTTTCGATTAGTGAAAGAATTTTTATTTTCCATTCGGTATTTATTGCGTGAAAGAGTAAGACACATCCATCCATACAAACATTCGCATTTATAATATTAGTAAGATTAGTAAGATGGTGCGGGCAGCGGGAGACACTACATTAGCTTCGTAACAAACTTCAAGTACGAAGATGGTTTTGCATAAGGCACTGCGTCAGAAATGTACTTGAATGTAGCGTATCAGATTCTGACACCAAACTTACATCCACCGAAACTGCCTTTTCTTCCCCAAACTTCAAACAAAATTTACCTACACGTCACAAATGTGCAAAAAGCTCTGACTTCATTTAAACGCCTTTTTCTAGATGTTTTTTGGTGAACACGATATGATCAGCTCAAAATTAAAAACATAATTTCAATTGTGTGCTATTGAGCTTTGAAATATCAATTTGTCTGTCTAAAAATTAGGCTGTAATAAGTCCTTCGAAGGGGTTTTTTTTAGCAATGGAGCTATAAAACTATCCAATTATGTTTTTCCTAATGCCTACAGAGCCTAAGCCTACCCTGATTAAAAACTCTGTACCAGCCACTGCATTTGCTCCTCTTCTTGTTAGTACTACCTGCCACCCCAAATTGTCTGGATCTATCGATCTACTTACTCCAAAAAAGGCAGACTTCTAGACAGTTTGGTAGTAGATTATTTATTGAAGTAAAACCTCTTTATGCACGCTTGACTTGGGAGGTAAGCTGTAGAATGCGTGACGAGAGCGTTACGAAAAGCGAGGCGAACGCTTCGTATATTAATGTAGATGGATCAGCAGTTTTACTTTGTGTGGTCTAAAACACACTTGTTTTTTTTTTTTACTTTGTGAACTTTTGTCCAGTAATTAATTATTGTACAGTACTCGCTAAATATTAAAACCGGCCTGAGCATGGTACGATCAATTTTCGCGCAGTTACTGACATTACAACAAACGCAAAGAAAAAGATGCGTAGAAACGAACGTGCGAAAGGGAAAAGACCGGGGCGGGGGCGAAATGCGTCGGCGGGGCGGCCATTTAAACTTGCCTACTGTGACGATTGCTGATCAACCTTAGCACGGTCTTAAAGTTCCGCGTTTTCTATACCTTCCTTATTTCAAGTGAACCCTTTATATATATGAAACTATTCATTTACTGGTTGATAATATTCATTTGTTCATATCGAATTCATTTGTACTTGTTTATTATATAAGGTAATACTGCTATTTACATATACAGTATTCTGTAATTTAAACAATTTATCTAATTGTTATTTTATCATCAACATTATACATATACACCGTTTGAAAATGTGCCATGTTATTGCATAAAATGTTGTAATTATGTACATAAGTAGTTTAGCTGTTTTAAATGTTAATAAAAAAATAAAAAGATTTGGTTATCGTGTGCAAATGGACATATTAGTAAAGTAAGAACCCCTAACTTTTTTTATTTATTTATTTATACTGGGTTTTACAGATGTTTACACTTACATGAGAACAATCCAGTTATAAAACTCAGTTATTACACAGTTATAAAAATCTACAATTACATACAATTAAATACAAATAAAAATACAGAATTATATACAAGGTGACTCAAGTAACACATTGCAATGAGTGGTAAAAGACATATGAAATACGCGAGCATGCATAGAAAGACAATTCACACAACATAATTAGTTAGTACTTTTTAACAGCGCTAGAACTTTTTTTTTAAATCCGTACAAATTGTCAACGAAAATATCCACATCAGCGCACTCTATCTTGTTATACAGTCGACACATCTGGGTCAGAGGGCTAAAGTAGGCGATATTATTTTTAAATGTATTCATATGAAAAATGTTATGGCGTCTTAAACAATGGGAATTGGGGACATTAATTTCAATACTGTTAAGGCATAATGTAGTATCAAGATAGCCGTGAATAATTTTATGTAAACATATTAGATCAGTCAATTGCCTTCTAGTTTTAAGTGTATCAATCTTGAAGTAATCACGACGTACATCGTATGATCTGAGATGTGTAGTCCACATTTGAAGGATAACATTCTTAGTAATTTTTTTTGAACTGATTCTACAATGTTTTCATATTTGCAGTAATGTGGATTCCAAATAGTGCTTCCATATTCAAGTTTACTTCTAATTAAGGCATTGTAAAGTGTTAGAATTGATTGAGGATCTTTGAAAGGTTTACATATTCTTTGAATAAATCCCATCATTTTTAATGATTTGCACTTAATGTTATACATATTATATTTTATAAATTAAAAACCCAAATCACATTTTAATGTATTTTTTTATTTTTAATTTTATATATTCAATAATATTATTGTTCAATTTATAAAAACAGTTTATTTATAAACAAGTTCTGCTGTGTAATTTTATTATTTTTACGCGTGACTGCTGTTTCGCCTTCTGAAGGCCTTATCAAACAGTTAGGTAATGCCTTCAGCTGTCACGCGTAATAATAATTTCATGGAATAGGTAATAATATTATTGAATAAAATTGATTACAATAAAGGAAGTCTACAAACTGTACAAAAAGGGATAGAATGACCTTTAAAAAACAAAAGACTGGACTTGTTTTTCCAAGCTATGACGAATATTAGATATGTTGTGCATTTTAAGCTATGACGCATATTGTGTTGAGTATTTGTAAAGTATAAATTTCGTTTGTTTTCAATTTCAATTTTCTGATTGGTGCGATTAACTGTTTTTATACATAAATACCACCCACATAATTATATGTTAACAATATTCATACCCAACGATCCACTGATAAGACACGCAAACCTTACTACTTGCAAGTTCCTGCATTTTACAATATGTGGGCGGCGATACATCCATCACAAGCGAAATCAAAAATTTCAGGTGTAGCCACATAGAATTTTGATAAACCAAAAATTCAGAATGGAAACGTTGCTTTTTGACAAAAGAAAATCTTGAGTAACTGCAATTGAAATAAAATTAAAAAAAATCAGAATGTGTAATCCACCCGCAATAGAAGTGAAACTAGATTTGTGAAGAATTGATGGTTATTGCCATAATTTTAGGATTACAATTAGGGCATACAAAATACTGTTGTTTTATTTTCGAGTGGGACAGGAAAGACCGGACAAAAAATATTTAAAATCCTCCATTAGTGCAGCCTGACAATATATTTTTACCACCTTTACACATAAAACGTGGGCTCATGAAAAACTTCGTGAAAGCTGTGCATAGGAGTGGTAATGGCTTTTTATATTTGAAAGAGAAATTTCCTAAACTCAGTGACGCAAAAATTAAAGAAAGCGAGTTTATTGGTACTCAAATCAGACAGTTGATGAAAGATGAAATATTTAAAGAAAAGCTTAGTGATTTGGAAAAATCAGCTTGGGAATCTTTCATGAAAGTGACTTTAAATTTTCTCGGAAATCACCGATCAAGTAACTATAAAAGTATTATGGCGGAGCTGTTATTTACTAATAAGACTTTGGACTGTAATATGTCATTGAAAATACATTTTCTGTATTCAAATTTAGATTTCTTTCCTGAAAATTAAGGCGCTTTCAGCGATGAACACGGTGTAAGATTCCATAAAGTTACATTGACATTATGATTGCAATATAACGAAGTAGTTTCATTTTGTTGATAAAAACTGAAATTATCTGAAATACATTAAAATGAAATTACGAAAAATCTATTCGTATTTAGGACATTATAATTTTATTTCTATCGTCCTTATCCTTGTTCTAAACAAAACTAGACTAAAAGTTTTCATGTTACATACAAACAGTGTTTTTTGTTGACCAGTGTAATTTATAAATAATTTCTGCTATGTAATTATTATTATGCGTGACAGTTGTTTCGCCTACAGACTGTTAGACTTTACAGAGAGACTTTAGTGTTCAGTCTGATTATGCCTTCAGAAGGCGAAACAGCTGTCACGCGTAATAATAATTACTTAGCAAAACTGGTCATATAAATTTAACGACAATAGTGGGAATTGCAAAAATTTTCTTAATTCACCGATATTATTAAATTTGTTATGAACTCGTCTACAATCATATAATGCTAATTGACACTGAATTACCGGTAAAAATAAACATGGACTGATCCAATTGTCAGCATTTGAGCAGACTGTCCATCCTCTAAGCCAATGCTCAGTTTTTTTTTTTGGCTCGTCGAATATTTTGAGTTGGGCGCCCCTGGTGTATCCTTAATCGTAAAAAAATCAGATAGGTATATTTTGGCCGCGCGGGAACCGAACTATGGGGGCTGTAAAATATTGGATATACAATAATGTACATCGCACACACATACATGGATAAGAGTATGAGAGTGAGGAATTCCTTTGGATCCCTGAAGGTTCTTGATTGTAATATTCAGATTGAATTATCCTTTGTCTTGAAACATGATCCACGTGATTCCCATACCAGCGAATGTATATTCTCAAGTCGGTAACAATACATTATTGTAAATATGTGGGTATATTATGAATTATGAGGAGCCTAGAGTAATCCGGATATCAGCCTGTAATGAATCCGGATCGACGGATTCATTACACGTTGAAAGTATCACGTGAGCCGAAAATCGCCAATCATTGGGTTTTGATGACGTCATAACGAGGCATCATCATTGTAAAAAATATAAAGGAGGCACAGATGAGCCAATAATGAAACGTGACCATTTCAAAAAACCAGAGTGTGCAGTTCTCACGCGGCAGAAGTGAAACCTTCAGAAAACTAAAGTACACAAGAGTGGGGAGGTTACAAAGCACCGCACAAAGAGGAGACCGATAGGCTACGAAGCACTGCACAAGGAAGAGACCGATTAGTAATTATTAGGCTAAATCCTATAGATGTATGTGTTTTCTCTTTTTAGTGTCGAATTAAAGTCACTAAAGAATCAAAAAAAAAAAAATTAATCAAATATAATAAATTTTTCATTTAAAACATCAGGAAACATTCAATTGATTGGTCAAAAATCTACACGAATGGAAATTTTGTGTAAGTTCATTTTTAAACGACTTCGAAAAGGAGGAGGTTATCAATTCGACGGTATTTTTTTAATTTTTTTTTTTATGTTTGTTACCTCAGAACTTTCGATTGGGTCAACCGATATTGATGATTCTTTTTTATTAGAAAGCTGATGCTTCCCGTGTGGTCCCATTTTAATTTGGTCCAGTTCTGACAGTGGAATCCATGAGAAAACCATATATGTCTTAAATTTGCAATAAGTATGTGCGCGACAAATAGACGAATAACTCAATATTACGCCAACAGATTTGGATGATTCTTTTTTTGAAGTAAAACTTCTTAACGCACGCTCGTCACTAAAAATCAAAAAATAAGCTAAAATTTTAACATAACAAAAAACGACTTAAAAAAATGCACTAAAAACTAACAAAATAATTTCGTACAATTGTTATTTTTGGAGTCGGTGTCAGCCAAGATCTTTATATCTCACCTATGTATGTAGTTACCTTGGCTGACACCGACTCCAACAATAACAATCGTACGAAATTATTTTTTTACTTTTTAGTGCATTTTTTGAAGTCGTTTTTTGTTGTGTTAAAATTTTTGTTTATTTATTGATTTTTTTTTAAAATAATGTCCGAAAGGTGGCCTCCGTTTAGTCGTAAATAAACATTCTTGCAGCCTCGTTGCAAAGGTGCCCATAACATTCGCAACATTTCTAGTGGTATTGCGGACACTTTACGTCGAATCCTTTATTTTAAAGCCTGGATAGTCCTTGGGTGGGTTACTTTGAAACACTTATTGTTTTTAGGTAGGTACCCAAGATGGTGCGGCATGCGACACAGCAGGAGTGCCAATGGGTTTACTAAGACAGGTGTTCCCCGGTCATATGAGCAATAGCGGTGACATTCCTTGGCCACCTCGTTCGCCTGACTTATCCGCACGGGACTTTTCCTTGGGACTACCTAAACACAAAAATTTAAATGGCTTTTTGAGCGCTTCGCAGTCCACGAACCGCAGGTAACTGTACTGGGACCTATTATTTTTTTTTAAATGAACGATTGTGCATTTACAAAAAAATTCCATTTGTGTAGAGTATGTTTTTACCAATACAATAAAAATATGATTAACTGAATGTTTTCTGATTTTTTAAAAATCGTCACGTTTCTTTGGCTCACCTGTTATAATGGATTATGCGATGTATAGCAATGCGTTGACTTCCACGATAGCCATCGCCACATAATTCAAAGTTCTTCTCTTTCTGTTAGATCAGTGGGGCCCTAAGCTTTTACTATTGAATTTATGATATCAACACTGATGTATGGCTATGTGAACATTGATATGTCGTGTATATGTAGGTGTATGGCTGTGAAGCCTGGAACTGACATAGCAAACATCAAAGTGGATTGTGGTTGGAATGTGATTGAAACAGACATCAAAGTGGATAGGGAATGTGATTCCTGAAGCCTTGATTTAACACAAAGTATTACCTATCCCGAATGAGGAGACCCGAAAGGTAACAAGGCAGAAATACAAAGAATAAGAGTATTAAGCAAAACTAAGCAAGGCACCTTTATACGATTTGGATTTTGGATGGAAATTTTTATGTTTCGATAATTTTTGAACCAAGGTTTAGAGGAAACGGCGAAACGACGCTTGCTGTTGCTTCGTTCCTTTCCCATAAATCGCGGTTCAGCTCGCGCTTATTTTAGCAAATGTATACGCAGCATAAGAAGCACCCTCATATTAATACCACGTATAATTTAAAATATTATAATTCGTACCTATTAATCAATTGCTTTGTCACATTTCGTTGTGTTGAGTATTTTCCAACATATCCATAATGTAGCGTAATAATATAAAGAATGTGCAAAATAAAAATATTTTCAGCGAGACAGGTTCGCAGCGTCTTGCCTGGTATCCGCCAAGCCGAGCAGACCGATAGTAAGTAGCAAATAGAAAGTAACAAGCAATATCCCAATACCCTCCGGCTGCAGTTATAGCTGTTCTTTTATTAGAGGCCTCCGTGCATCGTGCTTTGTGCTGCGGAGCTTTTCTTTGTAAAATAGATGTTGTGAATTTCGAACCGAAACTTCTTCGAGAAAACTCATTTTTAATACTGATTTTTTGTAATAATTTTAAAATTGTTTTGCCATGAATTCTTCAAATATATTTATTTTTATTCGTATAAGATTTTTGTGATATCCTTCAAAGGTAATGGCTGATTTAAAAAAAAAACTTAAAATGAATTATAAATTCTTTTTTTTTTCAATTAAACCTAAAAATATGAGTTAAAGGGTGTAATCTTTGTGGATTCATTGTCTTTATACTACATTTAGTAGTTTATATTATGTTTACGTATTAATATTTGGAGGTAGGCATAATATAAATCGAACCTAGAAATCCTCATCGCTTAAGTGGATAAAACCATTAATAATAAATAATATAGTTAATTGATTACTTCTTGTCTAATTCCACTATTTTGTCACTTCTACATATAATTAATCTTGCGATTAAAAATGGTGTTTTTCCTGAACTATGGAAGCTGTCGAAAGTCACCCCTCTACACAAAGCTGGTGACAAGTGTCAAGCAATCAACTACCGTCTTACAACGATTCTTTTCGCACTTAATAAGTTATTAGAAATAATTATCCATAAAAATGTATATGCCAAAGTTGAACCGTTCTTTATCTACCACTATTAATTTAATGGTATTTACAGATTACGTGGGAAGAGCATTCGATAACCAGGGCAAGTTGATACATCATACCATGACTTTGCGAAGGCTTTCGATAAAGCTAGTTAGTGCACCTAAATAGGCTCGAAAAAATTATTTTTCTGAAACTCTTTCTTAACTATTTGAATGAAAAGGAACCTAAAAGGATTCATGTCCTGTGTTTTTAACTATTAAGCATTTCCTACAAACTCTGGTGTGCCGCAGGGATTTAATTTAGGACCTTTATTGTTTTTAATTTTTATAATTCGGAAAAAAAATCAGATTCATCCGTTTTTTATTTTTAGATCCACCTTTTGTTTTTTACCTTTTGATCAACCTTTCAGTTATAAGGCTTAGTTTAGTTCACAGCATTCTCGAGAGTATGGGGGTTATAGGACACCGTCTATGTACTAATGGTCGAGAAAATACAAAATAATTTTTTTCAATACTTTTACATGCGAGAGTTAGGTTTTTACCCACGGCTGTTTCCTTTAGCATTTTCTCTGGAAAGCTAGGTATCCGCAGCCTTAGTTCCAGAAGGGATATTGCATTACTGCTGATGGCTTATAAGCATCTGAATGGTTTATTATCAATATCCGGCATTCTGGCAAAAATAGGATTTTAAGTCCCGGATAATTTCACAGGCTTTTGTTTCTCCCCAGGTGCAGAACTAACTTACCTACCTATGATGGAAGCCTCTCCCTGCCCCTGGGAAGACTATCTAGGTTAATTAACTGCCTCGCATAAAATGTGGGTATTTTCCACATGTCCTACAAGAAATATTATTAGAGTTTTAACTGTGTTTACATAAGTGTAAACTTTTTATCCCACATGTAAATGTATTTACTTCGCTAAATAGTTTTTGAAGTAAAACTTCTTTACGCACGCTTGACTTGGGGAGTAAGCTGGTGAATGCGTTACGAAAAGTGTGATGCGAACGGTGATCGGGCGAGGCGAACGATGATCGGGCGAGGCGAACGGTCGGGCGAGGCGAATGAAAGTTGAGAGGGATATATAAGTTAGTAAAGTATTACTTCAGTGTGCTCTAAAGCACACTCGTTTTTTTGTTGTTGTAATTTTCTTTACCGCTTTTGCAATGTAGGTACTGGTTTTTATACCAGTTTTGCAAATAAATAAATAAATCGGTAATAAAAAATAAAAATTACATTACCTACTACCCATATATTTATTTATTAGGTTTGTGTAAAAACTTACGAAAATTATGTCTCGGTTGAAAACTCAGCACTTTACTGTCAACCCGCACTTCAATACTTAATAAATTTGTCAATAGTTCAAATAAGCATTTTAAAAGTTTATAAAAAATACACTCTAACTAACTAACTAACTAACCATCACGCCGTTTCCCCGCAGGGGTAGGCAGAGAGGACGGACCGCCACACAACTCGATCTTGGCACACACTCTTTGCCTCGTTCACATTCATACATCGTCTCATACAAAATACACTCAATTCTCGTAAATAAACGATGCGGAACACGCGTAACATATAAACCCTCCTTGAATTCGTATTGAAAACTATGTACCTACATGATACTTGTAATGAACTACTAAATAAACTAGCATGAAACGATAAAAGCACATTCCCATTGTATTTCGTACTTAAAAATCATATTCAATATAGTTGACAGTCCGGAATTGCTTGCATTGGTAAGATTTCGGATAAGCTACGTAATAATAGAAGTTGGGATTTATTTCAGTTCAGAAATTCTGTGACTACAACCATATAAATTCCTCTTTTCCTAGAATTCTAATGAAGGGAAATAAATATACCAATTTATTGGACATCTTCAATTTGTCACTAAACAAATAATGTTATTACTGAAACAGTTCAGTTATGTACAATAAATAGGTACTGTTTTTTTTTTTAAATTTCCATATGTAAATGCCCCTAAAAAGGGCATCATCCTCAATGCAACACTAACTCTAAACAAAATACATTCATTCACCGCGCTTCACTCATCTTTAATATGACATACAGTGAATTCGACTTATTTAACACAGTACCTAACATTTTCAAATCTAAAATGAATAAATAACATTTACACATACATACTACTATTTACACAGAATAGATCCATCCCTTTCCCCTCCCTTCCACCATCCCATCCACCTTACCTAATTTAACTATTTTTCTTTATACTTACTCACTTAATAATTTAATATACATCAGTGAAAACAGTTATTGGTTAAATTTTTATACATATCTATTTCATCAAACATTATTTTTTATAAACTGTTGGTTTTCCAAATAAAATAAAATGAAATAAATAAATATTTTTGTTAAAAAATATTAATACAATTCTTAGTAATATCTCAATGTTTACCTTTTAGTCTCTTGCAGAATTTTCCTCCAAAAGCGCGAAGTTCTTATTAGTACCTACATCACACATAAAATATGTTAAGTGATTACTGTTTATAAATTAAAAAGTTTTCACTTTGTTGATGTGTTATTGTTGACATAAATCCTTTGGGTTGATATGACGTTACCGACACCGGCACATAAATGTCAAGTCCAGCAGCTGGTGGTGATGACGACACGCGGTCGTTGCGCCCTCTGCCGCGTGGCGTAGTAGCGCCGTAGTAAAAACGGCGCGCGAATCCGCCACGTGCGCCGGCCACGTTGAGCATGCGCCTTTTCCAAGGGCGGGGCCACTCGTTTTCTAAATTCTAAGTCCTTCTAAAAGTTTTTCTTGTTACCGAATAAAATAATTCTTTTCCAAAAGTTTCTAGAGTGCAAACAAAAAATAATGATTTAAAAAAACTTCGACTGATGATTTTCTCACTCTACATGTGCTACGGTATGAAAAATTTTGAAAATATTTTGTTTTAAATTTAGTTGCTAAACAGCATTAAACAATTGTCACACGAGAAGGTTTACTATATCATGTACATATAATAATGAAAAAGTGTCTAACAAGTAAGGATAATGAAGAAATAGAAGGTAGTAGACGGAAAAGTTGGGTCTACGGCGGCCATGTTGCCGTGACGTCAGCGCAGGTGCCGCCCCACCGGTTAGGGGTCGCCGGGAAACGCTGAAATTCAGCTGCTCCTCAGTCTTCCCCCCAGGCCCGGGTCGATAGAGGCGCTCGCGTTATCCCGCTCCCCAGCTGTGAGCCACGTTAGTTTCCTCCCGACCGCTGTGCGCGCTGGCTGGCGTTGTTACCATGCTCATTCGGTGGAAGAGCAAGGATAAAGGGGACAAGGGGGGCAAGGCCGGCGGTGGCGCCCCCAGCGGCGGCTCCAAAAAGAAGAGGAAGGGGCGGGAAGGCGGTAAGTTACCCCCTAACTCCCCCCGGCCGCCCCCTGGCGCGTGCGCACCGCGGCGCGCGAGGGAGGCGTGCCCGCTCTTATCAAATAATGATCCACAACAAATGTTATGCGCCCGCCATGTTACAATAACATTACGTTACCGACATGCTGAATACGGCGTTTTAATAACAGCCATGCTTTCTAATGAAACTTCATGATTTAGTTTAGGTTTTATGAGGATTTTTATATTTACAGATTGGGTAAACATTAAAATAGTAATATTTATCAACAACAAGAAAAAGTCCATATATTGAAGATGACATCTTTATCCATGTTCTATCAATATGGTATAGAAGTATTATCACTAACATAAGTAAAATTTTGAGAGTTTTACAGATTAAGTTGAAACTACACGTGAAAAGCAGTTATTGTGAAAGTTAAGTGCAATCAGAATGAATTATCTGAGAGTGAAAAAAAAACTGTGTGAGTGAAGTCGAGGAAAAACTGGGTTTGTCGTAAAACAGGAGTATGGATTTTCTCCGCCGCGGTGTAAAATATTCAGGCGCTGTGAATGTGTCACCGCGCGGAGCATGTGCTAGTGTCAACGCCCCGAACCCTCTTAGCCAAGTTCACAGCCTGGCTGTGTGCTTTCGATACACATAACTTTATATACAGCCCATGTACTCACTACCTTATCACTGGATACTAATAAATCAATCGAGCTTAAACTTCCCCAAATCTCAAAAAGCTTTTCATGTTTTCCTATTGAACGCTTTGTTCATAATAATTCCGCAATTATATGTGTGGATCAATCTATAAAAGCGAATTTTATTATCTTATTTTGCCGGTGAAATATAAATATTAAAGTACGCCCTGGAGAAGAACGATAAACTTGCTTCCTCTGCGCAGGTCAGGGGCGTGTTATTCGCCTATTATTGTTTATAAAATGGGTGTTTTCATCTTCAAAGCCTTCATCTGTATGTGCTAAATATATACGAACCCACTTCTATTAATATAAATGTTATTATATTCATCAAATGACACAGATTAATGAAGTAGGGCAATTAATAAACTGGTTATTTGGGCAATGGTGGAAGGCTGTATTATGTAGGTTGTATGTGGTATGTATGTTGTGTACATCGATCCGAGCTATGCGCATTGCCCTCGCCGGGATCACATGAATGCCGGCAGCGGCAGGCAGCGGTTGACAGGCTGTGTAAAGGCTCTAAATAGGTCTGCCTCATTTCCCCGTGTCCAGTATCCCGGGTCCCGGGATAGGTCCCGGATGTTCGGGCGTTGGAGTAGTTTTTCACTGGTCGATTATTCTCACTCTTGTTGAGAGCTCTTTTCTCTATCTGAACACGTAGATTTCATTATCTAAGTATGCTCAAGAAATTAGGCGTCGAAATTATGCTATGATCCCATTGCAAAACAATGATTATACATTTTCAATAATGTTGGGTTCATATTCATCTTAAAGCCCTACACAAAAATTTAGAATTGAATATCGTGTATATTTATACATGGGTACTGGAAACAGCTGTTTTTATCTTCACATGCACTGCCAAACTATTTTGACAGTGAGTTAGCAAGGCGATAAAAAAAACCGTTAAAAAATCAAATTAACAAAAACAAAGAATGAAGTCACAATAAAGAGATATTGCTAATGAGAAGAACGTCTAAACTAAGACGAAACAAGACGAACGAAAAAAAACGTTGATTTTAGAAAAATGATTTAAATCAGGTTAAAACCCACCACCCATTTGAGCGAGGGTTTGTGTGCACTTTTCTCGTCTATCCCT
Source organism: Limnephilus lunatus (assembly GCA_917563855.2). Lineage (NCBI taxonomy): Eukaryota > Metazoa > Arthropoda > Insecta > Trichoptera > Limnephilidae > Limnephilus > Limnephilus lunatus. The sequence goes on along the minus strand of OU830604.1, from coordinate 17,326,337 downwards.
GTACCTTATTGCTGGTCACTCGCACATGTCGTGTAAAGTTCAACGCCCTTAAACATCAATTTAAAAATACCCATTAGTGGCGACCTTATTAAATATCTAACACATTACCAGTTGAATTTGCACTGAGACCGAAATTGAACAGAATTAAACTAATAGAATTTATGGTAGGTAATAAAAATGAGTCACTTCTTTACACAATATTTATTTTGCTGATTTGAATCAAACATTACATAACACTTCATAGTAAATTAATAAATGTTCGGTAAACGTGTTTGCTTGAAAGGCGAGCTTAGTCGTAAGCCCTTTGCTAAGTAAACTCAAACACGATTTGATGAGTTAATGTGTTATCACACATTTAAGAACAACAAAAACCGTTTCCAGCGATGGATGAAGTAAGTATCGACGGAAAATTGTTCTGTTGTGCTTTTTTAAGCGATTTTCATTTATTGGTTAAATTGGTTTGGATGTTGACGAGTTAATGTGTTATCACACATTTAAGAACAACAAAAACCGTTTCCAGCAACGGATGAAGTAAGTATCGACGGAAAATTGTTCTGTTGTGCTTTTTTAAGCGATTTTCATTTATTGGTTAAATTGGTTTGGATGTTTCCGATAATCTTAAGTAAATAGAAGGAATGATTTTTAAACCGCAGTTTCAAAGCGAGTTGCAAGAGAGAAGAGACTATTAAATGTTGTCTTGACGAAAACTGTTTTTCTAGTTGATAAATAATAATTATTGCCACAGTAAAATTCAAACAATATGAATTAGAATTAGATACAGAAAAGAAAATCAATTCTGGTTTATTTTGACGTCAAGAATTATTTTTCTATATTTTGAAAACAGTTCAACTACGAATGACTACTTCATTTGTATGAACTAAAATACGACGACGGTTTCGAATAATTTACAACTTCAAACAAATACAGTGATCCGCCAAAAATATAAACTAACATAATATAAAAAAATTCTTTCAAAAATTGTATGTACCTATTTAAAAAAGTTTTTTTTTTAATTCGCTTCATTATTGGATGGTTGGTATTTATTGTTTGTTATTTCTTGATATTTTTTATGTTTTTGTCTGTTTTGTAGATTACGAAAATAAATAATGATACTACTGCTAAAAAACTTAAGCTTTTTATACTTATATAATTATTTTTAATTTAATTTAAAAGCCCAAACAAATAGTGTATAAAAATAAGCCATACAAAGTATGAGAACTAGTAAAGAATTAAAATAAATAGTAATAATAACAAAAATAAATAAAAGGGTAATCACTTCTTCAAACTTTGCAAAATACTTTGTGGCATTATTGATTATTTAATTCATAACAAATCACTTTGTTTAAACCACTTTTTAAATTAACAATATTGACATGTTTCAATAACAATGTTATCTTATCCTGAAGAAGATAACATTGTTATTGAAACAGGTAGATATTGTTAATTAAAAAAGTGGTTTAAACAAAGTGATTTGTTATTAATTATAAAAGGCTAATCGACTAAAAAATTATGTGGTTGAATTTGTGATTTATTTTCGATTTATAATTTAGATCTTCCCTTGAGTCATACAATTTTTAATACAAATAAAATCAAATAAAAATAATTATTGTAAATGATATTTTTTAAATTTATAAGAAAACTTTTTTTTGCATTAATTTACTATGTAGGTTTGTAAAGTGGATCCAAAATGCATCTCAAAACGTCATTATTTATTACAAGATAAACAGTTTTCAAAGTTGACATAGATAATTTACTAAACAAGGAGGCGGTATCCTTTGCCTTATTTATGACACTTATTATTACTGACAGTTATTTGAGAAGATTTGATGCTGCAGGCACTTCAATATTTGCATTGATATAAATGTACGAAAAGCAGGTAATTTTATAACATTTTTTAAAGTATTTTCTGATTAGTTTTGATTGAAATTACACTAACTCCCTTCTATTATGGCGGATATGATGGATGATCCCTACTAACTTTAAACACTTCTTTCCGTAACCTAAACGCTGGCTATTTGACTTGGTCCGTTCAGAAGGAGAATAATTAATGAACGTTCCAGAATCATTCGACCCTGTTTTGGAGAAAATCCTACCTCTATAAATTCATATGTTTTTCAATTCCTAAGTCCTGCATGGAGTAAATACTAATTAAGTTTCCCGAAGTCCAAAAACCATTGTGGACATTTTCACATTTCAACATATCTTCCTTTTTAAGGGAGTATAAACATGTTATTAGATTCACACTAAAACCGTATTAGGGAGCCATTACGGATTGCCACGAGGGATAATTCTGAATAATAACTTATTGCTAAAGTTTGGGTCGAAAATCCTGACTTATCTAAAACAATTTAGTTTCTCCAATGGCATCCTAGTCAAATCCTTGAAGTTTGAAGCTTTCCACCGTGTCTTTTGATCTTCTTTCTCGTCTTAGAACCTCTTCCCCTACTCTCCTACCTTACATAATAAATAATAATCCCATGTCCCAAACCCAAAAATTATGAAAATCTAGGAACCCAATATTCGTTACCCTTTTAGAAAAATATCTTAGGTAATAATAATAATAATAATAACATGGTATTTATATAGCGCAGTTTTGTGATATTTCACTTCAAATGCGCTTAATTATAATAAGCTTAAAATTAATTATATAGTGTTATTTACGAGTCCTTACAAAATTGATTAAATAATGTGAAACAAAGAATATACAGTATATACAAATCAATTCCTAAAGAACAATATTAACAACAATAGTGGGTGCACATGACAATAGATATTGATCCCATTGAAACCATAACGGTGCGATTCAACAAGAATCATTAAAAACTAAAATATACTACAGAACAGGAAACAGTTTACGTTTACAAATAATACAAATTCGGAGTGCACATAAAACTATAGTAAGGAGGTAATCGAAACCAAACAATTACTGGAAAATTGAGGAACATGGTTTATTATAGTTTTTTGAAAAGGAGCTACAAATTCATGAAAGGTATGATTTTTTAAATAAGTTTGTTTTCAGAGCCCTTTTGAATTCAGCCAAGTTCTGGATATTAGTAAGAACTGAGGGAAGTTTGTTCCAAATGAGCGGGCCAGTTACACGAAAAGATCGATCATAGTAAACGGCTCGATTTGACCTAGAAATTTCGATTAAACGATTAGTAACATCTTGATCTGCTGACCTTAGAGTAAGCTGTCTATCGCTTAAGTTTTGTCGGACACATAGTTCTGATATATAGGCTGGCGCCATTCCTTGTAATGCTTTGAAGGTCATTAAGCAGATCTTGAACTCTATTCTTTCAGGGCATCGAAGCCAATGAAGGCGATCCCTTAGAAGCGGGGTTATACGGCAATACTTAGATTCACCAAAAATCATTCTCGCCGCAGCATTGAAAACGGACTGGATTCTATTGAATTGTTTTTTAGGTAAGCCAGCATATGCACTATTACAATAGTCCATACGTGAGACAACGAACGAATTTATGAGTGACTTTGCTCCATCAGAGGGAAGGCAACGCCTGATTGATTTTATCTGCCTTAGATGGAAAAAGCCTGAACTTACAGATTTTGAAATTTGTGATTCAAGAGAAAGACTATTGTCTATTGTGAAACCCAGAAATTTTATTTCTGTAGAAGGGATTATATCTGTGCCCTGAATATGGATTGGATTAAAGTCAATGAGGGCTTGCCTTCCAGGAGAAGCTATCCAAATAAATTCCGTCTTGGTCGGATTAAGTTTGAGTTTATTGACAGACATCCAACTTGAGACTGTGTTAATGAAACTAACCACCTCGTTTTTAAGGACGTCTTTTTCATCCGGGGAACAAAACTTGAAAATGAAACGATCGTCTGCATAGCCTTGTGATTCAAAGCCAGCTGATTGAATAAGTTTCTCGAGGCGATTCGTATAGAGAATGAAGAGAATGGGACCCAAGACAGAACCCTGGGGAACTCCACATTCTATGGGAGTTTCAGGTGAAGTACAATTATTGAAAATTACTGAGGCTACTCGTCCAGACAGGTATGATGTCATCCATTGGAGTACATCACCTCGAACGCCAAATTCGGTTTCAAGCACATTTAATAAAATACTATGATCTACCGTGTCAAATGCCGCACTCATGTCAAGAACAGATACCAAACCCAACTTACCTGCTTCCATCCCGATGATCAAGTCTGAAATCAACCGCAGAAGAACAGTTTCCGTTGAATGAAACTGTCGATAAGCTGATTGATTTTTGGCAAATAGACCGGCAGAGTTCAAATACCCCACCAATTGTTTGGCAACGATTTTCTCAAGCAGCTTAGAAAGGAACGGTAGATTGGATATTGGCCTGTAATTATCCGTATTGTCAGAATCAAGATTTTGTTTTTTTAGAATCGGAGTTATGATTGATTTTTTAAGTGTTCCCGGTACAAGTGAATTTACTAGTGATTTCTGGATAATTGCGGTAATTACAGGCGCTATATCAGGAAGACACTGTTTTAAAAGCCAGGTAGGTATGGGGTCTTGAGCGCATTGCTTGTTAGGACAAGATTTTATCGCACGCGTGACATCTTCTTCCGTTACTGCTGCAAAAGTAGTGAATTCACTCGAGAGCGGACTTGATGCTGCGACAGAAGACGATCCTACCACACTGAGGGCCCGAATTTTTTCAACCTTACTTCTGAAGTATGTTGCGAGGCTGTTTGCTTCAAGAGAGGAATCAACCTTGTTGTTGCTCTCTCCAGACAGAGTCCTTACGTTTTGCCAAAGTTTTCGGGGGTCTTTTTCTGTCTCAATTTGCTCACACCAAAAGTTAGATTTCTTCTGGGTGACTTCTTCCTTGTAGCCTTTTTGCTTGGTAATCCAAAGCTGCCGATTGCTGAAAGTCGGGTTTCGTCTGTAGATCCTTTCAAATTTCCGCATTTCCCTCTTCTTTCGAAGACATTCAGCATCGAACCATTTGCTGCAATTCCTAACGCGGCAGACCTTCTCTGTGAAAGGAGCATTTTTATCGAGTAATGCCCGTAGAGTAGAATTATATAAAGTTACTAACTCTTCTACATGGCTCTCGCTATACTTTTCCTTGTCACAGAGAGGCGACGCTTTCAATTCACTGCAAAATGCCTCGAAGTCGAATTCTCTCCAATTTCTGGAGACAACGGATTTGAACTCTAATTTCGGAGGATCGAAGGCAAACTCTGTCAAGGTAACTGCTGTCAGGCACATTAAAAAGTAATACGTACAAATCTTAAATATCTTGTTCGAGAAAATCAGGTAAAAACATAAATAATACTCAAAATAGTAATAAGTTTGTATGATTTCCATAGCGCCATTTTCGTGAGTAGGGCGCTTACAAATTCATTTATACATTTAACGTATATATTAAAAGTCGCTTTTAATTAAGATTGATAACTAATAACTTACAACTAAGACTTGTAAAACTAGTAACTTAAACATATACTTATTTTTATGACAGAGTGGGTATTTAGAAAATACTGCTTTATTCGAATTATGACTTATATATCTTAGTTATTTAAGACTAACTTACTATTTACATTTACAAACACATATTGTTTTTTTCGTTATTTGTTTTTGGGGTGTTATGCCGTGTTGCGCTACCTCCTTCTTTAGCCGACGTTTCGGACAGCGTTGCAGTGTCCATTATCAGGGCAGATCCGGCAGATCCGGCAGATCCGACAGAGATATGATGGACACTGCAACGCTGTCCGAAACGTCGGCTAAAGAAGAAGGTAGCGCAACACGGCATAACACCCCAAAAACTAATAACGAAAATGCTTTTAGCCGTGAAAATCTAAAAACATATTATTTTGATTATTTAAGTTATGAAAAAAATTATTTATCCTTAATAAATTGTAAAATATAAAATTTGGTAGAAAAGGAAAAAGATAAATCGGTCTGAGTAAATTTCATAGTCTACATCAGGGCTTCCCAAACTGTGAGTCGCGACGCCCCGGGGCGCCGCGGGATCATCCCAGGGGCGTCGTGAGGCAATCTTTATAGCGTCTTCCACACGCACACTTCGGAGCGGCTGAGACCCGCGCCACTTCAGGCCGCCGCGCAGAAAAGTCTCACATTGAACTGCGCTGTAAACCTATCGGTCTTTACTTTTCTGCGCCTGAAGTGGCGCGGGACTCGGTCGCTCTGAAGTGTGCATGTGGGAGCCGCTAATAGGTTGGCTGTCTATGTTGACGCGACCGCGGACCGACTCAAGTGAGCGCTACGCACATTGTGATGATGCGGCTGCCGGTGGGAGCGGGGGCTAGTGCTAAACCTCGTTTTGAGAAACTATGCTCAGAAAAGCAAGCACATCCTTCTCATTAATACCAAAGAAAAAATTGCTTTTTTATCTTTTTTGTTTGCTTCCATTTTTGTTTTTATGTTGTGTTCTTTATTTTCTAATAAAAAATTTAGATACTATTTGGAGTTTTTCTGACAAATTGTTATTAGGTAACGTACCCATACTACGTGACCCGCTCAGGGGGGGGCTTCAAAATACTACGCTTGGTACAAATGAGCGGCGGGGGGCTTAGATTTTTAGTCACCGGGGGGGGGGGGGGGGGCGTCGCCAGAATATGGCAACTTCCCAAGGGCGTCACAGTTGAAAAAAATTTGGGAAGCCCTGGTCTACATAATGAAATACTATTGAAAAATTTCGGTAATTATTCTGGATACGATAAACATTATTTAGGTTAATATTGAAATTCTCGATTGATCGATTATGTCCAAATGTGTAAAATTTTCGTTACATAATGAAACGCTTAACTGATTTCTGTGACAGATATTTATTTTTTGCTTGATAAGCCATCTTCAGACTGGTACAAATAATTCATTATCTCTAGTTTATATTTTATAGATATTATAAAGGCAAAAGTTTGTATGGATGAGTGTTATTCTTTCACGCAATAAACACCGAATAGAATTTAAAAATTCTTTCACTAATCGAAAGCTACATTATTTGCAAATAACATAGGCTATATATATTGGTAAGCTCTGGCGTTATGAATAAGCTGTAGCGTTATGCAATTATTTTTTCATACGTTTTCTGTCCCTAATAAAATCGAGTTATTGCAAACGTCAAACAAATTGTTACCTTGGAAACAATGTTTTTTTTTTAATTAGGCAATTCACCCTAAAAATAGTGGTTTGTTGGCGTCATAGTTAATATCTACCTATCTCTAAAATTGTTTATTGTCCGGACGAAAAGCATAGCGTTGCTATGTAATTATTTGACGTGGGCTGTCATTTTGTTATTTTTTTAGGTTACTCTGGATTCAAATATGAATAAAATTCTAATTTCTACTTGAGGCGAAATCATCAGAATAAATTAGGGGAGTAGGTACTTAAAATAAATTTCTATAATTTAAATATTTTCTAAAATAGAATTTTTATTTGCGAAATGTCATTCTCAAATTTTGAAATTTTCTATTAAACAATAATTATTTTTTATTAGACAAAAAAGCAAGAATAATAACAATTATGCCAATAATTATGCCAGTAATTTCCCACTAATACCATGCGAGCGAAGCTAGTACATACTATATCCGGGACAGGGAGAAGGCAGTCTACAAGGATTTTATTAAATTAATACGGATTTACCATATTTGTCCAATCGTAAAAGACGACTTGGCAACAAATGTAATATGGAAAAAAACCATATAAATTGATTAAAATCGTTGTAGACTACACACCCTCTCTGTCCCCAAAATGTTATGTATATAAACCGTAGATTATGAATTTTTTATAAACCAGTCTGAAGAAGATGGCTTTAACATGCTGAAAACCGGTTACGGTAAAAAAATAAAATAAGTAGTAATAAGTTTTAAATGTGTTTTATAATATTATTAAGAAATATTGGTGTTATCAGTTCTAGTTATAACAAGAAAAATAATAAAAGAGGGCGGCGCGTCACCTCGTCTGGTGCTCTGTCTAGCCTTTTACAAATGGCGTAACACATCGCACGTGTTCGGTGAACACATCGCGTAGCTTTCAATATTAAAATAGATTTATAAAGTGGAGCACTACTGTCTGCAGTCACCGCGTTACTTGTCGCGTCATTCGCCGCGTCACTCGTTCGCCGCTTCACTCGCCGCCTATCTACGTCATGCCGCCTGCAACCCTCTACGGTGAGGGGGTGGGTTGTACCACCCAGTTATCCGGAGTCATCGGCCGGACGTTATATATTACATATACAAGCAGCGTTAATTTGAAACTTTGATGAATGAAATGCAATTAAACGCATTATGCACTTGTATTTGAATATGCTTTAACATATCAATCTTTTAAACATGGTTAACGTAATAAGAGATCTTGGAGTTACTATTTTTGTTTCGATAGCTATTGGAAGATGCTATCTCTTCCGCGGAGTCTCTAATCTCTACCAATTTTCCCCGATGGGAACGAAAAGGATGGACAGGAACAAAAGGATGTCAACCGAATACAAGATGATCCTACCTTGCTGGCGATGTCCTGGATTTCCACACTCATGCACCAATGAAAATAACTCCACGGATGAGATAGTTAACTTGCGCGGATCCGGGTTTCGATTGCAGGGACAGGAGGAATAGGTACTTGGGTGTAGGTACAAGTATGCCCGAACAATTTTTTTTATGTGAATATCTCAAAGGAGTCCCAGCTGCTCCCGTCTGAAGCCAATGAGACTATGGCATCCCATCAAATAAACTTGCACATATAGACACACTTGCTGACATATTCACTGCTAGTTACTGTCGTTACAGAATTTCTTTATTACATTCTATGTAGGTTCGAATAACACATATTCATGACTAAATTTATTGTACCTAATATTTTTATATTACTTGTATGGCAACTTTCCCTTATCCCTCTCCTCCCCTTACCCGTCCCAACCCAAATACCTATTTCGCAGTCTATTTAAGTATTGTTTTAATTATTTTATTATTGTGTATAACATGTTTATCAATTGTTGACTTAACATCTGTATTATTATTTTTTTTTAAATTGCTGCTTAGTTCTGATTTTATTTTTTCTGTTTTTGTTAAATTTTCTAGTTTACATTCAGTTACTTTTATGTTTCTAAATACCTATCTGTGAACATTAATAATTGGTCTGTTTTTTTGCCATCCTCTTATGTATATTTTATTACTATGACTGTTAATGTTCCTTAAATAAATAAAAATAAATCCCCAATTGGAGTAGTGCGGAGGGGAAGGAGATAAGGAAGAGGAATGTGGGGAAGTGCCTGGCTATTCAGATCTGGTCATCAAACACTGCTATTTCATGCAACGTTTCAATTCTGAATGGTGGTCTTACATCAGGGCGATACTTTGAGTATCTTCCACTCTGTGGCGCAAATATGCTGTATATTATTTTTAATGAATTAATTCTAAAATAATACTATTAATCAAATAAAATTTATTCACCCACGCCGGGAAGCGCTCCCGCGGCCTTTGGATTGCGAGTCAAGAGCCTTACCCCTTGACCAAGCCGGCCGTCATTAGTTGTATTAGACTAAGACACTAAGCTTCTTTTTCAATTTCACATCAAGCATATCAAGCCGAAAGTTTTGAAAATGCTAAGATTCATATTTAGAGTAAGTTCAGTTCTCAAAAATCCATAAACATTTAAGATTCTCTACATAACCTACGTCAGAAGTCACCTAGACTACCTAAAGTACTCAAGCTTCAATAGTGGTTCTAATTTTTCTACGTATAAAGCAAATGTAGAAAGATATAAATGCAAAACATATAACTTGTAAAATAACTGGAATACATGTGAAAATAATAATTTTCGGTACTTATATACATAGCGATTTTTTTCTATCGAGGAAATTTCATATAATTTGCGTTTCGGGGTGGAAAATGTGTAGATATTATCTTCAAAAATAGCATATATTTTTTAAGGACTTAAAAACTTCAAATGTTTAAGATGAAGCCATACTAAATAATGCAAAATCATACAAAATCGTATGTTTTGTTTTGAAAATTTGACCACTTAAAAGTATTATAGATGCTTCAATTAAATACTGCGTGTAGAACATACCTTGGCCCTTAAAAATATCGGCCATTTTTTTAATAAATCTTTTAATAAGCTTAGAAAAAAATAAAGTATTTTAAGTGCAAACTGTCCTACTTATAAACACTTTTTCGGATATGGTTTTATTGAATAATGTGGCCAATTTAGTTTCTTATATAATTATCGCAAAAAAAATTGAAATTTACGCTCGAACCTCACAAAATAAAATATAATATGCATTTTCGCGTTGGTCTTTTTGACATCACGGCGACAATACGGCAGTCGACGAATTTGTTAAATCAAAGTGAACCTTATACCGTCCACCGAAGAACGACTGGCAGCCGCCCCATTCTTCCGTCATTACTCCTCCGGACGGAGCGGAGGAACAACGTGTTAGGGTCCACGCTGCTTGTTTTCGTGAAATCAATTTAAAAATTCCGTTTTATTACAATAAACAATGCATAAAAAAGGAATTAATGTTTTTTACAGGCCTTTACGAAATCAACTTGTAAAAAAAAATTTTCAAATATCTTTTCCAACCTTTCCAAAAGCTTTTTCTCAAGTATTTTTAAACTCCTCCCATAAAAGGGTGTGAATTCCGATTTCGATTTTTTCCTGTACTAGTGGATCGCCTTAAGGGGGATATATAAGAAATCGAAGAGTCTCATTTTGGTTGTTAATTAGGCTGTCACCGCCACTGCTCTTCCACAAAAGCATTAAAAACAGTATAAAGTAATTAACATTTTGTCGCTTTGTTTCAGTTTGGTAACTTGTTTCAGGCGGCATGTGTTCGCTTCTATATACCTACTTAACTGCCACAAGCCACAAACCCCGCCCTACCTTCGTCCTGCGACAACTAAAGTCGTTAACACCAGCCACAAATGTTAAATTCAAGGAATTTACAATTAAAATATTACCGCACGTCACTGTAGGATGGCCCTACTTTTAAACTTCTCTAACTGATCTCGAAGGAAAAAAATGTAATATTATCATAATCAAAGCGGCTAAATCCAGCCCGCCAACGATCTTTCGAAATTATAAGTATACCTATTAAATACTATTAATTTCGAAGGATTGTCGGCGTCAAAATATAATTATCGCGGGCTATTACAGCCAGCTGTATAAAGTAAATTATTTGAATTTAAAAAGATGTTGAATTTTTTCAATGCCGTTTAATGTGAACCCGGAGCCCCCATTTAAAACAATTGTTCTTAAATTCCGAAAAATTAGATTTTTATAGAACACTGCCGAAAACTGAATATCCAAAGATAATTGATCACGCCAAGAAAATAACAGCGATGTTTGGGTCGTCGTATGTCTGCGAATAGACTTTTTCGACCATGAAATTGCGGAAAAACTCAGTCAGAAATCGATTAACTGATGAGCACCTTTTCTCGCTGCTAAAGGTTACTTCATCGCAGCTCAAACCTGCATTTGAAGACATTATGGCTAATCAAAAACAATTTTATATTATGCCTCACACACCTACCATAGCAGGGCCTTTGAATAAAAGTTAAATAATTGTAATCTGTAACTTATATTAGCGTTTGTGCGTAAAGTTTTACAATTAAAATATAGATTTAAAACAAACTGTGTTTTGGCTATACTCCTGGCCCTCCTCTGAAATTTCTTAAAACTATCTGGCCCCCCACGAACAAAGTTCGCCCACCACTGCTATGCAATTTGCTGGTGAACCTGCCAGCAGGGTTGCCTATGCCTCGTGCGATCTTTATGTGTCGCTATCCAAATAATGGACTCTATTTTAATACTACTGCGGCAAACTGTGGGTCAATACTAAGTACGTAGTTAAAATAGCCATCGCGTCGGGCTTTAAATAGTGACAGCTCCGTTGCATGATCCCTTTCTGACTCGTGCAACGGGTATACCCGCTCAAAAAGACGAAGACGGAGAGATATGTATATAAGAATGTTAGAGGGAGCGCGCTTATATTGAAAACGATAATATTTTATTTAAATAATTAAAACACTCTGTTTTTACCACAATAATCTTTATTTAAAAAGTCGACATGTTTCGAGAACGATGTTCTCTTCCAGGACATTATATGTACTTGAATACATATAATGTCCTGATGAAGAGAACAAGTAGGTACATATGATGTCCTGATGAAGAGAACATCGTTCTCGAAACATGTCGACTTTTTAAATAAAGATTATTGTGGTAAAAACAAAGTGTTTTAATTATTTAATTAATAAAATGGTGCCACAAAGTGAATTTGCAAAATTTGAAGAAGATAATATTTTATGCAAAAATTGTGAAAATGTTTAATAAAAATCTAGAAAATCTTAATAAAATTGATCATAAATACTAGTATATCATAAGAAGTCACACCAGAAAGGATCTCGTGGTCCGAGGGAGCAATATGGCAAAGTTTCAAAAAACATAAACATATCTGGGACCGAAATTGTATAATTAAATCCCCCCAGAATTAAATATTAAAACATGCAAAATGACATGCATCAGTTCAATAATAACTAAATGGTTGATTTGCTTAGTAAGGGTTGAGTCTGAGAAATTATTAAATAACGTCATTTAAAACTTAAAATTTTACATGGTTAACTAACTATGAATTTCACAATCAGTAAAAACTTAGTACCTATATATTTAATCTACAAAAAAAACAACAACATTTAAAAAAAAAAATACATTTTCGAAATTTTTCACCAGCATTTGGTTCCTTAGAAGGAGCAATCTGCCTAGCTAGGAACTAATGTAGACATAGTAACACTTGTACACATTTTTAATATTGACGGTTATTTTTAAATATTATTATTATGTTATTTTTGCTGTATAAATGTATCTGATGCAACAAATAATACTCGTAAAATAATAAACACAACTCGTTGAAAATGGAGCATACATCTCGTGGGATATGTTTTAGGAGGGTATAACCAGAGAAAACCGGAATATGTCACTTTAAAATCAAATTTTAGACGCATTGACTCTTTTCCACAAAAAAATCAATTGTTTCGAAAGATTGTTCTTTTTTCTAGTAAACGAATGTTTTAAATTTTGAGAAAAAATGTCTATTTTTAGTATAATAAGGTTATACCACAAGTCGTTGGCAGATTCGTTAAATTTTCTAAAGAAAAATCTTATTTTACAAGACATATTTTATATCGCGCAATCATACATTATTATCTAGTAAACGCATGTTTCAAAATTTTAATTTTAGTTCAAATAAAATCATTAAAAGAACATCCTTATTTAAGACGAAAAACACTTATTTATGACGAAAATTCTCTAGTTTGGTAATCTATTTTCAGTCCCTATTTGTGTGGTGGCTTTCACTCAATAAGAATAGGGGCTCTGACTCTTCAGGGCTGGTCTGGTATCCTATTGATTCTTCACCAGACCTACCTTCCCCACCAGACCTATCGACCACGAAAACTATCATCCTATTTGCCGCTGCCAAGTGGACCGCGCCTTGGAAAATAATTATTCCCGCATTTTCTACCTACGCCAATTTCTCAGATTTCGGTGGAATTTCTTCGATTCTGCGAAATTCTCGGTTGGAGTAAATCAGAATTTCCCTCCAGGTGAGTGGAAGGCATTCAATTATAACATTTTCCAGGGCGTCTATTCCTTGATAGAGGAATTGCCGCTTTAATTATTCCTAATGGCAGTTCCTGATTGGGTCTGTAAGGCCCGCTCTCTCCTAATACAATAACGTAATGGCGTCACCGTCACCATCACCGTATTGGAATCTTTCACCGAACTCCACGGAGCAATCAACGCCAAAATAATCTCTAAGAAATATAATTACTTTGCATTTTTAGAAATTATTTACCTAGTCGCCTCACTTTTAGGCACAGATTATGGAAATTATACTTCATTTCAACAATTACTAGAAGAAACAAAATTTTGAAATTTTTATTGAACGAAAATGGGATTTGTGGATGTAGTAATTAGATTATAACGATTTTTAAATGTTTCTTCAAACTTTGCAAAATTACTTTGTGGCATTATTTATTATTTAATTAATAACAAATTATACTTCATTTCAACAATTACTATAAGAAACAAAATTCTGAAATTTTGATTGAACGAAAATGGGATTTGTGGATGTAGTAATTAGATTATAACGATTATTAAACGGTTATATTGTTTCTTCAAACTTTGCAAAATTACTTTGTGGCATAATTTATTATTTAATTAATAACAGATCACTTTGTATAGAACACTTTTTAATAAACAATATCGACATGTTTCAATAACAATGTTATCTTCATCAGGATATGTTAATATAAAGGAATATATTAACATATATTATTATAATAACAACATTGTTATTGAAACATGTCGATATTGTTTATTAAAAAGTGGTTTATACAAAGTGATCTGTTATTAATTACATAAAAAGGTTATATTGTTGCTTTTAGTAAGTAATTGGGTTAAAACGAAGTGTAATTGCCATAATCTGGGCCTTTTTTATTTGAATAGGTACCTCAAAAGAGTGAGGTATTCACATACTGCCATAGGCTTGGTTGGGTATTTAAAAAAAATATATATTTGAATATCGCACAAGAGTCCCCAACTGCTCCCGTCTGGAGCCAGTGAGACTATGGCATCCCCAATTGTGGTATGTTGTGTGACTGAAGGTAGTGGGGAGGGGAAGGAGATCGGGAAGAGGAAGGTGGGGAAGTACCTGGATATTTATATCTTGTCATCAAATATGGCTAAAGCCATTTCAAGCAACGTTTCAATTCTGAATAATGGTCTTACCAGCGCGATAATGAAAGTATCTTCCACTCTGGAACGTGCCGCAAATATACTATATAGGGGAGAGTAGGGTATATCGTACCGGTCGATAAATCGTACCACCTGATTATTTCCACTACTGGTCACTTTTTATTAAGCCTGACAACACTCCGTGAACCCTTTGAAGTGTCATAGTTGTCCCGTCATTTTTAATTAGTGTTGGACCGTGCGTCTGTTTGCAGTACAGTTTTTTTGCTTTTTCACAATCTTGATCTATTTTTTTGGGGTCCTACCTAAGGTGATATCGTGTTCAAAGGTATGTTAGTTTTTTCTCAAAATATCTTCAGTTAACATGTTTATATTCTATAATTTGATATTACAAAATCATATTTGTAAAGTGTATTGTTACATGTTATGCAGTCATTATTTCATAGAAACTCAGAGTTCGCTAAATCGTACCGCCAGTGGTTTGATAAATCGTACCGGTACGATTTACCATACTTTGTTTTCTTAATTTGTAGTTTTTCTTTTTTTTTAATTTTAGATGACGTCGAAAAGAAAGTATTATCAGTGGTCTAACACAGATTTGGAAGTAGTGATTTCGGCCATCAAGAACAACGTAATAGGACCAAACGAGGCTTCACGAGTGTTCAAAGTTTCTAAACCTACGTTAAGAAGATATATGCAAAACAGGAATGTATTTGCAAATAACTTGGTTTTACAAAAGGGAAGACCAACGTTTTTTCAAAATCAGCTTGAAAGTATACTTGTAGAGTATTTGTTAAAACTTGAGGCTCATTTGTTTGGTTTAACCATAAGTGATATTCGTCGATTAGCTTACCAAGTTGCTGAGAAGAATTGTATTCCACATACTTTCAGCAAAACCAAAAAAATGGCAGGTAAATAGTGGTTTTACATTTTTTGAAACGCCACCAATGATTTAGAAGTTGCTGCTGGTAGACGCTCAACTGTCGAAATTCTCAAATTAAAAATTAAGAAAAGGACAAAAAAGATTATTAAAAAAACTGACAAAAAACCCAATAAGGGTAAGAAGTGTAGTCGACGAAAGAAGCCTAGAAATTGCAGTAGTAGCGATAGTGAAGATGCTGATACTATTGTCGTTTTGGATGATTCGGACAAGGATATTGATGATGATTATGAAGAAAACGTGTGCCATCTATGTTTTGGAAATTATTTTGACAAGGCTGGACCCAAAAGAGACTGGATCCAGTGTGTTCGATGCCATAAATGGGTGCATGAAGCTTGCACCAATAAGCCAGACATTTGCGACGCATGCATGCCTTAAAAATGACCATATTTTCTTTAATGTAAATTGACATAATGTTCTAGGTACGATTTATACACCGGTGGTACGATTTACCATACCGGTTGGCCAAATCGTACCGAAAATCATTTTTTATAAAACCTTTAATTTGAAAACTTTACAGATACATGAAAAATATGATTTAAATATTCATGGTACCCAATAAAACAGGCTTTCATTTGAACCTAATTCTACTTCTTTAATCCAATTCCATCATACTATATTGAGAGTTAAGAGCAAAGTGGTACGATATACCCTACTCTCCCCTATTATTTTTAATGAAATTATTATGAACTTATATACTCCATACGGAAGCAGCTGGGACTCTCGTGAGGTATTCACATAAAAATAACTTATTGATTTTTATTTCATTTCCATTATCAAAAATGTTAATATCGTGGATTTTGTGCGTAAAAAAGAACGCATTACTATTATGCTCTGTTATGAATTAGCGATGTGTCGGTTCAGCTGGAATGGGCTCGTGTGATCCGCTCCTTTGCGGGAAGCGGTTCCTACTCCCACTCCTTTTTCAAATCGACTACTCCCAGAGAACCCGGCCCAGTACTAGCATCCAAATAAATCCGGCGGTCCGAGTAAACCCAACGCCGCAGCGCGATGCCGCGGCGCGGCGCCGGCTTTCCTAACCATTCGAATACAAGTCCCGAGTTCGCCGAGTACGCTCAAACCCAAGCGTCTTGGTCCGAGCCACGTGAACCAAGAACCCGCCACTCTCACGCCACTCCCGTCATTCCCGCGACTCGCGAACCACGATACATTCCTGCCACTCACACGGCCGGCGGGCGTCTCCGTGTTCGCCGCGAGTACTGAGTAGTAGGAACTAGGAATCACCGTTCGGCGTCCCCGACACGCTCCACTCTCCACTCCACTCCCGAGTCACGAGTCTCGGGTCCTCGGAACTGCGTGAACCACAAGACACTCCCCGCGACCCGCGACTTGCGAGCCGCCAACCACTTCTCCTTGAGCCACGTCACTGCGACTGGCCGGGCCGGCGGGCCGCTGGGCCGGGCGGCGGCCGTTCATTCGATCGCTGTCCTTTGATCGACATAGACGTGCGTGACCGCTTGACGTAACAGTATACTGCTCTCGCGGAAACGCGGAATTGTTTAGTAGGTATATTAGATTTTTAAATATTTGGCTAGACATGGAGTCGTTTTTAATTAGAGCATGTTATCTTGGTATAATCAAAGGGTGAAGTGCATTATAAAATAATAGTTTATAAGAAAGCATCACAGCTTACAGCTAATTTACTTATTTAAATTCTCAATAAAAGCCGTGTAATGTACCTACATTGCACGGGTGACGGGTCCGAGCCCTCATGCGGGTCTTGTCCGGCTCTGGGGTTCTAAGTTCCCGTGCGGGTTCTACGAGTAGGTCCTGGCTCCGAGTTCTTTGAACCCGTGCGTCCCGGTTCGGTGCGCCGCAACAACACCCAGTGCTCAGTCCGCACCTAAGAACTCGGACCCGGGACCTGCTCCTAGAACCCGTGTACTTTTAAAAGGAAGCAAGTCTCGGAAGCTTCCGGCAAAATGCAGAACTTACCCACCTCTATTATGAATGTAAACTGTTGGTCTCCCAAATAAAATAAAATAAAATAAAATAAAACGCACTAAAATAAATTAAAGTGCCTAAATAATATTTTAATTATAATTGACTGAAAGTTCATAAAAGAATAAATTGATTCCCCCGGATTGTAGTCAGATAAATGGAAGTCGATAAATACGTTAAAACTAAACAAGGTGCGAGGTAAATGGATTATGTTATTAAAAACATGTCATTTCTCTGTGTATTTTTCCAGCTATAAAATGGCTCTACGCCGTCGGCCGTTAGCCTTGTTTATTCACGGAGAAAGCCCGTTCGTCTTTACACATTTCCCGTAAATTCGTAGACACCGTATTTACGGATTACAGGCTGAGGATAGATCAAGTCTTCACTGTAAACTTGAGTTATATTTCCTTTGCTCTATGAATTAACGTGTAATATTATAAGTAAGCATTCCTGGCGAGAAAACACTCGAGAACGCCATACACGTTTTAGTCCTATCTTGTAAATACTTATCCCCTCAGGCTAATTTGTTCGTTTTTGGAATAACTCATACAGGTGTCATAGAAATCATTATGTTTAGAAAGAAAAAAACACCACCCTTTTGCATTGAAATAAAAAAAGTAAAATTTATGACCTTTATGAAACCAAAAATTCGGCTCGTAATTTGTAAAAGAAATTGTTAAACTTTGTGATTTTTTTATTAATTAGTTTTACATGAAATTAATTATTTTTTACGTGAAACGACAAAAACGTGAGTTGACGATAAAGCTTATAATACACGTGCCTAATAATTGTGTGTTCTTATTTTTTTTTAGTTTTAAAAATGGCTCCCCTTACGAAGTGTTTTTTTTAAATTTCCAAAAATTTTTTTTTTTCGATTTATAAAATTTGAAAGCGTATTTTATCACCTTTCAAAAACAGTTTTTAGTTTTCGGATATGATCAGAAACATTCCATTTATTTGGAATTTATTGCAAAGCGGGAATATTTTAACCCTCTGACAAAATATGGCCGAGGCTTGAAGGGTTAAATACTCTACCCATATAATAATAATAATAATAATATTTGGATGACTTGTAAAGCGCCGTTTTTGTGAAAAATCCCCTCAAGGACGCTGTACAAATTTGCAATACGTTTATACAATCTTATTTCAACTATAGACAACAACAACTTATGGCTAAAAATTGCATCCACCGGTTCATCGATCACCGATACGAAACTATATGTGCAATGATTTGACCAATGAACGCGATGCTGCTGTAAAAATGCACTGTACAGGCAGAAAATATATACAAGATCATACTTGCCTGGATGGTCACTAGAGATTAACACTGTTATTGTTTGTTTAGAGAAATTAAGACACATTTCGCACGCAGAGGACATAATTGGAACTATAATATAAAATATGTTCTGTAGTGAGCGTATTTTGAAAACAAAAGCAAAATTTTATGATACTCTCCGATATTATCCGGTATTTTTATTTAAGGGTATGAGAGCCCAAAAATGTACGTTTTTAATTTGGACCTTAATTCTGTTGGGCTTGTTTTGCATCTAAGTTCCGGGGAACGTGAACTTAAAGCACAAGGGGGGCGGCAAGCAGCTTAATGCATATCGCGTGTACATATTTCTTAAATGTTTCACAATCATAACAGAATGAAGAAGATACCCATGTAGTTATTACATGCTTTTCTGCTGTTTTTATTATTTATTCTGCGGAGTTTTCTCCTGTTGTTTTCTGTTAGTGAATTCATCAGCAACATTTTCCCGCAATTAATGGTGGAGGAAAGAGATTTCCAAATATTGTCAGGTTATTCGTATTAAGCCGGAAAGGTTTATTTCGTGTTAAAAAAAAATGACTCAATGGTAAATCGTGACATTAAAAAAATAGTAGTCATAAGTATTTGTTATTTTCTTTAAAAAAAAACTATTGTGCTTTAGACCACACGACTGAAGTAAAGCTTCACTATCTTATAAAAAAAGACAGTAAGAAAATGTGCGCGCGTACTGCTCTCTCTTGCTCCTACAGTGTGATACAGACAATAGGCCTGCACTGTGTCTTAGATATACGAAACGTAACTGACTATGAGAGAAAGAGAGAAAGAAAATGTGTGCTCGCACCTCTCTCTCTTGCCACTACAGTAATATAAGAAACTTAACTCTCTCTCTTTCTATCTTCTCTTACCTATATCTCCCTCTCGATTCCCGTTCGCCTCGCCCGATCACAATTTTCGTAACGCTCTCGTCATGCATTCACCAGCTTACTCCCCAAGTCAAGCGTGCGTAAAGAAGTTTTACTTCAAAAATTATAAAGGCACATGTAGGTTGTACAATACAATGTTTTATTATGGTTTGTGTTATATGCTCCGTACGATTTAATGCCGGAGAATAGCACGATATTTTCCCAGAGTAGAACATGTAAACTGTTCATTGTTCCGGCTCCTAATTTATAAGTTACGAGGTGGAATGTAATATTTAGTAAATGTAGACGCTGTTTCGGCACTAATTCGGTCCTCGGTCCTCTGTCCTCAGTCCTAGAGTCCAGCGGACCCGCACTAACGCTCTGCAGTATTAGAGGAAACTAATTATTTT
Source organism: Limnephilus lunatus (assembly GCA_917563855.2). Lineage (NCBI taxonomy): Eukaryota > Metazoa > Arthropoda > Insecta > Trichoptera > Limnephilidae > Limnephilus > Limnephilus lunatus. The sequence goes on along the minus strand of OU830604.1, from coordinate 17,306,149 downwards.
AATAATAACATCCACTTGAAATTCGAGCGACTCTCCGCTGAAGCTTTTGTGTCAAATAAATTTACAATGAAATGGCTAAAATTTGCGTAAAGACATAAACCTCGAACAAAGTCGGAATTTTCAAACGGAATTGCTCCGGTACAGGCAGGAAGCAGTTTCTGAACACAGCTCTTTAATTGCGGGTATTTCCACTATCGGGAACTAATGAACTTCCAATGTTGCTTTCCTTCAGTCTCCGCTGTTCAGTCTATCAGTATAAGTGAAAAATATATTATGTAGTGTCATCTATTCCGAAGAAACTTCTTGTGTCATTGAAATCAATCATTTTCACGTTAACACGCGATTGAATCTTATTGCAATTGACTTTAAATTAAAGGAATTTAGAAAAAAAAATGTATTTAAAAAAGTCACAATAAAATTATCATTGTCACTATTTTTCTACCACTGCCATCTCGCTGAATTATGTATTTAATATAAAACAATTTAACTCTTTGCTCTCTGTGTGCTTAATTAAGATTTTGAATAATATTCTCAACCCCTTGATAGACGGAGCCAGGAGGATCGTGTCGTCGATCATTTAGTGTGATTTAAGCATAAATTATTAACATGACAGCCCGCTCTGGTGTTGATATCTCGTCCATGTATACATTGAACAGGATTGGGGACTTACATCCTCCTTGTCTTACTGGTAAGGCAAGGAGGCTGTATGTCGCATTATATCGCAAGTATAACGATTGTAATAATATAATAGTACCTAAAAACATCAGCAACAAGGATTAAGAGGAATATAAACGCTAGAAATTTAAAATCGAGCGTCTTATTTGCGCGAGGCAAGTAAGCGAAAAAGTGGTTTGTATTTATTCTGTGCCTAATTTTATAAGAATGAAAAAAAGTTAGAACATAGAAAACCTCAAAAATAGTCTTTGCCATAAAGGGGTATTTTAAAAAAAAAATTCTTGTACACTTCATAGTAAAGTCTTGAAAAAACATTTTTTTAGTGGTTTACGCTTATATTTTTTGTTACGTAAATAATAATTTTATTGTAATTCCGATACATAGAAAAGCTAGTAAAAGCTTCAATTTATCCGTGGCATATGTATTGATGTTCATCCTGCAAGCCAATTCGTCGTAAAGATTAAACTAAATATTGTCTAAATAGGATTTCACGTATAACTTCACCTTGACGGCTTTTTTTATTCCACTCCCTCTCGACGTCGCTTTTCCTATCATTAACCATAATTCAAAATCCCGCGACAGATAAAATGTCTTCATAAAAGAAGACTGAGAGATCTCGACTTTCGCCTGCTTACCCGCTTTGTGCACTTTACCAAAGCCGCTTATATTTCTCTTTCAGGAACTTCAACTATCAGAATCACCACAGTAGGATGTAGCAGTAATGCTGAGGTCACCACGTAATAATTCTATACAAATACATCATAGCCAGCGCAGCATTCATAAATTGTATATAGACATGGAAAGATGGAAATAGCTCGGTGATTAGAGGACACTGGGAAGCAATCTGACTTACCTTAATTTCACACAGCGCTTAATTTTGAGGTTCAATATTACGGCACAATGGGATTACGGGATTGAGCACTGCACGAGTTTCCGTAAAAAAAGATATTAAAGTAACCGAGATACCGCAGGAGGTGATGATTGCACGGGGTACTCAAATTATTGATTGATTGTTCCATGGAGTTATTGTTCCAAAATTTCACATGTAGGCAATGACGTTATGTAAATAGACTCGCCATAGTCTCACATACTCACAATTTAATGTGGAAAGCAAGCAACACTCTTTTGTTTTCAGCGGTTTTCAGTATAATTTCTAAATTCAAAACTTTATTCCTGTGTGATAAAGATAGACAATCAAAGAATGTACGTGTGTGAAAGTCATAGATATATGGTCGGGCGGCTTATTAATTTCTTCGCCGAATAATGCTTTCACATCACGGGTGTGACCTATGGGTGCGACTGAGATAACAAGATACTCTCACTCGGTTACACAATGGACAGGGAAGGGTAAAGAATACAATGACGTATTATTATAAAATTAATTGTAATATTTATAATAATTGATACAAATAATTAATTTGCGTGTACTTACAAATGAAGAATAATAGAAGAGAACAGAATAATAGAAGAGAATGTATGAGACGATGTATGAATGTGAGTGATGCAAAGAGTGTGTGCCAAGACCGAGTTGTTTGGCGGTCCGTCCTCTCTGCCTACCCCTGCGGGGAAACGGCGTGATGGTTAGTTAGTTAGTTTACAAATGAAGTGTTATTCCTTCGCCTTTACGACTATTTGCCGTGTAATTGAAGCATTTTCTCATCGCACAGGAGGGCATTTTGGCGCTTTGCAATGCAATTTACTTACTGGTAAGCAAGGTGTACTGGACCTCACTCGACGCGTAGCAGTTTAGTATTAAAGTACTAGAAATAGAGACAGCTACAATCGTCTTGTGTTTGGCTTCCCACTTTGAGATTTCTACCCCGCGTCCAGTATTAATGTCATTGCATGTAGGTACCTAACTAATATTGGCACAAATTGTCAGATACGATAGATATGGAAAGACAGTTGGATAGAGGGAAGGTACATGTACATTGTTGCGTCAACAGCTAGCGAATAGTGAAACTAATGAAACATTTGAAAAAGAAATACATACCAAAACTTATTGTATATTAAATTACACAAACTCAGAGTTTATGATGATTTCAGGACGTCACTATTATTTAGGTTTGAAAATGTGCTAAGGATTTGTAATATTTAAATTATTTGTAGGTTGGTGCCTGTGAATTACACAAAAAATTTGCATCCTGTCTGTCTGTATCTGGGAAAGTGCTTGAGGATTAGTTAATATTCTTCTTTCGTAGTTGGCTATCATCATGGAGTTAGTTATAGATACCTGTAGGCAGTAATCAAGGACAACTCTGTGGAACTGAACTCGTACTAATAAGTTCTGCAATCTTCTCCTGGTTTATCAATTGATCGTTCTTGTGTTTTTCGTTGAAAATTGAAGTTTTCGTCTTTTATAGCTAGTGCGACGTAGTAACATTTCACAAAATTCGTTCATTCGATGAAGTATTGGTTATTTTTATCGTGCGCCTTCTGTTCAACATCTTAATTTACTGTCTATGTTTTCATACCGTGCATGCACAGTATCTTGTATTAAGTACCAAGTAGGCACCCCACACTTAGTAACACTATTATTCAGATCACAGCACTGACATCGGAATAATCATTTCTGTGGATTATAGACATCTTTGAACTATGTCACAGCTGTTCCAATGGTGAATTTTGTAGAGATTTCCAAGAGTTTCGGAATTTACACAATGAAAGCAATAAAGTATTTCATAAATAAACCTATTTTGGCGAACCACGGAGGTGGCGCTATATTAGGTGACCATGCACGATGTGAAAGGGCGGATGGAGGGGAGGGGTTATGACGCAACTTCCAACGAACGTGCATTAAACTTTAACGCAAACACTGTAATACCATTAGGGTAAAGCTCATCAGAATGTCGGGTGCAGATACACGCTGGAATTTTAGTTCACATGAAGCAAATATGGTAAAAAATCAGATATGATTTTAGAATTTCACGGACAAAAGTATTATAGTTATTCATTGTTAAGTTGTTACTTATGATATTCATAAGTCACCGGATGGTGGATCTCTTGTGTGGTATTAATTTTGAAATTGCTAGGAAAAAATTGCTTAATTGCTAAAAATTAAGTTTCCCGTTATTTTAAGTCAAATTAATATTTTATATTTTGTGTAACAGGTTACTTCTGAAGAGTCTACAATATCGCTAGTTCCGAAGCCACAAACAGAGGTTTCTTCCTCTGTATTACCAAACTTTGGAGTTTCGGCTGGGTGATCTAATTTTTGAAGTGAAACTTGGTGCCGTTGGTGATTTGAAATTCTGGTGAAACGGAAATGCGTCACAACTCAGTTTTACAAATACTATTATTACTTCCATTTTTTTTCTTTTTTTTTTTTTTTTTTTTTTTTTTTTTTTTCCCAATTTTTACATTTGGCATATACAATATTATAAAAAAACGTAAGAATAATGGGAACCCACTAAGGCACAGCCTGTGCGTGGGTAATATGTTTAAATACATTATATTATTGTAGGTACCTAGAAAGAAACAATACAGTGGGCATAAATCATGATTACATTTTGTCTGAACAGCTTGTGTAAAAAGTGTATACACTAATAGTTATGTGCTATAGCTACATATTTACATTCTTAGGTATTAGGTGGGAAGGTAAATTTTGGAATACTGTGATAAACATAATTTGAAAAATTATTTTTAAATAAAATAATATAAACTTAATTTCGACATATTCAAGAGCTAGAAAACAGTTGTTAAAGTGAAAACAAAAAAAATATATAAGTCCTAATCATACCAAACTTTATAAACAAACTAAATACCAGAGAATATTAGTTTTTTTTAATATTATTTAAATTATAAAAGATAAAATTTTCCCAATATTTAGAGGAAACTTTTCAGTTATTATTTTAATAAACCGATATTAAAAAATATATTTGAGTATCTTTGTTCTGCAAGGTAACATATTTACAGCAGTGGTATGTCGTTTTTATCTTGTATGCGAATTACTGGAGAATCGTCGCTTTTCCTTAGGAAAACATGTCCGTTCTTGGTCCAAATATATTTATATCCAATAGATTTCGTAGACTTGGCTAGCCAGAGAAGTTCCTTATTTGATGGTGTAAGTTTTTCATTAATGTAAATATTATCTGTGGAGTCCGAATACTTTATTTCTTTTGGGCTCAATAATCCTTTAGTTTTTTTAAAATTAATAACCCGGTCCTTTGATTTTTTTGAATTGAATTGAATACTTATTATATTTTTAGAAGGGTTGTTGTAATAATTAATTATGGAGTTGTTTTTTACTAGGTCACTGCACTCAAGAGTCTTTAACAGAAGTTCTATAGTATATTTAATGTCTTCATTTTCCTTCACAGCAATTCCTTGGATTTCGATAGATGTCTCTAGCGTGCGCTGTTGAATGTTATTGACAGAAGATTTAAGATATTTAATTTCTTTTTGCATTTCTTCCATTTTTGTGTCATTATTTTTAAGGTAATCTTTAGTTTTTTTTAGTTCGCTTTCAAAATCACCAATTTTATTTGAGCAGGATTCCACTTTTTTGACCAGATCTTGAATTTCTTTCGTGATGTCCGAAAATTTTTTATTAAAATCATTAGTTAGAAAATTTGTTAGTTGTGCGTTATTCTTTCACTCATTGTTTGAAGTAACTGTTCTTTGAAACGATCAAATTTTTGTTCGATTGAAGTATCACTTTTATCAATTTTTGGACGCATTGTTATTATTTAAAAAATATATTTATATTTTTATTTAAACTGAGGTGACATCTATCGACGAAATCTTCTTTAGAAATAACTGTGCTCGGTAGGCAACTGCTGAAATGTTCATATAATTCGCCTGATGGTTGATATATAAAAACTTTAATTTATTGAAATTTTATTTTATTTTCTTATTAAAGCATCGTATTAAAAAGATGCTGATGATTTGAGCACTTGAAAATGATTTGAATGTCACTTTTAATCACTTTATACTTTATTTGAAGCACAGAAGGTTTTGTCGAAATATCGATTGAGGCCAGGGAGAAAAAATGATGTTTTGTTAAAGAACTACGATTTAACAGCACAACAGCATGAAGATGCACTAGCGTATCATTCTGTGAATAAGGTTTATTGAAGTAACTGCTTTATATCATCCAAAAACTCACAAAAACTTTATTAAAATAACAGAGATGTTTTGACAGCTGTTCACTTCTCTAGGTAGGTAGGTATATTATGCGGTAAATTCGCACCTCGGCGCGTGCGTTCCATAGCATAGTGGGAAAATGCCCGAATCTAAAGTTTTGAAGTTTTTAGCACCCTTTGTGATTTGAAGCTCGATGAAACAAAAAATAGCGACACTAAAAAGAAATAAATTCGTACATCTATAGGATTTAGCCTGCGAGAGAATGAGATAGTATAATGGTCTCCCCGCTCTTGCCTACTTTAGCTTTCTGAAGGTTTGACTTCTACCGCGTGAGAATTGCACATTGATTTTTGAAGTGAAGCTTCTTTAGCACCATTGTGATTTGAAACTCGATTAAAAGGAAACCACACTAAAAAGAGACTAACACATCTATCTACAGGATTAAGCCTGCTAGAGAATGAGATTGGGTGTTAAGATTGTGTTGTATTGGGTGTTGAGATTGTGTTGTGAACTGCACTCGATTTTAAAAATAATATAATTTCCTGCAAAATTCAATCTCATTGAAGGAGCCGTAAAATATGAGCGCGGCGTCTCCGGGATATTATTTTTTTTTTTAAATACTAAAATAGGCAGACATTTCACGATTCCGCAGGCTATCTCGACAAGCCATTTAGTTTGAAAATTCGAGGAAACGTTTTTAGTGTGATTGTTTGAACGGCGCCGCGGCGATGTCAATATCCCGAAGTTATTACTCTTCGCTTTATTGACATTCGGATCCGTTTGCGTCTCTTGTGCGTTATTGAAGTTATTACTTTCTCTCGCGAATGCTCCGGCTTCTACAATGCAAAACTGAACTGTCTTCACTGACATTATCCACGTGGTTAACATCGGTACCAGTTAGAGGTAAGCCCCATCCTGAAATAAAAAAAATGACTTTAAGTATTTTCAGCAGCCCGCGAAAAATTCATATACTTTTTAAAATAATTATTCATTAACCAAGATAATATTACAATTAACACAATGTACTTTTTTTGTATGTACCATCTCACTAGGCTGTGCCTGTCCGAGGTGGACAATAAACAATTTATAAATTATCAACTTTATTGAAGTAAATTCAGATTCTATATTATTTTTTTTTGGGAAGTATCATTTTTGTGAGAAAGAATCTGTCTCACTCTAAGCTCTTACGTATCTTTATATACCCAGTATAAAATGAAGTCGTTTCCGCTGTCTGTGCGCTTAGATCTTTTAAAGTACGCAAAGGATTTTCATGCGGTTTTCAACAATAGATATAGTGATTCATGAGGAAAAAAATTGGAAAGGTAAGCTTTGGAATTTGCACAGGTTTCTTTTCTTAATTTTGCCCATCTATATCTAACTACAAATTTGGAATTATGTGTAAATCATCTAGAAGAACAAACGGGTGGAGGAGTCTAGAACAGTCATGAATGGCAAGGTAAGTCACGACAAGGCAAGAACCAAGAACCAAAAATAAACAAGCGAGAAAAAGTCAGGAAGACGCAAGAAGAAGCAAGATTAGGCAGGAAGAAACTGAAATATGTAGTCAAGGAATATCCAAGAATTGGCAAGAATAGACTAGAAGCGGCAAGAAAATTGGCAAAAAAATTTTTGAAACTCAAAACAAGACAAAGCGGGAAGCAAAAAATTAAAACGTTGCCTCAGGGAACATGTTCTAAGTCCTAACAAAACAGTGCCCGGTGTACCAGTCTGGGTTACTCTTGTCTAAGGTGGTACCGTCGTATCGTATACAAAAATCTCTTGAAATGCACGTCGTAAATGGAACACCTGTTTTCCAAAAAACATTTTTAGAAGAATCTCATTTTTGCATTTTTTGTCCTTTACAAATTTCTGCTATCGATATTATTATAGTACTGACTTTAACCAGTATATTCTGTTTTGACTGCTCACTTTTTAAAACAATGTTATAAAAAATATTTACTGAAACTAAATTTCTTTAACCATATTCTTGGACATAATTTTGTTCGAACTTTGGGTGAATTCAAAATAGCAGAAACGCGGAGGAGGAAAAGGGTGGGTGTACTTTGAAAGTAAAATAACTTTATCTACGAGACGACAAGATGGCAATTTTATGCGAACTCCGCCCCAGCAGCCTAATAATAATATTCCCAACTCGTCTTCTTTACAGGCCCTTCAATGTATAACATCGTAACATCCTATGTACTATGAACACGTCTGGAAAAGGAGTCCACAGTAGACAGCTTACTTTACTCCTCCGTTTGGCCTCCAGTGACTTTTATCCGATTGTCGTCATCCGACTTTTATTGAATGGAAAATTCTTCGCAAAATTTGACAAACTTTTTTATTTATTTTTTTAATATAATTTTTATTTTTGTAATTTGTCCTTTTCTGTTAAACTAAATATATTGCAAGTACTTGATTTTTACAATAGCTCCACTCAGGAGGTCCTTAGGTAAATAATTTAATTCAGGGCCTACGTCATCTTAGGGGATGGTTTGGTATGGAGGGTTTTTTTAGGAAAGGGAACGTAAAAGGTGTGAGGGGTTTGGTAGGAATCTGGGGGTCAGTGTAAAACGGTTGCGGACGTATGTATCCATTCCTTCAAAGGCGATGAGTCGAGAAATTTCAACAAAATATGTCAAAATGTCTCCTTCTACAAGTCTCAGTGACCAAGACCTACACAAACCTCACTCTATGAATCCGGGCACCCTCGCTAAGTCACCAAACGTAGCGAACTTCTTCGGGAGACCTATTGCAGAAGTGTTGGTTATCCAATAAATGGTTCCCGCCCCGCCTCCCAAATTGAATTATAATATAATGTGGTATAATTTTATTTGGAACGTGCTTTGTTAATTATTTTATTTTATTATCTTGTTCAATGTCGGTATCTGTTTCACTGTGAGCCAATTTAATTTTTTAAACTTTTTATTTACTTTTAATAATCTATTTCGCCGCTAATACGTATTATTCTCATTGACTTATTTTGGAGAATTTGCAAATTATTTGATTCTCTCTCATAATCCTTTAAACGTGGCTGCAAAACTCTATGTGTATTTGTGGCATACATGATGCATATTCTGATCAAGATATTCAAATACAAAGGTGAGACGAAGAGTTAGCATTCCGGGGGTTCAAATCTCGGCGTACGCAAGTAAATTTTGTTTGATTAATTTTATTATTCAAATTGATTATTTTGTTAAATAATTTACAAATTGTTAATTAAAAATATATGTAAGTAATTTAACACATTCGTGGCACGTTCCAGAGTGGAAGATACTCTCAGTACAGTCTTGGTGCGGGACCACTGTTTACAATTGAAAACGTTGCTTAAAATGGCTTTAGCCGTGCTTGGCGATCAGATCTGGAAGTCAAGTACTTCCTCATCCTAATCTTCCCCGTCTCTTTCTCCTCTCCTCTACCCTCAGCCCCAATTGGGAATATCGTAGTATATTATAGTAGTATAGTATATTATATCGATTCACTGCCCAAATTTAAAAAGAGCATCATGTCAATCATATAAATTGTTTAATGAGCATACTTACATACATAAATACACACATATTCACACACACACACGCACACCTTCCCACTACACACATTACCTGGTAATTACTTAATATGCACACCATAAATAATACACTACAGTGAAATACGTAATAGGTACCCACCATGAATTATATTTATTAATTGTAAATTTTCACCAATGGATAATAATATAATTCATTTATTTATACTGGGTTTTACAGATGTTTACACTTACATGAGAACAATCCAGTTATAAAACTCAGTTATTACACAATTATAAAAATCTACAATTAAATACCATTAAATACAATCAAATGTACTATTTGTTTCTGTTTATAAATAAAATAAATAAAATAAATAAAATAAATAAAATAAATAAAATAAATAAAATAAATAAAATAAATAAAATAAATAAAATAAATAAAAGTATCGTGGATAATGTAGCAGTTGGGACTCGTAAGCGGTATTAAAATTCAAAAATATCAATATTATGGTACATATTCTAATGAAAAACACAATCTAACACACTATATAAAGAGGTAATATTTGTTTGTTTGTTTGTTTGTTTGTGTGTTTGTTTGCATCGAATAGGCTCCGAAACTACTGAACCGATTTGAAAAATTCTTTCGCTGTTGGGAAGCTACACTAATATAAGGGAGTTATATGGTGTGGTAGATCTCTATCCCCCCTAGGGAATAAGGATATCCGTTTTTACCTAAAGGCCGTGCTTTTAAAGATATAAGGGCTGAAAATTTCGCCCTCTTGAAATTTCTAGAACAAGGAAAGTTCTAGAAGGTTCCATAGAGCTGTAGAAAGTTGTGGAAGGAGTGGAATGATCAGGAATAGGAAATCGGGAACATCATTGTGCAACGTTCCAGAACACTATCTTATTGTCCTGAGCGAAGCCGGGTAACCCAGCTAGTTAATTATAAACAAAATGATTTTATCTATGTTAAACATGTTTTAACTCAAGTCATGTGACAACATATACAATTAATCGAATTTCAAAGAAAATTTTTAAGTTCTGTAAAAGCACTGTTCAAGTGATGTTATCATTTCAGTTATGTGAAACAACTGGCTAGTGATGATATAATAACAAAACTTGAATAGAACTTGATAATTAACTTCCAAATGTGATGCATTGTTCAAATTCTATGAAATAACTTATCCAAACGTACCTACCTACCTTTAAATTTGAATATTTTACCTCCAAAAATAAATCTGTTTAATATATTTCATCTAAAGTTTCAAACAATTAATCATTTTAGCATTCAAATATCAAGAACAGTGGCGAAATAATTTAATTTATTCTCAAAAGGCAGATCGGTACGAATGCAGAACAATGAATTATTGTTTTCCGAGTTACAAAATAAATTATCGTGCTAAAAGAATGAATCTACAAATATTTGATTAAATAGCTTTTCGTCGAATTCATTTATTTGTTTCCTCGGTTTTAATTTAAGTTTTTATATTTTATACTTTCCGCCCGGGTTCATCCGAGTATTGACGCTAAAAATGTCAACGGTCAATGAAACATCGGTTGCAGTTGAGTCGCTCGCTCTGTTGATTGACGCGATCTGATAACCAGTTCTCGCTTTCTTAGCATAAAAAATTCACGAGATTTTTTTATTTTTTTTAAATTTTATTTTTTCGTTGAATTTTTTATTACATCAATTGAGGATTTTTCGACCACCATGCTAGGCACATGCCCGTGTTGTGGTCGTTTGTTTTCTACGAATATACTTGCTAGGAAAACATTATTTAACCTCTTTCGACCCAGATGGATTACATAATATAATATAGATATTAATTTTAAGAAATGTTAAGAGTGAAAAATGTAAAAATATAAATTGATTTCGAAAGATTGTTATATTTATTTATTTATTTTTCAGAAACGAACAGTACATAATTACATGTTAGAAAGTAGTTACAAGTTGTAGAACTAATACAATAATTGGTACCAATGACATGTCGCTGTTATATAATATATGTTAAGTGAGAAATTATATATTTTACCTATATTAATTTAGCAAATTATTGAGGGAGAGGTGTGTGCGTGTGTGTGTCTGTGTGTGTGTGTGTGTGTGTGAATATGTGTGTACGTATGTATGTAAGTATGCGCATTAAACAATTTATATGATTGACACGATGCTCTTTTTAAATTTGGGCAGTGAATCGGAGAAAATGTCGATGTTATAATTTAGATTAATATTATTGAACACATGAAGATCACGATTGATTGGCGAATTAGTTGCTGCATTTGTCTTGTAATTAAGCGTGTGGAATACTTCTGTATGGCGTGTACGTCTTAATAGTATGTTAAATTTAATTAGGGAAAGAAGTTCGGTACAATCGATGTTATTGTTTAAAATTTTGTGTATAATTGTCAAATCAGCAATTACTCGTCTTTGTTGCAAAGTTTGAAATGTGCATTCATAATTATTGTTGAATTTGAATTTAAGATATTTTATAAATTTGTTTTGAATATGTTCTATGCTATCTATGTATAATTTGTACTACGGGTTCCAAATTGGCGAGGCATATATATTATCTAGTAACTAGCTGAACTCCCGGGCGATGCCCGGACTCTATACAGAGTTTTCTAAATCAAATGTAGATGGTGATTTTCAAACTTTCATCAATCATTTGCATACAAATCAAATCACCATATACAGACATTAACCTTTATATTTCATCCAATTTACACAAAACCTTGACAAATTATATACCTAAACCTTCCTCATAAATCACTCAATCTGTTGATGAAAACCGCATGAAAATCCGTTCAGTAGTTTTTGAGTTTATCGCGAACAGACAGACAGACAGACGCGGCGGAGGACTTAAGTCTACATTTGATTTCGAAAACTCTATGTAAAGCCCGGGGATCGCCGGGTACTTCAGCTGGTAAGTATGTTATATCGTTACGGTCGTCGGCAGATTTGTTAAATTTTCAAACATAATGTTGTATTAAATAACAAACATTTCAAATCATACACGAGTAGTAAAATAAATCAATAAATTATCTAGGAAAGCTTCTTTTCAGAATTTAAATTTTAGTTTAAATGAAATCATTAAAAAAACATCCGCGCGCGTGTTTAAAAACTAATAGGTATACATCATTGAAAAATTATAAATACTTATGACCAAAAAGTTGAATGTAGAATTTTGAATAAAATAAAATCGGTATAAATTTATTAGTTAAAAATGCTGGTACATAGAATAATCATTTTTTCTCATCGGAACCGCCCTTTGCAGTTGTAAGGGTACGATTGCAAGACCATCTTTCGATCTCGGCTAATTAAACTTATTTTTGGCGGATTTTTAAAAAAGAAAGTTAAAATGAAACGTTACTTGTTAAAACAAGTATGGATGTAGGAAAATGTTGTACCTATTTTCCCCCATAAACCTGTTTTGCACTCTTTCTACTTCGAGGATATTAATCAAACCCTTTGTAATATACAGAAACACAGGTCTGGTAGCTTGGACATTATTTACGGGAGAAGAGAACTAACGGGCTCGTTGTATTGTTGCTAGCAAAAGTCGCTACCCAAACGTGAGTAGATTCCTATACAACACCCTGCAACATATTGTATGAAATATTGTTGAAATTCGCAGTTTAAGTTATTGTAATAATTTGACAAGAAGCGCAATGAAGAAAGATATAATAATAATAATAATTTACGACGATTTATATAGCGCCGTTTTTGTGAAAAAATCACCTCAAGGGCGCTGTACAAACTTACCATACATGCCTAAAATCTAGAAAGACTACAAGCTAGACAAACAATTAAAAACAACTTATGGCTAAAAATTGCATACACCGGTTCATTGATCACCGATACGAAAATATAATATATGTACAATATTTTGACCAATGAACGGGATGCTGCCTAAAAATGAATTAATACAAGACCATACTTACCTGGGAGGTCGCTTGAAATTAACACCGTTTATTGTCTATTTATAGAAATTTAGATAGAGTTCGCACGCAGAGGACATAATTATGCACACATGTTGTTTAATCATGAAAATATTTTAATATTAATATGTAATATATTCTTTAATGAGTGTATTTTGGAAAGTAAAAGCAATATTTAATGGTGGGCGGTGCAGTAGTACAAGGATTTGATCTTCCGAGAGACAGATTGATGTGTAAGGATTCGAGTAATTTTAATTCAGTAAGAAAAGTGTGATTAAAGACATATCATAGGCAATACAAGTATGATACTCTCAGATAGGTATATTTAAATTAAGTTAAGGGTATGAGAGCCCGAAAAGGTAGGTTTTTAGTTTGGACCTAAACTCTGTTGGGCTTTTTATGCATCTTAATTCCGGAGGGAGTCTATTCCAAGCCTTGGGCCCAGATACTCCGAAAGCACGATCTCCGAACTTAGTATTTGGCTTTCGTTTGGGTTCTATTAGTCTGCCTATAGCAGATGAAGTTGCCGATCTAAGGGTTAATTGCCTCGGACCGGTATTTTCCGGGACGCATAATTCAGAGATGTAAGGTGGGGCTATTTCGTTGATTGATTTAAACACCATCCAGCACAATTTGTACTGGATTCTTTCAGGGCACTTGAGCCAGTGAAGGTTACGAAGGTGTTCTGAAATGTGTGAATATTTAGAGAACCCGGTTATGAGCCTTGCCGCTGCATTAAACACGGATTGAAGTTTGTCAGTTTGGTATTTTGGAAGACTAGCGTAGATGCCGTTACAGTAATCAAGCCGTGAGACTACGTAAGAGTTGATTAATAGTTTTGTCGCCTCTGTAGGAAGGTTTCTTCGAACTAACTTGAGTTGTCTAAGGTGAAAAAAGCTGGTGCTTACTGTCCTATTTATTTGACTTTTAAGCAAAAAGTCTGAATCTAAATTAACGCCAAGAAGTTTGACTGTTGTCTTTTGGAATAATATCGTTGCCGGAAATGGAAATAAGTGAATTGTCTATGAAATGTTGACGTTTGTTTGTGGCCGCCCAGAGAAACTCAGTCTTAGATGGGTTCAGCTTCAGCTTGTTTGAAGACATCCAACGAGTTATTGCTTCTAGGCATTCAGCTATGCGGATTTTGAGGCTATTGATTTCGTTTGGAGAGCAGTAAAAATAAACTTGCTGATCGTCAGCGTAGCAGTGGGACAAGAGACCAAATGACTCGATTATTTTGGCGACATCATTTGTAAAAAGGATAAAAAGAAGTGGACCTAAAACGGATCCTTGGGGTACCCCTGAAGAAAGTGTTGCGAAGTTAGAGAGTTTATTTCCAACATTAACGGCTTGTAAGCGATTGGATAGGTATGATACCAGCCAATTTCCCACAAATGATATAAACTCTATCTACGTACTAAGAAAAACTGTACTTTCAAATAAAATGTTAAAACAGGAAAAACAGCATAGTCTATTAGACCACACCACTGAAATAAAACTTCACTTACTTATAAAGAAGAGAGAAAGCAAATGTGCGCGCGCACTGCTCTCTCTTGCTCCTACAGTGTGATACAGACAATAGGCCTGCACTGTGTCTTAAATGAACGAAACCAAACTGGCTATGAGAGAAAGAGAGAAAGAAAATGTGTGCTCGCACCTCTCTCTCTCTCTTGCCCCTACAGTAACATACGAAACGTAACTCTCTCTCCTTCTATCTTCACTAATTTATATCTCCCTCTCAACTTCCGTTCGCCTCGCCCGATCACACTTTTCGAAACGCTCTCGTCACGCATTCACCCGCTCCAGCCCCAAATCAACCGTGCTTAAAGAAGTTTTACTTCAAAAAACAAATCGAAATAATTAACGTACACTTTCAATACCAGCGTGAAGTTAGTTTTTATTTGTAATTCAATATCAAAAATGCCTAAATATAGTGTAGTTATCTTAGATTTTGATGTTAGATGATGGAATAAATTAACTTGGGCGGTTTAGTGTTTAGTGTCTGCTTAGTGTTATGCAGTAGCCCAACAGTTAAATTCAGTGTATATAAACGGTTGTACACATAGATGGGTACCTACATTACAGATACCTGCGCGAAGCCTCTATACTGGGTCTAATTGGACGATGCATCGAGAACAACCCTTGACATGGAAATAAGGGCTCGTCCCTTTACACGCCTGCTAAACGTTTTGACCCCTTAGTTATTGGCGTTATTGCATTAGCCACACGGCGCCCTCTCAATAACAAATTTGGTACGTGTTGTTCAATTTTTTATTCAAACTAACCATCGAAACTTTTAGGAGGAGTTAATGAATGCCACCATAGGTCTCAGTTCTCACATACACCCTTGTTTGACAATAGGCCACTTGCAAGGATTTCATAACGACTTGGAAAAAATCGTGTGGATAGATTTTTTTAATAAAAGATTACGAAAATGTTAGTAACAATTTTTAGAAATGTATAGTTTTTTATTTTTAAATAAATAAATCCATTATTTGAGCTCGTGACGTCACTACATGAAAATGTCCCGACTCCGATTATGTTTCCTTTATTTTGTAAAATTCCACATTGATTAATTTTTTTTTATTTGGCAATACTTTTAATTTGCGAATTATTGAATTTGCGTTTAAGGTTCACTAGATTCATTGTTTGTTCTATGCAAACTTATTCTTTGGTTTGATTTTTTGATAAAGATGGCGGTGTTTTTACAGATGTTACGAAGAGAACCCCGTACAATTTATTGCTATTCGTGTGGAAAACGTTCTTTTTTTAAAATGATTTTCGGCTATGTAATTATTGTTTTTTCGCACCCATAAAATTTTGTCCCGTCTTTCCGGTTTATAAAAAATGGTCTGAAATTTCGGATTGAAATTTAAAAAAAATCGCCAGGGTTTCAAAAATAAGACTAAAATAAAAAAAAAACAGATGTCTTAGAATATTTGACTAAACCGGATTTTTTTTTGTTTAAATGTGTTGCAAGTGGCCTATTATTTATCGTCTAATACACATAATATATTGTTTTCAGGCACATTATTCCAGAAAACAATTAACCACCTATCGTTTAGGTCAGAAGAACGGCGTGCCTCCCCGCCCATACCTTTCTCTGTCGCACGTATGTTTTACACGTCTTTTTCTTTCGTTTACGGTCATTGTAAAGTCAGTAAACTTGCTGTTCCTGCTCGAGAATGGATCGTATCAGGTTCAGGTCGGCATTTAAGTGTGACGCATACTATGCCTACGTAGATTTATTTAATAAGGCAGGTCACCCCAAGTGGTTCGCTACGTTTGGTGATTTAGAAGGGGTGCCCGGGTTCATGGGGTGAGGTTTCCCACCCCTTAAACCACTTTCATTCCCAGTACTTTCATCTCCTTCCTTTCTTTAAAAACCCTCCCCACAGAATCCCCAAAGATGACATTATTATTACAGAAATTATTTTCCTCATGGCCTCCTGTGTGGATTCATGTAAAAAAGAGGTAGGTACGCCTCATAAGTCATACAAATGTCTGGTAATGTTATATTATCCTGAAAACAAGCTTATTCAGGCAGATTTAAGCAGATTCACAGCATAATATATTCTGAAAATTTACGATACGTATCGTAAATGAATTGTACATGGTTTATTTTTAAAAAAATAATCACTAATTAAAATTAAGTCGTTCCTTTGGAAGTATATTTTATATTATATCACAAAGATACCAATTGAGACAACAACTTGAAAATTGTTTGCTACCTTTATTGAAGTGATTAATTCTTTAGCACCGTTGTGATTTGAAACTCGATGAAACGAAAAAGCGACACTAAATAGAGACAAACACATACATCTATAGTATTTAGCCATCGAGAGAATGAGATAGTATAATCGGTCTTCTCTTATTCCGTAGCCTTCCCACTAGTCCACTTTAGTTTTGTTAAGGTTTAAAATCTACCGCGTGTGAACTGCAAACATTTTTTTTATAAAGCCACATTTTGAGAAAGCTTTGTCTACGATGTAGCTTTGACAAACAAAACAACTCGCAATTTCTCGCAATATAACTCAATTTACAACAGCTCACCCGTTAAATCCCAGACGTAATCCTAATTCAAGTTTCGGGGAGTCCTCGCGTCGCAGGTGCTAAACAAAATATTGTATTTAGAATTGTTGTGTTTTGGTTCGTTAAGCCTAGTGCCTAGTCCCTAGTGCCTTGTGCCTAGTGCCTAGAGCCGAGAGCCTCGGGGTCTCATTAGGCTTCAGCCCACCGCAGACGAGGCAGACAAACGCGGCTGCGGCAGCTACCAGAAACAAAGCCCCGTGAAGCGCTGTTCACCTGATAAACATGCTAATAAAAATAAAACACCTAAATTAAAATTAAATAAGATAAATAAATACGGAATTAGTAAACAAATTCGCAGGGGACACTCGCGCAGATAAATCGATGAGAATGAGTCGATGTTGTAAAGCCCGCACAAATAAATCAACAAACAATCATTATCTATTCAAGAGAAATATGGAAAAGGTTTTAACTTAAGTAAAAAAAAAATACTGATTTATGTTTATATTTTTTTGTTGGGTTAGCTACACACAGGATGCCTTAAGGAAAAAAAATCCCCCAAGGCCTATGTCATCTTTGCGGATGAGGGGGTATTTTTAGGGAAAGAAAGTTCTGGAAAGAAAAAAGTATAATAGTACGATTCTGGGGGTCAGTGCGTTCAAAACTTTAATGCCGATCTGAACTTAGAGGTAACTACAGTTTTTTTACTGACTTTACAATGACCGTAAGCAAAAGAGACAGATGCATAAAAACGAGTGTGCAATTCACACGCGGTAGAAGTGAAACTTTCAGAAAACTAAAGTAGACAAGAATTGGGAGGCTACGAAGCATCGTACAAAGAGGAGACCGATTATGATATCTCATTCTCCCGCAGGCTAAATCCTATAGATGTATGTATTTATTTCTTTTTAGTGTCGCTATTTTTCATTTCATTGAGTTTCAAATCACAACTGTGCTATAGAAGTTTTCACTTCAAGAACACGTATATTACAGTATGTATATTACAAGTAATATTCGTTTTTGAGATCAAATTAAGTTTTACAAATCGTATAAAACATGAGTTAGTACCAAATGAACCTCATTTGAATGCTGCATAGATTTTTCAAACAGGTGTGTGTGAAGTTTAACTTCACCAAATGAAGCTTTGGCTTTACGTGTGCCAAGTGATATGGCTTGAAAGTGTTGACGTTGATACGCTAACGCCCGCACCACCATGCTGGAAAAACTATCGAGGGGTCAACATTTCACAGTCACACGCCATCGGCCTATATTGATTTTGTTCAGCTTCTGAGTTATTGAATCACCAACGCCAATCAGCTTTATACACTGGGAGGACTGGGCTCATGTCACATTTCCTGACTGGGCTCGAGCAGGGGTGGTTCCTAAGAGTTTGAACCCGTTTAAGCCTTGATTACGTTAATCCCGACAAGGCATATTTCGTAATTTTTAAAGTGTCTGCGTTTATTAGTAATTAATAATGAATAATTCTACAATCATAATGTGTATCAATTAAACCTACAATTAAAGTGTTATGTTTTATCCCGTGATTTTTCACGGATCTGCGCCAGTGTAATTAATAATTTCATGATACGATATTTAAGCATTGAAGTTAAATACTTTATATCCTGGTGAAATACAATGACGTTATATATTATAAATAGACTCGCCATAGTCTCACATACTCACAATATAATATGGAAAGCAAGCAACACTCTTTTGTTTTCAGCGGTTTTCAGTATAATTTCTAAATTCAAAACTTTATTCCTGTGTGATAAAGATAGACAAACAATGAATTTATGTGTGTGAATGTCATAGATATATGGTAGGGCGGCTTATTAATTTCTTCGCAGAATACTGCTTTCACATCACGGGTGCGACCTATGGGTGTGACTGAGATAACAAGATACTCTCACTCGGTTACACAATGGAAAGGGAAGGAATGAATGAAAATTAATTGTAATATTTATAATAATTGATAATAATAAGTAATTTGCGTGTACTTACAAATGAAGTGTTATTCCTTCGCCTTTACGATTTTTGCCGTGTAATTTAAGCATTTTCTCATCACACAGGAGGGCATTTTGGCGCTTTGCAATGCAATTTTCTTACGGGTAAGATACGACTTCACTCGACGCGTAGCAGTTTAGTACTAAAGTACTAGAAATAGAGACAGCTACAATCGTCTTGTGTTTGGCTTCCCACTTTGAGATTTCTACCCCGCGTCCAGTATTAATGTCATTGGTGAAATATGGGAAATTCGCAATAATGATCGCATCGTCTACGTCAACTCACCACGAGAAGCCTTATTTGAACGAACGGGAGCCAGGATGTGTAGAACAATCGATCAGTATAGGATTTATCTATAATGTCGGTAACTTGTCATCGTTCCCAAACATGACAGACCACCAACAAACAAACTAGTTCACAACGACTAAGTATTCTTAATTTATTCGCCGTGAATTGTTGTTTGTCTGCAGTCGTTCTTGGGAAAGATACAAGTTATCGAAATTATCGATAAAACCTTTATCGATTGATAACGACACATGGTATCGATGTTGACTGTACCCAGGGTGATCACTCAATTAGGCCAATGAAGTGACACCGGAAACTCCGGGACGCTGTTGGAGACAATAAACCGGGATTTGATGCGGAATCATTGAACCAAATATTGAAGGATTATTATTTATTAGTTCATGATGTATTACATTAAAGTAATGTATGAACCCGAGATAATATATGTACTATTGTGACAATTTTACGTCCGTCTCAGGCTACAATTCTGTTATAAATAGATTACACACAATTGGTCATTTTTATGCCAATGTTGCTGATATTTTTAATATTTCCCTACTGAAATACAAGGCTGTACTGATTAAACATTTCAGTCAAACATATTTTAACGAGGTCACTACATAACAAGTTTGTTTGATTTTATTGTGTTTCTTTTAATGCTTTTATTAAGTTGTTAGTTATTAATTTTCTTATTTTTCTATTGCTATGTGTTATTTAAAAAAAAACTTTTCCGTCTTCAATGTAGGTACTACGACTGTTAAAAAAATATTTAGTAAAAACAATAAAATAAATTAAAAAAATTTAAATAAATAAATTATTATGTTTACCGCTAATAGCCCAATAACTAAAAATCCAATCGTCCCAGACGACATAGCGACAAATATGGAAAAACCATATAAATTGAATAAAATCCTTGTTGATTACCACCTCCTTTACCCCCATATGTTATGTACGGTGATCGGCCAACTCAGAATGAAACCAAACCAGAACCACCTCAGAATGGTCATTAAGAGTGATGATATAAAAATATAAAAAAAAGTTAAATAGGTTAAGTTAGGTTAGGGTTACCAGCTATATTAAAATTATTCTTTCATAATTTTTAATGACCTTACTGAGGTGGTTCTGAGTTGGGTTCATTCTGGGTTGGCATGGAACCGTTATGTGTATGAAATGTAGATTAAGAATTATTTGTACCAGTCTGAAGATGGCTTTAATAGGCTGAAACTGGTTACGGTCAAAAATAAATTAAGTGGAAATAAGTTTAATATATGTTTTTATTTTTATTTTTATATTATTGAAGTAAGAGGAATTCTAATATTATGAAGTTGGGGAGGAGGGATAGTCGGCATTTGCCGAAATGTTGACTTATTTTCTTTATAGGGGACTTTTTCAAGAGACGAATATTAAACTACAAGTTTTTTTCGTTTCAATAGAGATAAGAAGAGCGTGATGGGTTTAACGACAGAGACATACATTAACGTCCTTTTTCACCAATAAATCTGAGCAAACGCTAATTAAAAATGTAACCTTTGTTGAAGATAAATTAAAACTTAATCATTTCCATATGATAATGTTTTCGTTGAAAGTTCACAAAACGCTAATAGTAAAACCTCGTCGGTTGCATTCTGTCTTCCAAGAAATGTGCGGAAAAAATATACAGATTGGAATTGATTGCGAAACGCCTGGCTCTTTTCAACCAATAAATCAAAACCTCCATCGAAATTTCCAGATCTACCAGTTCTAATTTCATAGAATATAATCTGTACATACATATATAAATGTGATGAATTTGCAATAACGATTTTTTTCTTTTTTATGAATACCTAATATCTTATAGATATTATAAAGGCGAAAGTTTGTGTGGATGAGTGTTATTCTTTCACGCAATAAACACCAAATAGAATTTAAAAATTCTTTCACTAATCGAAAGCTACATTATTTGCGAGTAACATAGGCTATATATATTGGTAAGCTCTGGCGTTATGAATAAGCTGTAGCGTTATGCAATTATTTTTCATACGTTTTCTGTCCCTAACAAAACCGAGTTATTGCAAATGTCAAACAAATTGTTACCTTGGAAAAAATGTTTTTTTTTTTTTTAATTAGGCAATTCACCCTAAAAATAGTGCTTTGTTGGCGTCATAGTTAATATCTACCTATCTCTAAAAATGTTTATTGTCCGGACGAAAAGCATAGCGTTGCTTTGTAATTATTTGAGGTGGGCTGTCATTTTGTTACTTCTTTAGGTTTTTCTCTGGATTCAAATATTCAATAATTCCTACTTGAGGCGAAATCATCAGAATACATTTGGGGAGTAGGTACATAAAATAAATTTCTATAATTTAAATATTTTCTAAAATAGAAATTTTATTAGCGAAATGTCATTCTCAAAATTTGAAATTTTTTATTAAACAATAATTATTTTTTATTAGACAAAAAAGCAAGAGTAATAACAATTATGCCAACAATTATGCCAGTATTTTCCCACTAATACCATGCGAGCGAAGCCGCGGGTAAAAGCTAGTTTTTAATAAATCTAAAAGATAGAAAGCTGAAAACTCCATTTTGGGTCGCAAAAAATCTGGTTGGGATGCCATGCCTGATCAAAAGAATACTTTATTGACCACACACCAAGTGAGCTGTCGCCATCTTAACCCCCCCCCCCCCCAATTCCTTTGGGCTAAATAAAACACCCTGTTACGTGGGTTTTTCGCCAAGTAATACATTTCGTAAAACAACTTTAGTGTTATAGTGATGATCAGGTACCCACAGATTTTATCCCGTAGGAAGCGCCAATTCTGGACGGGTTATGGTTCCCGTCAAGAATACCTGTGGTTCCCAAATATGCTCAGGGGGTGGATTTTAAACCATGATGTGTGTCGCTCTCCAAAGGAATGGTGTGTCAGGTACATAATTTAAAAGGCAGAGTTGTGAGAACAAGCTTATAATTTTTATAAAACAAGTGGCAATCAGGGTTTTTTAAATATGTCATTTCACTTACCCCCATGAACCGACCTCCTTTATTGTGTATACTATCGCTAGCTAACTAATAAACTGTCCATCTAGTGGCTGCCAGGCCCAGGCAGCATTTTCCCATGCAGGATCTGGATGGCCCTCACGAGGCCGAGATCTGGAGACAGTTCCGCCGCCAAAGGGGAAACATCAAGCGGCCTTACGCCGCGATCAAATTAGCAAGTCTTCCCGCCGCCAAAGGGAAATCATCAGGGGGCCTGTCGCTAGAAGAATTATGAAGGAGGGAGACCGCCCTCAGTCCAGACGAGAGTCAAGGTCGGCGTAAATTTACTTCTCCGCCACAAAGAACGGCAAATTGCATCACGGGCTAACGGTACACCGGTCATCCGTCGAAACAGGGCTCTGTCCCAAGTGTGATCGCACGTATTACATCGATTGAAATATATCCCGGGTTTCTAGTACGCCTGCCGCCATTTTACCTTGCAGGAAACTCGACTAATCCCAATACAGGGATTCAATCTTTCCGAACACACAATGCGTACCCATTAATACTTTCACCGCCCGACATTATTTAAAGTTAAAAGGAATTATTTTCCCGTTCAAATACTAAGTTCTCACCAAACTGTCTTGACTGTCGCGTGGTTAGACACGGGGCCCAACACTCCCGAATCTACCCACGCAAGAAGTGACCTATATCCCCGGAACTGTCTAGATGTCGACTCAGGCCGTCGATCAAATCAGAGCTGGCACACTAATAATTAATAACATTTTCCTACCTAATTACGATTTCGACGGGTAGGGTTGTTAGGATGCAGTACAAATAATAAAGATGTTAATAATTATATTTAAAGTAATACGGATTTGTACTGCATCATAACAACCCTCTACCTCGTTTCGAATTTGGGGTAAAAAAACTCTATTATTCCAAAATGCCTTATCCGTACAGGCGTTAGGTGGGTAGGTCCTTATGTATTACAATGAAATATGCTAAGAGAAATACGTGCACGGTTGACATTTGTCACGTGAGAACGGTTCGCTTCTACGACTCGTTCTTGAGTTCAACAGCTCGGCTCTGGAATGATTTGCCAGCCTTTACGTTTCCTACCTCCTTTCTTCTTCTCTTTAAAACCTATGTTCACTCCTTCCTCTCCATACAGCATCAAGATTACATAGGCCCTGAGGGGAATTATTTTCCTCATGATCTGTGTGGAGTTTATATTTAAAAAAAAAGAGTATTCTTTAGACCACACAACTGAAGTAAAACTTCTGCTCCATCTATATGATAAAAGAGAGAAAGAAAATGTGTGCGCACACTGCTCTCTCTTGCTCCTACACTGATATACGAAGCGTCCGCGTAACGCTCTCGTCAGCCATTCGCCAGCTTACCCCCAAGTCAAGCATGCGTAAAGAAGTTTTACTTCAAAAATATATGACCTACGACTTCATGCAAATAATATGTCCAAAATAACTAGCTATAGTCGACAAATCCATTTTGGAGAGGATCGGCTATTTTTTATTTCGGTTATAACCGTCACAAAATAACACAACTTCATTCATAAAGTTTTTTAACTCACAAAGAGCCCACTTTATTTTCAATCAAATACATCTGATTTTTTAATTAAAATGATGAAAATGCAAAGTTCATGAACGTGCCTTGTATATTGTATAAACAGCTCTTCATTAATTGATTGTTTATAAGAAGTATGTTTATGATAATGAGCTGGATTCAAACATCAAAGAGACTACTGTGTTAGTTGCGATGCGAACGTCATAAAATTTAATGGATCCCGTTCGCTTTTTGCAATAATACTGCCACGATTCATTAGTAGAGGAAATATTTATTATGAAAACATAATACGCAAAAGATGCACCGTATCGTAACGAAATATTATGATTTCAACAAATTGTAAAATAAACTATCGCCTTTGAATGCAGTGCAAGATAACCGTACATTGTAAACAGAATCTCAGACAGAAACATGGTGGAATCTGACGTACCATGTTATTGCCAGAGTATGTACCAGCACCAACGAAGCAGGGCAGGCAAGAGTCAACTAGGTACATTCCTCAGCACAACGCTGACAAGGAATTCGCCAGTAATTACTGCTTTCCTTCTCTGCATTCCGAACTCCACTGACGCATGTCGCGATGTTGGTACTCACAATCGGCTATTGTACATGTTATTTTTATTATTATTTTTGAAGTAAAACTTTTGTAGCATCATTGTGATTTGAATATAATACGATAAAATTTCCAATATAATTCGATAAATCCACGACCCCACGCTACTACCCTTTAGTGAAGTGGTATAAAGCGCTTGACAAACCTTTGCAGACATTCAGTCGACCAGGGATCGATCGAATCCTGAGAAATCAAAAAAAAAAAAAAAAAAAATATATATATATATATATATATATTTTTGTAAAATCAATATCCAATCTTCAAACCACTCCAAAACGAATAGGCAAAAGAAAACACGAAAGAAAGCGACATCTAGTGGCTCCGTAGAAGAAACCACAAATACTAATGAGATGGCCAAATATATATGAAAGATGCACTGGAATTCGACGACAACAATATGGCAAAAAATCATCCTTTACATTGATAAAAAAATGATTCTCTCCACTCTCTATTTAGTTTTCCAAAGGTTTAACTTCTACCGCGTGTGAATTTTACACTCTAATTCCATTTTTTTCATAATTTTTAATGACTTTTCAAAGGAGGTGTTGAGTTAATTTCATTGTGAGTTGTCCGGTCTCCTGAATTTCCATATGACCAATGTCAACAATAAAAATTCCATTCTCACAGTATTCCTGATGAAAACAACAAACACCACTATTAAGTAACTAATAGAAATTGCTTTTTCTTTAATAGAAGATAGAGAGGTAAATTTTCCTCAAACCCTGTCTCTTCTCTCATATTTTTTCTCAATAACGCCATTCCACAATACTGGGGATGTCATAATCTACAAAAACCTTTTGAAAACTTGTATAAAGGTAAGTAGGTAGTTCATTTTTCGATATCTGATAATCCTTCTCTCTTCGTTGTATTTAGTGAACCGTTTCACTCTCATATATATTAATAAATTATTAATGGTTTTTGTGTTTAATTCGTAGAACTCCATTTTAATTTTTAGAAATTTAATTAAATTTAAATTTGATATGTTAATATCGAGTTCTGCAAGTATTTAAGAAAGTATTTTAGTTACAGCTGTTTCGACTTGTAAGGTTTGAAAATGACCTTACAAGTCGAAACAGCTGTAACTAAAATACTTTCTTAAATACTTGCAGAACTCGATATTAACATATCACGTTTCACTCTCTTTGAGAATTCTTTGATGCATTCCAGGAGAATCGTATCTATTCCCGGGCATTTAATCAATTCCCGGGCATTTAATCAATTCGATTTCATTATTAATTTTTCTAGTTTCCAATTTACAAAAACTTTTCCATCGGCCATTATTTCCACGGATTATAATAATAATAACGCAATATTTATACATATAGCGCTGTTTTGTGTTATTTCACATCAAGTGCGCTTAACTATTATAAACTTAAAAGTAATCCTATAGTGTTCCTTAGGAGTACTTACAAAATATTTATCAAATAATATGAAACAAAGAATATACAGTATGTACAAGGTAATGCCAAGAGAACTAAATTAACAATAACAGTGCTGTTCCTGCAGTGCAGGACAGGACAAAGATAATGATAAAAAATAACGGTGCCATTAAAACAAGAATCATCAAAACTAAAATACGTATAATATAAAACAGGAGACAGTTTACGTTTAGAAATAAGAAAAATTCTGAGTGCACATTAAACATAAAATTACAGTAAGGAGGAAACCGAAACCAAACACAACTTATTAGGATATATTGGAAAAGAGTTGAGATTCATGATTGCCATGATTTTGAAGTAAAACTTCTTTACGCACGATCGATACTTGGGGGTAAAATGATGAATACGTTATCAAAAAATATGAAACGTTACGAAAAAATATGAAATGTTACGAAAAAAATGTGAAACGCTTATCAATATGAAACGCTTATCAATGTGAAACGCTTATCAATGAAATGAGTTGATTTGAGTTGAGTTGAGTTGAGTTGAGTTGAGTTGAGTTGAGTTGAGTTGAGTTGAGAGTTGAGAGCTGAGAGCTGAGAGCTGAGAGCTGAGAGTTGAGAGCTGAGTGCTGAGAGCTGAGAGCTGAGAGCTGAAATTGAGAGTTGAGAGTTGAGTTGAGTTGAGTTGATGGGGATATTTTTATTCCTGTTATTGTTATAATGTTAATGGACGGCATAAGTTAGTGAAGTTTTATTTCAGTCGTGTGGTCTAAAGCACACTTGTTTTTTTTAAATAAGTTTGTAGTTAAAGCCCGTTTAAATTCAGCCAAGTTCTTAATATTAGTAAGAGCTGAGGGATTACCTACCACCCAAATACAAATAAAGGCTCGATGACACTGAGCGAGTTTACAAGCTACTATCTACTTAGTTTAAAAGCGGGTGAATCGGCGAGTGAGATTGTCATGATGATACACAAAACTGTCCACTCGCTGAGCAGCGTAGGAAACTGAGGTCGCTGCTAGCGCTTGTAGCGTGAATAACGACGCCTGCATGAACTAATTCTCCAGATGTTTGACAATCGAAATCAGCTGTTTATTGGCAGCCATATTGGAAACATAAATAAACCAGTTAATAAACGAGTTAGCGAGTGGCAAGTAAAGTTGACGACCTATCAACTTTTTTCGTAGATTGTCAACAATCTGCTAGTTAACAAGTAACACGATGACACTGAGCGAGTTTACTAACAGATAGTGAATTTACCTTTTTAACCTTTACGATGAATCTTAAAAGGTTAAATTTTCCTGTCATAAAGCTATATTATTCATACAAATTCTGCTTTGGATTATCACTAACATTGTATGCACACACAGTATTTCATTACCGATGTTTATTTTTCAGAACTTCATGCAGCTTCATTTAATTTAAATCGCTGACAAATTTATTTTCATTATTATCCAATTAGTTAGACAAACGCACGAGCTAACCAACGACGTTGTTGGAGAATAATGATGGTGAGCATTAATTGTTATGCCGAGTATTTGATTTAAAGTGATGAGAATTAATGGCAAATGGAACTGAATGCAATGAATGATGTTCCCAACGGCGAGTGGAAGTTAATGGATTTCGTTACGCGGTTGGATTGTCATTTAGTAGCGAAATAATAAATTGAAAGGGGCCAGCGATACGCACAACTTCAGGCACTTCAATGGTGTCATTTAGATTTTCTGACTATCGGTTCACTGGCTATTTCATCAAAGTTACTAAACCTTGATTGAAGTAACTTAACTTTTTATAGAAATAATAGGTACATGGAACCTATATACAATGCAGGCTTTTTATTCCCTAACGCAATCATTTCTATTGTTGCTTTTGATTAGAAGGGTTTTTTGCAAGTAAGTAGTTACCTGGTGTAATGTTTTTTTCCAAATGAGTATTTTGTTGGCCAAAGATTTTTGTGTGTTTTGTAATTGCGAGACTGCGATATTTCATAATGAATTATAAATAATAGCTAACTAACCATCACACCATTTCCCCACAGGGGTAGATAGACAGGATGGATCGCCACACATCTCTGCCTTGCTTTATCATTCTCTTTTATTATTCTGACTCTTGAATTGAGACATGACTCGATTTGATTTTAAGTCACTTGGTTGTATAATTTCATATTCGTGCGTCCTGAAATTCTTCTATCAATCATTAAACTTTATCTTATTGCTGCTCATTCTGCTGGCGCTCTTTTCTCCGTTCACACGCCAAAAACATTACTCTTAAAAATGTCAAAAAACATTGTCTTGCATTATTTCCAGTTCTCCACATGGCATATTTGTAATACTCTAACCATTCAAACCTAACTCAACCTAACCTAACGTATGTACATGGTTTTGGCACTCACACGTTTCACGATGATTGTTATTAGTTATTACTAGACATCGGATTATATGCACTAACAAAGTGCCAAAATATGCATGCAAATATGCACTAAAAAAGGCCGAAATATGCACTAAAAACTCTTGATATGCCTAAAATATGCACAATGCAAAATCAAAATACCATTTTTATTTTTGTATATTTTAATTAACGACGATACAAAAACAGCGAAATATTCTTAAAATTATGCATTGTTTTTGTGAAAATACATAATTAAGTATTTTTCCAAATTTTCGGGCAAAAATTTTTGATGTTTGTCACCCAAAATGCCGAAAACGACTTCTCTACGTCAACTAACGTCATCCGACAAAATTTAAAAAAATTGGCGCCATTTCTGGATATACCCGTTGAGGCAGGGTATGTATGACCTGTGCCGTTGATGTAGGCATTAAAGTTCTTCATGTCTTCAAAACTCGGATTTAACAAAATAGCGTCTAACTTTTCACGAATCTTTTCTGATATTGAATTGGGAAGGGCGTTGGCGAGTTCAATCATTGTTTCCAGTATTTCCATTGATTTAAATAGAGGAAGGTTTTTTGTTTCCAATTTTTCTATGGCATTTGGTAACTTGTGGAAATGTGTTGAGATGAGGGCGATATTCTATTTAACGGATGCGTCTTCAAATGCTAAATATGCACGATTGGGAAAAAAAGGCTAAGATATGCATTAACGCCGTAATTAGAGAGTTATATGCATTTGCATATACAAATATGCAAATGCATATAATCCGATGTCTAGTTATTACCAACCAAATAATTTAATATAATTTCGCAATGCTGTTATCTTGCCAGTTTATTGGAGTTGTAGTAAGCACTGCGATGGACATGAGCAGTTTTCCCGGTCTAATCCAAGAGAGAGATGAGAATTCTTTCGAAAGAGCTTACCAAGTTAATCGAAGATAGGTCTCGCATTCAGACACGACCGATTGTTTTACTTTAAGCGACTCACGTCTCGTGAGAAGTTTCTCCTCTTCGAAAGGGCTGTAGAACATTCGACATTCGACCAAGCGGAAATTACACTTTGCCGGAGGAATGCCAAACACGGTGAATCAAACAGGAGTAGAGTATCTTGTAGTATACCATGCTTAGTGCAGGCTAAAATGTAATGAAAAGGGGGATGTATTAGTTATTACCTATCTATACTTTAACGTGACCAAATAAAACAAATGGTCTTAAATTGTATTCCATGTTTAAAAAATTAAATATTAATTTTTACACGTTCAATGGAGAAGAAGATGAAACTGATAAATCTTAAAAAAACATGAAATAAAACATAAATAAAAAGGGTATGTGCCTAGCCTGCTCAGCATGGTGATCGAAAAATCCTCAATTCATGTAACTAACAATTTAATGAATAAAGAAAACTTTAAAAAAAGGTATCGGTCGCAACAGGGAATCGAACAACAGATCTCTGTCTTACCCGAACAATGCCTTAACAAAATTGATTTCCAGTTGCATTTATTAGTTTTAACCTTCTACTTCAAAGATTAATAATTACATTAATAGTATAACATTTTAAATTAATTAACAAAAGTTATTCTAATAAAATTGAATACTATACTACATATTTATTGATCTTAGACGTTCGTAAGTTGAACATTTCGTTTACGAATAAATTAGGTTGGAAAAACATATTTATTGCAACTGTATGGGGTATGTATAGACTACAGAGGTCTATAGTGAAATAAAACAAAACTGCGCCATGCAAGTACTACATTAATATAATTCGTAAAATGGCAGAACCCAATGCTAACAATAGGCATTATATAATTACAATTACGATTTCATTTCTTAATAATAACAGATAAACTCTTGTGATATTACTTAATACACAGTAACTACTTGAGTTATTTAGTTACGTTTTTTTTGCGTTTACAGTGTATGTACATGTGAACACATTAGTCAGTACGTATTAAAATTAAAATTGCTTAAAAAATTTCTACGCCTGTACGTTTTGCTGTTTAAAAAAAACATGTTTACTGAACGTCTGTTGACGATTTTTAGAGGGTCCTAAGTCCTAACTTCAATACGAAGTAATTTATTTAAAAAAAAAGGAAAAGGTACCGACACTAGTGGTCGATATCTATAGTAAATTAGTAAATGTTTGCACTGGTATTAAAATCCAGCTAGGGAATTGGGGAATGCATTTGTATGCACAAAACGCCGCCCGGTTAACGTGGCTACTACATTCCATTTTGAATCTACCAATTGGTGCAGACATTATTGTTTCCGGCAGCGAATTAGAATATTGCGTCTTTCAAACTATTTTGTATTTTGGCTTTGTCCTTTTTTTTGATTTGATTTCATTGCACGTCCTTGGGTAATGTTATTGTTGTATATAATTTTCATGAAAAAATATTTTGACGACCACACGGCAAGTGGTGGGCTTGCCTTTCCTTCGGCTTGGGTAAAACTCGCTACAAAAATAATGATCGAAATTGTTCTAACCCTAACCCACGCACGCCGACAGAAAATCAATGGTGACCGATAGTCATTATTTCACCGCAACTAGCCGCGGCGTGTTAAGTTCCGAGGGTAGGCAGAGTCGTTAAATCAAAGGGCATTATATTTGATTTCAGATATTAACGTTTAATGTATCGATCCTTATAGCTCGAAAGAAAGTAAGCACTTTTACTAGTGGCTGGCTAAAAGTTTTAGTGAATTATACTCAACTAGTCCAAAGGCCGTCAATAATGACCGTCTACATCGCCTAAAATATATCTTGTAATTCTCGACAAACTTCCAACCACAAAATTTAATTTGGTGTTTCTTTAAGAGTAACATTGTGGTTGTATTTCTTTTGTCAATGTCAATGTCATTTTAAATTTCACAGTACATTTAAAAAATATACATATCTTCACCTTTTTTGTTGGCGTGAAATAATAGAGTGCCAAGTTCATAGAAGACAAGTAACGTATTAGGTTTTGTTAGTTCCATTTTATTTTTTTATTTTTCTATTTCAGGGAAAAGATATTTTTTTTTACATTTTCTCTCATTAAACTAGAAATAACAAAACACATTAAAATAAATTAAATTAAGTTAAGAAATTATGGGTCAAAGGCACAATTTGTGTCCTTATTAACGGCACATTTAATAAAAACTTAGTATATACTTAAAATAAAAAATAAAAAAACTTTTTTTTACAGAATATATTTTCACGCGCATTTGCTTCCTTAGAACGGTCAATCTGCCTAGCTAGGAACTAATATCGACCTACAAGATATAATAACACTTGTACACATTTTTCAATACTTTTAGCGATTTTGCAATACTACTATTACTAAGTTATTTTTGGTATTTAAATGTATCTAATGCAAT
This sequence comes from Limnephilus lunatus, assembly GCA_917563855.2. Lineage (NCBI taxonomy): Eukaryota > Metazoa > Arthropoda > Insecta > Trichoptera > Limnephilidae > Limnephilus > Limnephilus lunatus. The sequence continues at coordinate 17,274,346 of OU830604.1, read as the reverse complement.
GTAATACATAAAATAAAGTCGTCTATCTTATTCGTCAAATATGTTTATCTTTTCTGCTTCCAATGCTCTAATCTCCGAGTAATCTATTTCACACCAATTACAAATACAAGATCTTAGTAGTCAGCCTTGAAGAATGCATACAAATATTCACGAAAACATTAAATTTTTGTGTCGTATTTTTATTCGAGAAATTTTGTGTTAAAAAGTATATATTGTGGGGATGAGACACATGCGCCATTCTCTCATGTAGAAAAGCGCACATAGTGTGATCTGACACAGGCATTATGGTCTACGATCGCAGTTCGCTACTAAAATGAAGGTACATACTTCTCCTATTACACTTCCAAGGTTAGAGACCATTAAAATCAATTTATTATCTTTATTGTATTATTTTTTTTGAGCATGACCAATAATAGCGTGGACCAAAGTTCGTATAATATGTATTTAATAGGTTAGCTCATCTCAATAGGTTAGCTCATCGAGAAGCAAAATCGTGAAGTAACTTGTAGTCCATTTCCCTCTGAGAGATTTGCATTTACTGCAATAGAAGTGGCGTCAAGCTATTGTGAACGTATTTGCTGTGATTTATTAATAATACGTTGGTATTATTGTTGTATTATGTACAAACATAAATGCGTGGAAATTAATTAAGATTAACCAAAAAAAATATTATTTATTACCTAGTGAAAAGTGAAAGAGATCGTGCCTTTCGGACTCCAACTGGACTTCAAGCTACGTCACGAACGGTTGCACACGTTGCGAGCGGCTCGATACATATTTTTTTCCGAAAAGTGCTTCTTCAAGCTAACCTTATTTAATACATCTTATACGAACGTTTGAGCCAGGACTTGAACAATAGTTAACACATTTTTTTTTTAAATTCATTAATCTTATCCTAACGAAGAAAACGTAGTTTTCGAAACATGTTGATAATATTATTGATTACATAATGGTGTTAGTTAGAACATGAACAGTAATATTTTATTGAGCGGTGATTGGCTAAAAATTCGTGACGCAGCTTGGAGTCCATGTCCAAGTGGCAGTGTTTTACTTCAAGCTGCGTCACGCGTTCGAAATTTTGAAAGGGGCCCGACGAGTTTTTTTTCAAAAGCCTTGTCAAACGCATTTTCTACGAACACAGTTCTAGTGGTTTCCACATCAATTTTTCCATTTATAAATAACTAGCTGACCCAACGAACTTCGCACCGCCTCAGAATCAATAACAACTGCTGTGTTAACTTACAAGCTGAATTAAATTCGGTTTTTTTATTAAGTTAAAAATTACACAATGAAGCAATTATCGATGCGCAACAGTCCGTAATTTGTTTTTGCCAGGAGCAGAGATAGCGTTGTATACCGATTTATAATTTTTGTGATTTTCTTGCTTTTCCACTTACTTACGGGAATTTTGTTTCATTTTCTTTATACGTGTGAGAGAGATTTATTATAATTATTGTATTTTTCCTTTGGAGGGGTGCAGACATACGTTCACCGTTTGTCCTATTTTCGACTGTTGACATTTAGTGTGAAAGAAAGAGCGGCAGAAAGAACAAAAGCAAAACAATCAGCGCATTGACATTTGACGTTATTGAATTTTTGGAATTCACTCGCTCCTGAATATTATACTTATCACAATTTTCCTGCAGCTCTTTTAAAAGATGAAAATTTGTTCCATATAAAATGTGTGAGGAAAAGAATTTTCTTCATAATTTTTATTTCGTCAATTTTTCCGGTGTTTTAATAGCAATTCTGCTATTCGGGGCGGAGACAAATCCAACAAATCGAAAACATAAAAATCGCTTCAGCCGTTCTTCAGTTGTAAATGGTGTAACTAACCCGAATTAGTTCCATATTCCATAGTTAGGTCCTAATGTCGCCGTGCGACTTCAGCGCCAGCACTTCATTCAAGGGGAAATTGATAGACATCATCAATTACTCTGTTGGCTTTTCTAAGAAGGTCAGGAAATTTCCGCTTCGCAATAAAATTAAAATAAATGTAATATTTTTGAATGCATCCGAAAACTTAAAACTGTTTAATAGAGGCGATGAAATACGCTCTCAGATTTTATAATTCGAAATAAATACATAATTTTTTAAATATAACATTTTTAATGCAAACAAAAAAAAGTTTTAAAAATGGCTCACCTTGCGTTTTTCTGTCTAAAATAGAAAGAAAAAAGAAGCAAACTTTGTTTCTGATCAAATGTAAAAAACGAGTGTGCTTTAGACCAAGGGTGGCCAACCCGCGGCCCGCGGGTGTCTACTTGTGGCCCGCGGAGCACATGCATACTTTTTTTTTTCTTTTAGTCTTTAGTGTATATAAAACCGGATTTCCCAAAAATAAGCCTCTCTCGACAGATTATTACTAGGCGTGTCGACGACATTGGAAAACATACTGAAGATAGTTAGAAAAATCGGCCAAATAAGTTCATATTTTATGCTCTAGCAGTCTAGCATTAGATAAAAGCACTGACCTAACAGATACCGCCCAAGTGGCGATTTTTATCAGGGGTGTTGATGTTCATTTTAACAAAATAGAAGAATTAGCGGCACTGTCTCCATAAGGACACTACTTGCTCACAAGATTTGTTAGGAGCTGTTACATCGACATTGCCTCGTTTTTTTGTTAAAACTCAACAACCTATCGGACCTAACAACAGATGGCGCTCCAATAATGTTGAGAAACACGAAGTTTTAGTAAAATTGATTAAAAATGAGACCTGCAAAGTTGGTAATACTTCGGTGCTAAATTTTCGTTGCACTATTCTTCCGGAGACTTCATATTCCAAGTTCCTTAAAATGTCAGTTCTAAGAGTTTCTCAAGTCCTTGGATCCACAGTATAATGACGTTACATTTTATGCAGAGGTAAGATAGCCGGCCCGTTCCAAAATGTTGAAAAGAGTGTTTTATTTGAAGCAAGATACACAATCATTCTTCGCAAGCAAGCCAAAAAGTATCCCAGAATTTGAAGACAAGGAGTGGGTTAGCGACTTTGCATTTCTGGTCGATATAGTTAGCCACCGAAATGTTGTTAATAGTGTTAATACTCGTCTATAAGGGAAACATCAACTAATTAATAACATGTATGATCTTATTTCCGCGTTCCAAACGAAACTTGGGCTTTGGGAATAACAGCTAAGAACCAAAATCTTCACTCACTTTCCTACATTGTTATTGATCCAGACGTCACACAAATGGCGGCGGATAAATACGCTTCATTGATATCCGACTTAAACCTGGAATTTAAAAACCGATTTCAAGATTTTAAAAAGCATCGTGTGCTTTTTGCTGCATTTACAACGCCATTTTTCGTGGACGTGAATTTGTTGCTAGGAATTTTACAAATGGAATATTGTGAAATGTGTTGTGATGCGAGTTAAAGGAGAAATTCAACTAGGTTGATTTAGAAGAGTTTCACAAAAAATCTTTGGACAAGGAGAAATATCCTGCATTTTATAAACAAGCTATATCGCTGATTTCGCTATTTGGAAGCACTTACCTACGTGTGTGAACAGGTTTTTAGTCGAATGAAGCATAGGCATTAAATGTCAAATGAGAACACGAATCAACGATGAGCATTTGGAAAACTGTTTGCGTGTAGCAACAACATCAATCGCTTTCAACATTGATGCACCAAGTTTTGACAAAAAAATCAGACGTCTCTTCAAAATTTATTATATTTGGTTTATTTTTTATTATTATTTTTTTGTATTGACTAATTCTAATCTAATAAAAATGTTCGATTCTAATTTTTGTTATATCTTCTTAGAAACAACAATATATTTCTTGTTTGCAATAAAATAAATTTTGTGTGCGGCCCGGTAGGAAATCTCATTTCTAAAATCTGGCCAGGCTGTTAAAAAGGTTGGCCACCCATGCTTTAGACGACATGACTGAAATAAAACTTCACTACCTTATAAAATAAGAGAGAAAGAAAATGTGTGCTGACACCTCTCTCTCTCTTACCCCTACAGTAATATATTAAACGCAACTCTCTCTCTTTCTATTTTCAATAACTTATATTTCCCTCTCAACTTCCGTTCGCCTCGCCCGATTACACTTTTCGTAACGCTCTCGTCACGCATTCACCAGCATACTCCCCGAGTCAAGCGTGCGTTAAGAAGTTTTATTTCAAAAAGTTTTGAAAATGGCTCACCTTGCGTTTTTTCTGTCCAAAACTCACTTTGTTTCTGATAAAATGTAATAATAAAAAAAATAATTAATAATAATAATTACAAAATCCTCAAATCAATTCCGATTACAATGTTAGGTACATTTGTCAGGATTTGTGTGGGATTTATCAGCGAAATTATAATGAAATGTTTGAATGTTTGGTGAATTGAATGATGGTTGATTGACTGAGCTCGTGTAATTGAAGGAATTAGAATACCGAATGAACTGTGTTTGTTTTGCTGGAAAATGGGATCACCTGTCTCTCCCATGTGATTGAAGCAGCCTTTTTACTTTGGGTGCCTTGGTGTTTCAGTGAGATAGCATGTGCTTCTTTCAAATTACTGATTTCGCTAACATTGCTTATTGAATTTCAAACGTTTATTTCAGTTCGTTAAGCGCGTTGTTCGTAACACAATGTTGATAACGATCAGCTAGAAAATAATATATTATAATTATCTTTGATATAGCTTCTACTTTTTTTACTTTGCTTGCCACGTTTTTATCACAAGAGCACGTATATTTTGTCGATGCTAGGAATTCACCGAACGACTCCCTACTTCCCAACATTCTTTGACCCCCCCCCCTCCCCCTCCTTCCATTTCATGACGGGTTACTTACTTGTTTGTAAATGATAATGTTATTTTAATAAACGCTCGGGTTGCCGGCGATTAATTATTTTACACCCCTGACGAAGGTTCAGGGTGAACAGAAGTCGGATTTTTAACGATATATAATAAAATGGTATTCAAACAAAGTTATTTTATTGTAATTATTATAATTATAATTATGAATAACCACAAAGTGTTAAACATGTGAATTTTTTTTAAACAAATCATTAGCAAGACTATTTGCTCGAGATTCCATTTAAAAGGTAAACCTATGTTTCCCTGTCTTCGGAAAAACGTACGATATTACATCACTGCACTTAAGATGGTTTGCGGACCCAAAGACAAAACAGAGGTGTTTGGTTATAAAATCATGAGTCTGCCTTTTAGGACCTAATTTATTTAGTATCGTATAAAGTTCGTTTAGACCAGGGGTTCCCAAACCAAATAGTTTGGTTGGCCAAAAAAAATTTACTGAGCTTAGGTGAACTACACATGGGTAGAAGGGGTCTGGGGGGCCAGCAGCATTTGCATTTTACTGGTAATTGTGTCCAAAAATGCAATTATTTTAAAATCGCGAGAAATATCTGATTTTCGACGATTTCATAAAAAAATTAATAATATCGGTAAATTAAATTAGTATGAGAAAGAGCACATAGTGCTTGTTATAAAATACTTGTGACGATACTAATATTCACATCAAAAGGGACCTTTTCAAGACGCGGACATTATTAAACTACAAGTTTTTTATTCTTTGTCCTTTCACACGTGTTTAACTAGCTTGTTCGCTTTCCACTATACATGCGCCTGTGTCCTCTGCATTCACCCTCCACTTATTATTATCGGGTCAGTTGCATTCAATTTTACGAGAAATGTGTGGAAAAAATATACCGATTGGAATTGATTGCGAAAATAATTTCCTAGTTTGACCATGCGCCTTGTACTTTTCACGCAATAAATCAAAACCTCCATAGAGAGTCCGAGGTCTAATAATAAGAAAGTTCTAATTTCACAAAATATATTATAAATACCGAAATCCAAAACATAGAAAGCTGAAAACATAATTTTGGGTCGAAAAAATCTTCAATTGGCCCGCAGGTTGGGCGTACATGGTTAAGACTCTATCTTCAATTTGTAGTAAACATCCTAACACCTGCTGAGCCCAAGTAATATAGGTCGATGTGCTTCCTAGACTTGACAAGTTGTTTTTCACCTTTACTGTTGAACAGAATTTCATCTAATATTGTGCAGAAAATGGAATATGTTTTCCTTTTATTGGCAACCGATTTTATGTTACAAGCGTTATAAAGAGGCGGGTCTCGTTGGGTAGAGACGTTGTACGTTACAGTTTTATATGTTGAGAAGGTTATGGTTAGGTTGGTAATACAGGTTGGTAATACTTATGCAGGTAGTTTAGATTATTTAAAATTGCCTGGTATAATATAGTATATGGCAGAATATTGATGGCGTTATTTGTTATTCGCGATATCGATCGCCTAGTTGATAGTAAGACGTCTTCGGGAAATGGAAATTTGAGTTGAGCCTTGTTTAATTCAGTAAAAGTTTTTTTGCATCATAATTGGTTTGGTGGTGTTTATGAGTAATCTGAGTATTGTACCAGATAGAGGGTACACTTTTACATCGAACTGCGTTCTAGACTCGAAATTCGATTTTTCGGAGATATCTGACTAATCTACTGAACGATCGATATTTTCATTTGACTTATTATAAAAGGTTCTTGTAATAAATTTTGACCAATAGGTACACAGATATGAATTTAGATTTCGACTGTAAAAAGTATTTTCGTTATTTATTTTTGAGGTGTTCTACCGTGTTCCGCTACCTCCTTCTTAAGCCAACATTTTGGACAGCGTTACAGAGTCAATCATCATCTGCCCTGATGATGGACACTAACGCTGTCCGAAACATTGGCTAAAGAAGGAGGTAGCGCGAAACGGCGTATGACCCCAAAAATAAATAACGAAAATAGGTTTATAAATAGGAAACTCGATGAAACGGGAACGAGCGACACTAAAAATCGAAAAATACATCCATCTACAGGATTTAGTGTGAAAAAGAATGTGATAGCAATAAAATTTTCATTTTATTCATGGGTACCTACTCGGTACCAATATAATACGATAAATAATGGTTTAACCACTGAAGCAACAGCGCAATTTGAAACTTTTTTCTCCGATTGCTCGAGATATTTTGGTGATAATTAGACATCGGATTATATGCACCAACAAAGTGCCAATATATGCATGCAAATATGCACTAAAAAAGGCCGAAATATGCACTAAAAACTCTTGATATGCCTAAAATACGCACAATGCAAAATCAAAAAACCATTTTTATTTTTACATATTTTAATTAAAGACGATACAAAAACAGCGAAATATTCTTAAAATTATGCATAGTTTTTGTGACAATATACAATTAAGTATTTTTCCAAATTTCTAGCAAAAATTTTTTAATGCTTGTCACCCAAAACGCCGAAAACGACTTTTCTACGTCAACTGACGTCATCCGACAAAATTTAAAAAATTTGGCGCCTGTTTAGGCAGAGTATGTATGACCTGTGCTGTTGATGTAGGTTTTAACGTTCTTCATGTCTTCAAGACTCAAAAGTTTACAAAATAGAATCTAACTTTTCACGAATATTTTCTGATATTGAATTGGGAAGGGCGTTGGCGAGTTCAATCATTGTTTCCAGTATTTCTATTGATTTAAATAGAGGAAGGTTTTTTATTTCCAATTTTTCTATGGCATCTGGTAACTTGTGGAGATTTGTTGAGATGAGGGCGATATTCTGTTTAATGGATGCGTATTCAAATGCTAAATATGCTCGATTGGGGAAAAAAGGCTAAAATATGCATTAACGCCGTAATTAGAGAGTTATATGCATTTGCATATGCAAATGCATATACAAACATACAAACTGACCGTAGTTCAAAATAGCCAATTAATTCACCTATCTTTGGTCGATTATCACATATTCGTAGGATTTATAAAAAAATCGTAAAATTCTACTTAATTACTTACAAATAAGGGGAAATTTGCCAAAATTGACAGCAAAGCAATCCGAGGTATTTTAAATAGTGCCATATTGTGGAAAAAAGCTCTCCAGTGGATAATGTTCCTGACGAATCTTTGCAGACATTCAGCCGACCGGGGATCGAATACTACGAAAAAAAAGAAAAAAAAGGCAAAAATCAATACCCGATCTTCAAACCACTTTAAAATGAACAGTCAAAAAACACAAAAGAAAGCGACATCTAGCGACTCAGAAGAAAAACCACAACTACTAATAAGATGGTCATATGTATGGAAAAAGATGCACTGGATTTCAACGACAAAAATATGAAAAAAATCATTATTCACATTGACAAAAAAAATGGTTCGTAGGCTCCCCACTCTTGTCTATCTGATGGTTTCACTTCTACCGCGTGCAAATTGCACGCTCTTTTTTGTACTTTTAATTTTTTCACCCATTTTTTGAGTGTACGTGGATAGGTGCCCATTCGTGCCCAAAATGTATTGCTAGGTGTGTTTTCATTTCTACTTCAACTTTATACATTAGTGGTAAGTGGTAGGCACTCTATTTAGAATTATTATTTAAAAGCATTCATGTTTATGGTTGTTTATTGTGGAGACCTCCGGAGGGTAAATATTTAATGCGCACACACCACGCGTATAATTTGATAATGATCCGAGAGAACAAAGGGCGAATTACATTTTATTTTCTTGGGTACAAATAGTTTCAAGCCATTGTTTGGGGACGTACGTCTTTCACTCAATAGAAATAGATATATAATCATATCACAGACATTAATTAAATTGTGGGGCTTAATTAGAAGGCAGTGCCCATTATAAAAACAGTCATTATCCTAGATATTGATTAACATATACAGTGTGTAATGTGAATTATTTTACTCACTTAACTTTTACTTTCAGTACTTTTATCTATTGACACAATTACTAAGCGGAAAAAAATTGACAATTTCAAATATTTGGAATGCAAATATATTTTTTTAAACATCTGTATGGCTATGTATCTGTTATGGTGATGAATGCTAATTTGCCCAGCGCGGAGATCATTGTAAATCGGTAATCTCCGCAATCGCTCGGGATAAAACCCGAAAAGGCGATAGAATTATTGACCTCTGTTGAAACATCTTAAAACTACACATAACCACCTATCATGGCGACATCTGTTATGAGACATTGAAACTACAAACATTTTCATACACACCACTTTATGAACCAGAAGTAAATATTTAGGTTTTCTTCTACGTCTTCAAAAATGTTATTTTTCATTTATGATTATTATTTATAAACAAGTTCAGCCGGGTAATTATTATTACGCGTGACTGCTATTTTGCCTTCCGAATATTAAGAAACTTTATTTAAAAAATTCGAGTGTGCAATTCACCCGCGGTAGAAGTCAAACCTTCAGAAAACTATACCAGACAAGAGTGAGTAGACTACGAGTCACCGCACAAAGAGGAGACCGATTATACTATCTCATTCTGTCGCAGGATAAATCCTATAGATGTATGTGTTTATCTCTTTTCAGTGTCGCTAAAGAAGTTTTCACTTCAATAATACTATTATTAAATAAGTACATAAAATAAAAAAAAACTAATTAAAATGGAGCTTTACAAATTAAACTTGATAAACTTTTCATTTCCCGATCAACACAAACCCCGTACATTTTCTAAATCCGGCATTGAATCAAACACAAATACGATGTTAAAGCTCCGTAACTATAGTTGTTAAACACCTTAAAAGTATAAAAATGGACAAGCCATTTATTCTTTCGCTTTATAGGAGGGCTTGCGTTGGTTTCGTCGCGGAATCATTCATAAATTATATCGAATCGGCGCAGACGCAAATAGTGATCCGAAGGAAAGGCCGCCATTGATTGACTTACAATTCACCCGCCCTTCCCCGCAGGACTGAAGTTTTATCAGATGCATAGCGGTAGTATAACTTTATTCATTTGCTTTTAGTATATAACCACCATAACAAATGTGCTTAGCATGGTGGTCGAAAAATCCTAAAATTGTGTAACCATCAAAGCAATGAATAAAAGACAAAAAATTGTTGTTTTTCAAAAACATTAAACACATTTATTTCAGTTTGTAATTGTGGGGTGTGCTGTTTATATATTTTCATAACAACTCAGAATTATGCAAATTCAACAACCCTTTTAAAATTCATTTAAAGTTTTGGTGTCATTTGGACCCACTCTTGGACCGCTGATTATGCAATTCACACGTAGTAGAAGTGAAACCTTCAAAAAACTAAAATAGACAAGAGTGGGGAGACTACGAAGCACTTTTTTTTATCAATGTGAAGGATTTTTCCATATTTTTGTCGTCAAATTCCAGTGCACCTTTTACTATACATTTAGTCAACTTATAAGTATTTGTGTTTTCTTCTTCGGAGTCGCTAAATGTTACTTTCTTTTGGTTTTTTCTTTGCCTTTTCATTGTGGAGTCGTTTGAAGATTGGATATTGATTTTGCAAAAATATATAAATATTTTTTTGTTTTGGTTTTGTTAGGCGCTTCATATAACTAGACCAAAAGAAGCTTGCGGGGGATCGTGAATTTATATTGGAACATTCCTACTATTTCATTCGTGTTTGTCACTTTTTAGTGTCGCTGTTTCCGTTTCATGGAGTTTCAAATAACAACGGTGCTAAAGAAATTTTATCTTATGTTGTCAGGTCACGTGTTTACAGCACAAAAACTCGGCCTCTGTCATGTTTTACCAAAGAGCATAGGTTTATATTGTGTGTACCACGTGGCACGTAACCACAAACAGAAATACATCTACCGCACATTATTTTTACTTACTTGTACATATATTTCCACGAAGCAGTGGATCGTGAATTTGCCAACTCCGGCAAACTGAATGGGGCGTCGTCGTCGGAGTATATTCCGGAATATCGCCAGACGCCGCGACGCTGCGAGGCGCTTTTCGGTGCCTAACAACACAACACTGTTTGCATGGCTGAGCTGAATTACGTAAATAGCACCACTGCCAACTGAACCCTCCGCTTCCTGGAAAGTAAACTAGCAGAAGCAGAAGGATTTCCCTGCGCACTGAACCGTGAACTCCTTCCGACCGATAGCCATTGTGGCATTGATATAAGTTTACGGCGCTGCACATTGCTATCGTCGCACGTTGGAGTATTCTAATGTAGTTTTTCGTTTGAGACGATTGCAGCTGCTAGGAATGAAATGCGATAGGCTGAAAATCGGTCTTTCAAGAGCTTTTTGGGATTTTTAAATCAATTATTAAACAGTTCTTTGTCGACTCTTTTTTAATTTGCTACTTTTTTGATTTTTTTGAAGTGAAAACTTATTTAGCACGGCTGTGATTTAAAACTCGATGAAAGAGGAGACAAAAAATACAATAAATACATCTATTGGATTTAGTCTTCGAGAGAATGAGATAGTAATAATTTTTGAACTTGGTTACTATATTACAATAAATAAACCCATTATCGTACTCCTGATTCTCTGCATTCGTATCATTCTCTCCAAGTTTAGTTTTCTGAAGGTTTTACTTGTACCGCGTGTTAACTGCACGCTCGGTTTTTTTTTACATAGGTATTAAAAAAAAAAACAAAAAATTGTCCCCGGACACTGTACCAAGAATTGGAATTGAGAAAAAACTGATTTACTTTCGATGACTTCTTTATCTTTATTGACTTCTTCCGATGGTTAGGTGAATTAATGTCAAGTAACTTAAAATTTATTTGTAAATCTGGAAAGTCAAAGTTCTTGATGAATTTTGTATTGTTCAGGAGGAAACACGTTGTAAAATAATCTAATTTTTAAAACAACTTTGAACTTTTTTTAAAATTGTTATGTCTTACGATTTTGATAAGATTTTTCATACATGTATTAAAGAATATAGGAAAGTAATATATTTTTAGCATGAAAAGGTATTAATTATTTTATTCAGTTAGTTAAATACAACTGTCGAACATGCAAACATTTTTAAATTAATTATTGAGTTCGAAAAGTAATTTGTTTTTACCATTTCTCAATTCTACATTCAATGAAACAAGGTTAGAAAATAATTTTTAATTTTCTACATTCTCTACATTCATTTTCTACATTCAATGAAACAAGGTTAGAAAAAAGATCTTAAATATTCACATAATATATTTTTGGAAAATGTACCGTGGAACCGATGAAAACATTGACAAAAATTACAATAAATTTTTTTTTTAAAATTTCGATATTATATTACAATTTTATTTCAATTTTACATTTTATAGTATAATTTAATAATGCTGGCCTCGCTGGGGGGTTTATCCGTGATGAGGCCATGAAGAACCCGAGTTTAAGAGCCCACCCCAGCTGAACCTATACATCTCTACTAGGGAGGGCACGTCCTGATGCGACCTGCTAACGTAAGTGGCGCCATCCTTTGACGAATTCTTGAACTCGAAATCGAATTATAAAACTAGCTTTTTAGAGAATTAATAATATAGATGGCAGCACTTCGTTTATATATATTTGTGAATCGAGTGTATAAGACAGACTCAATACTGTTAATACTCTTTGATTATCATAAAAGGCATACATAAATCTAGAAATAAACCGTTAATAGATATCAGAAATTCACATGTGTCTTCCCGAAATGAGATTTTAATGAAATTATGGATCACTAAGCAATCGCGGAAACCACTGAAACCATCGTTATGTTGTAAATGTTATGTATTTAAACCCCACCATGGATGCTCCTGAGAGTGTGCCATAAAGCGTAAATAAAATTCCACAACACCGCGTTTATTTATACATTTGTTTGGATTTCACAAGATGTTAAGGGTCGTACTTGACTTATCAGTGATTTAGAGTAAAAAAAATTAAAAGAAATTTTGTTCTTCGGTGTCTTCTTTTGTGTTTTTTTCTTTAAAACCAAACAAAAAATGCCTTGCGTTGGTCACTCAGCTCGACCCTACCTGTCCAATAACTACTCATTTTTTATGTTTTAAGTAAAAAAAATCATAATGTCACCGGAGACAAAAATATTTTTTGGAACAAGTGATGTTAGGATTCACTGATCAAAGAAATTCAAATAAATCCCGTAACGCCCTGTATGTAATTTCATTTGTAAGCAGAGTTGTAGTTGAATAAAATTGATATTAAAAGAAAAACAGTTTTCAATTACCTTTCAAGATCTATGAAATTATACAGAGTGTTAAGGGGCGTACTTGACTTACATTATTTGGAGTAAAAAACTTTGAATGAAATTTTGGTCTCCGGTGACATTTTTGATGTTTTTTTCTATATTTTCGATTATTCGATTCTTTTCGATTTTGTTTTCATAAATGAATGAATGGTTGCAAATCTTGGATGTAGAAATTAACCCACTGTTAATTTCGACTTCCAAGATTTAAAATCATTATTCCAAGAACAAAATCGAAAAGAATCTGATTATTACTGAGCGTTATTTTCTTTATTCTATGCTGAGAGCAAAATTAGTCTGCTCAGTAATGTGAATCGAATCCATTCTGCAAAAAATACAACTTCCAGCGGGTATTTCACCATCCTCCTGATAGTTAATCCATACGATAACGAGTATATTAATAAATAAACAAATAAATATTCGCAACAGGTTTAAAATCTCGGCTAAATTATTCTACATATAGCCACTATTCTTGGATTCACGAACCGAATAGTAAACTAAAATTTTTTTAAATAAACAAATCGTGTTTAATTAATCTAAAATGTGTAGATAATATATGAGGAGTATGGTGAAATACCACCTCAATATATTTTTAAATCATTATTTCTTTCTGTATACCAACTTTAATTTCCCGTGGGAAACTACTGAAAGCTTTGAAATAATGTGGAAATCGGTTCTATCCAAAAATCAAATCAAAAAGGTTCCCTTTCAATTATATTTTTGATTAATTCTACGAATTTATGAATTTTAATTTCCTCGTGGCTGGTCGGTTGGTCTGCGGTGATTTGCTTGTTTGAACTTTTTTTTAAATCCTTGATTTAAACGGAGGAAAAATTTTTAGTCCAACAAAAATTTTGTTAATTTTTCGAAAAAAATTTCTTCGGAAAGGTTTTCACTTTGTAATGACATTATTTATTTTAATGAAAAGACAGATAACTTTGTTTACATCTGCAATTGTATATTAATAAAAGTGATGTAAACAAAGTTATTTGTCTTTTCATTAAAATTTTGTGATTGTTAAAACAAACTATATACAGATAGGTGTCAAATTTTATTTCGAAGCATTGTGGATGTTGAGACTTGCCTATAGCCGTATTTGGTGACCAGATCTGAATAGCCAGGTACTTCCCAACCTTCCTCTTACCCACCCCCTTCCCCTCCCCACTACCTTAAGCCTCACAACATACCCCAATTGGGGATGCCATAGTCTCACTGGCTCCAGACGGGAGCAGTTGAGATTCTTGTGAGGTATTAACTGTAAAAAAAAAAATGTATGAATTTATAATGAAGAAGGGTATGCCAGTATAAATCTATGTATTTGTTCGCTGAAGTAACTTTATTGAGAAATTTATTTTGGATTAACAATTAATATCTATTGAATTTCTTTCATAATATCGCAGCGAGTATTGAGTTATCATATCTCACACAAATGCATTGCTTGCACACATCATAAAAATAAATCTTATTTTTTATATGAATTCCTCAGTAGACTATGCCATCCCCAATTGGGGTGTGTTGTGAGGCTAATGGTAGTGGGGAGGGGAGGGAGATGGGGAAGAGGAATGTGGGGAAGTACCTGGATATTCAGATTTGGTCACCTAACACGACAAAAGCCATTTTAAGCAACGTTTCATTTCTGAATGGTGGTCTTACACCAGGGCGACACTATATATATTCTACTCTGGAACGTGGCGCAATTATACTGTATATTATTTTTAATGAATTAGTAGTGAAATAACACAAATTTATCAAATAAAATTTATTTTCCCATGCCGGGATCGAATCCCGCGACCTTTGGATTGCGAGTCAAGAGCCTTATTCCTCGACCACGCCGGCCGTCTTGTACAAGTACATATGCGTTAATACACACAAGTGTTGTTCGGGTCATTTCAAATGGTGCTACCAATGGTGCTAAAAATTTGGAATATCTATTTGTATCACACCATACATATTTATGAACGTTTATCGTTTATAGCTAATATGCGTTATTAATAATAATAATATTTATTTCTTCCAGGATGTGGGGAGGATAGTGCAATCCCATACGTTTCATATAGTTATACATATTTATATATTTACAAAGTACAGAAACAAGAACATAAATAGAAAAAAAAAATAATAATAACAGAAATATATAATCCATCAGGGCATGGTCTTGAGTGAGCTCGGGCCCAACGCTCACTCAGTAGCGGAGCTTAGTACTGGAAGGCTGCGGTCACCACCGTGTTGTCGGAGGCCATTAGCCGCATCCTGGCTCCAGTGACCCGGTGTCTCATCAGGCTGGCGAATTCTTATTTTTTTTTTACGGTGCTCCAGATTTTATGTCCGGGTTGAATCTTTCCCAAATGAAAGACTAAACCCTTCCACACACTTTTCCACAAATGAATATCTAGTAAATTCACGCAATGTAAGTGCACTATATAAGTATAATAAATACAAAACAATACAAGAACAATACGTCAATCCACCAGAAACATAATGGGAAAATATTTCACCGACTCCAGATATTTTCATATCAGAGGGTTCGGCTCTGATGAAATCCTAACTGGTACGATAAATCCTACTGATTCCTCAATATAAATATTTTTAAAAATCTTTCGTAATCCTACATGTATTTAAAATGACCGATTTTTGCATTTTTATGTACAAATTTTTTGACAAATCTAATACGCCTAAATTTTGAATGAGAGAGCTAGGTATAATGCCAGTAGCCGAAATAACAAATGGTAATATTTTTATAGTCTGAGAATGCCATATAAATGTCATTGTTCTTATCCTTATTATATTTATTATTATTACTGCCAAAAGCGACGAATATCCTAATATCGCTAATATTCGACCGGTCAGTGGTTGATTGGGCATCGCGTTTGGTTCCCACCCAGGCGTTCCGTTTTCAATTCCTCGGCTGGCTAAGTACTCCATCACGACTCGAGCAACATTTTCCTACTTGTGCTTACTGTGGTGGTAGTAGGAGATTTTCAAATATTGTCGGGTTATTATTAACCCGGGAAAGTTTGCCTTTCTTTAAAAAAATTTAAAAAATGCTTTTATTTTCAATAATACGCGTTAAAAGCGACGTTTGTCCATTTATCGCATATTCCATAGAATAGGAGCGATAGTCAAAGTTTAATTTTTATCTGATGGTAAAGTGATTGTGATTATATATGCCCCACGAAAACCGTATTTAAGAGGGAATAACCAGACAAAACCGGAAATATATCATTTTAAAAAAAATTTCTAGCCGTATTGACACTTTTCCACAAAAAAGTATAAATGTATTTCGAAAGATTGTTCTTTTATCTAGTAAAGTTATGTTTAAAATTATGAGAAAATGTGTTTATTTTGTAGATCGTTTTCGTATTTATTAATTTTTCAAAGAAAATTTTGTATCATACAACACACATTTCAAATCATATAATCATGCAGTAAAATAAATCGATAAATTATCTTGGAAAGCTATGTTTCACAATTTTAGTTTAAATAAAATCATAAAAAAAGATTGGTGCACGTGTTTGTGATGAAAATATTTCAATTTATCTATTTATTTACGGTCTTACAAACTAATATGTTTAAGATTTTTTTTACATCCTTAGACATTATTGAAAAATATAAATACTTATGTTCAAAAAATAATTACAATAAGTACATAATTTTAATAGTTTTATCTTCACACCTTTCGGCATTTTTGAATGTAGGTATAAATTAAAGCAAATTTTGAATGAAATAAAATTTATATTGAGTTATTATTTATTATTTTAAAAAGCTGGCACGGAGAATAATTAATCTTTCTCATTGGAACCGCCCTGTACGATCGTAAGAACATGTTTCCACGAAATTTGGATTCTCGGTCGCTGGATGGTTAAATGCCCTTAAGTTAGATCTCCGCGAGATGTCGCTAGTGTCTCTTTTCGACTTGCTTGTTTAATCAATCATTATTTATTTTCGCTCTCCTATAAAAAAATACTTTTTCGACTTTCTATTTATTATGTTTGAAAGGTTGACTAATTCTGTACCCAAATAGAAACACACACAGCAAGCCCCTCAGTGTGTTGTGCAGAACTCCAGAGGTTTCTCTCAACTTGCTAATAACAGTAATAACAATAACCTCCGCACGGAGTTTCGCCTCTCGAGAGGTAGCATGTTCAGGCAGGGCGCTAATTAAAACGTATGTTTGAGAAATAAGTCTCTTCGTTAGAGGTCCCTCCCCGTAAGGAGGAGGTTCAAAATGCCAAACTTATGAAATACCTTATTCCACTAAACTTTGAAGAGAAACACTGATTGCGTGTTCCTAGGAAAGTGGGAGTTGGAGCATGTAGGAACTTTTCCCGAGAGAATTCACATATTTGTGGGTCAAATTATATTACTAAAATGTAACTTGAAAATTTCGTTTAAAAATATCTCGTTGTTCGTACATGAAATAATTCGGTGTTCTAGCGATACTTCAATATATTTCGATTATTTTGTGACATTGAATTAAACAAAGCAAACGTGATGCAAAAGAGACCCGGAAAAACCCCACCCCACGAACCCGGGCACTTCTACTGGGACATTGGAGGTTATCAATAATAAAGGCATGGCAAACGGTTGGGAGTCCTCTCCAATCGATTGGCAGTCTCAGCAAGAATGCGCATGACGTTCGGTCTAGCCGTGGACCTACTAGGACACCAAAAGTAGCGAACCACTTTGGGGTACCCAAGACCGAGGCGTTGGTCATCTTATAAATGCTTACCTAGCGGCGGTACCCATACCCGCCTATCAAATTTAAATTATCAAATTTAACAGCTCATTCAACATAAGTTGAAACATGAATCTGACACGTGAACTATGGCGCTTATAAACTTTCGCATTGTTTCGTAGGACGGCACATTTGTTTTCAAAGAATTCTGAAAAAGTTTTTGTATCAGTTGTCTCCAAATGACTGTAAAAGCGACTCGGAAACTTCCCGCGAATATCAATTTTATGAACAACGATTTAGTTCTTCATTGTTCTGAAAGCAACTACCATCCTTATAAATAATACAATCTTTCATTGAGACAATGATTGTTTTGAACTTATTATCAGTGATTAGGTACTACTCATAACCATAACATGGCTTTGTCCATTTTGATACTTTCAAGGTTTTTAACAACTATAGGTACAGAGCTTTAACATCGTATTTGTGTTTGATTCAATGCCGGAGTTAGAAAATACGTACGGTATATATGTATATATATATACGGTGTTTGTGTTGATCGGGAAATGAAAAGTTTATCAAGTTTAATTTGTAAAGCTCCATTTTAATTAGTTTTTTATTTTATTTTATGTTCTTATTTAATAATCGTGTTATTGAAGTGGAAACTTCTTTAGCACTGTTGTGATTTGAAATTTGATGAAACGGAAACGAGCCACACTAAAAAGAGACACACATGTACATCTACAGGATTTAGCCTGCGAGTGAATGAGATAGTATACTCGGTCTCCTCTTTGTGCGATGCTTCGTAGCCTCCCCACTCTTGTTCACTTTATTTTTCTGAAGGTTTCACTTCTACCGCGTGTGAATTGCATTTCTCTGATTTTTTTTACAACTGCTCTACACAGGAGGCCCTGAGGAAAATAATTTTCATTAGGGCCTATGTCATCTTATGGGATGCTGTGTGGGAGTCTTTTTAAAGAAGTACAGGAAGTCTGGGGTCACTATATGCAGAAGTGATGGACGTATGAATCCATCCTTCCCACTGCAGTGTAAGGTGATGGGTCGAGAGAATCCGGCTGGAGAGTTCAAAAGGTCTCCCTCAATCAGAGAAAACGTATGTATAAATATCACCCCATAAACCCGGGCGTCTCTGCTAATTCACCAAACGTAGCGAATTACTTGGGGTGATCTATGGTAGGGGTGTTGGTTATCCAACAGATGGTTTCCGGAGCGGCGGTACCCATACTCGCCTTTCAAATTGTAATTTTCTTTTGTTGGAAATGACTCTTCATATATCGAGTAAGAAAAGGAATAATTGCTTTTTTCTCATTACCCTAATCTTTAGCTTTTATTCTCTCAATTAATTTCTGGGAACTCTGTTTTCGACAAGAGTTTAACCTGGTCGTCCAACACCCGGCATTTATTTAAAAGACGTACACTTGATTCGAGAAATACTCTTGATAAGAAATCGAAAGAAAAGATTTATTTGAATGACCTACTTACTGACAGTCTTCCCGAATAAAATCGTATTTAAGCCACTGCACTTATTGGCTTTCCTTGCATCCACACAAAGTCCGGGTGGAGTGAGGACCAAATGTTTGGCATTCCGTGCGTCACTCAGAGAGCTTCACTCAACCACCATTACGTCTCTCCTGTGCTCTATACTCACAGGTTGGTCTTGCCAGCATTGAAAATATAATTTTAGAATATTAAGATAAACTAGGTAGGGACCCGATAAACTGATAAATTATCTACGAGTATCTATCTATATTATTATATGAATCGCCGAAATGTATGTACGCGCATAACTTCCTAATGACTGCACCAAATTGGGTAATTCTATTTTTGTTGTGTTCGTTATTGACATAACAGGTCAGACTCTGTAGCGCTAACACTAGTCCACTGCCCGCCTGGCTTAAATAAATTACGGTGTCATTAAAAGGGATGTTGCAGTTATGTTGCGAATACAAAGACATCCATTCATTGGTTAGCCATGTATAAGGTTTCGAGTTGAACACTGGTTCGTAGCCAAGTTAAGGGTTGAATATTAATGGGCTGGTTTTGGGTTTTAGATTACTCCCACGCCCGCTTCTTCTGCTCGTGTTTCGTAATGGAACAATGTTTTGGTGTTGTGATGAATGAGGGCGTTTGTTTTGGATTTTAGCTGATGCGATGACGAAATAAGGTTTATCAAAATAAAGTTACACAATGTTTATGAAACTGAATCGAATCACCTTCGTCTATATTATTTTCTTCTTCTTTGGCTGCTTTTTTATCCCGTCCATATGTAGACAATGATTTGGATTGCTCCTTTAAAGTTTTGTCTGGTTTGATAATGTTCAAGACTCTCTGCAAAACTTCATTGGTTTCTTTCGGCTTCTCGGCTTCTGAGTTTTTGTTTCTGGTTATTACTAGAATTGTACTCTCTAAAGTCCAAAGAAAATTTACACGGATTTTGTCTTACCGATCAGGTGTCTACCATCTTTTAGACGGGTACGAACAAAGACTTACACATTTCAAATTAGAGAGTCTAGTTAAAAGACGAAACATAAATGACCTTTTAATGCTTTATAAAATTGTGAATAATCGTGTAGATAGTAACTTAGTCAATCAAATCAAGTTATACGCCAGGCCCAAATCTACCAGAAACCTTAACATATTTTGGATCGAAATTTCTTCCAATAATACTGGATATTTTAATCCTATATCTAGAATGTCTCGATCATACAACAATCTTGTTAAAATACACACCATCATAAATATTTTTGTAAATAATATAACTAGCTTCAAAAAATATCTCCATGATTTGTGTAACTAATAAAAAAATGCTTTTGTTCCATTACTTTTCAATAATTACTTAATAAATATTTCACACTGTTTTTCTTGTGATTGCTTCAGTGAATAATCTTGTTAATTAGTGCATCTAAAAAAAAAAAAAAAATTGTTTCATTACTTTTCAATAATCACTTCATAAATATTTCATATTTTTTTATGTATTTCAAGTTTTGTATTTTAGTTTTCAATATTTTGTATTTTAGTTTTCAAATTTTGTATTTTTGTTTTTAAGTTATCTATAAAATAATACTTGCATTGTTTTTAATGTTGCTTTTGTGAATACGCAAATGTTATTACTGCAGACACATTAGTCTAGGGATATTTATATTTTATTAGAATTTATTTTATATTACCTGCAAAAATGTTTTATAAATATCCTGTTTGTGTCTCAAATAAATAAATAAAGCCCCTTTTCTTAGTTGAACGTATGCATCTAGTTATCTACTAGGTACTCCAAGCGATGACCGCAAAATATGTTTTCCAATAGACCACAGACATTTATTTAACTGTAAGGAGATAGGGATGACTTATAATTTGATGTTTGGAAGAACTGTGATTATAGAATATAGACTAGTAAGTTTTCCGTGACTTCAATCACACGCATTTAGTTTTTAACCTCTCAGGCTAACTTGTTCGCTTTCAGAAATAACTCATTGATCTCATATAAATCGTGATGACTCCCTTACTATCATGGTTAAAAAGTGATCTAAACAGTGTTAGGAAGAGAAAATACCTCGCTTTACCACGTTATATAGAAATTAAATACATAAACAAAAAAATTTTACAAAACAAAAAACGACTAAAAAAGAAGCACTAAAAAGTAAAAAAATAATTTCTTAAGATTGTTATTTTTGGAGTCGGTGTCAGCCAAGGTAACTACATACATAGGTGAGATGTGGAGATCTTGGCTGACACCGACTCCAAAAATAACAATCGTACGAAATTATTTTTTTACTTTTTAGTGCATTTTTTTAAGTCGTTTTTTTTTTTGTTTAAATTTTTGTTTATTTTTTGATTTTTAGTGATGAGCGTGCGTAAAGAAGTTTTACTTCAAAAAAAGAATCATCGAAATCTATTGGCGTAATATTGAGTTATTCGTCCATTTGTCGCGCACATACTTATTGCAAATTTAAGACATATATGGATTTCTCATAGATCCCATTGTCAGAACTGAACCAAATTAAAATGGAACCACACGGGAAGCACCAGCTTTCTAATAAAAAAAGAATCATCAATATCGGTTCACCCAATCGAAAGTTTTGAGGTAACATACATAAAATAAATAAAAAATACCGTCGAATTGATAACCTCCTCGTTTTCGAAGTCGTTTAAAAATAATTGAAATGAACTCCTTTATGAATCCAAAGTTTCAAACCGCAATTTGAAAAAAAATAATTGAAAGATGGGAATTTTTTTAATAATTATTTTTACATGAAATGACAGAAATTTGGGTGAGGAAAACGTTTATAATATACTAGCTGGGTTACCCAGCTTCGCTCAGAACAATAAGATAGTGTTCTGGACTGTTGCACAATTATGTTCCCGATTCCCTATTCCTGATCATTCCACGACATACTCCGCCACTCCTTCCACAACTTTCTACAGCTCTATGGAACCTTCTAGAACTTTCCGGAAGACTGTTCTAGAAATTTCAAGAGGGCGAAATTTTCAGCCCTTATATCTTTAAAAGCACGGCCTTTAGGTAAAAACGGATACGCTTATTCCCTAGGGGGGATAGAGATCTACCACACCATATAACTCCCTTGATCGAACCGGGACTCCTTTCTGAGTTTTTGCGAGCTGCACGTTTTTTTGGACTTTCTTTTATAATACATGCCATATTCAAATAAATAAAATGTTAATCTTTACATGTCCTTTCCCGTGCGTTCCCCTCCAGCGTTCCACTTCCACCTTCCCCGCCACCGCTCTCCCCCTCCCCCGTCCCGCAAACCCCCCTGGCACTGCATTTCTTGACTCCTCTCCCGCGCGGCCCGTAGCCGAAACTTTTTTCTAATACTAACATTTTTAAACTCGTGATATCTTTCTAATTATATATCCGAATTGAAAAATTCAAAAAGTTAAATAAAGGTATTGAAGCTGTCTTGAATATGAAGTCATTTATTTTGATAAGGATTAAAACC
This sequence comes from Limnephilus lunatus, assembly GCA_917563855.2. NCBI lineage: Eukaryota > Metazoa > Arthropoda > Insecta > Trichoptera > Limnephilidae > Limnephilus > Limnephilus lunatus. The sequence continues at coordinate 17,251,703 of OU830604.1, read as the reverse complement.
AAGATACAAATAAAGAGCCTTTTTAAGCGGTGACATATTAATTAAAATTTTAAAATAAAAGAATACATATTGTGGCATAACCATAATAGTTAGACATATGCTGTCACGACCTTTTTTGTAAATAATAATGTGTTCTATAAAGTCGTAGTACATTATTTTATTCTATCATCAAAAGTTTTCGCAGCGCACGCGTTTTAAAGAATATTTTAGGTAATTTTTTTACACCCTGGGTTACATTATTGAAGTTTTAGTAAGGATGCCTATTTTTTAATATAATATAGCTTATGTCACCCAGGGATAGTGTAGCTTCCCAACAGCGAAAGAATTTTTCAAATCGGTTCAGTAGTTTAGGAGCCTATTCGATGCAAACAAACACACAAACAAACAAACAAACAAACAAACAAACAAACAAACAAACAAATATTACCTCTTTATATAGTGTGTTAGATTTCCCTAATTAAATATGTGTTTGTATGTGTTTTTTTTTCATTTTGAGAAATTTTAGTTAGAAAATACGTAAGGTGAGACGTTTTTAAAACTTTTTTATGTTTATCCTCAAAATTTTTGTATTTATAAAATTATGTTACGAATCGAAGTAATGAATTACGAATCATCCTATTTTTAGTTAGTTATTTATGCTTAATTTACAAACATCAGATGCTAGTTTACTTGTAATCTAACCACTTAATATTTTATTAGAATAAGTTAACAATAATAATCTAAACGAAAATATGAAAGAGGACAAGACACAGAAAAACAGATAAAAAGACAATAGTCGCAACTGGGACTCGAACCCAGACTTCTCGTTTGATGATTGTTTCCAATGAAAAGGGTAGTTCCCCGTAATATGGAAAAAAAATAGTTGATAATAATGTTAATTCTAAAATTTGGAAATATGAGATTGATAAATATGACGGTTTGACAGAAGGTGGCAATAGCGAAATTGGTTAACGCGCTCGTCCCGGTTAGACGGAGAGGTCTGGGTTCGTGTCCCAGTTGCGACCATTGTCTTTTTTCTGTTTTGCTGTGTCTTGTTCTCTTTCATATTTTCGTTTAGATTATTATTGTTAACTTATTCTAATATGATATATTTCACTGATGGGAATAACCTTCAAAAAAGTAATAAAAAGAAAGTTTTTTCCCTCCCTCACAAACAATTAATTTTGTCTGCCCTTACCAAACCCTTTTTACTGGGATTAGTCAGTTTTATAAATCTGGTATGTTTTTATGAAAATTACGAAGAATAACAAATTTTTAACATTTTATAATTACTCTTTATATTATGCGAGTATTTCACCCATTTTTGGAGGCAGTCTGGGATTCTCAAACGGTAACTTACAATTACATCTCTAAATTATGCAATTTATGATGTTTTATTTCCTTTTATAATCGTTTTGTGTATCTAATAATTATACCTCAGATACGGGCAATTTTGTGCAGTACTCTAGCTAGGGTTTTGTACATTTTTTTTACATTCTTATGCACTTCTTATTGTACATTCTTATTTTTCAACATTTACAATACCCAGACTAAAATGCATTTATTTACTAATGCCGAACATAAAATCCTCGGCAAGCAATCAAATTACCACAAACATCAATTTATCATTCACCAAAAGGTCGCTTATATGCGAAAACATCATTTTCCCAAAAAAACATGTGCAATCGAATGAATGCATCATGTATCAATAATTATGAACAACTATTGGAGTACAGTTCATACAAATGTTGCCAATGGCAGTTGTTAATTAACTAATTAAGTATATCTATTTGCCATAAGCTAAATGTTAAAATTCAGGACCGTGGAGCACATTAGTCAAATTAACCACAAACATGGATTTACAAGTAATTAATTTACCCACAGATTTATTTATCTTATCATTACATAGTATAAAATAAAGTCCGCCAAAATGTATGTGCGCTTAGATCTTTTAAACTACGCAACGGATTTTCATGCGGTTTTCACCAATAAATAGAGTGATTATATGTATAATACATGCTTATTATAATAGAGGAGAGCCGAGAAATTCAAAGATTCAAGTCAAGCAGCGGGCAGCTGGCAAGCGGGTGGTGTGGATTTTATAAAGTTGGGTTAATGGCTTTGTGTTTCGTTAGCCACAGCAACGTTTGGACGGGTCTGCTAGTTTTATATATTTTTTATATTTGCTGCACACTGGATGCACTGTGGAAAATTATTTTCCTCGGGGCCTATGTCACATTTGGGGATGTTGTGTATAGGATCTTTTTAAGGAAAAATTGTGAGGAAGTTCTGAGTAATGATTATGAGAATTGAAACGTTGCTTGAAATGGCTTGATTTATCAGGAACTTCCTCTTCCCCCTCTCCTTCCTCTCTCCACTACATTTAGCTTCACAAAATATCCTACTTGGGGACAACATGGTCTCAGCAGCTCCAGACTGCCACTATCTTAGCAGGGGTGCCCGGGTTCATGGGGTGAGGTTTATCCATGTCTTAGCGGCGGATGCGTCTTACCACCTGCTGCGTGGCAGGCCGGATCGAGAGAGACTGGTTGAGGGAGGCCTTTTGACCTTTGCAGCCGAACGTAATTGGAGGTATGGATTCATACTTCCGTCATTCCTGGACACACTGAGCCCCAGATTCCTATCCATCCCTTACATCTTATTCCTTCCCAGAACTTCCTACCCTTCCCTTTCTTAAGAAGACCCTCCACACAGCATTCCCTATGATGACATAGATGGTGTGTGGAGCTAATGTAAAAAAAGACGGTTGGTAGCGGTGTTAAAAAAACAAAGTAACATGATGAACAAACAAATCAAAATTTACATTGAGAGTTCGACGAATTCATAGCTCAGACAACTCGACAACATACAATTCAACTCTTTGAAAAATCATTAGATCTGATGTAAAAACATGACAAATAGGTCACGTTAGGTTAGGTCATGGCCTATTTTTAAAAAGGTTTTTTATGACTTTTTTTTTTTTTATTTATTTAATATAGATATATAAGTGTACAAAGGTGTTACATAAAATACATATCGGTACAGAAATTATTTAAAATTGCAATCTCATCAAAGAAGAAGCTAGTTCTTGTGCTTGATGAGCGAGATTTTCAACTTTTCAACGGGATTTTGAGTTGTCGTGGAACCGAATACATAATGGTTTTTTTTATTTATTATTTTTACATTAAGTCCACACAGGAGGCCCTGAGGAAAATAATTTCCCTCAGGGCCTATGTCATCTTTGAGGATGCTGTATGGAGGGTCTTTTTGAGGAAAGGAAGGAGTGAACATGGGTCTTGATGAGACCCATGTTGTAGGAGGGAGGAAACACAGAGGCTGGTAAATCGTTCCACATCAGAGCCGTTGAACTCAAGAACGAGCCGTAAAAACGACCCGTTCTCATGTGACTAATGTCAACCGTGTACAAATGGTGGGCGCGTGTTTGGCGTGTTTCCCGACTATGCACCGGTGCCGAGGTGATCAACGACGCTAGTTCCTCGGAGCATTTTCCATTGTAATACCGGTAGAACAAGGACAGCATTCCCACCTGACCCCCGTGCTCTAAAGATTGCAATCCGTCTGTTAAGATGGGAGAATCTATCAAACGGACCGCCCGTTTCTGCACAGAGTCAAGGGTTTTTTTAAGGTATTTTGGAGCTCCAGACCAGAGGTGGCTGCCAAATTCAACCGTGGGGTGCACTTGCGATTTGTACAGGGTTAGCAGTTGTGTACTATTAAAGTATCTGCGGGCCCTGTACAGTACGCCCAGTTAAAGTAGATACTAAAATGATAATTTCTTGCTTTCCTATAAACAAACATTCTTTATTTATTGGATTACTAGCTGGGGTAACCGGCTCCGCTCAGGGAGTTGAACTGACGTTCGAACCCGCGACGGATCTTGCTTTATATAAATAACCCTACCAATGGGTTACCCCACCCATACAAAAAAGGCTTCAAACAATCCAAAATGTTCCAGAACATTCCACAACATTCGAGAGTGTTCTGGAATGTTGCACAATGATCTGGGATGTTCCAGACTATTCCCGTACATTCCACAGCATTCCAGAATGTTTCGGGATGTTCCGGAATGTTGTGGAATGCCGTCGAATACTCTTTAATGTTCTGGACTGTTCTAGAAATTTCTAGAAAGCAAAACTTCCAGCCCTTAAATCTTCAACACTAAGCCCTTCAGGGAAAAATGGGAACCTTCTTGATGGATGGAGGATAGAGGGTTAGCACACCATTTAAATTTAACTCTCTTAATCGAACCGGGACTCGTTTCGGAGTTTTAGCGGCACGCACATTGTAGAACACTTTCTTTTATAATATTATATGTAAATATATTGATGACACAGATATGCTAAACTACGTTTTAAAATGACCTAATAGTAAAAATATGTTCCAGTCTGCATATAATACTCAACTAGCCGCACTATTTGAAAAATTCTCACAAATCTGACGCATAGCGCGTCATGCTCGCTGCTGTGCCTGCACCGGGATTCTCGCGAGATAAAAGCGTGCCATCTAAAAACAGGCCAGACAATGAAACGCCAACGCCCGCCCCTCGGATCGATAGCACGCGGAGACTGGCCCGGTCTAGCGGGCCTAGCAGCCTGCTGCGTACTTCTGACTCCCAACTGCCTTTACCTCTGTTAGCTTTGGCGGATCTGACTAGCTAGGGTCGACTCACAGCCCAAAACGGTCCAGAGACAGAATATTATATATCGATTCGCGTGGGTTCAGACCTCACAGCAGCAGAATGGCGATTAGCTATGTATTTTACCGCTCCACTATCTAATCTCGTGGGTTATTTGATTTTTTGCGGTAATTTAGCAAACCACTTTAAGTTAATCAAACTAACATATTTTTATAATTAATCCAAATAAGTAATATTTCCATTTCAATTTTCTTTGATATTTAATAATTAATCTTATTGTAGAAAGCAATCACTTTGTGGTTTGAAACATTTAATAAAATAAAATACTGTTTTGTTTAAAACCACGAGTTTTAATAATTTTTTGAACCGACAGGTTTCGCTTTACTCAATAGAGTATTAATTTGTACCCTGATGATGCTTGAGTAAAGCGGAACCGGTCGTTTCAAAAAATTAATAAAACTCGCGGCTTTAAACAAAACAGTATTTTATTTTATTAAATAATTAATCTTATTGATAATTAAATAATTATAAAAATGTATGCAAGAATTGTAGCAAATTTTTAAATAAAATTCTTATATTAAATTATGAACAAACATTGGTTTTTAAACATGTTGATAATTTTTATTAAATAGTGGTTTACACGAAGTCAGTTATTTTATTTTTAATTAAAATGACGCCGAATAGTGATTTTGCTATGTAGCTTTGCGAAATATTCAAACAAAATTTGGAGGCAAAATTTTGGAACCATTTATTTATTGGATAACCAACACCTCTGCCGTATGTCACCCCAAGTGGTTCGCTACGTTTGGTGAAACTAGCAGGGATGTCAGGGTTCATGGGGTAAGATTTATCTAGGTATTGGAAGCAGATGCATTTGCCTATTTACTCCGTGATGGGTCGGATCGGGAGAGACTGGTTGAGGGAGACCATATGGCCTCTCCAGCAGGACTCTCTCGACTCAACGCTTGATTTACACGTCCGTCACTCTTGGACCCACTGATTTATAGGTTCCTACCAACCCCTCGCACGTTTTTCCTTCCCAGAACTCCTATCTCGTTCCTTTTCTTTAAAATACCCTCCATACAGCGTCCCCAAAGATGACACAGGCCCCGATGAAAATCATGATCCTCTGAGCCTCCTGCATGGAGCTATTGTTAAAAAAACTAACAATCTTTGCTTGTATACTGATTTTAATTGGAAACTAATTATGGAGAAAAGGGACAAATTCTTTGAAATACCAAATGAATTAATTACAGCGTTTCATGTTATGTAATCATCGTGATAAGATTTTCTGAATGATTAGAATTTATGTTTAAAAAAAAAAAAATGTTATGAGTTGATAATTTTATTATCTTACATATTTCTTTTGAAACTGTCCAATTTTGCTTTGAATTGGAAAATTAATAGTGAATTTATTGTTCATCAGTGAATTACGTCATCAACATAAACTTAATGATATTATTTATATATTTCGTTTTACCTCGTTGGGCTGTATAACTTCTTGGCTAAAGGTTTAATAAATAATCAATGTAAATTTGATATCCCTCATTTTTTCGTTTGGTAAATTTTCCAATTGAACCCTTTTCCAAAAAAGTTATTTCTAGTAAATCCCTAACAATTCTAAATCATTGTAACCTAACTTGACACATGTCTAAACGTCAGAAATAACTGAGAAATGCTCGTATTTCATCGTGACCTTTTCGGTCCCAAACATTTCCCAAAATAGGTCCGATCGACCCTTTTATTGTCCGTAGCCCCATTGATCAGAAGAATCCCGTGACGGATTGTCAGTAGTTAATTCACACGGTTGAATTATTACGTATTTTGATACATTATGTCGTTTACATTTCGTTAAGCCTTATACAGGCAACGTGATACATGATTTCCGCTGAATTTTGCCATTCCTGATCATACAACTGCTTCTGAACATCACATAATATTTTTTAAGTAAAACTTCTTTACGCAGGCTTGACTTGGGGAGTGTGATACGAAAGGTGATCGGGCGAGGTAAACGGTCGGGTTTTTACGCACGCTTGACTTGGGGAGTAAGCTGGTGAATGCGTTACGAGAGTTTTATGAAAAGTGTGAACGGGCGAGACGAACGGTCGGGCGAGGCGAACGGAAGCTGAGAGGGAGATATATAAGTGAGTGAACTTTTACTTCAGTCGTGTGGTCTAAAGCACACTCGTTTTTTTTAAATGTCGTACATGGGAAACCACAGTGAGCGGTGTTTTGCAACGCATTTTGTATTTTACGGCTTATATACTTTTAATTTTATGTTTTAGTAAGGGAATAAAGAAATTTTTTGTGACCTTACAATGTGTTTTTACATTAACTCCACACCGGAATATCTGAGGAAAATATTTTCCAACAGGCCAATGCCCTCTTTGGGGATGCGGTGTGGAAGGTCTTTTTAAGGAAAGGAATAATAGGAAGTTCTGGGAAGAAAAGGGGTAAGAATCTGGGGTCGTGTGTCAAGGAGTATGAATCGAAATCTTATGAATCATCCCTACCACTGCTGTATAAAGTAATAGGTTGCGAGAATTCGGCTGAAGAGGTCAAAGGGTCTTCCGCAACAGATCTCTTTCGATCCGGGCTACCGCGCATTTGATGGATAGATGCATCCGTCGCCTAGACCCGGACAAACCCCTGCTAAATCACCACCCATGCTAATTCACCAAACGTAGCGAACTCATGGCAGAGGTGTTGGTAATCCACGCTCCATCAATACTTTCAAGTACACATAAAAAAAATAATGTTTCATTTCTAATCTTTCAAATAATGTATCTTCCCACATTGAATATTTTATTAACGCTAGATGGCTGGGGTCTTTCTACGATCTAAGTTTACTTTAGCCGACGATTGTGATGCGACCTTTCTGCCATCCGTACTACTTGGAAGTTGGGATCTGCTGCCAAATCCGAAATTTTTTGCGAATATTGATATCAACTCTTTTGTTTACTTTTTCCCTTCTCGGTTCGTGACTTAATCAGCATAAAGAGAAATATAAGAAAATAATGTCACATTTTCACGTGGGTGTAATGTGAAAATATTACGTAATGGGATATATTTGAATAACTGACTGAAAGTAAAATAGTAAATAAATATTTGGGAACAATATCAAAAAAGTAATATCACATTGTTCTTGTAGGATTCATGTTTATACGATTCATATTTATTATGTAATAAAGAAAGGTGAATATCATCGTTGGTCATAAGTCATAAGACACTATTTGCTTGTCATCAATTGAAGTGGGTACACTTACATTAACAACAGAATAACAGGATAAATTTTGAGTTACAATAGTTAAATTTGATTTTAGAAAGGTGTGTTTTTAATTTTAGTAATTTAGACATGTTTTTTATGTTAAATAAATATTATGTACTAAATGAAGTTAACAAGAGATCCGCTTAAAACGATTATAAGATTTCATCAATTTAGTTAGTATTTTAAATAAACCAAACAGGTGAATAAATCGACCTTATTTCAGTACCATGTTATTTGATTAAAAAATTTGGTTCTTTGAAATCACAGACTGTTTATTGTAATTACGCACAATACAACTATAATTTAAGAGGACACACATCCTTATAACTGGCTAGCTAGATTTTAGATTTAGAACTTATCCTTTGGTTTGATTTTTTGATAAAGATGGCGGTGTTTTTACAGATGTTACGAAGAGAACCCCGTACAATTTATTGCTATTCGTGTGGAAAACAAACTAATTCGTGTGGTTTTTTTTAAATGATTTTCGGCTGCGTAATTATCGTGTTTTCGCACCCATAAAATTATGTCCCATATTTCCGGTTTATAAAAAATGGTCTGATTTTTCGGATTGAAATTTTCAAAAAATCGCCAGGGTTTCAAAAATACGATAAAAAAACACAGAATGTCTTATAATATTTGCTTAAACCGGTTTTTTTTTAAATGTGATGTAAGTGGCCTATTGGGATATTGGGGAGATACAACCATTTTGAGAGATCACCACCTTGGTGTTTAGAAAACGGATTACATACATAACCTGCATCGAGGTAATCTTTCTCTTCCCAATCTCCTCCCCCCCACATCTACAGATACCCAACCTTCTCAAAAATGGTATCTATCCCCAACTCCTTCCTCACTAGACTTCCTCCAGCTTCACAAACATCGAAGTGTTCACAACATTTTCCAATAAAAACTCCAGACCATTTTTTTTAAAATTAATAAATACCTTCTTACTTAAATAACTGCATAATTTTATTTATTTTTAGAGTTAATTTTAATTATTAAAATAATTGTCAAAGTGTTAATTTTTCATGATCCCCGAAAACCACCGTATTCTATGGGGTGACCATGTGACGTCATCAATCACATCATCTAATATAAGATCGCGCAATCAGCTGTTCGACTCGCCGCCATTTTGAAATTCAGAGTTCGAAGGAATCTCCCTAGAAGTAGCATTACTATATTTTTTTTGGACGGTAGTTTTTGAATATTTTCAATAATAGAGATAAACTAATAAGGATACCTTTATTTTTGAAACTGAATTATTTAGGCCCAAATAATGTTTCAATAAACACAACAACTAAATCTCTATAAACAGTATATAAATAAACGAATAAGATGAAATGTTGTTAAAACGATGGCTTGTGTCATACCTACATTCCCGTACAATGACTTTACGGTGATCAGTGACGTTACCACTAAGCATTTTAGTAAAACCAACTTATTATAAATGCTCTTTTTAATATATTTTTAACAACTGTACGTTAAATATTATTAAATAATACTTATATATTCAGAATCAGTGTTTATTGGTGTATATGAACATATTTTTTTAAAGCCATAATATTTTTCACTGGAGTTACATATTCGGGGATGATAATTTGTAGTAAATATTTTTTAGTTAATTTAATACTGAACCTGTGCATTTAAGTTTTTCGGCATTTCTTAAAAAATTAACGCAAACACTAGATCACCTCACTTGTCCGCCATTGAAGTTATCGGTTGTTGGTCGTTGGTCGTTAGCCGTTAGCCGTTAGTCGCTAAACACATCCGCTATGAGCCAACACGTCCATTAAATCTGTCGCATGCCGTCGCAGCGGATATTAGCCCCTTGGCAATCAGGGGCGGCATTCAGAATACATATAGGCGTGCAGCAAATGCATTAAGGACGTAATTTGATTAATCTATCGGAAGCGCGTAAGCTTCGTAATATTGTGCCTTTTATGGGACTATTGGATAATTTGCGATTTATAGAATTATTCAACTTTTGTGGCTTGGTGTTTTAGAAAAGTAATACATTTGTAGATACGTACCTATTTCAATTTGTCAATGTTACGGTATAGTCTGTCAAATAAGAGTAGAAAATATAAAAAAAGGAATTACAATTTTTTTAAGGCTGGCAACACCAATTTAACGAACACATATGACATGACATAAATTTGATTAAAATGTGTTTTATGAAGCGATTTGCTGTAATTTAATTTAACATAAATTTGAATTTAACAGTAGATAGAAAGGAAGAATCACTTATGGTGAGTTTAGTTACACTACTCTTAGATCTGAATGAGTTAAATATATTCAGATCTAAAGATAGAGACACGATCTAAAGCCCGGGCAACGCTAGGTACTTAGGAAAGTATTAAATAAATGTGAGCAATTTCTAAAGTGTGCTTTATATTTTATTACAATATCGTTATTCTTCATTATGTTAACACAAAATTTAAAAGGCATAATAATAATATACCTATATGAAATTCTTATTTTGAGATTAGTGGATATCTATATTGCAATGAAAAAATATTTTTATCACATTTATGCCTTTTTATTTTTTTATAAAAATGTAGGGTGACTATATTTATGTTAATAATGCGGCGAGAGCAGAGTTACTTCTATTTTTATGATCGTCCTTAAGTCATGACTAATAGCTTTAATAAAATATTAAATAATGGAATAGACATGCAATCCAGATCAATAATCAAAGGAAATCAATTAAAAGAGAAATTCCACACTTAATCTGATAGGATTATCTCCAACCCATGATTAAAATCTTCGTAAAGTTTAGCATTTTTGTTTATATATTCATTTGTCTTTAATGAGAGCGACGCGACGTCGAGTTATATTTTTGTTAGCGGCCATCGCTTTGTTGATCTCCAGCTAAATGTAAATTCTTCGACTTAGAATAATGTATTCATACATTGTTTATAGCATCCGAAATATTCTGTCGCAAATGCCTCCTGACATCTTTCGCGAAATGCTAATTTGAGATATAAATAAATTATCATTTATTTGCCTTTGGAATAAATTGCCCTCGGTCAGGATAATTGATGTGATCAATGTCACAAAATAGACATTTTCCTCGAGCTTATTATAATTTCCTTTGGCTAAACGTATGTTTTAATTTTAGCAAAGACCTCAAATCAAAGCCTTTAATAATTATTTCGACAACGATTCACTTTCATTAAAAAATCGCCCAGGTAAAATGCGATAATTTCGAATTTTGTCAATATGTGATAGGTAGTTAACAATAATACTTAAAAAACTAAACTAAACTCTCGTTGTAGTGTCCAGTTAGAAAGATGTCGGCACAAAATTCCGTCAAGGGCTGTGATCCACTTTTTACTCACGGAAGGAATAACACCTACAAGAAAAAAGGGTGAAGATTTCTGAGGTCTATTGTGGCTGGAGACGATAGTAGGTGACTCAGTACACGTCTGGGAAAAAAACAGTCGTCAGAGTGGCGTCATACCAATTCGATATCTACTAAAAAATTAAAAACCACAATTTCGGGCAAAAAAATCAAGGCCTCAGTGTTTCGGGACCGAGAAGGCATCATTTTGGTCGAATTTCTGCCTCAGGTTGAGACCATCAATGCACAAAAACATTGTGATACCTTAAAAAACTCAAAAGGAGCATTCAAACAAAAGGAGGGTATTGATGACCAGAGAAGTGTGTTCACGAAAACGTCCTCACACAGCCTTAGCCACCAATACGCTCTTGGACTCATTTGGTTGGGAAGTTTTGAACCACCTCCCGTATTTCTCCGACTTGGCGTCTTCAGATTATCATTTTTTCACCTTCTTGAAGGCATATATGGAAGAAAATAATTTTTCAAAAGACGAGCAGGTGCAGAAAGTGGTTCTGGAAGGAGCTGGCGGGAGAATTCTTCGAGGAGAACATAAAGAAACTTTTGCCGCTTGTGTGTTATTCAGCAATAAAAAAAATGTGATAAAAGCAAAATTATTTTATTAATGGCGAGTTTCTATTATTCATCTCATATCTCAATGTGGGTTTTTTCAACTTGTTCCCCTTTGCATAGCCTAAGCAGTGGCGAATTAAACTTTGTCGCTTAACTGGGTGTGAAATAATAATTCTATTTTGATGTCTTTCGAGGTCGATGCGTAAAGCGTAAACTGTGGTTCACACGTGCTGTATAATATGATTTAGAATGAGAGCAAAACAAAATTGGGTTTTGTAACTGGTAGTTAAATTTTATGACCATTTTTGCACTGCAAATTGAAAATTCCTTGAAATAATACATTCATTTCGGCAGCCACATGACAAACCTTTGGTATTATTCTAACTTTCTCAAGTTTTAGTTTTTTTTTCAGCATTAACCGGCAGTAGTAACCCTTATATTTAAAATCTTGTAAGAGAACTACAAAATATCAATGAATTATTTATTTCCATGTACACGGCACAACATGTGCCATTTACATAATTAAATTAACATATGTATAGTACAACAACATAAATAAGGTAAAAGTATAGTGGAAAGTAAAAAGTAATAAGTCAAAAGTATTAACTAAAAAATTTAAAGCAAAAATATAAAGCAAAAATATAAAGTAAAAAGGTAAGAAATAAATTAGTTGGAGGTGAAATGTATAAGTTTTAAAAAAGTTTTTTTTTTAAGGTAGCAAAGCAGGCTGACATACTCGTATGTTAATTAACAATATAAAGTTATCAAATATCTAAAAAAAGAATAAAAGTAAAAATGTACTGAACGTAAAATTATAAAAAAGGTGACTAAATATACCAAAAGTTATATGCTGCGAGAAATCGAAGATATCAAATAAATATGTTTTCACTGAAAGTACCTTCAATAAATTAATTTGCTCTGGGTTATTTTTTTTTTTTTAATTAAGACAGGATTCACTCGGTTTCGATTGGCGCAAGCGGGTGCATGTCACGTCTTTGATTGGGTTTGAGTCATGACCCGGCCTGGCGGCTTTAGCACCGCTCCTGTACCTGCCTGGGCGGAATTTCAATCAGCGGCAGATCCTAGATCATCAGCCGCCGCGCCCTATTGATCGGCCCGCGACACCCCAGCCTAGCGCTTGTCTCCAGCCTGCGACCGGAGTGCCCCCTTCCATTGTATACGGATCACTTCTCCACCCGCTCTGGCTGCCTCCCCGCATTTCTAATTATGCCCAAAGACAGAAGTATAAACGAGAATGCTAAACTTTTAATATTGCTTCTTAACTCTTTCTCTTCCTACTAGTAATTTCACAATATGTCATACTGTCAAAAAGACTGCCTTTCGGAATTTTAGATATTAAATCAAATTAGCCAGTTTTCCAAAACCCTTCCCATTACCTTTATTTTCCTTGTACGTCTCTCAATATGTCCTAATGAAAGTTTGCCGTAGTCGCGGGACATAAGGGTGTTAAAACTATCCTAAACAAAGAACAGTTACTATGTTTTAATCTTTTATTTTTTTATTCTATCTCTTCTTTTTATTTCCTGCATTTTCCTTCTTTTTGTACAGACCATGTTCCATATGTTCATACTCATCTTAATTTGACTGTCCTAAAACGGGGATCCTCCTAGTTGGGCAATCAAAACATTTCTTAAATAATGTATATAAATGTATAATCTTTTACTAAATAAAAAAATATACTTATTTTTATATCGATTAACGTATTTTCATACAGTATGTGGATTGGTAAGTAACATTTTCTCATAAAGGCATTAATTGACCCCTCTAGATAAAAGCGTGGAAGAAAAAAAAATACCTAACTCATTTTAAAGTATAAAAGTAGTTTAATTGACGCTTTTAGTTTTTGTTTCCGAATAATGTCCGAATTCTTTGGTTAAAGTAAGTAAACTATACCTATATCTTAACTACCTGTATACCTACTTACCTATAATGTTATCACTCAGTGTGTTGCTCTCCAGATTAACCGTTATTTCCATAATGTAGTTTATTTAATGTAACTTCTAAAAAACCGATAATCTCATGGTCGCGGGTCACCTCACGTTTGCTATTTTTGAGTTTATACATAAAAGAATTTTCGTCTCTAACCCATATCTTATTTAAGCCCGGCATAAACCTTGCTCTGGACAACGGTTCTAGATACGCCCATGTATATCTTTTCTGTGCGGTCTGTTCCCATTCGGCCATCCAATGCGGATCCCAGGCATATTATATTATTTTCGTCGAAGTTATGATAAGGATTTCAATAGAGGTACCTGTAAATGGCATAAATTTAAATAATAAGTAGTATAACTTCTGTAGCACCGTTTTTGATTTGAAATTCTGTGAAACGAAAACGCGAAACTAAAAAGAGACAAACACATATTCGAGAGAGAGAATGAGATAGAATAATCGGTCTCCTTTTTGTGCGGTGCTTCGTAGCCTCCCCACACTTGTCTACGTTAGTTTTCTGAAGGTTTCCCTTCTACCGCTTATGAATTGCACACTCTGTTTTTCTTTAAAATACGACTTGTACAACAAAGGATTGATTCTACATTTTTATTTTGTTTAAATAAATCGGGAGACGTACAATCTTCTTATGAGAAGATTATTATTTATCGTTACTACATTTACTCCTCTTTGGACATACCAACTTTTGGTAAGTATTGTACGTGCCAAACTTAAATGCCGACCCGAACTTGACACTTTTCAGGTTTCTTATCTACCGCGTGTGAATTACAAACCTTGATTTTTTGTATTACTTTTTCTTGTTTGTTTCTATAACTTAAAAGTTAATATCAAATTTTACCTGTCGCCGAATAATATTTCAACTTTTGGGAGGCGGGTATAGGTACCACCGCCCTGATAACCATTTATTGAATAATCAACACCTCTGTCATTGGTCCCCTCAAGTGGTTCGCTACGTTTGGTGACTTGACAGCGGATGCGTCTGCCCAACTGCTGCGTTGCAGGCCGAATCGACAGAGACTGGTTGAGGGAGGCCTTTAGACATTTCAAGCCAGAATCTCTCGACCCATTGACCCACCGCGTCCGTCACTCCCGGGCACACTGACCCCAGATTCCTACCCACCCCCATACCATTTTCCTCCCCAGAACTTCCTATCATTCCCTTCCTAACGGCAAAAAGAAGATTCACTTAAAAAAAAAAATTTCAACATGTAGATATTTAATATTTCAAAAAGACGTAAAAAATTGGCGCAGACTAGGGTCGGCTACCTTTGGAATAAGATAATCCTAGGACCCCGTAGCTTGCTTTATGGCAGTTTATCTTCATTTTGACGGATGGGTAGGTTGTGAGCTTGAAATATATTTATTTTAACCAATAATTCACATTTAGCCTGGCTAATCACAGGTTATTTTAAATGTTATAATCCGGCGTATATGGTTATGCCGCTGAGAGCTCAAGTTGGAGGGGTTCGCAATGAAGCTATCGGTGATCTTTTTTTGGATTTTAAATATGTAGGTACTTTAGTTCCATTTTTTACTTGTTCTAATCAAAAGTAAGTTTTTTTTAAAATGATTTTAATTAAATTTAATGATGTTATTATCAAGTTCTGCAAATATTTCTGTTCTTATTTTTGCAAGAGTTGATTCGGCTATAAGGCCATTTTGTAAGCCGAAACAGCTGTAACAAAAATAAAAACAGAAAAACTTGCATAACTTGCTACTAACATTATTAAATATAATTTAAATTAAATTTAAAACTAAATGGAGTTTTACGAATTAAACATAAAAACAATTAATAACGTTACCTACTTGGTTAGCCAAGTTACTTGTTCTAACCTAAAACAGACGGGAAAGGTAAGTTCATCACATCACGGTAAATAACTAATATAATATAGTAGATGTATGATTATAGACGTGGAAGAATTACGCGTGTTGTATATTTTTGTAGTAGCGTGTCTTTTGTAATACATTTACGAAAATTACTGTTAATTTGCGCTATACTTCAGTAAATGTAATATTATTTTTCCCCGGCTTTCCTGGGCTTACTATTGGCCGGAATTTAGTAGCGATTGGATTGTCGGGGCTGCAAGTGGGAGGGGATCATCTTTCATACAATAAATTCTGCCATCGGGAAATATAAATCCCTCTTCTAGAGATTTTGAAATCACTGGACTTATTGGCTTCTTCTTTGGTGGTGTAATAAGCGAATTTAAGGATATGCTATCCATATTCTTGTTGCTTTAAGGGCTCTAATTAAAACTTTGATTTAAGTTTAAATAGTTCAACCGATAAATTGGGTAAAAAGTTAAAAGTTGCGATTGGGAACTTCTCCGCTTGTAAATGTTTGCAAAAAGTTGTGTGCTTAAAGTCTGGAAAACTTCTGTCATTTACCAAATATATGAAAATGTGCTTGGACAATAGGTACTCGAATGCATAAATTATTTTTTTAAAGAGAAGCTTCTTTAGCCTCGTGATTTGAAATTAGGATGAAACGGAAGTCCGTCACTAAAATTTAATATTTCTCGCGTACTTGGTTCTAATATAATGCGGTAAATTCACGACTCCGCGCGAGCCGCCGACAGCACAGCGGCGTAAAGCGCCTGACTCTCAGCGCCCAGAGAGACATCCAGCGAACGGAGGTTCGAATCCTACCATATCCAAAAAATAAGCATTTTAATTTTTGTGAAATCAATATCCAATCTTGAATCCACTTTAAAATAAACATGCAAAATAAAAGGAAGCGACTTTCTTGTTTCACTTCCACCGCGTGTGAATTGCACACTCTGATTTTTTTTCTTTCACAAGGTTTACGTGAAGGAGCCAAAGAACAGTACAATAAGATTAGTTGAAGGGTGATTGATACAAATATAAATATCTATTTTCATTCTCTGCAGCAAATAGCAAATGAACTCCAGCGCACGTGCACTGTGGAGCGGAAGCGATTTGGCAAAAGCTCACATGTAAATAACCAATTGTCGAAAATAGTAGGTAAATTTACCGCCCGCGATTCACCGATCACAATTCACCACGAGGAAAGTTCACCGCCTACATTTCGCTGACCACAATCCCCGGCCATAAGTTAAGTTAAGTTAAATTCTTTCGTTTGTCGTTAATGTTTTCTTAGTTTTTTTACATTAACTCCACACAGGAGGCCCTAAGGAAAATAATTTCCCTCACGGCCTATGTAATCTTTGGTGATGCTGTGTGAAATGTCTTTTCGCGGAAAGAAAGGAGTGAACCTGGGACTTGAAGAGACCCGTAGTTGTATAAGGGAGAAAGCAATCGTTCCACAGCAGAGCTGTTGATTTCAAGACCGAGTCATAGAAAGACCCGTTTTCATGTAACAAATTGTACATAATATTACGTTAGGCGCGCGTTCAGCGTGTTTCCCAACTGTGCACCGGTGTCGAAAAAATCAATGCCTCTAGTTCCTCGGAACATCTCTACTGAAATACTGGTAGAACAAGGACAGCATTCCCACCCGACGTGACGCCTGTGCTCTAAAGATTGCAATCCGTCTGTTAAGATGGGAGAAACTATCAAACGGAACGCCCGTTTCTGCACAGAGTCGAGGGTATTTTTCAGGTATTTTGGAGCTCCAGACCAGAGTTGTCTGCCAAATACAACCGTGGGGCGCATTTGTGATTTATTTAGGATTAACAGTCTGAGAGGTCCACTTAACTTTGGCTTTGATGGAGCCCCGTACCTAAGCTACTAACTAAGTTACACCAAGCATATGAATGGAAGGCCGGTTCGGAAGATTGCTTCCGTTGAAGGAGACTGTATTTTTATTTAGATTGCTTTTAAACGTAATCAGATTGGGACTTTGAAACGTTAATTTAGACAAGGTCATTCTTAACCCAAAAGAAACACTCTCGAGGTATCGGTCCATTCTCTGCTGTGTTACTATTCCATGGAAAAACCGTAAAAAGGCGTTAACAAATATTAAATAATTCATAATTTAATTTAAAAAAACGCTTCAATTATAAAATAACGAGCTTAATCCGATGTGAATTGCAGTAGGTCTAGTTTCCTAGAATCTGATAATTTTTTACCATGATTAAATTGACAACTCAAATGACATTATTTGTTATTCTTGTGTATTGATTTAATGGTAATTTGGTAAGGTAGGATTTGTGTGACAAGCTACTCGTATCTGTCCTTGGGCTGAGATTTCCCAGCCAGACCCAGGCAGGTACCGCGTATCCCGTACCCTTAGCTCTATACAAATTATCAATTGAGATTCTAAGAGCTATTGGATTATGTAAACGGTATCGTAAGACCGGCCGACGCGAGTTCCGTACAGAATTTATGCTAATGAAGCACGTCGGGCCAAGGGTCCCATCAAAGGAAACTGTTTAATTATTTCACAATGAACGCGGATGAGAGATCTATGTAGGCAGATTAATTTCTGCATATTTCAACTTCGGGGAATCGCTCACCTCTGGCACTCTAATATTTCCACTCTGACCGATAAGTCTCCCTGAAAGCAGAGAGCAAGATGTCACCCGTCGTAAAGTGGTAACCAGTGAATTATTGGTCCAGTACGCTCCAAACTCAAATGAACTTGATATAATCCATTCTCACGCAGGTACAGCCACTTTACTGACTTTACAAAGACCGTAAGCGAAAGAGAAAGATGCGTAAAAACATACGTGCGACAGAGAAAGACGTGGGCGGGGAGGCACCTATATTTGTGTACTGTAATAAAACGAATGTGCTTTAGACCACACGACTGAAGTAAAACTTCACTAACTTATAAAAGAAGACACAAAGAAAATGTGCGCGCGCACTGCTCTCTCTTGCTCCAACAGTTTGATACAGACAATAGGCCTGCACTGTGTAAGAAAGAGAGAAAGAGAAAGTGTGCTCGCACCTCTCTCTCTTGCCCCTACAGTAATAGACGAAACGTAACTCTTTCTCTTTCTATCTTCACCAACTTAAATCTCCCTCTCAACTTCCGTTCGACTCGCCCGATCACACTTTTCGTAACGCTCTCGTCACGCATTCACCAGCTAACTCCCCAAGTCAAATGTGCGTAAAGAAGTTTTACTTCAAAAATACTACATTCATTGTGTCCTTTCGATTTTCTCCGGTGTCTGCCTTAGATCCTCTAATTAGATTTCCGTTTTCGAAGTTCCAATCCCCCGACAAACAAACTGATGTGAGCGGGTTTTTTTTACGATTTGCTTTACCAATATACTCCGCTTAAGTCTCTCTTGCCTCACATTACATAATAAAATACATTTGTACATATTTTTAAACTTTTCTTGATAAATTCAATTTTTATAAGAAAAACTTTTTTTTTACACTTTTTTGAAGGTTATTCCCATCAGTGAAATATATCATATTAGTATAAGTTAACAATAACAATCTAAACGAATATATGAAAGAGTACAAGACACAGAAAAACAGAAAAAGCAATGGTCGCAACTGGGACTCGAACCCAGACCTCTCCGTCTAACCGGGACGAGAGCGTTAACCAATTTCGCTATTACCACCTTCTGTCAAAGCCGTCATATTTGTCAATCTCATATTTTCAAATTTCAGAATTACATTATTATCAACTAATTATTTTTTCTCCATATTACGGGCAACTAACATTTTTATTGGAAACAATCATTCCAAGAATTGGTTTGTAACCTGGATATCGTCTCGGATAGATATATACGATTTTTTTATTTGATGGGAATAACATTCCAATAAAAATGTTAGTTGCCCGTAATATGGAGAAAAAATAATTAGTTGATAATAATGCAATTCTGAAATTTGAAAATATGAGATTGACGAATATGACGGCTTTGACAGAAGGTGGTAATAGCGAAATTGGTTAACGCTCTCGTCCCGGTTAGACGGAGAGGTCTGGGTTCGAGTCCCAGTTGCGACCATTGCTTTTTCTGTTTTTCTGTGTCTTGTTCTCTTTCATATTTTCGTTTAGATTGTTATTGTTAACTTATACTAATATGATATATTTCACTGATGGGAATAACCTTCAAAAAAGTGAAAAAAAAAAGTTTTTCTTATAAAAATTGAATTTATCAAGAAAAGTTTAAAAATATGTACAAATGTACGGGGGGGGAGGGGGGGGGGGGATTTACAGACAGGACTTACCACCGCAACCGGTAGACCACACGACTGAAGTAAAACTTCACTAACTTATAAAATAACATATGACATTGGGGTGACATATCGGTAGACCACACGACTGAAGTAAAACTTCACTAACTTATAAAATAACATATGACATTGGGGTGACATATGAAATTGGGGTGACATATGACCATGGGGTAACCTACGTTCCTGGGGTGACCTACGACCCTGGGGTGACCTATGACCGTGGGGTGATCTATGACATTATCCTCATCCTTATCACTCCCCAAGTCAAGCGTGCGTAAAGGCCCGACCGTTTGCCTCGCCCGATCACCGTTCGCATCGATCACCGTTCACATCGATTACCGTTTGCATCACACTTTTTATAAAAGAGTTCTGATAAATGTACATCTAATCTGTTTCTTGAAAAATTACAACATCTAAATAAGTTCATATTTTATAAGTTTGGGGGAAAGTAATAAAAACTAATACCATTTAGATTCATAGAAAAGGCAAAAACGAATAAAACTTTACTATTACCAGGGTATTATATCAATTTGAATACCTACCTAACCAAAAGCTAATTAGAATTTAGAACGAAACTTTAAAACCCATCTCCCCTTCGTAGTGTCTGTTCTCTTGCAATCTATCTTTCTTCTAATTTAGTTGACGGATCACCGTTGAAATTTGATATTGGCAAACAAGAAACTAATTTAAGGCTTCTTATTCAATGAAATATTGTAGATACATTGTTTAAAATTCAAACAGATTTTCATTTATTATTCCAAAACCGTTTTACTATTAAAAAAAAAATTCTCTTTTTAGAACCTGCTGAGAAATGAAGGAAGAAAGGAAAAAAAAGATTATGTAATGTAATGTTTATGTACATACATAAATTACATTATTTTGAATGAATTGAAATGTTAAATATTAGATATATTATGTTTTTATGTTACAAAAGCTGTATATATAAACTATAAGCTATTGAATTTTTCCAAGAAAAACTTTATTTTTATAACTTTTTTGAAGGTTATTCCCAACAGTTAAATATATCATATTAGAATAAGTTAACAATAATAATCTAAACGAAAAATAATTAGAATAAGTTAACAATGATAATCTAAACGAAAATATGAAAGAGAACAAGACACAAAAAAACAGAAGAAGAAAACAAAAACACAAAAAAGACAATGGTCGCAACTGGGACTCGAACCCAGACCACTCCTTCTAACCGGGACGAGCGCGTTAACCAATTTCGCTTTTGCCACCTTCTGTCAAACTTGTCATGTTTGTCAATCTCATATTTTAAAATTTTAGAATTAACATTATTATCAACTAATTATTTTTCTCCATATTACGGGCAACTATCCTTTTCATTGGAAACAATCATTCTAAGAATTGGTTTGTAACCTGGATAGCGTCTCATTGTCTTTTATCTGTTGTTCTGTGTCTTGTTCTCTTTCATATTTTCGTTTAGATTATTATTGTTAACTTATTCTAATATGATATAAGCTATTGCTTTAGATATGATTTTCTCAAAAATATATTATGGTGGAAACGCAATATAAATTATTTTACTTGAGAACTTGAAAACTTCTTTAGCATCGGTGTGATTTGAAACTCGATGAAACGAAAAATAACAACACTAAAAAGAGACAAACACATACATTATTAGAATTTAGCCTGCGATAGAATAAGATAGCATAATCCGCCTCCTCTTTGTGCGGTGCCTCATAGCTTCCCCACTCTTGCCTACTTTAGTTTTCCAATGCTTTCACTTCTACCACGTATGAATTGCACACTCTGCTTTTCTTTAAAATACGACTTGTACAACAAAGGATTGATTCTACATTTTTCTTTTGTTTAAATAAAACATGAGTTAAAATGAAAATTGACGAAAAAATCCCCCTATTTTTACAATAACTTTTATGTCCTGTAATCATAATTTTTCATTAGTCTAGGTTCACCCGCACATAAATTTAATTTTCTTTTAATATAAACTATGTGGTTTTAAGAAAAACGCGTTTAAACTTTTTTTTTTGGCCGGGTCGCTCCGTTCTCCATTCTATCTGCTTGTCGAGCACCACTCCTAACTATATTTCACGATCGATTTTTTTTTATTTTTAATATTAGCTCTACACAGGAGGCCCTGAGGAAAATAATTTCCCTCATGACCTATGTTTGATGCTATAACTTTTAGAACGTATTCTCCACATATGTGGGAAGATTTTAAGGCCACACAGTAGATTTTTTGGATCGGCTGGACCAGACACCCCAGAAGTTAGAATCCGTATTCTAATTAACTTGCAGCTGCAGAGATTGTACGTTTTTCACCAGGCGAACGGACAGTGGGGTGTGGGGACCACAAAGGGCTGTGGCTGGACCCCTTCCAAGTTTCTAGTTCCGCGGGAGCCAAGTTGGTATTTTATCCCATTCACATAGGAGCGATGTATCCTTTCACATATGGCAAGTAAAGAGAAATTTTCATATTGAATGAGTTAGTTGAAACATGTTCTGCTTTATATAATATATACAAGTCGCTTACTACGCTCTTTTTTTTCACATGTAGCGAATACTTTGTAGGTATACATAATTATAATATACAAAGCGATCAAACCAGCCGGTTTCGGTTTTTAAAAACTTTTAATAATAACAATAATTAAAGTGTCTGTTAAAAAAAAAATTATTACAAATATAAGTATTAATATGAAATTATTTTTTTTTTATGTAAATGCAATTTTTACATATTCTAAAATAATTTTTATATTTCGTTTTATATAATTGTTTTGCTATGATACTTTTAAGTAATTAATCACCACTCCCTATAATACTTTTTCTGCCGTTCTTATTAATCTATACTTGTTTGTCTTTTGTTATTTTTATTTGTGATTTTTTCTTATCCTGATGAAGAAACCTCTGGCCTCGAAACTTGTCGATACTTTTTATTAAATACTGGTGTTTTACAAAGTGATATGTTTTCCTATAATAGGCCACTTGTATGGATTTCGTAATGAATTGGAAAAAATCGTGTGGATAGATTTTTCTACTGAGATTCCGAAAATGTTACTACATTTTTTTAGAAATTTATAGTTTTTTTAATTTTTTTTTTAATAAATCCGGTTTTTGGGCTCCTGACGTCACTACATGAAAATGTCCTGTCTCCGAAATATTCAATAAATTTTGTAAAATTCCACACTAATTTATTTTTTCGTAGCAACACTTTGATTTCCGGTGAATTTTTCAATTTGTTCACTAGATTTTTTGTTTGTTACCTTGCGAATTTATGTATATTTTGATGTTTCACAGATGGTAATAAAGACGGTGATGTATAAATTGAACCTCGTATAGATGCTTATGAGAATAATGGTAATAGTGCTGATTTTAACAATAATTTATTTAATTTTATAATATATTATTATAATTGTAATTTACTAGTCCGAGTTTATTATTTATTGGATTTAGCATATGTAGACTTTGAATATTTTAATGATTGATCAATAATATGGATCAAGGAAACAAATATTTATGAGATGTAATATTTTTGGTATGCCTCGTTATTCTCCTGTGCCATTCATGTGGAATGCATCGTTTTTTTTTAAATTGATTTTCGGCTATGTAATTATTTTTTAATAATTACATAGCCGAAAATTAGGTCCCGTCTTTCCGGTTTATAAAAAATGATCCGATTTTTCAGATTGAAAGTTTCAAAAAATTGTCAGGGTTTCCAAAATACGATTAAAAAATAAATAAAAAAATTGGGAATGTCATAGAATATTTGCCTAAACCGGAAAATTGAAAAAAAAAGTGATGCAAGTGGCCTATTCAAAATGACGCCATAAAGTGAATTGCAAAGATTGAAGACGTATATAAATGTATTTATATGTATATATATGTTATGTGAATATATATTTCAAGGTCTGCTGCCACTATTTTTACACTACACCGATGTCAAACGGATTAAAAAAAATACAAGTACCTGCTCTTTCGCACACTTTCAATGATTTCGATATCAATAACCTTTATTACCAAATACAATACGAAATTTTAAACTTGGGCAGGGTTTAACAAGTGGTCGTAATATACATTTACTTGGAAATTTAAATTTAATAAAAATTTCTCCAATTTATTTAATTTATTCCGGCTTATAAGTGAATTTAAAAACTTTGGAATTAAATTAACGGACCAAATTTTCTTCTCACAAATTACTTACAAACTACAAAATGTACGAAGTTTTACAATCTACGGGAGGGAAGGTAGCTTAATAGAAAATTAGCTGTAACCCAAGTAATATCGTAAACTAAATTAACTTAGTAAATTAAATTAACCAATTTCATTGGTATTATTATTTTTAATAAAAAATATGAATATGTTTCAAAATCAAAGGTTTTTCGTCAGTGTACAAAGGCTCCGAAGTATACAACTCGAATGGCTCTGTGAGGCCTCTCCGTGAGAAAATCAAGAGCTCATATGCGAATTGAAGACATCGGTTGTCTTTTAAATCAGTTAAGATAACACTTTTAGGATTTATCTTCAGGTAGGTTTATCGCTATCCACCTATAACTACCTATGTATGTAGTTACCTTGGCTGACACCGACTCCAAAAATAACAATCGTACGAAACTATTTTTTTACTTTTTAGTGCATTTTTTGAAGTCGTTTTTTGTTTTGTTAAAATTTTTGTTTATTTTAAGTGGTTTTTTATTTTGGTAAAAAAATTCTCATTCTGTGTGATGCTGAAGGTGTTTTGGATATGGATGAGTGTTTAACCTTATTTTTCCGATTATCATGGTGTTTCTATAATCACACTGTTTCGATTATCACATTGTTTCGATTATCACATTGTTTCGATTACCACAATCGATTTTAGATTATCACATTATTTCGATAATCACGTTGTTTCGATTATCACGTTGTTTCGATTATCATGTTGTTTCGATTGTCCCATTGTTTCGATAACCATATCGAATGTAGATTATTACATTCTTGCCGTTGTTCCTGGTGACCTTTCGCCAGCATCTTACGGCATTGATCAAAGAAAATCACGAGTGGTTAGTAAACACATGCGTAATGTATTGCAAAGGGTTTACGAGGCATCATAACGATTTGCTGGTTTTACGTTCCAATGTATTGTGGGTTAACCCCCTGAGACCAAATACTGTTAGAAAACACCTTCACATTGAAACATTTATTCCTAAATATTTTTTGTAATTAAATGGAAAATTGGCGCGGTCCGTTTCGGCCCGTTTCATACAAATATTAATTTTGGATTTGAGATCAAAATACCAAAAAAAAAAAATAATAATTTATGTATTCCAAAGGTACATCAAATACCTATTAAGGATATGAGTTACTTTATTTATTTTTGCTTTAAATTATAAGGTAAAGGCCAATAATTTAATTTTTGAAATTAAATAACTTCAATTTAGTAATTTGTAGATACTTTTAATATTTCAAAATGATTTTTTTTTATTCTCTTACGCGTTTATGTCCGGGTTAAATCTTCCCCACAGGAAAAACTAAACCCTTCCACATACTTTTCCACAAATGATCATTTAGTCAATCCACGCTATATTAGTGCACTATATAAGTATAATAAATACAAAACAATACAAGAAAAATATGTCAATTCAACGGAGACCAAATGGGAAAATAATTCACCGACTCCAGATATTTTCATATCAGAGGGTTCGGCTTGGTAGAACTCTTAACTGGACCGATAAATCCTACTGATCCCTCAATATAAATATTTAAAAAATCTTTCGTAATTCTAGATGTATTTAAAATGACTGATTTTTGCTTTTTTATGTATAAATTCTTTGAAAAATATAATAAGCTTAAATTTTGAATGAGAGAGCTAGGGATAATGCCAGTAGCCGAAATAACAAATGGTATCTAATATTTTTGTATTCTGAGAATGCCAAATTCTTTTAATCTCATTTCCTAAATCTGTATAATTTCTTATTTTTCAGGAATTATAACATTACTATTGCGTACGTTATCCAGTTTGATAAGATCCTACAATACACGTTGAACCTTCCAATTGGTGCGAACTTTAAAGTGTTATTTATTCTACGTATTCGCTTTGTCCTTTTTTGTAGCCTGATTTCCTTGTACGTTCTTGTTTTATGTCTGTGGATGTCCTTGTTGTATATACTTTTATTTGAGAAGTATTTTGGTAACAAGTTGTTTACTATTTTATGATTAATGTTTCATGATTTTGAAGGCAACTTGGGCAATTTATGGTTTGGGCCTGTATTTCGAAAAAAAGTCAATGGACGTCGCGTATTTAAAATAAAATGGATAAATATTTATCCAGACACTATCTAGATAGCATTTTGTTCGGGTTGAATCTTGCAATCATATATAAAGATAGCAGCCAATAATATGTGCGTTAAGAAAATGAAGATAATTTTGGTAGTTCTTAGTCGAAGTATGATACAGTTAAAAGTGACCGAATTAAAAATGGGTTCCATAGCTCAGTTGGTAGAGCTCTTGTCATGTCAACAAAGGGCCCTGGGTTCGAGTCCCAGTGGAACCAATATTTTATGATTTTTCTGTCTCCAGATTTTCGATTGAGTTTAGCTAACATTTTCTTCATTTAATTAAATATTATAATTTGAGATTTTACTCATAAAGTTAAAAATTAAAATAAAATCTTTCTTAATTAACGCAAATATGTTTTGTTTTAAAATTACAATTTTTTTTCTGGAAATCTATACGTTTTAAACCATCAATTAATTACTTCTTCACTTGTAATGTCGTGTAATTTAGTACGCGCAGATACAAAGGCTAGACACTTATTTATTTATGGACTGTTTTACGGCATGGTTATTATTTCCAGTAGGTACAAATTACAAAAGAGTTTCTTCTATTATGTCGACAGTTAATACTTAAATATGTTAACAACATACAAAGTGTCCCTGGCGAATTACACTAACTAAGGAGGTGAATTTACATCAATCATCATAAATAAATTAAAAAAGATTTTTTCGAAGGGACAAACACTTTGGAATGTGACGTTATAATCTTATTATATATTGAATGAAAAAATACACACTGCTTTTTAACTGAATTAATAATTAACAGCCAACCAGGTTACGTTTAGCTCAAATTTCGTCAGGGCTAATTATATTAACTGAAGCTAATTACGTACAAACACATATATATAAGATAATAAAACAATGAGTGAAAGAGATACAAAATTAAAATTGTTCTGTTTTTCATATCGGAAAAACTGCATTTTCAGAATTCATTTAATTAAATCAAATCAGGAACAAAAATGTTGTATAAAAATGGAAGTGGAATTAGGTAATATTATGTAGAAGCCCTCGAAATTAAGAAAACCGTTAATAATAATTCAAACATAATTAATAATCAAATAAATTAAACACGTAATTTCCTCAGCCTACAACTTTTAAAAACAGTGTATTACTCACTGTTCTAATCACACATCGAATATGGAATTTTAGATTGGGGTAACACTTATTCTAGTGCCCTCGACCCCACCATTAAAGCACAAAAACTAATAATAAAAATAATCCTTAAACTTCCTCTTACTACCAGCACGGATACGATCTTCAATACCTTCAACGTTATGAACATTTAACAGCTCTACGCAAGATCCATCTAAGTTAATTTACATAAAAACAATATAACCCTATACAAAGCAACACAAACGATACACAGTACCCAAGCCAAAAACAAAGAACTCCTCCAAACTCCCTTTTCTAAAACCACCTTTGGACACAGACACTTTAAATACATAGCTTGCAAATTACACAATACACTACCAGCTACGATTAGACAAACCGAAGTAATGACCAAATTCAAACAAGTTATAAAGAAATGGATTATAAGTATTGGTCGTCACACTATTGCAAACATCTGTAAAATAAATTACAAATAGACAGAAATATCAATCTACATACGTCCTTACCCATATAAAACAAATTAAAATAATAAAATCGTAAATAATCTAATTCCATCAATAGATTTGTCAGGATTTACTACTGTACTGTATCTCTTCCTTCATTTATAAAATAACTTTCTTTTGTAATTTACCCACACTTTCAATCATCTTTATATTTAATGCCCTGGTGTAAGACCACCATTCAGAATTGAAACGTTGCTTGAAATGGCATTAGCCGTGTTTGGTGACCAGATTTGAATAGCCAGGTACTTCCCCACCTTCCTCATCCCTATCTCCTTCCCCTCCCTACTACCCTAAGCCTCACAAAATACCCCAATCGGGGATGCCATAGTCTCATTGGCTTTAGACGGGAGCAGTTGTGACTCTTGTGGGATATTCATATAAAAAAGAAAATTGTTATCAAATTTATATCTATCTAACCTTAAATACTCTGATATATATATGTTTTAATTGTATTCAAATTAACTTGTCTTTAACCTTAAATATTCTTATAACATTCTGAAATACTCTTATATATCTATGATATTAATTTATGTACCTCTACGCCTGTCTCAACACAGGTATACCCTAGCGAGACAGGCATCGAATAATATAAGGTAAACATCCTTTATATAGATCAATAAATAAATAAATAACAGATAGTCCCATAGTTAATTTATTTCTATTTTTATTTTTAACCTTTATGAGTAAAAACTTAAATTATAATATTTAATTAAATGAAGATAATATTAGCGAAACTCAATCAAAATCTGAAGACAGAAAAATCAGAAAAAGATATTGGTTCCACTGCTTAGCTTTCATGGCCAACTGCTCTACCGATTGAGCTATGGAACCCATTTCCAATTCGGTCACTTTTTAACTGTGAAGATAGTGAACAAGGAAAATTAAGATAGTGTTGATAGTTCTTAGTCGAAGTATGATACAGTTAAAAAGTGACCGAATTGGAAATGGGTTCCATAGCTCAATCGGTAGAGCAGTTGGCCATGAATGCTAAGGTATCTGGATACCAATATCTTTTTCTGATTTTTCTGTCTTCAGATTTTGATTGAGTTTCGCTAATATTTTCTTCATTTAATTAATTTATTTCGTTAACCTCCGCCAAAAATGTTTTCTCCCCCTTCCTACACATGCTATAATAATTTGTCTCCCTCTTTTCTATTTGTATCTCTTTCTGTCACCAATAAGGCGTCTTTTCTAATTTGTATCTTTTTCATTCATAGTTTTATTATATTATACCTGTATGTAATATTATGTATTATTATGCCTGTATGTAATTAACTTCAGTTAATATAATAAGCCTTGACAAAGTTTGAGCTAAGCGAAACCTGGTTGGTTCGTAATTATTTATTCAAATAAAAAGTGATGCATTACAAAGTGTGGTTTTTCATTTAATATAAAAAGAAAATTAGAAATCATTTTATTAGTCAGTTAATATTGTTCTACACAAGCATAATTTGTGATAAACCTAGAGTTCCCCACCCCTGATGTATCTACGATATTATCTTTCTTCTATTAAACTGTCAGCCGTAGTTTCGGCTGCAAACCACTCCAACCTGATAAAGCTAATCGAATTGCGGCTTCACCGCTAAAATAATACGGTGGAAATTGGCGTTTTCGCCAAACAACGTGCATCGTCCAAGAGTGGCGCTAATTCAATTTTCCAAAGTGCTTAACTTCGACAAGGACTGCATCAGTCCTAACTGGCTAACTCAGTAACTCCCTGACACCTGACCAGTGGCCACTGACCGGCCGCTTTTAACATTCTAATGCCACAAGTTATAAATATTGTGATAAGCTTTAAATAATGTTATGTTATAATAAATACGTCGATCATCAAGACTTCGACATATTTTCTAAATCAATCACTACCTTCGGAAAATATTTACATTAGTATGTAGCAATATACCTGATGATCTCATTTAGAGTCACTTTGTGATTATTGTATCATTCACCTACTTATGCATTGGTTCCATAATATGCGTTTACATATTATATGAAACACACACATGCATGTGTGTGCATACATTTGCGTACAGTATACACACGTACAATTATTCAAAATATTTACCATTGTAACATTCTTCAAGATCAACAAATTATTAATTTAGTGCAATGAAAATAGACTCTTCTTAAATATTTCCAAATGTCAAATAGTCAGACCAGTGATCTACAATAGGCCACCTGCATCACATTTTTTAATTTTTTTTTCCGGTTTAGGCAAATATTCTAAGACATTGTGTTTTTTTTTTAACCGTATTTTTGAAACACTGGCGATTTTTTGAAAATTTCAATCCGAAAAATCAGACCATTTTTTATAAACCGGAAATACGGGACATAATTTTATGGGTGCAAAAAAATGATAATTACATAGCCGAAAATCATTTTTAAAAAAGAACGTTTTTCACACGAATAGCAATTAATTGTACGGGGTTCTCTTCGTAACATCTGTAAAAACACCGCCATCTTTATCAAAAAATCAAACCAAAGGATAAGTTCGCATAGAACAAACAATAAATCTAGTGAACGTTAAAAGCATATTATAAATTTGCCGGAAATCAAAGTGTTGCCATATAAAAAAAAAATCAGTGTGGAATTTTACAAAATTAAGGGAACATAATAGGAGACGGGACATTTTCATGTACTGACGTCACGAGCTCAAATAATGGATTTAGTTATTTAAAAATAAAAATAAACTATACATTTCTAAAATTTTTTACTAACATTTTCGTAATCTTAGTTAAAAAATCTATCCACGCGATTTTTCCAAGTCGTTATGAAATCCATGCAAGTGGCCTATAAAGCGCAGAGGCAGATTTAAGAAATATTGCATCCGTCTTTTGGCCTCCCTGTATGGGAGAAATATCCTTTCCGATTGAAAATCTTAATCCACATTACCTCCCCCGGTATAACCTCCTCCAACCGAAGTCGGACAAATTTCATTGAGCTGCCTTCTGCCATTTCTGGCATTGAGAATAGGAAATTATTTGAAAAATATTGCTTTAACCAAAACTTATATGTCGACAGAATAGCACTTTTTTATTTTTATTTATTTTATATAGTCAATAATTTTATTATTAAATTAATAAAAACAGTTTATTTATAAACAAGTTCTGCTGGTATCAAACTGTCTTATAGTTAACTTATATATCTTATAGTTATGTCTTATAGTACTGTCTTGTAGTTTGATAATGCCCTCAGAAGGCGAAACAGCTGTCACGCGTAATAATAATTACCAGCAGAACTTGTTTATAAATAAACTGTTTTTATTAATTTAATAATAAAATTATTGAACATATAAAATAAATAAAAAATTAAAATGGAGTTCTACAAATTAAACTTGATAACAATAAATAAGAATAGCACTTATTACCAAACGTGGGAACACCTCAGCAGTAGTCAGCACAGGTTCGCCTAGTGATGTGTTCACAAAATATTACTACTAACCTATTACATACTTTTACGTATCATTAAAAAAAATCTTCTTATTACTAAACTTACTATCTATGTAAACATTGTAAACCAATGTAATTATCTATAAACTGTATGTTCAAGAATAGAAATAAAATAAATTAATTAACAATGTTTGTCTTCCTCGGGTGTAGTCGACTTCTTCTACCATTCACATTTGCTTCGTATAATTGCCATGGTAACATACCTGTATTTTTAAATATTTGTAATTTTTAAGTTAAAATAAATGTGTATTTTAATTGTATTATAAATATTTTTTAGATGCCCATCTCATTGATAGTCCAGCATCGAGACAGACGTAGGAGGTACATAAATATATTCATATTCATCAATTCATATAATCATCAATTTGATTTGTATCTTTGATTATAGTCCTCCTATAATTTTTTGTATTAATGACTCTATCTTGAATGGCAAGCATAAATCCTTCTATTTCTGCGCTTAACTCTCCAATACTCAACCATTTGTTAGACGAAAGTTTGTCAACATACGTTTGGTTGAGATAATTGAAGTGTTTTATATGAATAGTTTTACTTGACCAGGAATCTAATAATTCCTGGTTGGTATTTATAAGAATGTTGGCATTCTCGTCGTATAAATTTAAAGGTGTAATGATTCTATCTGCCTTGCAAATTATTTTGTGCGTTTCTGTGCTATTAACTTTCCTGTGGAAAAAAAATTAAATATAATATATTATTAATCTAGAAAGAAATAATAATAGATACGATAATATGGACGTTATTAAAAATATTACCATTTGTTATTTCGGCTACTGGCATTATACCTAGCTCTCTCATTCAAAATTTAGGCATATTAGATTTGTCAAAAAATTTGTACATAAAAATGCAAAAGTCGGTCATTTTAAATACATGTAGGATTACGAAAGATTTTTTAAATATTTATATTGAGGGATCAGTAGGATTTATCGGACCAGTTAGGATTTCATCAGAGCCGAACCCTCTGATATGAAAATATCTGGAGTCGGTGAAATATTTTCCAATTATGTTTCTGGTGGATTGACGTATTGTTCTTGTATTGTTTTATTCTTATATAGTGCACTTACATTGCGTTAATTTACTAGATTAAAAGAAATATATTCAATAATAATATTATTGTTATCAAGTTTATTTTGTAATTTAATTTAATTTAATTTTCCAATTTAATTTTTATTTAGTTTATCTATTCAATAATATTATTATAATAACAGTATATAGATTCTAATTAATAACACGCGTGACACTTACGATAATAAAATGTAATGATTTTATTTTTATTTACCTACACCTTTATTAATTTCCGAGTAAAATGATTAAAAATATTAATGGTTTTATTCAATTATTATATTGTTTAAATTTGACTGAAAGTCGTCAGTCTGGTCGTTATATGAGTTATTCCAAAATGACGACTCACGGGTTTATTTTATAGCTTAATTAAGTATTTGAAATTGGCTTAAAAATATCTAAGAGTGGCGAGAGAATTATATATTTTTTTCATTTATTAAAATAGTTTTCGGATTATTAGAATTTTTGATAATTTCCAACTGCTGTAATCCAATATTGAGTTTGCGCCCTTTATTTTGTATGTGTAACGGAGTTGGATTAATTCTATCGCAGGCTAAGAGGTATGAGAAACAAAGTTAAAATATATAATTGAAGAACATTATTTGTATAATAATATTAAAGCTGAGATTTCCCCACGTAAGACTTTCATTGTCTGAATGGCACTTACAGTGCGACAAATTTGTACGCATTTAGATCAAAAGCATTGGTTTTCTTTTGTTCACGATGTTTTTTTCTTTTCTCTCTTATATCGAGTTTTCAATAAAACGCCCCAGAAATGTGGTGATGAAAAAGAAGATCCCCCTTGAGAAAGGCGTGTAAATTTCCTTTTTTCGTTTTCCTCTTTATGCTTGAAGTTTCTTTGAAGAAATTGTTTATGTGAAAACCACTCGCGTTCTACATTTACCAACGCGACAAATTATGTTAAAACGTCTATTAATTCGGAAATTATTATTTAAACGTCCATTAATTCTGAAATTATTATTTCTTATTTCATGCAGGTAAATTACTAGATACAAGAAAAATCACGGTTTATCATAAATAATTCCGATTTTTAAAATGACAATTAAAATTTAAAAAGACAAAAGAAATAATGTTCAGTTAAAATATTATTAAAGTGATTTGAAACTCGATGAAACGGAAACGAGCCACACTAAAAAGAGACAAACACATACATCTATAGGATTTAGCCTACGAGAGAATGAGATAGAATAATCGGTCTCCTCTTTATGCGGCGCTTTGTAGCCTCCCAATCTTGTCTACTTTAGTTTTCTGAAGGTTTTTAATTTTCCCGGGAACAAATAATCACGCACAGAAAATCGAAATTAATATAGTTTGATGATTAAGAGCATAAAGTAATGTGTTAATATTAATTCCCGTTTTCTAAAAGTTCGCTGATATTTTTTTTTTCGCTCAGTGTTTTTTGTACGAAAAAATACCAAAGAATTTCATTTCAGCCAAGTATATCATTATTCTTATTTCATCTTAAAAAAAAAAGATTTTTGTATTTCTCGGCTAAATGGGCACATATTTAATATGCCCTGGTGATGCATTCTGTAACGCTGTCTTGTGGTAAAATATTGGCTAAAAAAGGAGTAAGTGCAACATGGCACAACACCCTTCTTTCCACTGTAAATACACAGTTTTTAAGTAACATTTCCATAAATATCTACTAAATACCGGTATTCATTCCGCGTAAAATTCTCTAGAGTGCTCTATTGCCAATATTTTACTCCGTACCTCCTAGAAGTGTTTTTAAAGTTCCATCACGTATTATTTCCCGTAGGGATAAGTAATGATGAAGAGTGTTCCCATCAGCGTGATGGGTTGTCTGCCTTATCCGCATCATATTCACGGACATGACTGGGGAAAGGGAGGGGAGGGACAGGAGGGGGAAAGGGTTCAGAAGAAAGGCAGCCGAGATAAAGGATGATTATTAGCAAGTTTTGAAGTTACCGGGGGTAAGAACATCTAATAATAAAACGGTAACTGTAGGAAGGCACTGTAATGGAACGGTCTGCGGGGAGATGGAAGAGAATGGAGATGAGTTGTTCCATTTACTAATGATTTCCCGCTGCGACCTTGCTCGCCTCCGTTTCTCACATCATAGCCTGACTGCTATTCACGGTCAGGTTAGGGAAAAACCAACGTTAAATACACAATCCATAACATTGAAAAAGCAGACACAATAACCATTTATAATTTGGACTATGGCATATACTTCAACGGAAGCTATCTTCCCAACAGGCCCTTTGTTGATATGCTTGGTGAAACTATAAGTGACCAGCTCTCCGATATGGGGGCTCCATCAAAGAGTTAAATTAGCCTCCCAAAAACTAGGCGTACTGTACAGGGCGCACAGATACTTTAATAGTACGCACCTGCTAACCCTGTACAATTTGCGTGTGTTCCCCACGGTTGAATATGGCAGCCACCTCTGGTCAGGAGTTCAAAATATCTGAAAAAACCCTAGACTCTATGCAGAGACGGGCGGTTCGTTTGGTAGATTATTATCATCTTAACAAACGGATTGCAATCTTTATAGCACAGTTACTTGTTCTACCGGTATTTCAATGGAAGATGTTCCAAAGAACTAGCGTCATTGATCCCTTAGGCACTGGTGCATAGGCGGGAAACACGCCAAACGCGGGCCCGACATATGTACACGGTTGACATTTAGCACACGAGAACGGGTTTCTTCGCTCAGCTCGGCTGTGGAAATTAACCTTCCTACAACTCTACAACATGGGTCTCTTCAAGACCAATGTTCACCCCTTCCTCTCCTCAAAAGGATCATCCACACAGCATCTCAGATGACATAGTTGAGTAAATGTTAAAAAAAACACATTCTGCGATGTACAAGTTTTGTGATGCAACAATCCTTGCTTTATTCACATTCATATAACGACTCATACATACTCCTCTGTTATTGCCATTATCCGACTCGTGTATTAAAAAAAAATCCATTTACTCCGCTCAAGTCAAATTTAATCTAAGAAAGTGATTGGATATTACATACAGGTGATTTATTTGGATGAACCTCTGATATAGTGTTTCTAATTAAAATTTACATTTTATCTGTGAATCCAAGTATGAATATAATGAAAAGACAAATAACTTTGTTTACATCACTTTTATTTATACACAATCAATATGTTCAGAATCAAATGTATGCTTTTGATCAGGATGATGTGAACATCGCTCATGAAACATGTTGATTGTATATAAATAAAAGTGATGTAAACAAAGTTATTAGTCTTTTCATTAAAATAAATAATGCCATCGCAAAGTGAAAACCTTTCCGAAGAAGTTTT
Source organism: Limnephilus lunatus (assembly GCA_917563855.2). Lineage (NCBI taxonomy): Eukaryota > Metazoa > Arthropoda > Insecta > Trichoptera > Limnephilidae > Limnephilus > Limnephilus lunatus. The sequence continues at coordinate 17,216,061 of OU830604.1, read as the reverse complement.
CTACGAAAAATTAAAAAATAAAATAAATTATTAATATAATATATATATCTGTTAACTTGCCTCATCATTAAATATTTTTAATGTACCATGTTGTTGTCAGTATGATCCTGCTGACAAACTAGAAAATAAGTTTTATAGATTTTAAATGTTAATAAAGAATTAAAATAGTATAATCCATTGCCATTTTAAACATAGATGAAGCCAGCTAAATTTATGAATATTAAAATTTCTGGTAAATATTTTTTCCATTGCACTTCGTGTTTGCCTAAACATTTCCAAAACAAATGGCTAATTTGGCTATTTTTTTTTCTTTTTCAGAGGAAGATTGGAATCCTGGTGGAAAGAATAGAGGCGATGGTAAGTGATTATCATTGATCTCTTTTTCCATTTACCAAAGGGTTTCCAAGATAAGTGAGGGCAAGCTAATCTGGCGTTAGGGCAACTTTTCTTGCCACGAGATATGACGAACACAAATTCGAAACGAAACACATCCTATTAACTACACCCACATCAAACAGTATTTTCTTTCACCCAAAGTGAACATGAAACCCGGTACTTTTTTTGGTAATTTCGAACAACAATGAACCCGTGTTTTATTAATGCCGGAGTGAGGTTCGTGCGAGCTGGTACGCGGCGCTCCTTACAATAGAGGCCTTTTCTGATAAAATACAATACCTACCACATGAACAATTGTATTGTCAAACATAGGTTCGTTAGTAACCCTCGCATTCAATATATTAATCGGGTACAATTAAGGAAAGTAACACATTTATCATTAATATACAATCATACCTACAATCTACATACATACATATCACTCAATATTCACGGTAATTATTTTTTTCTTAATATTTTAATGCTCTTCTTATTCTTAGTACATTAATAAAACAAACGATTTTATTATAAAATATGCTTTACTTGGTTCATAAATTATTCTTCTTTCGTTTTACACTTTAAAATATAAATGTCATTTTTCTGCTTACCCACAATTTAATTAGATTATATTTTGGAAGAAAGCGAACACTTTGTGGCTTGAAATTATAAAAAAATGAATAAGTACAAAAATGAAAAAAAATATGTGTTTAAATCAATTTAATTTATTTATACACATTGAAGCAACCGAAACTGGTGTATAAATAAAATAAAGTTGTTTTACACAAAGAACTTTTTTTCAATTATTTCGTCACACCTTTTCAAATCTGAACTATGAAATACAACGTTTGTGTAGAACAAAGTATACACCTATATAATAATATATATAGTACTCAACACCTGTTGCTAAAAAATCATAATTTAAATAGATTTAATTTTAATAATACTAATAATATCTTTATGTAAAGATATTATTAGTATTATTAAGATATTAATTTTAATAATACTAATAATATCTTTATTTGGAAAACAAACAGCTTTACAAAGATACATAAAAATAAAGAGTGCTTAAATAAAACAGTAAGCCTAAAAACATGTTTTTGCTGATAATAAATAAATAATTATCAAATTACTCGTACATAAATTTGCACATTTATTCTCCTTATTTAAAGATATATTCAGTATGAATTTAACTTTGGTTTTCATGTTTGATTTAATGAATGAATGAAGTGAAATCATGGAAGTGAAAATTAACCCACTTCCCGATATCTGATCGACCTGAAACTCGGCAGATAGACTCGTTGTCGATCTCAACGCATTATATCAACTTTTGGTGGCACTCACAATAATTTTCTGAAATTGGCTACCAACCGAACCAAGAGACGCAGTTAGATCGTGCCGTTTGATGCGTTAAAACAGGGAGTAAAATCGAAAGTGTTAGGTATTGTAGTAAAAATTTTGTTTTTAAGGGTTGAACTTTCATATTTGTATGCTTTGAACAAATTCATGTCGACGCGCGACGCGATGCGCGACGGTTCAATAATTGATGTTTGAATCTGTACATAATTTTTTATTACCAAAGTAATTTATAAAGGCGACCCATCTCGGCGTGTAACCTTCGCAATCGGGCGGAAATACGGGAGTTGAAGCAACAGTAAACGGCGCGAGACGTCGCTTGCAGTTACTTCGTTCTATGATTCGTGGTTCGGTTCGCGTTTTGTTACATGCATACGCAACCTAATGGTGCACTGTATCGTTAGACCAATGCTGCACTAATGGGTACCTATAAGGGGACTGCGGGCGGGCTTTCCAAGCTATTTAGAATAAATTTTAATCATTGTCCATGTGCACAAATCTATTTAAACGTGTCTCCCAAATAATTTGTATGTAAACTGAACACTTTACGGTGTACGGGCCAACCGAACATTTAATTCGATGATAAAGAGCGGCCCTTAGGGTCGCTGGATTTAATTTTAAAATGAAACGAATTTTTAAGAAATCCCGCGTACCCGACGAGTCACCCTATATTTCAACGCAAACAGGTTCCTTTCATTTTGGGTTTCACTGAACTTGGATGTTCAGCTCTGAAATCACACTAGTGATCCTTTCTGACGATACCTACACATACCCACAATGTCATATTACAGTTTTTGAAGTAAAACTTCTTTACGCACGCTTGACTTGGGTAGTAAACTGGCGAATGCGTGACGAGAGCGTTACCAAAAGCGAGGCGAACGCTTCGTATTGTTATAACTGTAGGAGCAAAAGAGAGCAGTGCGCGCGCACATTTTCTTTCTCTCTTCCTATCATATAGATGGAGCAGAAGTTTTACTTCAGTTGTGTGGTCTAAAGTCTAAAGCACACTCGTTTTTTTTTCAATATCACGTGTAACGAGTATCTATTATAATTAATTATTTTCCTAGCACATTATTGTCTCTATGTTGGCAGCCGGCTCGTGGCGTTTTTCCATTGACCGGGTTCCGATTACACGGCATTATTCAGCTATCATAAAACATAATAAAATTTATTAGAGGGAATTGATGCCAACATTGGTTTTCAGTTACAGAACAAAAGAACTCACCAAAGACCATTTCCTAATAAATCACTCATAATATTTCCACTCATTCTGCTTTCCGTCTCGCTTCAGCTGCCAATTCCTTGCCTCACTGCTAAACCAATTAACATTTATCGTACCTGGAGTTTGTTCTGAAATTCGAGTGGTACCAGACTCCAGAACTAATAGCTATGGCAATAAAAGTTCTCGAGCTAACGAGAAGTTATGCGCAGCCAGTCCTGCACTCAAAGATAAGTCAATTTCCGAAAGTCTGTTTCATTAAAATGCATGTTTTGTCGTGATAAATTCTAGAGCGGCGCACATTGTTGCATATAATTAATGTGCTGTTTGTTTTTTTAGGATTTAAACTTATTTTACAAACGTAGAACGGTCGACAATTAAAAAATATTGTATAAAATGTTTAGTTAATTATACTCAAAGGTTTAAAATTATACAAAAGTAATGAGATTAACAGAAAACCGATGATACGATAAGAAAAAATGCTTGCCCTTTCCCTACAGTGTAGTGTGCAGTGGTAGAGGACTTGGTCCTGGAATTTGGAATGCATTCCTCACACCCTGATGCTTGGGCGTTTATTTTGAACCTCATCGATTGAAATGTTTTTTTTTAACAATTACACGAGTTATGCTTTTCTCTTAAGCACAATTTGTTCAAATATCGGTGTTTAACTGAAATCTTTCAAGTATTTAATACTTGAACGAAGATTTAATCAGATGGCCATTTTTTTATCACACTGTTACTTATAATTTCTGTGATACACCCCAAACTTGTGAGGAATAAGTTAAAGTGATAACATAATACATTGGATAACTTGAGATATGTTAGGTATCTCCAATAAGTTTAAGGTTTGATTGGTTACTAGTTTTTTTTTATTTGGTTATCTTGAATATTTACGATGTTTTGTTAGATTGGACAGACTTCCTTAGTAGGCTAGATTCTAGTTCTGGCGTTCTGCCAGTCCGACGCACGGCGGAAGCCCGCCTTATCTTTCTGGAGCCTTCGGCCATCATTGTAAGCATTCGTGCCTAAGACACGAACGGCGATAGACGGTACTCTTCGGATAATTAACTCGTCTATTGGGATATGTTAGAAGTTCGTAATACAAACGACATATATTGAAAGAAGCTGAAACTACAGTGATAATCAATTTACTACAGAAACCAAAAACCTAAAAAACGATTTGACTACATTTAATACAAAAAAGGCGTGGCTAACTGACAGTTCTAATTCTATAAAATTTAAAGAGGATTAGAGGGAAATTTAGGAATATTGTTGAAAATAGCGGCACGTAAGCACCAATAAATTTATTCGTAATCTGAAGAAATTGGTTTATGGCCTGAAACGCGATAAGGAGGCCCCTTGCGCTAATATTTTACAGGCACTAAATCATAATGATAACGGGCTTTGTTATTTATTTACAAAATTAAACAACAAATGTAAAACACAAGCCACTCATTTAACAAGGGCTGTTCTGTATCAAAATGCGCTTGGTGGAATTCCATGATTTTTTTGTAATGTATTCTTTTGTCAATTATAAGAAAAACTTTCTTTTTATACTTTTTTGAAGGTTATTCCCATCAGTGAAATATATCATATTAGAATAAGTTAACAATAATAATCTAAACGAAAATATGAAAGAGAACAAGACACAGAAAAACAGAAGAAGACAATGGTCGCTGGAACTCGAACCCAGACCTCTCCGTCTAACTGGGATGAAGAGGTCTGGGTTCGAGTCCCAGTTGCGACCATTGTCTTTTTCTGTTTTTCTGTGTCTTGTTCTCTTTCATATTTTCGTTTAGATTATTATTGTTAACTTATTCTAATATGATATTCTTTTGCCGATTTAATCTTTATATTACAGATCATACGAGTATCTTTATAACCATTTACTGGTCTGAAGACGAATGTAATTAGGTAAAACCTTTATTCGGTAAAACCTTTATTTGGTTCGGTCATTTATAAAAAGGAAGGTGGATAAAGTTATAAAGATGCCATAATCCATTAAAAAGTCGTATTAAAAATTTAGATGCGTATCAAATGAAATTTCAAAACTACTCTTCCATGGTTTGTTTGTTGTTGGAAGGGGAGTATTCATTATTGCAGTAATTTGCCAATAATTAAATGGAACTATATCTAACTGCCGTAGGTCACGCCAAGTGGTTCTAAATAAAATCATCAAAATGGAAATAAATCATAAATAGCAAAACGTACAGAGATAGAAGATTTTACTTCTAATACAGTTAGTAAAAAAAACGAGTGTGCTTTAGACCACACCAAAAATTATATGCTACCAAATTATCTGAAGAGTAAAATTATGGTTCACGAAAATGTTCACAACTATCCTACGAGAAGACGCGGAGACTTTAGGCTTCCCAAAACTAAACATTCGTGCACACAAAATAGCGCGTTTTATAAATGACAAAAACTTTTTAACAGCCTGCCGAATGCCGTAAAGGAAGCCTCAAGTCTTAGCACTTTTCGTAGGATGGGTGCATTATATGTGAAGAATGTTTTTTGATTTATAAAAATCTTACCAATATTATTGTCACATAGTTATCTGTTTCCTCAAAATGTATTTTTATTTTTGTAATCTTTTTTTTTCCTCTTAAAATGTATTTGTAAAAATGTAACTGTATCTTTAAATTGTATTTGTATATATTTTCTTACTAGATGTATGAAAAAAAAATTGCATACATTTAAATAAATATTCAAAAACAAAACAAACAAACACGATTGAAGTAAAACTTCATTAACTTATAAAAGAAGAGAGAAGGAAAATGTGCGCGCGCATTGCTCTCTCTTGCTCCTACAGTGTGATACAGACAATAGGCCTGCACTGTGTCTTAGATATATACGAAACGTAACTGGCTAGAAGAGAAAGAGAGAAAGAAAATGTGTGCTCGCACCTCTCTCTCTTGCCCCTACAGTTAGTTATACGAAACGTAACTCTCTCTCTTACTATCTTCACTAACTTATATTTCCCTCTCAACTTCCGTTCGCCTCGCCCGATCACATTTTTCGTAACGCTCTCGTCACGCATTCACCAGCTTACTCCCCAAGTCAAGCGTGCGTAAAGAAGTTTTACTTAAAAACATATATATTTAATCCTTAGCAACATCTTCTAAACATCTCCAAATTCATATCCTCCAAAACTGGACCTATTTAAAAATGTTTTCTTACTAACTGTATATATTAGAAGAAAATACTTTCTGTCAGTACGTTTTGCTTTTTTAAAGAATACATTTTCTAGTTTGTTTACTGAACATCTGTCAAAGGCGTTCAAATTAGATGGTAATAACTTCTGTAAGAAGTAAATTATTAAAAAAAGGGAAACTTACCGACACGCTAGCGATCGATATCTATATTATATTAAAAATATATTTGCAATAGTGCCAAAATCCGGAGGGGAAATTGGGGAATACTTTTGTACGGACAAAACGCCGCCCGGTTTCCTCGTAAATCCAAGTACTACAATAAATTTTATTGCTATTATGTTTCGTAGACCTCTGTCTTTTAAAAGTAAAAATAAATCAAATATAATAATGTTATACTTAGTGCTGCATATATTGTACTTTTTAATATTGTGACATTAAACACATACTAAATTTGATTTACAAAAATAATATATTATTATAAAATACCTGTGGCGGCTTTTTCATCAGCCTAAATCGTTGGGTGTTAATGTAATTATGGCCGATGTGGGGTCTATAAAACTGTAAAAAATTCTGAGCGGTTTCAAAAGTACCTACCTATAATCCAAAAAAATTACATTTTCATATATAGGTCAACACTTCAGTTTCACAATAATGAACATGGTAAATAATAAAGGAGTGTCACACCTGTTGCTCCTGATGAAATTTAAAACATAATTTAACTTTGTGTTGTTAAATTAAAATTAACGCGTTTTGTGCTACGGGGAAAACACACATAAATTTTAACATTTCAGTATTAATGAATTTTGGAGTTTTTGAAGTAACACTTGGAGAGTAAGCTGGTGAATGCGTGACGAGAGCGTTACGAAAAATGTGAAAATTGGGCGAGGTGAACGGAAGTTGAGAGGGAGATATAAGTTAGTGAAGATAATAAGAGAGAGAGTTACGTTTCGTATAACTGTAGGGGCAAGAGAGAGAGAGGTGCGCGCACACATTTTCTTTCTCTCTATCTCTCATAGCCAGTTACGTTGCAGGACACAGTGCAGGCCTATTATTATATATGTCTGAATCACTGAAGGAGCAAGAGAGAGCAGTGCGGCGCACATTTTCTTTATCTCTTCTTTTATAAGTTAGTGAAGTTTTACTTCAGTCGTTTGGTCTAAAGCTGACTCGTTTTTTTTTGCGGTTACGTTGGCAGTTTATATTATTTTATGAATAATGTTGTTAAACAAGAAAAAGGTATACTTGGGAGGCGGAATTGGGTACCGCCGGCCCTGGAACCATTTATTGGATAACACCTCTGCCATAGATCACCCCAAGTGGTTAGCTAAGTTTTCATGATGTGAATTGTATTGTCCGGATCTTAGCGGCGGATGCGTCTGTCCATCAACTTCGTGGTAGGCCGGATTGGGAGAGTCTAGTTGAGGGAGACATTTTTCAGTCTCACCAGCAGGACTCTCTAGGAACATCGGGTTACCGCAGTGGGAGGGATGGATTCATAATATGAATCCATCAATGAATATATTTCATATCCTCCACTCCTGGACATACTGACCCCCAGATTCCTACCCACCCCTCATACCGTTTTTCTTCTCAGAACTTCCTCTCTTGGACTCGGTCTTGGCACACACTCTTTTCCTCTTTCACGTTCTTATATCGTCTCATAAATACTCTTCTATTATTCTGACTCTTGACATGGTCCGACTTAAGTATCTGATTTACTTGATCGTGCCATGTTTTCCTCGGGCGTCCCCGACTTCTTCTACCGTTCACATTTACGTAATACATTATTCTTACACTCCTTTCTTCGTTCACTCGCTCTACACGTCCAAACCATCTTAAGGTTTCTTTTTTAATCTCACTCATTACGCTTTCATTGTACTCGCATTTTTTTGCGGATCTCAACATTTTTCACACGATCGTACTTGATTTCACCACACACACGCCTCAGGGATTTCATTTCTACGGCATTCAGTCTAATTTAATCCTGACACTACCATTTTCATTCCTTACATACATACTGCCATTTCCATACTCGCCATACATTAGGGTAGGCACAAGCACTCTATTGTAGACAGCTAGCTTCGGAATTCAGTCCTCCATTAATCAAATTACCTGCATCTCGCACATATCTATATCGCCTTCCCATCTCTCGTAAACATACTTCTTATGCAGATACACAAACTCATCCACTTGTAACTATATTATAGTACTCTCTCTTTCAAACACCATGACTTTAGTCTTACAGTAATCATTAACTCATTCTTAATACATATGTTCTTCATTCATCCTATTCACGAGAGACTGTAGATCTTCCATAGTGTTAAAATCAGCACCGCATCATCAGTATACAACAGACAACATTCTTTCAGATTACTTTTAAGAACCTTCCTCTTCTTCTCTTCGTGCCCTGTCCATTCAACGGATGATGGCTATTATGTTGGATATGCGGACTTTTTTAACAGCTCTACAGCAGACTGGCCAAACCACTATTTCAGGTTTTTCAGCCGTGATGTTCTCCTTCTTCCAGGGCCCCGTCTTCCCGCAATTTTTCCCTGCATTACGAGTTGCATAATCTCATACTTCTCTGGATGTCTCATCACATGTCCATCGATATTGAAGTTTTCGGATTTTTATTGTTTTAATAACTTCTTTTTCTTTATTTATCCGAACCATAACATCTTCATTCTTAACTCTGTCCAACCAGCTTATTTTGATTATTTTTCTATTAATAGGGTATAACCAGAGAAAACCACAAATATATCATTTTTTAACCAGGTTTTAGAGATTGGCTTTTTTCCATAAAAAAAATATAAATTGATTTCGAAATATTGTTCTTTTTATCTAGTTAACGCATGTTTTAAATTTTGAGAAAAATATTTATTTTTAGTATAATAAGGTTATATATACCACAGGTCGTTGGCAGATTTGTTAAATTTTCAAGAAAGATTTTGTATTACACAACACCCATTTCAAATCATATATTCATGCAGTAAAATAAATCAATGCATTATCTGGGAAACGTTTGTTACAGTCTTAATTTTAGTTAAAATAATATCATTAAAAAAATATATAAACGTGAGTTTTTTGACGAAAATTGGTCTGTTTTGTATTTATTGGCGAACTTACAAACTAATATATTTCAGATTTTTTTACATTCTTATTTTGCTCAGAAATTTTTGAAAAATAATAAATACTTCTTACTATAATGATAAATTCAAAAACTATTTTCAAGACTCAAAAAAAACATGGGAGGAGTGTAATAAAATTTTAGGAACTAAATGTAAAAATGACTGTGATGAAAATGCTTCTAAATATCTGATGAAAGGTCGAACAAAAGAAGGTTTAATTAATGATTTTGTTGATTATTTCTCTGAAAGTGTTTACAATATGTTACATAAGTGCAACCATAAGACAACTAAATTTGAACCAGAGGCGATGCCTCAAAGCATGTACCTACCGAGGGCAACAGCGGCGGATATAGAAAGCATTGTTAGACAAATGAAGAGTTCTTCTCCAGGAATTGATAGTATCAGAATGAGCGATATTAAAAAACATATTTTAATCCTAGGTCCAATTATAACCCATTTTATAAACAGAATCTTATTTCAAGCAAAAATCCCCGATGACTTAAAATGTAGTATCATAAGACCTGTATATAAGGGAGGTGACCACACTGTATTGGGTAACTACAGACCAATTAGTATCTTGCCATCTCTAGAAAAAATTCTTGAAAAATATATTCAAATAAAATTAATAAAATATTTAGAAGATTTTTCTATAATAGATACTAATCAATACGGTTTCCAAAAAAAAAAGAGTACAGAATTGCTGCTTCAAAAATTTGCCAACATGATAAATAATGAATTAAACTGTAAAAAACATACATTAGTCTTATTTATAGATTATTCGAAAGCTTTTGATACTATTGATCATGGTAAATTACTTAAAATACTAGAAATTATAGGAATACGAGGAAAACTACTAAAACTTTTTGAAAATTACTTAAACAACCGATGCATGAAATTAAAACTCTTAAACTCTTTAAGTAAAAAAAAGAAGTTTTTTGCCGGCGTTCCTCAAGGTTCCATATTAGGTCCAATTCTGTATATTATATATGTATCTTTTATTAAATTAATTTTTAGACATGTAAAGTACTTTGTATACGCGGATGATACTGCTTTAGTGATTTCTAGCAGTGATTTGCAAACTTGTATAGATCTTTTACAAAAAGACTACATTGAACTCTTAAAGTGGTCTCATGACTCTGGCTTAATCATAAATGCCAAAAAAACTAAATTGTTACATATAAGATCCCCTAATGTTAAGGTATATATTACACCTGAAATAAAGACACATACATCAAATTGCTTACACAATGGTATTCCTGCAACGTGTACATGTGAAAATATGGAACTAGTTAAAGAATATGTTTATTTAGGTGTTATTATTGATTGCTTTTTCAAGTGGGATATACAAATAAACAAAGTTTGTGCACGACTAAGATCAATTGTAAGCAGATTGTATAAACTAAAATTTTTTGTTCCTATCTGCACACTTCGAATAATTTATTTATCTCTAGCTGAATCTGTTATAAGGTATGGAATAACAGCTTGGGGATTTTCCTGTAAAACAAATATAGACCATGTACAATCAGTGCAAAATTCATTGGTTAAATTATTAGCTGAAAAAAATTTATACAAAGAAAGGCATAATATTCCATACTTTTATCAGAGTCTCAAAGTTCTTTCAGTCAGAGCAATTCTGTGGTACAAAATTATATTTCAGCACATAAATAATCCTTTATATATTAACAGGCTGGAACACAACCATAATACTCGTTTTAACTTTAATGAAGGGCTAATTGTACCTAAGCATACAAATAAATATGGACAAAGAACGTTAAATTACATGATTCCCAGTTGTTTAAATATGTTACCTGCTGAAATTAAAAACTGTGCCCAAAACAAACAATTGATGAATTTACTGAAGACTTGGCTTACGGAAAGAATTAATTTGTATTAGCTCACAATGACATATTATTCTAAAAACTTTAAAAATGTTATTTATGTTTTCAAAATTTTATTTTTATCTATATTTCTGTAAAAAATTAAATTTTATTTTATATAATTGTAAAAATGTAACTATTAAATCACTATAATACGATCTTTAACGTAAAGAACCCGTTAGACAAACTGCTAAAAAGTAGTTTATCGGGACTTTTTGTCTTGTATTTGTAAAGTGTATAAAATAAATAAATAAATAAAAAAAAAAAAAAAAAATAAAACTTATGATCAAAAAATAATTACAAAAAGTACATAATTTTAATAGTTTTATCATCACGCCTTTCAGCATTTTTGGATGTAGGTATAAATTAATTAAAGCAAATTTGGAATGAACTAAAATCGATATTGAGTTATAATTTTAAAAAGCTGGTACGGAGAATAATTAATCTTTCTCATTGGAACCTCCCTGTACGATTGTAGGAACATCTTTCGACGAAATGAGGTTTTTCAGCCGCTGGCTGGTTAAACGCCCTTAGGAATTTTAAGTGGATCTCTATTGCGCCCATCGCTATAATGATAGAAAACCACTGCCGGAGAAGCGTGGCAAACAAGAATCCACTGCAAATCCCATCATGCCAGTAATACCTAAAACCCTCGGTCCATTAGGTTGATTATACTTGTAATATTATTCAAATCCTCCACGTCATCGTAAGCCTTTCTTTCTTATGTAGGTAAGCGCGTAATGCGATTTCTCGGGCACCTAAGTGCCCTACCCGCCGACCCGCGACCCGCGACCCGCGACCTTAAATACAAGTAATGAGATTACAGCACGAACAATAACATTCTTAGGTCGATTATGTAATGCTAAACACGGACTCAAGGTGACTGCCAACTGACAATGTCAAGTTTATCAGGGGTGCAAAGCATTCATTTACTGACTTATGAAATAACTGGGTCAGTCTCAAGTCTTATCAAGCTCGCAACATAATAATTATTAAATAAGTTGATTGCCTGTTTGTGGTATTGTCTGCTTAAGTGACCGGACAACTCAGAATGAACTCAACTCAACACCTTCTTTTTGAAAATTCATTAAAAGTGATGAAAAAAAAAAATTAAATAAAATAGGTTAGTTAGGTTAGGTCACGGGCTGGTTTTCGATTATTTTTTTCATAGCTTTTAAGGCCCAGCTTCCTGCATTCCTACCGATTTATTACATATTTTCCATACTTTAAACTTTAAGTTTTAAACCCCTTAAGAAATATAAATATTATTCTTGAAGATAATATCTATACATGCCCCACGCCGAAACGGCAAATATATGAAATTCCCTCGACACGTTTTTACACTTATTTTACAAGTTATATGTATGAAAAAATTCAGTGTCTGTTTACATGCTATTTTAGACATTTCCCATGCGATTTTTGCTCTATTTTAAACGAGTCATGTTTTATTAAACATTTTCACAATTATATTACCGATCTCTCTAAAATTTTTATTTACATATATCTCCATCTTCTTCTTTTTGGGCGGGTATACCCCGCCTCAATGACTTATCGAAGAGGTATTGAGTTATCATGAAACCGTCTGATTGTGGTATTATCGTGGATTTGTTTTGTATACTAATCTATAGTTTTAGAGAAAGATCACGATCTACATGAGATTTTAAAAAAATACCCTCATCTCCTTTTTCCAACCCCTAAAGCAGTATCTTATTCTTTTTGATGAAATTTTGCTCATTTGACGTTTAAAACTCTGCATAAAGCCCGGGCGACGTAGGAGACTTGAAAGACTCGATAAAGTGAAATAAATACTTATGTTTGGTAAAATGAGAAGAAAGACGATGAGAGGGGTGGAAGGAGATGTGCGACGGGAAACGAAAATGGTGGATGAAGTCGGGAATGCCTGAGGACATGACAAGATCAAGTGAAATAAATAGTTATGCGTGGTAAAATTAGTATGTGATGGTCGTCGAATGCGATGTAATGAGAATGTATGACGGGAATTGAAAATGGTGGATGAAGTCGGAAACGCCCGAGAAAAACACGGCTTGATCAAATGAAACGAATACTTATGTATGGTATAATTTGACTATGTGATGAACGAAGAAATGGGTAAAGGGTGAATGTGTGACGAGGTAGTTAATGTTGGAAGAAGTCGATGAACACCGACGAAACAATAAATTTCTTTTTAAACGACTTCGAAAAGGAGGAGGTTATCAATTCGACGGTATTTTTTTAATTTTTTTTTTTAATGTTTGTTATCTCAGAAATTTCGATTGGGTGAACTGATATTGATATATTTTTTTTAAATAAAAAAACTGGTGCTTCCCATGTGGTCCCATTTTAATTTGGTCCAGTTCTAACAATGGAATCCATGAGAAAATCATATATGTCTTAAATTTGCAATAAGTACGGGCGCGACAAACGAATAACTCAATATTACGCCAACAGATTGTTCAATATTACGCCAACAGCCATGATTTTTTTTTTTTAAGTAAAACTTCTTTACGCACGCTCGTCACTAAGAATCAAAAAATAAACAAAAATTTTAACAAAACAAAAAACGACTTCAAAGAATGCACTAAAAAGTAAAAAAAATAATTTCACCGACTCCAAAAATAACAATCGTACGAAATTATTTTTTTACTTTTTAGTGAATTTTTTGAAGTCGTTTTTTGTTTTGTTAAAATTTTTGTTTATTTAATAATATTATTTGCACCTTAATGTACTAAGTTTTCTGGTACACTAGAACTTACAACCTCAAAACTTTCGTTACTTCAATCTGAATATCATTAATAACTCCGAGCAACGCCGGGTACATGTCAGCAAATGTTTATATTTACTATTATGGGTGAGATAATAAATGTGAAATACTATGATATCAAATTAATTCGTTTTAAAACTATGAATCACCGCTGTTTATAATGACCGCGATATTTTTGTTTTATTATTGTCGGTTGTATAATAGGTATAATTTGTTACGCGACTCGGGTAATAAATTTTGTAACCCGTCTAAAGTCCCTCTTTAATGAGCGTCTTCGGTCAAATATCAATATTATGAATGCAGTTTTCTGTGAGGTTTTCAAGATACAAGATACTTAAACCACCGCTACCCGAATTTCAATCGATTTCTTACATATCCCCCTTTAAACATTTGAAGTTTTTATACTCTTAAAAAACACATTTTATTTTGAAGATAATATCTACACATTCCCCACGCCGAAACCCAAATTATATGCAGTTCCTGCGATAGAAAAAATCGCAAAGTATGCTCCCAAAATTATTATAAATACGTTTGTTTCAGTTATTTTACAAGTTCATCACAGTGTTTCTTGGAATGTATTTTTAGACAATCCCTAATGAGATTTTTGCTATATTTTAAACGAGTCATGCTTTATTAAACATTTTCACAATCGTTTTAAATATTAGCGCGCTCTCTCCAACATTCGTAATTTCATATCTCTCCATCTTCTTCTTTTTCTGCGGGGATACGGCGCCTTAAATATTGAAGTGAAAACTTCTATTTGAAACTCTATGAAACGAAAAAGCGACACTAAAAAGAGACAAACACATACATCTATAGGATTTAGCCTGCGAGAGAATGAGATAGAATAATCGGTCTCCTCTTTGAGCGGTGCTTTGTAGCCTCCTCACTCTTGTCTACTTTAGTTTTTTAAAGTTTTATATTTTTAACGTGCAAATTTATTAATTAACTTTTTTAGTCAGAAACACAACGGTCGAATCTGCATATATTTTTATAATGCATGAAATCAATATGTAAAAAACAACTCTCAAATACCTTTTCCAATCTTTCCAAAAGCTTTTTCTCAAGTATTTTCGAGAGGCGTGGAGTCCGTTTTCAAATTTTTTCTCGACTATTGGAGTTTTAAAAAAAAAAATTTTGTGCATGGTATCTGATCTACCCCAGCAAGAATCTTTAGTATTTTTTATCACACATTGAAGATGTCAACTGAAGAATTTACATTGTAACACTTCATTAGTTTTCTGGGCAATGAGGAGTACATAATATTTATTTAATTTTATTTTTAATGCACGTTTACAGTTATACATAACTAATAATGAACAAACATGTTATTTTATTAAGTAATAATAAATATAATATTCATATCTCGGAACAACAAAAGTTCTGTGTCTGCGCGCTCTTATGAAGTTGTCGAGAACGTAAAACTCAATTTTTTTTATTATGTCGGGTATTATGGTAATTGGTCCCAGAATTTCTGTCCTGAAAAAATCAGACTTCTGGTAAACTGGTTTCAATGAAAACAAAAAAATTAAAAGTAACTTAATCTTAAAATTAAAGTAACGGATTGGAAAGCAAAAAGCGAAAACGTCCACTTACAAAATTATTTGAAATAAAATTAATGTTTTTTAATTATAATGTTTAGTCAAAAAAACATTTTTGAAGTAAAACTTCTTTACGCACGCTCGACACTTGGGGATAAAATGATGAATACGTTATGAAACGTTACGAAAAAATATGAAACGTTACGAAAAAATGTGACACGCTTTTTTTTTTTTTTTTATATGAATACCGCACAAGAGTCCCAACTGCTCCCGTCAGAAGCCAGTGAGACTATGGCATCCCCAATTGGGGTATGTTGTGAGGCTGAAGATAGTGGGGATGGGAAGGAGATAGGGGAAGAGGAAGGTGGGGAAGTACCTGGCTATTCAGATCTGGTCACCAAACACGGCTAATGTCATTTCAAGCGACGTTTCAATTCTGAATAGTGGTCTTACACCAGGACGATACTGAGAGTATCTTCCACTCTGGAAAGTGCCGCTAATCAATATGAAACATTATCAATGTGAAACGCTAATCAATGACATGAGTTGAGTTGAATTGAGTTGAGTTGAGTTGAGTTGAGTTGAGTTGAATTGAGTTGAGTTGAGTTGAGTTGAGTTGAGTTGAGTTGAGTTGAGTTGATGGGGATGTTGAGGGGATGGGGATATTTTTATTCCTGTTATTGTTATATTGTTAACGGACGGCATAAGTTAGTGAAGTTTTACTTCAGTCGTGTGGTCTAACGCACACTCGTTTTTTTTCTTTTTCTTCTTCAATCTATGCAAAATCACTTTGTGGCGCCATTTTAGTTGAATTAAAACACTAACTAACTAACTAACTAACTAACTAACCATCACGCCGTTTCCCCGCAGGGGTAGGCAGAGAGGACGGACCGCCACACAACTCGATCTTGGCACACACTCTTTGCCTCGTTCACATTCATACATCGTCTCATACATGCTCTTCTATTATTCCGACTCTTCACATGGCCCGACTCAAGTATCTGATTCACTTGGTCGTGCCATGTCTTCCTCGGGCGTCCCCGACTTCTTCTACCATTCACATTTGCATCATATATTCTCCTTACACTCCTTTCCTCGTTCATTCGCTCTACATGCCCAAACCATCGGAGAGTCCCTTTCTTAATCTTACACATCACGCTTACGTCAGCCTTGCATTCTTTGCGGATATCCACGTTTCTCTCACGATCGTACATGGTTTTACCACACATTCGCCTCAGGGATCTCATTTCTACAGCATTCAGTCTGCTTTCATCCTTCCTCTGCCAGTTCCATGCCTCACTGCCATACATCAGGGTAGGTACCAGCACTCCATTATGGACGGCTAGTTTCGCGTCTTTGGACAGTTTTTTATTACCGCCAACGGCATTCAGTCCTCCATTAATGGAGTTACCGGCATTCACCCTTCTTTCAATATCTCTATCAGCCTTCCCATCTTTCGTAAAACAATAGGTACTCTTATTTAATAAAAATTATTAATATTTTTCCAAACCAACGGTTTCTAGTTTTTATTAAAAAAATATATAGAAGAAACTATTGAATATCCCCACAAACTTTGTCTCCTATCAGTTCTTTAGATTTTTACTTTCCTGAAACGTTAAAAAAACGTAACCACGTGCGCTATTCCTTATCAGTTCATTCACTTTCCCGCCAGCAGTGAAAGTTTAGCGTTGCGGCAATCCTGCGAACTAAACGCCGCACACGTGGGGCGGTTGGAGGGGTGGGAGTTTGTGGGTGGTGTTGTGGTGGCGGAGTTGTGCCTCGGTCTCGGGTTATTGAAACCCCGAGAACAACTCAATGAATTGTGACTAGCAACGACATCTGTTATATTTCGCTTGAAACTTGGGTAATTTAGCGGTGGCACACACCACAGATTTGTAAAAGTGCATGAAAATGCAACAGATGGCGGTAACTGACTCTGAAAAAGAATTTGAAAATAATATTCCGATATTAAAAAGTGCAAAACAGAGACTGCGATAAGAGTAAATTACACTTTTATTTTTAACTTTAAAAGCTGTTTATTTTTAAGAAAGAAGGAATTATTAAAACAATGAATAGTAAAAAAAACGATAATCTGTAATTTTTTACTAATCTTCATCGTCTTTCCTGGTTAAAACGATTGTATTGCCATCTGACGGAAATTTTAGTTACGAAGGAGGCCTCTGTGATGTATACGGTTACTGCCATCTAGCGGAGACATAATATTTAATAATTATTGTGAGATGTAATGCAGTTTGGAAACTGCACTCGGAGCTCTGGTGGCATCGAAGACGCAAGCGAAAAGCGCCATCTGGCGGATATTTTAACGCAGCATTACTGGTGTATTTATTTTGTTTGTTTCTCGGTTATTACAGCTCTGCACCTCTGTAATAATAAATGCACCAGTGATGCTACATTACGATATCCGCCAGATGGTGCTTTTCGCTTGCGTCTTCGATACCAACAGAGTTCCGAGTACGCAGTTTGAAAACTGCATTACATTCTGAAAGTTTTTTTTTACAATTTTTACAAAAAACGGCATATAAAATTAAATTAGGTTAATTGCAGGGTAACCAAAATGATTTAGGTTGGATTGTTTCACAGAATTTGAACAATTTATGAAATTTCAAAGTTAATATTCAAGTCCTGTGAAAATTTTACTATCCAAGAACCGAGTAATAAAATAACTGAACTTGAATTTTTACTTTGAAATTTGACAAATTGTTCAAATCCTGTGATAAAACAGATCCTTAGAGAAAGAAATAATTAGTATTTTTAAGTAAAATATATTTTAGTTGTCGCAGAAAACGTGTTATTAATTTGAATGTTGAACAAAATGACGAATTCTGGATATCGGACAAAGGAGACTGGATGTTGGACAAAGCGAGCACTTTTGCATTACTAGGTACTGTTTTATCCAATGTGTGTGTTAATATTATTGTTATACAGTGTTTTATCCAATGTGTGTTAATCAAATTAAAATTATCATGAATTCCGTCAAAATTTATCTATTATGGTAAGTAGATACTTATGACATTAGATAATGAGGGCGGGTTTTTTATAACCAACCATTTGTTACGCTTGATACCATTTTTAACAAATATTCGGTTTTAAGCCAAACGAATATTGTTAAAAATGTTATCAAGCATAACGAACTGATACTTATAAAACCAGTCTTAAGTCAATAAAATTATATCTATCTACTACACTATATAAAGAGGTAAGGTTTGTTTGTTTGTTTGTTTGCATCGAATAGGCTCTGAAACTACTGAACCGATTTGAAAAATTCTTTCGCTGTTGGGAAGCTAAACTATCCCTGAGTGACATAGGCTATATAATATTTTCAAAATAATTAGGGATCATTACTAAAACTCCAATAATGCAACCCAAGGTGTAAAAAAATTACCTAAAATATTCTTTACATCGCGTGCGCTGCGAAAACTATTGATGATAGAATAAAATAATGTACTACGACTTTGTAGAACACATCATTATTTACAAAAAAGGTCGCGACAACATATGTCTAACTATTATGGTTATGCCAAAATAAGTATTCTTTTATTTTAAAAATTTAATTAATATGTCGCCGCTTGAAAAGGCTTTTTATTTGTATCTTGGTGTTAATCCTTATCAAAATAAATTACTTCATATTCAAGACAGCTTCAATACCTTTATTTAACTTTTTGAATTTTTCAATTCGGATATTTAATTAGAAAGATATCACGAGTTTAATAATATCTAAAATTAATGTGTTTTGCATTGATGACAACAAATCTTCTACTACACTATATAAAGAGGTTAGGTTTGTTTGTTTGTTTGTTTGCATCGAATAGGCTCTGAAACTACTGAACCGATTTGAAAAATTCTTTCGCTGTTGGGAAGCTAAACTATCCCTGAGTGACATAGGCTATATAATATTTTCAAAATAATTAGGGATCATTACTAAAACTCCAATAATGCAACCCAAGGTGTAAAAAAATTACCTAAAATATTCTTTACATCGCGTGCGCTGCGAAAACTATTGATGATAGAATAAAATAATGTACTACGACTTTGTAGAACACATCATTATTTACAAAAAAGGTCGCGACAACATATGTCTAACTATTATGGTTATGCCAAAATAAGTATTCTTTTATTTTAAAAATTTAATTAATATGTCGCCGCTTGAAAAGGCTTTTTATTTGTATCTTGGTGTTAATCCTTATCAAAATAAATTACTTCATATTCAAGACAGCTTCAATACCTTTATTTAACTTTTTGAATTTTTCAATTCGGATATTTAATTAGAAAGATATCACGAGTTTAATAATATCTAAAATTAATGTGTTTTGCATTGATGACAACAAATCTACTACACTATATAAAGAGGTAAGGTTTGTTTGTTTGTTTGTTTGTTTGTTTGCATCGAATAGGCTCTGAAACTACTGAACCGATTTGAAAAATTCTTTCGCTGTTGGGAAGCTACACTATCCCTGAGTGACATAGGCTATATAATATTTTCAAAATAATTAGGGATCATTACTAAAACTCCAATAATGCAACCCAAGGTGTAAAAAAATTACCTAAAATATTCTTTACATCGCGTGCGCTGCGAAAACTATTGATGATAGAATAAAATAATGTACTACGACTTTGTAGAACACATCATTATTTACAAAAAAGGTCGACATGCAAGGAGTAACATTTTATTTATTTGAATATGGCATTACAACGCATGCCGGGAAACAGCTATATATTATAAAAGAAAATCCAAAAAAACGTGCCAACCGCAAAAACTCAGAAACGAGTCCCGGTACGATCAAGGGAGTTATAAGGTGTGATAGATCTCTGTCCCTCGGGAAAAAAGGTACCCGATCTCTGTCTCTCGGGAAAAAAGGGACCCGTTTTTACCTAAAGGGCGTGCTTTTGAAGATATAAAGGCTGGAAGTTTCGCCCTCTTGAAATTTCGGAAAGTTCAAGAAGGTTCTATAGAACTCTAGAATGTTCTGGAAGGGGTGGCGGAGTATGTCGTGGAATGTTTGGGAATAGGGAATCGGGATCATCATTGTGAAACATTCCATAACACTCTCAAATGATTTCCTGAGCGAAGCCGGGTAACCCAGCTAGTAATTTAATAAAGACAATATCAGCGAAACCCAATCGAAAATCTGGAAACAGAAAAATCATAAAAAGATATTGGCACATCTGGGACCCGAACCCAGGACCTTCGGCTTATAGAAAAAGTATAGTTATTATACAACACCCATTTCAAATCATATAATCATGCAGTAAAATAAATCTGTCAATCATTATCTGGTAAACGTATGTATCAGAATTTTAATTTTAGTTTAAATAAAATCATAAAATAATATATAAGTACCTACATGTGTTTCTTGACGAAAATTGGTCCGTTTGTGTATTTATTTGCGTACTTACTGACTAATATATTTCAATTTTTTTTTACATTCTTATTTTGCTGAGACATTATTGAAAAATGATAAATACTTATGATCAAAAAATAATTACAAAAAGTACAAAATTTTAATAGTTTTATCAACACGCCTTTTAGCATTTTTGGATGTAGGTATAAATTAAAGCAAATTTCTAAACAAAATCGATATTGAGTTATTATTATTTTGTTTTCAAACCCAACTGTTGTAGTGGTGTTGTTGAGGGAGATCTTTTATCCTCTCGAGTCGGAATCTCTCGGAACATCGCCATGCACCGTAGTAGGATACGTCCATCACTCCTGGACACACTACCCCCAGATTCCTACCCACCCCACGTACCTTTTTCCTTCCCAGAACCTCCTCTCCTTCCTTTCCTGTATAGAGTACCGGGCTATTCAGATCTGGTCAAACACGGCTGAAGCAATTTCAAGTAAAATTGAACTATTTCTCAAAGGAATGTATTTAAAAAATAATCGGAACGTAGCTTCGACCAAGTATACCGTCAATGGAACGTAGCCATCTATTTTAGTTTTTAAATTGAAAAAAAAAAAAAAAAACTTGGTTTGACCAAGGCTCGAACCTTACCTCCCAGTGACCGAAATCAAACGCTTTACCACTAAGCTAACTCGAAAGTCGGAGAATCCGACATTATTTATAATATAAGACTAAACTCATGGACAGAAGGGAAGGCGATGATTTTATTAATTGGCAACAGTGTATTGTATCGCTTTCCGTATCCTGTTGCCAAAAAATAAAAGCTTTTGGTTCGTGGTTTGGCCACGGGCATGATAAAGCGCCATGTTACGGTAAAGTAATTCATTATTTTAAAAGTCCCGAAAACCTCTTTTAATACAAAATTTAAAAATATGAAAATTATTTTAAAAAATGGAAAAAGATTTAAAAATGATGTTGTCGTTTCGTTTTTTCTAATAAACTTAACCTAAGTTTTGTAATTTGAATTTCAAAAAACATTGAATTTAGGGTTTATGAAAAAAGTTAACCAAAACCCTATTCTTGATTTTTTTAAAAATATACGTATGTCGCTTTAAAGAAAAATCTCCAGAGTATTTTAAAGAGTCTTCATAATTTAAAAATATTTTGTAAAACATATGTAAGGGCGGTCAGAAAAGGGTCTGATTTCTGATTTATATTTGATAAATGCTAACCCCCTGTAAATTTAAAAAATACGAAATTATTTTTTTTCCCACTAAAAAAAATATTTTTATCGTATTGCAAAATAAAATTTTCGTTATTTCGAAATAATTTATGATTTCATTCCACCTTAACGATCGTAAGAACCTCTTTCGACGAAATGTGGATTTTCGGCCTCTGGCTGGTTATACGCTCCTTACGTCTCCCTTCTAGAATTTCTTTTGAAATAAAAAAATAAGAACCCACTTTCATCATGATACGTTGTTTTTTTATAATACTATCTATACGCATACGTGTGCACACTGTACGCACGTATATGGATATATGTACACACACACATGTACATAAATATAAACAATATAACATAATTATATATATATATACACATTAAATACGCATAAGTAGGTGAATGATACAATAATTACAAAGTGGCTCTAAGTGAGGAGATCGTCAGGTATATGAAGTACAAGTTCCTTCTGAAGGTAGTGATTGAAATCGAAAATATATCCATCCATGTCTTGACGATCGCAGTATTTATTATATATTATAATCGAAGCATTCTTCACGTTCGTTTGAAAAAACTTGTATTCATTCGAAAGTCTCGATCCAAAAAGTTTTAAGGTTTTCTCGTGAATTTCGGCCTTAGGTATATTGAGATTAATTTGATTAATAAAATTCCAATCATATATGATTTATATCTGTTATGTGTCTTCTTTTGGCGATTGAGAGTTCTCTAAAGTAAGTTTTCAACATAGTTATCAATGTTATCATAGATTCCGATGTACTCCAGATTTGTAAGCCAGTATTCTTCTGTATTTCTTTTGAACAGATATCATGTTACTGCTACGAATTGCATAGTGTGGTTACCAAATTACGGAGCCGTACTCTAAGATACTTCTAACATATTAGTAGGACAAGATTCTGAAGCTACTGGGGTTCTTGAACGATTTCGTAACCTTGTGAGGTATTCACATAAACCAATAGAAAACACGAGATCATAATAATAAATTATGTATCAGTCGTCACACTAACCTGATAAACGCCACCGGACAACTTTATTGGAGCGTTAGGAATGAATATTCATATTTAATATGACATTTAACAATATCTCGGGGCACTAAAACGCCATCTCTTATTTCCCCCATTAAACCATCACGCTATTATTCTCGACTGCAGCAGATAGTTGTAGTTCAAGCACCATCCGTGCCAAGTCTGGCGCCGGGTGCGCAGTGGTCGCGTCCATTAAATAGAATTAGGGAAATTATATATGCCCTATTGAGCTTTATTTATTCCTTCAAGTTTAATTTCTGTAATAACTTTGATAATCTCTGTCTGCCGAAGGAAACTCCAAGTAATGTTGTTGCCCCTTAATATCTTCGATATACCACCAC
Source organism: Limnephilus lunatus (assembly GCA_917563855.2). Classification (NCBI taxonomy): domain Eukaryota; kingdom Metazoa; phylum Arthropoda; class Insecta; order Trichoptera; family Limnephilidae; genus Limnephilus; species Limnephilus lunatus. The sequence continues at coordinate 17,192,680 of OU830604.1, read as the reverse complement.
AAGCCACCTCTTTCTGAATAGATTGTTGTTGTCAAATGTTTTTTCAATATTACGGATTGCGTAATGTAATTTTTTTTTGTACAATATCTGTACACAGGAGGCCTTGAAGAAATAAAATCTTTTAGAGCCTACATCATGTCAAGGAAGGAGAGGAAGTTCTGAGGGAAAGAAATAAGTATTCAATGAAGAAAAAAGGTATGATAAGTGGTTAGGAATCTGGGGTCAATGTGTTCAAGAGTGACGAACGCGTGAATCCCTCTCGCTGCGGTGCAAGACAATGTTCCGAGAGAGTGGAGCTGGAAATCTCAAAAGCAAACGTCGAACTGGAAACCACTCTCACCCGATGCGGCCTGCCACGCAGTTGGTGGGCAAATGCATTCGTCATCAAGACCTAGATAAACCAAACCCAATGGACCCGGGCACCCTTGCTAAGTCACCAAACGTAGCGAACTATTTGGGAAGACCTATGGCAGGGTTGTCGGCTATCCAATAAATGGGGCGGCTGTACTCATACCCGCCTCCCAAATTGGCATCAAAATTTGCATCAAAATTGGCATTCCAAATCAACAGTAGAAAAAAAACATTCGGGCAAGAGTGGTTACGATTCTCTCAGTAACACTATTCAGATTCTTCTAATTCGTTTCTTTAAATGGCATTTAGTCTTTCAGTGACCAGATTTGAATAAACAGGTACTGGCACAGGTAATCTTCTCCAACTCCATCGAGTTGCCCGCCGCGAAGTAAGTGGGCAGACGCATCCGCCGCCAAGACCTAGATAAACCTTGATCCATAAACCCAGGTACGTCTGTTAAGTCACCAAACGTAGCGAACCATTTTGGGTGGCCTATGGCAGAGGTGTTGGTTATCCAATTAATGGTTCCACGGGTTCTAAAATTTCTTACTCTAATAATGTAGGCATGGCGGTGTACGAAGACACACAATAAGGAAGTTGACTCCATATTTTTTATCAATGTTAACATTCAAACTTAAATACTATAATTTTTAAGTTCGTTTTCATAATTAAATTAATTCTCCAAGTTTGAATTTTATTAAGCCCACCAAAACGAGCGGAATCCGAGCAGTATGAGCGGGGTGTGTGTGTGTGTGACGTCATTTGATTCGAAAAAACACGTTGCTCTGGCATTTTGTATGAAGATTCTTTAAATTCTTCAATAAGGTATTCCAGTTATTTTTTTATCAATGTTTACCGTCTATCAGAATTAATGGTATTAAAAAAAATTAAATTGATCAAGATTTCGTATTTAAATTTAATTTTTAAAGTCCGAAATTGTGTTTCTCCCGTGGCCTGAACTTCGCAACACGGTGTTTATCAACTGATGTTCTCGGAGTAGCGGTACGTTCTACAAAATGGGTAAATACGTCGTGAAAGAATGCGATTCTATGAACAAACATATAATATAAATCAAGCGGAATTACTTTCCACACGGAAGTTGATTGTTAAGATTTTCATATTTAATTTTAAAAACGCAGAAATTGAAAAAAAACGAAAAATAGCGACACCAAAAAGAGACAAACATATACATCTATAATCTCTAGGATTTAGCCTGCGAGAGAATGATATTGAATAATTGATTTACTCTTTGTGCGGTGCTTCGTAGCCTATCGGTATTCTCTTTGTGATGTGCTTCATAGCATCCCCACTCTTGTCTACTTTAGTTTTCTGAAGGTTTCATTTCTACCGTGTGCGAATTGCGCACTTAGTATCTTTAACAGTTAAAAGACCTGATCAAAACTGGAATTATAATTTTTCTTTCAAACAGGTAAATCTAACCCTTCTTGGAATTGTCTGTCCGGTGGATTTAATAAACATGTCAAAACTGTACACTTTTGAGTCTTGTTCTTTTGTTTTATTTGTCAAAGTGCTTTGTCCATTCTTTTTGAAGTGGAACTTCTAAAGCCCCGCTGTGATTTGGATTTCGGATGAAACGGAAATGACGATTACTGCACCTGCGACGCATTAACTGCGCTCATTCGTTTCGGTAAGGTTTCGCTTCCACCGCGTGTAAACTGCACTCGAATTTTTTTATTCTATACCTAAATTTTTTTTATTCTATCCCTAAACCGCGTGTTCGGCCGACCCATACTGGTGGTGGACGTCGCGACGGTATATTATGCAGTTTTCCGACGCCTGGCATGCCGTTTTAATACGTATATTATTGGGTTGCGTCAATCAACCACCATTTCCGCACCCACGATATGTGGCGCACATTGGTAATGTTGTTCGAGGTAAAACCAACGTTGAAAAGTAAATGATTTATTTAGCTACTTTGGTACCTATTTGTCGACTTGCATTTTTTGTGTTACATCTTCCAAGAAATTCAATGGCTGTGTTGTGTAGTCGTTTTTTTAAAGTTATCTCCACTCAAGAGGCCCTCTTGAGTCAAGATGTCAGATGCCGCATTATTTTCTTTTGCTAGTGTTCCTAAAGTGGTTTGAAGATTTCACAAAAAAAAAAAAGTTTTTTTTTGGATGTTGTATTCTATTTCAGTCTCACTGGCCGCTGAGACTTGTCAGGAACCTTTCTCACTACGCTATGGGAGATATGCGCCGATGTGCGAATTTACTGCATTATATTATAACCGAGTATTTATGAAGAACTGAGTTGTGACCCAATTTCGTATCACCCGAATTTCAAGTCACTAACGGCGCTAAAAAAGTTTCTCTTCAAAAAGCACAACATTTTCAAAGATGGTCATAAATCAATATACTTCGATTGCACAACATCTACAAATACTATGTTTAAAAAAAAAGGGAAAGCATTATTCGAATAATTATATTACTTACATGTCTCTGTGTTTTACAAATTAAATATGGTATAAAATAACACCAGGAATCATACCGGTCCGGTAAATTAGTATCAAACTTTGCAACAAAGGCGAGCAATAGCTTATTTAACATACACAGAATTTAAAATAATGAATTCGACTGTATCGAACTTCTTTCCCTACTTAATTTTAACATACCATAAGACGCATACGCCATACAGAACTATTCCATACGACTAAATACAAACTAATTTGCCAATTAACCATGCTCTTCGTACGTTCAATAATATTTCCCAAAACTCCAACATATTTTCTCCATGTCACAAATTTAAAAAGAGCAACATGTCAATACTATAAACTGTTCAATGCGCATACATATCCCCTCACAAATCACCACCTCTCACACCTTTAAACATACTTACACATATACACACACACACAACTACCCACTACGCACATCACACGGTAATTACATTTTTTTTTACATTAACTCCACACAGGAGGCCCTGAGGAAAATAATTTCCCTCAGGGCCTATGTCATCTTTGAAGATGCTGTGTGGAGGGTATTTTTGGGGAAAGGAAGGAGTGAACATGGGTCTTGAAGAGACCCGTGTTTTAGGAGGGAGGAAACACAGAGGCCGGCAAATCGTTCCGCAGCTAAGCTGTTGAACTCAAGAACGAGTCGTAGAAACGACCCGTCCTCAAGTGACTAATGTCAACCGTCTACGAATGTTGGGCGCGTGTTTGGCGTGTTTTCCGACTATGCACCAGTGCCGAGGGGATCAACGATGCTAGTTCCTCGGAGCATCTTCCGGTAGAACAAGGACAGCATTCCCACCTGACGCCTGTGCTCTAAAGATTGCAATCCGTCTGTTAAGATGGGACAATCTATCAAACAGACCGCCAGTTTCTGCACAGAGTCAAGGATTTTTTTAAAGGTGTTTTGGAGCTCCAGACCAGAGGTGGTTGTTAAATTCAACCGTGGGGCGCACTTGCGATACATACCACAAATAAGATACTACAAAGAAATATATCACAGGTGCCCACCATGATATATTAGTTTATATCTGTAAATTGTCTCTAAAACTGTAAACTGTAACCAATGCACTGTTGGTTTCTATATAAATAACTAGCTGGGTTACCCGGCTTCGCTCAGGACAATAAGATAGTGTTCTGGAATGTTGCACAATGATGTTCCCGATTCCCTATTCCTGATCATTCCACGACATACTCCGCCACTCCTTCCACAACTTTCTACAGCTCTATGGAACCTTCTAGAACTTTCCGGAAGACTGTTCTAGAAATTTCAAGAGGGCGAAATTTTCAACCCTTATATCTTTAAAAGCACGGCCTTTAGGTAAAAACGGATACTCTTATTCCCTAGGGGGGATAGAGATCTACCACACCATATAACTCCCTTGATCGAACCGGGACTCGTTTCTGAGTTTTTGCGAGCTGCACGTTTTTTGGACTTTCTTTTATAATACATGCCATATTCAAATAAATAAAATGTTACTCCTTACATGTCCTTTCCCGTGCGTTCCCCTCCAGCGTTCCACTTCCACCTTCCCCGCCACCGCTCTCCCGCTCCCCCGTCCCGCCAACCCCCTGGCACTGCATTTCTTGACTCCTCTCCCGCGCGGCCCGTAGCCGAAACTTTTTTCTAATACTAACATTTTTAAACTCGTGATATCTTTCTAATTAAATATCCGAATTGAAAAATTCAAAAAGTTAAATAAAGGTATTAAAGCTGTCTTGAATATGAAGTAATTTATTTTGATAAGGATTAAAACGAAGATACAAATAAAGAGCCTTTTCAAGCGGCGACATATTAATTAAAATTTTAAAATAAAAGAATACTTATTGTGGCATAACCATAATAGTTAGACATATACTGTTGCAACCATTTTTGTAAATAATGATGTGTTCTATAAAGTCATAGTACATTATTTTATTCTATCATCAATAGTTTTCGCAGCGCACGCGATTTAAAGAATATTTTAGGTAATTTTTTTACACCCTGGGTTACAATATTGAAGTTTTAGTAAGGATGTCTATTTTTAAAAAAAATATAATATAGCCTATGTCACCCAGGAATAGTGTAGCTTCCCAACAGCGAAAGAATTTTTCAAATCGGTTCAGTAGTTTCGGAGCCTATTCGATGCAAACAAACACACAAACAAACAAACAAACAAACAAACAAACAAATATTACCTCTTTATATAGTGTGTTAGATGTTAGATAAAAAAATGACATTTTGAAATATCGCGCTAGTTACACAGAAAACATCAACATTTAGTTTAATTCATTAAGAATTTTTCTGCTTTGTTTTGGTGGTGTTTGTAATCTGAGTATTGTCGTATGATAGGGGGTACAATTTTACATGTAAATATAACTGCATACTAAACTCAAATATTGATATTTCGGAGATGTCTGAATTAACAACTGGACGATCGATATATAAACGGCGCACAACTATTTCTAGAACTGCTGTTAAACACCAATTAATTGGGAATCTATTAATGTTGATAAATGTGTGTAGGTTGTAGTATGGACACAACCAATTTATTAATAAGTAGCCATGTTTTATTAGTGGGACCAATGAAAAAAGCATAAAACTTCAGATCTAGTAGATAGTTAATTTAGTACACAGTTTCACCACTCTAGTAGTTCGTGGTTAGTTTCTTCTTTTCAAAAAGAAGAAGATAAAAAGATAATAATATGTAAATATGAATGTTAGAGAGAGCGCGCTAATATTAAAAACGATAATCTATTTAGATTTTTGCTCTATTTTAAACGAGTCATGTTTTATAAAACATTTTCATAATTTTCGCATTGATTTTATTGCTTTAAATATTAGCGCGCTCCTCTAACAATCGGAATTACATATCTCTCCATCTTATTCTTTTTGAGAGCGGTTGCGGCGCCTTAAGGAAAATATGTAATAAATCGGTAGAAATGCAGGAATCGGGGCCTTTTGCCAAATTGAGAGCAAAAATTTGGTAGGCGGGTATGGGTACCGCTGCATTGGGAACCATTTATTGGATAACCAACCCTCCTGCCGTAGGTCACCCAAGTGGTTCGCTACGTTTGGTGACTTAGCAGGGGTGTACGGATTCATGGGGCGTGGTTTATCTAGATCTTGGCGGCCAACGCGCTTTCCCACCTACCGCGTGGCGGGCCGGATCGACAGAGATTATCGAAGGAGACTTAACGCAGACCTCTCCTGCTGGACTTTCTCAATCCATTACCTTGCAGTGGAAGAGATGGATTCATACGACCTTTACTCCTAGATACATTGACCCCCCAAATTCGGTCATTTCAAGCATGATACAGTTAAAAATGACCGAATTTGATATCTTCACATTGGCGCAGTGGACAACGCCTTCGCCTGGAAAGCGAGAGTTCCTGGGTTTATGACCCAGAGGTGCCAATATCCTTTTCTGATTTTTCTGTTTCCAGATTTTCGATTGAATTTCACTCACAGTGTCTTAATCGATATTAGTTTTTGAAATTGAAATTCTTTCACTTAATCATTTTTTTAGCTTTCGTTTTACTTCTGAAAATCAATTAACCAAAGTTCAATTAATTGAAATTCTAAATTCATTGCCCGTATATATTTAGGTATCTGGGAATTACAAGTCCCTCGTTTACAGTTGAACTTGTATTATGAACGTGTACCACTATTTTATTATATTCATATTGAGATGTATGCTGAATCGCAATTTTAAGCTACAAGTTCATTCATTTATACGGTTGTATGGAAATGATTCCGGTACATAATTTCTTTGTTCGTATTCAGCTTTATTTGTAATATTGTACATTTGCACTGAAATGGGATTTGTTTATATTTAATGTCCCAAATTCAACATGAAATTCCACATATTCGTTATTTTACTATTTCTGGCTATTCATTTCAAAATCAGAGGTAGATTAAATAGCACTTTTCAAAATTAAATTTTCGTGAAGTGGGTTTAATCTACAAATGCTCCAGGCGAACGGGGAACAGAGTAAATATGTAAATAAAATAGGTAAATAGTAAATTTAAATAAGTGTAAGTATTTATTAATTTCAATAGAATTAAAGTAATAATGTATTCAAAATTGACATTAAAATTAGGTAATTGTATAAAAAAAGAGAAAAAAAATCAAGAAGTTGAATTTTGAAGTGAAACTTCTTTAGCCCCGTTGGACAGAAATTGAAATTCGGATTAAATCGAAATAGCGCACTACGGCACCTGCGATGCAACAAACTGCGCTCAAGGCTCCTATTGGTTGAGATATAAAAAGGAAACGACGCTAGTTGCTACAATTTTTAACACAGTAGTACCTACATACTACAAAGGTAAGAAATAAATTTGCTCTTTCATTTGCTGAAAAGTGTGTGCATTTGGAATAAGCCACTTGCATCACATTTAAAAAAAAATCCGGTTAAGGCTAATATTCTAAGACATTCTGTATTTTTTATTTATTTTTTATCGTATTTTTGAAACACTGGCGATTTTTTGAAAATTTCTATCCGAAAAATCAGACCATTTTTAATAAACCGGAAATACGGAACATAATTTTATGTGTGCGAAAAAACGATAATTACATAGCCGAAAATCATTTAAAAAAGAGCGTTTTCCACACGAATAGCAATAAATTGTACGGGGTTCTCTTCGTAACATCTGTAAAAACACCGCCATCTTTATCAAAAAATCAAACCAAAGGATAAGTTCGCATAGAACAAACAATAAATCTAGTGAACGTTAAACGCAAATTAAAAAAATCGCCGTAAATCAAAGTATTAAATAAATAAATAAATAAATGTTTATTCCGGTATGTGGGGAGAATAGTGCAATCCCACACATTCCATAAGGGTAATAAAATATACATTTTAAATAGAGAAGCAGGTGATATGATTGTACATGAACAAAGGTAATAACAAAATAAAATCATAATAATTAGCTTTTAGGATTCTGTGACCACATTAGGTGCCAGTATTTTTCTCCAGTGTGCATCAATGCTATATAAAAATTGCCATATAAAAAAAAATAATCAGTGTGGAATTTTACAAAATTAACGGAACATAATCGGAGACGGGACATTTTCATGAAGTGAAGTCACGAGCTCAAATAATAGATTTATTTATTTAAAAATAAGAAAAACTACACATTTCTTAAAATTTTTACCAACATTTTCGTAATCTTAGTAAAAAAATCTATCCACAGGATTTTTTCCAAGTCGTTATGAAATCCATGCAAGTGGCCTATTATTTGAATATTTGAAATATGACGAATCTGACATTCAGCGAACTATATGAAGTAACTTGTCAGATATTATATTTTGATCACTTTCATCAAGTTTTGAAGATTCGCGGGGAGCTAGAATTTAATTAAAATCACTGGAATATATATTATTTGGTTGCATTCCTCGAGTGTTGCGAACCCCGACAATTCAACGATATTTCACACTCTGTAATTCAAGGTTATTGATCATTATTTCAATCTTATTTTTGAACGAGGATCCTTCTGCATTTGGTTAATATGGTGACCAGACAACTCAGAATGAATCCAACTCAGAAGCATCTCAGAAAGGTCATTAAGAGTGGTAATAAAAAAATATAAAAACATTGGATGAACAGATTAAGTTAGGTTAGGGTTACCGGCTATTTTAAAATTATACATATTTTCATAGTTTTTAATGACATTTCTGAGGTGGTTCTGAGTAATTATGAGTTGGTTCCATTCTGAGTTGATATGGAACCGGTAAATATGTATACAGAAGACAGGGACACGGTTAGTAGGTTAGTAGTTTCACTTCTACCTTGTGTGAACTGCACACGTTTTTTTTACATTAGCTCCACAGGGGAACCCTGAAGAATACAATTTCCCTCGGGGCCTGTGTCATCTTTGGGGATGCTATGTTGAGGAAGATCTTGGAAGGAAAAAGGTATGAGGGGTGGGTAAAAATCTGGCAACCAGTATTTCCAAAAGTGACGAAGGTATGAATCTATTCCTCCCACTGCGGTGCAAGGCGATGGGTCTAGCTAGATAGTCCGGCTGGAGAGGTCCAAGTTAGGTCTCCCTTAACAGTCTCTCCCGAATTGGCCCGCCACGCAATAGGTGGCAAAGATATTCGCCGCCAAGACCTAGACAAACCTTACCCCATGAACCCGGGCACCCCTGCTTAGTCACCAAACAGTCTTAAAAGCCGAGTTATAAATATGTAATCGGAATTTATTTACAAGCATAGAAGCAAAAATATAATAACAATAATAATAATATACTCATATGTTACTAAACCAATAAAACAGAATAAATAAAAAAGCAATCATCATCAAATTAAAAACATAAAAAAAGTTAAACATCATAAAAGAAATGAAATAGTATGAGTAATAAGAAAAAAATCAGTAATAAGACTAGAAATACAATAAAGTGCAATGTGTAAAAGCTAGTTAGTAGGTATAAACAAACAATTATATGTGTATAATAATGTACGATGATAAAACAGAACTAAATAGAACAGCAAAATAAAATAAAATAAGGTTATAAATTACTGGTAAGATTTTAAATGAGAGGAGGTTTTATGAAAAGAACAAAAATAAGAAAACGTTAATTATTAGCAGATAAAATAGAGATGAATTGTCTCTTGAAAATTGCAAAACTGTCAACACCAAATACATCTATAGATTCACAATGTTTATTTGCAAGGCTATGCATTCTAGGGATTGGTGAATTAATAGAATAGTTAGTATTGAGGGTATTGTTAAAATTGAAAATATCTTTATTGCGAGTTAGTCTGGCAGGTATATTAATACAGATTAATTCTAACAAATTAGGGCAGTCAACTAAAGATTTGATAATTTTGAATAAAAAACACAAATCAATCAAACACTCTTCTATAATTTAAGGAGTCTGGTTTCTGCGCGTAACTTATTATAATTTACAAGTTCGATTGGAATTTTCATTTTAAAATTAATATAATTACATGCTTATTCGCGATTGGACACACTATTACTTTCCGGTCACGGTCGGGGTCGATGTTGACAACTTCGTTCTCACGTCTCGAGAATCTGGACTCCCAGTGATGACATGTCTTCCTTTCCTGCGTTTCACACCTAGTGAGATGGGCAGTCAGCACATATTATAATATAGTAGTGCAAATGTTATGCCGTGAAAATATTCACATTTGTACAAGTTGCCAAGAATGAGCCAACGAAAAGCATTCAGCTCACGTAAATAATATTCATTCAACAAAAAACGAGGTCAAACGGTGTGAAAAGGAACAACAATTCTTATCAGTAAAATTCCCAAGAGGAAAGTTGTAGTAGGGTGTAAAAGCAAATAAGAGATATCAGTTATTCAGTTCTCGACGAACTCGATAATAGTAATATGCTATAACTCCGGGTGCAATAATTTCATTAGTGCTGATAAAGCTCATCAGCCGCCAGCCGTCAGCCGTCAGCTGTCGGTCGCTAGTTTAGTAGCTAGTTTAGTGTAGTGTAGTAGCGAGCGTGCCGCCCCGCCCGGAACAGAAATAACCGTGCATCACACCGCAACTATTTCGGGTAAGTGTCAGAACCTAGTGTTGTGTTTTTAACCTTATTAACGAGCGCCCAATAAGAAATCTCTTTCAGTGTCTTCCCCACGATACGCGCGGTCGCTGCCCATCTCCCGCCGCTTCGTATGCCTTGCGTTTTCCTCTCCCAGCTCGCGTTGTTTGGTACATAGTCACTGAAACATCTCATGTTTTCACCAGGAACGATTGTTTTTTTAACGCTGGCGCAATCTGGATTTATCGCAGCGTTTTTGACAGAAGTTTTGTAAGGAACAAGTGATTCGATGTTCTAAGGCAGTAAACTCAGTTTTGTTTTGTGTGTTTGGTTATTGCGTGTCTGTTTTGTTTTGGTGTTCTGAGATGGGTTTGGGTCGCGTGCATTATGTCATGAAGTATTACGAGCACGCTGCTGTGTTATAAACGCACGCATTTCCATCCGAAAATATCTGCGAGTTTTTGCTACCGGGTAACGCATTTCTCGGATACCGCTCGATTGTGTGGCGCGAGTTGTGAAGTTGCTAAGTTCTCTATGCATTTCAACAGTGATTTGGATTATTTGTACAGCATCTACGAAGACGGAGATTCATTCGAAGGTTTGTCCATTATCAATGCACGTGCTCAGTGCTCAGTCTAGTCCATAATAACTAGTTAGCTGCATGAATTAGTATGGGGAACGCCTCGGTTGGGCTGACATCTGTTTATTGTTGGTTTACACAATGCGTCCGCTCTGAAGGGATTCAGTCTGTCTTACTCCAGTGAATGAATACATTGCTTTATTGATTGGGTGCAGTGTGGAGATTCACGCAGCCCACACATAGTACCCGTGTGCACATAGTGAGCGCATTCACGCATTTATCTACATTCAAGAGTTGCATAATCAGATCACTCAACCCTTCTCTTCGTGATTATTTGTAACATGTTATTTTTAAAACTAACAATGTATGTCTGAAAAATTCTTTGAGCGTAGCATTTTTTCTCAAGTGATGTGTTTTTTATTCCCATATCAGTGTTACCATCGGCGAGGTATCGACACATGGAATAACTCAACCTCAAGTGAATTTTTTCTACGCGGATCATTAACACGAAAAGTTGGTACATATTATACGAAATGAAGATCTTAAGAGAACTAATTATAATTATTATTACTATACACCTTACTTTACTTTTAGGGTGCTTTACAAAGCTAGATACGTACAGTCATAACAACTTTCATGTATTATGATTTATTTATTTATTTATTTGATGCAATATATTTACAATTTATACACAATTCAATGATGTTGGCCTCACTGGATGGTTTACCCGTGCTGAGACCTCCATTGAAACGAATACATTCCTTATACATACCAAATACTGCATACCAAAATTACTATCTACCTGTTGCATTGTGGATCAGTTAGAGGAACCAGTGCAATGATCATTGATAATATCCTTATTATTGATTTCTCAGTTCTTTAATTTTGACTGTGCTAAAGAAGCCTCTATGCAATGATCACCGATCTAGTGGTCTCTCAGAGTGTTTGACTGGAATCTGTTAAAGGAACTAGGGCTCTTATCGCACCTTCTTTTATACATCGGACTTTTTCAATGTGCCATATTACGAGAAAGTAAAAACATAACAAGAACGTGCTAAGGGAAATTAAAATCACCCAGATTCCTTTCCGGCGTCCACTATTGACATTTCGCATAGTTGTGTCATTTAAAAAAGCCATAATTATTATTGATTATAGCCCAATTGATTCGCAATCTGTCTGCGACTACATGAGGCATTATGTTTTAAACAGCTACAAAGGGGTTTCATTTCAAGAGCATTTAGTGTAGTCCTTCACACCTTCAGGCCTCTAAAATACGTCAATAACACGTGCAACATGATCAATTTCAGCCTTGAGAGCTAGGAGTTTTTTAAGGTTTGAAAATATCCTGCCCTCATTCAAAAAATCAATCATCCGAACATTATAATCGCGGCATGTAAACTGCTTGTAGTTTTTTGTATTTCTTAAATATTAACTATATAACAATTTTTAGTCATTTTGTTTTGATGTACATTTTTTTTATGTACTTTCCATGTAAATTTGTTACTTAAATTTTAATTCATTTGCATCAGAATGATTCGAAACTGCTAATAGTGTTAGAGAGCTATTTAATGCATCTTTATCTGACCGTGTATCCCACATTTAAAATTAAAGATATGAAAACGACATTAAATTTAACTTATGAATTCTGCGAATTATTTATTTTAAAATTACCGTTCGTGGTACCTATTTGGGGAATGTAAAATACTAGCTGGGTTACCCGGCTTTGCTCAGCACAACATTTGAGAGTGTTCTGGAATGTTCCACAATGATGTTCCCGATTCCCCATTCCCGAACATTCCACGACATACTCCGCCCCTCCTCCCAGAACATTCTAGAGCTCTATCGAACATTCTAGAACTTTCCGGAAGACTGTTCTGGAAATTTCAAGAGGGCGAGACTTCCAGCCCTTATATCTTTAAAAGCACGCCCTTCAGGTAAAAATGGTTACCCTTATTCCCTAGGGGGGATAGAGATCTACCACACCATATAACTCCCTTGATCGTACCTGGACTCGTTGAGTTTTTGCGGTCCGCACGTTTTTTTGGACTTTCTTTTAAAATATATGTATATTTATTATGACTTATGTATATTATGTATTGCATAGTTGATAATCGCAGATATAAATGTAAATTCGAACATGTTTTTTTTTAATATTATGTAAGCACATGCTCAAAGATTTTTCAGAAAAAAATGTTTCAGTTAATATAAAATAATTAAGAAGAGAAGCGAGACATGTCTTGTTAAACCGTGAAACTGCTAAGATAGCATTGAGATTATCCGAAAATCGCAAAAAGCGGGAACATTAACAAAAAACCCAAAAATGTTATAAAATATCTCTTCAAATTGGCCACATTTTGTGTAAATTGACCATAATATAACTAAAATTGCTCCATCACACAATAGTAAAACTTAAATATATATTCCAAATACATATTATGACTAATGAATACTACCATTGTGTGACTCACCGCACGGGTGATACGCAAATGATGTTGGTTTATAGATTAGTTCCTTTCATGTGGAATCCTGTGTATTCTCAGCTAAACGAGATTCGATGGGCAGGAATAGCCGCTGCCCTCCAGTTAATGTCTTCGCGGTATTTCGTTAGTTAAAACTGGAGGAACAAAGGGCCCGAGATTAGAGACGGAAGGGAAAAGGGGTGATTGACACAGAATTAGCCGAACCAAAGTCAAACGATTCATTGGCACGGGCTCACCAATACCACAATATACCTATTAATATATATGTTACTGTAAAAGCCCGAACTACGGTAAATCCTAAGATTTACCAACTCTTAATGGTAAAAATCCGAACCGTTCTATAATCATCGTTCATTTACCTAACCTAACCTTACCTTACCTAACCTAACCTAACATGTACTAAATTCTAATAATAAAAGCTCGAAAAAATCGTTTCTTATTTAAATATTCGTAACCTAACCTAAACTAACCTAACCTAACCTAACCTAACCTAACATATACTAAATTCTAATGGTAAAAGCCCGAAAAAATCTTTTCTTATTTAAATATTCGTAGAACGGTTCGGACTTTTACCATTAAGAGTTGGTAAATCTTTGGATTTACCGGAAAATCTTAGGATTTACCGTAGTTCGGGCTTTTACAGCAATATATACATAACGCTATTCGTTACAAACATCTAAATTAATTTTATGTATCGCATGAGGTTGAGTCGAACACAGTACTCACATATATGCCTTGGAAGGTGGGGATAGGTAACCAACACCTCTGCCATAGGTCACCATAAGTGATTCGTAGGGTGAGGTTTGTCTAGGTCTTGGCGGTGAATGTCTTTGCCCACCCGCTGAGTGGCGGGCCGATTCGGGAGGGACTGGTTAGAGGAGACCTAACCTAGCTCTCCAATCGGACTCTGTAGACCCATCGCCTTGCAACGCTGTAGTGGCGTATGGATTAATGCATCAGTCACTTCTGAAAATATTGATTCTCCGATTTCCACCCACCCCTCATACATTCATACATAACGTAATATTTTTTTTTGATAAGTTATATTAAAGAAGCTTTGCTTATGTTAAATTATTTCCAAATACATGATTACGTATAAAAAATAAAGAAATTTTAAATTTGAGAAAATCGACTTACGAAGTTCGTTGGAGATACTTAGCAACTTTTTAATATTATTAGAAATGTGATTAGAAACAGAATGGAAATCAAATAGAACTTGAAAAAAAAAACTACAAAAAGAATACCAAAACAAGTTTATATTACTACTTTAGTTATGCAGTAAAGAGCAGAACCCACAGATAAGAGAAACCCTAATATCTTTGGCAGATCCATTATATTATTTAACCTCTTATCATTCCTTCTTGAAAAGAAAATATATTTTTTGCAGTAATTCTAATTGAGATGAAGCGGTTAACGAAAATATATATACTTTTTAATTAAAGGAATAACTATCTGAAATAATAATTTAATATCGAAAGTAAAAAAGCTTATCGACCTAGAATGTTGTATTTTATTTTAAATATAAACAACAAGTCATTCGAATTCCTGTAATATTATTCACTCGAGTGATATTGATTTTTGGGTGTTCATTTTCGATTCATCCATTCGATTTAATAAATATCATGACTCCAAATATTAATATGGAAATGTATGAATTGTTTACGTTTAACAAACGAATCCACCTAGATTTCACCAAAACTCAAATTTTTGATGTTTTAAAATTTATTGTTTTATTTCAAATTGTAATGTTATAGCGGCTTAATAAAATTATTATATTACATTAGAAACATGAACAGTTATGTAAGAACCTCTTCATACATAAATGAGATGAATAAATGTCATCACTGACTATCGCAAAAAAAACAATAGTTGATTATTAGATATTAGTAATATTAACAGCGGATTAAATACGGGTTACAAAACACACACAATATGACATAGCTAATTTTATTAAAAGTACAAACGCCAGTAGATTAACGACCAATGAGAATGGCTTAAATAATATAATCGAACCGTAGGTACTTATCGAGAGATGGGAAGGCTGATAGAGATATTGAAAGAAGGGTAAATGCAGGTAACTCCAATGGAGGACTGAATGCCGTTGGCGCTAATAAAAAACAGTCAAAAGAAGCGAAGCTAGCAGTCCACAATGGAGTCCTGGTACCTACCCTGATGTATGGCAGTGAGGCATTGAACTGGCAGAGGAAGGATGAAAGTAAACTGAATGCTGTTGAAATGAGATCCCTGAGGCGTATGTGTGGTAAAACAATGTACCATCGTGTGAGAAATGTGGATATCCGCAAAGAATGTAAGGCTGATGTAAGCATAATGAGTAAGATTAAGAAAGGGACCCTCAGATGGTTTGGACATGTAGAGCGAATGAACGAAGAAAGTAGTGTAAGAAGAATATACGACGCAAATGTGAATGGTAGAAGAAGTCGGGGACGTCCGAGGAAGACATGGCGCGATCAAGTGAATCAGATACTTGAGTCGGGCCATGTCAAAAGTCAGAATAATAGAAGAGAATGTATGAGACGATGTATGAATGTGAGTGAGGCAAAGAGTGTGTGTCAAGACCGAGTTGTTTGGCGGTCCGTCCTCTCTGCCTAACCCTGGGGGGAAACGGCGTGATGGTTAGTTAGTTAGTTAGGTACTTATCGATTTGATCTTTAATTGAAGGTCGGGGATGTTTGGTAGATACCTAAGGGCAACTGGATGGTGCAAATGGAAATTCTCTGGGTACGCTAAGTACGCTTTCCCCATATAATGGGTAGGGGTTCCGCGTGGAGCAGATATCTGTTTGATTGGTGTGGTTATTCAATAGTTTCATGCGTTTGTTGCCTACAGCTTTAGTTTGTGAATTTTGTAAAATGTAATAGGATTCACTGATTCCACAATAAATTAAACCTCTTAGTTTCTCTCCTGTTTCTCTCATTGTTCTATAAGCTGTGACCTTCACTAATTTATACGCATATGTAATAGACATATTATTTAGTTTACAATATGAATGTTAGATAATAATTACCACCACGAGCAAGTGCGGGTTTAAGTAGAACTCAAACGAGGTAATTATCTTTTGAAGTTAGTAGTAGCTTTATCTGATATATGAAGTAATTATTTCAACCAGAATGTTGTCGGTTTCCATGAAAATGTAATGATATTAGGCCACTTGCATAACATTTAAAAAAAAAAAATTTCCGGTTTAGGCAAATATTCTAAGACATTCAGTATTTTTTTTATTTTTAAATCGTATTTTTGAAACTCTGGCGATTTTTTTTTAAATTTCAATCCGAAATATCAGACCATTTTTTATAAACCGGAAAGACGGGACATAATTTTATAGGTGCTAAAAACGATAATAACATAGCCGAAATTCATTTAAAAAAAAGAACGTTTTCCATACGAATAGCAATAAATTGTACGGGGTTCTCTTTGTAACATCTGTAAAAACACCGCCATCATTATCAAAAAATCAAACCAAAGGATAAGTTCGCATAGAACAAACAATAAATCTAGTGAACGTTAAACGCAAATTCAAAAATTCGCCGGAAATCAAAGTGTTGCCATATAAAAAAAATTAATCAGTGTGGAATTTTACAAAATTAAGGGAACATAATCGGAGACGGAAAATTTTCATGACGTGACGTCACGAGCTCAAATAATGGATTTATTCGTTTAAAAATAAAAATAAACTATACATTTCTAAAAATTTTTACTAACATTTTCGTAATCTTAGTAACAAAATCTATCCACACGATTTTTTCCAAGTCGTTGTGAAATCCATGCAAGTGGCCTATTGTTGTTCATTGTGGGTGCTAATATCCCCCCCCCTGTGAATTTTAATTGAGGACGGACATCAAGGCCTTTCCTCCTTTTTGCCGAAAGGTTCATTCATGGTCCCTGAATTTTGCATCCATCAGACTGACAGGTAAACAGAGGCATTTGTGCAAAACATATTCGACTATCGGAAAAGTGTGTTATAACTCAATTTTTACAACTTCAATCGTTGTATGGAGTCATGGAGTCCGTCTGGTGGTTTCCAATAATCGTTTTAACTTCAGGTGACGGCTCGTGACTTTTTAGAGTGATAGAGTGCAAATATTAAAAATGGTAGCCAAAAATGATTTTTTTTTTTAAATTCCATTTCAGGAAATCGGTTCAACGAAACTAAAAATTCCTGAGAAACTTCACATAAAACCCGAGTTATCAAAAAAATAACTCTTGGCTAAAACAATAGCAATAAACTTTCAATATTACAAATATTTTTAACGGTATTGAAAATATTCCATTCCGGTCAATACATGGAAGCAAACAGACAATTATAAACATGAACCAGCAAGACCAACATGAATTAAAAATACCCTGCAACATATATTAGGTCCTCGAGTATTTTTGTGGGTAAAATTTTGATCTAGAAAACCAATCGAAAACCAAAAACTTTGACACATACATAGACTGCTCGGATAATGCGGTAACAGACTCAACAAGCGTTTTTTTCCCACCAATTATAATCCAGCGCGTGCTATACCAACGGCCTGTTCATTTTCACAATGCATGATCATTTTATTCGACTATTTAACACTTAATTACTTTAGCCTCGGCAGCACTTATGTGCTCGGCGGCGTGTCGTATTGAAAAACTACACAAATCATGTGTGCAGTTCACACGCGGTAGAAGTGAAACCTTCATAAAACTGTATAGGGAGTAGGAAAACTGTAGGGTTTATTTATTATAATATTGTTACCAAGTCTAAAAGTATTTTACATTTTATTCTACGAAGCACCGCACAAAGAGAACACCGATTAGTCTATTTTCGATTCTCTCGCAGGCTAAATCCTATAGAAGTATGTGTTAAAATATTTTATAGCACGTGAGATGTTAGATTTTCAATATAAATGGTAAGCATACAAAGCTCCAGAAGCTTAAAGAATTTCAGCACACGGTGTACATAGGGACACGATATCGAATAGAAAGTATCGATACTGTACTCTTGAGTAGTATCGGAAAAAAAAGTATCGTACACGTAAAAGTATTGAAACAAAAGTATCGATACTTCAAAGTATCGAGTATATTTCATAGGGCCTGATTTACAGCTCTGACCGGGCTAACTACGTACCAAACCTCCCTCCCCAGGATCAGTATTTTCAAATTCAAGTACATATCTATTTTAGAAAAGGTAAAAAGATGTCGAAGTCAAATGAAAAAAGAAACAATCAAATTTAAGTACGTATAATCTATTAGTATACACTATATACAGAGGAAAGATTTTAGTTTATTTGCATTGAATAGGCTCCGAAACTACTGAACCGATTTGAAAAATTCTTTCACTGTTGGGAAGCTACACTATTCCCGGGTGACATAGACTATGCAATTTATAAAGTTAGCCAGGAAGGGGACGCGGGAGTGGAATGGGGATACACGGGAAAGGTGATTTGGGGAAAAAAAATGTATTTATTTGAATATGGCATTACGACGTATGCCGGGAACCAGCTGGTCAATAATAAAGAAGGACTTGTAAATTAACAAATTGCTATCTTAGATACTCAATAAAAAACTGTAATATTTTGTATGTATATAATCAACTGCAAAACTAAACGTGCGTAATTAAATAAATAATGAAAAACAGCTGCCCTGTTAAAACACGAACAAAACAAAATTTTTGCAATACATTTTTTTCTCTACTTCGTGTTTTGGAAGGACAGTCAGTATGGCCCTTTTCAGATTTTTTTCACGTAATGGTGTTTTTCAGTAACTAAATACTTTCTTTTCTTGAATTATAAGCCATCTATTTGTTCCATGACACACTGCTTGTGCTTGATCCATTGATCGATGATCCAATGCAATGGAATGTTTTAGAAGGTTTGCTAAGATTGAACTAGATGACGTTGCCATAAACATGAGCCGCTTAGCCAAATTTTTATAGGTATCGATTCTTGCCAAAAAGTACTCATTGAGAAAAAGTATTGAATACAAAGTATCGAGTACAAAAGTATCCGTATCGAAAGGAAAAGTACTCGATACCACAAAGTATCGATACTTTTTTCGTGTCCCTAGGTGTACAAATAGAAACAACCACCAAAGAGACCATTCTAAAATCATCCCTGTATTATGAAGGAGTGTTTTGAGGCAAATGTACACCAGTCGTAACATAAGGAACAGTATTGTGAAGAAGTGTTTTGAGGTAAAAATACACCAGTCGTAACAAAAGGAACTGGAGACGAAGGAAGAGTGCAGGCCTTTTTAAGAGGCGGTCGGGACAGGGTTTTGTTTATGTATTTAAATATTTACGCTCAAGTTGAGCAGTTTTCATGTAATATTTTATGAGTATAGTATACATTTGTAATACAACATCAATATAAACTTAAATAAATTCAAATAAAAATTATAAAAATACTAGCAATTATAATAGAAATGAAAATAGACGTGCACAGTATATTTTAAAAAAAATGATATATTTATCTAAGAACCATCTACATTGCATTTAGTTCGGGTAGAACTAAAATAATAATGAAATGATACTTTTCAACGTTTAGGATGTGCTATACATACGTCCAATTTTCTGTGTAAAATACGTTCGGTCGTAAGTCAGCAATCCAATGAGATCTTATCACCAATTAGGACTAACTAACTAACTAACTAACCATCACGCCGTTTCCCCGCAGGGGTAGGCAGAGAGGACGGACCGCCAAACAACTCGGTCTTGGCACACAGTCTTTGCTTCACTCACATTCATACATCGTCTCATACATACTCTTCTATTATTCCGACTTTTGACATGGCCCGACTCAAGTATCTGATTCACTTGATCGTGCCATGTCTTCCTCGGGCGTCCCCTACTTCTTCTTCCATTCACATTTGCGTCATATATTCTTCTCACATTATTTTCTTCTTTCATTCGCTCTACATGTCCAAACCAATTAGGAGATTAGAATAAATGAACATGATTAAGAAAGGGGCGTTTAAATGTGAGTAGAAAAAGGAGTGTTCGATATTAGAAGTTATATTTTTTTTACATTATCTCCACACAGGAGGTCTTGAGGAAAAAAATACCTCAAAGTCTTTGTAATGTTCGGAGATGCTGTCTTTTTAAGAAATGAAAAAGGTTTGAGAGATGAGTAGAAATCTGGTCTTCAGGAGTGAATTCATATGAATCCATCCTTCCCATCGCGGTGTAAGCCGTTGGGTCGAAAAAGTCTGGCGAAAAAGTGAAAACGTCTTGTGTAATCGTCAATGTAGCGAACCACTTGGGATCTATGGCAGGGTGTTGGTTATCCATTAAATAGTTCCCGGGGCGGCGGTACCCTCCCTGACCTCCATAATTGACATAATACATAGGTGTACATTATATTTCTAATCTTACTTATTATTTACAATAGCCGTTAGTACTAACTTACACGATCTTTTAATTTACTAATTGAGCTAGAATTCCCTCACCAAACACAAAAGCATTGTCTCTTTATAGTGAGGAAAGGCAATTTTTTGTTTTTTTGATTGTTAAAAACTTATGTAACCGATGTAATTTTATTTGTATTTTAAATCTTTATTGCCAAATATATAAATAAAAAAAATTTACTTGATCGATTCGTCACCATCGAAAATAACGTAATCGATATTTACTAAAAGATATAACCGGTGTTGATAACGATAGACAATATTTATTTAGTTTGAATAAGATAAGGCGCCTGTGGGAAGAAACGTTAATAAATTAAACATAATGTGCTTAATCCAATGTGCCCTACCTTGAGTCGACAACTTAACATCAGATGGGTAAGCGTAACTTGATGATTTTATATCGATGCCCCGTGCACGCTTTCACTGTTGACAGCCGAATCGATATCGACTTGGAATAAGTAAGAAATTGATATACGCTGGTAACACTGAAGTTATTTTCTATGAATTGACACTGCAAACATTCATACGCAATGCAATTACGTAAAAATATTAATAAATTGGCAATGTTGAATTGAAATACTAACCTAGTATTGGCAGTCCGCATTTACTTTTTGACACTAAACGGGATTTAATTAATTAAAGAGGTCTTTATTCGTATTTCAGCCATTTTCGTTTGTCCAAGATCAAACAGAATGAATTGATTGCGTCATAGATGCACGATTTAAGTATATGGATCGCGTATACGACTTCTATAATTTCTAAGAGCTTCGTTAGTTCAATAGTTCATCAAGTAAGTCAGTAATTATTCACAAACGAACGACACAATTAAAAAATATGTTTATATTGTTGGTAACCGAAACTTTTCTGATGCTATGGAGGTCGCGCTAAAATTTATCGATCGTCTCGGTCGGTCGGAATATGTGTTAACTATCGTAGACCGTGCTCGCAAATATTGATAACTGAATGACGGATTTGGTCAATATCAGTATAGGCTGTTATCGACTATGCTAGACCTCCTGGGTATGTATCACGTTCGATCGATACATTTTTTTATTGATAATGACGATAACTTGTCATCAGGGGCGTGCACTCCATACAGGCACATAAGCACTGCCTACCCTAGCGTATTTGTAAAACATAAGCATGTAAATAATATTATAATTTATTAATTTATTGCTAAAAATAAACACACACTTTCAAAAATAAGCGCGACAAAGCTCATCAACCAAAACTACGCGACCGTTACATCAAACGGCATACAACAAACGTGACATAAACTGTAACTAAAAACTACACGCGCCCTCCGACTACCTCACTAAAATGCGGGCTAAGCAGAAATTATTTCTGCTTAGAGCTAACTTCATACAAGATATAATATCAATGTTTACGAAATGCACGTAGCATAGAGTAGAACTGTCATTTGAATTTGCGTCTATGAGGTTTTTATGTTAGTATCAGGCAGTGCTTTCTGGAACAAATTAGCAAATGGCAATCAGTGGCGACACAGACATCTGTTGTTATCTAAAGTATATGAAAGTGAGACAACGCCAACAGCTTTTATCAAGGCCACCTCGGATATCCATTAATTGACTTGTGATAATACGCATACATGAAGAGATTATTTATTAATATTTTTATTTGTATATTTAAAATGGCTTAGATAATCCAAACCTACATCATCTACAGCCAGCAGCAAGCACACTTAGCTAAAACTTGTACGATGGGAGCTATCTGTGGCAAGTTTCTTTTTTATTTATTTGAATCAATTCAGCGGTTTTCCTACTGCCTACCCTGATCCAAAACTCTGTGCACGCCACTGCTTGTCATCGTTACCGCGCATGACTGCAGTTCACCAAATAACGAAAAATAGTTCTTAGTGTTCTTAATGTATTCAACTGTTGTGTTTAATTCGCAGTCGTGCTCGGGAACGAAGACAGGTTATCGGCATTATCGATGAATCCTCTACCATATACTAGTCCCAGCGAGAGATCGTATGTGACGTTTTCGTTCTAGTGTCTTATGTCTTTTTCGTTTTGAAACAAGACACAAGAGAAGGAAGAGAACGAAAGTTAATGACGTCCGTACTAGCTTACGCTGAGAAAATTTAGTCAAAAGAACTTATTGAATCCACTGTTGAAAATATTAGGTAGGTACCTACCATAGTCTAGGTTAAACTCGACTTTCCTCGATCCTATTTATCCCACACAGCGTCAGTCATCTTCAACTAAGCGGCAATTCAGTGTTCGAACTGTTCGAACGCCTATTTTTGTCAAAGTTAAGTGCGTTAATTGCAACCGGGCCCTTCGGATAAAGTCCCCTACTTATTAAATTATACTTATTGCCTAGATAGGTACAGTTTTTTGTACTACGCCGACGCGTTGCGGAGCTATTCTCATTTAGGTTGCACGCACATTCCTTACAGTTAACTAAATAGCGACGACGCGATGACTCAATGATTATGCTCGGCTTAATGATCCGATAGAAGTATGTTGGGGTGTCTCCAATGTACCTGAAGCTTTTTGTTTCTAATTTAAACTATTTTTCCAACTTTTGGTGACATTGATTAAAGACAGTTCAAGAGAAGGCAAGTTGAAGCAACAATATGTAGGAATAAACTACGAGGTTCAAGAAGAGTCAAGAGAAAGCATGAAGAATAAAAAGGAACCCAGAAAAAGCAATAAAAACACTAGAAGAGACCAGAAGAACCAGGAAGAGCCAAAAAGATGCAAGAAAAAATAAGATATAAAGAAAGGGATCAAACAACATAACATCTTCTTCAATATTCGCAAATTTACTTTGTGGCGTCATTTTAATTAAATTGAAATAACTCACTTTGTAAAACACCACTTTAATTTAAAATGATCGACTCGTTTCAAAATTGACGAAGACGAATGCGCCTGCCCACCTAATGCGTAGCGGGCTGGTTTGAGAGAGGCTGGATGAGGGAATCCTTTTGACCTCTATTGACCCATCATCTTGTACCACAGTGGGAGGGATGGATTCAAACGTCCGTCACTGCTGGACACATTGACCCGAAGATTCCTACCCACTCCTCATATCTTTCTCCTTCCCAGAACTTCCTTTCCTTTCTTTCAATAAAAAGATCCTTCACACAGCTCACCAAAGATGGCTTAAGCACTTGGGATTTTTTTCCTCAAGGTCTTCTGTATGGAGCTAATGTAGAATATATAATACTAGCAGGCCCGGACACACGTTGCTGTGGCAACACAACTCCATTACCCAACCTTTATAAAATCCACACCACCCTCTTGCCAGCTGCCTGATGCCCGCTGCCTGAATTGTATATATTTTAATTTCTCGGCTTTTCCCTTCTATAATTAGCATGTATTATACATATAAACCTTCCTCTTGAATCACTCTATCTATTGGTGAAAACCGCATGAAAATCCGTTGCGTAGTTTAAAAGACCTAAGCGCACAAACATTTTGAGCGACTTCATTTTATACTATGTAATGATAACTTATTTTTTACTCCAAATAATAATAGAAATAGGAATCACTAATAAAAGTAAGCTAGGCATGTCTCTTAACATCCTGCAAATACCAGATATTACTTATTTTTTACTCCTAATGATGTAAGAAATGACCGGTCAAAGTTAGTTAGGTTTGTCGGATAACAACCTTCTTTTACGAGATTCATTAAAAATGAACTTATTTCAATTTAATGTATGTGGTACATACCTAAAAAAAATTGTTCGGAGAAACTGCCACCAGACGGGAAGTTACAGGACATCATCACATTTGAACGTCTTTTAAAGTGCCAATGGCGTGATGTTTCACAGAGCTACAATAAATAAAGCTACATCAGATATTGTGGAAGTTTCATCGTTAATTGGTACATGTGTATCGTATAGTGAGCTATCAATGCAAAGATAATGAAATACACGCGTTAATTAACTAACAATAGTCGGTAATGTACACCATAGCTTCATGGCTTCATTACAGATGAATGCTTCCATCAATTTTCTGTAACAACAATGAGCCACGCGAATGGTTCGGTTAATTTGAGCTCCACGGCCAAAGCATTCATGGTTTTGGTTTGAATACAAATTAAGACGAATTGAACGATATTTGTTACACAGCTATTGGTTTCCCAGATTATGTGTTGACAGATTATGGTATTTTGGAGATTGACTGAACAAACAGGCTTCAATCCGTAATTACTTTCCTTAATGTTGGATAAACTGCAGAAAATTTTCTATGAATTCTTTATTTTAAATTTTTAAGTATTCTGGACATTTATGCATTCCCTGGTTTTGTCCGTAAGCATTCCTTTTGAACATAAATATTGGTCTTGAAGAGACCCATTATTCTAGGAAGGAGGAAACACAGAGGCCGGCAAATCGTTCCACAGCCGAGCTATTGAACACAAGAAAGAGTTGAAGAAGCGACTCGTTCTTATGTTACAAATGTCAACCGTGTACATATATTGGGCACGCGTCTGGCGTGTTTCCCGACTATGCACTGGTGCCGAAAGGATCAATGACGCTTTCCTTTCTGGAATACTTAAAAAAACCTACCATAAAAAAGTGTTGTAAGTAAAAAAAAAATCCATTTTACGTTTGATAAATCCATTTTACGTTTGATAAATGCCACAAATATGCCGTGTGCGCTACCTCCTTATTTAGCCAACGTTTAGCCAGCGTTACAGTGTCTGTCATCAGGGCAGATATCAGCGAAATCTTGTGAAGATGGAGTAATTAACTTAAATACGGTTTTCGTGGGGCATAGATAATCACAATTGTGATTTTGTATGCCCCACGAAAACCGTATTTAAGTTAATTACTCCATCTTCACAAGATTTCGCTGATATCTGCCCTGATGACAGACACTGTAACGCTGGCTAAACGTTGGCTAAGTAAGGAGGTAGCGCACACGGCATATTTGTGTCAGTCATAGATGAATAAATAAACTATTATTATAAGCAATAATTATTAGCCTGACACACTCATCTACATTTAAAAAATCTCTCGAGAAAAGATACATGCCGCTGACGGGACTCGAACCCGCGTCTTTCTGATATCCGGTCAAATGCTTTACCATTGAGCTACGTCGGCTTATCTTCTACCCGCCAAATAATTCAATATATACCTACTAGTGTTTCATTCAACAATTACTGCTTGCAATTATCCGTTGTTCACACAATTCACTGCACGCATAGTCAAAATCTCATCACAAGAAGATCAACCACTTTACTTGTTATGATTGACATTTTAATTACTGCAGTTAGGATGGCGCCTGAAATGTAACATGAAAGTAATGAAGTCCATAGGAAATTTGAATAGTTTAACTAATACGTCATTTCAAATAATTCATACAAATATTTGATGAAGCTGAAAATTGGAAAATGACGCACTTACATACGCAGGCCATAACGGAAATTGCATGTTAAAAGGTTGCAAGAGGCAATTTACGGTCGTGTTTAGAAATACCTCTTTTTTCTCAATCGACAGAGGAAACAATCCAAAAGTCAACTAAAACACTTACATATCATTTATTCCCCGTTCTGATTGGGCAAGTATTGTAGTTGAGTAGCGAGTATTTTAGTAACTAACCGCGTCCGAACACCATACATTTAGTAGTAAGTAGGAGCATGTTGGTCAGTTAAGTGGCGAGTTACTCGCTACTCGACTAAATTACTTGCCCAATCAGAACGAGGCTTTGCTATGATAAACTGTAATTTTTGGAGTGAAAACTTCTTTAGCACCGTTGTGATTTGAAACTCGATCAAATGAAAAATTGCGACACTAAAAAGAGACAAACACATACATCTAAAGAATTAAGCTAGCGAGAGACTGAAATAGTACTACCACTTTGTGCGGTGCTTCGTATCCTCCTAAATCTTATCTACTTTAGTTTTCTGAATATTTCACTTCTACTGCGTGTGAATTGCACACTCTGATTTTTATTATTTTGTGATAAACTACCATTTTTGTATGGTAAAAGGTTTTGGAAGTGAAATTTCTATAGCCCCGCTGTGATTTGAATTTCGGATGAAACGTAAATGATAATTACTGCACCTACGACGCATCGACTACGCTCATGATTATGCGCTTTGATTATGACATCACTTTTAAAGGCTCCTATTGGTTGAGATATGAAACGGAAGTTACGCTGGTGTGCGCTCATTGGTCGCTTTGATTATGACCTCACTTTTCAAGTATTGGTTGAGATTGTTTTGGTAAAGTTTCGCTTCTACCGCATGTAAACTGCAGTCGAATTTTTATTTTTTCAGTTATTTTTTGTTAATATATATATATATATATATTTTAAAGTGTTTTAAAACTAAACAATGTTTGGTCATTGTCAGAAATTGCATTCAATTGCGCTATTTCACCATTTAATCACTATAAAGTATATTTGCGGCACGTTCCAGAGTGGAAGATACTCTAGCCGCCCTGGTGTAATATCACCATTCAGAATTGAAACTTTGTTGGTGAACAGATCTGAATAGTCAGGTATTTAGAGCTTACATAGTCCCAAGACCACGCCAACAAAATACCTCTATCGGTTTATCTTCTCAAAAAGTGTTCACAGTGCACAAAATGTAATACACTTCGAACATAACCATAATAGTGCAATTCGTAATACAATAAAATATTTCCCAAAGCTTTAAATACTCATTTCTATGAATACTTTGACAATTTTGAAGGTAACGATATTCCCGATACTAAATTACTCTATTTAGAAGCAAATTCCTAGAATTCAACGATTTGCAAATAAAAATGCGAATGAATAAATAGATTACTAGACGTTGATCATTTTGCTCTTCTACTTGCTAACAAGTCACCTTCTTTACATATTTTTATTCTGTTTAAATAAATTGGTTTATATCATCGAGGTAGGTTTATATAACTCTGTTATTATAACATACCAGCTGGGTTACCCGGCTTCGCTCAAGACAATTCGAGAGTGTTCTGGAATGTTCCACAATGATGTTCCCGATTCCTTATTCCCGAACATTCCTCGACATACTGCGCCACTCCTTCCAGAACTTTCTAGAGCTCTATGGAACCTTCTAAAACTTTCCGCAAGACTGTTCTAGAAATTTCAAAAGGGCGAAACATTCAGCCCTTATATCTTCAAACGCACGCCCTTTAGGCAAAACGGATATCTTTATTCCCTAGGGGGGATAGAGATCTACCACACCATATAACTCCCTTGATCGTACCGGGACTCGTTTCTGAGTTTTTGCGAGCCGCACGTTTTTTTGGATTTTATTTTATAATATACTAGCAGACCCGGTCACACGTTGCTGTGGCTAACGAAACACAACGCCTTTACCCAACCTTTATAAGATCCACACCACCCGCTTGCCAGCTGCCCGCTGCCTGAATTGAATATTTGAATTTCTCCGCTCTCTATAATAAGCATGTATTATACATACAAACCTTCCTCTTGAATGACTCTATCTATTGGTGAAAACCGAATGAAAATCCATTGCGTAGTTTAACAGATCTAAGCGCACATACACTTTGAGCGACTTCATTTTATACTATGTAATGATGATGATAATGATGATATTGATTATAATATTCTAACCTTTAAGAGTACTTCTTATTGAAGTAAAAACTTTTTTAGCACCGTTGTGATTTGAAACTCGATGAAACGTAAACGAGCGATACTAAAAAGAGACAAACCCAAACATCTATAGGATTTAGCCTGCGAGAGAATGAGATCTAATCGGTGTTGTCACGAACAATATCGTGATATGAGAGAGGATGTGGACTGTAAATCTATATTTGTATGAGACAAGAAAATTGACGGCGTTTCTTAAAGTATCACAAGAATTGGCAATTGGAAAGGAGAAAGCCCCTACCTGTGCTGGGTTCATATTAGGGATGTTATGGATATGCAATTTCGGATCTGGATAAGGATACGGATATAGGAATAATATTATACCGGTTTCGGATACGGTTACGGATATGAAATTATTTCGGATTATCCGCTAGTTTCGGATAATTTCGGTTACGGATATTAGAATTTTAAAATTATAAAAGTAAAATTCAAAAGGCAAGATTTGACTTTTATTTCTAGTCTATATTATCATTTGTTTTTACAATCAGTCACGCGCGGCTTGTGTGACAAATGACGGCTCGGCCGGGCAAAACATAAAAGAACCTGTCGTAACCTGTCATTTAGACTCCGCCTTTATCCGAAACTATCCGAAACTTTTATATCGGTTTCGGTTACGGATACGGATATTTTTTTATTTCGGATATCCGATAGTTTCGGATACGGTTACGGATCTCCATAACATCCCTAGTTCATATACTGTGATGCTGCAATCTTGATGGTGGCTGCTGTCCACGACATGCGACAGTAGCACAAAGGGTGGTTACAATAAGGAACTCCAGTGAAAAATATTATGGCTTTAAAAAATATGTTCATATAGACCAATAAACGCTGATTCTGAATATATAACTTTTATTTAATAATATTAAACGTACAGTTTTTAAAAAAATATTAAAAAGTGCACTTTTAATATTCTCGTTAAAACACAGCGTTAAGTTGGTATGCTGTGTAATGCTGTCATGGTGACGTCACGATGGAAGATTCACTGATGAATCACTGTAATTCATTTGGGTCATTTATATAGGAATTTAGGTATGACACAAGCGAATGTTCTATATATTTCTTATTTTTGAATATGTCGTAAAAGCATATACCTTTATAGAAAGTTGATAGAATTGCCTTTTAGATTTTGGTATCTGACATATACGATTGTGTTTGAAAAATGCAGTATTTTAAGTTTCAAAATGAAAAAAATTTAAAAAAGCAGCCGACTTTAAACATATTCTATTAAATGGTCGAAAAAATGGTAGAACAAAATTTAAAAAATACAGTCCTCTTACTTTATGAATTTGGAATAAAACTGTCACTTCACTTTTTATCTCGTTCATACAATTAAAAACGATAAAAAAATATTACAATAATTCCGAAAAAATAACTGAAAAAATCCGACATCTTGGACTCGGTTTTGATATTTATTTACACATGTATAAGGCTTTTACATTATTAAATAATATTACTTTTATGGAAGTTTTATTAAATTCACGCGGAAAAGTCATAAAAATTATAGAGAAGTAACATAATACTGATACCCTCCTGTCTACCACTGTATTACTTATAATCTCATGTATCACTTGTTCTTAACATAATATAATACTGATACCCTCCTATCTACCACTGTATTACTTATAATCTCATGTATCACTTGTTCTTAACATAATATAATACTGATACCCTCCTGTCTACCACTGTATTACTTATAATCTCATGTATCACTTGTTCTTAACATAATATAATACTGATACCCTCCTGTCTACCACTGTATTACTTATAATCTCATGTATCACATAGTTTACAAGTATTTTTCAACAGAGTACACGTCAAAAATCGCTCCACAAAAACATACAAATATTGCAGTTTATAATTTCTAATTACCATAAGATTTATCGTTAAATGTGTCCCCAAAGAACACTGTAGAGAATTATAAAGTTTTGTGAAATCTATAAGGTCTCATCTACAGTTCACAAGTGTTTTAAATCAATTGTGAAGTGACAGAGTGTTGTTAACAAAAAATCAACCTCCTGTTATTATACACTGTGGTAGGGCAATTCACAGTTTATAAGAGTGAAATTCGCCACTCACCGCAAGGGAGCCGTAGCAACGTGGATAAATACACGCCTGTCGCGTCGCCGGCCGGTGTTCGATCCCTTCACCGGCGAAAGATTGATCTTTTTTTTTATTTAAGTAAATAATAATCCTACACCACCTGTCTTAAGAAATACGAACTAAATATTGTCAACATCACTGTTAGTCAAAATATACATCCAGGCAAAATGGCAACTACAAATAAAGTCCAAACGCGGTCGAAACAGACCGAAATTGATGCCGGTACAGAACTCTATGACAAATTTATAAAGTATGTAGATATAAAAATGGAGGATCTAAAACAACAACTATTCAAAAAAATTGAAGAGGAGACTCTAAACGTAAGGAAAAATTTTGAAATTGATCTATTAGAAATGAAAAAAAGCGTTGACCTTAGCCGTCAATATCTCACAAACATGACAGAAAAAATTGATGAAGCAAGCAAATCTCTGGAATTCGATGATAAACAACATTTCAAAGAAAAATTAAAGAAACATGAACCAATTGTTATAATTAAACCTAAAAATCAAGAACAAAAAAACACAAAAACACAAGAAGACATAAAGAACAACATAGATCCAGTTGATGTGGGCGTGGCCGGAATCAAGAATTTCAAAAAAGGATCAGTTATAGTGGAATTAAAGAACACAGAGGCAACAAAAAAGATCCAAAAGGAAATCATCACTAAGCTTGGGGATAGGTATGATGTTGATATTCCTAAACCCAAGAATGCAACAGTAAAAGTGATAGGAATTACAGATAAATATACCGCCGAAGAAATTAAAAATAAAATAAGGATGCAAAATGAATACATAGACAAGGAAAATTCGAAAATATCAGTAAAATTTATAAAGGAAAATAAAAAAAGTAGTGGATATAATAACTTTACTGTATTCATAGAAGTAGATGGAAAAACACACTCTAAAATGTTAGAGGAAACGAAGATTAATATTGGATGGAATAGATGTGCTGTCTACGATCATCTCTCAGTTTTGAGATGTTTCAATTGCAACGGATATAGACATAAAGCAGGTGATTGTAAAAATAAAAAAGCATGCGGAAGATGTTCTAATGCACACGATACGTCAGATTGTAAGGAAGATATTGACAAAATCAAGTGTGTGAATTGCAAACTCACAAATGATAAACTTTCATTACACCTAAATGATAATCACCATGCATGGAGCAAAGAGTGTCCTATTTACAAAAGAAATATAGAATCGGAGAAGAGAAAAATTGATTTTTTAGGATAAAAAGAAAAGCAACAATATACTACTTAAACATTTCAAGTCTTTTGGCTCATTTAAATGAAATTGAAGTATTATTACAAGAACTCAAACCAGAAATTTTAATGTTAAGTGAAACGTGTATAACTAGTGATATTTACGATTCTGAAGTATCATTTATAGGATATTCAACTGTAAGATGCGATTCATTTAGTCGGCATACGGGAGGAGTCGTTATGATTATTAAAAATAATATATCTTTTAAAATAATATCAAATGAAGTGTTTGATGAAAAAAATACATGGATACTGGCAGTACAAATAAGAAAAAACTTGATTAAAGGAACATACGCTGTATTATATCACTCACCAAACCAAAGCCATTCAAAATTTTTGGATTTCTTCGAAAGTTGGTGTACTAAAAACATGAAAAATCAAGATATGTTCTATGTAACCGGTGACTTTAACATTGACATGAAAGTAAAAAATACCTGCAGTAATAGACTTCAATGTTTAGTAAATAATCTAGGACTGAAACAACTTGTGACCAAACCAACTAGGATATCAAATACATCAGCAACCATTATTGATTTAGTTATTACAAATAATTTTTACTTGAATGTTAATGTTGTGGATACTCCAAAAATATCAGACCACGAAAATATATTAACAATATTTGAAACGAGTATAATTAAAAATGAATCAAGGGAAATAACATATAGAGATAAAAGTAAATATGATCAAACAAAATTTTGTGAAACTTTACAAAATAGTATTTCTCAAGTTACCGAATCAAATAACCTAAATGACAAAGCAGAAAACTTCGTCAATATTTTGACTACAGCGGTCAATAAAATTATGCCAATGAAAAGGGTTAAGTTTAAAAATACGAATAAATGGTATTCGAAACCATTGCACAACCTTCAGCAACAAAGAGATAATGCATATAAAGCGGCAAAATTGGAACCATCAGAAGAAAAATGGAATGCATATAAAAAAGTTCGTAATATTTACTCCAAACAAATTAAACAACATAAATGCGATTATTATAAGCAAAAATTAGAAACACAAAAGAATGAACCAAGAAAACTTTGGATAACACTAAAAGAAATCATAAAGGGTAAACAAAAAGAAATTGTAAAGTCAATTGATTTCCCAGATGGAACTGAAGAAGAAGTAGAGAAGATAGCGACTAAATTTAACAAGCATTTTATTTCGAGCATAGATCTTATAATCGAAAGTATTCCACAACATCCTGAGAACCAACTAGACGAGCCTATACGCACTGATAAAGAATTTAAGTTTAAAAATGTGGATTTACCGTACTTAAAGAGGGTGTTGAGTAATATGAAATCGAAGGAATCTGCAGATGGTATTACAATAAATATAATCAAAGACTCTATAAATATTATTGGCGAATCGATGGTCCAAATTATCAATGAATCTTTGAATAGTGGAGTATTCCCCAAAACTTGGAAGACGTCTGTAATAACTCCTATCCCGAAAATTGATAACCCAAAAAAATTTGACGACTATAGGCCGATCAATTGTTTACCCAAATATGAACAAATACTGGAATACATTGTAAAGGAGCAATTAACAGAATATATTGAGGCCAAGCAGATATTAGTTCCACAACAATCTGGTTTTAGAAATAAATGTTCTTGTGAAACCGCTATTAACTATGTAATAGATGAGTGGAAAAATTTTAGAGATAAAAAAAATAAAATTATTGCAGTATTTCTAGACTTAAAGCGGGCATTTGAAACAATCGATAGAGATAGATTAATCAAAAAATTAAGTTATATTGGAATTAATGGTAAAGAAAATAAGTGGTTTGTTGATTACCTATCAGAAAGAACACAAATTACAAAATATGGTGGTAAAACATCTGAACCACATAGTACTAATAAAGGCGTTCCGCAGGGATCCGTCTTAGGTCCATTGTTGTTCATTATATACATGAATGATATTATCAAAGTGTTAAAGCATTGTGCAATTAAACTATTTGCTGATGATACATTGTTATACATAGCCAGTAAAAATTTACAGGACGCCATTGAAAAAATACAAACTGATTTAAATTATGTAGCGCTTTGGCTTCACCAAAACAAATTAAAATTGAATGTTACGAAAACAAAGTTTTTAATTGTGGATAGCCTAGGTGGAAAGGAGCAGGCAATACTAACAATCGATAACGAAAACATAGAAAGGGTTAGCAGTATTAAATATCTGGGTGTAATATTGGATGATAAATTAAAATTCGACGAACACTTAGAATACATAACAAAAAAAATTGCTAAAAAAGTTGGATTCTTAAAAAGGATCAGAAATAACTTGGATCTCAAGACAACGCGCCTTGTTTACAATTCTATTGTAACTCCGCATTTAAATTATTGTTCTAGTGTTTTATTCCTATGTAACGAAGCCCAAAATAATAAACTACAGGTTATACAAAATAGGGGGATGAGGATGATTTTAAAATATAATATGTTTACTAGAGTCAAAATTATGTTACAAAATCTAAATATGATGACGACAAAACAACATATAACGTATAATGCATTAACAATGATTTACAAGCTGAAAAATAATATGCTACCAAATTATCTGAAGAGTAACATTATGTTTCACGAAAATGTTCACAACTATCCTACGAGAAGACGCGGAGACTTTAGGCTTCCCAAAACTAAACTTTCGTGCACACAAAATAGCGCGTTTTATAAAGGACAAAAACTTTTTAACAGCCTGCCAAATGCCGTAAAGGAAGCCTCAAGTCTTAGCACTTTTCGTAGGATGTGTGCATTATATGTGAAGAATGTTTTTTGATTCATAAAAATCTTTCGAATATTATTCTCATATCTGTTTCCTCAAAATTTATTTTTATTTTTGTAATCTTTTTTTTTTTCCACTTAAATTGTATTTGTAAAAATGTAACTGTATCAATTGTATTTGTTTATATTTTTTTTTTACTAGATGTATGAAAAAATTTTTGCATACATCTAAATAAACATTCAAAAACAAAAAAACAAAAACTTGTTCTTAACATAATATAATACTGATACCCTCCTGTTTAACACTGTATTACCTACTTATAATCTCATGTATCACTTGAATGAAAAAGCCATTGTATGGCGTTTAAATAAATAAATAGGAATGATTTTTATAGTAAGATTTATTCATGGAAATGCCAATTTTGAAATAATTGCACAATACTCATGCTTGTTGGGTAATTTGAAAATTACATTTCCGAAGATATTTTCTGTTTCCCCGTAAGCTTAAACCTGCTAAGAACAGATAAGAAGCTAAATGACGGAAAATAAGGTACTCGATATTGAAATAAACTGAAACTGTCATTTAAGAATATACATGTTTATAAAGCTTTCTGCGTAATCCCAATAAACTGGGAAAATGCAGATTTGTGAGAAATATACTAGACGGAACTTACATTAAATACTTGCCTTTGTAAATTGGTGATTTGAAAAGTGTTATTATTTAAGATTAAAATGTTCAATGTGGGGTATGGGTAAAGTTACTTTTAATTGAATAACCGATACCTCTGCTAGAGATTACCCTAATTGGTTCGCTACATTTGATGACTTAGCAGGGGGTTCATACTAGATGATTGTCCAGATTTGGAGAGACTAGTTGAGGGTGAACTTTTAACCTATCCAGCTGGACTTTTTCGACCCATCGCCAGGAATGGAATCACACGTTTTTTACTCCTCGACACTGATTCCCAGATTCCTACCCAGCCTTTATGCTCTTTTCCTCCATATCCAGATCTTCCTCTCCTTCCTTTCCTTAAAAAAAAACTCTTCATACAGCCTCAAATTTTACATAGGTCTTGAGGGAAATAGGCCATTTGCATCACATTTAAAAATAAAAAAATTCCCGGTTTAAGCAAATATTCGAAGACATTCTGTATTTTTTTTAATCGTATTTTTGAAACCCTGGCGATTTTATGAAAATTTCAATCCAAAAAATCAGACCATTTTTTATAAACCGGAAAGACGGGACATAATTTTATGGGTGCGAAAAAACGATAATTACGTAGCTGAAAATCATTTTAAAAAAATAACGTTTTTCACACGAATAGCAATAAATTGTACGGGGTTCTCTTCGTAACATCTGTAAAAACACCGCCATCTTTATCAAAAAATCAAACCAAAGGATAAGTTCGCATAGAACAAACAATAAATCTAGTGAACGTTAAACGCAAATTCAAAAATTCGCCGGAAATCAAAGTGTTGCCATATAAAAAAAAATTGTCAGTGTGGAATTTTACAAAATTAAGGGAACATAATCGGGGATGGGAAATTTTCATGTAGTGACGTCACGAGCTCAAATAATGGATTTATTTATTTAAAAATAAATAAAACTGAACATTTCTAAAAATTTTTACTAACATTTTCGTAATCTTAGTAAAAAAATCTATCCACACGATTTTTTCCAAGTCGTTATAAAAACCATGCAAGTGGCCTATTATTATCTTCAGGGCCTTCGCATTTTTTTGAAGTAAAACTTCTTTGCGCACGCTTGACTTGGAGAGTAAGCTAGTGAATGCGTTACAAAAAGTTTGATGCGAACGGTGATCGGGCGAGGCGAACGGTTGGGCCTTTACGCACGCTTGACTTGGGGAGTAAGCTGGTGAATGCATGACGAGAGCGTTATGAAAACTGTGATCGGGCGAGGCGAACAAAAGTTGAGAGGGATATATAAGTTAGTGAAGTTTTACTTCAGTCGTGTGGTCTAAAGCACACTCGTTTTTGAATTAAAACTTCTTTACGCACGCTTGAGAGAGTTACGAAAAGCGAGGCGAACGCTTCGTATATTACTGTTGGAGCAAGAGAGATTAATGACTTTTCAAAGGAGGTTCTGAGTTGTTTTCATTCTGAGTTGTCGGGTCACCAATATTTTATACAGTCACTAAAATAAAAATGAAATTGTGTGCAGTTCCGTGAAACCTTCAGAAAACTAAAGTAGACAAGACAGAGGAGGCTATGAAACACCGCACAAAGAGGATATAGATTGTACTATCTCATTCTTTCGCAGGCTAAATCCCATAGATGTATGTGGTTGTCTCTGTTTAGTGTGGCTATTTTTCGTTTCAAGAAAAAAAAATCTTTAAAAAATGTAAAGGAATTATTTCATAATACAAAATGTTCTGTATTAGTTATCATTTTTTTTCTTCATTTAATGTGGGTTAATTAAAGAGAATGGCCATTAGCGGTTCCACTGTGTTCTATGGCTGGATTTGACCGGATAATTTATAAATATATGCTGAAAGCTAAAAGACTACGCAGCTTCCTCTTACGTAACGCAGACCAACCATTGATTTCTAGAAGGGAGAAGAAAGCTTAGAACTTGGAATATTTTTAAATTGAAACTTTTTTAGCCCCGTTGTTATTTGAAATTCGGATGAAACGGAAATGACGCATTACAGTACCTGCGAAGGATAAAACTGCTCTCATTGGCCGCTTTGATTACGATATCACTTTTCAAGGCTCCTATTGGTTGAGATATGACATGGAAATTACGCTGGGTCTGCGTCAATTGGCCGCTTTGATTATGACCTCACTTTTCAAGGCTCGTATTGGTTGAGATTGTTTTGGTAAAGTTTCGCTTCTACCGCGTGTAAACTGCACTCGATTCTTATTTTATACAATTTTTTTTTTCTATTGCATTAGGACAAAATGTGCGTAGATTTTATTGATGTTTATTGTTTTTCTAATAGAAAAAAATTCTTTTCTTTCAGGTAAGTTCACAATCGTAATGAATCCCGTGCAGATTGGTAAGCTTAAAAAAATCCTCTTTATTACTTTTCTAGCGCACTCATGAAAAATCACGGTAAGACTGAATTCTTGTTTCTTGACCAATCAGTTCCAATTGATGAAATAAGAAAACTTTATATATGTGGTATGTTCTTTTACGCTTTTCCTATTTCTTCGCACAACTGATTCTTATTTTTAAAATGGCACTTAAATTTAAAGCATATTTTAGTTCATTGAATCAAACCACCACATAAAAACAATCAACAATCGAGATTAGTATGTTTGATTAATTAAATGAAAGGATTTAATACTAAGAATTGCATCAAATTGTGCAATGAACAGTCAGTGCTTGAGTTGGCATCGCGTTTGGGTCCCATTCAGGCGTCCCGTGTTCGATTCCCCGGCTGGCTAAGACCCCATTACGACACAAGCAACATTTTCCGCTTAATGTGATGGTAGTAGAAGCTTTTAAAATATTGTCGGGTTATTCGTAACCCGGGAATTTTTCTCTTTCTTTTTAAGACACAAAAGATACAAATGAACGTGGCATCATTAACCATTTATATTAAAAAAAAGAGTGAAAATTCATTTGTTCCGGAGCAATTAAGATATTTGGCGTTTTACCAAAGGAAAGAAAATTAGAAGAACATATAAATAATTTTGAATTCAAATTACGAAGATTTGTGATTGATTTAATAAAAAAAATAAAAACGAGTGTGCTTTAAACCACACAACTTAAGTAAAACTTCACTAACTTATAAAATAACAGAAAAAGAAAATGTGCGCGCGCACTGCTCTTTCTTGCTCCTACAATGTGATACAGACAAAAGGCCTGCACTGTGTCTTAGATATAAGAAAATGTGTGCTCGCACCTCTCTCTCTTGCCCCTACAGTAAATACGAATCGTAACTCTCTCTCTTTCTATCTTCACTAACTTATATCTCCCTCTCAACTTCCGTTCGCCTCGCCCGACCACACTTTTTGTAACGCTCTCGTCACGCATTCACCAGCTTACTCCCCAAGTCAAGCGTGCGTAAAGAAGTTTTACTTCAAAAAAATCATGTAAGGATTGTATTAAAACATAGGTAACTACATGTGAACCTATTTAAAAAAACCACAAATAGAATACACAAATATCCCTTTTCTTGTCTCATCTTGAACTGGAACTTTATGTTGTGTTAGTTTTTGTTTTAGTTACTTACATACATATTATATATTATAAGGGGATAACTCTAAGAAAAAAAAAAGATTATTTTTTTCCATCATTAAATTGTGCATATAATATGGATAATAATAAGCTTTTAGATAAAACTTGTTTTTACCGGTCTATTACTGAAATAGCGATGCCTAAATAATATCATGCCATAATTGGAGCAGGCACCTTCTGTATATTTTTGAAGGGCCTACTCAATTTTTTGAGGTTGTTGTGAGTGAAGGAAGTGGGGAAGAGAAGCAGAGGGTGTAGACGTGGACGAAGGTTGGGAATTACCTGGCTCTTACAACAAATATGTCTAAGCTGTATCAAATTACGTTTCGAATCTGAATGGAGGTCCTTTAACAGGGCGAAATTGAGTGTAGTTACTCAATTTAGTTTTATCAACTTCTACAGTAGTCGTTTAAAATTTACAGAAATTATAGGCCCCGGGCGGCACTATTAAGGGGGCGGCAAATTTTCACAATAATGTTTAAAAATTATTCAAGAAAATAATTATCATCATTAGAGAGAAAAATAATGTAAACATCATTATACATCAGTGGCGTAGCGTGTGGGGAGTAAATATAGTTATTTATTTCCGGCGAATATTTGAATTTGAGTTTAACGTTCACTAGATTTATTGTTTGTTCTATGCGAACTTATACTTTGGTTTGATTTTTTGATAAAGATTGCGGTGTTTTTACAGATGTTACGAAGAGAACCCCGTACAATGTATTGCTATTCGTGTGGAAAACTTTCTTTTTTTTAATGATTTTCGGCTATGTAAGTATCGTTTTTTCGCACCCATAAAACTATGTCCCGTCTTTCCGGTTTATAAAAAATGGTCTTATTTTTCGGATTGAAATTTTCAAAAAATCGCCAGGGCTTCAAAAATACGATTAAAAAAAAAATACAGAATGTCTTAGAATATTTGGCTAAACCGGATTTTTTTTTTAAATGTTATGCAAGTGGCCTATTCAATTCTTTCTGTTATTATTTACAAGCTGGGGTACCCGGCTTCGCTCAGAGAGTTGGTATGAGATTGAACTGAGATTCGAACCCACGACGAATTTCGCCTTCTATACCCCTACCAACTGGTAGCCCCACCCATACAAATGGTTCACAATGTTCCACAAAGATGAACACGATTCCCTATTCCCGAACATTTCAGAACGTTCCGGGATGTTCTGGAATGTTGTGGAATGCTCCTGAATACTCTCGAGAGTTTTGAAATCTTCTAGAAATTTATAGAGGGCGTTACAGCCTTTATATCTTCAAAAGCACGCCCTTTAGGTAAAAACGGGAACCTTCTTCATGGATGGGGGATAGAGGGCTACCACACCATACAACTCCCTTGATCGTAGCGTGACTCGTTTTTGTGTTTTAGCGGGACGCACACTTCGGTACACTTTCTTTTATAATATGTGTTGATTATATACATTGTTACTTGACTAGATACGAACAAATTTTATATTTAATGTGTACTCGTGAATTTTCTCATCAAACACTTTTTCAAACGCTTATTTGATTTTTTTTTCTTTAGCTGAGCTCCACACAGGAGGCCCTGAGGAAAATAATTTCCCTCAGGGCCTATGTCATGCTTTGGTTCATTATCTACATTGTCTCTCCAGCTTTGGTCCACGATCACAATAAGTAACGAGTCAATAAGGGATTGTTTAGAACAGGTGGTTTAGAACCGGTTTTCCAGACAGGAAAACATTGTCCACCCGTGTAAGAATATAAACATCCAATCGAGAGAAAAAAAGATAAAACTTAAATAATATCATAGAGGCAGCTTCACAATACCAACACAGTGACAAACTATTGGTATATTCCCAACAAATTAGACATCAACATTAGGATCTAAATCTATAACGTACAACGTTTTTTTTCTACATTTATTTGGTCACTAGCTGGGTTACCTGGCTTCGCTCGGGACAACATTCGAGAGTGTCTGAAATGTTTCACACTGATGCTCCCGATTCTCTATTCCCGAACATTCCACAATTTTACAGAACGTTCCGGGATGTTCTGGAACGTTGTGGGATGCTCTCAAATACTCTGACTGTGGTATCCGACTTAGCTCAGGGAGTTGATGTGAGATTGAATTGATGTTCAAATCCTAAAATCCTCTTACATGGTTACCATTTTCGATATCTGACAGCAGTTATAAACTTTGTAGTATATAAACATGATTTTCGTCGGAAAAATGCTAGTCAAATGTGATTATTAAAATAATTGGCTCGTGTATAAAAAAATAGGAAAAAAAACTTATTATATAGCATCTTCTATCGAAAAATTAAATAATTTTTTTGTTAAAGTAATTGATTATTAAGAGTTGAGAGTGAAGAAACAGCTCTTTACAGCCGTGAAATAAACTGTGTATGTACAATATGTACATATACATATGGAGTATAGCCCGCACACCGATATGGCTGGATTGAATCATCCATCTCGAAGACATGTCATCGCTTCAAAAACGGAAATGGAAACATCTTCCGATATATCATTTATGGCATATGCAAACTTTGTGATTGGTACTTAATTCTTCAACTAAACTTGTAGAATATTCTTCCTGCGCCACACGCTTCCGACCGGGTGATACAAGTACCCAGTAGACTCTTTTATTTTAATTTGTGTTTTGTTTTGAAAAAATTCTACCTTTTTTTTCTTTTCTATAAAAAGAAAGACAAACATTCCCAGATTACGAAAAACCTGACAATATTTGAAAACCTCTTACGACCAAGACAGAAAGCGAAAAATGTTGCTTGTGTCATGATGGAGGACTTAGCCAGTTGAAAAATTGCACTCACGACGCCTGCGATGCGATGTCAACTCGGCCACTGACTCGTCAAACAGTCTGTACACTGTACACTAATGCCTTTTGAAGGCAAAACTGCAGTGTCACGAACAGTGACGAGTACAACACCCAGTATGGTCTCCACTCGCTTTCGTCATTCGATTTCTGTGGAAAGAGTGCAAAATATTTTTTTAGAATATTTTTTGTTTTTGTTTTTACGTTTGCTCCACATGTCTCTTGAACAAACTTATAAGTTTTGTTTCATTAATGTCGGTACAATTCATAGGACGAATAAATTTATAAATATGTCCGTCACTCCTGGACACATTGACCTCCAGATTTCTAGCCACCACTCTATATTTTTCCTTCCCAGAACTTCCTCTCCTTCCATTCCTTAAAAAGACCCTCCACACAGCTTCTGCAAAGATGATATAGGTCCGGAAGGAAATTATTTTTCTCAAGGCTTTCTGTGTGGAGATCAAGTAAAAAAAATTGAGTGTGCAATTCACCGCTGTAGAAGTGAAACTAGAAAGTCACTAGATGTCGTTTTCTTTTCTTTTGCTTGTTTATTTTTAAGTGATTTAAAGATTGGATATTGATTTTACAAAAATAAAAAAGTATATATTTTTTTATTTGATAGGATTCAAACCTCTCCGTTTGCTGGGTGTCTCTCTGGGCGCTGAGAGTCAGGCGCTTTACGTTGCACTATCGAGGCTCGAATCTATTGGGAGTCGTGGATTTACCGTATTATATTAGAACCGAGGGTACGTCTA
Source organism: Limnephilus lunatus (assembly GCA_917563855.2). Lineage (NCBI taxonomy): Eukaryota > Metazoa > Arthropoda > Insecta > Trichoptera > Limnephilidae > Limnephilus > Limnephilus lunatus. The sequence goes on along the minus strand of OU830604.1, from coordinate 17,150,463 downwards.
ATCATAAATTTTAGTGACGCACTTCCGCTTCATCCGAATTTCAAATCACTTGGTCACACAGGAGAACTATCTCACCACTCAATGGGCTACGTTATGAGGCGGGAAAGGGAGTACTGTAGAGAAACGACCCTTTCGACGAACATTGTCAACAACTATGAACGGTGTTCCGGTCGCGTTCTTCGAGTTTCCAGAGTCCAACAATCTGCGTAGTAGTCCGACGAAAGCACCTTTGAAATTTTGAGTACAACGACAAATTATTTTGGCATTGTCAGACAATTGCAATTACTTTGAAATTTAGAGGACAACCTTCTAATAATTTTTATAATATTAATCGAAAAAAATAATTGGATAATTTGTTGACCGCCGGTTTTGAGAAAAATCACCTCAAGGGTGCTTTAGAAATTATTATGAATGCTTAGGCTCTACCTAATTTTATTATTTACAAATAGATACAGAAAACGTACTAACCTGGCTGGTCACTTCCGATAAACACAAGTTACTGATAAAGTTTATACTTGGAGAATATACGACTTTGCACGCGTACGGCATTATATTAAAAACATTGGACATTGCATAAATTTACATTTGCTACCCCACTGACTGTTAGTATTACATTTATGAGAAGATTTATGGAAAAATGGAGTTAAAATTTATTTCGAATTTCAAATTTAGGACTCTAAAAGCTTACAAAGAAGAATTTTTTAAACTTTTACAAAATCAGTTATTTGCAATATCGCGACAGTGAAGGTGAAGGTGAAATGTTTATGTTTATGTTTGGGAGTAATTTTTTTTTTTTAAGTAAAACTTCTTTACTTGGGGAGTAAGCTGGTGAATGCGTGAAGAGAGCGTTACGAAAAGTGTGATCGGGCGAGGCGAACTGAAGTTGAGAGGGCGATGTAAAGTTAGTGAAGATAGAAAGAAAGAGAGTTACGTTTCGTATATTACTGTAGGGACAAGAGAGAGAGGTGCGAGCACACATTTTCTTTCTCTCTTTCTCTCATAGCCAGTTACTTTTCATATATCCTAGGCACATTGCAGGCCTATTGTCAGTATCACAATGTAGGAGCATGAGAGAGCAGTGCGCGCACACATTTTCTTTCTCTCTTATTTTATAAGTTAGTGAAGTTTTACTTACACTAAAGCACACTCGTTTTTTTCTTTATTTTAGAGTTTTTTGGAGAAAAATATGTCCTTACTGGGGTACCTTGTTCTAACGACACGTTGAACAAGTTTTCTTGTTTGAAATATAAGTAAATACGTATGTTAAAATATCACAGACGAAAATTAAATCTAAAAAATTATAATGTTAAATCTAAAAAAATTATAAAGTTAAAGTACAATGCAATCATTAATCTTTGTTAGGTTGCAAAATTGTATCCTTCCTTAACATGTCCATAATTCATAGCTTTATGCTTCTTTTGAGTTCGGTTATATTTTTAATGGTTTTTACTGCAAGAGGGAGTAAATTAAATAATTTTATATTGAAGTTTTCCATTTTCTTTCTCCAAATGTCGTTTTTTGGTTGTATATCATGGTTTCTACTTTTGCATGTTGAGTGTAGTTTCTATTTTTAATTTTAATTGAGCTACGTGTGAACCACCATCTACTTATCTTTTTTGGCATCTCTCTTAGAAAAATAAACCGTGGCGAGGAAATGCTAATGAGGCCAATTAGTTAAGTGCTGAAATATGGATATTTAGAAAAAAATATGTGTACTAATTTATGGGTTTCACGACAACTCAACAAAGCGGCATTTCAACACCCCATTGAAAAGCGATTTTCTTTTTTTTTCATCACTTTTAATGACTTTTAAAAGGATGTGTTCAAGTCGAACAGTCACCAATTTATGATATGAACTAGTTTTAATGGCACTTTTTTAAGCCTCTCGGCTAGCTAATTCGTTTTGCTGTTAATTTTTTATCACTCGCGTTCATTAACTCAACAATCAAATCAAGTTATACGCCTGGCCCAAATCTACCAGAAACCTTAACATATTTTGGACCCAAATTTCTTCCAATAATACTGGATATTTTAATCCTACATCTAGAATGTCTCGATCATACAACGATCTTGTTAAAATACACACCATCATAGATATTTTTGTAAATAATATAACTAGCTTCAAAAAATATCTCCATGAATTGTACAACTAATAAAAAAAAATAAAAAAAACTATGCTTTTGTTTCATTACTTTTCAATAATTACTTCATAAATATTTAACATTGTTTTTCTTGTGATTGCTTCAGTGAATAATCTTGTTAATTAGTGCATCTAAAGAAAAAAAAATTTTGTGTCATATATTGTGCTAATTTATCCGAACTAATGGTAATGTTTAATTCGAAACAATCAGCTCTTAAATACGTCTTGTCACCAGTTACTGATAGTGAACTTATCTTTAACAAGGAATAAACCCCAAATGATCTAAAAAACACTGAAAACTCAATTCATACCGAAATTTAAATGTAAACATCTCTTTTCAACAGTTTGATGTTCCAAGTATACAAAAAATCTATGCGGTAAATATTTTTGTTCATCACCTCAAAAAAGACACAAAAAACCAGGGTTTCAAAAATACGATTTAAAAAAAATGTATACAGAATGTCTTAGAATATTTGCCTAAACCGGATTTTTTTTTTAAATGTGATGCAAGTGGCCTATTCTCTGATCAACGGGTGAAGACTCGCCCTAGATGATTGATTGATGGAAATTTTGGAAAAACGGTCGTGAAAAAAACTTTTGGCAAAACAGTTCAAGGAAATTTTTCTCAATGGACCACAATTTTTGAAGTGAAACTTCTTTAGCCTCAGTAGTGATTTGAAATTCGGATAAAACGGAAATACGTCACAAAAAATAAATATTATTAGAAGGTCCTCGGTTCTAATATAATGCGGTAAATTCACGACTACGCGCGGGCTTCCAACAGCGCCGAGGTATGAATTGCCTGGCTCTCAGCGCCCAGCGAACGGAGGTCCGAAACCTAAAAAAACAAAAACAAAAACAAAAAAATTATTTTTAAAATCAATTTTCAATCTTCAAACCACTTTAAAATAAACCGACAAAAGAAAAGAAAGCGAAATCTAGCGACTTTCTATTTTCACTTCCACTGCGTGTGAATAGCACACTCTGCTATATTTTTAAAATTATATTTATTACGATTTATGTTTTTCTAGTTTGTAGATTTGTGAAGATATTTTCTATGGTTTAAGTCATAGGTATATTTATTAATGTTGAATTCTAAAAAAAAATTCCATCACAATAAAGTCGTGGAGGTATTCTTCTCGCAATAACCTAACATCTTCGAAAAATAAACGGATTTTCTATTGAAATTATTAAAATAACTCTCAAGAAAGCCAACTCGGATATTATTATTGGAATGACAGGTTGCATGGGGAAACTAAGCTCGTATTTAAAAGATTTCCCTTTTGTTGGCTCTGAAGATGAAATGAAGTGTTCAGTACACGTGGCAAAGTTACATTACAAAGGTACACAGATATATAATTAAAATAAAAACATTTATTTGCCGTTTATTATATTTATATATTTTTTTTCTTTTGACAAAAGGGTCACTACTCAGCTATACGTTCCGGATTTTTACCGGAAAGCATCTGATCTTTAGTGGTGCCTCTAATACATTTGAAATTATTTAATAAATTATAAAAATGATACAAAATAAACAAAAATTTTAACAAAACAAAAAACGACTTCAAAAAATGCAATAAAAAGTAAAAAAATAATTTCGTACGATTGTTAATTTTTGGAGTCGGTGTCAGCCAAGATCTCCACATCTCACCTATAACTACCTATATATGTAGTTACCTTGGCTGACACCGACTCCAAAAATAATAATCGTACGTAATTATTTTTTAACTTTTAGTGCATTTTTTTAAGTCGTTTTTTGTTTTGTTAGAATTTTTGTTTATTTTTTTAATTTTTAGTGGCGAGCGTGTGTAAAGAAGTT